>OY728133.1:1875441438-1876783256 GCA_963277665.1 Viscum album | reverse complement strand
TAGAACTACTTATGTCTTATTCATTCAACATTATGAATCAGTTAATGCATTTCCATTTCCAAGCATATAAGGAAGCTCACAGTCAATGAAAAAACAATATTCATCCTATATAAACTACCTGAGATATAAATCATGATATCTAAAGAACTAATTGTGGATTTTGTGATCAGTGATATCCATGGTGTTATCTAAAAATAATAATTTATCTAATAGTGTAGATCATCAATGAGGTTTTATTTCTTGATTCCATGCATTGGATAGTTTCAATCATATGGTCATAATTGAGGAGACCCATACGTGATAAAACACTCAGCCTAAAATAGAACTGCCCCTCACATTAAATTTTATATCTCCATCATGGATATTTTTGGATAAATATCTTCACTAAAGACAATATACTTTTTAACTCATGAAACACTTATTCATAAGACACCAACCACATTAATTTCACATCCTTATTATTCAATCCCCTAACAGGTTCTACTAGGCTTGAGAAATCATGTATGAAGCAACTCTAATTAATAGTTAATCCCACAAAAATTTGTATATAAAATATATCATTGGCATTATCCTAGGAAACTAAAGCAATCACCTTCTATGGGTCTACTGATAATCCTAACTTCGAGATTATATGATCTATGAAGTGGAGTTGGATGATCCAAAAGTGGAATTGTTGAGATTAGTGTAAAATTGATGTTCTCTCAGTGTACACAACATGATCGCATGATGTTGGGCACCATTTTTTTTGACAAATAGAATACATAAATATTTCAAGCACGATTATTACCAAGAATGAATCCATATATAGATGGAAACCATGATTTATCATGCCTATGAAGGAAATTTGAATGTCTGTGAGACTGGACAACATTACAAGTTACTAATAAATACCATAAAATATCTAGAAATCTATGTGATTTATGTCTGAAGATCTGACATGCATCAGATTATAGACCAACCACCAATAAATCTTTGAAAACACACTCACTACTTATTCATAGTCAAAGAGTTCATCCAATTTTTGTAGTGGATATCAGTTCATAACCATCAGCTTGTTCACCTACCTGTAATCCACTGAAATTATAATGGTACCATCCACCTTCTTAGAAAAAAGGACCAGTGAAACTTATGGAGAAGTGTTTGGGTGTATAAAACACTTTTCCACCATATATTATATCTATCTCTTGATCACCAAAATCATTATAGCTACCACAAATTATGGATGAATAGACCCTAGTATTGCTTCTACAACTAGATTAATGGTGAATTACACCACCTACACTAGAGTAGCCCATTATATTTGTTAGGGAATAAGTCCCTAAATTAGCTTACATTAGGATATAAAATAGTGTGTTATAACCTATAATAATACAAGAAAATACTAGTGATTTGAGTTTCCACCCTATCGTGTCTCTGATTCTGCAATCCATTTCGAAATGTGTGGATATATCATTCTCCCTTATTGATACATCTTCCCCCCTATGGTGATGTAAATTTCACCCTATAATGATAGAAATATATATGGGATCAATAAGAATCTATCTACTCTCCCCTGATAATTACATTAAACAATATCATTTCAAGGATAAAAAGATTCCACATGAAGAGATATCGGAATATCTCGAGAGGAAAATCCTTGCATCGAAAAACACTCCCTGATAAGATACCCAATAGGTTATTATGATTCATCATGCCATAGTAATATTCTATTTATAGTTCAAGACTCTCTTGGATTTCCTCTAATATAAAAGAGTGTGAGACACATGTTTCAAAAAATGAAGAGAACAAAGTAGATGATAATAGAATAGTACCTCATACTATTGATGGTATAGCACTATAATCTTCTATCATAGGCCACAATGCATGTGACTATCTCATACCAAATCCATGAGTCACATCTTGAGTCTGTCGATTATGCCCACTCTGCTAACACTTCAAGTATTTAGTCTAATTATCCCTTACTCAACCACCACCTCATCCTTGAAGGCTGATGATATTCTATCTACCTTCCTGATGAGATAATACAGGTCCCACTCTAGAACATGGAGTATGTGTAGATCCCCTCTGACTTGAAACTAGTGAAAACTCTTTATAGAAGTGATGGATGTGCCCCATCCTACCACAACCTATGCACTCCACTAAATCTCAAATACACTAAGTTTTTTTGAGTCAAAACTTCTTATACTAGGGATATATAATGACGTTGTTCGTATGAAACATCAATCAACTATTACCATTTTTGGAGACCTCATAGTTCCACTTCCATATCGAAGAACAACCACTTGCAGGTCTTGGTGTTGAACCACCCAGGATCTCACCATCATTGTCCCTTATATTATACTCAGAAATTTGGGGATAGATGAATATATTATAAATATAAGTCAGACAAAAGAAATTTACCTATGATCGGATGGAATATACCATCCCATTCTTTAATTTTATAGATTTCATAATAACATCAACAAATAACGTCGGTGCAAACCACTAGAGCTCAGTATAACTAGAAGATTATTCCCTGACCTACATGGATCCTTACTACATGTTCATAAACTCTTTATCCTAATCATCCATCAATGATTGTAGAAATTTTTTAATAAAAAAAATCTTTTGGAAATCCTCCCATATCATATCTTGATGTTTGTGCCAAGATAATAACATACCACTATAAATTGGTAAAACCATGTAACAAATAAGAAGAATTCATGATGCTCCTCTCATGTAGAATATCTAAATGAAAGTATATATTAATCACGAACTCTAGATATGAATTAACATCATGTGGTCCACCATCCCCCTAAAATATGGGAGGTTGTTATTTCTAGAACACTCAGGTTAATTATTCAATAGTCAAGGAAGGTTGATCAACCACTTACAAAGACTGCATGATATAGATAAAGACAAATTGAAACATGGAATCAGTTCCCAAATTAGGAATAATAGGTGGTTCCATAGGTTGAACTATAGGTGTTGTTATTAGGGGATCATGGCCCACCACCTTTAGTGTATGGTTGTCAACAAATTCCTAGACTATGACTTGAGGCTTTCATTGTAAAATGATTCTATTATTCCAAATAATTTTCATAGAAATAATATAATAGTGGAATGATTTTAAATATTAAATTATTAAAGGTTTAAATCCTTCCAATAGAAAATGTCACACCTCTCTTCCTTCTCTAAAATCTAGGATTTTGTGGAAATAAGAGATCATAATAGGTCACAAGAACATAAAAGATAGCCTAGAGTACCTGTTACTAAAGATGGGTCATAGTCTAGGTATCATTTCACATGAAATGTTATGGTATAAAATGTCTAAATTACATGATATAGATAAAAAAATCATGTAACGTTCAACTGGAATCCCATTTAGATGTAACCATGTATCTTTTAATGGATTTAATTTATGTTTGTCGTATTTTACACACACACACAAATAGACACACACACACATATATATATATTCAAGTTAAATTCATTTCCATTTATAATTTAAATATGTCCCAATCCTTATAAATCTCAATTGGAAAATCACATAACTACTACTAGGCCTTTACAACCAGTATCATAATGTTGCATGTCCATCGAACTGAGAGGTCCAAACCCCACAATATGGTATAATTAACGAATTAGGGTGTCATCACCAATATAGGAAGTAAATTACTAATTTATATTTTTGTATTAACTTTAATTAATCCAATAACATTACCCCTCCATGAAATCATAGATAATTTTAGTATATAAGAATCAATGAACTAGGTATATGGCACAGAAAAATACAGACATAATGTAGATGTGGAATAGAAAAATTCATTGTATATTTCACCTAATTTGTCTATAATGATGCATGAGATACTAATTGTTTCCATATTTGAACAAGGATAAAATGAAAAATCATTATATAATTTAAAATAACATTAAACATCAGGTAAGTAACATATAGGTTTTGTTGTATCCACTCTATCAAGCATAATCATATAACAATAACAACCAATCCAAGGTAATCATTGTTTTCCTTATACATATGTTAGCTACTCCCAAGCATCATCACATTACTAAATCCCATTATATCATATTATACTCTCTAATACACAAATATTAAGACAAAATAAAATTGGAAATTCTTCTAATACCACTTGTTAATGTCACGATAAGAGATCCACTTAATCGATGCCTCAATCTCGTGTGTCACATGGCCTCAATCACACCTCTCCATAAACCAGAAGCTACCAACTAGAATTGAGGGTCTAAAGTGGTATATTGGGGAGATTATAGCCTTATATTAGTGTGGAACAACATATATAAGAAATTATTAGTCAATGGTGGAAGAATAATAAAACATAGAGAACAATATAAACAATACAATAATGAACTACATATGAATAAATAACTAAAACAATAAAATATAATCAAAATCCCATAGGTTGGGTTTAACGAAATGGTGTCATGGAAAGATGATATTAAAAAATAATAAATGGTGAAAGAAATATACATCATGCAATAAAAAATTACAGAAATGTAAAAGGCTACTCTTCTATAAGAAAGAGAATATTCTCGGTACTTTTCTCCCATTATCCCCGATATAAGAATGTAGATCTAGAATCTATTAATTCTTGATTACCATTATCCAAACCTAAAAACATGAACTATATTTGGGTACTAATGGCGGCCGAACTAGGGTGTCTGATAAACTCAGTAGTCCACCAATAATAGTGTCTTGAATAATCTAGACATTGTATATAGTATATCAGAGTACATGTATAAACAAACAATAATGAATGACCACTAATAAATAACAACATACTCGGGTTCCTATATGACACCTAGATGAAACTAACTTCTATGTAATTGGTCGATTTATGTCTAACTAGTAAACAAATATATAGTATTTATATATATATATATATATATATATCATTTACAAGTATATTCACACTAAACATGAGGACATATAGAGCCCTATATATGGATACTATGTGCTAGCTAGGCCTAAGGTGTAACTCAGGTGTCCATTAATAAAATAATAAGCCAATGGATTTAGAAATTGGATAAAATCCTTATATATAAAATCAAAAAAAGACATCATGCCAGTCACCCGAGATGGTGGGGTGAGTCTTCATTCCTAACACTCGAAATAGAGGAATTTGGAATGACTTAAACATCACCCAAATAAATTTATAATAGTATGAGATATCTTACCTAACAACTAATGTAAGTGATAATGAAATTTATTTCTCAACCAGTTACTTATACATCATCAAATTTACCATAGTAATGGAATACTAATAATATTATTATTAAACATGAGGACACAACATAAATACATTTATAGTCCCATGGTATACATATCAAAAGGTGAAAAATTCATATATTTCATAATCATAATTATAAAATAGGAGGCATCATCCTCCTAACCTTTTTTTATTCAATTTAAAGAAGCCAATTAATCTATCATGGGTAGGTAATTCAATTCCCATGTCAAACTAAAAAATCATATGGTGTGTGCTAAAAAAATTATATATAAGAGGGAATCTCATTCGGTAGACCTGAATGTGTGGAAATAAATGTGGAGAAAAATAATTAATCACTTAGCAAGGGTCCATGATATTATAACAACATGATTAAATTTATTTAGGACGAAAAACAAATTTAAGTGAAATGTACAACAATTTTTGGTGTGTATCACAACTATGAAGCAATTAGAACATCATGATTTGTAGGTAAAATAACATGAGTAGCTACTTTAGTTACTTGTATGACCACTTCTCTAGAATTTTCCATTGTTTTGAAAAATAATGGAAGGAAATTACAAAATATACAAAATCAACAAAATAGGGAAAATGAGCTCACATTAAAAAATAATAAGATATGGGGATATAAAATATAAATGGGAGATGTATGATTAAAGATCCTACCTTTATCAATACAATTCTTCTAATGGAAATATATTTTCATTTTGGATGAAAGATTTATCATGAATCCAAGGATAGATGGAATGTGATCTTTAGGAAGGAGCATTTGGGTGTTCTATATGCTGGAGAAGAAGAGGGAATAAAGGATTGGTGATTACAACATTTATGGAAATGATTCTCTTTTAACCCAAAAATTAATGGGTCATAGGGTTTGGTCACAAAATATTCTAAAAAATTTCACCAAACTTGCTCTCTGATCTACCCATGGAGGGACCCTACATGAGATCAGCACATAGATTTTCTAACTCTGTGCAATAAATGTGAAAACACACCATCACAAACTCTAAAAATCTATAAGGTTGTGTTACACATCTCACACAGTTTCATTCATACTGTGTCTAATCGGTCTATACTCATAAATTCCCGACATGGTAAGGGTAAGGCATATGGGATATGCAACACAATATCTACTAACCATTCATCCCAATTTTTTCTCCATATTTTTCGGCTACTCGATCTAAACCACCCCAAACACTCTTGATATCATCCTTAGGCTATAGGGAACGTTTACCAATATAAAATAGAATATAAAAAAAATGGTTCATACCTTCAAGATAATATGGTTTATTACATAAATGAATGGAAATAAAAAACCATTAACAATAGTAAAAAATAAATCCCGAATAAAAAATTTGAATTCTTAAAACTCATGGTAACTCATGCATCATCACAGAATTTAGTGATAAATAACTAAATCATGACTAATTAAGTTCAAAATTTTATTTTATCCCAAAACTAAAAGACCCACCAAAAACTATATGGTTCATCAAGAACCCATGACTTTTGAAAAAACAAATCTTTGATACCATTTTTTAATGAGCCGGTCTCGGTTGAATTGACAAGCCACCCAACCCAGTTGTCACATGTCCTGAAGGGCATTCTGGATCACAAAGGGTAAGAAACCAGTGAACATGTTTTAGTTATGCTTCGTTATGAATTGTTTCACCCTCCTATAGTCATATAAATAACTAGTGGAAACTACATAGAATCTAGAAATGCATATCTCAATGATAAGTATCCATGAAAATATAAAAATCATAAAATAAACAAACAAAACAAATGGGGTGTAATTAAATAAATAACTATCCTTGAGACAAAACTAGACTATCAAATAAATTATATTGGAATTTGGATCAATGAGTATAGATAAAAAAACACCGTCTCAAATTGTTCTATAAAAAATTACAAAAATTAAAAAATATTGAATAGATCGAACAAAAAATCAATGTGACCCATGATCACTTAGTATAACCCACCAAATCCTACTATGGTCCCAAGAAATACACAATTAGAAATATCAACTATTTACCACCTAAAAGAAAACATAGGTTCTCACACACATACACACATGCACACACCTCTATATGTGATGGGTGTGAGCCGAACATAACAATGATGATTCCACCAAATATTTTATGCAATTAATTTCTTATACCAATTAATAAATTCTTTCTTTAACATAATTTAAAATTTTTGTTCTTATTTGAGCACAATGAAATCTATGTAACACTTCATATTAACGTATATAAACATCTACCTCTCTCAACCTAAATAAGGGTGGATACAAAATTATAGGTAACCATTTTCAATATATGAAAATGGGGCCATTAAATTCCATAAAATAAAACCAAACTCACCAAAATTTCTCATTCCCAAAAACATTCGTCCAAATATCATTTCATTAAATTAAGTCACCCATTTAATCAAAATCAATTTTTTTATAAATATAAAATAATGTCTATGAAAAAAAATTATTTTTCTTGAAAACCACACATTCTAAACTATTATACAAATCAATTTAAAAGTAAATAACAAACTGAAATCAGAGATGTATATAAGAACAATAAGAGTTGAGATGTTAGTGAAGCTAAACAAAAAAATAAAAACCAAATAAAGGTGTCATATAATCGAACAAGTGATAAGAGATACAAAGGTCAAGGACCCAAAATATTCCTCTATTGTAACACAGATTCATAGAAAAATCCTTAGGTTCTAACATGAATTACATTGGAATTGGGTAATCAGATCACTCACTAACACGCCATGTGAGGCCAACAAAATCTTATTTAGAAACCTCATGGGACACTGAGTATAATATAACATACAAGTTGTATGATATATTCTTATGGAACCTGAAAATGTTCATACACAAAACATTTGTAAAATAAATCCAAGTATTCTTCATAGCTATATAGTATGACATATCATCAATCAACCAGGTGAGTACTCTAACATATCAAATGAGTAACAATAAGAAACATGAAATAATCCTCATCTCACCTCCAATACCCCTATATAAATTTAATATTTTATATCTAGGAATAGAGAACAATATATACATCCCCCATCAATAGGTCTATAATCTGTATCAGGAATCAAAATACAAAGGGTTTTAATCAAGGGAAACCACAACACCAAAATATCTATTTTATCAAATAATGACTAGGATTTTAAAACAGTCTTGTGATGCTATGAAATATAAATCAACCATAAAACTTATTATAAAATGAATAAATATAACCCCAATTTAAAAAAACATAGAACATAAATTTATTTAGATGATTTAAACATGGGTCACAATCATATCATTTCATAAAAATGATTTTTAATACAAAAATAATTCCCCATGAAAACCAATCCTTGTTTAAACATATATTCTTTTAAATAAACTCATTAAAATAAATACCATATATTTTAAAACCCAAAAATTTATCATGAAAAACATTCATCCTTTAAATAACATTTTAAATATACACTTATTCATTCTCACAATCACTTATCATGTTTTACATTAATTTTCAAATCAGAACTAGAAAAATATGGAAGAACCCATTCATTCTAATTTAAAAAAACATTAAAACCTATTTACTGCCCATCATGGGTATCACATATATAAATAATTTCATATGAATGAATTAATAACCACTTGATAATTTGATGACAAGCATAATAATGGGAATATATAGAAAACCCTACATTGGTCCAAGATCAAATTAGTAAAAACTATCATCTTCAATGGACTAATAAAAAAGTGATCATAGTGATGACTTCAAAAACTTTATATAATTAAAACTATATAATATAAAGTTATTAGAACAAAAAATTCATCCCCAAGAGAATTATTATTTTTAGGATATAGTAAAATACAAGGTAATGGTCTTATCTGGGAAGTCAATAGAATATAACAATGATTAAATCAAGGGGAAATATGAAAATTAGGAAGGAAGAGTAGGGATCCAAGGGATTTGGATGAGGAGGTGGAGGAAGAAAAACCACCAGGATCTCTCTTCTTGTCCAAAAAGATGAGAGATAGGGGATCAGGGAGGCCCAAACCCCTACAAAATAGTGTTTGAAAACATAAAATTTGGAATAATAAAAGAAATGTAACACCCCAAGATTTCATAGTGTCTATTTCTTCAAAATAATTCAATAACTTGCACTACAAGCAACATCGAGTTCAAGCGCACCATGAATTACCAAACAGGCCATTCAAAAGAGGTTATGAAGAGTATTAACTAAATTTTAAACTTTATATAATCCTTATAATTTTAAAATACAAATTATGAGTATCTTAGACATACTGTAAGAACACATTCATTTTTTTCACTTTTACCAATTTTAATAGTGAACCCTTTTTAAATACAATATTTTAACCTTTTATATATTCATTTTGACAAAATAAATTTAATTTTTTGAATGGGGACATCAAAAATTTACAATAAAACATCCCAATATTCCATGGTATGCTTTCCATTGGATAATACAGTATTGTGTGTTGTACGCAACTTCGAGTTCAAACACACACCACAACCAATCAATGTAGCCGTTATGAATAGTAATACCTAATTTTTAAAATTTTAGAAATTTTATCTCTCAAAATGGACTTTATTTTTGGATTCGTAGTGTTGAATTTATCCTAAGGTGAAATTTTGGTACTTTTCGGATAACTTTAATATTTTGATGAATAGTTAAAATTACTAAATTTTAATTAAAAACAACATTTTTAATCAAAATAATTAATAGTGATAAATTATGAATTTGAGTGGTTTTAAAGTATATTTTGAATATATTTTTACCATTTAATACAATTTTTTTCATTGGACATAATTTCACGATTAAACCGGACATAAACAAGTATCAATCTTTTGATAGTTATTATATCTAAAAAACATGCTTTCTGTTTTGACAGTGGGAATTAATTTTAAATTAATTTCTGCCACTTCTGTGTTTTGAATTTGGAAAAAAAGATTCCATATTTGGAATCAGGATGTCCAAATTCGGTAAATAGGTAACTTTTATTTTTAGACATTTTGAATAATTACTTCGGTAAATATTTTATTTACCATGGTTAAAGGGTAAATCCGGTAAATAAAGGGTTAAAAAATAATATTATAATAATAATAAATTACCCTAAAACGTGTCCTAACCTTATTAGTGGATACATTTCCGACCATGAGCATATTTGGGTCTATTTTGGGACCCCATGGAGCCACTTGTAGGTGATAGGGACACTTTATTTTAATTAAGTTAAAATAAATACAAAAATTACATAAGCATATATCGTTTAGAAAAACAATTTTTACATTGGGTTATATATATTGGATTTTATACTACAAATAGACATTAGAAATATAAACAGATTTCCTACATAATTGTATTTTATTTATAATTTTTAGACATTATATAATTTATTTTATTTATGACACAATGGTGATGGAGTAATTACCTAATTAATGAAAAATCAGAATAATTGATATTATATGTACCCAAATAAATTTAATATGAGACTTTTTATAAATAAAAATAATTTTATAGGATAATATGACATGTTATAAGTGATTTAATAAACTTTTCTTGAAGTAATAATTCTTTTATGATTGTTACCAAAATCAATTATTGAATAGTGTCAAAATTGACATAAAAGAGTTTTTAAAACAAATATTATATTATTAGTTGATATTAAATTCCTAAAAATATAAGGTTCATAAAGAGTCTTATATCATGATAGTTATATAATTTATAGGCCACTTGGGGGTCTTTTAGATGTATATAGTATGTTTATTAACCATATAATAAAAAAATGCAAAGAGACATTGTAAAAGTGAAAATAATTAACTAAGAGTTAATACTTAAAGATAAGGTTAATATAATAACCCAAACCTGTCTAAATTATATTGGTTGAGTGGTTTGCGACCCATACCCACCTTAAACTTTAAATAATCTACTTTTGATCCATTATAAAACTAATATTAATTTATTATAAATTAATACTTTAGGTTTTTCCTAAAGAGCCCCTCCTACCCCTTATAAAAGGACCCAACTTCTAACCAATTCTTCACACCTTCAAAGACTTTTGGTTCGTCCAAAACCTGAAAAAAAAAACTCTCTCAAGTTCCCTCACTTCAACATAGAGGACTTAGTTTGATCAGAAAGCTGACGTATGGATCCTTCTTGATCAAATCAAAAGGAAGAACCCGAAGAAGAGCTAATGTTTTCACCACCCTCTTTGAAGTTCCTTTCTTCTTTAAATTCTTTTTTCTTTGTTATTTATATTCTAAAATAATAACTCCAATATCTCTTATATACTATGATGTCATTATAAATATGTTACAACCATATTCAGTATTCTATCCATCCTTTGAATGACATGTCACCTTACGTGCGTACGTACGGCTTACCGTCTCCACGTCGTGGTGTAATTGTTATTAAATACATTATTATTTGGATGGGTATAATAATGATGTTCATTTGATTTAAATAATAAATATAACATTATAATTATTCTGTATATATTATATACCATCCAATTATATATTTTTTTAATATCAAAAGAATTATATGTTCACTCGTGCGTACGTACGGATTACCGTCTCCAAGACGCGATGAGATTCATTTCCAAGTTCACTATTCATCGACGATTATAAAAATATATATTACTAATAAGTATGTAATATATGACATAATAATTCTAATAGAGATATATATATTTATATATGTAAGGATTTATTTACTTACATATATCTTATTCACTTACTTTCGTTCAATACTATATGAAAACAGAAACTGCGTTTATACGTACGTACGGACTACCGTCTCCATAAACGGTGTTTTACATTTCATATATATGTCTTTTATACATATTTATATTCAAAATATATATAATATATTTATCATGTTTTATAATCTGGAAGTATTTAAATCATGATCTATGTGATACAACCAAGATTAACAATTTAAAACATGTACGATAAAGAAAGTGATTATTACCAGAGATGTTAACTTAACATGGAAAATATTATTAAATGGGTAATATAAAGTCATAAATGAATCATGTATGATATCATAAATATTAATATGGTTATGGTATAATTTAATAACATACTACGATCTTCATACATGAGGTTAAACGTACCCTCGACTAAAGAAAAGTGCAAGGTAAGGGGTTTTCATCTCACTCCTTATTCCCGTGAAATTCATGCCATATTGCTACTATTTCCTTTTGTGTGGTGTTTGTACTACCCATAATTGTATTATTTGTGTAATACACTTTAATTTATGTGTATTTACATATTCATTTTATGATACCTCTTTCATAGGTTGTATGTTTCGTAAGATACAAAATTGGTAAGGGTTAATTCCTCAATCTCATCATTATCCGAGATTGTTTATGTGTAAGTATTTAATTAAATTTTTTATCATCCCTGTCCATTTATCATAAAAATGATTTCAAAATGAAGATTTTAAGTATTTTGAAAGGTACTCTTTATCAAGATAAGAATTTCAAATGTTTTAAAGATTTATCTTTCTAAATCTTTTTAATTAATGTCCATGTTTTCAAAATCATTTTTAGGATTTATTTATATGGACATGAATGTTTTGAAATGATAGTTAATTTCAAAAGTTTCAAAATGGTATGGGACACTTTGATTCAAAAATATCTTTAAAAATTACTTCCTTTATAAATGTGTGACTTTTAAAAGATTTTAAAAAAAGGATATTTCTCTCAAAAAAATTTACTCATCATTTTCATCTATGTCAACATCTTTTGATGGATTTTAAGCTCATTTGATGTTGATTTATTATACAAAACTTCCATTGAAGGTTTTGTGGTATGTTTGACTATGAATGTTTTATTTTTATACCATTCATGGTTTATGGAGAATGTATTGATATTTTGTATGCTAGTTTTAATACGAATGTTTATGTTATGTTTAAACCTATTCATATGAGGAATGCATTGGACTTAGTAAGTGACGGGTGGAACCTGCTATAGCACCTTGATGCATCGGTAGGTCTCATGAGACAAAATAGTGTCTTGGAATGAGGCCTTGACAAAATCTTATTTATAGTCTTGGCACGAGGCCTTGGCTACGTGGTTATGATAGTCTGCCATTATTAATTTCATCATTATGAAAGTGGTTAGTGATATTGCATGTGATTATTCGATTAGTAGAATATCCATGTGAATAATTAAATGGAATTATATCATTTTATTTCTTCAATATTATACTGAAGTTCATGTTTAAAAGTCTTTTGTTTTAGTTTTATACATTTCCTTAAATGTCTATTCTTATTTTTGAATGTTTCCGCTGTATTGCTTACCATTACTGAGCATTTGAGCTCACCCCTTTCTATGTTTTATTTTTCCCAGGATCCCAAGAAGTTTAATGTGATTGATATGAAGGGTTAAGCCAAGGGAATAATGACGTTCATAAAGATTATTTTTTTTGTTTTGTACGTCTTAAATTGCAAATGTAACATTCATGTATGTGATCTATTTTTTCAAAACTGTTAAACTGATCGATCCATCGGGACATGATTCCTTGTAATCATGCCAATGTATTAAAATAATGCACCGACTCTGGGTAACTGGGGTCGGGGTTTTCCAGTTGGAATCAGAGTAAGTTTAGCAATAACCTTGGAAACTAGATTTAGATAAACTATGATTATAGCACATAGCCCTAAGATAGACTTTGAGGATTAGTATAGAATAACTTCCTAAAATAATTTATTATAGAGATTTTGTGAGAAGTCCGAGCAATACATCCCTTTTTGGATACGAGCAGGTAGAGGTGGCTCTGGCAATGATGTGCCTAGGGGTAAAACCCGAAAACACAGTTTTGAGCTAGACTCTAACGGGAACTGGTGCACGAAAACGGGCCTTGCTGCACTCTTGGTTACGACACTCTCGGGGGATATGCATAGAGTAATTCTCATTTTCATTATAAACCATTATGAAGGTCTCATGAGTATATACTTTCTCAAAGAAAACATTTTTATGATTATGGACCATATCCATAAACTTTTCAATTTGTGTTATGTATATTAAAATTTTGGTAATTGTTCATTTCAATTCATAAACTTAACTAGTTTATGCTATTGTATAGAAATGGCGTCCAGTAGAAGGAATGTGAACTCCGGTAATACGTATGATCCAAAGAAAAATAAGGATCATATCTTCCGTGGTCCTAAGCCCGAATTTAGAAGGGAAATAGTCTCCCACATATTATCATCATATGAAAAAATAATATAATGTGTTGATAAGATGAGTAAAGAATTTTCGGAGTCCTATGGCTTTGAATGGAATCCAGAGAAGAAAATGATGGTAGAGAGAAAGACAGATAAAGGGAAGAAGGTAAAGAAGGTTTTTCCCCATATGTGATAACTGTGGAAAGAATAACCTAAGAAACTTCTTGAAGGGAATGGGATAATGTTATAAGTGTGGATAAAAAGGACACCAAGTACGTGACTGCAAGTGTAAGAAAAAGGTTTCAAATGTACAATGCTTCATCTACAAGGAGTTTGGACACTATGTGAACCAATGTCCCAGTCATCAGAATATGTCACAAATGATGCTATTGGATAATAATAAAGTTATGATACTACCATCTATGAAGAGGAATGACTAGTGTTCTTATGATGTTATTTCATTATTATTTCATTTAAGTGTTGTACCAATGATGATCTGGAAATAAATAAGGATTGTACTACAGTACTATTTAATTAAGGATTTGAGATTTTATGGCACTAAGAAAAGTGACTCTGCAGCGAGATAATTTTTTTTGGAAATTACATGGTTAAATGAATGATAAACCTTAATATTGTCCTAATATTGAGGTACTGATTTTGGAATAAGAGGTGGTTGATTTTGGTAATTCAAGATGTTGCGGTGTTATAAAAGAATATATGATGAAGGCATTCACATGTTATTACCTGGAAAAAAGGATCCTCATTATGTTTAACTTCCTTGTAAATTTTAGACTGTTTTTTTGGATAATAGTATTTTGGATAATGCTAATGGTTGGAATGGATTGTGTTTGAAAGGTTATTTTTTGGATTTTTATAAAAGGACAACACACAGACCATGTGTCGACCCGTCGTGTCGGACAAAGCTGTGGGAATCGAACACACAACCATAGTGCAATTGGGATTTATCGCCTACCATTGTGCTACATGAACTTCCTGGATGGTAAAATGTAGTTTCTTTACATAATGGGTCTGATATGTGAATTATAAATTTATTATATTTGGAACCCTATATGATTAGGAAAAATATAGTGTTTTTGAGTTGTATTATGTTTTGGGGTGAAAGATGAGCTTGTGGTAGATATTTATTAATGGATAAAACTCTAATTATAAAGTAAGCAGATATCATTATTATCTTTGCCAATCTCATAAATAAATTCCTGAACATTAAGAAAAGGAACTTAGAAAAAAATGTTGTCCTAGATGGTACCTTAGATCATCACTAATTTATGGCTTTGGGATTGTTGACCTTTTCATAGCCATGTTCTGTACCACTCTCCAACAGGTAATTGATGGTTATATTTCTCTTCCATATCCATATTTTCCTTCATGGAACCCTATTATGTGTTATTTTCGGTAATCATCATACTTTCCACTCTTTATTTTAAATAGAGGCCTTATTAATTCGTTTTTCTATGTGGGATTTCAATAAATATATTTTGAAATGTCAAAAATGTGTTATCCTAATACCTTATGTTTTGTTGAACCGATGGTATTTTAAATCATCATAGATTGATGAATTTAAGGCCCTCAATTTTACACTTTTTTGTGATTGATTACCTCAATCACTACCAATAAATATTTATGTTTTCCTCCAATTATATGTCTTTAATTTCCACCAATGTTCTCCGAATAAATATCATAATTAAGAATAAATATTATTAACCCAATTTCGGATGTGGGTTTTCCCACAACGATATTTTCTTTATTCAACATTTTATTTTCAAAGAACAATTTCAAATTGCGAGGACGCAATTTATTTAAGGAGGGGGGAATGTAACACCCCAAGATTTCATAGTGTGTTATTTCTTCAAAATAATTCAATAACTTGCACTACACACAACATCGAGTTCAAGCACACCATGACTTACCAAACAAGCCGTTACTAGAGTATATGAATAGTATTAACTAAATTTTAAACTTTATATAATCCTTATAATTTTAGAATCCATATTATGAGTTTCCTAGGCATAATGTAAGAAAACATTCATTTTTTCACTTTTACAAATTTTAATAGTGAACCCTTTTTAAATCCATTATTTTAAACTTTTATATATTCAATTTGACTAAATAAATTTACTTTTTATAATGGGGACATCAAAAATTTACAATGAAACATCCCAAGCTTCCATGGTGCGCTTTCCTTTGAATAATACAGTAGTGTGTGGTGTACGCAACTTCGAGTTCTAACACACACCACAACCAATCAATGTAGCTGTTATGAATAGTAATACCATCTATTTAAAATTTTAGAAATTATATCTCTCAAAATGGACTTGTTTTTTGGATTTGGAGTATCGAATTTATCCTAAGGTGAAATTTTGGAACTTTTCGGATAACTTTAATATTTTGATGAATAATTAAAATTACTAAATATTAATTAAAAACAAATCTTTTAATAAAAATAATTAATAGTGATAAATTATGAATATGAGTGGATTTAAAGTATATTTAGAATATAATTTTACCATTTAATACAAATTTTGACATTGGACATAATTTCACAATTAAACTGGACATAAACAAGTATTAATCTTTTGATAGTTATTATATCTTAAAAACATGCTTTTTGTTTTGACAGTGGGAATTAATTTTAAATTAATTTCTGCCACTTATGTGTTTTGAATTTGGAAAAATGGATTCTATATTTGGAATCATGATTTCAAAATTTTGTAAATATGTAACTTTTATTTTTAGACATTTTGAATAATTACTTCGGTAAATATTTTATTTACCATGATTAAAGGGTAAATTCGTTAAATAAGGATTAAAAAATAATATTATAATAATACTAAATTACCCAAAAACGTGTCCTAACCTTATTGGTGGATACATTTCCGACCATGGGAATCTTTGGGTCGATTTTGGGACCCCTCGGAGCAACTTGTAGGTGATAGGGACACTTTATTTTAAATAACTTAAAATAAATACAAAAATGACATAAGCATATATCATTTAGAAAAACAATTTTTACATAGGGTTATATATGTTGGATTTTAGACTATAAATAATAATTATAAATATAAACATATTTCCTACATAATGGTATTTTATTTATAATTTTTAGAAATTATATAATTTTATTTATTTATGACACAATGGTGATACAGTAATTAACTAATTAATGAAAAATTAGAAAAATTGATATTATAAATACCCAAATGAATGTAATTTGAGAATTTTTATAAATACCAATAATTTTATAGGATAATAGGACATGTTAGGATTGATTTAATTAATTTTTTTTAGTAATCATTCTTTTATGAGTTTTGAAAAAATCAATTATTGAATAGTGTCAAAATTGACATAAAAGAGTTTTTAAAACAAATATTATATTATTAAATGATATTAAATTCCTAAAAATATAAGGTTCATAAAAAGTCTTATATCATGATATTTATATAATTAATGGACCACTTGGGGGTATCTTGGATGTATATATTAAGTTTATTAACCATATAATATAAAAATACAAAGAGACGTTGTAAAAGTGAAAATAATTAACTAATAGTTAATACTTAAAATAAGTTTAATATAATGACCCAAACCTGTCTAAATTCTATTGGTTGAGTGGAATTAGACCCATACCCACCTTAACCTTTAAATAATCCACTTTTGAGACATTATAAACCGATTATGAATTTATTACAAATTAATACGTTATGTTCTTCGTAAAGAGCCCGTCCTCCCCCTTATAAAAGGACCCAACTTCTAACCAATTCTTCACACCTTCAAATCCTTTTGGTTCGGCCAAAACCTAACCAAAAACTATCTCAACTTCCCTCAATTCAACATAGAGGCCATAGTTTGATCTGAAATCCACCCTATGGAGCCCTTTTGATCAAATCAAAAGGAAGAACCCGAAAAAGAGGTAATGTTTTCACCACCCTCTTTCAAGTTCCTTTCTTCTTCAAATTCTGATTTCTTTGTTATTTCTATTCTAAAATAATAACTCCAATATCTCCTATATACTGTGATGTTCTTATAAATATGGTACAACAATATTCAGTATTCTATCCATCCTTTTAATGACATTTCACCATACGTGCGTAGGTACGGCTTACCGTCTCCACGTCTTGGTGTAATTGTTATTCAATACATTATTATTTGGATGGGTATAATAATGATGTGTATTTGAATTAAAAAAAATATAACATTATAAGTATTATGTATATATGATATACCATCCAATTATATATTATTTTAATACCAAAAAAATGATATTTTCACTCATGCGTGCGTACGGATTACCCTCTCCACGACGAGATGAGATTCATTTCCAAGTTCACCATTCATCGACGATTATAAAAATATATATTACTAATAAGTATGTAATATATGACATAATAATGCTACTGCAGATATATATATATTTATATATATAAGGATTTATGTACTTACATATATCTTATTCAGTTACTTCCGTTCAATACTATATGAAAATAGAAACAGCATTTATACGTATGTACGGACTACCGTCTCCATAAACGGTGTTTTCCATTTAATATATATGCCTATTATGAATATTTATATTCTAACTATATATGATATATTTATCATGTTTTATATTCTGGAATTATTTAAATCATGATCTATGTGATACAACCAAGAGTAACAAGTAAAAACATGTACGATAAAGAAAGTGATTATTCCCCGAAATGTCAACATAACATTGAAATTATTATTGAATGGGTAATATAAATTCATAAATGAGTCATGTATGATATCATAAATATTAATATGGTCCTGTTATAATTTAATAACATACTACGATCTTTGTATAGGAGGTTAAACGTACCCTTGACTAAAAGAAAGTGCAAGGTAAGGGGTTTTCATCTCACTCCTTATTCCATGAGATTCATCCCATATTGCCACTATTACCTTTTGTGTGGTGTATGTACTGCCAATAATTGTATTCTTTCTATAATACACTTTAATTTATGTGTATTTACATATTCATTGTATGATACCTCTTTCATGGGTTGTATGTTTCATAAGTTACAAAATTGGTAAGGGTTAATTCCTCAATCTCATCAATATCCGAGATTGTTAATGTGTAGGTATTTGATTGGAAGTTTTTATCATCCATGTCAATTTTTCATAAAAATGATTTCAAAATTATCATTTTAAGTATTTTGAAATGTACTCTTTATAAAGATCAGAATTTCAAATGTTTTAAATATTTATCTTTCTAAATATTTTTAATTAATGTCCATGTTTTCAAAAATGATTTTAAGGATTAATTTATATGGACATGAATGTTTTGAAATGATAATTCTTTTAAAAAGTTCCAAAGTGGTATGGGACACTTTGATTCAAAAATCACTTTTAAAATTACTTCCTTTATAAATGTGTGACTTTTAAATGATTTTACAAAAAAGATATTTCTCTCAAAACGTTTTACTCATCATTTTAATATATGTCAACATCTTTTGAGGGATTTTAAGATCATTTTAAGTTGATTTAATATAAAAAAACTTCCATTGAATGTTTTTTGATATGTTTGACTATGGATGTGTTATTTTTATACCATTCATGGTTTATGGAGAAAGTATTGGCATTTCGTAAGCTAGTTTTAATACGAATGTTTATGTTATGTTTAAACCTATTCATATGAGGAATGAATTGGACATAGTAAGTGACGGGTGGTGCCCTCTATAGCTCCTCGATGCATTGGTATGTCTCATGAGACAAACTAGTGTCTTGGCATGAGGCCTCGACAAAATCTTATTTGTAGTCTTGGCACGAGGCCTTGGCTACATGGTTATGATAGCCTTGCATTATGCATTCCATCATTATGAAAGTGGTTAGTGATATTGTATGTGATTATTCGATTAGTAGAATATCCATGTGAATAATTAAATGGAATTATTTAATTTTATTTATGCCATATTATGATGATGTTCATGTTTAAAAGGCTTTTGTTTTAGTTTTATTCATTGCCTTAAATGTTTATGCTTATTTTTGAAAGTTTCCACTGTATTACTTACCCTTACGGAGCATTTGAGCTCACCCCTTTCTATGTTTTATTTTTTCAAGGATTTCGTGAAGTGTATTGTGATTGATACGAAGGGTTAAGCCAAGGGAATTATGGCGTTCATAAAGATTATTTATTTTGTTTTATACGTCTTAAAGTGAAAATGTAACATTCACGTATGTGATCTATTTTTCCAAGACTGCTAAACTGATCGGTCCTTCGAGACTTGATTACTTTTAATCAAGCCAATGTATTAAAATAATTCACTGACTCTGGGTAACTGGGGTCAGGCCGTTACAAAAAAGTCCCTGAAAAATTGTGACATAACCACCTGATTACAACACAACACAAATCCCCCATGTTATATCCTAGAAATACATTTAACCACATTGTGGTGAAATGAACATCCCAACGGAAAAATTATACTACATTGGTGAGTCGGGATGTGACCCACCTCTGTATTTGGAAATAATATGCCATCATTGAAATATAGCCCCATTACATTGAAGAACATGGGGTGTGAAGGACATAGTTATAACCTTGCTAACATTGAGTAAAAAATAAAAATAGGAATAAAAAGGTCATTTTTACATAGAAAAATATTTGTAATGGTGTAACCTAATATAGCCTAGAACTACAGCACCATTGAGGCTTTTGGAAACACCTGGAATGAAATTAAAACGCCTAGAAACATCATAATTAAGAAAAATTGAAATATATAACCATCAAAGTGACATGGAGGTGTCACACCATGGTTATTATCCATCATCTATCTTATTATATTTTTCATTAGGGTTTTCATTTTCATCTAAAAATCCATTTTAGAGAATTTTATATGGATTCACAATTTATTATTCCATTTTCAGAATTAGGTTGTAGAATTGGATGGGAAATCTCCATGTAGTACCTCATTGGTGGTACCAATATATTTTCATTGTTTATATGAATTTATGAAATGTTTGATATAAATGAAATCATAGGGTCATGTGTGAGATCTGAAACATAACCACTTGTGGATTTGATTTTTTTAGGGGTATATCTATGTTTATATCATATGTGTAATGACATTATATATTCATTGTATAAATCATTATTGGATATAAAATTTTGTTCATTGATGAAAATGTGTTCTGTGTGGTTGGGTGATGATTCATGGGATAAGTTAATTGATGGGTTCCCATGGTAATGTGATGGGTGTGACTTATTTGGATGTGTAGAGTTTTGGTTCGTCGACATGGGTTTATGGTGATATTTTATTCACAAATATATCAGATATAGGTTCATAGATTTGTTCCCGTTGGATAATGATGATGTCCTTCCCCATGGGGTTGAGGCTATTGCAGTCCTATGAATACATAGGGACCCTTAACATGGTTCTCAAAACTATATGATTAGTGGTATCCTTGGATGAGTATATTTGAGTGATTATGTTGATCATAAACTGGGAGGAGGTATACATTATAGTTTAGAACTAGGTATTGTGATCACCGGTTGGGATCAGGACAACCACTATAGATGCCTATTTTTAATGGAACTCATAAGTTTGGTGTGGTAGAGGGTGTGTATTGTTTGGAATGTGTACATGTTCCTTATGAATTGTTTTCATATATGGGTTATGTTTAGTGTGATTGTTTGGAGGACATTGGATACCTTCAAATGTGTATAGACTATGGGTGCATCATCCCACTTAGGAACTAGATAAAGTATGTAAGGTTGTAACCATGGATTTATCATAATGAAGTTTTGTGGGATAGGTTTATGTTATTTTTCATATATTTTCATTTTAATTCAATTAAATTTATCAGTGGATAATTTCATTATTATTGGTGGCCTATAGAGTTCATACATGCACTCAGCACATGACCTCATGGTATGATAATATATCATGTCTTGTTACGCTGAAAATGGAATGGACATTGTAGATGGTTCGTACTTGGAGAGACATGTTTTAAATTCATGAGAATAATTTTGAGGGTTTTCGATGTATGGTTTTTTGGGTTACTTGTTATCAAATTATAGTTATCTTTTATTATTGTGTTATGTATCAATACATGACTGGATTATGGGAGATCAAGTCTCATTTTTAATATCCCATTAAATTTTATATGATAATTTTAAATAATATTACATATATTATTATATTTATAATTAATATTGTTTTATATAGACTAATTAATTAATCTACGTCTATTTTGTTACAATCATTTTTATATGAAGGATTATTATATCCCCAATTTAATTATAAACCTTCACCACTAGTTAGTAATCTTTTATATACTATGAGGCATGTATTATGATTGTGTTACTTCTTATCGAGTGTTATTCATGGGATCTGAGTCAAGGAATACACACTCTTAATTAGGTATATTATAATCAAATGGTTCATATAGAAAATAATATTGTGCGTACACTAACTATTTGGGAATATATCAATTTATTTCTGGAAACAAATTTAACTTTTTTCATTGATCATGAAGATTATTTTTTAGCATAACACACACTTATCATTATTCATATGTCAAATAGGTTTTTTAGCATTTGCTTCATTTTATTGCTGAAATTAAAAAAGAAACAGTACGATAATTTAATAATGTGTTTAATGTACATAGTTTCATCACCAAAGAGTGCTCTGGTCCACTTCATTGAGAGGTATAATTATTTAATGCACCTATTCATTTATTATCATGAGATTCGTAAAATTAAAATCACGAACAAGAAGGCTGAACTCTATATTGATGACTTCTTTGATCAAATTAAAGAGGCTTAGTATTTCTCAAATGTGTATCCTTGATGAATATATCTTTAACTATGGGTGAAAATAGAGGATATTCCAAATATTTCCTTTTTAATGAGGCATGTACTCTATAAATTCATATTAATTCATTTTAAACATTATATTCCCATGTTATCTTCATAGATTGAATTAATAGTGCCTTTAGAGATTATATACATATATTTTTGGTTGTATTTATTTATTATATTATCATATATTACAAAATCAATTAATATCATTATTGGAATTACATATTGTACTAAAGACATTATGAAAGGATAACCTATATTCAAATTCAGCATTTGTAAATTTTAGAGGTAAAATTATCCACTTTCTATCATGTAATCATATTAGAGGGTATATATATATATATCAATAATAAAAATAGGTGATTAAATAATTCCCTTTACCAATATATTTAATAATGATCCATAGATATTTTGGATTAGATGGTTGTTATTGATCCTTTATGAAATATTTATCATGATTTTTTATTCCACTAACCCCATTAACAGGTACGGGAGTAATTTTTATCAGGATAGAATGGTGTAAATATGGTAACAAGTAGATTATTAAGAAGTTCATTATTAAACCTATACTATAACTACCCTATATTAGAGATTTTTTTTTGATATATAGTGATTCATGAAAAAATGGAATGGGATATGTTCTTTTTAAAAATTACAAGGTGATAACCTATTCCTTATGTTAATTAAATACCTTTGAGAAAAATTACTATAATTAAAATATAAACTTATTAGAGGTCATTATTCATTAATTAATTAGTGCCATTATCTATATTGAGATATTTCTAATATATATACTAATTAATATATCTTTAAGTACATATTCACATAGAAGTATCTAAACATGTCATAAAATAGATGGTTAGAGTTTATCAAGCATTATGATTAATCAATAAATTTCCATCATGGGAAGGAAATAATTATGAATGTTCATCTAAATATAATTAATCATTCCACAATTTCCATAATAAGAATTAGAAAAGTCAAAATCTTAATGTATATTGACCTGATGGAAAAAGAAATTATAAAAGATGGAATGAAATCCTACCTTTTCGAATTTATTTTTCAACCATCCATGTATGATAGGATCAATGAACCACTAATTTATAATATAGATACATAAAATATAGTGGAATATATTTCGTATTTCAACTTTGACAGACATGGTTTTTTTATGATTTGAAACTCAGATATGTGTCCCTTATATTCCAAAAATATAGAAGGATCATCGGGATGATGTACACAAATCATTATTCCTTATTAATCATGGTGTCACAATGATATATAGAGATATTAGATAGAACATATGATTGGAAAATATAAATGGAGATACTATTGTGTGTATATCACTATAATTAGTCTATAAGAATGTTATGTTTGAATATATGAAGTCTAAGGGGAAGATGAAACCATTTCTCATACCAATATAGATATTAGATAACATGACCTTTTATTTAGTAATTTTTATTCAAAATACCTTTACCAAAAAAAATTATCTGCTTTTTGGTTGATTTAATTATAAATTCGATAATCATTATTGTTATTCAAAAGGATATCCCACTCAATCAACCCATTACTATATATATGTGTGTGTGTGTGTGTGTGTTTTTTGTAAAGTGTTATGTCTGTATTGAGTTACACATTCAATTATTTCTAATTTTGTTCCTTGTTTCACAAAAATGTTCTATAAAACTCATCAAAAATATATGGATATAAATCATAAATTTGGTATAACTTAACATCCAATTACTAATGATCAATCTGAAAAGACTATTAACAATATAGAAGATATGATAATATATTTCCTGGATGAATTTAAACTAAGATTGTTTCCACATATTCCTATGGTTTTCTATGAAATGATAAAAAATATCACTCTTGAATTCATATTTTATAATTTTAGGTTCTATATAGGAGAATATTTATAACCCCAACATGCTGGGTTAAGTTTAGAGAATGAATGTTTTTTGCAATATAAAATTCTCTCTAAATAATAGTGAAGTGGAAAGACGTTCAAAAAATATATTAAATTAACATGAAGTTGATAAAAGATTTATATTTATAATTATCTATGAGATATGGAGTTTGAGGTTGGTAAAACAATTTACATTAAAATATCACTATAGAAGAGAGTTATGAGATTCCAGTAGAAGGGAATGTTGTGCATAAGATAAATAAATCCCATTATGACTCTTTGTTGTATGTGGACTACATATTGTTGATTGGAACTTCCAAAAAACCTCTCCTAAGTGTGTGATGTTTTTCAGGTATCACTTTTTACTATGTACATACCATATACATATTATAAAATAATCATAATGATTATGAAATAGGAACAATATCTCTCTTATAAGTAATAAATTTTAGACATATTGAATCCTAGAGATAGAGTACTATAAAACAATACATCTCATGACGACCAATCACATTAGATAAATATTAATTTTGAGGAATAAATATGGTAAAATAAATATATAATAATAATAATGTACCCTCAAATTTTTATTCTATGTTATTATATTTTGATATATTTTTTATTAGGTTGATGTATGTAAAAACACTTATTTTATTATAAATTTTCCTTTTATAAATTCATTGATTTTTTTTACATAGGACTAAAATAAAATGACCAAATAACTATTTTATAAAATGATACATTAAATACTGGATACATGAAATATAATTAATAAATTTTCAAATGGAATTAAAAAATATGTAAATAAAAATACTATATGATTTAAATGTTCCTAATCATGATTTATGATAAAGATCACATCCCTGATGATAAGTTCTAAAAGCATGAAACACATTTCAAATATGAAAAACAACTTTATAGAGAAATAATGAAATATAAAGGTTGATTTTAATGAATTAAGTAATGTTACATATATAAATCAAAAACTAATTTTATAAGGTCATTAGTTATATGGTCATTGGATAAATGGGCATTTGATATATTGTCATTGGGTATATATCAATCCAACTAGAATATTAAATATTTCATAATTAAAATATAGAAGTTATAAATAAATACAATATTTAGTATTACATAACATATAAAAATATATATTAAAATAAAATAAAAAGATACTTATTTGTTATTGAAAATATATTTTATTCAAAAGAAACTATTTTTATTAAATTTATTACTTTTACATAGTCATTTTAATAAAATGTGTTAATTGAATTCCAGTAATTATAAGTAAAAAATTAAATAACATTAAACAGAATTAATTAATTAATTATAATGGAAAAAATTGATTAATTAATTATCAAAAAATATGATTTAATTTAAAAAATTATTCTTATTAGATATTATATGTTTTTATATAAAATATAAATTTATCATATTAATAGTATTATATTTAATTCAATTTTTAATTTATATTTATAAACAGATAAATTGTAATTCATCGAATGATTCTTAAATGGATCTAATAATTATTAAATTCATTTCATATTTCAAAATAAATTCATTAAAAAAATTCATTTATTCTTCAATGTCATTTAGAAATAATTTTTTTTAACTTTGAGAAATTGAAAAATAATAATGTTTATTTTTTATTGGGAATCATCGTGTTAAAATTAGTTAATTGGGATTATATAATTTTTACTAATAATAAATGTCACCACTGTAAAAGGTGAGTTAGAAAGAAACAATGAAAAATGGGTTAAATGTTTAAAATAATTTATAATTTATAATTTTTTCATAAAACCATGTCACTTTAATCTATGAGTGACATAAGTAATAACCAATATTCCTCTTATTTATAATTTTGTTAGCCTGTGAATTTTAGAATTTAATTACTATACATTAAAAAAATTGGTATTTGTAAATATGACACTCAGACATACTGATTGAAGGAAACCTATCCCATAACATTCATTTGGATTTATCACCAATATCTACCCATTATTTTTCCAAAATAATCCTCTAATTTTTTGGATCTTCTTTTCACAAGTATCCATGGATTCTTATAACAAAAAAATCCTTGAAGAATGAATCGGTCCTTCAATGTTAGTATTAACATTTTCATTATTCATTTTATTTATCATCTTCATAATCCTATTATTGAATCATATTTGAACTTATAAAATGTAATTAATGTCATTATTCTTTTATAAATGTAATGTTATATTAATAAAACAATACATTTTTACTCATTCATTCATTATATCATGTTTTTTTGGGTTGAAATTACTGACTAAATGAATTAGGTTATAACAATTTCATCATAAATGATTATGACAAAATATCTTCTCATAATATGTGTTATTAGTGATTTACAAAATTTATTTTTATAATTATTTAATTTTAATAAATATATAATCATATTAATTATTAAATTTAATTATTTTTACTTATTAAATATTAATTAAAAGTGATTATTTTTAACTGTTATTTATAAAATCTTAATGTAATATCTATAAAATAATCAAGGGAATATATATCCTTATAAAAAAATCTATATTATTTCCATGACCATTACTAAGGTTATGAACAAAATATAAAGGATCTTGGAGCAAAACAGCCATATCAAATTAAGCATAGAATAGATGGAAAAACTATTAAAAAACAAATTCTAAATATAAAAAATTAACTAATGGATAATAAAAAAATATAAATTAGTTGTATGAAATGAAATAAATAAAAATAATTTTATGAAATAGATATAAAATAAACCTAAATTTATTATATATAGATTAATAGAGCATTTAAGTATTTATTTTTGATTTATTTTTATATCATAAAACCCATCATTGCAAAAGAATAAATCCACTCTCTATTTTGAATATTAATCTTCCATGACTACATTATTTTTAACAAAAAAATCCTTTCTAAATATGAAAGTAAAATATTTATTACATTTTTAAACAATCAAATTTATCTTTATCTCTATTTTAATGGAAGTCCACTATCACATTTATCAACTTATTTTACTCGAAAACTGTAAAACAATGATTGTATAGTATTTTTTCAACTTACATACAATTTTTTATGATTCATTTCATTTTTATTCAAATTTTAATATATATTTATTTTCAAGGTTCAATTATTGTAATTTTTTTAAATTATTTTTTAAAATTATTTTTTCAAATTGTGATAATTATTTTTAATGTGATATATACATTTGTTTGATAACCACAATGCATTAATTTATTAATACACTTTTCTTGATTTCTAATCCACTTTTCAACCATTTGGTAAAATATCCATCATTTATAAATATTTAATTTCACTTTTGTATCAGAATCTAAATGATCGTATGATATTTTTATTTAGGTGGTTTAATTTTTAGTAATATCTAATCCAACTGTTGATATATTCTTATATGATACATTAAGAATTAAATTTATAACCCATTTTACAAAAAATATTTTATCAAGGTTTAAGGTATGATTAAAATCAATTAGAAAAAATATGAATGGTTTATCATTATATGATGGATAGGACTGAAATTATATATCACTATATTCAATTGGATATGTCATTATATATAATTTGGTAATTATGTTTTACATGGAAAGGATATGGTTAGAAATGTTCAAAAACCTATGCATATAAATGATGTTGATATTTACATTCACTATGTTATTCAGGTATATTGTGGTCAGCCATGTTCTATGATTTCTGATTTTCTATTCTTATTCTATAGAAAAAATCATGAGTTGTGCCACCATGTATATTGATTAGTGCCTTATGTTTTCATATTTTTCTAAAATTTTATATGATGTAATTTCATTACGATCCTTTCTTCTTTAAAAGTTCTTTTGTTGTAATCTATAGTCACTCTATCATAACTCATGATAACTCCTTTTGATTCATTAATATAATTATATTAATCATTCTATTTTTCTAATGTTTATGTTCAACTGATATTCATTGTATAACGATATGTTCTCCCAGACTAATTGGTTTTAGTCTTCCTGACTAATCATTTGATATATTTTACTCTCTATATTTCTCTTTTCTACAGCTTATTAAGAATATTCTAATTCATGACATGTCTATAAGATAATCATTTATAAACAATGTTTTAGATGTAATGTAAACTGTATTAATAACTATGATTTTTATATTACTATTCTCGAATAAAATAAATAATTATTATTTTTTAATTTGTTTTATTTATGTTATTCAATATATGATTATTATAAATGAAGTAAAAAACATTAAATCTTCGGACCTCTAAAATTCTCAAAACACACACACTAAAGAAATTTTGAGAAGTAATTATCAATATTGAAAAATATTAACATTGGAAGATTGAAAAATGATAGAATATGAATTGAGAATAGGGAAAACAGTGTCCGAATAACTCTAATCATACAACCAAAGGAGACAACCTTATCCTTAAAATTATTGATACTAGTTCACAAATTTTACTCTAGTACATAAAAATTGTAATTAATTACATGAATAATGGGGCGAATGATAAATACATAAAAAAATGTTAAATTAATATTTAAAAAACTATATTTATTCTCGTTTTGTTAAATTGTACTAGAGGAAGAAATACAAGAGATGTAATAAATTTTTTCATATTTTGGGAAATTTATTTATCATTTATCAAATACAAGATAATATATATTTGTTGTTCATTAGTAATGATAAACTAATATTGATGATTAAAATCACGTCATATTTAAACTAATGGTTATAATAACTAGAGAATCCAAACATTCTAGTAAATATACCCAATTTTTTATTATATATATATTGAATTATATTGAGACTAAAATAATATTTTTAATGGAAGTAAAAATATGGGAATAGAGAATCACCTTGGTAGTGTCCTTGAATGGGTTTATATAAACCAATGAACATTCCCCAAAGAGTTACAAAAAACTAAGAGGATGACATAAATCTAAAAATTAGATCATAAAAAAGCTATGATGTTTTTTCATATTGATAACATTGACTATAAATCCATATTATATTTTTTTCATATTACATTTTAATGTGTAAATTTATCATAATATTTACCTCATGAACATTTTGATTTATTTTAGAGATGTTTTCTTAGGAAAAGGATACTTCCTCACAAATTCTTCTTCATGGGAAAAACCAATATTATCATTTGATATAACAAGGGGAAGAAATGTGATGATTAAGTCAATGTGGATCTTCATAATAATCTTATAAGAGAAGTTACAAATTCTAATTTGGAAGATATTTTGAAACAAGAAAGGAATTTTTATATTAGGTATGAGAACCAGGTTCATAGAAGACATGGATGAGGAGAAAAATTCCACCCCTAAAATATTCTTAAACTACCTTATAATATGATTTCTGGTGACATCCTCAGAAATTATTTAGAATGTTATTGTAAAACTCTAATACCTAAGAAAACACTTCACACCAAAAAAATTTATAACATTGAAAATATCTTATTCAATGGAGGGAAACATTGAATGTAATTCCAATCTAATCAAACAATAATTTTATTTTCAAGAACTTACTTGAATAACACACTAAAGCAGAACTCAAATCAATTATTACATGTCCCAGTTGGTTTTTTCTGCCCCTATGGACTATATACTACTACCAGGTAATCTATAAAATAACAGGGAATTATTTCACAATAAATACAACTCATCAATATAAATCAGATAATATAAAACAATAAATAGTATATATTCCCAATAAATATCAACAAAACAAATACCACATGTATACTAATACACATTACAAAAATGGTATGTCAAGAAAAATCATTAAATAAAACTATCAAGACATGTTATCTATATCGCTAATTAAAAATTTTATAACACATTGCACTGATCACTACGAACACTGATGGTCCCACTATTCATGTACACCCACCATCTTTGAGTGGTTATCTACCTTCTTCTAGACTTGAAATGTGATAATATGAAAACTCCCAAAGAAAACGTTATTGTATGAGAAATATGTCCTAGTAGTATCTCACCAGTTATTTCATAAGAATTATATATCAAATAAACAAATAAATCTCACATTTTAATAAAATAGGACATTAAATTATTTTCATATTACAAATCAACTCGTTATTTAAAAAATATTTCAATGAATAATATAAAATATTCTTTGATATATATTTCCAATGAACCATTAAAATATAATAATAGTTTTCAAAATAGAATTGAATAATTAATTCTATCAAAATAAGAATGGATTAAAATTTTAATCATACAGTAGTATATATATATCATTTAAAATCATATCATCATGATTAAGAGTCCTAGGTTTAATTTAGTAAGGTATTCTCACACATAGTATTGGAATACGAGTCATGTCATTCACTCACATCCTAAGGTCCACAAGTCTAGGGGAAATTGGAAACGCCCCAAATAATGTACACCATGCCCTAATTTTACTTTTTTGTGTTTTCATCATAAACCTTATTCTAAGTATAACTCATATAATCCTAGAATTTTTTCTTACAACCATAATACCTAGGATACCATTTTCTTTAAGGAATTAATAAATTAAATAAGTGCATATGAAACATTTCACTCAATCTCAAATCCCAAAATCAACAATTTGAACTCATTATTATGTTCAAGTTCCAAATTATTTCATTTCATTATAATAATGAGAATCAATGATTTTTATAAAAACAATTACTTTAATTTCAAATCATCTCATTTCAAATATATAAATATTTAATTCCCTTTTATGTTGTCAATATTCTATTCAAAATAATTTATTTCAAACCAGGATCATTTTCTGGAAAAAAACACTAAATTTTCAAAATCCATATTTAAGGTATTTAATCATGAACACCATTCCATTTCAAATAATTTTTAAATAGTCAAAATTTTAGATTTATAAATAAATTGGAAAATAATTTAAATTATACAACAATCATATATTTCAGTTGATTGAGATTTCTTAACAAAACCACCTACCTCAATCTACATCAACAAACACCTATATGGGATCCATCAATGGAGAGTCGGGAGGCTATGATAAATCAACGAAGCACCCTAAAATATAGTTTATCAAGTGAATATCATGATCCATTAATGATGTGAGGATCCATCACTCTAAAATTGAGAGAGAGATTAGGAATAGAGAATCCAAGATAAAATATATATTTCACATAAAATAATACATATAACAAACAAAAAAGATCATAAATGTGTTAATAATTAGGGTTTGGAGATCCAAATTTGTCTAAAGAGACTCCATAGTTTTTAAGGTCAAATTAATATTGAGTTTTTTGTTTTAGTTTTAAAAATTTGTTTAAATAAAATTAAAACACATTATTATCCAATCGATTATCATCCCCATCAGCATCACCAGTGAGATAATGGCCTCCATCTATTAGTAGATGGTGTTTAAAATATTATTAGGGATACTAAAAGTTCCATAGCCTGACTTATTTCCTTTACCATCCATCTAGTGGTCCTACTCTATCATTTTTACTTACAAGAGCAAGTGAAATCCCATGATAATAGCCTCTCCTATCTAATAACCACTAAAAAAGTATTTAAAAACTCTTCCACAACAATATAAAATTATATTCTATGGGAAAACAACAAGTAAAAATATCTAAAACCAAAAATAAATATAAACAACTTGATATCAACATGGAGACAAAGAGAACCACGAAGAAAATATTTTTTTTATATGAAATATGGTAACATTATGTTTTAATTTCCCTGCTATAATCATTTTTTCCCTCAAAAATCATGTTTAAAAAATTCAAATGAAAAATGTTGAGTCCACTACTCCCACATCGAAGAATAGTTCTCTAAAGTATCATGTGAATTAGAAGAATGCTTGTAAAGCACTTAACCAATGGATAGATTTTCGATAGGGGGCCTTCATCTTAGAATCAATAATCTGAACCCACTACTCAGTCATAGATAAATCAAGTTCCACATCATGGTACACACATCTCAATATATGGGATGGTTCATAGAGATATTTTTTGATCTGTGACACATGGAAAACATTATTTATTTATTTTTTCCGTGGTGGAAAAGGGAAATGGAAATCCACCTTTCCAATTTAATAAATAATATCAAATAGAACCATGTATCTCATTTATTAATTTCTCTATTTTACAATAAATATGTGATCCAAGCTAGGTGAAACAATAAAAAACTCTAGGTTAATAAATGAGAACTCCAAAGGGTTTCAAAATGATCATCACAGGATTTATAATGGATTTTTTAAATTACTATTATCTGATGAATTAGATGAATCTTTGTCATCACCACATATAAAAATGACATATAACCAATGAATCCTCGCAAATCTATAACAAAAATGTGTAGATCTATAAGTATATTTATACAAGTACTAAAAGTGTTTTATATTGATAGATCGTTGGTAGCTATTATAATAGGAATACTTTAATCACCCCAAATAGAAATAAAAAACCCCTCTAATGTCAAGAAATCAAACATGGAGAATATCCTTAAGAATATATACTGTGTAATTAATCTAACCTTAAATTTGAGGATATTATTCTGTGCACAACATTAACATGGATCCCAATTCCTCCTTGAGGCCTCTCAAAAACCATGAATTGAAATGGGGATCCAAATAAAAAAATAAGTGTTTATGGAAATCCAAAAAATATAATGATTTTATAAATATATATATTTCTCAAGTCTATAACATCATTCATATAAGAATGGGAATAAAGTGATATAATCAGGTTATTCATTAAATCACCACCCATATCTTTGATTTTCTTCAAAGAGTATGTGGAACCCCAACCACACATTCTTTTGATATTTTATCCCACTTCAATGTCGAAATAGGAAGGGGTTGACGGAATCCTAAAGTCATAAAATGTTTTTCCATAATCTATTGACAAGTATTACAATGAGAAAAAAAATTCCAAATGTCATGTCTTTTACCAGGACACCAGAATCAACACATAATATCATAAAATATATTTTTTCTCCCTAGGAGTACAACCCAGTTTAAATTAAATAAATCCAAAAACATATCATTCCTCATAAAAAAATAATTACATAATGGATCTAGAAGAATCATTTATCCTTAAAAGATAGAGATCATTCATGGATTGAATCCCTCTAGAGAACCATAATTTCAATACATTGATATTAAATATTTTTATATGAATACTAATTACATTAAAAACATGGATAAAAATAATATTATTTTATTGACTTTGGAACTTTGAAATAAGAAAAACTGGTTTATAAGTGAGTTTCATCATCTCCCACAATGTTCGTTATAACTATAAACCTTATTGTATATATTATACATAATTTTGTTTCTTATATCCTATGGAAAGGAAACATAAAAAAGGTGATCTATGATTCTTAGTATATGTAAATAATGGATATTTTAATATAACGTGAGTATATGGGTATTATAAATTGATAATAACATATGAAAACCATATGTGGTATATCAAAGATTATAAACACGAGTCATATCATAAATGTTGGTTGTTCATAAGACCTGAATAATAATGTAATCAATGAACATGATGTATAAAGGTATAAAATTAGTATAATACATAGATTAGTGGCATTCACATAACCATATAAAATATTATTTAAAGGATACCCACCAAGACATTCATAACATGTTAGGCATGGTTTTACCACCCCTATACCTTATTTAGGATTAGGATGACCTCTCATATACACTCTTTTAGTCTTGGTTTGACTACCTATGTACGCTCTATTTTAGTCTTGGGAAAACCCACTTGTGTGCCCTTTGAGTTCATATATCATTTATTGTTACACAATCCTTTGTAGTGATATATAGGTACCTCACAACACATAATGAAAATCAGACACATGCATGCCATAAGATCACAAAAAATTGATCATATCATTTCCCATGAAATGAAATAACTTTCATAAACCTTTCATTATATCATAACCTATATAGAATATAATGATTTTATAATTTTTTTTTATTTCATCATAGAATAACCCATGGAAATGAAGTGGATATCCTAATTATTTAATCATTTTATAGCCAATGGAAGAGAAATGGGTTTCATAAACATATTTCCATCAAATGTATAACCCATTTGGAGAAATAATAAGACTTTTATTCTTGAATCGTATCCCTATTATGGAGAATTTGACATCAATAGATTTCATCTTAGATGGAATACGAATTTTAAATATCATTTAAAATAGTTCTTAAGGAAAATATTATTTGTACGTAAAAAAACACATTTTAAAACATAAAACGTTTTGAAAATAATTTTATTATATAATAACATTAGAAACCTAAATATTTATTCCAATGAAGATAATGTTCATTATGGTAGGCAGTTTCATTGATTCCACACATTTAATAACAATGATTCCTTCCACATTTTTGATAAAATCTAAATGGCCATTATTTAGAAAAAACATGATGATTTATTTAAAAAAAAATTAAAGATTCAAAATTGGGTAAATAATTATTTTATAAATAAATATATGAAAGTATAAAAAAATTAGAAAACATTTTTTTGGAATCAAATGGATTTCCAATAAAAGAGAGAAATAATGTCAAATTTTCTTAAAAAGAATTTACAAATTAATATAAGAACCAAAGAGTGCGACAATGATAATATTACTAGATGATATCAAGAATGACCATGGGATAATAAAATTCATGATTTTCTTGTGATATGGATCATAAGATTTTATCATTATAAACATAATCATAATCAATCTCGATAATCAATGGGATTGAGAAATTAAATGTTTTCCACTTTCCTAACTTTGAATCATAAGAAAAATAAATGAAGAAAAAGAAATTAAATATCAAATAGTATTATTATAAGTAAATTCATGATATTACATGTCAAAGGGTATATATGTACACCTCATAATAGAAGATAAGTGAACAACTTATCATATTCCCAAAGAATAAAAATTCAAACAAAAATATCTTACAAAATTGTTACCTTCAAAATCATAGACCCTATAAAAGACTGATGTTAAAATATATATTTAAATCACTATAATTTTCAAGGTAAAAAAAATTATTATTGGGTAGTATATACACCATATAATCTAAAGAGTTGGTCAATATGGAATCTGTCTCATAGAAGTAAAAAGTGAGATGGAAATCCCTTACCTTCTGTCTTGACATCCATCGTACACATTTAAAATTAATGTGAAATAAATATATGTTTATTTTCCATATATTATTGAAACATAAATGTATATTTCATACCATATATAATTCACTTACTACCTTTTATTACCCTTTTATTAACAATTATATATTAAATTGATGTTTTAAGAAAAACCCCTTTTCATAGTCTTTCATTTGTTAATTTTAGTCCTATTACTCAAATATTGGATTAATAAGATCCATATTGTAAACCAATACATAAATATTATTTATAATAACTTTAAATTTATTTATAATAATCCATAAAATTTAGTAGTAAAAATTAAATTACACTATTCATAGAGATGGTAGGTTATACATAATGCATGAATGTTGTTTCTGTTTCCATGAAATAATGAAATAAATAAATTCAAATGATATATTATAAAGGAACAATAATTTATATTTCATATATATCTCATATTTTAATTCAACCCATCATTTTTAAATTTCATTTATTGGGTTAACCAATCTCATCATTTTGTGAGGCAGTGGCCTTCCATACACACTAGAGTAATTATCATACTTCAATAAAATTAAATATAATTTTATGAGTGATATAATAATTATAAAATCATAATAATATAAAAAATATAATATATAAAAAATTAATACATCATTAATACCAATCTTGATAGGTTTTGATGAAAAAATGAATGACATTAGTTTGTGAGGCGGTAGTCCTCTGTACACACAAATGATGATTTTGTAACACATTTGATGGATCTGTAGATGGATATAGGACTCAAACATAACAAAAAAACATATTAGTATAATTAAGATACTGATTTTATTATATCATCATTTTATAAATATAATTGATGGAGGAGCCGGATGAAATAAAATAGAAATTATCATTAATGAATATTTACACTTATTCAGGTATCCTCCTTAGGATTGCACCAAATGCCATCTTAGGTTAGATTTAAGTCCAAATTAAGTATTATAGAATGAGAGTATAGAATTAAGAATGTGATAGTGTATGGTTTTTGGTAATCTAAATGGGTTTCATTCTATGACGATGAGAGGGTTGGTGGTGGCCTTTTATATGTGATGTGAGTGGAAGACATGCAATTTATTTTGAAAAGGAAAAGTGTAACAACATTTTTCACATGCATAAAGAGTAAATAATGGATATATTAATAAAATTGGATATTTGAGGGTACAAATATGGCTAGAAAATAAAATTTTACAAAATTTTATATGTCGATTAAAACCTTATATATTTACTTTAATAACCAGATAAATTCATTTTTACCTTAATTGTGGTAAAAACAATTTATTATTTTAACTGTTCAGTTTTGTAAAAAATTTATAATACCATAATAGATAATAAAAAGTACGAATATTAAGATTATAGAAACAATTTTTCAAAATTTCATTAACATTAGTGGTATAATTTACTTTAAAATTAACTCTGCAAACATGAAGTGAAAACCAGTTTTTTAAAAAGGAAATGTTCCAAAGTTAGATATATTTTTATTTAAAAATAGAATATTAAATTGACTCTAATTACATAAATTGGATTTAGGGATGTATTATTCAAATAATGTTATATTAAAACAAAATTAAAATATAATTTTTCTTTATTAATAAATAAAATAGAAAGGTAGTTTTTTATAAAAATTAAGTATGCTTCCTTGTTCTTAAAAAAAGAATATTTTAAGAAAAATAATAATAATTTACTCTAAGAAAATTTTGAAATTATTATTTATGAAATGAATATTATTTTATCAAATTAAATATCTTAATTCTTAATAAATTATATTTATTTTTTTATACAATAATAATTTTAATATTTTATAAGAAAATTGTATTTTCCAAAAAAATATAGACATTACATAAAATTATAAATTATTTTATAAATATTTTTCAATTATATAATACCATTTCACTTAATATTTATGAGGTTTTTATTACAATTAAAATGATAATTTTTAATGGCTTGTTTATAAAAATAATATTTAAATAAATATATTAATATATATAGTGGTTTTGTTAAAAAATAGTGTTGCATGCAATGAAAAATTACTAAGTGTTGAGTGTAGTACAAGATTAAATTGGTGTTATGATAAACAAAATCTATCAAAATAATTTAATTTATTCGAATAATAATAATTCATAAAAACTCAGGGTATTATATTCTACCCCTTAAAATAAATTTCACCCTTGAAATTCATCACATTGTTAACAAAAATTGAGGATACTTCAACCTCACTACATCACCAGGTTCCCATATGGCTTCCCATAAATAGATTGTTTATCCACAAAATGCTGACCTGGTTTGTGGTCATGTTTCTAAGAACACTAATTATATGACTAGGAATCTACACTAGTTTCTCCTAATATGAAAGATATTACTACAATGTTACGACACCTGAGTTTAATACAATTTAAGGGTTACGTATATACTCATTCATTAGAGATACATGAAACACATTCTAGACTGGAGAGAGGTTACGTGTAATGACCAACCATCATTCTAATTTGTAAATATGATCAAGTATTTTAGTGGGACCATTATATATTGGTTTAAGTTTCCCATTATTTCTTCCCCATAGAAATATGTAACAAAACCTTCTTACCAACATAGAATTACATATTTCATCGACTATTATTAGTATAACATTTTAATAAATATTGTACAACTCTTACCTGTTACTGGATGAATTAAAACTTCATTTATTTCTCATTATCTTTATAAATTCCCTATCAATTTCTTTCAACAAATTCTTTTCAATACATTGGAGTTATATACTTATTTATATAAACGGCTTAATAAAGAGACATCTGAATGCTGAAGTGAGATCTATTATTGTAGGAAAGCTCTACTAAAGGAAATTCTTGATCCCAAACCCATTCTAAATCCATAGAATAATATATTATCATACCCTTTATAGAATTAATTATTCTCTTAGACTGACCATCTAATTTAGAAGATATATATTCTTCAAACTCATCTCAGTATCAAGATATTTTTCAATACATTAACCAAATAACAAAAAAAATCATATCCTCACTAGATAAAATTGAATATGGTCCTCTATTTTACCATACCACTTAATTAAATTATGTTATTCATAAAGGATACAGAGAGAGACATTACTTGATAGTGAAAAGGTTGCTGACATTGTAATTTTTTTAATAAAACTCATAACTACCTCACAATCAATGATAAGTTTAAGCGTAAAATTTACCAATGCCTTTTATCATGTTTCTAAAAATGTTAATAAATTTTTCACTAAAACAAATACGAAACTAAAGAATTGTATTACAATAAGTATATATTAAAATATCAACAATCATTATAAACACCAAATACATTAATACTCAAAAGGGGTGTTAATAAAATTGAGCTTAAGATCAACCTTACACTCATAAACAAATAATAGTATTCATAACTCTTATGTTAATCTTAAATGGGGACAAAAAATCTTCCAAAAGTTAATTAACTATTTGTTCCTTAAATATTCAATTATCATACAATATTATTTTTATTCTAAGAATGTGTTCATCCTTGTACTGGTAGAATATTATATGTGATTTTGTTAATCTATACTTTTTATATAGGGAGATAACAACATGAATTTTCACTAAAGGATGTATAATAATATTTTCATTAGGCTCATTCATACAAAATAAGAAATGAATTTGAAAACTATGGATGGAATTATTAGTGTATCTTGATTATCATGATTCACCTTAACCATCATCATTCCATGATATTTCCTTTTCCATTTTATTCAGATGATTGAATGGTTGATCATAGTTATTAACCCTCATATTTAAGAACCTGTTAGAATAATTACCATTCTCTTTACAAATTATATATTGATGTGTGGGTGGTGAATTGTTTGGAGATTTCACATTACATGAATAATTATAAAACATATTCGAATATCATCATAATTCACCTTCTCGATGAACTTCCCATAAAAACATAAAACACATAGCAATCACCTTATTATAATTTCTTCTATGATTATTCCCACACATTGATCATAAATTAAACATTATCTTCTTCCCTGTATGGTTTTTATATTTCAATTAAAATAAAACTTTTCTCTTCATATAAAAACCTAGATATTGATATGTAACTCCAATTTACATTTACACCTTGATAGAATGTCGAATAATCTCCTCATAGACATTGAAGTATTTTATAGACAATTGTATTTGGATACATGTTTTTATGCCTCTAATGAAACAATCAACTATACTTTTAGGTTAGATTATAATTCCAAAAACATACCTCACAAGTATTATGAGGTTTTCCTTATTTGTACAAATGGATTCATCGTACTTTTCCTTTATCTCAAGAATCTCAGTCTTCATCTACATCTGAAGAATATGTGGAAACTATTTAATAAAATATAATTTCTTGTACTCATCCAAATCAATTGATTTAATTTTATCTTTTTCCCTCAAATTCTAGTTAATATTTCACCATTGATCTACTTAGCCTTCCAAATAGTAAATATCCAAAACTACTTTATCATGCTTCAAGCACCAGAGGATGGAAACTATTTTTTTGGTGTACTTGATCCTTTTCTCAACAACTAACAGATCACAAGAAAGATGAAAATATTGTGGATGTTTCCTCATGAAGGACCCAATAGAATTTTCTTGCATTCTTTTCTCATTTATATGTCTATTATTTTTACTTAATGAGTTTGGTGCCACTAAAATAGTTCTATGAGCCAGTGTGTCACATGGCCTCAAGAACTCCTACTAGAATTCTAGAGGCTTATGACTAGAATCAAAGGTATAAAGTGGTATTTTGGGGAAAATATAACCTTATATCAGAGTATAGCAGTGGAAACATGATAGATAATACGTAGTTAAATCATAAAAGACAACTAATAAATCATTAAAAGAATATTATGTTATAAATCATAGTGGAATAATAAACACCCAATATATAATAATAATAATAATCCCAAAGTGGAGTCATATATAAAAATATGTTATGTCAAGCTAGTTTAAAAAAGGAGAGATGGGAATACATGATAGTATACATATACAACATGTTGTACAAAAAAAGACCAAAATATATCTCCACTATAATAATGAGAATACTCTCAATCCTATGAACCTATTACCTATCCTAAAAGAAACATACATTAAAAATTTATAAATAGGCTCTTTCCTTTATCCACACCTGCAATTATGATGTTTTCTTGGGTACCACAGGTGGCCCAATCGGTGTGTGAGATATGATCCAAATGGCAACTCCAATGGTGTCTATAATAATCAATTCAATTTATATATAATATTTCTATACATATATTACTAAAAATAAATTTTTTTGAAAGCTAAATACAAGTTTCCTTAGGTTCTTGTACAACACCTAGTAGAATCTACCTTCTTTGACATAGGCCTGAATATGTATGAACCCTATTTTACCAAGTATATAAATAATAAGTAACTAAAAAAAATTATTTATGATTATTTACTATATATGTGAGTAAATATATAGGCATATACATAGATAATATGTGGTGGCTAGACCTTGGGGCATAACTCACATGTCCATGCATAGTCTAACGAGATAAAGGCTATAATAAGAGTACTAGCCCTAAATCTCATATGAATGAAATAAATCATGATTATCACTAGAGATAAAAGGATTATTCCTCATAACAAAACCCTATGAAATGGAGAAAAGATCATCATTCCCTTCATCAAATTAAAATTAATTAGTTTGAGACACAATTCCCATCACCAAACATAGGGGAGAAGGAAACACCATTGTCAACAAGACCCGTAACCATTTTACAAAAACCATTATCCACTGTAGAATATAATAATCATATGAAAATTCCATTTAGTTATTTTAAATTAATTTCCACCATCTGTCCATTTTTATCACAAATTATCGAAAAAATTATTTATAACATGTGGCATGGGCCTTCCACTCAACTACATTTATTTAAATTTAATAATTTTCATTAATAAAAACAATGAAGTATAATGTGAATGTCAAGACGAAGTGCATAGGTGGTGGCTCAGTAAATAAACATTTATATCGAATAGGAAATTTAAATTAACACACCCAAATTGGTGGAAATAAATGTGGTAGAAACCCTATAAAAATTCTAAAGGATCCATGGGAGAGCCATGGCATGTTTTAATAATGGAAAACAACAATTAAGGTAATTCATTGAACGATATAGCATGAACAATACGAATAAATTATTTAGAAACACCTACACTTTTAGTGATAATTACTTGACCACCTACCTCATTTATGTGGATGATCTCTCATCCTATATCATCCATTTAATCAAAAAATAATGGAATAGATCACAAAAGTATCAAATATCATAATATAGATCATATTAGCACAAGAAGAATAAAAAACAACGAATCATCTATGAAACAATGAAAACTATGAATCAAATAAAAAATCATATTGATTCCCTTTTAAATTGATAAAAATAATCTTGATCAGACACTAGATGAAGTGATAAATGAACCTAGACTATTCAAATGAGTAAATATCACATGCAGATCCAACTATATGTGGGAATAGGGGGGGTTCTATCAAAAAATTTAGGGGACTTGAACCCTCTACAAAAATACCCAAGGAGTTTACATGGTGTGTAGTATTTAAACACTATGTAATGATTGGGGATTTCTCCTCCACTAGAACACCAAACATTATATTTAATTGGGGGGTATGGCCCAATAAATACATATGATGTATTTGAATACACACCATATCAAATCCTCCTGAATTTATGATGTAAACTTGTGAAACCCTTATATGTGTAAGATATAATCTTTATCCATGGTCCGACCAGGTAGTGAACGTCACGAACCGATCTGAGTCGACCCTGAACCGGTCACCCAGGCCAGCCCACGACAAGTCCCAAGAGGCATTCCCGATTCTCCTGGGATTGTGACAAGAACCAAGGGCATCAATAGAGTACACAATGGAACGACTTCACCCATATATGAAAAATCAAACGAATAACGGAAAGAAAAGGACAACCCAAAATACATTTATATAAAAATAGAACTGAACATTATTTGTACAAGAAACTGAATGTACATCTAACCCAACAACTCAACTAAACAAACTCAATAACTAATTAACTCCATTTGACCTCGCTGGTCACTCTCCAACAAAATGATCACACATCGCCCAAGGTGATCGAACTCAAGCTGAAACCCTCACAAGTGTTAAAAACAGAAGACAATCGGCATGAGTATTAAAACTCAGTAGGATGGCCCGATATTCTATTCCCAATTCACATTCCTTTAAAATAAAAGAAACATCAATTTATAGTTTTATTTTAAATATATGAAAGTATGGTTTTTAAATGAGGTTCCAGGCTATAATAATTATCAGACAAAAACATGCTTGTTTAATAAAAAAATGCAAGTAACCGTTTTTTTTATAGAGGTGCAACTTGAAAATGAAAATATTTTTCAAGAGGGCTGATTTAATGAATTTTACCTTTTAAATAAATCACACACACTACTGAATTTACCAACTAAACACACCATATGCTGACGGTGACTAGATAAGATCCAATGAGCACAAGTCATGGGAACACTCCTATGTACTAGTCTGTTGTGAGTCCCAGGTACCTCGTATCTCAGTGAAAGTAACCATAATAAATATCTGTTCTCGGGAACGAGACACTAGTAGGGAACATACACATAATATTGTGGTCCCCAATCATTATCATTATCATCGTTTAGTTAGTGTTGTCATCGTCAAACTTGCTACATGAAACAAGGGCCAAACCCCACAGAATCACTACCATAATAGTACTTGTCCGCCCACCTAGATACCCAGGATTACCTTTAGTCATCAATCAAGTTACACATATTATAAAATAAACATTTCACATACAAATTACATTCCCAAAAAATAAAAACCCCAACAGCCCATAAACATTCTTCACATTTCTTACATGAATCAACAAACCCCTAGATATTTTCGTAAAAAAATTTCAAGAAGGGTATTGAGGATTTGAACATAAACCTCATTCAAAAACACTCTTTAAATTATAAACACACTTCAAAACCAACCCAAATCATATTCGGAATCCCTAAAAACATTTAATAAAATCATTTCATGGACCATAAAACAATCCCAATTGCACAACTTGGTATATACAAGTAGAACACTCCTTCATTTTTAGGAAATGCCAAACGGGCCGTTAAACATTTTCTCAAAATTAACATTTGAAGAAGTTATGCATTTCAATTTTATTAAAGAGGTGTGTAAAAACCATTTACAAACTAAAACCACATTAAAAACCCTCTAAAAACTATTAGGTGACATATTCAAAACACAAACAATTTTATTAGAATGTGAAACGAGCCATTTGTTGGCAACTCGGGCCAAAACAAGTTGTAAAAAAAAATTGATTGTAAAAAAAATCTAAATTTTAATGCCATAAAAGCACCCCAAAATAATTTTCTTACATGATGAAAATATATTTTATAAATCCAAACAAATTATTTTAAATTTCACTAGACACATAAAAGCAAACCGGGTAATTTACCGAACACATGACATGCACTCTTTAACAAAACAACTTATGTTATGCACCTAAAAAGGGATAAAACACCACTTTCATGCCATAATGCTATTCAAGATATTGAGAAATATTAAAAATACAATAAAACAAGTGCGAAATCTCATGGAATAATTTATCAAACAAGAGGAGTGCACATTTATACCAAAACAACTATATTTTTTACAAAATAAGTCATAAAAAATAATTTGCAAACAAAACCTTTAGAACCAAAGTTTCATAGCATCACATATCATATAAATAAGGATATAATAGAATTAAAATGATGAAACTGAAACGATAAAGGTTTGTGCAAGGGGTATCCTACCTCAAATCCATTGCGTAATGGAAACGCACACCCGAAATCACCCGTCGCGTGTTTATATACCCTAAAACTATTAATAAAAGACCTAAAACAATATAAACTCCATCAAAAAACATGGTATAACAGACCCCTAGGACGATCATGACTAGGGGAGATTATAAAACCATGAAATAACGAAAGGAGGAAGAAAGGAGAGGATAAAAGAGATGGAATATCCTCTTTTCCACAAGAAAACTTTTAGTATTCAATTTGATCTGCACTCCTAGAGAAAAGGCAATGGGATGAAACTTAATGGAGATTCACTTATGGTCTGGAAGAACCAGGTAAAGAATATTTTTTTAAAAGAGCACGGATTGAATGTTTTATGTTTAAAACGATTTACCTTATCAATTCTGGGAGATTTGAGATATCTTGAGAACTTTCACCTTAATCTGCGACCCATATGAGCTCCAAAGAGGGTACATAGATTATTAGGGAGAGAATAGGGGTATTGTATTCGAGCAAGAAGTGGAATAACTGAAAAATAATAAAAATTGAATTAGATATAATAGAAACCATTTTTTTAATACAGGAAATGGGCCCATGGGCCGGCCCAATACCAAAATAAGTAATCCCAATTCCCCATGCTTATGAATTTATATGGGGTACAAAAGGATATGTAAGTTTTAATATGTCAGTATAGGAAAAGTTTGATGTTGAATGGGTGAAAAATAATGAAAAACAAAATAGTTATAAAAGAAACAAATTCAGTTTTTAAAACTTGAAATGGGCTCACGGTTGGTCCAAATCATGAAGTAACCACCCTTTCTTCAAAAACTCCTAAACAAGAAATGGGGATCCCAAATTAGGGTGGTTAGACATATATGAAACATAAAAACTCATGATTAATCTTACCAAATACCCATGAAAAGTATTTTTATTTCCAATGGACTGGATCAATACGAAGAAAAAAAACCGGGTGTGACAATTCTCCCCACCATTAAAGCTTTCCGCCCCAGGAAAGCCGTCACACTTTCCGGCTGAAAAAATCAACACATAAGGATTCCATAACAACATAATACAGCTTTTAAAGATAAGTAGATCTCAATCACCAACAATTCAACTTAATACTCTTTCCCAAACAAAACACAACTCACAACCACGTCTGCAGAATGAACGGAAATATGAAGCCACCACCTCCACAACCAAGCCAAGAACCCTATTGTTGGGCCTTCTCCCAATGAACCCAACCATCACCCAAACCGAAGAGCACTCACAGAAACCAAATATTACATGGGATTCTAGAATGGACTCCCCACCATTAAGAAACAACTATCACTAGAAAAGTTCATAGGGTGAAAATCCATGAGACCCATGGTGGGTCTCCCCACCATTAGAAACCAACTTGCAACGAACAGATAAGAATTAAACATGAGCTAGGATTGGGACTCACTCACACAAGCCCCAAAAAAACTCTTCTACAAAAACCTGCAATACCATGTTAATATTGTTACAACGTGGACATCTAAACCACCCACTCCTGAATGGAGGGCACAAGAACTGGGCCAAGACATTCAGCACAGATCTGGATCCCCACCTTTCAGGGAGGGGATGGAAGGGGACCCAATAATTAGGCCATTGAAACTACAAAATAAACAAAGTAACTACCCCACACTCTCCACATATGAATAGGTAACACCAAAACTACACCCAATTTTCATAGGAGGTCCACACAGGGACATTGATTGGAAACCCACATCCATGAAGGCATAACCATATACACTATGTGACGGGTAAGTCCACCACACTTGTTGTGACAAAGGGAAATTCACAGAAATGAGGAACCAAAACATTTACATAGAAACTATATTACCAAAACAGAGGAGTAAGGATCCTAATCGATCCATCCACACCTCTGTCAATTTCCGGACTGTGTGAAAAGCTTCACTCTGAGGCCTATGGCCGGAGCCATGATTCTTGAAGCATTTTCTACACAGAAGCCACGTGATAAGGATCAGACCACTCAAAAAACCTCACTTGATCACCAAAGAAAAACCGTCATCTATATAGGAACTCATAGATACATATCAAAATTCTGTCTCACTCCGAACGAGGGGCACAATGGACAAGGAATACGATGAAACACATAAACATCACCGAACACAACTGCTCTATCCAAAAGAATTATCACGACCTAGAAGCACTTTTAATAGATCCCAAACAGCTCTCTATTCCAACAATCAGGTTAATGAATCACCAAAAGAGGTGGATTTAACATTTGAAATTAATCCTTAGGTTGATCAGCAGGAAAGATTTCCAATGGAGAACTATCCATGGCCACATCTCAACATAAAACACATCTTTAGAAACCCAATGAAAATTACTCCAAAACTGAGCCACCAACAAGATCTCATCTCAAGATACAACAAAAGTATGACTTATAGATCATAAGGAAGCTTACAAAACAAAAAACCCTTCAAAGACATAGAAAAATCAAGCCACCTAACCATTGGTTTTAAAAAAATTCCATAATTTTTCAGCTAAAAACACTTTTGAAAAACAAACTAACTTGGTGGTTTTCCACATTCACCAATGGTGTTTCATCAAGTCTCACCCATATGCACATTTCCATGGAACCCAAGTAACCCAACCCCCATACCATATAGGTCATCCTTCCATATATAAATAAAACCATGCATGTGAGCACCCATAAAAACAGCGAAGGCTAAAACAAAACAACATCATTCCAAAAAAAATTACCCTCAAAGGAACACCAACCACCAACTCAAAACCCTTTTCATATTTCACAAAAAAAACCACAACTAATTAAGAACCATTTTCTTAAAAACCTACCCATTTTCATTTTTAACAACTTTTAAAATTACCAAGTCACTCCAAACAACCCCTTTCCATTTTTATAAAAATGTAGCAAGGTATATTTTCATAATCCAAGTACCATTGAGACCAATACCCTTTCTAGGAAAACACCAACCGATCAAAACCAATTTCCAAAACTAATTTATCCGATTGAAAAAAAAAATTAACATCCTAAAATACCCCATTTAAAACAAATATCCAGTATGACCATAAAATGATTCACAATTTCAAAAAAATTATTTCAACAAACCAAAAGTTAAGATTATGGATAATCCAATCCCTTTAAATCATTTCCACTTCCCTCCATTTTTTTCACAAAAACACAACCTTCCAAAACCATTATTATATTTATTTATTGAAAACCCCATTTTTAACTTTTCAAAATCTAATCCTTACTTTGAAACCCATTTCTACAATTCTCACACAAGGATTTTAAAAACAAAAATTCTGAATTCAAGAATGGTTCAGGAGACCCAAAAAAAGGAACTAGTGTCGGTGGGTGACTTGACCATATGGTTGGCTATCATATGTCAAACACAACACCAATATAAGGAGACTTATTAGGAAAATTACCTAACTACACATGGCTTGACAGTCCCTACGAGCTCACGGAGGCCATTAGTCAGACGCCCCTTGTCATATCCCAACACCAACCAATCAACAAGAACAAATGACACTAATAAAATCGGACATCCCATAGAAACACGAGGATTAGAACAAGAAAGAGTTCGTGAAGTTCTTATTTCCCTTACCCCTCAAGTCCCAAAAATCCTACTCCATATACCTTGAGATCCACAAAATAACAAGAGCCCTCTAAAAATTAATGTCTGCTAAGAGCTGACCTCCTTTGATACCATTTTTTCACGAACCGGTCCGAGTCGACCCTGAACCGGTCACCCAGGCCAACCCGCGATAAGTCCCGAGAGGCATTCCCGATCCTCTCGGGATGGAAACAAGCACCAAGGGAATCAATAGAGTACACAAGGGAATAATTTCTCCCATATATGAAAAACCAAACGAACAGCGGAAGGAAAAGGACAACCAAAAATACATTTATATAAAAATTGAACTGAACATTATTTGTACAAGAAACTGAAAGTACAACTAAACCAAAAACTCAACTGAACAAACCCGATAACCAACTATCTCCATGTGACCTCGCTGGTCACTCTCCAACAAAATGATCACACATCTCCAAAGGTGATCGAACATAAGCTGAAACCTGCACAAGGGCTAAAAATAGAAGACTATAGGTCTGAGTATTAAAACTCAGTAGGTTATCCCGATTTTATATTCCCCATGCACATTCCTTTAAAATAAAAGAAACATCAATTTATAGTTTTAAATTAAATATATAAAATTATGGTTTTTAAATTATGTTCCATTCTATAGTAATTATCAGACAAAAACATGCATGTTTTATAAACAAAAATGCAAGTAACAATTTTTTTTAAAGAGGTGAAAATTCAAAATGAAAATAATTTTCAAGAGGGCTGCTTTAAAAAATTTTACCTTTTAAATAAATCACACACACTACTGAATTTACCAACCAAACACACCATATGCTAATGGTGACTACAAAATCTCCAGTGAGAACATGTCAAGGGAATACCCCTTGGTACTAGTCAGTTATGATCCCCAGGTACCACGTATCTCTATGAAAGTTACCATAATAAATATATGTTCTCATACATGAGCCACTAGTAGGGAACATACCAATAACCTGGTGGTCCCCAATCATCATCATCATCATCATCATTTAGTTAGTGTTTTCATCATCAAATGTGCTTCGTGAAACAGCGGCCAAACCCCACATGATCACTAGCATACTAGTACACGTCCACCCACCTAGATACCTGGGATTACCTTTAGTTCTCAATCAAGTTACACATATTATCAAACACACATTTCACATACAAATTCCATTCTCAAACCATAAAAACACAAACATCCCATAAAAAATCATCACATTTCTTACACAAATCAACAAACCACTAAATACTTTCGTAAAACAATTTCATGAAGTGTATTAAGGATTAGCACATAAAATTCATTCAAAAACACTCTTTCAATTATAAACACACATCAAAACCATACCAAATAATATTTGGAAGCCCTAAATAAATTTAATAAAATCATTTCATGGACCATAAAAAATCCCAATTGCACAACTTTGTATATACAAGTAAAACCCTCCTTCATTTTTAGGAAATAACAAATGGGCCTTTAAACATTTTCTCAAAACTAACGTTTGACGAAGTTATGAATTTTAATTTTATTATGGAGGTGTGTAAAAACCATTTACAGAATAAAACCACATTCATAAATCCCTTAAAACTCTTAGGTGACATATTCAAAACATAAACATTTTTATAAGAATGTGAAACGAGCCATTTTTCGGCAACTCAGGCCAAAACATGTTGTAAACAAAAAAAATTGTTTGTAAAACAAAATCCATATTTTAAAGCCATAAAAGGAACCCAAAATAATTTTATTAAATTCTGAAAATATATTTAAAAATCAAAACAAATTATTTTAAATTTCACTAGACACATAAAATCCAACCGGGTAATTTACCGAACACATGACATGCACTCATTAACAAAAAAACTTATGTTAAGCACTATAAAAAGGGATAAAACACCACATTCATGCCATAAAGTTATTCATGATACTGATACATATTCTAAATACCATAATCCAAGTTCAAAAGCTCATGGAATAATTTATCAAACAAGAGGAGTGCACATTTATACCAAAACAACTATATTTTTTTTAAAAAAAAGTCATAAAACATAATTTTCTAAAAAAACCTTTAGAACCAAAGTTTCACAGCAGAACATATCATATAAATAAGGATATAATAGAATTAAAATGATGAAACATAAATGATAATGGTTTGTGCAAGGGGTATCCTACCTCAAATCCATGGCGTAATGGAAACGCACACCCGAAATCACCAGTCGCGGGTTTATAAACCCTAAAACTATGAATACCAGACCTAAATGAATATAAAATCCATCAAAAACCGTGGTATAACAGATCCCTAGGATAATAATGACTAGTAGAGATTATAAAACCCTGAAATAACGAAAGGATGAAGAAGAGCAAGGATAAGGGAGATGGAATCTCACATTTTCCAGAAGAAGTATTTTCGTATTCAATTAGATCTGCACCCCTAGAGATAAAGGAATGGGATGAAACATCATAGAGAGTGTCATAATGTGTAAACAAACCAGGTAAAAATATTTTTCTGAAAAAGATAACGGATTGAATGAGTTATGTGTACAACTATTTACCTTATCAATTCTGGGCGATTAGAGATATCTTGAGAACTTTTTCCCTACTCCGCGACACATATGAGCTCCAAAGAGGGTAAATATATTCTGAGGGTGAGAATAGGGGTATTGGATTCGAGGGAGATGTAATATAACTGAAAAATATTAAAAATTGAATGAGATATAAAAGAACTTTTTTTAAACATGAAATGGGCCCATGGGCTAGCCCAATACCAAAATATGTAACCCCAATTCCCCATGCTTATGATTTTAAATGGGGTAAAAAAGGCTATGTAAGTTTTAATATGTCAGTATAGGACAAGTGTAAAGTATAATGGGTGAAAAAGGATGAAAAACAAAAGTGTTATAAAAGAAACAAATTCGGTTTTTAAAACTGGAAATGGGCTCACGTTTGGCCCAAATCATGAAGTAACCACACTTTCATCAAAAACTCCTAAACAAGCAATGGGGATCCCAAATTAGGGTGGTTAGACATATTTGAATCTTAAAAAATTAGGATTCATCTCACCAAATACCCATGAAAAGGATCGAGATTTCTAATGGAATGAATCAATACAAAGACAAAAAGAAATCGGGTGTGCCCATGAATCCTCATCTAATATAAATTCACTTGGGAATAAGACCTTGGGATAGAAAAGCTACTATATCATTGGAAATTATAGAGGGGTATAGTTAACTTTTAGAGATTTTATAATTTTCTACATGTGATTCCCTTGAACCACAATATGCATCTCAAAAATCAAGGCTATTAGTTTTCGCTCACCGTTGGCCTCCAAAACATTTTGATTTGTAGGATTATAGTTTAAAGAACTAGATAATTCAATTCCCTTACCAAGAAGATAGGGAAACTAAAAATTGATGGACTATAGTTACTCATCCCATCTGCACTGGATGAGAATCATATCATGATATTAAACATATATTTGAAGGTTTTGTGATCGTTACAAACTATAAAATGATCTCCATGAAAATAATTCATCCAATTCTATAAATCATGCACAACTGATTTTATCCTAAGGTTATGTGTTGGGTAATTCCACTCATTACACCTAAACTTAACATACTCATTTGAAATGAACTAATCATCTTTTATTAGAACTGATCTTGTCTTTATTCCCAATGCATCACAAAAAAACTTTACAAATTCTTCGAGACTCTAGAATAATCAAGATTAAAACTAAATTAAGTCTCCACTTGAACTCTTAAAAATATTTAACACACAACTCATACCATCAAAAATCCATATTGTTCTTTATTAGGCCTCTAATAAGTTCTTCTAGGAATAGAAAATCTTTGATGAATCATATTTAAAATATAAATATCCCCAATGATATCCTTATATCTAAATGTTGTCTTGGATTCTCTCTAGAAACTACACCTCCCACCATCGTTGGCTCTACTAATACTTAACCCAAGATGTAGAATTTTTCAATCCAAATGATCCATACACTTATCATTTCTTGAATCTGGTTGTCTCTCATTGTATTTTTCATGATATAATTTTTTTATCTTGGTCATATCAAGTATCATAATACACTACTACAACAGTAAAAAATATTAACACAAAATAATTTAGATACGGATGCGAAAAATTATTCCTTAAATATATGAAAATAGATGGCATGTCTGTGAGACTGAATGATATAACGAGAAACTCATGAAATCCATACCTGCTCCAAAAATATTTGTATGGTATGTCTGAAGATTTAACATGCACCATGTGAATGCATGACCTCAGATAAATCTTAGAGAAAATTGTCACTCCTCAGATCTGGTTGAAGAGGTTGTTTATTCTAGGAAGTGGATAATAGTTTTTTACTATAAGATAATATAACCATTAGTTATCCATGTACAACCTAAGGGTGTCATCCTACATCTTTGAAAAATAATTATAGAACCCCAAGTTGATGTTTTTGGGCATATAAGACCCTATGCCTCTGAATCCTTTAAAACAATTTATGTTCTGGAGTCTATATAGGTTTCATCCTATATGGAGGAATGAACACTAATAATGCTATAGGAACTAGTTCAATTGTGTAGTTCTACCTATCTCATAGGAGGTATTCAAAAAAACTCATCTAGAAAGATGTCCCAAAAATAATTCACCATAGGATGGAAAACAATTGGTCACATACCCTGATCATCACGATTGAGACCATCAATCAGGGTTGTTACCCTACCCAACCATTGATGTACAAGTCCATCTCAAGTCACATTGGTGTCTGACTCTCCCTTATGAACATGTCTCTCTCCCTATGGTTATATAAACATCACCATATTGTGATAATAATTAATATTTTCTTGATAGAGTGTAACTAGTTCATAGTAATAATTACATAAAACATCATCCTTTCATGGATGAAAATATTCAACGACAACAAATTACCAACCAACTCACGGAAGGTATTCCTAAAATTGGAAAAAAAAACTCTATGATTGGATATGAAACATAGTCTCGAGTGTCATTATCCCACAAAATTACACTATCAAAAGGCTCATGATCTCTAAAATTGTTATAGATAATGAGTGCGCGATTCACCTATATCAAATAATGTAGACACTATTATAGACGCTACTAGAATAGTTCCAAAAACTATAGCTGGATTAGTGATCGGCATGGCTGGAATGGGTTATACAAAATATAAATAGCTCATACTACATCCCAAAGAAACAAAATGATTTCTCTAAGTAGAACCAATATTTTGGTGCTTTGAATCAGGAGTCATGTTCCATATTCATCAACCGCCACATATGACTGAGAGGCCATTGGTGCTTCGACATCCTTTCATGTGAGGTGTGAATATCCTCACTCTAGAATCTAGAGTCGATGTAAATAAAATCTTATGTGACACTAGTATAAAGGTCTTACAGAATCATTGATTATGACCCATCCTACTATATAATCTTCATTTATTTGTGTATAGTATGAATTGGGGTTTAGTATAACCTAGTTTCCAATACAAATTAAATATAACAAAATGGACAGAAAGTGCTACCAAACATCCATTAACCCTATACTCAAACTCTAAATAATGATTCATTCATATAGAATATCTATAACCAAGTCTTACTATTGAACCACACAGACTCACACATTTAGTATCACTTTAATTCTCATCAATGATGACGGTCTGATTGACTCTGTCAGAAATAATAGTCAATCATAAAATATTGTCCTATCGGTTGACTATCTATACTAGTCTATCCTCAAATAAACTAACATTCAGAAGATCATAATTTGATATAGTCAGTGGGAATTACTAAATCTCGACCAAATTGACAGATTATTCCATCCATGTCCTAAATCCCTATGGTATTTCCATGAACTCCCAATATCATTCATCTATCAATGTCTGTGGTAAGAATTAATCATATATGACTCAATAGAGGTCCCACTATGTCATATATTGATATTGTTCTACCAAGGTAATAACATCCCACCACATCTTGGATGAACCATATACTATATAACCTATGGTCTTGAACCTCCTTTCTAGAGGCATCTCTAGATGCTCTAATATAGAAATCATGGCCTCCAGCCATGTCTCAGTAGCCTGAGGAACACTATAACCTAGAAGTGTATGTGGATGATACTTCTGAAATTTATAGGTCAACTTTACTATTGTCAGGTATGGTTGAGAAAACCCTTCTATATATTGCATCATAAGATGAAACCCCACTATATACTGGGTTTCAATTCCAATTTTAGGAATAATAATTTTTTTCAATGGTGGAACTATTGTAGGTAATATTGGTATCTCAAAGACCACCACCTACAAAAAATGGTCTTTACTACCCAACTAGCGTATGAATAGTGAACGTAATGGTGGAATGATTCTATAATTACAAACACAAACCTCATAAAAAATAATTGTAAATAGGATCAAAGATATATAATAGGATAAGTACATATCATTTCTGTGTAAAAACTCATACATCTCTACCTACAACAATTCAAGGTCTATGTTATAAAATAGACCATGACATTACAAAAGGATCATATGAAACAATCACAACTACCCACTTCTCAGGTCAGGTCCAAGTCAAAATTGCATACAACATATAATATTTTCTAGTATATAGTGCTTCAAATTCATCAAATAAAGGGAGACACATTCTAAAAAAAATTGTATAACCATTTAGGTGTAACCATTTAATTTCAAATTTAAAATTTTTCAATTATATACACAAATTTAAATTTATAGATCTTAAAATACAATTATTTTCATCAACATTTAGAATTTATAAAATTCCATACTCATTATAATTTGGAACTGGTATATCAACTAACTATGACTTGGCCCTTACATATTGTATCTTGATGTAATAGTTCATGTAATTTTTTTATTAAAAGAATTATTGTTTTGAATTTATGAATGTAATTTCTTCCTAAATTACCATTGTAATTAATGAAATAAAATCAAATAAGGTTTCAATACCTAGAAATAATATTTCATGGTTCCAAAAGGGAATAATTGGTTGATTAAAGATCCATCATCAATCATTGTAAATAAATGTTAATATAGATGAATACACTTTAATTAACCAAATTATCATATCACTATAAGAAACATCATCAAATTCTCGTATCTAAAAATCTACGAACATAATATATATAGTTGGAAATAGAAAAATATAAAGTAAAAAATGTGTGGAAAAATGAATGGAACATACATCCTATATTGAATAAAATGATAAATAAGAAAATACACCATTGTCGCATCGTCCAAGGAAATGAAAAATAAAACATATTAATAAATATACTAATAACACCACAAAATATGGGCATCACTTAATGGTGAAATAAAAACAACTCTAACACAATCCCATATAATCTAGTTTCCCGAATACATGGGTTAGATACACTATGAAAAAATCTCATTACCCAATTATGAACAATTCCTAATATACTATATAACTCATAAACTGTATGATATAATAAAAAACAAACTCCTCTGATACCACTTTGTAATAACCTAGCCTGAGTTCCACTAAAATGGTGCTCAAAGCCTATGGATCACATGGCCTCAAGCATGCCACCAAATACACCACATGATTATGACTATTAGAAAGGGTAAAAGTTGGTACGATGGGGATCCAATAACCTCATATCAGTGTTTCACAGTAGAAATAAGTGTGATAATAAATAGATGAAGTATAAACGATAACTTATAGCAGAATGGAATAAGGTTCCTTGATAAATAATGGATTAATTGGACACATACATGAACTAATAATAATAAAAATCCCTATTCATATTCATATAAAAAAATATATCATGTCATGTTGATTTAAAAAATGGGATATAGGGAAACAAGATAGAAAGAATATATAACATATTGTACAAAATTACAAAACACCAAAATACATGTCCACCAGCTTTCCAAGAATTTTCAACATCACATGCTACCATGCTCCATTCTAAAATCAAAATAGATCTATCATCAATGACTGAACAGTCTCCCTTATCCAACCTAAACTCATGAAGTCTACTCATGGACTATGGGTGGCCTAGTAGGGTGTGCGAGAAAATTAGTAGGATACCACCAATATTTTATATAATAACAGAGTAAACTTATATAACATATATGTGTAGAGGTATAATATATAATATTTAATATTTATACTAAATACTTTTCGGCTTAGGTTTCGGTAGGACACCTGAAAGACTATACCTGTTTCGGCATAGGCCAGAATATGTATGAGCATTGTTCTACCATGTATATTTAATATAGTTTACTATGCATATTATGTATATATATATATATATATAACCTATACATTTAGGACATATTTTGGCATAAAAATTAATACTAGGTTCTAACTGGACACATGACATAACTCAGTAGTCCATGCATAGTCTAATGAGCTATAGGCTCCAACAAGGGTATTATCCATGAATTTAATTTGAATATGAGACATAATTCCCATCAACCAAGATAGTGGGGAGGGTCTTCATTCTAACACCTAATTTATGGGATCATGGAACATCATAGCCATTATCCATGATAAAGTAAATAGTGTGAGACTTCCCGCCCATCACCAAATGTAAGGGAGAATGAAAATATATGCTGAAAAAGTCCACAAACTATTGTACAATAGCCACTATCCATGGTCAAATATTCCAATCATATGGAAATTATATTTAAATAATTTACATTAATTTCTTCCAATCTATAAATGTGTATCACAAAATACCCAATTTTGTTATCATTTTTCACATGTGATGTGGACCTTCCACTCAATTACATTTAATTAAATTTAAATATTTACAATAGATGGACATGGAAATATAATGTGAAATAAAATCAACACAACTTAGTAGATGGTTTTGTCAATGAACAATTATCTCAATTTGTTAATTTAATACCTCATGCACAATGGGGTGGAACCTAACGAGGTAGACATCCCCTAATAATTTAACAAGGATATAGGGGAGTATAATAATATGCTTTTATAAAGAATAACACATTTTAATGAAACACATGGAATGATCCATCATGTATCACATAATATAATACTATATAAATACCTACACTTTTAGGTAATACTATTAAACCCCATACTGTATTCCCATGGTTAGCCACTCATACGATATCATCTTTTGAATCGAAGAAGGATAGGAAAAAATCGTAAAAAGTAAAAGATTCCCTAAAATATGGAATATTATCTCACACCATAACAAATTAAGGGATGATATAATTAAATATTAACATAATGAAAAATATGAAATGTATTTCTGATGCACTTCCAAATTCATAGACGATTGCTCGATCAGACATCAGGTGAAGGAGTGATCAAAGATCCTAGGTTAGTCGAAGGAGGATCTCTCCCTTGATTCACCTACAATGAAAGATATACGAGGATCGTTATGAAAAATCTTAGATTCTTAGAATCATTTTAAAAAACATCCTAGGTAATTTACATGGTTTCTAAGCAATACATGTTGTGAAAATATGAGGTTTATCCCCTCTAGAGAATACATATTCATCATGTGCACATGGGGTCTATCCCAGTAAATAAATGTCATGTATTTGAATGCAGCTCATGTATTTTAGTACACTATATTAATTTTAATACATGGTGGGTATTTCCTATACATCCAAACTCAAATACACCTACATTCCTCTTATAAGAAAACTGACCAGCCTAATGTCCCAATCACTAGTTTCGAATCCAAAAAAATAAAACACATTGAGGTTTTGACCAAAATTAAAAGATCCATACCTCGATGAAAATCTACCTCATTAAAAGAATGAAATGAGAACATTTAAAAAAAAGAAACAATATTTTTCATTCCACCCCCAATAAAAATTGGTTTCTCAGGAGTAAAATCATCGCAATGTCTACCACATTGAGCATTATCTTAGTGCCTTTCTGTTCAAGCCATCGAATAAACCCATAATCATATTTTAGAATTATAAATAATAGTGGGGAGACAAATTATCATGAAAAATAACTTATAGGATATCTTAATCTTGAAACCCTCTTCAATCTATTTGATCATATTGTTATTCGGGATCATCAATATTCATTATCTATTGAAAACCATCATGAAGGTTCATAAAGATTTTTTTAATTTCCCAAGAATATTCCTTAGGAGTTTTATTCAAAGTGTGCATCGAGGCATATTTTCACGCACATGGTGAAGATCAAGTCTAGCTCATTGTTCCCTTATTATAGTTATTACCCATTAATACATCTATTAAAGATCCAAATCCACATCTAGTATCCAATCAGTGATGTAATTTCATCGAAACCCACTTTCTCTATCCTTTATCAAAATTTGAGGGCATTTTCCTATACATTGACTTGTCCTAGGAATTATCCATTGATAAATCCCTAGTCATATCCAAAGAAATATCACAATCTATCTCACTAAGGTTTTGACATCCTAGATTATAAATGGTTAACTAGACCATTCCACTAATACAAACTACAGGGACACAATATTTTCACACATAGATATTACATCCTTTTAGATGATAATTCATTACATTATATAAACACAATTCCAACGAAAAAATAATATAGTTCATTTGGAACATGGAAACATAAACAATTGGTCCATAAGTGAGATATATCATCTACGACACTCTGGTTCATAACTAGATCCCTTCTTAGAACTATCTAATATAATATGTTTCTCTATATCCAGGGGAAATGAAACATAATAATTGTTGATATAAAATACTCAATAGTTTTAAATAAGGAAGATATTAACATTACAAGAGCATATGGGTATGATTACAAGATAATAATATATGAAAACCATTCCATCCATATCATATATCATAGACATGAGTCAAGGAATAAATAATAGATGCTTATAATACATTATTTATAAGGGAATAAAAAAACATGAGGGGTGATAGAATAACATTGATATAAGACATAGAATTTTAGAATACAAATAACCATAGAAAATATTATGTCAAGGGTACCCACCAAGATATTCACAACATGTTAGTCTTGCGGTAACCAGTTGTGTACCATCATCATGTTTAATATAACCACCCACCTACCCATCTATCTTATAGAACATTTATCATTACACAATTAATTAGATATAGATATAAGTCCCACCCGTCACATAATGAAAATCATACACATGTGTTCGACATGATCATAAAACATTCATGAAATTATAACCCATAAAATAAAATATATTTAATAAAAATTTAATCATATAATAACAATGGAAATGATATAGGTTTTATAATAATTTCATTATTTCATCATGCCATAACCCATGAAAAGGAAGCGGCTTTTATATGAATTTTGTCATTGTATAACCATTTGAAGTGAAAAATGTTTCACAAAAATAATTCCATCAATTTCATAAAACATTTTTAAAATGAATAGTAATGTAATACTTGATAATATACCCTATAATTCATAGGTAACATCAACATATGTCATCTAAGATGGAAAATTATTTTGAATGACCATTTGGAACATTTTTTGAGGAAAATATCCTTTATCATTTGAAACAAATATTTAAAAATAAAACATTGTGAATATAATTTTTCTTTTAAAATAAACATTAAAACATAAAAATTAGGATTAAAATAAAATACTTTTCATCATTATGAGAAGTTTTTTCCATGTTTTACATGATAAAACAATGACCCCATTCAAATTTTCAGTAAAATCAAAATGAGAATTGTATGAAAAAGGACATGAAAATTCCATTATAAATATTTTCAAAAAAAATTCAAACATGAGTAAATAATTATTTTAAAATTAATATGATAATAAAATAAACATTTTTTAAATCATTTTTTGAATTTTTTCTTTGAATAAATCCTACTCCCGGTCCAAGGTATAAGTAATTATGGATTTCTATAAAAACATTTTCTCAGTTATTTTTAGTAATCAATATTGTCAAAATGGTAGTGTTGCCTAGAAATATCATGAATTACAATATTATAAAAATATACATGTTTTTATTTAGATATGGATAGTAATGGTTTATCATCAAAATGATAAACATAAACAATCATGTTAAACGATAGGATTTGAATATAAAATGTTTACCATGCTAGTAGCTATGAATCATAAGATTCATGAAATAATACCATAAAATAAAACAAAAAATATCATGAGGATAAATAAATTTAAGATATTACTTGTAAAAGTTTATTAACATATAAATCATAAAATAAGTTACATGCATTTAATAACATAAGTGTCAAAGAAAGAAAAATGAGACAAACATCCCTAACTGATTTCTCAACTTTTCAATTGTACACCACACCAAAGAGTGATATTAAAATGGATATAAAATTCAACATAATTTTTCAAATAATTTATATAAAATTATTTCTTTATCATTATATTCATAAAAATAAATAAAAATTCAGTGAAAATGGAATTTGTCTCGTATAAGTGAAAAGTGACACAAAAATCCTTTACCTTAAGTCTTCACTTCAGTTGTACAAGTTAAAAAATAATATATAATAATTAAAAACTTAATTAAAAATATATTATAGAATCATAAATATATTCATCATTCCAAATATTATTCTATTATTTCCTTTTATTAACCATTTACTAACAATTCCATATTAATGCCGCGTTTCGAACGATAACTGTTTGTTTTTTTGTACAGTCTTTGATTTGTTATTTTTGGTCATCTTACATTTAATCATGTTTTAAATATACTATAAATGAAATCCCTAAAATAAATAACATATATAATCATTATATACATATTTATATTGATCCATAAAATTTTTAAGAGAAAATCGAATACACAATTCATGGATACGATAAGACATACAAATTCATCGACATTGTTATAATAACCATGATAAAATGAAAGAAATAAAGTTAAATTATATATAAACATTGAATAATCATATTTATGTAATATATATCATATATTTTAGTTTAAACCATCCTTATTATCTTTCATGTCTATAATGAATGAACCATTACACTATACAAGGGCGCAGTCCACCTTAAACACAAGAAACATTATTTTATTCCCCAAAAATGGAAATCATGAAGATATGTGGGATATAGTAACTAGAGAAGAATAATAATACCATAAATTTCACATATTAACAATAAATAAATATTTATAACAATCATTTATTGGTTTTAATTGAAAAATGAAAGACATTGCTTCGTGAGGTGGTAGTCTGTCGTACACACAGTTGATGATTTCATAACCCATTTGATGAGATTGGAGATGGTTGTAGGTCATGATCGTAACATAAATAAATATTATTATATTAAATAAAATTATTTTATTATATATTTAGTGTATAATAACAATTTATGGAGTTTATTGATGAAATTAATAAAAAATGATCATTGATGAATGTTGTATCTCATTCGTGTATCCTCCGCAGGTTTGCAAAAAATCTTTCTTAGGATAGCTTTATGCACAAATAAATTATTATATAATGAGAAGAGGTGTTTTTTTTATTTTTAGTAGGTCTTGGTCAAATAAAATGGGTTCTAATGTGTGTATAATAGATGATAGGGGATTTCCTTTTATAAGTGAGGTGACTGCCACAATTGTAATTGTTTGAAAAGAAAATGTATACCAATATTTTTCAAAGGCCAAAAAGGTCCAAAAAGGATCAATTTTGAACATTTGATATTATTATTTCTATATATGTCCATAAAATATATTTTATAATATATATAGGTCCTTTTATAGCTAATCATTTGAGTTTAAAACCCTGATAAGACAATGTTTAACTCAATCTTGATAACAAATTTTTACAATTCTTAATATTCATTTTTTCCAAAAATTAATTTAACATTATTAGATAATATAAATTATATATATTAAATTTATGGATAACATTTTCAAAAATTCAATTCAAATTAGTGGAAAATTTTAATATTAAATTAATCTCACCAACACGATGATAAAGTGTTATTTTTAAGAGAATATGTTAAAAAGAATGATTTTTTTAAATAATATAATTTAATATATAATTTATTAAAATGACCTAAATTATGGTTCTATAATTGAAATAAAATTATATTTAAAAGAAAAATAATGTTTAATTTAACTTTATAAATAAATTAAATAAAATTGTAGTTTTAATTAAAATGCAGTATTTTTATTCATTTATAAAAAAATGAAACGTTTTAGAAAAATCTCAAAAAATATAGATAAGATTATTTTGAAATAAAGATTTGAAATATTTATTTTCTTAAATTAAATTTTATATATTTAAAAAAATTAATTTTTATATTATTTACAATAATAAATAAATAAAATTTTTATGAAATTAGTATTTTTGAATTTTATTAGGACTTTACCAAAAATTAAATATTTTTTGTGAATATGATTTCATTATATAAAAAATTAAAATTTATATTTAAAAAAAATTATTAGTATTAATTAAAAAATATTTAATTGTTATGTTATAATTTTTAGGTTTAAAAACTATATTAACAATATATTGTTGTTTTTTGAAAAAACTAGTGTTGCGTGTAACGAATGATAATCCAAAGTTATGGGTTGCACTAGATTACCATGATATTTCATGTAATGAAAGATATCAAAAAAATTATATAAATAAAAAAATACATAAAAACTCAGGTAGTTACACTCAATACCATAAAAAAAACACCAAATGCTCAGAACACCTCATCGAGTAGTTATTCTTGAAGAATCATATCGAGAAGTGAGGATATCAAATGAAAACATGACATAACAACCTCAATATCATCCAATTATACTTCTAAGTTAATAAGAAAAAATAGATCTATCATATTCCATACCACATAATGTTTTTTCATGTTTTGGGAAGTAATTTTCCTACTCAATAGATCAGTAATGACATTTACCTTACTGGGAGTATAGCCAATATTGAAATAAGATGACTTAAGATACTCCAACAACCACTTTTTCAAAATATTACTATTTTCCTATGATAATATAACATTCATATATTTATAATTTATTATACAATTAATCATTCATTAATATGATAATTTTGTAAACTCTGTAGATATTGCATAAAATCTAGGAGTTTTGGATTATGCATGCTATATTTTTTCTCATGTGGTCAAAGAATATGTAAGCCATAAATCACAACATGATAACCCTTTATGATAATTCATCCCAATCCAAAAATGGATGCATCATAAAAGATTGTATTGTACTATCTAGCCTCTATAATAGTCAACATAGGTACTAAAGTCAAATTTTTCTTCAACTCATCATAGGATGACCAACATTGTGAATTCCATTTGAACTTTACTCCCTTTTAAGTAGGTGTAGTCAGTTGAGAATCCAACTTTGAGAAATCATTTACAAACTTGTGGAAATTATATACCAATCCCATGAAACATTGAATCCAAAATATATTTCTTGCTTCCTACCAGGTCGGAATGTATTTTTTCTTTTAAGAATCATCTAAAATACCATGTTTTAAGACCAGATTTCTTAAGAACAATACTTCTCAAATTCATAAGATTGATTTAGAAATATTTCCATAAAGTATGTTATTTTACTAGATCTCTAAAACTACTCTCAATAAGATCAGAAATTCCCCCTTATATTTAAATAAGTCCACAATATTATCCAAAAATACCACTATAAAATAATATGGGTTATAAGGGTAAATAATATTCAAATAATCCATAAACACTTTAGGGGAATTGGTCAAAATAAATTCCATAATATTGTACTGGTAATTAAAATACCCAGTCATCAAAGTGGTCATAGAGAAATTCGACCCCTTGAAAATATTCTAATGATAACCATAATAATAATCAATTTTTGAGAATCGCATTACACCATTAATATGGTCAATCAAATCATCAATTCAGGGAATATAATTCTTTCTCTTTACCATGCCCTGATTGAGATTTTGATAATCAATAAAATGGTTATGGGTTTTATATTCCTTCTTGTAAAAAAATGGGAACTATCAAAAAAGAACACATGGTTGAGTGAAATAACTATACATAAGGTCATAAAACTAATTCTCTTACACGTTCAATTGAGTTGGTTCCATATGCTAATAGGGAATATAAACAAGGTGTCTACCTCATTCCATGTTTTATAAAATTCAACCACCCTCACTAAGGAAAAAACACACAATTTGGATTGAAATACATAATGAATCTTATAAGATACAAGAGGAATATCACCGCTTGATGATTCTTGATCTAGTTGAACTAAAATTGGGGACAACAGACAACCTAAATCTAATAAATATATCCACACTTAACTCATATTTGTTTCTAACTCTCCATAAAATACATGGCATGCAGCATCAAGGGTAGTAAAGGAGAACCAATTAATATTATACTAGATACAAGATCTATGAGTGATTATCCCATATATCCTAATAATGAAATTTAGAGTTTTCATATCCATAACCAAAAACTCCTAAATAACATTATTTATAATAAATAGACAGTTCAAGAACATCATAAAATACCTTGATCTCTTATCATCATGAGAGGTATATAAATATATATTACTTTAGACATGTGATACATAAAATGATTTTAATGTTCTAAAAAATGGGTAGATTCTATGTAATGAGAATAAATAGAAGCAAATAAATCAATCACTAAAGATGAACAAATAATAATGGTATATTCCACAATCACAAGACATGTATCATCTTCCCCTGGAGACCAGTACACTTCATAGATAGTATTAATTATTAATGTATATGGTTAGAACCCATTTATTCTTGAAGAATATGACTTTTCTATAGATCATCTTGGTATTATCAATCCCATTCTACTACCTCAATTGGTAAAATCTTTTTAAAACCTCTCTAAGTGACATGTGTATCCATAAGAGATATAGGTGTCTAGTGTTTCTCCGCTTGATCACATTGAGTTCCCAACATTTTCACACTGAAAAAAGTTGGTCTTTATCAATATGATATATAAAATATTTATAATAATTATACTACTGATATTGAATATTATGATTTCCTCTACCAGACACATCCCACATTATCTTCCCATTAGGGGGACAACATGAGTTACCACTTTGTGTAATAGGAACTCTTAACATACATATCATACAAAATAAGTCAATGTTTACCATAAAAAATCCATATAAAACATCCCAATATGATTTTATATTTTTTAATAAAACATTATATTGGATATATTCTAGAATACCTATCATAAATCTTCATTTATTCAATTCCTAATTTGGTACTACCTTAGGTGAGAAGTGAACGAGTTTAGAAAAAAGGATTTCATACTGAGTCACCATTCAATCTCCTTACTAAATGTTAAGTAACTCCCTTAACATCTAAAAACCCTTTATATATAGATATAATATGTCCAAAAAAAGATATATTAAGTATTTCCACTCTAAGCCCACATTATTCTTTTCTTAAACTATTGAATCCCGCCACCTACTTTTAAGTCGTTCATGTTTGATGATGACACATTTCTCCTTAACATAAAATAAAATCTCTATATACTAAACGGTTGTATCAAATATTTTAAAAAAAATCATCTACCACCATATGATCAGTAGAACCCTATAATCATGGTTGTTTAAGATGAAGTGACTTCTATGATTTATCACTATTATCATCCCTCTAAGGTAAATCCACTTCAACGTGAATGTGAATATGTGGAACTACTTGTCCAAGAGCACGAACCACAAGAACAAACACCTCTTGAATGTAATAATCAATTGGACGGTTCAATTTTCATTTTTTATCAACATATCCCTCATGTGGTTTGTATAAATATCTTGTTTTAGGTATGGTGAATCATATCATCAATAAAAAACAAAGGAAAACATTCTTCAAGTGACATTAGATTATTAAATCTATCAATCTTAATTCAACTCATAAAAAATATTTGAGATCAAATCTTGGGAAATGTTATAGAGGAATATCCATAACCCAAGAAATACACGTTTCCAAAGACACATGGTAAATTAAGTCTACTAATGAAGTTATATTACTATGAACTCAGTTATATCCTACCCCTTATGTATTTACAATCACATATCAGGTCTACTGATCCATCCCAAAGTATATACCAACATCAAATAATAGGGATATATTTTGACCTAGTCTTTTAACATATAGATATTATATCTTCTAGATTATATTTCCTTACATTACACAAAGTCGTGCCTAAGTATTTTATAATAACAACTATTCTGTAAACTTGGAATAAAAAAAATATTCATAATAGTTACACATCATCTCCTATTTTTTTCCTCGTAACTAGAAACATTCATAGAAATATAATGCATAATAACAACCATCTTAAACTAGTGGAATGAAACATGATAATGGGTGATCTCTATTTCTCAATAAGGGTAAACAAGGGAAAAACATTAACATTACAATATCATAAGTATATTAGAACATGAGAATAACGTTTGGAAATCATACCCTTGATATTGAATAATAAAATCATGGGTCATGGAAATAAAGATTTTTAGTTTTTAAGTAACTAATCATAAGTATATTTCCTTATATGATAGGTTAGATTATAACACTAACACAAGGAAGAAAATTGGGGCATACATATATATAGATAAATCCTTTCCAAAATATTCAAGGATCATTTGCAAGGCTATCATAGTGGAATGGTTTCACTCCCAAATTAATGTAGTAGTCAAGGTTCACTCTCAATACTATCATAGTGGAAAAACTCCCTTAAATAATTGGGTTCACTATAAATTCCAATCATGTTCATCTCATGAGATTTAAATATTCACCTAATGCATTGGAGGAAGATATAGGTCCCACAAATAAAATAATGAAATTCATATATACATGTTCCAAAAGATCGTAAAACATTCTTTATATTATAACCCTTTAAAAGAATTATGTATCATTAATATTTAATCCAAAAATATCCTATAAAAAATAAATAGGATTCATAATCATTTCATCATTCCATCAAATCATAACCCAAGGAAAAGAAAGCGGAATTATTATGCCTTTTATCATGGTACAACCAAGGGAAGGCAAATGAGGTTTAAAATATATCTATTTACCATAAACATAAAAAATCCATTGGAATAATACAAATTGTATCATTGGATAATATCACAAATAAATCATATGTAACATCGAAATCTATCATCTTAGGGGGGGAATTTTTTTGAAAGATCACAGGAAAAATTTATTAAAGATACTAACCATTATTTAGAAATCACTTTTTAAAACTAAAACATCATAAAATATTTTAGAAATAATTTTTTTTGAAAAAAAACTGAAACATATAGATTAAGCATTAAAATACGGTTTGGTCATGATGGTGGGAAATTTCTTTCCTGTTATACAATGTAAAACAAGTATTTTTTCACATTTTTTGTAAAAGAAAATGAGAATTATTTAGAAAATGACATAAATATTCCTTTAATTTTTTTTCTTAAAATTCAGTTAAGAGTAAACTTTTCCATAATAATTCAATGTCAAGTAGTAAAAACGTTCTTTAAAACATTTATTTAATCAAGAATATAGAAGACACTAGATTTCTGGCCGAAGTGAAATATAAATTTGGATTTCATTTCAAAAAAATATTGAACTATTTGGTACATAATGTTTTGAAAATGAAAGGAAAATGTTTATTTTAATAAAATATCCATAGTACAATAAAATTCATAATTTTATTGACAGATATGTCATAATATATCATCATCCTTATCATAAACATTAATAATCCAAATAAAATATAAGACTGTATTATAACGACTTATAACTTTGGTAGTATTGAATCATATGACCCATGAAAGAATAATATAAATTGAGACATTATATTTCATTAGAATGAATAATTTCATAATATAACATGTAAAATGCACTGTATATAAGCCTCATCAATGAATATATTTTCATAACATAATATATGTCCCAAAGAAGTTAAATTGACTCAAAAATACATTACATTAAGTTTTAAATTCCTTAATACTTTTATAAAACATATTTAAAAAAAGTTGTTTATTATAAATATATTATGAAAGAAAATAATTATTATCATACCATATGTGATTATTTATGACTTTTTGTTTCTTGTTCATCTATAATTCCTTACCAAATTCATGTTTTAGGTAATAAGTGCTTAATTTTTCATGCCTATTTTGGTTTAGTATTTTTGACCCTTTCAATTTGATCATGGTTACATAATCTCCATAATGTTCACCATGATATAAACATAAAACATTGTAATTATATATTTATTTATAGTTATCCATTAATGTTATATATAGAAATTGAGCCACCCCATTCATGAAGATGGTAAGCCGTATATACACAAGAATATTGTTCCTATTTTCTCAATGGATCAAAATAAATAAAGATAAAACATATCACCCCTAAAATATCATTATTATTTCTTATATGTCATATATATTCATTTAATATTTCCTTTATTACCTTCTATGTAAATCATTCAGAAAAAATGAATCACATCGCTTTGCGCGGTGGTAGAATACCGTACACATGAACAACATTATCATTTATTCAAAGGATGGTAAGGAATGAAATTATATTATATATTAATTTTCAAAAAATAAACATATTCCATCAATATTATATATAAACATAAAACTAATCATTAGTACCTTCAATGCAATCTAAATGTGAAAAACAAATCACATCTCTTCGGGACGTGGTAGTCCGTCGTGCACAAGAGTGATGTTATTGTATTCTCTAAAGAATGTAATGTTCAATTGTATATGGGATATTATATTAATATACTTAAAAAATAATGATAACTATAATATGTAATCCTTATATAAATCATTATATCTAATCTAAGTAAGTGGTGATACAAAAACAATTACATCAGTTTGTGACGTGGTAGTCCGTTGTACGCACGATAAACTATTTAGTTCCCCATTTCATGGAGGGTGAGATTATTTACATCAATGAACTAAATGTAAAAACAAATAAATATATGTAATATTATGTGTCTAATATATAATAATTTTTAACATGATTTGATATTGGTGGAAGGAGAAAAAAACACTCGGTTTAGGATGTTACCTATTCTTCGCAAAACATATATGGTTTACACCGAAATCCATTTTAGCATAGATTTATGATAAAACTAAGTATTCTAGGATGATGGTATGATGGTATGGAATTAATAAAGTTGTTTTTGTATGTATTTTTTGAAACAAAAAATATTGGTTGTGTGAATATTAGAGTAGAGTGGGTGGCCTTTTATAAGTGGGGGAGGGGACCCACATGGTATCTTTAAAAGAATAAATTTTACCTATTTTTCACATGTTAAAAGTGACCAAAATGGGTATTTATTGAAACATAGAGGTTATATAGTATCAATATTTACATCCAATGTTTTTTGTAAATTTTAAATTTCATTTTACCGCTTGAATTTTTGGTTTTATCCCCCTCCCCGCAAAACGTTTTTTAACCTTAACCATTGTAATTAATTTTTAATATTTTTTCTATTATTTTTTACCAAAAAATAAGTTAAAATTATTATATAATATAATTTTTTATGAAAAAAATGGAAACCATTTTCCAAATTATTATTCATATATTTTATAAAATTAAATATAAATTTTACCATGAGAACATGATGATAAAGAAGTTTTCCAACATGAGAATGTTCAAAAGGTTAAAAAGTTACTATATAAACATTCAAAACGAAATTGTTTAAAATGAATTGTACTAGTTTAATTTTAATTTAAATACTTTATATTTTAAAAAACATTAAAAAAATGTAAAAATAAAAATTTGTTAAATTAAAATTTAATTTTCATTTAAAAACTAGTATTTTCACTATTCATTGTATAATTAACCATTTCAAAAAAAGACAAAAATTGATAGAAATATATTTTTTCAATTTTTATTAAAAACATAAATTTATGTTTTTCAAATATATATTCTAATTTTTCGAAAACATTAATTTTATTTTTTGTTTCAAAAAAGGAAATAAAATATTTTTTTAGAGAATAAAATTTTGTAAATTATTATAGACATTATAAACAATTTATTACTTTATTATTAATATGTTCTTTTATATAAAACCATTATAATTATTATTTAATATGTATTTACAATTCATAAAATCATGTGATGACCCTTACCCCATCTTCCAAGAATCAGTGGTTAATTTATGTCATTGTAATATTATACATGGAATCACATCCTGAAGGATCGAACAGTTTAGTAGTTTTGGAAAACATATTTACATACATAAATCGTAGAACACAACATGAAATAAAATAAAAGATAGTAACTCTATTATAAACACATATATTTACCTATATTTACCTAATATATCATTAATAATAAACATTTTGGAATCCTAGAAAAATAAAACATAATAAAAGGGTAAGCACAAATGACCAGTAAGGGTAAGCGTACAATGAATGAATTTATCAATAAATAAGCATGAACATTAATCCAAATTCCAAAACCAAAACACAATTAATTTAAACATAATATTAAGCATAATATGTCATGAATAAATGAAAATAAAATAATTCCATATAAATAATAACATATATATTCTACAGATCGAATATTTACTTGGAATGTCAATAATTAATCTCATAACGAGGGAATGCATAATTCCATGAATCATAAAAATATTGTCAAGGCTTTGACCATGACACGATTCATAAATGGTTGATGGCTCGACCAATATTCAAACTAGCTTGTCTCATGAGACCTACCAATGTATCGAGGGGTTATAGTAGGCCCCACCCATTACATACAAAGTCCAATACATTCTTCATATGAAAAAGGTGAGACATAAACAACATAAACACTCCAGCATATGAAATATGAGTACATTAACCATAATCCATGAATATTATCAAAATACCACATCAATAATCAAAATAATCATAAAATATTCCTTAAAATAGGTTTCAATGGACCATAAGTGATCAAACTCAATCAAGCATAATATTATTCAAAATATGCTTACATATATTAAAATAATATAATAAAATAAATAAACATTTATTCAGAGAAATAACAGTTTTTTATTTTGAAAACATTTATTTAAATGTCCACAAATTTTCAAAACAAAACATTTACAACGAATTAATTAATGTAAATTTTTAATGGAATATTTAAGACATTAAGGAGTCACGTTAACAGAAAAATCTTCTCATTCCATATAAGTTATAAAACATTCCTTCAATATTTTTGTCGGGACATTAAAAAAAGTGCCTCATTTGAAAAATGAATTAAATTCCATTCACAAAAATTTTATAAAAATTAAAACAAAAGGAAAAAAATTATGATATTATTAAGATCCTTTTTAATATATTTAAGGAAAATAAATCGTTGGAAGAAATGTTTTCCCCCCTGGAGACATAAAATTAAACGATCCTGAATAATAATTAGATTGTGAAAGAACCCTTACCTTTCACTTTCCATTTTTGAACATATTTTAACCCATATATAATGGTATAAATCACTTAATTAGTTTATGAAAAACCATATTTATATTTATGATATCATACATATTCCTCTTATATCTTTTTGTTATTTATATTTCATTATTACCATTTTTTGGGAGTAAAATAGTTAATTTTTCTATGCATTATTCCCATGTATATCATATTTCATATGTATAAGATATATTTATTTCATATATAGAATTATACCAAGTTTATAGATATCATATTTACTCAATATATATATTTTTTAAAATCATTTTATAATTGATATCATGTAAAATTGATCACATCGTGCCCTAGAGGGGGTTTCTCATATGTACGCATAAGAGACGATATCATTCTATTAAGGGTGAAATGGTATGAAATTTGATATTAAATTTAAATTATATATATCATTTCATATTTAATATAAATATCCATTATATTCTTCATTATAATCATAAAAATAAAGTGGTGACGAAAAAAATTACACCACGGTGTAGAAACTGTATGTCGTATGTACACTCCCATTGTTCATTAATTTTTCAAATGATAGATAGAAGATAAAATATGGTTGTACCATAATCATAATTACATCTCATTATATATATATATATATTATTATATATTTATTTCTTTTTAATAGAAACAATAAATTAATATAAGTAGAATAAGAAATGAAGTTGAATGGGCTGGTAAAACAATTTTATCCTCTTTAAAGGACTTCCTTTAGATAGCCTCTTAAAATATCTAGAGTTGGTATTTTCATAATTGTAGGGCATCCAAAACTTGTCTAAATATGTTGGGAGTAGAACATGGTATGGTGTGGTCGAGTTATATTTCTCAATTTCATGTGATGAAGTGAGGTAGGAGGTGACCTTATATAATTGAGGTGATGTGCAGTTTTGAAAACTCTAAAAATATTAAATTTATATAAATTAATTTCCAAATAAAAGTGAATGTAAAGTGAATTTTTTAGAATATAATATGATTATTGGTCTAAACCATATAAAACAATAATTGTTAGACCTGATTTGGTTATATTATTACCCTTATCATTTAGATTTAACCCTTACATGATTCCTCTAACTATTACCATGGAAACATGTGTTTTTATTATGTAATGGTTAATATAGTTACATTAAAATACCAAAAAACAAAAATGGATAACTGAAGAAATATTGATCTTTATCACATTTATTTTTCTGATTTCTATATTTATATGAATTTTATATCATTTAATAAACAACTTTTTTATTTTAAAATATCATTAATGTTATTTTTGACACTATTCGTTTAATGAATTTTTATAAAATATAAAAACATAAGATAACATCAAATAATAAATATTAATAAATCTTTAATATGTATATTTCTTCTATAAAATATGTAAATGACATCAATCATCTAAAATCATATTTATTTTAATATATTTAAAAACTTTTATTCTTTATTTCCATTAATTTAAAAATTATTTTATCATCATTATGTATTCCTTGACGGTAATGTACCTAAGGATGATTTTGGTCAAAATTAAATCATATAATAAAATTATAATAAGTATTATGGTAATTTTTTAATAGTTATAAACTTTTTTTATTTTTAATTTCTCTATTTATCATTAACGATGATAATAAAAAATGCTAAATATTTTATTCATAAATCCCAAAAAAAGGACCTATTTACGAAATTTTGAGACTATAATTAAAAATATAGATTCTTTTTTTTAGAAACAAAAAACCCATAACCCACAGAAATTAATTTTAAATTTATCTTGTTGATAGATCGAGAACACAAATTTTTAATGTGAAAACATCCAAAAGAATAAAAAAAAAATATACAAAATTCAATGTGAAATTGATTTTAATAACCTCAATTAGATTTTATGATAAAAAAATTATCTAATTATACTTTAAAACTAATGAAATATATAATTTAACACCCAAAAATATTTTGATAAAAAAGCTATTTTCAATTACAATTCATTATTTTCTTCATATTCATCAAAACCTTTAACTTATCAAAAAAATATCAAAAATTCAGAAAAAGTATATTTTTATTTTATTCTATTATATAAGAAGTTTATTTTTTCATGTATACTTTATAAAAGTGTAAAATGTTATATTTAAATTAAGTATGCCATTAAAAATTTGTAAAAATTTCAGTAGGAAAATACAACCTTTAAATGCGTTAAATTAAATTCATTATTATCTTGTTCTTAATAAATATTTTTGATAAATTTTAAAAACATTTGATTCATTATGTAGTTAATAATATTCTTTATTTTTGTTTTAATGTCTTATTTATAAAATTATCATATTTATTGGTTCATGGTCTATTTGAAATTACTGTTTTATGGAAAGAAAATTTTTATATTTTTTATAAAGAAAACAAACTGTAAAATATTTTGGTGTTCCATTCTTCCATCCAACAAAAAATATCATCCATAAAATTTTAAGAATGTAATATCATAGAAATATTTGGTTATTTTATCATTATAATTTCATCAGTTTCCCTCATCACCTCTTCTATTTTTATTATTTGTCCACACTAAATTTACCATCTGAGTCATTTGAATCCTTACCAATAGCTCTCTAGTGAGACCTAGGACTAACATACAAGGATATTACATCAGTTTAGATACAAATTCAATAAATTAGAAAAATACATTCATGAGGACCATAATATCTTAGTTTCATTGGAAACATTGAAACATAATATTCTATCTTGGTGAATGATCTTCCACATCACCCATAATGATCTCCACCTTTAGTAATTCTACCTAAAATATTTCTTCATAACCAGGGGAGAAGAAACAAAAGAAAGGGGTGATCTCAAAGTCTTAGTAAGTCTAAAAAAAGGTAGACATTTAATCATAATCATGAGCATAAGGGTATGATAACTTAATTTTAAAAATTAAAGATCACACACTGAATATTAAATATCCTATACCTGAATCAGGGAATAAATATTGGTAGTTCATATTAATCGAATCATGAGGAAATAAACAACATAAGCCAGGAAATCATCTGATAGTAATAAAACATGTAATAATGGAAGTAACATAATCATATAATAGGATTTCCATAGTAGCCAATTCATCACATGCAAGACCATCTTGGTAGTATGGGTTCACTCCCTAAACCATATTTGTAGTCCTAGTTCACTAACTTGGCCACATTATTATCATGAATTCACTCCTCATATCATCATGATAGACATTTTTCACTCCCATGGTCATCTTACAAGTCAAGGTTTATTCTCAAGGCCATCTTAGTATATCTCATGATATATAAATCATTTTCTATTGCAATAGAAGGAGATATAGGTCCCACTGATCTCATTATCAAATTATACAAACATGTTCCACAAAATCATATGTAATAATATCTTAACCCATGAAATGAAATGGGTATCATAAACTTGTAACATATCGTTACATTCAAGAAAAAAATAGTTTTAATATAAATTCCATCAAAATCATAATCTGTGAAAGAGAAATGGATCTTATAAACATATAACCTGTCAAAAAGAAAAAAGGATTTATAAATACCATGACATTAAGTGTAACCCATTCTAAGAAATAATATGAATAGAATTTTTTTTATTAATTTCTAAAAGAGAATGTGTAACATCAACAATTGTAATCTTTGATGGAAAATAATTTTCAAACATCGGTTACAATGTTTCCAAAGTAAAATATCCTTTCTTCATTGAAAATGTATTTTTAATACATTAGACCATTTAAAAATCATTTTCCTAAAAAATACCATTATAACATATAAATAAGATTTAAAATCATTTGAAATAATTTTTCATAAATAACTTATAGAATGATCTTCAAAACATTTTAAAAAACCATTTTCATTGAAAAAACTTTGAAATATTATAAAAAAATCATGAAAAGGATTCGAAAACTATTTCACTGAAAATACCTTGAAAACATATAAATAATTGATGAAAATGTTCAAATTACTTTTTAAAACATAAAAAAATTAAAATCTTTTTATTTTAAAATAATATTAAAAATAATCAACATCTATAATTTTAGGATATATTTTTATATTAAAATTGATAAATTTTTAATCTTGTAAATTAATATTATAGGGAATGGCGATGGATAAATCCATACATGACATATCAGGTGGAAAAAAATTCCTTTTTCCAGATCAAAATGATAGAAAAATACCTCATTCAGAAAGAAACTAGAATATTCCTTGGTAAAAATTGGTAAAATACAAAAGGGTAAAAATATCTTTTATCCACTATAGGTGATTAGTATAACATAAATGGAAACATTTTTTAAAGAACATGGTTTTCTGACCGAAGAGACGGTAAAGTTGGGATTTCTTAAAAATAGTTTCTTAATTATATTATGTACCAATGTGTATAAATCTGTTAAAAATAAATCAGTACATAATGAATAACCATAGGGGAATAAAATTCATGAACATATTGAGATACGGGTTGTATGATTTCATTAATGAAATAATAAATATAAACAATATTAAAAAGTGATGATATTGTCTTAATAAACTCTTACAACATGGTAGATCAGGATAATACACTCCATTTAAGGAAAAAATTTACAAGAAACATAAAATATCATGAATGAAATAAAATTCATGATATAACAAATAAAATGGAATTGTATCCTACTCAAAATAAAATTTTGGTGCATACCAAAACATGAGTCTCAAAGAAACATAATAGAGACAAAACTATTTTACCAATTTGGAATAATTTGAAACTTAATACACATGAAAGAAATTACATAATAAGTGTATGGGAACACCCTTTATTTAGAAATAATAGTCATATAATACATTCTTATTAAGTATATACACCACACAAAAGACGTGAGTGGTGATTAAGGCATGTATCTCATCAAAAGAAAAGTGAGATGAAATTCTCTTACATTGTGTCATTAATCTCATCATACTCACTAAAACCAACAGTATAATAAATATAAATTTATTATTAACTATTAAAATTACCATTTTCTTACATCTAATATCATATATGTTTTTATTAAGAACTTATTTTACCCACTGGTTAACCATCCTATGTTAAGGTTCTACTTCGGGTAATATTTTCTTTGTTTGTCATAAGTGTCTAAGTTTGTTATATTTTTATTCTATATGTTGGGCGGAGAAAAGGAAGAAGGTGATGGCAAGAGGGGGGGTGAATTTCCTTTTAAAAAATAATTAACAATTTAAAATCAAAGTTAAAAGTGCAGCGGAAATAAAAGAGGCAAGACACAAAACTTGATAACGGAGTTCGGCATAAACCCAAGCCTACGTCTCCGCTCCCAACTCAACCGTTGAGAGATTTACTACCGCTTGCTTTTTAATGGTTTTAGCAAAAAACCCACTAGACTTTATGGTTAGTCTAGAACCTATTACAGCTTGCTTTTGATGGTTATGCAAGAACCCACTTTCTTTTAATGGTTGAGAAAGAACCCACTAGCCTTCTTACAAGTGAAGGCAAGCTCACCTATGACTCACGCCTTTTAAAGGGAAGGCTTGACTAACCTCTTCACACCTTGAAGGTGGTGTGAAAACCCAAAGACGAGAGGATGAGAGAAATGAGGGGTTTGTAGGCACAAACCCAAATTTTCGCTCAAAATAGATAAAATAAGAAAAACCGTAATGGGAGAAGCCTTGGGCGCCAAAGGATTGATGAAGTTGATGAAGAGCTCTCCCAAGCTTCTTTGATGGTTCTCCTTGGATGTGGAAGTGAGTTGGAGCAATTGAGGGTTCCTTGGAGGAATGCACCGGAGGTTCGCCAAATGATCAAAAATGTGTCGGTGGGCTTCCTTGTGGCTTGGGAAGTTTCTGGGGATTCCTAGTCCTTTATTTATAGAGGGGGAACCCTCAAATGGCCTTTGGGAGGCTTCGGAGCCGTTGGAGAGGTCTTCGGAGCCGTTGGGAGGCAAGTGGACAGGTCTGGTCAAAGCCCAACGTCTAGTTTGACTGGCTCCACCGGCTGACCGGTGCTTGTCCACCGGTTGGCTGGTGCTTGTAAAATGGAGATCAATTCTGCCCAAGCTCCACCGGCTGGCCGGTGAGGAGGCCACCGGTTGGCCGGTGCTGAGGCAGAAGCAAACACTGTTCTGGATGGGTGCCAAGGGCTGGCCGGTGGTGTGACATCGGTTGGCCGGTGGTCTGGACAGAGGGATTCCTTCTGTTCAGGCCTCCATTGGCTGGCCGGTGGGTATCTACCGGTTGGCCGGTGGACTGAAAATCAGTCCACTTTGGCTTCTTGCTTCCTTGGCCCAATTCTTTGGCAATCTGAAATTATGCCTATCAACCAAAAACACTTAAAACAATATTAGATAAATAAGAGAGTGATTGTGATCATGAAAATTAAACCACGATGGGTACGAGAGGTACAACAATCTCCCCCTATTTTGATGATCACAATCACCAAAACAAACAATGTAAAAATGAAATGAAAGGCATGCTTTAAAGGATAAATTGAAAAGTAAAGTAAAGCATGAGAGAAAGATTTCTCCCCCAATCAACCAAGAATTTCTCCCCCTTTGTGATTATCAAAATAGCACGGGGCATAAAACTTGATTGAGGGAAAGTTTGAAAAACAAGATAGAGATTTTAAACCAATTGAAATTTTTGAAATTTGAATTGAACGTTTTGAATTGAAAATTTTGAATTGAGAATTTTTTAAATGAAAATGCAAAAAGGCTTAAACAATCCTAACTCCCCCTAAATAAAAACAACAAATTACCGGGGAGAGGATTTTGAAACCGAGACAAATTTTGGCCCGGAGAGACTCGCTAAAAGGGATTTTTCAATCCACACTTGTCTAGTGGCGGGTCTTCTACTATAAAATTCATCATTAAAGAAAATAGTTTTGAGCCTTCCATACCGGGCATTTTTGCAATTACACTCATAGATTAAGTGCCCAGGTTTTTTGAAATAGTTACAAAATTTAAATTGGGAGCTCCCCCTTACAAAAATAGTTGGAGCATGGGAAGAGGAAGCTTTCTTAGAATAGCCAAGCCCTTGGGTGGTCCTAGATACGCGTTGGGAACCTAACGATTTGGTTAAATTTTGTTCACCTTGGGTGAACTTGGAAAGAGATTCCCTTAAATCTTTGATTGTTGATTCCATGGAATCAACATCGGGAAGGTTTTGTAATTTGATGGACAACTCCTCCTTTTCTTTGAGAAGTTGTTCCTTTTTGGAAGAAAGTTTTTTGAAATTCTTTTTTAAAGCAAAAAATTTGGAAGAAAGTTCGTGAAAACCTTCCTCCAATTGATCTCTAGCATGTTGGAGATCCTCATATGATAAATGATTGAAAGAAATTGAAGAACTAGAGGAAGAGGAGTCAGAAGAGGTTACCTCATGAAATGCCATTAGGCATTTTTTACCATTGTCACTTATGGAGGGGGAGGAGGAGGATGTGGAGCTATCACTCCATGTGGCCTTGAATGCCTTCTTCTTCTCCTTTTGCTTGGCCTTTTTCTTGTTGAGTGGACAATCGGGCTTGTAATGGCCTTTCTTGCCACACCCGTAACATGTTACCTCGGGCTCGGATTTTTTGTTGGGTTGAGCCTTGCGGGATTTCTTCTTCTTGTGCTTCTTCATGAATTTTTGCATCTTGCGGGCAAGGTTCTCCATTTCGGAATCGCCGCTTGAAGAGGAAGAAGATGAGGAGGAGGAGCTTTCTTCTTGTTGAAATTTGAAGGCAATGTTCTTTGGAACTTTGATCGGTTTTCCTTCTTTTACAGCTTGCCTCCTCATGGTGATCTCGTAGGTCATGAGGGATCCAATGAGCTCTTCGACCGGCATGTTCTTGATGTCTTTTGCTTCTTGGATTGCTGTGACCTTTGGAGCCTATGAGCTTGGTAAGATCCAAAGGATCTTCATGACCATCGTTTCTGTAGACACATCATCACCAAGATACTTTCTACCATTGCAAACGTCAGTAAAGCGAGTAAACATATCATAAATATTTTCAGATGGATGCATTGAAAAAGACTCAAAATATTGACGGTACATATCCAATCGAGTATCCTTGACTTTGTTGGTCCCCTCATGGGTAACCTCCAATAGTTTCCAGATTTCATGTGATGAGGTGCATGTGGAAACTCGATTGAATTCATTACGATCAAGGCCGCAATGAAGAGCGTTCATGGCTATGCCATCAAGCTCGAAATTTTTAATATCGGCTTGGGTCCATTTGGATTCATCGGGAGAAGAAAGAGAATAACCATGCATGACAATTTTATAAATGGGATAACCTATACTTCTAAGAAAAGTGGTCATGCAGGTTTTCCAATAGGTATAGTCGGTTCCATCAAAGAATGGAGCACGACCCAAAGAATAGCCTTCAGGGGGAGAAAGAGGTTGATTCCATCACAATTTATATTGAATTTGAAACCGGTTAGGGTATTACTCAAATTATGCCTTTGATACCAATTGTTGGTCGGAGAAAAGGAAGAAGGTGATGGAAAGAGGGGGGGTGAATTGCCATTTAAAAAATAATTAACAATTTAATATCAAAGTTAAAAGTGCAGCAGAAATAAAAGAGGCAAGACACACAACTTGATAACGGAGTTCGGCTTAAACCCAAGCCTACGTCTCCGCTCCCAACTCAACCGTTGAGAGATTTACTACCGCTTTATTTTTAATGGTTTTAGCAAGAAACCCACTAGACTTTAAGGTTAGTCTAGAACCTATTACAGCTTGCTTTTGATGGTTATGCAAGAACCCACTTGCTTTTAATGGTTGAGCAAGAACCCACTAGCCTTCTTACAGGTGAAGGATAGCTCACCTATGACTCAAGCCTTTTAAAGGGAAGGCTTGACTAACCTCTTCACACCTTGAAGGTGGTGTGAAAACCCAAAGAAGAGAGGATGAGAGAAATGAGGGGTTTGTAGGCACAAACCCAAATGTATGCTCAAAATAGATAAAACAAGAAAAACCGTAATGGGAGAAGCCTTGGGTGCCAAAGGATTGATGAAGTTGATGAAGATCTCTCCCAAGCTTCTTTGATGGTGCTCCTTTGATGTGGAAGTGAGTTGGAGCAATTGAGGGTTCCTTGGAGGAATGCGCCGGAGGTTCGCCAAATGATCAAAAATGTGTCTGTGGGCTTCCTTGTGGCTTGGGTAAGTTTCCGGGGCTTCCTAGTCCTTTATTTATAGAGGGGGAACCCTCAAATGGCCTTTGTGAGGCTTCGGAGTCTTTGGAGAGGTCTTCGGAGCCGTTGGGAGGCAAGTGGACAGTTCTGGTCAAAGCCCAACGGCTAGTTTGACTGGCTCCACCGGCTGACCGGTGCTTGTCCACCGGTTGGCCGGTGCTTGGAAAATGGAGATCAATTCTGCCCAAGCTCCACCGGTTGGCCGGTGAGGAGGCCACCGGTTGGCCGGTGCTGAGGCAGTAGCAAACACTGTTCTGGCTGGGTGCCACCGGCTGGCCGGTGGTGTGACACCGGTTGGCCAGTGGTCTGGACAGAGGGATTCCTTCTGTCCAGGCCTCCATCGGCTGGCCGGTGGGTATCTACCGGTTGGCCGGTGGACTGAAAATCAGTCCACTTTGGCTTCTTGCTTCCTTGGCCCAATTCCTTGGCAATCTGAAATTATGCCTATCAACCAAAAACACTTAAAACAATATTAGATAAATAAGAGAGTGATTGTGATCATGAAAATTAAACCACGAGGGGTACGAGAGGTACAACACTATATACATATAAAATGACTACAAAATAAAAAATAGATATAAAAATAATATTTATACAATATATATCACTTATAATAATATATATTATATATAATTATAAAACAGAATACACCGTTCATGAAGACAGTTGGTCGTACATACGCATGAACAGTATTTCTGTTTAATTCTCGTGTTTAGAGAAAAAAGAAAAAAAATTGTGTTTATATATATATATAAATATCATTATTATATTTAATTTATGATATCATATATATCGTATAAATTCTCTAAAACTACCCTTAACACAATCCATGTAGTGTATGAATGAATCATATCACATTGAGGGTCTGGTAGTCTACACTTTCTCAATCGAAATTATCATATTTACAATAGATGGAAAGCATAAAGGTATGTTCTAAATAAAAATTATAGATTAATACGACATTATAAATATAATATATATTATATATAAATATATTTTCTATCATAATTTCCACCATGATATGTTGTAATGAAAAAATGAACAATCATCATTTCGTGATGCAGTTGTTTTCTGCACACAGAAATTGTATGTTTGTTACCCATTATATGTTGGTGTGTGTAAGTGCAGATTGAACCAATTATAAAAAAATCATACTATATTTTGGATAATAATTTTGATATATAGTAATGTAATAAATTTATTTTTAGGGGTGGATAAGGAAAACAAAATAAAGGACATAAGAGAAGATGTTACCACTTAATTGGATAACTCATTTTGGTTTGTGCCAAAAGGCTTCCTTGGATTTCCTTATTTTTATGAGAAGGATTCAAGGAATAAGGGTAGATTTTTGGGATGTTTATTAGGAATTGATTTTTTGAAACTAATAGTTTTTAATGGTGGTTAGATTAGTTAGTGGTTGTGGCCTTTTATAGGGAAGCGAAAGGACATAATAGGCATTTTTGAAAACTAGTTTGGTGTACCCACATTTTTATCTAACCCAAGCCAAAAATCACCAAAATAGAAATTACATTGTTCAATAAAATCTATAAAATTGTTTTCTACATGTTTCTAGGTCAAATGGGACCTTAATATTAGGGTTTACTCCCAAATTAATCTTAATTTGTCATTAATCATTTTGATTAATTTAAATCAATTTTACTATTATTTTTTTTCATAAATTAAGTTGATCTTATTAGAATATATGTTTTATACTGATTAAAATGTTTTGTGTCACATTTTCTAAATTAATTTCATTGACTCATAAAAATTAAAATTAATTCTATTCTCATTGACTGAACTAAATGACATATTTTTAAAGTATAATGATGTTTAAAAGCTTATTATGTTTTAAATTCAATTTAAAAGTGAAATTAATTATAATTTTCTAATTTTTATTGATAGATTTATAATTGATATAATGAATCATTAAAACATATTTATAATATATTTTTTCATTAATAATTATTTGATCAAAATGGAACTTTCTAACTAAAAATTTGTATTTTTCGATATTCATAAAAAAATGAAGTTTCACAAAAAATATCAAAAATTTACCTGAAGAAAATTTCAGAATTAAAATTTAAAAAATGAGGTTTCATTTATAAAATTTAAATTATATATTTGTCTAAACAATTTTTGATATTTATAGACGGTCATGAAGTGTAGTTATTTTGAGAAAATAATATGTTTAAACATATAAGTATTTTACTAAAAAATTATATCCTTCATTATAAATATGTTGTTTTATAAAACCATTATAAAAAATATATGAAAATTAGTTATTAATATTCATATTACTCTTTATAATAACTAGTTATAATAATCTCGATGAAATTATCATAACAACAATATGATGTTTGGTAGAAACATCAGTGTTTTCTGTATCGTACACCAAGTTGGTGTTGCGGGTAGTGAAAGCCAAGTTAGTATTATGTATAGCTCAAGACATTTTGGTTTTGTGTGAATATATTTTTGGAATTAGTGGTTTAATTTATATATATATATATATATTCATTTTCAAGTGTCATGTTAAATTAAACATATCAAAAATATATATTAATTTTAAAAAACACTAATTCACAAAATGATGGGGTGTTATATTCAACCCACATTAAAATGAATATTTCCCTCGTAATTCATCAGGGATAAAAATGTTTTAATTATTGAATGCTTCGTTCATAGAAACCCACATTGAAAAAATGAATACTAAAACATCCCTTCAAATGAAACTTTAGATCCACATTGTTTACCCAAAGTAACATATAACTAGGTTTCCGCATAGAAGAACATAAGTTGAGAGTGAAGATTGGACACTGAGGAAATGGGTAAATATTTAAAGGGGGTGATTGAGGTCTTCAATAAAAAACAAGTGAATTGTAAAAGAAAATTTTATTTCCTAAAAATAAAAAAAAATAGGTGAATATTTAAAAAACCATCGGTTCAAAATAAATTATGGTATTAGAAGATTTTTTTGTCATTTTTCTATAATTGTGTAAATATTTTACAAATAAAAAATATAAGGAAATATAATTACTTGATATATTTAAATAAAATAAATTCATTCTTAATATGTTCTTTTAGAAATTTCCAACTCATCCATTACATCAAGAAGTGGATGTCCAAAAATAATCATTGATTTCTAACATGCTAAAATACACATTGAGAATATATTATGGCCCATAATAGAATGTAATGAATAACTATTCCTCTTTAAATATTATTCAAAATCATAATGGTTACAAATTAGTATGTAAAAGTAACTCTACTAGCCCATCATTAATATTTTTACAATAAAAAAATTACACATTAACTATGAGATCATGTAGGACAGTTGTAAGTGTGAAACCCTTATCATCCTTTGATCACGCATTTAAAACCTTTTGCATTTACGACCATGATTGGTTGTTACCAGACATAGATGATGTCCATTTATAAAACCACACTAATATAATTTCCAAAATAAATATAATGGGAATCCTTGAAATAAGGTTAATCACTAAATCAAATTTTAACCATGTTTTTTAATACCAAATATATACATAAATACTTCCTAAAAATTTTAACAAAAATGTATCTTGAATTTATATCCTTATAAAAATTATGAAATATGAAAATATAATACCATAGAAATAAAATCACGAAACCCTCTTAACATTTATCCTCTATATATAAAAATGTAGCACTTTTTTTTCACATTCCAAACATGTGAATACTCTTGTGGTAAATTCTATTTGAAAATAAATATAATATGAATTATCATAAATCCCTTTTATAAATCATTAATGATTCCTTAATCTTTATATTACTGGATATATTCCCTAAATCCAATAATTTTTCAAAATATACCCATTAGAGCATGAACTACTTATCAATATGTCCTTAATTAGTTCCAAGGTAATTAGTACCTTGCAGTTTACTTCTTCATATCCCACATATCGTTATCGAAACAAAATTATCATAACATAAATAACATATTAAGGTTTATCATTCCCGTAATCTTGTGTTTTCCATGGACATCACCTTTCCATTATATAACTTATCTATTTCATCATAACCATTAAACTTGATCTTTTAAATCTATAGAAAAAACCATAAATTTAGGAAACCTTATATATTCCCCCTTTCATAAAATATAATTTGCGACTATAAACACATAAAACTTTTATTATCCATCTTCATCCTTATTCCACTGACAAGGAATCCTCATTATATTACACAATTAATCTTTCCATTCACATTTCATTTTCAGTCTCTCCATCATCACCAATGTATCCATTACTTGCTCCACCTTGTCTATTCCTTTTAGTATCCTTCATCACAAGACATTCAGTTTCATAATGACTATTTAATCCAATATTAAACCATTTATACTTTGGTTATGTCTTAGGTTGGACCATATTATCATCCATTTATTTACCAATCTATTCATTTTCCCTTTCTTTCATTTTCTTTGTGTCATTCTTTACCATAGCCAAAACATCTTCGCGTTCAACTACGACATTCACTTATGTTATTATTTCCACATTCATGAAATAAAGGGAAATGATCCTACTTTACTCTAGGGTCCCCATCACCCGATATCTTAGTTAACTCATTCTTTCCCTTCATTGTTGATTTCAAGAGTTGGTGAAGGTACACTTTGTTAATGATGCTTCGTGAATGTTGATTAGTCATGATCACAACATCACTCACTGTAGTGATCATACAACTTGAATTCTCATCATAAAAGCATTAATCATAGTCAACATTAATCTTGTCCATTATGGTTCTCACCATTGACTGAAACCTGAAGCATAGTGTCAGAATTTGTTATCATAGAAGAAAACCATCGAGTTATGAAAATAATTACATATAGGTTGTCTAAATCATGACACCTTACATAATATTTAATATTCTTGGATGATCCTATGTTTGTTATAGATAAATTATATTTAAATCAATTATGACTGTTCATGAAGAGGCTGTGAATTACCAAATAATATCCATCAGGAGTGTCAAAACTTTTGTGCAGTAAGGCCCATTGTCAGGTAACATATTACCTCGAGTTTGGACTAGAACATATTTTCAGATATATCACCCCTAGTTACACTTAATCCAGATTCGCATCCACTTTTAGTACCCATATAAGGATTTATCGATAGGAAACCACTCACTCTATCCATTACCAAAATTCTATGACATTTTCCTAAATATTCAATCATACTTAAACTTATCCTTAGTTACATCCCTAGATATATCCTTATAAATATACCTAGAGATCTTACTAAAATGTTCTCATCAAATTTTATAAAGGTTAAATAAATTATTCCATTGATACCAACTATAGTAAACCATTCTTAAAAATCATGGATATTAAATCATTTTATAATTATAATCAGTACACTACAAAAATACATACTCGAAGATCTTAATAGTTCATGGACTTTGGAAACATGGGAAAAAAATTCTTCTATCATGCTGAAAGATCAAAAATATCTCCCATAATGATATCCACCTTTATAAATTATACATAAAAAATTTCTTCATAACCTGGGGTGAATAAATATAAGAAAGGTTTGATCTCAAATACAGATTAATGGTAAATGAGGGAGATATGATAACATAATCATGAGCATATGTGTTTGATTACATGATCATGAATATAGAAGACCATACCCTCGATATCAAATATCATATTCATAAATCATGTAATAAATATTGTCAGTTCATAATAAATTAATTATAACTAATGAAATAATATAATCCATAAAATCGTGACATAGTAATACAAAATGTAATTGTGTTAGGGACATAAGAATATAATATGATTTCCATCGTATTCACAAAATTATTTCAAAGAACATCTTGTTTTTATGGTTACACTCCCCATACCATCTTTGTAGTCATGGTTTACACCCATGTCCATCTTAGTAGCTTGAGTTCACTCCTCGTACAATCTTTGAAGACACGGTTCACTTCCATCGAAATCTTAGTAGTCAAGGATCATTCCAAATACAATCTTAGTTTATCTCATGATATATTTATCTTTAACCACTGAGTTATAGGGATATATTGGCCCCACTCATCTCATAATTAAATAATTCATAAGTCCACAAAATCACAAACAATAATATATTAAGCCATGAAATGGTATAGGCATCATAAATATGTAAACATGTCATAACCTATGTAAAAAAGATATAGGTTTCATAAAAATTTCATCAAAAAATAACCCATGAAAAAGAAATAGATTTCATACACATATAACCTGTTCAATAGGAATAGGCTTTTTAAATACTATGACATTAAGCATAACCCATTCATAGAAACAATATTAATTAAACATTTAGATCACTTCCTAAAATGGAATGTGTAACATCAATAGATATCCTCTTAGTTGGAAAATAATTTTGAAATATTTTTTAAAATGTTTCTTGAGAGACATATCATTTCCTCTTTGAATTTTTGTTTATACATAAGACAATTTAAAAATCATTTCCTTAGAAAATTCCATTAAAACTCATATAGAAGACTTGAAATCAATTGGAATTCATTTCCATGAAAAAGTATAGAATAAGATTCAAAACATTTGAAAAACCATTTTCATTAAAAACATTTTAAAATGAAATAAATAAATATTTACACTATTTTGAAAACAATTTCATTGAAATTACATTGAAAATGATTAAAATATTTTTAAAAATAATAAATATTTTTTAAAACCTTTTTATTTGAAATAAACATTAAAAATTATTAATAATAATAAAATTAGGAGATAATTTTATTTTGAAAATGATAGATTTTAATATTGTACAGATGCCTCAAGGAAATGGTTTGGGGTAAACCCAAACAAGGCGCACGATTTGAGAAGAAAATTCTTTTTTCTAGGTAAAAATGTTTGAAAATGACTCATGTTGAAAGAGATAATAAAATTCCTTGTTAAAAATTGGAAAAATATAAAAGAAAGTTAAAATTTCTTTCAATAAATATATTATATAATTTTAATGTACTTGGGAACCATTTTTAGAGAATATGGGTTTCTGACCAAAGAGAGGGTGATGTCGGGAGTTCTTAAAAACACTTTCTTAATTATCTTTTTTACCAAAGAGTGAAAATATAGTACTAATACATTATTTTATAATGATAACCACAAATGAATAAAACTAATTAATATCTTGAGAGATAGGTTGTTTGATTTCATCAATGGAACCATAAACATAAAAAATATTAAAAAGTGATGAGATTGTCTTAATAAACTTTTATAAATTGGTTACTTAGGATAATATTATACATGTATCGAAAAGATATTACATGAAACATAAAATATAATTAATTAATGTAAATTAAATATATTAAAATAAAAATGTAATTATATCCACCTAGAAAAATAATTTCAGTGCAAAACAATACATGAGTCTCAAAGAAGAAAAATTGGGACAAAACTATTTTACCGATTATGTGTGTTTTGTAAATTTTACACCGTGAAAGAAATATAATAAAATTGATATATTAATACAAATAAATTTAAATACAATTGGAATATAATATATTCAATGGATTTACCAATACCACATAGAATATGTTAGTGGTGATTATGGAATTTATCTCATGAAAGTAAATGTGAGATGAAATTACCTTACATTGTGTCTTAAATATCTTCATTATTATAAAAAACACATGTATATTAAATATGAATTTATTATAAATTATTTATATATCTATATTACTATATTTATTACTAACTAAATTTTTATTATGACCTTATATTACCTTATTGTTAACCATCCTATGTTATGGTTTCAGTTCAGGTAATATTCACTTTGATTATTGTATGTGTCTTAGTTTGTTTTATTGTTGGTACATTAACTTATATCATGATTCCAGAATGTAAAACAAGATATAATTTAACATCCCAAGTAATTAATGAATAATATATATTTTTATCTATGTCTATTAATGATTTAGATACTGTTTTAGAGGCTTAAAATGAAAATAAATACAATCTTATACATGGAATACACTTATATTCTTAAAAGATTGTTTTACTGCATTTTGATGGAAAACCCTTTTTAAATCACAATTTTGAAACTTTTATAATATATATTTGTAAAAATAAACATATTCATTATGATAGGGACATTGAAATTTACATTGGATAAATTTTTGATATTTTTCTGACAATGTTCATTTTTAATGAATAGTAAAAAATACGGCATTTTACATCAAAACTGCTTTTTCATTTAATTTAATTATATGGCTAGATTATCTTTTTAATTGGTCTTAAAGTGTAAACTTAATATAAGTATACCATGTAATCCAATGTTGGTCATTAGGATTAATTTCACTTTGGAATTGGTCATAAACTAATGCCAGACTTTTCATAGATATTGTTTCAAAAAAACCCGCTATTTGTTTTGACAACGGGAATTATTTTTAAATCAATTATTGCAATTTATTTGTTTGGAATTTGGTAAAATGGATTACATATTTTGAATCAGAAGGTCCAAATTATGTAATCAATACTCTTTTGTTTTTGGACATTATGAATAGTAACGACGGTAATTATCTTTAATTATCTTGATTAATGAGTAATCGGGTAGTTAAGGATAACAAAATAATATCATAATAATAAAAAATGACACCAACATGTGTCCTAATGCTACTGGTTGTCTCATGGCCGACCATGGTATACCTTGTTCCAATCTTGGGGACCCCATGGAATCACTTTTGTGAGAAAGTGACTTTTTATCTTTTTATTTTTAAAGAATGTTAAATGTAACAATGAGTGTATCACCTAAGTTACATATTTTTAATTTTGTCTACATAAATGATATTTTGGACTATAAATATTCATTGGAAAGATAAAAATATTTTCTACATCATATTATTTGTTGTAAAATTTTTAGACATTAAATAAATTAAATTATTTATGACATCATGATGATGCGGCGATTACCTCATTAATAAAGGATTTAAATAAAATGGAAAGATAATGTAATATATAAGACATAAACATGTCAAAAACCTATTGGATGTGTGGATTTAGAACCCTTATCACCTTATCCTAGAATTATATCAATGTGGGAACTTTAAAATATGAAACCCATTTGAAAATAAAGTAACATTTCTTTACTTTCCAAGAGTGCCCCTCCTCTCCTCTTATAAAAGGCCCCCACCTCTACCTCCATACCCGCACTTCCAAAGCCTTTGCCTCAGCAAAACCCTGACCATTTTGTCAATCCACATCTCTCTGTTACTCCTTGAATCCTCACTTTTGGGCATAAGTCTTCCCAAGGAAGCCTTTGAGCTCAAACCAAAGGGAGTTACTCGATTTTAAGGTAATGTTTTCACTTGAGTCCTTTTGTTTTATTTTTCTTCTCCAACCCCCTAAACTCTTTTTATTGATTTATTTTGTAACAACTCCAGTATATTAAATATACTAGTATGTTGTTATAAGAAGTATTAGAGCTACATTTACATACACCCAAATGTAATGGTTAAAGAACATACTGTTTCCGTGGATGGAGAATTTCTGCCTCCCGAAACGATGATTGTTCAACATTATTTTAACACCATAAAAGGTGGCCATTAAGATGACACTATATATATATGATATATAATATGTTTATGTTTTCCTTAATCTTATGTATTTTTTATTTTGGGCATACCTTTATTGTTTCCATTATGGGTAAACGCGATATCTTCATTTAAGGAAGTGCGGACTACCACCCCCTCAAAATGATTTGATTCGTTAAATACCATATGTTGGACGTATAAAGGATGGATTTATGATATTGTATATGATATTACACTGGAATTTTAATATACCTTTATATCATTATGATTCTATTCTATAAAATATGAAATAGAAATGAAAGTAGCGTTCATGCGTATGTACGGCTTACCGTCTCCATGAACGGTGCATTTAATTTCTTACATCTAAATAATTATGTAATATTATAAATGCATGTATGTACTTGATATATATGACATATATGATATATACATCATGAATACCATTCTGGATATAATGGATACATGAAAAACATGTAATTATAAAGGGTTTATTTTTGACTCAAGTATCAATGATCGTTAAAACCAACGTTATTAACATAAATAATTACACAGTGTTAATGACATGGAAATAAGTGATATAAAAGAAATAATGAACTTGAAAAAGGTTCTTAAACAAGTAGAAATTAACTCAAGTTTTTATTCAGGAGATTAAAGAACGACAGAGTCAAGTCAGACCTGAGGTATGGGACTTCGTCTTAATATCCTTTCATTGAGGAATATTTTGATTTATACACAACCTTATTTTATACGGTGTATGAACCCCTTTGACTTTTAAGTTTATTCAAAAGAAATCTTTTTTATACGAATCGTTTACTACATGACAAAAGGGGATGTTTTTGTCTTACGTATGCTGCGATAACGACTTCTTCGCCGCCGTGACTATTATTTGAGTTTCGGCTTCCTCTACAAGCCATACCTTCTTTTTAAAAGAAAAAAAATACTATGTTTTACTTTTCTTTTGTTTTGGTATTGAAAATGGTTTTCATAATGTTTTTTATTATATCAATTTGTTGTATTGATATCTTGTGATTGAAATGTGGAAATTTTATGTTTCCTTTATGCATGTTTTATGTGATACGATTATGTTATGGTTCTTGGGCATTATTATGAAGACGGGTGGTTCCATGATAAACTAAGGGCGGGTGGGCCCGATATAGCTCTCCAATGCATTGGGTAACGCGAAGGATTGAAATGTTAAGGTTTATCCGAAGAGATTTAGGAAATATATTGTGATGGGTATTCCAAACATAACCAATAGGGTTACTCCCTATGTAAGAATGTTATGAATTCCTCAAGTTACCTTTAAGTCTTATGATTTCTATGATTTATTCATGATTTGATGAGGTATGTTAAAGTGATTATGTTTTATGGGTAATGTATGATTTCATTCTTAATTATATATGAACTTATGTTTCCTTTCCATATTTTAATAACCCATACTGAGCTTTTTATGCTCATGCCAAGTTTTTTTTTGAAATGTTTTTCACATGTCAAGGGAAAGGTACATGATATGATGATAGTGTCAAGGAAGTGTCAAGAATGAATCCATGTTTTATTTTAAATATGTTTCCATTGATGGGAAAAATGAATACTATCTTTATGTAACCACTTTGTTTATATGTGGAATGTAATGCAAGTTTTATGTTCTAATTCTCTAAAACTCTCAACCCGAAATGATCATCAATGTGCAATCTTGTAATAACTCAAGATTAAGTAAGGTTTTAAGGCTGGGGCCTTATAGTTGGTATCATATGTCAGTTTAGATAACATTAGGAGTTGTAATTATATTAAATGATTATCCAAAAATATTTTTTTATGGTCAAATTGAAAAGATATAGCATTTGAAGATTACCATGTTGCTTCAACTAAGACATGTTTGTTCAGAATGGTTTTCCACAGAGGAAATAGGGAAGCAGTGCTAGGAAGGCATACATAAGGAAATAACCTTCCGAATCAGCATCCTGAGATGGTCGGAATTGGAACTGAATAGTTTTTTGCAGTAATGGCGCAGTTGACTCAAGTGATAAATGGCGGTGTTATCCATGCACGAGACCATCCAAATCAACCGCAGAGGAACATGTCAGTGGTTGAACATTTCATGAGGCAACATCCCCCATCATTCAGAGGATCATCTGACCATGTGCTAGCTGAAGGGTGGATTAAATCACTAGAGAAGATTTTTTATGTCATTGGATGTTCATACAATCAAAAGGTTAGTCTTTCTATTTACCGTTTGGAGGGTGAAGCAGATCAGTAGTGGTCGATGCTTAAAAATATCAGGGACGCTGATGAGATTGATTCTCTCGACTGGGATGAATACCATGGTATGTTTCTTGAGAAGTATTTTCTTAAGGCTGTTCGACTTAGGATGTAAAAGAAATTCTTGGTATTGAGGCAAGAGAAAGACTCAGTGGCCGCCTATGAAAAATGGTTCACTCGATTGGCAAGGTATGCCCCAAATTTTATCCGAGACCTTGATAGTAAAATCAATTGTTTTTACTCAGGATTAAAGCCAAAATATCGAAGGGCATTAGCTTCTCGTTAATTTAAAATTTATGAAAAGCTTTTTTGATGTGCTGAGAAGGTGGAAATGGAGTTTGTCGATGATCAAGTGTTCTTTAACAACCAACAGAAGGAAAGACCGAGATGGCAGGAGAAAGGAAAGAATTCTTCAAAAAAATCTGATGGTAAGAAAAATAAGTTTCCAGTTTGTGATAAATGTGGCAAAAGGCATGCTGGGGAATGTCTTCTGAATTATGGAAAGTGCTACCGATGTGGTAAGATGGGACATAAAACTCGTGATTGCACTGAAAAAGATCAAGGTGATGGTAAGTTAAAATTTTATTTACAGTTAGTGAAATGTTTTATGTGCAATGAGATGGGTCACTATGCAAATGAGTGTCCGACAAAGAGCTTGAGTGACAGGAAACAGTTAGACTACAAGCAGAAAGGGGTGGTGAAATTCTTTGCAACTACTTCAGCAGATGTTGGGCCATCATATGAATTTGTATCAGGTACTTTTTTTGTTTTTTCAAATTATGCTAGTGTTTTATTTGATTCGGGGTCTACACATTCTTTCATCTCGGGAAAATTTTCTAGTAAAATGTTAATACCATCTCAAGAAATGACTCCTGAACTTGTGGTAAAAACACCTGGGGGAAATGTTGAGGAAAAAAGAATTTATAAGAATAGTCCTATTCTTATATGTGGAAACAACCTACTTGAAAACCTTATTGTTCTACCTCTAGTAGAGTTTGATGTTATCCTGGGTATGGATTGGCTCTCTATTTACCATGATAAGATTGACTGTAGAGCTAATGAAGTTTCTTTTCAGAAATACTATCAGTTTGTGTACAAGAATGAACCCTTACTGTTAATAACATATCAAGATGCCCAGAAACTTGTAAAAGATGGAAATGAATGTTACCTTGCACATATTATTGAAAACAAGGGAACTATTCAAATTAATGATGTGCCAGTGGTAAATGTGTATCCTGATGTTTTTCCTGATGAGTATCCTGGAATAATACCAGATCGACAAGTTGAATTTAATGTTGACTTAGTTCTTGATGCTAGGACAATTTCAAAACCCCCTTATCGAATGGCTCAAATTGAACTTTTAGAGTTGAAGGAGCAATTGCAAGATTTATTAGAAAAAGGTTTCATTCGACCTAGCACGTCACCATGGGGTGATCCTATTTTATTTGTTAAAAAGAAAGATGGTTCTATGAGACTTTGCATTGCTTATAGATGATTTAATAACATCACTGTAAAGAACAAATATCATTTTCCTCATATCAATGATTTGTTTGATTAGCTCCAGGGAGCTCAGTATTTTTCAAAGATTGACCTGAGATCGGGTTACCATCAGCTGAAGGTAAAGGAATGAGATGTTCCGAAGACTGCATTTCGTACAAGATAAAGCCATTATGAATTTATAGTAATCCCTTTTGGGCTAACCAATGCACCTGTTGTATTCATGGACTTAATGAATAGAATTTTCCATGAGTTCTTTGATATGTTTGTGGTTGTTTTCATTGATGATATTTTGGTGTTTTCTAAAAGTAAAGAAGAGCATGAAAGACATTTAAGGGTTATTTTGCAAACCATGAAAGAAAAGAAATTGTATGGGAAATTCAGCAAGTGTGAGTTTTGGTTGCAACAAATTTCTTTCCTTGGTCACATCGTTTCTAAACATGGGATAACTGTTGATCCTGTAAAAACAAAGGTTGTTGAAGAATGGACAAGACCCACAAATGTAACTGAGATTCTTAGTTTCCTTGGTTTGGAAGTCTATTATCGAAGGTTTGTTAGAAACTTTTCACGGTTATCTAGTCCAATGACTAAGCTGACTCGGAAGGGTGTTAAGTTTATCTGGACAAAAGAATGTGATGATTGTTTTCAGGAATTGAAAAGAAGATTGGTGAATGCCCCAGTTTTGGCACTACCTTCCAGGAATGGTGACTGTGTTATATACAATGATGCTTCATTGAAAGGACTTGGTTGTGTCCTAATGTAGAATGATCAGGTAATTGCTTATGCTTCACGTCATTTGAAAACCGATGAGGTAAATTACCCTACGCATGATTTGATATTAGCTACTATTGTTTTTGCTTTAAAAATTTGGAGGCATCATTTGTATGGAGAAAAGTGTGAAATATATACCGATCACAAAAGTTTAAAGTATATATTCACTCATAAATAATTGAACATGAGACAGAGGAGATGGCTAGAATTAATCAAGGATTATGATTTACAAGTCATTACCATCTGGAAAAAGCAAATAAAGTGGCTGATGATTTGAGTCGAAAAAGTAATGATTCATTAACAATGTTGTGTTTGGAAATTGATCCTTTGGTTAAGGATTTGATGAACTTTGGCATAGAAGTTGTTGGTGCAGGTATTTCTTCTATTTTGTTTCAGGTATCAGTGAAATCTTCTCTATCAGACAGAATCAAGAAAGCATAGAAGCAAGACAGTGAGTTGCAGAAAAAGGTAGAGCTGGTTCTGAAAGGTAAGTTGCATAAATTCAACATTGATAGTGACTGTGTTTTGAGATTTTGGAAGAGATTGTGTGTGCCTTGTGATTCGCAGTTGAAGAGAGAGTTGTTATGTGAAGCTCATAGTTCTCCGTTTTCAGTTCATCCTGGTAGTACTAGGATGTACAGAGATCTGTGGGAGTATTACTGGTGGGATGGAATGAAAAGAGATATTGCTGATTTTACTGTGAAGTGTTTGACTTTTCAAAAGGTTAAAGTAGAGCGGCAGTTACTGAAAGGGATGCTTCATCCTTTACCTCTTCCAGAGTGGAAATGGGAGAATATATCCATGGACTTTGTTGTGGGATTGCCGAATACCCCTCGAGGTAATAATGAAATTTGGGTTATTGTTGATCGCTTGACCAAGTCTGCTCATTTCCTTGCTATACAAGATACTTTTTCCCTAGATCAACTTTCTCGTTTGTATCTTAAAGAGATAGTCAGGTTACATGGAGTTACCCTCTCCATTGTATCTGACCGTGATCCCAGGTTCACTTCTAACTTTTGGAAAGGCCTTCAGAAGTCGTTGGGTACTGAATTAAATATTAGTACAGCTTTTCATCCTCAATCAGATGGGCAGTCAGAACGAACAATTCAGACACTGGAGGATATGCTACGTTCTTGCTCTATGGATTATCAGGGAATTTGGGACCAAAATCATTTTTTGGTTGAATTTTCATATAATAACAGTTTTCATTCCAGTACACGGATGGCACCATTTGAGGTGTTATAGGGGAAGCGGTGTCGAACTCCAGCTTTTTGGGATGAAGTGGGTTAAAGAAAGCTGATGGGACCAGAATTGGTAGAAGAGTTGGCAGAAAAAGTTCAGCTGATACAGAAACACATGAGAACAGCTCATAGAAGGTAGAAGAGTTATGCAGACAACAGGAGGAAGGATCTATCTTTTGAGGTAGGTGATCATGTTTTTTTTCAAAGTCTCACCATGGAAAATTGTGATGCAATTTGGTACAAAAGGAAAGCTAAGTCCAAGGTTCATTGGACCATATGAAATTCTGGAGAGAGTTGGATCAGTTTGCTTACCGAGTGGCTTTACCACTGAGTTTATCTCAGGTACACAATTTTTTTCATGTTTCGATGTTGAGAAAGTATATGCCAGATCCATATCATGTTTTGAGTCCAGAGGTAGTTCAGATGGAAGAGAACCTATATTATGAGGAACAACCGGTCCAGATTCTTGACCACAGAGAGCAAGTGTTAAGGAATAAGGTGATTCATCAGGTAAAGGTTTTGTGGAAAAACCACATGATTGAAGAGGCAACATGGGAATCTGAAAATGCAATGAGGGATAAGTACCCCCATTTATTTGATACGTAAATAAATTGTGGGGACACAATTTTCTAAAGGGGGGTAGGATGCAACATCCCAAGTATGTAATTAATAATATATATTTTTATCTATGTCTATTAAGGATTTATATAGTGTTTTAGAGGCTTAAAATGGAAATAAATACAATCTTATGCATGGAATACACTAATATTCTTAAAAGATTGTTTTACTGCCTTTTGATGGAAAACCCTTTTTAAATCAAACATTTGACAATTAATAATCTATATTTTTCAAAATAAACATATTCATTATTATTGTGACATTTAAATTTACATTGGATAAATTTTTGGTATTTTTCTGACAATGTTCATTTTTTAATGAATAGTGAAAAATACTGCATTTTACATCAAAACTGCTTTTTCATTTAATTTATTTATATGGTTATATTATCTTTTTAATAGGTATAAAAGTTTAATCTGAATATAATTTTACCATTTAATCCAACGGTGGTCATTAGTATTAATTTCACTTTGGAATTGGTCATAAACTAATGCCAATCTTTTCATAGATATTGTTTCAAAAAAACCTAATATTTGTTTTGACAACGGCAATTATTTTTAAATCAATTATTGCAATTTATGTGTTTGGAATTTGGTAAAAGGTATTACATATTTGTAATCAGAAGGTCCAAATTATGTAATCAAGACTCTTTTGTTTTTGGACATTATGAATAGTAATGACGTCAATTATCTTTAATTATCTTGATTAATGAGTAATCGGGTAGTTAAGGATAATAAAATAATATCATAATAATAAAAAATGACACCAAAATGTGTCCTAATGCTACTGGTTGTCTCATGGCCGACCATGGGATACCTTGTGCCAAACTTGGGCACCCCATGGAATCAATTTTGTGAGAAAGTTACTTTTTATCTTTTTATTTTTAAAGAATTTTAAATGTAACAAAGAATGTATCACCTAAGTAACATATTTTTAATTTTGACTACATAAATGATCTTTTGGACTATAAATAGTCATTGGAAATCTAAAAAGATTTTCTACATCATAGTATTTTTTTATAATTTTTAGACATTAAATAAATTAAATTATTTATGACATCATGATGATGCAGCGATTACCTCACTAATAAATGATTTAAATAAAATGGAAAGATAATGTAATATCTAAGACCTACACATGTCCAAAACCTATTGGATGGGTGTATTTCGAACCCGTATCACCTTATCCTCGAATTATATCAATGTGGGACCTTTAATATCCGAAACCCATTTGAAAATAAAGTAACATTTCTTTACTTTCCACGAGTGCCCCTCCTCTCCTCTTATAAAAGGCCCCCACCTCTACCTCCTTACCCACACTTCCACATCCTTTGGCTCGGCCAACCCCTACCCATTTTGTCTCTCCACATCCATCTCTTACTCTTTGAATCCTCACTTTGGACAGAAGTCTTCCCAAGGAAGCCTTTGTGCTCAAACCAAAGGGAGTTATTCGATTTTAAGGTAATGTCTTCACTTGATTCCTTTTGTTTTATTTTGCTTCTCCAACCCCATAAACTCTTTTTATTCATTTATTTTGTAACAACTCCAGTATCTTCAATATACTATTATGTTGTTATAAGAAGGATTCGAGCTACACTTACACACACCTACATCTAATGGTTAAAGAACATACTGTTTCTGTGGATGACGAATTTCTGCCTCCCGAAACGATGATTGTTCAAAATTATTTTAACACCTTCAAAGGTGGCCATTAAGATGACACTATATTTATATATGATATATAATATGTTAATGTTTTCCTTAAGCTTCTGTATTTTTCATTTTGGGCATACCTTTATGGTTTCCATTATGGGTAAACACGATATCTTCATTTAAGGAAGTGCGGACTACCGCCCCCTCAAAGTGATTTGATTAGTTAAATACCATATGTGGGACGTATAAAAGAAGGAGTTATGATATTTTATATGATATTACACTGGAATTATAATATACCTATATATCATTATGATTCCATTCTATAAAATATGAAACAGAAATGAAAGTAGCGTTCATGCGTACGTACGGCTTACCGTCTCCATGAACGGTGCATTTCATTTCTTACCTCTAAATAATTATGTAATATTATAAATTCATGCATGTACTGGATATATATGACATATATGATATCTACATCATGAATATCATTCTGTATATAATGGATACATGAACAACTTGTAATTATAAAGGGTTTATTTTTTACTCAAGTACCAATGATCGTTAAAATGAACGTTATTAACTTAAATAATTACATAGTGTTCATGACATGGAAATAAGTGATATAAAGGTAATAATGAACTTGAAAAAGGTTCTTAAACAAGTAGAAATTAACTCAAGATTATTATTCAGGAGATTAAAGAACGACCGACTCTGGTCATACCTGAGGTATGGGACTTCATCTCAATCTCCTTTCATTGAGGCATATTTTGTTTTATTCACAACCTTCTTATATACGGTATATAATCCCCTTTGACTTTTAACTTTATTCAATAGGAATATTTTTTATACGAATCATTTACTAAACGAAAAAAGGGAATGTTTTTTTCGTACGTATGAGGTGACAACGACTTCTCCGCCGCCGTGACTATTATTTGCGTTTTGGCTTCCCCTACAAGCCATACCTTCTTTTTAAAAGAAAAATAAATACCATGTTTTAAATTTATTTTATTTTGGTATTGAAAATGGTTTTAATAATGTTTTTAATTATATCAATGTGTTGTATTGATATCTTGTGATTGAAATGTGTAAATTTTGTGTTTCCTTATTGCATGTTTTATGTGATATGATTATGTTATGGTTCTTCGCCATTATTATGAAGACGGGTGGTTCCGTGATAAACTAAGGGTGGGTGAGCCTGATATAGCTCTCCAATGCATTGGGTAACGCAAAGGAGTGAAACGTTAAGGTTTCTCCGAAGAGATTTAGGGAATATACTATGATGGGTATTCCAAACGTAACCAAGAGGGTTACTCCCTACGTAAGAATGTTATGAATGCCTCAAGTTACATTTTTGTCTTATGATTTCTATGATTTATTTATGATTTGATGAGGTATCTTAAAGTGATTATGTTTTATGGGTAATATATGATTTCATTCTTAAGTATATATGAACTTACGTTTCCTTCCCATATTTTTATAACCCATACTGAGCTTTTTATGCTCATCCCATGTTTTTTTTGAAATGTTTTTCACAGGTCAAGGGAAAGGTACATTATAAGATGATAATGTCAAGGAAGTGTCAAGAATGAATCAATGATTTATTTTAAATAAGTTTCCATTGATGGGAAAAATGAATACTATCTTTATGTACCCACTTTGTTTATATGTGGAATGTAATGCAAGTTTTATGTTCTAATTCTCTAAAACTCTAAACCTGAAAAGATCCTCAATGTGTAATCTTGTAATAACTCAAGATTAAGTAAGGTTTTAAGGCTGGGGACTTATATATAAATATAAGTTATATAAATTATATTTTTATTATAATAATATATAGAATATATAAGTATGAAACTGAATGGATTGTTCAGGGAGACGGTAGGTCATATGTAAATATGAACGTTATATACGATTAAATATTGCACTGAGAGAAAAAAAATTAAAAGAAAAAAAATATATATATATATCATTATTAAATTATAGTTATGATACCATATATATCTTATATATTCAGTAAAACCATCATTAATATAATCCCTGTAGTGTGTGAGTTAATCATATCACATTGAGGGGGCAGTAGTCTACACTTTCCCAAACGAAATTATCATATTTACATTAGATTGAATGAATATAGGTATGTTCTAATTAAAAAATTACATAATATTAATATAATTATAATTATTTTATATATCATATATAATAATAATTTAAACCATAATTTCCACCATTAAATGTGGTAATAGTAAAATAAAGAATCATCGTTTCGTGATAAAGTAGTTTGTTGTACACAAAAACATTATGTTAATTACCCATAATATACAGGTGTGCGTAATTATATGTCAAAAAAATTTAATAAAAAATAATATTATATTAATTATACTATTTTTTATATAATCATAGAATAATGTTAGTTTGATGGGTAGAGATGAAAAATAAAACAAAGGACTTGAGAGGAGACGTTTCCTCTTAATCGAGTCACTCTTTTTGGTTTACGCCAAAAGGCCTACTTAGATTTCCTTCTACCCATGTGAAGGCTTATAAGAGTAAGGAATATTTTTGTAATGTTTATTGGGTAGTTCTTTGTTTAAAGTAATTTATTTTAGAGGTGTTAGGAATAAGTAGAGCATGTTTCCTTTTATAGGGAAGGGAAATAACACACTTGGCATTTTTTTTAAACATGTTAGGTGTACCAATGTCTTTACCTAACAAAAGTCATACAAAAACAAGAAAACTAGATAAAGGGATTTTAATATCTAATTAATGGAAATAAAATGGTTTTTTTATAATTAAAAATTTCATTTGGGCCTCTAATATTAAGGTTTTGTACGTAATTAAGCTAAATTTTCCTTAATAACTATTATTAATTTTTATCAATTTTACTAATCATTTTGGTCAAAAATTAAGTTGATCTTATTAGAATATAAATTTTATAAAAATTAAAATGGTTTATTTTTATAAATCAAATAAAAAAAGAGGAAAAATTTGTATTAATGTTAATTTGACCTATGGGATGAAATAACAGGTTTTCATATTAGAAAGAAGTTCAACAGTTTTTTATGTTTCTATACTAAATTTAAAAGTAAAATTAATAATAATGAGATACATTTTATTAATATATGAATAATTTATATAATTTTAAATTAGAAATTAATAAAATATAATTTAACATTAATAATTTTTTAAATGAAAATTTAGTTTTTAACTAAACAATATTATTTTCCACTGTTCATCAAAAAATTAAGTTTTATAGAAAAATCCCAATAATTCACTATATGATAATTTCATCATTATAAAATCAAAAATTGATATTATTTAAACAAATAAAATTTCTATATTCATCTAAATTTTTTAATGTTTTTCATTAAATTACATGATGTGTAGTTCATTTGAGAAAATAGTATTTTTGTACATATAGTGATATTACTAAAAATATATCTATACTTATTAAGATGTTTTATTTATATAAAAACATTACTAAAAATATTTAAAATTTAGTTTTTACTATTCATTATACTATTTCTAATGGATAGGTTATAATTATCTTGATAAAATAATTATAACAACAAAATAATGTCTCGTAGAAACATTGGTGTTCCGTGTAACATACGCAAAGTCAGTGTTCAGGGTAGCACATGCCAAGTTGGTATTGTGTGTATGGAAATCCAAGTCAGTTCCATGAGAAAGGAACGTTTTACTTTCTATTCTAATATATATATATATATATTATTTGTAGTGTCACATGAAATGAAAAATATCACAATGATATATTAATTCAAAAAATAAATTAAATCATAAAATCTCGGGGTGTTACAGTCAAGATCCTAGATAGTCTTTTAAAATTATGACAGATCAGGTGAATGTTTTATTTCCTAATTGGTGAGAATATTTATCGGTTATGACATATATTTCATTAGAAATTCGATATAGAATACACCGTGAACTTTGGATAGACAAGGTGGATTTGAAATATGATAAGTCACATTTCTAATTCATTCATAAATTTCAAAAGGCCAGATATAATAGAGGATTTCAATCCCTTTTTTTGAATCCTATGAAAAAATTTCATTGATATGCCTTCATGAAAACATGATCTCCCACATTAAATTACAAACTGTTCCTTTATTATCGGTATAGCTCTTTCTTTCATTTTATATTCTTTGATATGGTTTTGAATAGTCATTACCGTTTCTGTTATTTTCTCCACATGTTCTGGCCCTACGAGTTTCTTTTCACCAACATCATCTCAAAAAGATGGATTATAGAATCTCGTTCCATGTAACACTTCATAGAATACTTGAATGAAATATATATTTGTGTATAATTTCTACCCAGTGTAAATACTAATCCCACAAACCTTGAATGTTTAGTGAGCACAATCTCAACATTTCTTCTAATTATTGAATAATCATTTTAGAATGTCTATCAATATGAGGATAGTAGGCAGTGCTTAAATGATGCTCGATATCTAGATAATTATGAATAATTTTCATGATTTTTTATGTAAAACATGTTTTATTATTAAACATAATTGAAATAAGCGCCTCATGAAATATTAAAACTTCATTAATATAGAGTCTTGCAAGATTCTCTGGTGGGAAATCATCCCTTATGAAGAGGAAATGTGCATATTTTGTATGGAGAACAGCAATGAACCATATCAAATCATTTTCTCTTAATGTATTTCTTATTATAGTGAAAAAATACATTTTAATTTCATCCCAAATTTATATAGGTATTGGTATTGGTTTCATGACCCTTCTAGGATGTTGTCTTAATATATTTACTTGTTTAAAAACGTAACATCATGACATATAAGCAACAATTTCCCACTTAATGTTGTCCCACAAAAATTTATCCCTCAAATATATATATATATTGGTTCTACCATAGTCTGTCGGGAAATAAAATCGATGATTATCATCAAATAATTCCGTCTCTCAGCTCAGGTATATATGGAACACAAATCATTTTTCCAAATTTAAAAATTCAATCTTCGTATATGAATTATGTCAATTTTATACCATTCCCAACCTAAATTTTATTTTCTGAAATTCCCATCAACAGACTATTTTTTTTAACTTTTACAATAAATATGGTTTGGGAATGATTTTATATAGGATTGATGTTTCCGCATCCTTAATAATTTCCATATCCATATTCACTAGATCCATGAATACAAGATCCCTACTTTGATTTATTTTGTTATGAACTCGATGATCCTTCTTACTCAATGAATCTGTTACCTTATTTGACATTTGTAAGTTGTAATATATTAATCAATCATAATCCTTGAGTATCTCAAGACATATATTTCCCTCAAAATCCTTGATTCATATTCAATAACTCTATAATTGTTTATAAGCCTACAACAAAGTAATTTCTTTTATACATCACTATAACTCACAAATCCTCCATTTCTCGATGGTAATTGCAATATCAGAGGATTGGGAAATATTTTTTTTAATTCTTTAAAACATTCTTCACATTCCTTTTTCTATACAAACATAACCCCTTTACATACGAGATTTGTTAATAAGATAGCCAATAAAGAAAAATTATTTTTGAAATTTCAATTGTAACATGAAAACCCAAGGAAACTACATACCTCGGTTATGCAGGTTGTTGCAGGAAATTATTGTATTTCCTTTTTAATTAAAGGACCAACACAGATTCTATACTTGGAAATAATAATGCCGTGAAATGAAATTTCATGAAACCAGAATTCACACTTTCTAAATTTAATATATAACCCTTTAATATTGAGAGTCTCAAGAATGATCTATCTGTGATTTCCATTGACTTAATATTTTTTAGAATACACCAGCATATCATCAATTAATACCACAAAAATAATAAAAATATTTCTTGATTACTATGTGATTAGATCCATAAAATACACGGGTTCATTAGTCAATACTAATTGAATTACTATAAAATGTTAACGTCCATACCCCATCTAAAAATCTATCTTCATAATTTGTTCCCTCTTTAAATGATGTTGATGATATACATAATGAAGATCTATCTACCTAAAAATTTGAGATATGGGAAGTGGATCAAAAAATAAAAAATCTAAGACATATGTCAAATGTAATTTATTTTAATGGATTTTATTTCTTTATATTCAATACACTATCTCATGTATCCATATTTCTTCTAAACAAAAATAAAATGGTATCCTCAATGAGAAAAACGTGGGAGAATAAATCCCTTTATACCCAACTCCTCTATTTGTTTCTTCAACCCCACTAATTCCATCATTTCTATTTTATAGGGAGTCATGGATATTGTTATTTTAATAGATATTAAACTAAAATATTACCCAACATCACACTCTAGGGAATGTCAAGGTATTTCATAATCAAATATATCAATGTATTTCTTTGCAATTGGTACATACTCAATTTTATGAATAAATTCTTCATCCTTATAGTTTTTCTCTTCCACTATAAGAATTTCATTTAGTAGGGATACATCATTTGATCTAGAAATGAATCATATAATGAACTTTCAACTATAAAGATAAAAAATTATACATCTACCACAAAAAATTTAATTTAATTTTTCTTGTAATACATTTTCACCTCATTTTTTGTAATATAGTCCATACCAAGGATTATATCAAATTAAACTGTAGGAATGATGACAAGTTCTACAAGTGATACACATTTCTGTGTTATTAAGGGGACTTCCCAACACATATTTTTTGCAAAGAGACTTCCTTTAAGAGATTAAAATTACCAACTCGTTTATTAAATCAAAAGGGTAATTTATAATTTTCGTGGAAAATTAGGATTCTACAAAAAAAAATTATTAACTTCATCCATAGAAATTATGATTATATAAACCTAACCTTTCTCCCTTGTGCCTGACTGGGGAATTATTCCTTGAAACTTAGGAAAATTATTTTCATATTTTCCCATATTCTTAAATACAAAATAATTAACATTCATAACCTAATTATTACCATTGATATCTCGGGCTTGGTGGCCTTTTTATTCATACAAGTAAAAATATTTTATCCCAAATTAGCATGTTCCTTGATGATTCTTTCCACATTTATTTTATTATTGGAAGTCAAATATTCCCTTATTCCCCTTTTTTATATTTTCTTTTCCAATGTGTTTAGTATCCCACTTCTTCTATTTCTTTCTCTTAAAGACATAATACATAGAGAATAATTTCTCTTTCTTGATAGCATATGAGACTAGATCTTCATAGGATAATAAATTTTGAATGAATAATACCATTCCAAGGAGTCGTAAAAACCCTAAAAGAATAAATAAATATTTCACTCTTGATTATGTACAAAATATGTAGCATTCATTTATAACCCTGTAAATGTGGCTTAATATTTTTCCACTTTATTATCCTTCTTTTCCATTAGATTCAAGAATTTCCTCTTGATATCAGATCATTTTTCACGAGTAAAATATCTTTCTAAGAAAAGATCCTTAAAATTAACACATTCCCTAATTGATATTTCTTCCACTTTTTCGTGTTTTAAATAAGTTCCCATCACAGATATATATCTCATGATGGACAATAAAATACCATGAAACTCTTATATAATTCATTAATTACCAAAGAAAGAAATATCTTTTGTAAGGAATTTATTCATTTCTCAATTATATATGCATTTTTAGTGAATTTGAATGATGGATTTTGTTGTCTCATGAAGTGATCTAACATTGTTCCTCGGTATTATGATCAAGATTCTAAATATGTGTATGGATATCGTTCATTACCTGAGTCATTTTTCATAGAATTGTTATAAGTTATTCAAGTCTATTTGGTACTCCATATCCCACAACATGTTCTTTCATAGGATGAAAATCCATACTAAGATTAAGTGTGTTGATGCGATTTTCATTCTGTCCACTAGGAACCATTTTTAAATATTGTATTAAACATTATATGTTTATGAATCTTAATGCATAATTTTGAACTAGTAAAACTCTAAACCTAATTCAAAATTATATATATATATATATTAAAAACATAAGGTTTGTAAAATTATGTGGTTACTTTATACTCAATGTTTGTTATAGGGTTACATTTGTCTGATATATATTTTACTAAATCTAGTTTCCAAAGTTTCTACTAAACATTCACCAATGCCAACTGTAATGACCCTGAACCCTGTAGCCTAGAGTTAGTGGTTACATTATTAAATTTAAATTTTATATGTAGATTCACATAATAGAAGAATGAAATATTTAGTAATTTTGGAAAACATAAAACATACATAAATCTTACAACAAAACATGAAATAAAATAAAACATAGTAACTTTATTGGAAGCACGCCAATTCTTCATGATTTACCCAGCATATCAATATTAATATATCTCTTAGAATCATGGTAAAAATAAAACATACGGAAGGGGAGAGATAAAATAATCATTAAGGGTAAGTGTACAAGGGACGCTTTTATGAATAAATAACCATAAACATTAAAGAAATGGTTATAACTGAAACATAAGAAATTTAAATAAATATTGACCATGAAATGGAAAGAATAAATGAAAATAAAATAATTCAATGTAAATAATCACATGAATATTATACTAATCAAGTAATAATATTGAATATCAACAAATAATATCATAGTGAGGGATTAAATAAATTTTGACATCATAATCATAGAGTCAAGGCATCATCTAAGACACCATACACTAACGAGTTTGGACTAAACCAATAGCCAAACTATCTTGTCTCATGAGACATACCAATGCGTTGTGGGGCTATAGTGGGACCCGCCAACCACATAATTGTCCAATTCACTCCTTATATTAAAAGGTTGAAACATCATGACATAAAAACTCTATCATATGAAATGTGAATACTTTAACCATTAACCATGTATAGTATCAAAATAGCACATCTATTTTCAAACTTATCATAAACCCTTAAATAAAATATAGTGGTAGTTATTATAAGAGATCATTTTTAATCAATCATAATATACTACTAATTATATTGACACGGATGAAAACTCTCAAATAAAATTACTAAATTTCTTGAGAAATCCTTTTTTTTACTTTGAAATCATTTATTTAAAGGAACTTGAAATTTTAAAAAGAAAAGCTTTAATTGAAATAATCATGGATAATTATAAAGGAATATACATGGTATTAAGGTATCATGATAATGGAAAAATTATACCATACCTTATAAGTTTTAAAAAAATTCTGTCTATATTTTTTTGAAAAATACATAAAGTACCTTGTTTGGAAAGTGACAAAATGATTCCATTCAAACAATTTTATACAAATTTGGACATTCATAAAAATATTTAAATTTTTTTGTATAAAATAAATATTATTTTTTAAAATATTTTTGGAAAACATGTATATGGAACAAAAATTTTCCCCAAATGAGAATTAAATTTACACAATGTTGAATAATTATAAGATTGTGAAATAAGTCTCATATTGAACTTTCATTAAGTATTACATGATTTAAACACCTCTTTAAATGTTTAAATATTTGTATTAATTTATAAGAGACCCATATTCATATCTATGATATCATAAGGGATCCTCCTATATAATTTTGTTAACAATATTTAGTTATTACTCTTGTTTTTTGCGTTAACTGCTTCATTTTCCTATGAATTTATTGTTATGTATGTCATGTTTCATATGAATGTGATATATTTATTTATTCTACTAAATTATACTAAGATAAAATATATTAAATTTAGTCATTACATTCATTTCTAAAATAATTCATAAGTGGTTAACATCGAAAATGAATCATATCTCTTTATGAAGACGGTAGGTCGTACGTACGCACGGGTGACTATATCATCTCTTAAATGGTGAAACAGTAAGTAATTGGGTTGTATAGTAATTATAAATAATTAGTATCATGTCATTTTTTTTATTTATATCTATTATATATATCATTATAACCATCAAAATAAAGTGGCGATTAAAAAAATTACACCACATCGTGCATACAGTAAGTCATATGTACGCACGCGCGGTGCTTTATCTTTTCGTAGGATTGATAAAAGGTGGAAAATGGGGTACCATAATTATAATAACATTTAATTATATATATTATACTATAATTATTTAAATATTACATAAACAACCCATGAATAGGATTTAGAATAAGAAATCAACTTGAATGAGTTTGTAAAATAATTACCTCTTCTTTGATAGGCTTCCATTAGATCTCATCTTAAAACTTACAATGTTTTTATTTTCAGAATAGAAGTACCAATATAACTTCTATAATTATATTGGTATGAGAAATGGGAATGTTTTGTTTGATATATAAGGCTCAAATATGTGTTCTGATTTGAGCGAGGATGTTCCCCTTTACAATTTTTGTGAAAGGAACTTTTGGGAACTCTAACAATATTAAATTAATATAAATTAATTTTCATTTAAAAATTGATCCAAAAAAAGTTACATAATATAAAATATATTATTGGGTAAAAATAAGCTCAAATAATAATTTTTAAACCAGTTTACGAAATATTATTACATGTATATGTTTTATTTATCCCTTATTTAATTTTATTAACTCTTACTATGATAACATGTATTATTATTATTATATAAGGGTTAATATAGTTTCTCTAAAATTTGAGAAGAACAATAAATGGATGAAAAACAAAATATTTCACTTTATCCTAATTAATTGGTTGTATTTTACATTTTCAAATTTCTTATATCATTTAATAAACTATTATTTTTTATAATATCATTAATTTCATTTTTTGACACTATAAATTGCTTGAATATTTAAAAAATATTAATAAAAACTATAACATATAACCAAATCCATTAATAAACCATTAATATGTCTAGGTAATTAATTTATTTCATGTATGATATTTATTATCCCAAATTATATTTATCTTAAAAAATTTAATAACATTTATTTAATCTTTTGATTAATTAAATAATTGTTGCATAATAATTATGTAAGACATTAAAGTAATTATTTTGTAAAGATCTGGAAAATCTTTGAAACGTTTTTTTCATAAATTCATGGGATTTTTATGAGTCCGCAAAATCTAATGTTGCATGATTCCGAGGTCTGGATTACCCACAATGATCCTTCATAGTTTTTGTTAAGATTAAGTTAACGCGCATAAGAATTTTTCTTGAAAAAGTGGAATAACTCTTAAATGGAAACTCAGATCAGAAATATGAGGGCACTGTTACGCTCGGGTTGGAGGGTTTACCCTTTGTGTGACTTAAGATTAGTCGGCGCGGGACTCCTGTGAGGGAACCAAAAAATGGGATAATTGTAAATAAAATAATTAAATAAATTATTTTATTTTTAAAATTCTTATAACTCACAAAAGGTAACTCAGATTAAAAATCTAAGACCATCGCTGAACTCATGAGTGTATTCTTTCTTTAAGTAGATACTAACTTGGGCCAGCGCGGGCCACCATAGAAATATAGTTTTTGGCCGCAAATATAATAATTAAGTGACTGTTATTTAATTGTAAAATTTATAACATCTAAATGGTAACTCGGATTGAAAATCTGAGAGTACCGTTGGGTTCGTTGGGTTGTTTTTCACTTAAGAAGAGCCCAACCATGACCGTAGTGAGTGGTGGGTGACTGATAATAATTTTCTGAACTTTTTTTAAGTACGTTTAGTAAACGTGTGAGCGGCATTTCACACATTTTGAAATACTGCTCAAAATTAAAATATGAGGGCACTGTTGAACTAGAAGCGATGGTGATTTTTTAGTGATACCTTCACCACAGTTGCATTCTAACATGAATGGAAGTTTGTTTTTGGTGTTCTTAAATAAAATTAAATAAAAATAAGACGTGCTTAGTTTTATTTGTTGGTGGTTAAAACCTCCAAGTGGAGGTTAGAGGTGGGACCCACCCACACATAACCTCCCTTGGGAGGATATTAATTGTTGGGGCCCACCCAATATTTATTTCCTCTTGTAATCAAATAGGTGGGGCCCACATAGCCTTTAACACCTTGAACTCCCCATAAATGGGGGAACTCTTAAACATCCCCATAATGGTGCCAATTCACCCAAAAATTAATTACTGGCTTCAATTAATAAATTTTTGGAACCTTTTTAATTCTTTCCAACCATTAAGATAATAGTGAGCCTATTATTTTTTGTGATGGAATAATCTTTTGGTGGAGCTTGAGAGAGGCCTTGGAGAAACCTTGAAGAACTTCATCCTTCCAACGAAGACCCATCGATGAATGAAGAACTTCTCCTTTGATCTTCGACCGAGTCAAAAGAGAAGGAGTCGACCATGAAGAATACCGATGATGATTCTTCCTCAGTCTCCTACCCATTACACTTCTTGACGTCAACGGAACGATGTCCTCCATACCGTGACTCTGTCAACGATCACCGAACTCGGGGTAGGGGTTTGAGTTGAAATTATATTCATTCTTCGTCTTTCAAATTATGGTATGAGAATTGCTGATTGTTATCACCATAACAAGGAGGGATCTGACCACAAGAACATGGACCACACTCCCCCTTTGTTTGATCATGTTTGTTGGGGATGGTGATGGCGTAACGACAGATCCGGAAGGATGAACCCCGTAGGAGCAACACGAATGGCAACGTGCCAGCCGCAAAAGAAGTCGGCGGTGTAAGGCCCACCGGGCCGCTGAAGAGGCGCAGCGCCGTCTCCCGGTGCATGAAACTAAGCCATGGTGGGGAGGGTTGCGGCGGTGATGGAGGGGCGTGGTGCAGTCGCACCGCGCTAGAGAGGAACTGCGACCAGGAGGGTCATGGTGGATGGAAGAGGCGCGACGCCATCATGCCGCCCGGAAGAGTCGAAGGCCGCTGCTTGGTCGGGCCACAGAGGAGGTGGAACAGAACCATTGCACCGCACGGAGGGCAGAAAAACCATGGTGTTATCGCGCCATGGTGGAGGTGCAGTGGCGGCCAGTCGGGCCGGCCGCTGTGGAGCCGGAGCGGCTGGCTGCTCTGCCAGCCGGGAGAAGCGGGACCCCGTCAGATCACGCGTGTCCTGTACTGGCGCCACTTCGCGCTGGTTGGAGCACCACCTAAATGTAAAAGTCTTTCGGGAGACAGGGGTGTGCGCTACCCCCTGGTCGTGGCTGAGGCAGACCCCCGCTGGGCCACTGGGTTGCCAGGCTGACCGGGCCGTTCTATCATACCTGGTCGGACCTGCAGATCGGATCAGACCCAGGTCCGTACTGGGTCTGGCCGACTGTGTCGGACCGGACCCGGACCTGTTTGGCTAGTTTACACCATTTCACCCCTATCATGGGTTATGGGAGTCCGATCAAGGAACCTTCTAGGGAAACATAGAGTTTAGAGTGAGATGGTTCCTTTGGAATACCCCACTTGATGTTTGGACACAGTTGGGATATGGTCAGGTTGGTTTGAACCTAAAATCCAACCAGGACCCTAGGACAGAAATGCCAATAACTCACGACTGGGCTTTCGATTGACGCGTCGTCTGTTGCATTGTGACCCCTATGATGAGGCGGTCTATTGAGATACTTCTACTCAGGACTTCGTGAAAATATTTTTTTTACTAGAATCTCATGGATTAGATCCTTCCAGAGGTGAGCAGACAGTGTACGGAGACCTAGTAGCTAGCAATGTGGTAGAAGTTGGAGACAAAACATACAGAGGTTTGTATCGAGCGATACTGGGTGGGTCAAAGCTCAGTGCTCCTGTGTGGGTTAGTGCATACTGATCTTGTATGGGTAAGATCCTGTGTGGGTTAGCGCTCAATGATCGTGTGTGGGTCAGCGCAAACCGATCCTATTTGGGACATATCCTTTGTGGGTCATTGCGGGGGTTAGTACCTATTGATCTTATGTGGGTCAGACTCCGTATAATCAGAATCAGTGCCTCTTGTCAGAATAAGATGATCTAGCAATGTGACTAATCATCTGCACTTCTATGCTACACTAAAAATCCTCATTTGAGCTGAGTCAATGACTTTGTGTTTTTCTTCATGATTGAGATGGGTTACTAGAGAACTAAGGTATCTGTATGGGCATATAGCTAAGTAATGGTTTTCCGTTGATTCATACTTTTTGGTTTGTCATTGTTTGATTTTGTGAGACCTTGAGGGTCTCGGGGTCCCTACTGAATATCGTTATACCCACCCCTACATGGGCTATGCCCCCACCTCGTTGTGTTGGTTGCAGACGACAGTCATCGCTGATCGGGGCAAACATTAGCGGAACCGGATGGTACTGGAGGTGGAACACTTTGTGGGATGTACACAGAGCGGACGGAAGGACTCGGGGTGATGAGTAGTCCTTATGTACCCACCATTCAGGTGGGAATTCCAGAGGATGACCCATTAGTTTTTTTTCTTCCTTTCTTCAGTTGTTCTTACATTTCAGTTATATTGTACATTACTGTTGGGATTGTATTTCCAACCCCTTTACATTCATCACACTCTTTTGTATACTATTTTACATAGCATTTTAATTACATTTACTTACTCTATTGTGTTTGTTTACTATTATAAAGTCAATGCCTTCACAATTTAGGGATTTTTGCCTTTGGTGCTAGTCGCCATCCCCTAGCCTATGGAAGGCGGGCTTGGGGTAGTCATGATACGGGCCTCAGGGGACGGGTCGTGACATATTTATTTACTAAAAATCAATATTAAATTATCATGATTAATATAAACATTTTAGATTTAATTTAATATTTATAGTCGAAGTTAAATTTATAAAAACCTCATATAAAAAATATAATACTTATTAGACATTATTATGACATTTATGGATTTCCATAAAATTAAATATTATAAAATGATTAACGTCATTGAAGTGGCTCAAAGAGGCCTCAAAACCATCTCAAGGATGGTTTTGGTCGATAATAACACTTCCAATAAAATTATTACTATTTTTTGGTTAATTTTTGGATATTTATATAATTTTTTAACCCTTAATTACTCGATTTACCTTAAACCATGTTAATAAAAGAAATACTAATGTTACTACTCATAATGGCCAAAAAGAGACCTATACACATAATATGAAACGGAATATTATTAATATTTAACCCATTTTTTAAAATTCAAAACACTACAGTTTCACTAATTAATTTAAAGTTAATCATGTTTAGGTATTAAGGAGGAGGTTTTTTAAAGTGAAAATATTCTAAAGATTGAAATGTTTTTATTGTCAAATTCATTGTGAAATTGATTACAATGACTTAAAATGTTATAAATGATAAATAATATTTCTAACTATACATTAATCCCAATATAAATATAATTTATCACAATAATATTTTTGTCCAAAAATCTGTTTTCTATTAAAATTCAGCTTTTTACTATTCATCACAACTTGATGCTTGTAAGAAATATACCAAAAATTCAACCAATGTAAATTTTTTATTATGATTTAAATATAAAGTTTATTTCCTAAAATATAATTCATTAATTTTTCAAAATCCAAATTTATGACAAGTGCACCATAAAATGGTGGGAAATTTGTCTTTAGAAATATATAGCCTTTTAATTAGTAAAAATTGAATTCATTCTTAAATTATGCCTATAAAATATTTTTGATGAATTTTACAATCTTTTTATTCATAATTTGGTATATAATATTCATTTTTTTTATTTTAATGGATGGCTGATAAAATTCCCTAACTTAATAGGGAATTGTCCATTTGAACATAGTGTTGTGTACAACACAAGCTATTAAATTTATTTAAAAATAGAACCTATAGTAAAATAATGGGTTTTTACACACTTTTATAAGATATTTGGTCCATAAAACCATGTTAAATATTATTATAAATAGTATAATGTGGTTCATTCGAACATATTGTTTTATGTAGAGCTAGCCATTGAAGATGTAAAATGTAATCGAGAAAAAAATACTTTACAAAATATTGGAATTACTACATTGTACCCCAAAAAAATAATTATTCCCTTAAAAATATATCATATTGGAAACAAAATTGAGTATTATTATGACCATTACATCCTCTGGTAACCAAATAGCTTCCACAAACTTGTGGTTTCACCCTAAAACTCTGACCATATAAGTGGTCTTGTTTTTTATAACATTCTCTCCAGGATCCCAAATCTCTATTAGTTTTTCCTTAGAAGAAATATATTTCTCAAATGGTACAACCTTTAAGTTTAGTACAAATGAATGTTTAGTTTCATAATTCATAATGAGAGATACATGGAATAAATAGTGCAACCAATAGAGGTTTAATGGAAACTCCAACTAATACACTATCATACTGATTCAATCAATAATTTTAAAGGGACAAAAATACCTAGTCTCGTTCACTTCTTCTATGGTAAAAATATTAGAAACATATTTTCACTAAATATAAATTTCATATCACATTGATGATTATCACTATAATGTTTCTATCGACTTTGTGTCACGATTATGTTTTCTTCATAGGTTCTAACCTTATCTATAATTTTATTGGCTATTCTAGTTCTCAATAGGATTTATTCTCCAACATTATTAAATAACGTTAGATATATACAGTTATTTTCATAGAGGTATTAAGAGGGATCCATCTAAATACTCATGTAGTAGGAATTTTTTTTAGAAATCTCAATATGATGTATGTGATGATACCAAAAAACATTCAATTCGAATGAATATTATCTCAACATATCTAATAATTTATTAATTATTCATTTAGACATGAAATGTCTCCATGGATGATAGACATTACTGAAACACAACTTTGTTCCAAGATGTTGTTGAAAATATCACCAAAACATTGATGTAATACTAATATCCCAACCAGACATAATAGAATGTGGAACTCCATGTGACTTTTCCACTTCTTTTCTATATATCCAGGAATGATGATCCAATGATAAATATTCATTAATAGAGATGAAGTGTGATGACTTTTTAAGGATATTGACTACAACCCATATATCATTGTTCCCTTTAGATATTTTGGGGAATGTGATGAAAAAAACATGGTTATGTTTTCCGATTTCCATTCTATTATGGGAAATAGATGCAAAATCCCCTTAGACTTTTTATCTAATCATTAACATACTAACAATATAAGAATTGTGTTACAAACACTGTGATATCTCTCTTCATTCCATCCCAAAATAAATACTATTTCACATCCCTACACATCGTTTTAATTCCATGATGAATAGAGAATGATGATCTTTGAGCCTCCTATAACATCTCCTTCATCAAATCTGGTATGGGTGGAACACATACATGGTACCTTGACCTTAACATTCCATTAAGATTAATATTAAACAGAGGAACATTTTTCACCATCTTCCACAGCTCTATATCATCCTTTTCCCCCTATTTAATCACTAATTAGATATATGGTTGGTCATTATTTTTAGAATAAGGTGATTTCTCCCCTTCCTCTAGGTTTTTCTGATATATCGTTTAAAATTTCAAAATATTGAATTATTTTTTATCCATATCATGGATAATATAGCATGATCCATTAAACTGAAATCATCAATCTCCAAATATTCCTTCATAGGGGTGTAATGTATTTAGAAATCATAATCTATAATTATATTTAGACATATTCTCTGACAGATGTTCAACTACTTTGTGAATATATACTTTAAACATAAGCGATCATTATATATATCACACATTTATTTATTTTGATAATACCTCAATCTCTTTAGTGAAAATATATCAATTCCTAATCTTAATAATGAGTTGGGTAATGATTTTCATGATATATCAATTTTCATTATTCATAATATATAATCAAGGTTTTCTATAAAAGAACACATCCCAATCCATTCCTAGGTGTATCAGTAAAGATTAGTAACCCCTATATACTATAGGGTATTGTAATAATTTGTCCATTAACTAATCATTTATTTAGTTTATTAAAATTATCCTTAAACTCATTTTTCAAAGGTACATGGCTCCCTTCTACATAAACATCAGGAGTAGATTAGATAGTCGTGAGAAGTCCCCTCCAAAACTCCAATACTTTTCATAAAAACAAGCAATGATTCTTATTTTATGCATATTTCTGGTTTTATCCAACATTTTACAAAATCCATCTTTCATTGGTTCACTGGAATAACCTCACATTAGTTAATATGACCAAAAAATAAAATGTTTTGGGGAAAAAATTCACACCCTATAAAATTTTCATATAGTTTATCTTTCCTCAAGGTATTTAGTAAAAATTTAATACTGATCCTCATTATCATATATTACATTTGAATATATAATAATATCATATGTAAATACTACCTCAAACTAATCAACATAATATTTAAAGACTCTACAAATTAAATCAATGAAGATAGTAGGGAAATTAGTAATAACAATTAGCATTTCTATATACTCATAGTTTCAATACACTGTAAAAAATAATTTATTGGGTAGATAGTCTTTCATAAACAAAAAATTATTATATCTAGAATTAATTTCAATCATAGGAAAGTATTGAGATCCATATTGTTGATCAAACAAGTCATCAATATAGGATAAAGGATACATTTTCTTGTGTATGATATTGTTTCAACACATGATAATCAATGCAATACTACATATATCCATTATTAGTTTTTATAAAAAGAATATGTGTACTCCATGGTGGAACACTTTTCTAAATTAATCCCATGTGAATATTCTAATGGGGTTTCTTCTAAAATTCATTCACCTCAATCAGGTCTATTCTATAGGGTTTATTTAGAAGTTTTGTTGCACCAGGTATGATTTCTATTGAAATTCATCTCGAATATTCTATTAAATACTAAAACAATATTATATAGAGACATGAAAAAACTGATGCACAATAACAATATCATATATTTTTAGCTTCTCTCTAAACATCCAAGATAGAATATCATTTAAAATGGGAATCAAAACCCATAAATTTGATTTTATTTCCATTATAATTTCACATTTAATATTGCATTGATAGATTATCATATGTTGTTTTGGAATTTTAAACATGACTTCCCTTTCCTGAAAATTTATGTGGGATTTATATAGAGAGATATATTCCTTTCCATTTATAACATCCAATTCATCCAAAATAATGATGACAATATTAGTAGTAAGAACATTCCCATAAACATTAATCAGAGATGAATCAAATACATGAGATGTGATCATCATACCATTAAGGGTTTTTGCTAATATTCTACATCATACCATGGGGGTATAATCTGGATTACCATATAAAATTATATTTATATAAATGTATGGGTATATCCAGAGTCCAATAATATATTAGTAGTTCTATCGTGGATGGTAAGTGTACCATTCACCATTTCGTTATCTCTCACCTAATCAAAAATAGTGATTTCATGAGATTTCCCATTGTCCCCCCTCTTAATAGGTTTCTAAAATTGATCATCATCATTAAAATTAATATTTCGGAACATGTTATCATAGTCCCTATAATATGTACATTTGAAACACTATAGTTTGGGTGGTGAATTCGATAGAGATTTCTCTCTATTCAAATCATTATTTAAATTTTTCCCACAACATAGGCATTTGATAGCTCGATGACCATACCATACAAAGTTAATATATTTACTAGTCCCCTTAAGATAGTTTCCTCCATGATTCCTACCACACATTGATCATAAAAGACACCTCATGTTTTTCTCTCTATGTTTATTAATGTTTCCCATGAACTCCATATTTATTTTCTGATCAAAACCCATTGATTGACAGGTGAATCCAATATCTGTTTATAAATTGAGATAATATGTAATGATTTAATCAGATATAATAAATCTGTGTTTGGATAATACCCTTTAGAGACTTTGTTTTAATCAATGAAATAATCCATCAACCTTACTTTCAATTTTTACAATAATTCTAAAATCATACCTCTCAAGTATTGTAAAATTTTTTCTCTTATGTAGAAACTAATTCATCATCCTTCTATTTTATCTCATATAATTCCTTCTTCATTTTATATGAAGAATTGGAGGGGATTACTTATTGAAAATAAGATCATGATCTCATCCCACTCAATGGAGTTAATTTCATCTTTTTCCTCATATTCCTGATGAGTTTCCATTATTTACCTGCTTCTCCATCCATATAATAAATAGTGAAAATAATGTTTTTATGTTCATAATATTTTAGAATATAAAATATATTTTCATTTGAACGCATCCTCTTCTCTAGAACTAATCTATAAGTAGAAAAACTGAAATGTGGTGGATTTTTCCTCCTGAATGACTCACAGAAATTATTTTCCCACCTTTCTCATTTGGATGTTCATCATGATTAATATCACAGGAAATTTGGGTGAGCATAGAAATTCGATTTTTCATTCCATATCCCATAACATTCGATTTATTAGGAATTAAATAATTTCATTTCCCATTTAATTCATCATTAATATGGTTACTACAATTTCAAATAATCCACTAAAACCAAAAAACATAGTTTGAACATTAATAATCATAGTAGGGGAACAAGTAATCATCAAAAATGAATTATAGGATATCAAAAACAAGAGATAATATTTTAAACCATGACACTAAATGTTTAACCTTGGTTAATTATGGTCATTACCTGTGAAAATCCTTAATGATTGTTTTTAAACAAAATGTAAATTAACCAAATCATATGTCATGATAGTGTCAAACCAGGTGCGTAGTAAAGCCCATTATTGTGTACCAAATAACACTCAAGTCAAGACTAATGAGACTTTTTCAGATTTATTATCCATAGTTTCATTTTTTTTATTACAACATCCACTGCTATTATCTAGACAGGGATGTATTTATTATTAATCCAAAAATCTCTTCCTTACCAAAACATAAGTATATAACATTATACATTGTCATATTTGATGGGTTTTTACTAATGATACCTCATCATTGATTCAAAATGTAAACTAATATTATCCTATGATAAAAATATAGTCACCTAGGATATTCATACACTGATATTACATATCGTTGATGAACTTTAATTACATTACACAACCACATCCAATTGATAGTAAAGGAATAGTGCCTTTGGAAACATTGAAACCTAAGAAACTAATTCATAAGAGTTTTACATCATCTCGAATGTATTTTCTCATAAACAATTATTTCTAATAAATACATCACATAATACATATCATCCAAACATAGGGGAAACATAGTAAAGGGTTATGTCATATGATCAGTAAGGGTAAACAAGGTAATTGCATATAAATAATGTGACTAGAAGGGTATGAGAACATGAGAATAACATATCAAAGCCATACCCTGAATATCATATATTAAGATATTGAGTCATGGGAAAAAATATTAGTAGTTGATAATATTTGAATCAAAAGAAAATCAAAGAACATGATCAATGAGATCATAACATTGATGTAGGATACAGAATTTTTGCATACATATAATCTTATAAAATCATTTAGAAAGTTGTCAAGGTTTATTTAGAAGGCTACAATAGTGTAATAGGTATAATAATCAAACCATTAAAGTAGTCAAGGTTCCCTACAAAGTATATAGAAGTGGAAAACGTCCCTTTCGAAACAATGTTCACTCCCCATTCCAATCTTTTTTACATAATTATATTTCAATCTTGACCGAATTCATTAGATATAGATAAATATCTCACCTATAACGTAATGAAAAATATATATATGTGTTCCAAAAAATAATAAACCATTAATCATGTCAATTAACATGAAAATAAATGTGTTTAATATTAAATTTATCATAACATAACATGTGTAAAAGAAACATGTTTCAAAATAATATCAAAATCTCACAAATCATAACTCATGGAAAAAGAAGCTGGTTTCAAAATAATTTTCTCATGGCTTAACACATGGAAGAGAAACTGGATTCTTAAAAATCATTCCATCATAAACATAAAATATATATAAAAATTATAATAATGTTATCATTTGATCATATCCCTATTAAATCATAAGTAACATAAAATAATGTAATCATATATGAAAAATAACTTTAAAACATCACTTGGAGCATTTCATGAAGAAAATAACCAATATTTTAAAATAAAATATTAATACTAAAAAAATCATAAAATAGTTTTAAAATAAATTCAATTGAAAAAAAATTAAATTCTAATGGAATATTTAATACAGTATGTGGACATAACGGTGTGAAATTCTATTGATGTCTTATATGTTAATATAGATATTTCATTCAAGTTTTTAGTAAAATCCTAATGGGATGTTTTTATAAAACTACATCAAAACTCCATTTAAAATAAATTATATAAATCAAAAGGGTTAAATTTTCATTAATACCATATTATAATAATTGAAACTAAATTTAAAACATTTTTTAGAAAACATAGATATTGAATGAAATGTTTTTTCAGGAGAAGAGATATATATCTTGGATTTTTCTTATAAATGCTGTTTTCACTCTTTAGTACAAAAAGAGGGGAAATTAAAAGAAAAAATTTATTTTTTAGAATAAATATTTTAGAATAATATTCACTATTATCTTTAGTTATATGTCATAATATTTCATCATCAAAAAATTAAATATAAACAATCTCCATAAACGATGAGATTGTATCATTAAACCCTTTCCACATTGGTTACATTCAATTATAATTTCAATGAAATAATAAGATTAAAAAATATTAATTATAATTTTAATAAGTAAATTCTGTATATAACATATCAAAGGGGTTTTATATACACCTCATAAAATAATATAGGTGCATAATAGAATGTTTGTCTCAATGATGTAAAATTGAGATAAAACACCCTTATTATAAGTATCAAATACCATCATACACAATCGAACCTCCAATATAATAAATATATGTTTCTTATATATCTATTATATAACCATAATAAGGTTTATCAAATGAAATATTATATACTTATGTCTTTATATTACATTATTATCAATAATTCCTTTTTAAAATCATGTTTGAGGTAACAAGTGCCTCATTTTTTTTGTATGTTTTGGCTTGGTATTTTTGATCCTTTTATATTGATCATGGTTACACAATCACAAAAATGTAATAAATTATATAAATATCATATATATTCGTTATATATGTATTTATATAAATACAATAAGGTTATATTTAGAAAATGAGTTACATCATTCATAGACACGATAAATCATATATACTCATGCATGTTGCTTCTATTATCTCGATGGATCAAATGAATGGATGATAAATAATATATTAAATTTACATATTCATTATGATTTCAGATATATCACATGTTTTCAATAAATTTATCATTCATTATATTCCATGTAATTTGTTATAAATAACGTATCACATCGCATCGCGAAGCGGTAGTCCATTGTACACCTAAAAGACGATATAATTTATTCAATGGATGGTAAGGATATAAATTTTATAATATATTTATATTCTATAATTAAATATATATCTTTAATATAATATATAAATTTAAAATTAATCTTTAATACCTTCAATATTTTTTAAGTAAAAAATGTATCAAATATCTTTGTGAGGCATTTCACTATCATACACACGACATACATTCTTTTATTCCCTATAAAATTAAAAGTAAGATGTTATATGTGATGTTATAACTATATAAGTATAATTTTATCATAATTATAATATATAATCATTATATCTAGTAATAAGAATGGGTGATTGAAAAATAATTACATTGGTTCGTGAGGTAGTAGTCCTCCATAAACATAATCAACAGTTTCATTTTCCATTTATGGGACGAGGATAAGGTTGAAGTTATTCCATTAGAATAAAAAAAATTCAATATATCTAATATAATTAATTTTTTATATTATATTTTTTTAATAAAATTCTATGTATTTGGAAGGATAAATAAAACAAAACAATCGGTTAAGAACATTATATCTTCTCCTGATAACTTCTTTATATTTCTACTAAAATCCAATCTATGATGGTTTTAAGATCAAAAAAAAGATTATATGATGTGGGTATGGAATTAATGATATTATTATTTTTAGGTTTTATATGATCCAAATGGTTTTATGTGTGAAGATGAGAGGATCTGGGTTATCGTTTTATAAGTTGGGGAGAGGACACACATTGAAATAATGAAAATAATAAAATGTAACAATGTTTCTTACTTGACACAAAGGCATTAAATTAGTAATTATATAATATTAAAGGTTATAAGGTCAAAATATAGATGAAAATCTGTTTTGTACTTGTTTATAGGTTATTTCAACCCTTATCGTTTTAGTTTAACCCCTAGAAAACAAGTTTTAACCTAAAACGATGTAATCGATTCTTACAGTTTTTAAAATTAATTTTGACCAAAAAATATTTTATAATTATTATATAATATAAATTTTTATTATTCCAATTATGAAATATGTTTTTTAATTACATTCATGGAAGTGAAAAATTTTAATTGAACATTACACCTGTATATGTGATGAGAAAACGATTTTATAAAGAGAAAAGGTTCAATAGATAAATAACAATTATATTAAAATTCAATTTGAAATTGATTCAAATGAAAATTATTTGTTTAATTATTATATAAATATTTTTAATTTCTAAACCAATTTAAAAAATATTTTACCTTTATTAATTCCATATATGAATAGTTTTTTTTCAATAAAAACCAATATTTTCACAATTCATCAAAAAAGTAATCTTTTTAGAAAAACAAAAAACAATTTCACAAGATAATTTTCACTAGATAATTACATAATTTATTTTAATTTTATAAAATAAATTTTATAAAATATTCAAAATGTATCTTTTATTATTTTCCCCAAAAAACAACAAATACATTTTTTAAGAAAATAAATTCTTTGAAACATATAAGGGCTTTACCAAAAATTAATTACTCTTTTATTCATGTTCTCCAATTAAATAAATCCATTATAATTATTATTTCCAATTTATGTATTTTTATTCATATCCTTAAATTTAATGGCTAGGTAATTACGGACTTGATAAAATGTAATAAAAATTGTAAAATGTGTTTTGCTATAACTTGGTGTTGTGTCTAGTGAAAAAAATCGAAGAACTGAAACTTATTCGAGAAAAAAATATTTCATAAAATCTTGGGTTATTACACATGACCTCATCTATAACCAATTTATCATGAACCAACCGAGATAACCGTCTTAAATGGTACTTGAATTATCACAGAGGTTTGTTTTGATACCTACGAGCTTGCAATAGGTGCATGGGAATTTAAAACAAAAAATAGGGAATGATTTCTCCACACTAGTAACACAATAATACAAATAAGATCCTATAAAATAATAAACTGTTGTTAATTCAAACACTTCTAAAATGAAAATTTCTACATGTATTAAAATACAATTTTCCAAAATGGTACGTCGTCCAATGTCATCAGATTAAACTATCAAAAAATCCTCACAAGATTCCAAAGATACAAGTGGATCACTTTTTCCACTAGTAATCACCAACTCCCAATATCCCACTAATCATGTATACCTACCACCTATGAGTGGTGTTTTCCCTTCTCCAGGACATGGCATAATAAGATCTAAAATTTTCATAAGGAAAAGGTAAGGTTTAAAAAAAATACAAGTGGGATTTTGATAATATTTTTCTATTAAATACATCAAAAATTAGTTATCTTTGGTCATATTTTTAATAAAATATGGCATCAAAAGAATTTCATAGTAAATATCAAAACATGATTTATAAATCCTTTCTATGGATAATAAAAAAATAAATGTGTACTTCAATCAAATTTGGAAAATATAAAAATTATTATTAAACAAATCAAAAATCTTTTCTGTCAAAAAAAATATTGGATAAAAATTTCAGTCAATAACAAGAATGTATAAATCATTTATAATCATACTATCATTATTAGTATTACTTAGGATATGATATTATTGGTTTATCACATATCTAATTATAATATGGCTCTATTTATGCCCACACTCTCTTATATCGACAATCATATGGGGAATTAGAGAACACCAAAAATAAATAATTCCCTGACCTCATCATAGTTTAGGTAGCATTTTCATCATCTATCTATTCCCACATAGTTCTAGTACATACATATTATATGTTATTATCACCTTACTAGCCAAGATACCATGTTCTTCTTGGAATCAATCTATCATATAAAGGGGTTGTCAGAAATTTCATTAAATATAAAATAATCAAATAAATCTTATCAAAATTTACAAATGTTCATGGTCTAATCATTTTATTTCATTCTAAAAACCAATAAAATTGTTTATTATAAAAAATAATTCATTTAGCTTCTAATAATATCATTTAAACTAAAAAAATCATGTCTTTTGATCTCATCAAAATAATTATTGAAATGATTTATTCCATACCATGTTATTTTATTGAGAATTTTTAAAAATATAATGTCAAGGGATTCAATCATGGACACCATGTCATTTCAAATCATTTATCATGATCCAAAATTATATTTTTTTATGTCAATTAGAAACACAATTTAAATTAAACTATATTTAAAGGGTCCAATTGAAATAGATTTCCTACAAAAATCCACTTAACACAATCATGACAAACTAACACCCACATGGAATGCATCAAAAGAGAGAAGAAAGGTGGGGATTGATCAAAGGTTAATCTTAGAAGCATTTTTCATCAAATAAAGATACAAATTCATAATAGACATGTGGACAAACAAATATTGAAGGAGGATATTGGGTAATAAAATACGATCCATATAAAATTTAGATTTCACTCACTAGGAGAGATCCAACACAGCAACTAGCACATTGATCCATGAAATATTCAGGTTATGGGAGAAAAATTCACCTATATGGACTATCTAATGTATTTATGGTTGAATGAAAATTTGGGTAGGTGTCATTTTTCAAATTAAGATTACAAAAATGAAAAGATGGTAATACCCTATAGATTCATGTCCACATTAAGAAAAATAGTGAGTCGATGGAGCCTAGATGAATAACAGGGCCACTTTAATTCCCACCAGTAGGTTGGTGGGATATGAAGAAAATATTTCGCACTATTTTGTGGAGTTTCTATATGATCTCTTTAATTCAATCCTCCCACCATCTAGACAGTGGCCTTTACTGAAGAGCTGTTGACCTTCACTAGCTCTCTGATGGGCCTCCAATGGCTTTTCCTGCTATAGGAGCATGTCCAACCCTCATTATAAAATCCATGTCATCTTTGAAGACATTAAAAATGAATCAAAAAATCCATCACGAATCTCTAAAATATAATATAATGTGAAAACACCAATTAAATAAAATATTAAATCAAAAAACAATTGAAAAAATTAGAGATCAACAAAAAAACACAACCCTGAATAAATCAATGTTCATACCGAAAAAATAGTAACCAAATTTTACAAATATATCATTAAAAAAATGATGATCTGGATCATTAAAGAATCTTAAATGATGTAGAACATTGACACCCACAATGATAATTGGGGAAAAATAATATACCACCACCAAGACACTCACTTTAATGTTATTTGGTAAAAATATAATTTGTAGTTGAAGGTTAAAATTAATAATGATTAATATCTCTTTGACAAAATATGTATATAAATATATGTTATTGTCTCCCCCTTAATTTAAACCACCCTAGATAATTAATTGACCCAAATATATTCTAGATGGACTTTTTCTTCTATGATATTTTTTTCAATGTTGATGGGAAAATCCTCAGATCATCCCACTGATCATAGAAATTTTTATCAGTATTCTCATTGTTATTTTCTAGATCAATGATATAATATGTAAATATTTACTCATTTATATACCATTTTATTTTTAAAGGTTTGAGACATTTATTTTTGGTTTGGAATATCACCTAAGGATTCCCTAATAGTTGGATGGACATAGGATTAACCTCTAAAAGATCCAACGTCAAGAAGGGAGAGGATTTTTCTTAACTTCTGATGAATTTAACATTTAATTAGAAACCTATAAATCATATATTTTGGATGAGCACAAATATTAATATTATAGAGTTGGGATAATTTTATAGTGTCCTATCATAGCTTGATAAACCAGAAATATACTTGTATGCATTCAAATAAATTTATAGAATATGAAATATACTTAGTGACCAGATTATCATGATAAAAAGAAAAATATTGGTTCATTTATCCATTTTAATTTCTATAGATATCCAAGCTTATTAAAATGATACACTTCACAAGAGGATAAGTGTTGAGGTAATTAAATAATTTAAAAGGTAGATATGTTAACCAAAATAATCCATAAAATTTTTACAGGAAAAATTTATGGGGAAAGTAATTTCTATGGGTATCATTGATTAGTGGAAGTATGATGAAGAGGGTATACATAAGTGAGTGGAATAGTAAAGGGAGCCAGAAAATAGTAAATAATAAAGAGGTGTCTTTAAGGGGATAGATGTATTTATTGCGTGTGATGTGGGATGAAGGATGGTTTAAAACCCAGGAGCATGAGGAAGTCCAGATCTAAAAGAAATGATGCAGTGGCACTAATGAGGATGCAGGATCCAAAATCATGACTATGGAAGGATAATAGTGTGGATGAGTTAGTATATGAATATGATCTATATAATAGTCTTAAAAATTGCATTGGGAGAATAAATTTATCTAGGATTCACATTTTATATTGTCCCTATAAAAATAATCACATATCATGTGTTATATAAAATCTAGAAGAAGAAATAATGATTTATTTTCACAAAAATCCATTTCAGTTAAGGTATTTTAAAATTCTTAATTGTATAAATATTGCTTCAATAAGTGTCCAATAGAAGCTATTATACCATTAAAGTATTTTTAATATTAATATCCAATAGATACACCTGCGATCTACGTCTATAACACAACGAAAGAAAGGATTTTTTACATTATTGAAATATTTCACTTAGTTAAATAAAATGAAAATACAATGTATGAGGACCTAAGGCCCCAAGTAATAAGATATTTAAAAATACACCTATTACTGAATAATAATGAACAATTTAATAGGATCAAATATTCTTAATTGAAATACTACCTTTAGGCCCTACATAATTTTGGAATACTAAGAAAATATTGAATGTTTCACATGGAGCACGATAAACTTCAAATGTATCGAAAGGGAATGGAATGAAAAATCCTTTTTAAATTCATCTTAAGATAGGGATAACCTGGTAACACTAATGAATTATTCTTATTTTTTGGGTTATAAATGGATGATAGTGAATTGGGAGCTTTTTTGATAAGGATATTGGAAGGGTTCTAGAATTCAGTTTGAATATCCTGGAATGAAAGGGGAAAACTCAAAGAACTATGACAAAAAGACCATCTGATTAAACCATGTACCTTTATAAAAATTTTATGTTTTTATTTTTTTCAAATATTCATGTTATAAAATTATTTTATTTGTATAGTAATATGTTTATGAATAATTTAATTAAATCTCAAATTATATTGATTTTATTTTAATGACTGATATGTATTTATTAAATTTCATCATTCAAGTTTTAATAGATGATACCTCTTAGACAGACTCTGTAAAAACATAATGGATTGATTTATAGTTTATCATAATATAATAAACTTATGAACCCAACCTTCATTTGCATTATTTTTTAAATTTATTTTTTTATTATTTGTATTATGAGTGATATCAATCTCATTCTACAGATTAAGGTCATGATTTTACTAAAAAAACTCATCTTCCTTCCATGGATAGTCTAAAATCCCTGGTAAATGAAGAATAAGATATTTTAATATAAATTAATATTTCTGAATTAAATATTAATTTTACTTTAAAAGGGATTCAATGTTCGATGGCGTACCCGATATGAAACAATGGGTTTTTTTGAAATCCTATGTTGCACACTAATAATATAATATTATTATTTTAAATGGTAGTTAACGCTTATCCATTGTATTGGTGGGAATGAATATAACTAACTAAAGTATGATTATATTTTTTTTAAATGGTTTTTCATTTATCCAAATATATTTAGAGTCTTAAATGTGAATTAATCTAAGCATAAATACTCTCATATTCTTTAAAAGGTCGATTTACCGCCTTTTGATGGAGAACCATCATTAAATCAAGTTTTGGACATTTTTATATATTCTATTTGACAAAATAAAATTCTTTTTTAGAATCAGGACCCCAAAATTTACTTTGGACGAAATTGTGGTATTTTTCTTATAAAGGTCATTTTTTAATGAATATTAAAAAATAATGTATTTAAATTCAAAAGTGCTTTTTCTTATAATTTATTTAAATGATTAGATTATCTTTTTAATTGGTTTTTTTATGTAATTTTAATATAATTTTTCCATTTAATCTAATTTTGGTAATTGGAAATAATTTTATTATGAAATTGGACATAAACAAGTGTCAATCTTTTGATAGATATTATTTCTTTAAAACACGCTATTTGTTTTAACAGCAGGAATTAATTTTAAATTAATTTCTACTACTTTTGTGTTTTGAATTTGAAAACATAGATTCCATATTTTGAATTGGTATGTCCAAATTGTTTAAATAGGTAACTTTTTTTATACATTTTAAATATTTACTTCAGTAAATATTTTATTTATCATGATTAAAAGGTGAAAATAATAAATAAGGGTAAAATATAATATTATAATAATATTAAATTACCCAAAAAAGAATCCTAATCTTCTTGTATAACACATATACGACCTTGGGTATCCTTGGGATGAATTTGGGACCCCATGGAACCACATGGAATTAGTAATGATATTTTATATTAATTAATTTAAAGTAAAGACAAAAATGACATAAAGAAATATATTTTAGTAAATAAATTTTTACATGGAGTTATATAAGTTATATTTTCTCCTATAAATATTAGTTGTAATGCTAAAAATATTTTTCTATATCATAGTATTTGTTTTAAATTTTTTGAACAACAAATTGATTTAATTATTTATGACACAATAATGATGCAATATTTACCTTATTAATAAATTATTTAAATAAATTAGATTATAAGTATTAAAAAATATCCAAAACATGTCCAATTCTTATAGGATTATTTTACTTCGACCCTGATTCATCTTAACTTTGATATTAACGAATATTTGACCATTATAAACTGAATACTTGGTTATAATAAAATAATTTTTTCAATTTTTCCTAAAGAGCCCCTCCCCTCCCTTATAAAAATCCATAACTTATAACCAATTCTTTACACCTATCCATCCTTTTGGTTCAACCAAAATCTAATAAATTAAGCTCCCTAAAATCCCCTATTTATCCTAGAAGCCTTAGCTTAGGTAGGAAGCACTTCAAGAAACCCTTCTGGTTCAATCCAAAGGGAGTTACCCAAATTAAAGGTAACATCTTCTCTTAAGTTCTTTTGTTTTATTGTACTTCTCCAACCCCCTAAAATCTTTTTATTTATTCCTTTTATGAGAAAAAAAGTGTCCTAAATATACTAGTATGTTTGTATGAGATTTATTAGAACTAAACGTACACACACATTCATATAATGGATAAATAACATACTGTTTCTGTCGATGGCAAACTGACACCTCACAAAATGATGATTTTTCAATTTTCTCCTACTTCCTCTCCTGGTGGACATTATGATGGAAATGTATTTATATATGATATATATAATGTTTATGTTTTCCTTATTCATCTGTATTTTCCATTTATAGAATACCTTTATGGTTTCCATAATAGGTAAACACCATAACTTCATTTTAGGAAGTGCGGACTACCGCCCTCTAAAAGTGATATGACTCGTTAATGGATTTTGTGGGATGAATAAAAGATAGAGTTAATAATTTTATTTATTATATTTTACTGTAATTATAATATATAGATGTTTCATTATGTTTTCATTCCATTAAAATAAGAAATGTAAATGAAAGTAGCATTCATGTGTACGTACGGCTTACCCTCTCCATGAACGGTGCATTTCATTTTTTACCTCCAAATGTTATGTACTAATATAAATACATGTATATACTAGATATATATGATATATATATGATATATACATCATTAATATCATTCTGAAGATAATGGATTTTTGACCACATGGAAAACTTGTAATTTTAAGGTGTTCATTTTTACTCAAGTACCAAATATCAACGAAACAAATATTAGTAAATTAAATGATTACATATTGTTTATAACATGGTAATAAGTAATATAAATGGAATAAGAAACATTAAAAGGTTCTTAAGATAGTATAAATTTACTTTAGTTTATTATTCAGGAGATTAAAGAACGACCGAGTCAAGTCGGACACGAGGTAAGGGACTTCATCTCAATCTCCTTTCATTGAGGCATTTTTTTTATTTTCAAATACAGTGTATAAATACCTTTGAAATTTCATTTCATTCAAACGGATTATTTTCCTATGAGGAATTTTACTAAATGACAAAAAAAATAATGTTTCCTTTTAATGTAAGTGGTGACAAAGGCCTATTCTGTCACCGAGAGTATTATTTTATTTTTGGCTTCCTTAAGAAGCCGTAATGTTTTTAAAAGGAAAATAAATACCATATAATATTTTTATGTATTTTGGTATTGAAAATGGTTTTGATAATATATTTTTTATGTAAATATATTTCAATGATATATTTTGATTAAAATTTTGAAATGTTATCTTTCCTTTTTTTATGTGTTATGAATATGTTATGGTTCATGGGCATTGTTTATTCATACGAGTGGTTCTGTGATAAACCTAGGGCGGGTGAGCCTGAGATAGCTCTCCAATGCATTGGGTAATGTGACAAAGTTAAATGTGAATGTTTCTCATAAGAGATTTAGGGAATATACTATGATGGGTATTCCAAATGTAACTCCCTACATAGCTATTATAGCTATAATGTAAGTATGATATGGATGCCATAAGTTACCTTTATGAGTTATGTTTTCTATGTGTTAAACATAAATTTTATGAATTCATGAGGTATATTAAAGAGAATATGTTATGTATGTAATGATGAATTAATGTTTTCATTCTTTGTTCTATAACCCTTACATTGATTTTTATGCTCATACCACTTTTGAATGGTTTTTCAGAGGACTTAATGATGAATAGGGTCAAGGATGGGGTCAAGGGAAAGTCATGCTATATAAAACATGAAACCAGACATGACACTTTTTTTAAGAGTTTTTATTTTTGTAAAAAATGGAAACTGAGTAAAAGTTCCTTCTTTGTAAAATTTTGAGATGTAATAGTTTTTTCCGAATTCTCTAAAACTCTAAACCTGAAAGGATCCTCAATGTGAATTATTCATTTAATTCAAGATTATGTAATGTTTTAAGGACGAGTCCTTATAGTTGGTATCAGTGGTCAGTTTAGAAAACATTAAGAGTTAGAATACTATTAAATTAATTTCCATAAATAAATTAATGGTAATATTGAAATGATTTAGAATTTACATATTACCATGTTGCTTTGCCTAATATATTTATGTGGTCAGAATGGTTTTCCGCAGAGGAAACATTTCACCTATGTTGGGACGACATCAGGAGGAAGTCAACCTTCCAAAAAAGAAACCTGATATGGTTAGAATTAGAACTGAATATTTTGTTATAGTGATGGAACAATTGACTCAGGCTATAAATGGTAGTAGTATCCACGCATGAGATCAGTCGGATCAACCATAAAGGAACATGTCATTAGTAGAGCATTTTCATGAGGCAACATCCCCCATAATTCAAAGGATCATCTGACCCTGTGCTAGCAGAATGTTGGACTAATGTGATAGAGAAATTTTTTTATATCATAGGGTGTTCAAAACACCAAAAGGTTAGTCTTTATGTTTACAGTTTTGAAGGTGAAGCTGATCACCGGTGGTCGATGGTGAAAAATATCATGGATAGTAAGGAGATTGATGCACTAGATTGGGATGAATTAAAAGGTATGTCCCTTGAGAAATATTTTCCTAAGGTGGTTCGACATAGGATTGAAAAACAATTCCTAGAATTGAGGCAGGATGAAGAATCAGTGGCTTCTTAAGAAGAAAAATTCACTAGACTCGCTAGGTATGCTCCGAATTTCATATGAGATCTTAATAGTAAAATCAACCATTTATACTCAAAATTATTGTCAAATTATTGAAGGAATAGAGATTCTAGTGAGTATAAATGTTATGAAAAACTTGTCCGTTGTGTGGAAATGTTGGAAATGATGTTTTCAAATGATCAAGTGTTATTTGGATAACAATAGAATAAGCGGTCGAGGTGGCAGGCGAAAGGGAAGAACACTCTAAAAAAGTATGATGGTAAGAAAGTTAAATTTACAGTTTGTGAAAACAGTTGTAAAAACATGTTGGGGAATGTCTTTTGAATTATGGTAAGAGCTATTGATGAGGTAAAATGGGACATAAGGCTCGTAATTTCATTGAAAAAAATTAAGGTAGTGGTATTAAAAAATATGATTTATAGTCAGTAAAATGTTTTAACTGTAATGAAATTGGTCATTATGCAAATGAGTGTCCAATGAAGAACTCAACTGAGGGTTATCAGCCAGACTACAAGTTAAAAAGGGGTGGTTAAATCCTTTGGAACAACTTCAGTATATTTTGGAACATCAAATGAAGTAGTATCAGGTACACTTTTTGTTTATTCAGATTATGCCAATGTGTTTTTTGATTCATGGTCTACACCCTCTTTCATTTATGAGAAGTTTTCTAGTAAATTGGGAATTCCATCTCAAGATATGAATATAGAACATATGGTAAAAACAGCTAGAAAAAATATTGAGACAAAAAGAAAACATAAGAACTTTTATGTCCTTGTTTGCGGAAAGAATTTGACTACAAAACTTATTGTTTTGACTCTATTATAGTTTGTTGTTATTTTGGGTATGGATTGGATTAATGTTCATCATGCTAAGATTGACTTTAGAGCTGAATAGGTTTATTTTTAGAAAGATGATCAGTTTGTGTACAATAATGAACCCTTAATTTTGATAACATATCAGGAAGGTGAGAAACTAGTAAAAGATGGAAATGAATGTTACCTTGTTCATATTGTTGAAAATAAAGGATGCTTTGAGATTAATGATGTGTAATTGGTAAATGAGTACCTTGATGCCTTTCCTAATGATTTTCTTAGTATTATACCTGATCAAGATGTTGATTTTATTGCTGACTTGGTACCTGATGCTAAACCAATTTCCAAAATCCCTTATCGAATGGCTCAAATTGAACTTTTAGATTTAAAGAAGAAATTGCATGAGTTATTAGATAAGGGTTTCATTCAACTTAGCACATCGCCATGGGGTTCCCCTGTCTTATTTATTAAAAAAATATGGTTCAATGAGACTTTTCATTGATTATAGAGCATTGAATAACATCATTGTTAAGAACAATAATCCTTTACCTTATGTTGACGATTTGTTTGATCAGCTCCAGGGAGCTCAGTATTTTTCAATGATTGATCTAAGGTTAGGGTACCATCAGTTGAAAGTAAATGAAGCAGATATTCTGAAGGCCGCGTATTTTAATTGATATGGCCATTATGAATTTGTAGTTATGCCTTTTTGATTAATCGATGCACCGACTATATTCATAGAAATTATGAATAGAATTTTCCATGAGTTCATGGATAAGTTTTTGGTTGTGTTCATTGAAGATATTTTTGTTTTCTCTAAAATTAAATAAGAACTTGAAAGTTATTTAAAGGTTGTCTTGCAAACATTAAAAGAAAACAACCTGTATGGAAAATTCAGAAAGTGTGTGTTCTAGTTACGAAAAATTTATTTCCTTGGTCACATTGTTTCAAACAAACGGCCTAACTGTTGATCCTACAAAAACAAAAGTTATTGAAGAATGGCCACGACCCACAAATATAATCGAGATCCATTGTTTTCATGGTTTGGAAGGTTGTTACCAAAAGTTTGTTAATATTTTTCATGTTTATCTAGTCCAACGACTAAATTAACTCGAAAAGGTGTTAAGTTCATTTAGACAAAAGAATGTGATGATTGTTTTCCAGAATTGAAAAGAAGATTGGTGAATGCTCCTATTTTAGCACTACCCTCCAGAAATGGTGAGTTTGTTATTTAAAGTGATGCATTGTTGAGAGGTCTTGGTTATGTCCTTATGCAGAATGATCAATTAATTACTTATGCTTCACGATAGTTGAGACCTCATGAGTTAAATTACCCTACACATGATTTGGAATTAGCTGCTGTTGTTTTTGCTTTAAAATTTTGGAGGCATCATTTGTATGGTGTAAAATGTGAAATATATACTGACCCCAAAACATTGAAGTATATATTCACTCAAAAATAATTAAACATGAGACAAATGAGATGGCTAGAATTAATCAAGGATTATGATTTCACGATCCATTACCATTCGGGAAGAGAAAATAATGTTTCTGATGCATTGAGTCGAAAAAGTAATGCTTCATTAACCATGCTACATTTGAAACGAGATCCTATGGTTTTTGATTTGATGAACTTTGTTATCGAAGTTATTGGTGCAGGAAATTATTCATTTTTGTTTCAAGTGTCTGTGGAATCATCTCTTTCAGACAGAAGTAATCAAGCGCAGAAGGAAGATAGTGAGTTGCAGAAAAAGGTAGTGTTGGTTCAGAAGGGTAACTTTCCTGAATTTAACATTGATAATGGTAGTGTTTTCTGGTTTACGAAAAGATTATGTGGTCCTTGTGAATCATAGTTTAAGAATGAGTTGTTATGCGAAGCTCATAGTTCCCAATTTTCAGTTCATCCTGGCAGTACTAATATGTATAGAGATCTTTGGGAGTGTTACTGGTGTAATGGAATGGAATGAGATATTTTTTATTTTACTATGAAGTGTTTGACTTTTCAGTAGGTTAAAGTAGAGCGGCAGTTACCGAAAGGGATGCTTCATTATTTATCGGTGCCATAGTGGAAATGGGAAAATATATCCATTGAATTCGTTGTAGGATTACCAAAGACATCTAGAGGTAATAATACAATCTGTGTTATTGTTCATCGATTGATTAAATCTTCTCATTTCTTTCCTATTCGAGATACTTTGTCTCTAGATCAACTTTCTCGGTTGTATGCTAAATAGATAGTCATGTTGCCTGGTTTTCCCCTCTCCATTGTATATGATCGTGACCCCATGTTTACTTCTAACTTTTGTAAAGGCCTTCATAAGTCATTGGGTACTGAATTAAATTTTAGTACGACTTTTCATCCTCAATCAGATGGGAATTTAGAATGAACAATTCAGACCTTGGAGGATATTCTATGAACTTGTTCACTAGATTACTAGGGAAGTTTGGACCAACATATTATTTTGGTTGAATTTTCATATAACAACAGTTTTCATTCCAGTATTCAGATGTCTCCATTAGAGGCATTATATGGAAAGTGTTTTCAAACTCCAGCTTTTTTGGATGAAGTAGGTGAACGATATCTAATGGAACAAGAATTGGTGGAAGAGATGGCAAAAAAATTTCAGTTGATTTAGAAGAACATGAGTACAGCTCAGAGCAGGCAGAAAAGTTATGCGGATAAACGGAGGAAGTATCTATCTTTCGAGGTAGGTGATCATGTCTTTCTCAAAGTTTCTCCATGGAAAAGCGTGATGCATTTTGGTAAGAGGAAAATTTCGAGTCCGAGGTTCATTGGACATTATGAAATCCTGGAGAAAGTTAGAATAATTGCGTACATAGTGGCATTACCTCAATGTTTATCTCAGTTACATAATGTTTTTCATGTTTCAATGTTTAAAAAGTATATACCAGATCCATCTCATGTTTTGAGCCCAGAGGTAGTTCAATTGGAATAGAATCTCTCTTACAAGGAACAACCAGTCCAGATTCATGACCATAGAGAGAAATTGTTGTGGAATAAGGTAATTTTTTAGGTAATGGATTTGTTGAGAAACCATATGGTTGAAGATGCAACAGGGGAATTTGAAAATGCTATGAGGGATAAATACCCCCACATATTTTGATAAGTGAATAAAAATTGTGAGGACACAATTTCCAAAAGGGGGGAAGTATGTAACATTTATGGTAGATGAAGAACAATAGATTTTCATATTTATTAATATTTATGAATTAATTATTAATTTTAATTTAAAAGGGTTTCTATGTTCGATGGCGTACCCAATACGCAACAATTGGTTTCTTTGAAATCATATGTTTCACACTAAAAATATAATATTATAATTTTAAATGGTAGTTAACGCCTATCCATTATATTAGTGAGAATGAATAGAACTAACTAAAATATTATTATACATGTTTGGTAAATTGTTTTCCATTTATCCAATAAAATTTAGGGGCATAAAATGTGAATTAATCTAAGCATAAATACTCTAATATTTTTCAAAAGGTCGATTTACCACCTTTTGATGGAGAAACATATTTATATCTAGTTTTGACCATTTTTATATGTTTTATTTGACAAAATAAAATTCTTCATTAGAACTGGGACACCAAAATTTACTTTGGATGAAATTTTGGTGTTTTTCTGATAAAGTTCATTTTTTAATGAATAATGAAAAATATTGTATTTTAATTCAAAAGTGCAATTTAATCTAATTTATTTATATGGTTAGATTATATTTTTAATTGTTTTTATAGTGTAATTAGAATATATTTTTACCATTTAATATAATTTTGGTCATTGGAAGTAATTTCATCTCGAAATTGGTTATAAAAAAGTGTCAATCATTTGATAGTTATTATTTCATAAAAACATGGTATTCTTTTGAACATCAGGAAATAATTTTAAATTAATTTCTTCCACTTCTGTGTTTTGAATTTGGAAAAATGTATTCCATATTTTGAATTAGTAGGTCGAAATTTTTTAAATAGGTAACTTTTATTTCTAGACATTTTAAATATTTACTTTAGTAAATATTTTATTTACCATGATTAAAAGGTAAAAATAATAAATAATGGTAAAATATAATATTAAAATAATATTAATTACCCTAACAAGTTTCCTATTACTATTTCCTAATACACAGTTGACCATGGGAATCCTTGGGTTGAATTTGGGACCTAATGGACTCACATTGGAGTAATAATGACATTTTATATTAATTAATTTGATGTAAAGATGAAAATGACATAAACAAATATCTTTTAGTAAATATAGTTTTACATAAAGATATTTAAGTTATATTTTCTACTATAAATATTCATTGGAAATATAACAATATTTCATACATTATCATATTTTTTATATACTTTTTTGACATCAAATAAATTATATTATTTATGACACAATAATGAGGCAATATTTACCTCATTAATAAATGATTTAAATAAATTAGATTATAAGTATTAAAACAATATCCACAACCTGTCTATTTCTTATTGGATTATTTTATTTAGACCACGAGTCATCTTATATTTGATATTAATGAATATTTTACCTTTTAAAACTGAATATGTTGTAATAATAAAATAATTGTTTCAAACATTCAAAAAGAGCCCCTCCTCTCCATTATAAAAAGCCCTCACTTCTAACCAACTCCTCACACCTATCAAGACTTTTGGTTCTTCCAAAATCTAATCAATTAAGTTCCCCAAATCACCCTATTTATCCAAAAAGTCTTACCTTAGGCATAAAGGACATCAATAACCCCTTTTGGTTCAATCCAAAGGGAGTTACCCGATTTAAAGGTAACGTCTTCTCTTAAGTTCTTTTGTATTATTTTACATCTCCATCCCCATAAACTCTTTTTATTTATTTCATTTCTAAAAACACCAATATCCTCAATATACTATTATATTGATTTGAGAAGGATTAAAACTACACTTTCACACACCTCCATCCAATTGGTAGCAAACAAAATGTTTCTATGGAATGGGAACTAATGCCTCACGAAATAATGATTGTTAAATTATCTCATACCACCTCTCATGGCGGCCATTATGATGGAAATGTATTTATATATGATATATATAATGATAATGTTTTCCTTATGCTTCTTTACTTTCCATTTATAGAATACCATTATGGTTTCCATAATGCTTAAACGTGATAATTTCATTTTAGGAAGTGCGGACTACCACCCCCTCAATGTGATATGACTCGTTAATGCCTTATGTGGGATGAATAAATGATAGAGTTAATGATGTTATTTAAGATATTATACTGTATTTATAATATAAATATGTATATTTATATTTTCATTCCATTAATATATGAAATGGAAATGAAAGTGGTGTTCATGCGTACGTACTGCTTATCGTCGCCAGGAACGGCGCATCTCATTTCTTACCACCAAATGTTATGTACTAATATAAATACATGTATATACTATATATATATGATATATATGATATCTACATCATTAATATCATTCTGAAGATATAGATTTTTTACCATATGGACAAATTTTAATTATAAGGTGAACATTTTTACTCAAGTACCAAATATCGACGAAACAAACGTCATTAACTTAAATGATTATATAATTTTTATAGCATAGTAATAGATAATATAAAAGGAAAAATAAACATGAAAAAGTTTCTTAAAAAGTTGAAATAAATTTTAGTTTATTATTCCGGAGATTAAATAATGATCAATTCATGTAGGACATGAGGTAAGGGACTTCATCTCAATCTCCTTTCATTGAGGCATTTTTTGTTTTATTCTCAAATACGGTGTATAAATACCTTTGAATTTTCATTTGATTCAAACCGAATCTTTTCCTTTGAGGTGTTTTACTAAATGAAAAAAATGAATGTTTCCTTTTAACGTATGTGGTGACAAATACCTTTTTTTCCTCCGTGAGTATTATTTGATCTTTGGCTTCCTTAACAAGCCGTAATGTTTTTAAAAGGAAAATAAATACCATATACTATTTTTACATATTTTGGTATTGAAAATGGTTTTGATAATGGATTTGTTATGTCAATATATTTAAATGATATATTGTGATTTACATTTTGAAATTTTATATTTTCTATATTATTGTTTTATGTGTTATTAATATGTTAGGGTTCATGGGAATTGTTTATGCATATGGGTGGTTCCATGATAAACCTAGGGCGGGTGAGCCCGAGATAGCTCTCCAATGCATTAGGTAACGTGATAGAGGTAAACGTGAATGTTTCTCCTAAGATATTTAGGGATTAACTGTGATGGGTATTCCAAATGTAACTCCATTTGTAGCTATAATAACTACAATGTAAGTATGATATGTATGCCACAAGTAACCTTTATAAGTTATTTTTTCTATGTGTTAATCATAAATCGTATTTTTTTCATGAGGTGTGTTAAAGAGCTTATGTTATGTATGTAATGATGAACTAATGATTTAATTATTTGTTTTATAACCCTTACTGAGCTTTTTATGCTACAACAATGTTTTGAAATGTTTTTCATAGGACTTAAAGATGAATAGGGTCAATGATGGGATCAAGGAAAAGTCATGTTGTCTGAAACATAGAACTAGACATGACCATTTTTTAAGAGTTTTTATTATTATGAAAAATTGGAAACTAAGTAGAAGTGCATACTTTGTAATATTTTGATATGTAACAGTTGTGTCCTAATTCTATAAAACTCTAAAATTGAAACGATCCTTAATGTGAATTATCCATTTACTTCAATATTATGTAATGTTCTAAGGAAGGGTCCTTATAGACAGTAGGGATATCAATAACTGAAATAAGATATTGAGAAAAAATAATTTGTCTTCTATTTATTTAAAACACCTTAGAATTTTAATTTTTTTAAATTGTATAAAATATGGTCTGATCTTGTTGTGGTGGGATTCAAATATGCATGAAAATTATGTAATCCCACCTTTTTATTGCATAACATTACCTGGAATTTTACAAAGAGATGATGTTTTAAATCGCAGTGTCTTGGAAAAAAGTATATAATACATGAAAACATAAAACATTATCCTAATTATAATTGAATGGACTATTCAATTTTCATCATGAGAAAAAAAATCATCTCAAAACATGGGTAAATACATCAACGGAAAGGGTGAGAATATGTCCCAGTAAGTGTAAACAAGCGAAATAGTTTACCTGAGATCTAGACAAATATTAATAATAACTTGGGGAATTATATAATAGAATGAGAAATGTAAAAAATGTAATATAATAATAAATTTAATATTATTAATAACTTGAAAATGTGGCTACAACATTTAATTGAGTAATTCATAAGCCTATCATAATGGTTTTTCACTCAGGTGTCATAAATATTACTAAGGTTATTCACCAAAGTATCATAAAACTTGTAATCTCAAGAGATTAAATTCTTTAACCAAGGCATTAGAGAGCTATCTGGATGCATTGTTAATATGATTTAATTAATTTAATCAGTATTTATCATAATAAATCATCTCATAAATAACCCATAGAGAATAAACAAAATGAGTTTCATTTAAAAATCATGGTGTTTTATAAGGTGCTTAAAACAAGATCAAGGTGTAATTTTAAATCCACAGAAAAGGTAGGTATATTTTTTTATGTTAATACCATAATTTAAGTAGTTAATTTTTAAATCAATTTTAATTCCACTAGAGAATATATAATTTTGGAATTCACAAAATAAAATAAAATAACCTCTTGATAAAAATAGATAAATCATTAGATGAAAATCTGTCAGCATAATAAGTAAAAAACATGGTTCATGAAAATATTAAAATGATAGGTGAAAAGGGTATATCATTAATAAAAGACTCTTATTACAGTAATGGGACATAAAAAATGGACAGAACGATGTATTTTTTAAATTTAAAATACATCCATATAAAAGCGAATTTGAAAGGAAAAAAGAGAAGTTTTGAGATTTCCCTTACCTTGAAGAGTGACTCCTAAAACTAGAATATCATGACCTTGTGTAATGAAGAAATATTTTTAGGAATACATGGGTGGTAATAAATTCATATCATCAAGGATACTGAATTTTAAAATAAATTTAATGAAGGAATGGGTGGGTATTTATAGAAAATGTGGGTGAGTTTATTATTAATTTCTGAAGACACCTCAATAGTGGTATTTGCAAAACCATGAGATTTACCATGATATTTTACCATATTATTTTCACCTAGGGATACCTCATATAATATGTTAATTAAGAATATTTTACCATCATTTTAAATTATATAATACATCATTATGATGTCATTAAACACAAAAAAAACTCATAACTGTATTTTTACTATTCACCAAAAACAAACTATTTTATGAAATTATCATAAACTACCTAATATCGACATTATGAATTAAAAAATTATATTTATTTTATCATAATTAATCTATAAATGTGATAAATTTCAGTTTGACTCTAAAAATACTTATTTATAAAAAACAATAGCAGATTGAAAGTACATAGTAACATGCATAGTAATATTCCCAATACATGAAAATAATAATGTTATTTTGTCATTTGTAATTAAAAAAGAGTTTTTTTGTACACTATTTTTTATAATAAAAATTATTAATAAAATCGTAATTAAATATGAAAATTTATATCTTTCAAAAAGTATATCTTTTACCCAAAAAAACAATTTATCATATTCCATCTCAATCTTTATTGAAATCTATTCATAATACAGAAATGATAGAATAAAAATTCTATTTAACAAATGAGAATATATTTTAAGTTACTAGGACCTTGAAAAATATCCCCTTAAAACATATGCATATGAACTAAAGGAAATGTGTGTGATGGTGATGGACTCTTATGGCTGCTCAGATAAATCACGTTAGTGGAAATATACACTAACATGAACTTCTGTCATATGTGATTTCCTTCAAGATTAAAATATTTAATCTCTTCTTGGTCTTGGTCCAGATAAAACCAAGTGATGCCACCTCCTTCCCAAGATCAAACAAATGGTCTTCATAGGTGCCAATTATGATAGATGAGGCCATCATCTTCTTTTTCTGTATTAATTAACCATTATCATTTTTATTTAAAAATAATAATCATTACATTAATAGTATATTTTCCAATGTTCATATTGACTAATGGTCATATTAAAAATGGTCATTATTGAGCAATGGTTATATAATGGTTGAAAATAAATGTTCACATTTCAAATATAATCACGTCATTAATAAAGGGATTTCATTTTGTTGTGTGATATAATATAACACATATTTTTGGGAAAAAATTAAAATTAAAAATGATAGGGTCATTACATTCATCCTCGGTAAGAACTTTTATCATTGAAATTTACATTCGTTCCCTTTATTGAGAAAAGGTGTTGGTATTTTTTCATCATTGTCTGTTCTAGGTCCCTCATGGATTATTCATATTTGTGGTTCCACCACAACATTTTAATAAGATGGGTTGTCTTTTTGTGTAAATCCTTATTACTATAGCCCATGTTCTCCACCAAAAACTTTTTATAAGTGATTTCATGATCTAGATATACCACCTTAGGATTCAAGACATGTGAAGGCTAAGTTATGCACTTCCTCTAGAGAGACATGTGTAAAACATCATGAAATTGAGATATATTTGGTGGAAGAACTAGTTGATAGTAAACTACACTTATGTGATAAAGGATTTCATATGGGCCAATATACAAAGGTTTTAGCTTCCCTTTATTCCAAAACCTCATGACAATTTCAATGTTGAAATTGGTAGGAAGAAATTTTCACCAACATCAAACTCCATGTCCCTACTATGGTTGTCAACATAATGCTTCTGACGACGCTGAGAAAAATTTATGTGTTTTTGGATGGAATGAACTTTTTTTGTAAACACATTCACCAGATCAGTCCCAAGAAGCTTCCTTTCACTAGCTTCATCCCTCCAATTGTGATTTCTATATCACTTCCCATATAAATCGTTATAGGGTACCATTTGAAAACCTGAATGGAAGTTGTTGGAATTTAAGAACACATCTAATGGGAGATTTTGATCCCATCCACCTTTAAATTCCATTAAGCATGTTTTTAGCATGTCATCGAGTGTCTGGATAGTCCTTTTAAATTTTCCATTAGCTTAGGGATGATAGTTCGTAATAAAATACAATTTGGTAATCAAATAATGTTGAATAACTCTCCAGAATTTTTTTTGTTATCCTTTGGTGTTTATTAGATACAATGGAGAGTGGTACCCCATGAATTCTTACCACTTACATTACATATATCTTATCAAGTTGGTCAAGAGAGAAGTCTTCCAGAATAGAGATAAAATGGGCAGTCTTGGTTACAAAATCCACTATAACACATATTATATTATTTCATTTAGAAGTTCTCTCAAGACTAGTGACAATTTTTATAGTGATAATTTCACACTTATATGTTGGTATGGGTAGTGGTTGTAATAACACTTTAGAAATTTTATACTCTGCCTTCACTACATAACACACCAGAAACCTTATAGTGTATTTATAAATCTCGGTTTTCATGTTATCCCACCAATAATGATCATGAAGATCCCCATATATTTTCTTTCTCCTAGTATGTATATATAAATTAGATTTATGAGCTTCCTCCATCGTCTCCTTCTTTATTTATGGAATAGATAAATCACATAACCTTGTATGAAATGTCAGTACACCTTCTTGATCAATATTGAACTTAAGAATATTTACAGTCTTCATTGTGTCTAACTTCATCTATAACAAAGTATCTTTCCTTTTAAATTTTTTTATTATATCTATGAATGATAATTGATAAATTATTTCCGATATGGTTGTTGATGTCCCTTCGTTTACAATTATCATGAACAGTTTTCCCAGATCTTCAATCAAAGGATATCTTAGAATCCTCATCATTTCTACCACAATAGGGTCTTTCCAACATATTTCATCAGTGAATTGTTTTGCTATTATGTGGTGATAATGAATTGAACAATCAAAGTCTATAAGAAGATAAAACCATTTACTTCGTATCATGTTTAATTTCTTTGGTATAAAAATATATTTCAATCATTTATGGTCTATGTATATATCACATTTTTCCCTATAAAAATAGTGATTCCAAATATTTAGATAGAAAACATCCACAACCATCTGCAGATCATACACTAGATAATTCTAATCATGAGGCTTCAACATTCAAAATGTATACAAAATCATCTTGTCATTTTTCCTGAGGACGATCCCAATCCCTTTTAGAGATGCATCACTAAAAATAATGAATCTTTATCTGATATATTGTATAGTTAACGCGGGTGGGGAAAATAATCTATTCTTCAAATCTTGGAAACATTATTTGCACTCTATTTTCTATATAGACATGACCCCTTTTCAAGTTATGTTGGTTAATGGATTTTAAAGTCAGGAATATTTTTTCAAAAAACTCCTATAATATCCTTTTAAACGAAGGAAACTGTGAATCTGGGTTGTTGTTGTAAATGAGTCCTCTATTTTAAAAAAATTGTCTTTATAGTGCCAAAAGATATTCCTTCATTGGATACAATTTACACCAAAATTTAAACTTATTCTAACCAAAACAAAAACATTCTAACCTTTAAAAATAACCTATCCTTCCTCATAGATTTTAAGTTAACCATTAGATGATCCTCATGCTTCATCCGAATTTGGGATTATATAATAATATCATCAATAAAAAACAAAAAAAAATTATCAGGGTATTCCTTAAAGAATCTATTAATAAAATCCACAAAAATAACCAGGTAATTAGTCATGCCAAAGGTCATAAATAACAATGAACACATAACTCCCTTATCTTGATCGAATGGATTTTTTCAAAATATCACCTTTATTCAACCTTAATGGATGGAAACAATATCAAAGACCAATATTGGAGATGAAATACCCCCAACAAGTTTTCGAAATAAATCATCAATTCTTGGAAGAGTGTACTTGTTCATCCCCATGATTCCATTATGTTCTCTATAATCAATGAATAATTACATGGATCCATCATTCTTCTACAAAAAGATAACATGTTCTGACCTAAAAGATGCACTAGTATGGATAAAACCCTTCTCCAAAAGATCATTATGTTGTTTATTTAATACATCCATCACAAAAAATTTCCATTTTATATTGGGTTTTGATATCGTCTTATAACAATGAATAGGTTCAACGGATAAATTTACATCCCTTTTTTGGGGATTCCTAGGTATCAAATCAATAAATATGTTAATTTCTTCCTAAATTTGGGGTGAATTCTCAATTTGTTTACTTTTATTTCCATGTTCATATTCATATATAAACTCCAAAAATAAGGATAATTTTTTTTCTTCTAGACCAAGATCAGTTTGAGATATCTCTCTATTGAAAAAAAAGCATGTTGTCCATTCATGAAAACTGATATTTCCTTGATTTGGGAGTTGACTTTAGAAATATAATTTTATATACAATCGATCCCTAGTATAATTTTATGTTCCAGTATTAGAATAAAAACTATATTTGTGATGAGATTGTGCTCACCAAATTGAATAATAGAGTATCTTTACAGTCTTCATGATTGGATAATCAATCTTGGAGTCATAGTTAGAAGTAATAATTATATAATTTCATGTATTGACTATATATTATTTACCATATTGGAGAAAAAAAATGAAGGGTTAGACCCCAAATCAAACAATGTACTTTATATCTTTGATAGAACAATATGATTACATGCCACCACGCCTTTTAGAGCTCCAAATTCAGCCATCATGATAGAACAAGCTTGTCCATTTTCCCCTAACCTATGATTTGGTTGATGGTGACTCCCCTCCACTGCCCTCAGATTTGGAAAATGATTGGAAAATTTAACATACTATCTACACATGAAGCGTTGTACTTTAAGTAGGGAATGTACCATATTCCCTTGTTCATTTGTGTTGGGAAGTTGAGGCTACACCTCACTATGAATGTTTTGAGCAATATAGTTATCTCTTCCACACTTGTAACACTTACCACTACTGAGAGGGAAGTTCATTAAACACTTAATTCTACATTTGTTACATGAGGAATGTTTCAGATGCATTCCTACTCTTCATTTTTCAAAGATCCTCACCAAGTTCAGATCTAGAGATCTCTTCTTCTCATTTGATTTTGAGATAACGATGTCTCACCGAACTTCGGTTCAACCTTCATTGCACTCCATATGATTTTAATAGAACTATCACAGTTACTACTGGATAAATTCTTATGTAGATGAGGTCTTAGTCCACTAAGGAATCTATCTACCAGCCCACTATGATCCATGATAAATCTAGATGTATAATGGGAATGTCTTGTGAATTTCATCTCATAGCTTCCAATAGATTCATTATCATTCATCTTTTGTTCACTGAATTCCTTTTACATTTTATTTCTCATCAAATGCGGGAAATATTTATTAAATAAGATTCCCTTTAAACTCTTCCCACTTCATAGCTTCAATCTCCCCAATTGGCCTTGTTTTTTTAATCAGTGACTACAACTAATCAGATTCTCCCTCTAAATGGTACACATCTTGCGTGAGTTTCTCTTATTTTGAACAATGATGTATAGAAAAGACCTTTTTTATAGAGATTATCCACTTTTCTACAATCAATGGATTGGTAGATCCACTAAACATTGGTGGTCGTTGATGTGTAAAGGACTTAATGGAATGTTATTCCCTTTGTGGTGAATCCAGTATCTCGGCTTTATTCATGTTATTTAACATAACGTGAGTTAGTTGATTCATCACATTTCAAATGGTTTTCATTATGGCTTCCATCAAAGATTCATCAGTTTCTGGTCCATTGTGCTCACCATTTACATAGTTTCCCCTATTTCCCTCCATTTTCTAAAATATGAAAACCTTAGTATGAAATGTGTTTCATTTAATAATATTATAACTCTAAGAAACCTTTCAGGTCATATAAGATCATTATTAAAGAATATATTCATTGAAAACAACTAAATATTTAATAATTCGTTAATAATTATTCATAAAAAACTTTTGATTAACCAAACATATCCCCTGGTAGTGACAACTCGTCCATTCAACAAGGCTATTTATCATGCACCAATTCATATTTTAATCTAGCTCAAAGTGTTTTTTTGAGTTTTACACCTAGATACATCAATTATATAGCCCCACCCACTTGTTTGTATCCAAACATGGATTTATTTTTTAGAAATCACTTACTTAATATCGCACCAAAATACCAGGAACTTTTTCTATACATAACCATTTCTTTAGGGTTCTTCGTGATGTATTAAAATCATAATTTCAAAAATTAACTAAACCTTACTTTGATATCAACTATTGAAATCCCACCATTTTATTACATAACATTACTTGGAATTTTATAAATAGATTTTCTTTTAATGTTTAGTGTCCTGGAAAAGGGGTACATAATATACGAAAACATAAATAAAAATATAATTCCACTCCAAAGGATTATTCAAGGTTTATCCAAAGTATGTTTATTTCATGTCATAACCATGGAGCATACATCAAAGTAAATGGTGAGAATAATTCCTAGTAAGGGTAAACATGGGAAACAATTTAATTGACATCTTGGGGAATATCAGTAAAACTTGAGGAAATACATAAAGGATTAAAAAATAGAAAAATAGGTATATCATATTAAAACAATATTCATGACAAGTAAATGTGTCTAAAACATTTAATTGAGTCATTAATAAGCCTACCATCATGTTTTATCTCTAAGGTGTTATAAAATTTACCATGGTTATTCACATAGGTATCGTAAAACTTTTCATCTTGAGAGATTAAATTATGTACCCAAATAATTATAGAACTATTAGAGAACATCATTCATATGTATTAACTAATCAAATCCACCTAGATCATAACAAAATATCCCATAAATAACTTATGGATAATAAAATACTGGGTTTTTATTTCAAAATCATGGTGTTTTATGAAGTTCTTAAAAACAAGAACCTTTTTTCATTTTAAACCCATATATAAAGGACGGTGGTTTTCATGTTTGTTAATCCCCTAATTAATTTAGATCATTCTAAAATATACGTGGTTACCCATTATTATATAGAAGTTTTAGTATTCAAAAAAGAAAACAAAATAATTTCTTGAGGATAAGAGAGGATTTTTGAGATGAAAATCTGGAAGCATAATGGGTATAAAACATTATTTTATAAAAAAATTAAAAAGAAAGGGGGAAAGTGTATCCCATTCATAAAGACCCTAATTAAATTATCGAGATATAATATTATGGAAATAAGAACCTAGGATAATAATTTTAAAGACATACCACATAAAATAGAACATTAACAAAAATGGAAGTTTGGATATTTCTCTTACCTTGAAGAGTTACAACTAAAACTAACTGATCGAGACCTTTGGGGCTTGAGGACCGCATGGGTGGTAATAATTTTAGAGATTATAGGATAGTTAATTAGGAATGAAATATAATGGGGTAATTTTTGGGTATTTAGAGAAAAATTTAGAGATTTTTTTTTTAATTTCTAAGGACACCATAGTACTGGTATTTGCAAAATCATGGGTCTCCCTATTGTATTTTTGAATGGTATTTGTCTATTTGGGACACCTTATATCATATTTCAGTGTACAAGATTCTAATATAATTTTAAATTACATAATACATCATTATGAATTCATTAATCACACTGAAAAATCAATACAATATTATTACAATTCACTAAAAACAAAATATTTTATAAAATTCTCTGAAATTAATTGTAACCTAATATCGATGTTTTGAATTTAAAAACAAAATTTATTTTATCATATTGAATCTATAAAAACTAAATACATTACTTTTAACTATAAAAATACTTTTTTAAAAATAATAGTGGAGATAAAATGCATAGTAACATGCATGGTAAAATTTTCGACACATGAAAAAAAAATTATCTTTTATAATTAAAAATGTATGTTTTTATGACAATATTTAATTATTATAAAAATTATTAACAAAAAATAATTTAGTATAATAATTTAAATCCTTGAAAAATTTAAAATTTTTAACTAATAAATAAATTTATCAAATTTCATCTCATTATTAAGATAAATTACTCAATAAACATAAATGATGTAATAAAAATTTTATTTAAAAAAGGATTATATTATAAGTAACAATGGCCTTGACACATAACACTTTTAAACACCATTGTATGACTTAATAGTATAAATTATGATGGTGATGGACTCTTAAGGTGGCTTGGATAACATCGTTTGAGTGATAATATCCACTAACATGAACTTCTCCTGTATGTGATTTTATTCTAGATTAACCGGTTGAAGCACATCTTGGGAATGGTCAAGAGCGAAGCCCAGTGATGCCACATCCTTCCCAAGCATTAAAAATTGGGCTTTGTATGCATCGATTCTACTGGATGAGGTTATTTTATCTTCTTTATAAGTTAAGTAACCATTATCATTTCTATTTATAAATAATAATAAAAAAGATAAGACTATAGTATCCCACAATCTTATTAACCAATGGTCATAATTGACCTAAGGTCATATAACAGTCGAAACTAAATGTTCACATTTAAAATTTGATCACTTTATAATATAACACACATTTTCATGAAACATTTTTCATTCCAAAATTTCTTGTCATTAAACTAAGCTATATGAATATATCACCGAGGTTATGATTAAGGGGCTGTTTAACATGTAATTTTACCCGTAGAACCAAAATATTTATACAAATTGGGATATCATGAGTCGCAAATAATGTAATTAATCTATTATGGAATATGAAACTTCATTATTTGAATTAGTATAGTTTACTTCAGTGCTTCCCACTAACAAATACCTTTGGCATTGACGATTCAAAATGGTCATGAATATTTATATGAGATCAAATATCATTCTATTTTTTCCACCAACCTATTCAGATCTGTTTAAAAGGTGGATATGGTCTTGACTGATATGGAAAGATTTATTAGTATGGGTGGTGAAACTATTGCAATAAGATAATGGAAGATTTCCTCATCTATTAAGAAGTTGAAGAGTGATGAACCTTGTTCTGGTAGTCGTGGATGTATTCTATGTCGCTCTAATTTTATTTCATCTAATCCATAGGGGAAAATCTTATTTTATTTTCCCAAAGTGTAATAATTTTTTGATCTAATTATAAATGTTATGAATCGTTGATGACATTAAATCTATGTCATTAATGGGGTCTTATATAGTTCTATTTTGAAAACCATCGTTAGATTAGAATTAAATTTTTTTTCCTTAAAAAATGGGATCTTAGGTGTAGTCTAATATTTTTTATAGATTTGGTTTTCATTATTATAGATATAAAGAGAATATTCAGATGAAGTGATATTATTTTCTTATAATGAAATCATATAATTATCCTAAATCTATGCATTTATATTCTATATAATTAACTTAGGGAAAAAAATCTAGGTCAGAAACTATTATAGGAACGGTATTTATTACTAATTATATTGATTTATAATTTGTTGATACATTTGCATTCAATTAGTTCATCTCTTATAAAGTTATTGATCTATTGGGATAGTAATTTTGGAAAATAGATTACATTATAGACCATTAGAAACCATTTGTAATGAAGAAGAAACGTTGATTTTAAGTTGCATTAATGTTATTTTATGGTCCAAAATATTATAATCATGTAGCGTTTTCTAGTTCTTAGTCTCTATATCTTTTAAATTATCCTAGGAATGGAGTGGATTATGATCTTTAATGTTCATATTGATTATCATCATTGTATGGTTTGGTTTTTTTATCTTAAAATAAATACTAATAATATCCTAGGAGAATAGGATTTGATATCATGTAGGGATGGAAATATTATTTTGGATAGTGGGTTAATTTCGAGTTAGATATATAGTTTTCTCTGGGATATAGTTTAATGGAATTCAAATGGTTAGATTCTTTCGGTGTTTGAAACCTATCCAAATGTTTTTTTAATGATTTATTTAGACATCCACCCAAGAGAAGTTAAATTATCCATCGACAAGAATCTGAGGATGTTCCCCATATATTTAACAAAGTATCAAGTGGATTAACTACGAATAATGAATTGAGTTTTCATCTTGGAGGTATCAAGAGATAGAGATCCTTACACCCTGGTGTTTCCCTAATGGAAGAACTGATCCTCATTATAATGAAGGCTGGCACAAGTATAGCGACCCAACCTTTTCTTACTTTACTATTAAATCATTTCAAAGATAAACAACATAATAGTATTACACATGGAGGATCCAGAGGTTTAGTGTCTTGGGAAAACTAGGACAATACTTAACAAATACAACATCAATCATAAACATTTATTTAATTTATTCTTCACTAGCTTCCCAGTGTTACTTTTCCTCTCCTTAGTACATGTAGCCACCTGAGGATATACATCAAAAGGTGTGAGCTAAAAGCCTAGTAAGAAAATAGATAAGAACAATACATCATGGGGTGAGCATAATCATAACATAGTCAAAAGATCATGACCATGAGAAGAGCATAAGTAAACGACTTGAAATGTGGCAATGCATAAAAATGAAACATCATGTCTTAGTGGTTAAATACCACACATACTTGTGAACAAAGATAGAATCATGTTCACACATAATTTCACATTTACTCATGAGATTCATCACTTTACCCAATGCATTGGAGATCTATACAATTCTGGGCGCACCCGTCACATTTAAACATTCATATTGCGATATATAATTTCGGGCGCACCCGTCACATCATAACATTATCATTATCATGATTGCCACAGAGAACACATATCAAAAATGTACATAAATAACCCATGGAAAGGAATGGGTTTCATCTCATAATAATACATTCATACGCTTTGGGTTCCCAAAAGAAAGAGGGAACAACATACTCGATATAAGAACCATCAACCTTGAATGAGAGGTAAAAGGTGAGATCTTGAAAGAAGAGTTCTTTTGGAAAACATTTTGATGGTTATAAAAACCAGTGAAAAACATGTATATCCCAGGAAAGTAAATTAAATGATGAACAAATGATCTTTGAGGAGTAACCATATCAAAAATGGAGTGAAAGAGGGAGAACCCGAAGGAAGAAAATTGGGTTCGAGATTTCCCCTTACCTTGTACTCGAATGCCTCCTTCTCTTTATTGTCCTGTATAATGACATTATATTCATTAATTAGAAATTAAATAACCTCTTATACATTAATAGGGCTCATTCTGGTTTCATTATTTCATATTATGTTCCTTTGTATGACTTATAGAGTTTAAAAACATTGTTCGGGGATGTTCGTTTTTATGGTTTTCTTGAGCGTTCCACTTGTATTCTTAAATTGATGTTTGAGTAGATCATGGGTAAACATACAGAACTGATATTACATGTAATTAATTATATTACAAAAGCTTGAATGATTTTATAATGAGTTATATTAGATCCATGTGGACGAATCATTAGATAAGAATTAAATGAAGATTATTTGGGTTAATTTGTGCAGTTTTTGGATCACAACGAACTCGTTTTAACATTTAACTTAGTAATATGGCCATAGGTTATTTCCAGAACATAAAATAGAACATAATACATATAAAATATTCTAGTTAAACCATAAAAATGGTTTCATGACCATATTTGAAGGTAGAAATGGAAAAAGAGAGCATGTCGTTTTTGAAGGTGATAAATTATCACCACATGAACAACGTTCTCTTTAATAAAATAAAAGGAAGGGGGAAAGGGTGTGGGGTGATATAATATAACATTAGAATCATAATATTACAGTATATATATAATACTGTATTTACAGAACAATTTTTATGAATATAGGTAGGGAGATATCAAGAAAGGAACTCAAACATGAAAGGAAATTAAAGGAGAAGAGAGAGAGAAATTACCTTTATAATCCTTCTCTTGAGATCCTCTTTAAGGAAGATAAGCTTGGTCTTTTGATGAGACCAGTAGATTTTGGACGTGGGGGATGAGCTAGGGAAGGTGTTTTGGGTAGAGTTTAGAGAAGTCTTGGAGCTTGAGAGGTGTGAGGAAAATATGGAGTGAAGGGTGGCTTTTATAGTGGAGGGGAGAGGGGTTTCCTTAATATAAAATAGATTAGTTTATTAATTTCACCAAATTCAAGGAATAGTGAGTCTTGGATATCCAATAATAGTAATTTTATAATTTAATCCCAAACCAAGTGGGCTTACATCAGCAGAACATCATCGGTGACTCAATTAATACATTATTTAGCTTTTATTGTGAATTATCAGATTCCACTATTCATCAAAAATTCAAGTATCTCAGAAAAATCCCAAAAATTTACCCCAACCATTTTTCGACGTTTAGAATCCAAAAAAAAGTCCATTTTTCAAAAATAATTTTCTATATATAATTAATTTAATATTTAAATTAAATCATAATTTACTTAAAATACCGTTTTTAAGATTAAAACTGATTTTATAGTTCTTTCAAAAATTATGTAGGGTCTTATAAAATTATCTAAAAACTACTAGAAATTGATTCAATACTTTATGAATACATTCCAGGGGAATAAATATTCTTTTAAATTAATTAATTAATTATAATTAATTATTTAGGACGTATAAAATACCAAAAACATTTACAAAGGTAAAATTATCACTTTCTATGATGTCTAAATTTTATTTTATTATTCATAGGTAATGTTACTCTTATTTACTATTCATAAGGTTCATATTACTATTCATAAGGGTAGGTTACTATTCACCAAAATTTTTTATTTTTTTGTTTCATTAGACACCAAAAACTATCATGAGCACAACCGTGTATATTGGATTTTTAAAATTCCAAACATAGGGGTGATGAAATTATGTTTAAAGGTCACTTATCACTTATTAGTTCGTTATTTTGTGTTTTTATGACATAGATATAAGAAAGGGATTTTATATTGAAATACTTTGGTCCGTTACATTCTTCTCCCCTTAAGAAATTTCGCCCCCGAAATTTTACTTTACACAAACAGGTGAGGGTACTTCTCCTTCATTGCCTCTTCTGGTTCCCTTGTTGCTTCCTCAAACCTTTGGTTCCTCCAAAACACTTTGACAAGGCGGGTTGTCTTGTTGCGTAGAACCTTATCACTTCAGTCCAAAATTTTTACTAGATGCTCCTAATAGGAGAGATCATCTTCCACGTGTACCACCTCTGAGTTTAGTACATGTGAGGGGTCTAGTATGTACTTCCACAGTAATGATACATGAAACATATCATGAAATTGAGACATATTTGGTGGAAGTGCTAGACAATAGGCCATGGATCCTATATGATCAAGGATCTCAAAGGGGCCAATGTACCTTTGTCTTAGCTTCCCTTTCTTCCCAAATCTCATGACTCTCTTCCATGGAGATATTCGAAGGAAGACTTTATCTCCAACGTCGAACTCCAAGTCCCTTTGACGAATGTCAGCATAGCTCTTTTCCCAACTTTGAGCAGCTTTGATGTGTTTCTGGATGACTTGAACCTTCTTGGTCATCTCCTGAACAAGATCTGGTCCAAGTAGCTTTCTTTCTCCAACTTCATCCCAACAGGTTGGAGTTCTACATCGCTTCCCATAAATAGCTTCAAACGGAGCCATCTGAATACTCGAGTGGAAGCTATTGTTGTATGAGAACTCAACCAATGGGAGGTGCTGATCCCATCCACCTTTGAATTCTAGAGATCATGCTCTTAGCATATCTTCGAGCGTCTGAATAGACCTTTTAGACTGGCCATCAGTTTTGGGGTGATAGGCCGTGCTGAAATTTAATTAAGTACTCAATGCATGTTGAAGGCTCCTCCAGAATTTAGATGTGAACCTTGGATCATGGTCAGAGACAATCGAGAGTGGAACACCATGAAGTCTCACCACTTCCTTCACATATATCCTTGCAAGCTATTCAAGTGAGAGGTCTTCCTGAATAGCGATAAAATGGGCAGTCTTGGTGAGTCGATCAACTACAACCCATATCGCAGTATTTCCTCTTGACGTTTTCGGGAGACCCATGACAAAGTCCATAGTAACATTTTCCAATTTCCACATGGGTATAGGCAATGGTTGTATCATACCTTTGGACTTTTGCTGCTTAGCTTTAACTTGCTGACATACCAAGAACCTTGATATATATTCTGCAATCTCCTTCTTTATGTTATCCCACCAGAAGTGTTCTCGAAGATCACAATACATCTTGGTACTTCCAGGATGAATAGAGAAAGTTGAGATATGTGCATTATCCAACAGCTCCTTCTTTATTCTGGGTGATGAAGGCACACAAATCCACGTTCCAAACCGAATCACACCAACATCGTCGATATGGAACTCTTGAAGCTTCCCTTCCATTACTGATTCACCCTGTTTTTTATCTCCACATCATCCCTTTGTGCTTCCTTAATGTTCTGTTGGATGGATGGTTGCGCAATCATTTGGGCAAGGTAGGATGTATCTCCTACCCTTACGATTCCCAAATCTATCCTTTTCATATCCAAGAAGATAGGGTCTTTCTCAATCCTCAACATGGATAGAGTAGCAGGTTCTTTCCTGCTTAGAGCATCAGCTACCTTGTTTTCCTTTCCAGGATGATAGTGAATAGATCAATTGTAATCCTTGATTAGCTATAACCATCTCCTTTGATGCATGTTGAGCTCCTTTTGTGTGAATATATACTTTAGGATCTTGTGGTCAGTGTATATGTCACACTTCTCGCCATAAAGGTAGTGTTTCCAGATTTTCATGGCAAAAATCACGGCTGCCAGCTCTAGATCATGCGTCGGGTAGTTCTTCTCATGGATCTTCAACTATCGTGAGGCGTAGGCTATCACATTATCATTTTGCATGAGTACACAACCCAAAACTTTCTTTGAAGCATCGCTGTATATCACAAAACTTTCTCCACTTTTCGGTAGTGTGAGTACAGGTGTAGTGATCAGCCTTCTCTTTAGCTCCTTGATGCTTCCCTCACATTCTTCTATCCATACATACTTTTCCCCTTTCCTTGTTAACATAGTTAGTGGGATTGACAATTGTGAGAAGTTTCTCACAAAACGTCGATAGTACCTAGCTAATCCAAGAAAACTATGGATTTCTGTGACACTAGAGGGCCTGGGCCATTCCTCAATAGCCTTTGTCTTTGAAGGGTCCACATAAATTCCCTCTCTTGTGATCACATGTCCCAAGAACGTGACTTGATTCATCCAAAAGTCACACTTTCTGAACTTGGCGTACAACTTCTCCTTTCTCAATGTGGCCAACAAAAGTCTTAGATGTTCTTCATGTTCCTCCTTACTCTTAAAGTAAATGAGAATATCATCAATAAACACTACCACAAATTTGTTGAGGTACTGTCTAAAGACTATATTCATCAAATACATGAAGATTACTGGGGAATTAGTAAGTCAGAAGGGCATCACCAAAAACTCATAGTGCCCATACCTTGTACGGAAGGCAGTCTTCGGAATATCTTCCTTCTTCTCCTTTACTTGATTATATCCAGAATGAAGATCCACCTTTGAGAAGTATTGAGCTCCTCTTAACTGATCGAACAAGTCATCAATCCTTGGGAGAGGATACTTGTTCTTTATGGTGATCTTGTTGAGTTCCTGATAATCAATACACAGCTGCATGGTTCCATCCTTCTTCTTCACAAAGAGCACTGGCGCACCCCAAGGTGATGCACTAGGGCATATGAACCCTTTGTCCAGATGCTCTTGCAGCTGCTTCTTTAACTCCTCCAGTTCGATAGGAGCCATCCTATAGGGGAACTTCGAGATAGGAGTAGCTCTAGGTATGAGTTCAATTGAGAACTCTACCTCATGATCCGTGGGAATTCCAGGTAAATTTTCGGGAAATACATCGTTGTATTCCCTTACGATGGGTATTTCCTCAAGTTTGGCACTTTCCTTCGACTCAACCATTTGGGAGAGGTATGCTTCTTCATAAGGAATCATCACCCACACCATTGAAGGATTTTCCAAAGGATATTCATGATCTTCCTTGCATTTGTAGAGGAGCATGGTATTGTTCGGTATATGAAAATATATTTCCTTTTCCCGACAGTTGATATGTGCTCTATATAACGAGATCCAATCCATTCCCATTATAGCGTCGAATTCCACCAAGGGAATTATTACGAGATTTGTCGGAAGAATCTTCCCACATACGTCAACAGGATAAGAGTCAAGCACTTGGGTTCCAATGATTGCACCACTTGGTGTTTTTACAGATATCTCTACTTCAAGGTTTTGGGGCTTCGATTCTATAGTTCTAGCAAACTTGCAAGATATAAAGGAATGTGTAGAACCAGAATAAAATAAGAATTTTTCCATTCTTGAGTGAATAAGTAGTGTACCTTGTACGACTTCATTATCATGTTCCACCTCCGCAGTAGTGATGGCATAAGCCTTCCCTTTATCCTTTGGCTTTGGTGTTTGTTGGTTCTGATTACCCTTGAGAGCTCGAGGTTTAGTGCACAGGTTTGAATAGTTCCCTAGCTCCCTACAGTTATAGCATTGAACCATGAGTGGTTCTCTCCTTTCATCGGCTACATTATCAATCCTTTTCATGTCTTTTTGACACTCGTGATCTTAGTGTCCTTCCTTCCCACACTTAAAGAATTTCTTCGTACCTTTGAGGCAGTTCCCATGGTGCAACTTCCAACATTTTTGACATGTGGGTCGTTGTGTTTTCTTCCCATCTTTATCACTAGATCCACCATCTTGAAACTCCATCTTTCTTTTCTTATCACCATAGCCATGGGACCAATCTCCAAACTCCATCTCCACTTTGAGAGCACACCGAACTACTTCTTCATAACTCCCAAAGTCTCAAATTTCAAGAGCCGTTCGAAGATGTGGTTTTAATCCACTAAAGAATCTATCAATTTTTCTATCATTGTTGATAAAAAAACACGAAGCATACCTTGAGAGCTTTGTGAAATTTTCTTCATAGGCTGTGATAGATTATCCTTCTTTTTGCTTGAGCTCTATGAATTCTCTCTCCATCTTTGTGCGAAGAGTTAATGGGAAGTACTTATTAAGAAACATTATCATAAAGTCTTCCCATTCCATCTCTTCAATTTCATCCCTTGGCTTGGTGTTCTTAATCAAAGCCCACCATTGATCAGATTCTCTATCTAGAAGATAAACGGCTAGAGTCACCTTATCCATCTCGGAACAGTGAAGAACAGAAAATATCTTCTCCATGGAGTTGACACACTGTTCTGCAACTAGTGGATCAGAAGATCCACAAAACGTCGGTGGTCATTTCTGCATAAAACATTCGATAGCTTGTTGCTCCCTCTTTGGTGAAGGAGGAAGTTCCCCATTATTATGGTTATTATTCATAACTCGAGATAATTGGGTAAGCATCACCATGACGTTTTTAACTCCACGTCCAAAATAATTGGGGATGTCGTTCGGGCAATCGTTGCATTGACCTTCACAAGAGTTCTTGGCCCGATTTCTCCTAGTTCCCACCATTTTCTAAAATAAAAAATATTAGAACAAAACATAAGTAAAAAAGTCATGAATAACTTATTCATTTAAACAATTATACCAAAAACAAAACATATGGGATCCCTAGGTAAATATCCTTGTGTATATATTTGTACTCTGTCTCATGCTATAGGTTTTCTTTAGGGTTCACTAATCCTAATTCCCAAATTAACTACACCTTTCCTTTGATACCAACTATAGAGACCCTGCCTTTTCTTACTTTACTATTACATCATTTCAAAGATAAACAACATAATAGTATTACACATGGAGGATCCAGAGGTTTAGTGTCTTTGGAAAACTAGGACAATACTTAACAAATACAACATCAAGCATAAACAGTTATTTAATTTCTTCTTCACTAGCTTCCCAGTGGCACATGTCCTCTCCTTAGTATATGTAGCCACCTGAGGATATACATCAAAAGGGGTAAGATAAAATCCCAGTAAGAGGATAGATAATAATAATACATCATGGGGTGATCATAATCATAACATAGGCAAAATATCATGAACATGAGAGGAGCATAAGTAAACGACATGAAATGTGGCAATGCATAAAAATGAAACATCATGTCTTCGTGGTTAACTACCACTCATAATTGTGAACACAGCTAGCATCATGTTCACACATCATTTCACATTTACTCATGAGATTCATCACTTTACCCAATGCATTGGAGCGCTATATAATTCCAGGTGCACCCGTCACATTTAAACATTCATATTGCGCTATATAATTCCGTGCGCACCCGTCACATCATAACATTATCATTATCATGATTTCCACATAGAACACATATCAAACATGTACATAAATAACCCATGGAAAGTAATGGGTTTCATCTCATAATAATACATTCATAAGCTTTGGGTTCCCAAAATAACGAGGGAACAACATACTTGATATAAGAACCATCAACCTTGAATGAGAGGTAAAAGGTGAGATCTTGAAAGAAGAGTTCTTTTGGAAAGCATTTTGATGGTCATAAAAACCAGTGACAAACATGTATATCCCAGAAAAGTAAATTAAATGATAAAAAAATGATCTTTGAGGAGTAACCATATCAAAAATGGAGTGAAAGAGGGAGAACCCGAAGGAAGAAAATTGGGTTCGAGATTTCCCCTTACATTGTACTCGAATGCCTCCTTCTCTTTAATGTCCTGTATAATGACATTATATTCATTAATTAGAAATTAAAGAACATTTTATACATTAATAGGTTTCATTCTGGTTTCATAATTTCATATTATCTTCCTTTGGATGACTTATAGAGTTTAAAAACATTGTTCGGGGATGTCCGTTTTTATGGTTTTCTTGAGCGGTCCACTTGTATTCTTAAATTGATGTTTGCGTAGATCATAGGTAAACATCCAGAACTGATATTACATGTAAATAATGATATTACATAGGATTTAATGATTTTATAATGAGTTATATTAGATCCATGTGGACGAATCATTAGATAAGAATTAAATGAAGATTATTTGGGTTAATTTGTGCGGTTTTTGGATCACTACGAACTCGTTTTAACATTTAACATAGTAATATGGCCATAGGTTATTTCCAGAACTTAAAATAGGACATAATACATATAAACTATTCTGGTTAAACCATAAAAAATGGTTTCATGACCAGATTTGAAGGTAGAAATGGAAAAAGAGAGCATGTCGTTTTTGAAGGTGATAAATTATCACCACATGAACAACATTCTCTTTAATAAAATAAAAGGAAGGGGAAAGGGTGTGGGGTGATATAATATAACATTAGAATAATAATATTACAGTATATATATAATAATAGATTTACAGAACAATTTGGATGAATATAGGTATGGAGAGATCAAGAAAGGAACTTGAACATGAAAGGAAATTAAAGGAGAAGAGAGAGAGAAATTACCTTTAGAATCCTTCTCTTGAGATCCTCTTTAAGGAAGCTAGGCTTGGTATTTTGATGAGACCAGCAACTTTTGGACGTGGGGGATGAGCTAGGGAAGGTGTTTTCAGCTGACTTTAGAGAAGGATTGGATCTTGAGAGGTGTGGGGAAAATATGGAGTGAAGGGTGGCTTTTATAGTGGAGGGGAGAGGGGTTTCCTTAATATAAAATTGATTAGTTTATTAATTTCACCAATGACAAGGAATAGTGAGTCTTGGATGACCAATAATAGTAATTTTATAATGTAATCCCGAACCAAGTGGGCTTACATCATCAGAACATCATTGATGACTCAATTAATACATTATTTAGCTTTTATTGTGAATTATCAGATTCCACTATTCATCAAAAATTCAAGTATCTCAGAAAAATCCCAAAAATTTACCCCAACCATTTTTCGACGTGTAGAATCTCAAAATGAAGTCCATTTTTCAAAAATAATTTTCTAAATATTATTAATTTGTTATTTAAATAAAATCATAATTTACTTAAAAACCCATTTTTAAGATTAAAACTGATTTTATAGTTCTTTCAAAAATTACGTAGGGTCTTATAAAATTATCTAAAAACTATTAGAAATTGATTTAATACTTTATGAATACATTACAGGGGAATAAATATTCTTTTAAATTAATTACTTAATTATAATTATTTATTTATGACTTATAAAATACAAAAAATGTTTACTAAGGTCAAATTATCACTTTCTATGATGTCTAAATTTTATTTTATTATTCATATATAATGTTACTCTTATTTACTATTCATAAGGTTCATATTACTATTCATAACGGTATGTTACTATTCACCAAAAAAATTTATTTCATTAGACACCAAAAACTATCTTGAGCACAACTGTGTATGTAAGATTTTTAAAATTCCAAACATAGGGGTGACAAAATTATGTTTAAAGGTTACTTATCACTTAGTAGTTCATTATTTTGTGTTTTTAGGACATAGATATAAGAAGGGAATTTTCTATTGAAATACTTTGGGTCGTTACAACAAGTATCTAAATATTCATTGATAATCAAAAGATATATTAAGTGGCTATTAATAACAAATATCTATTACATTTTATTGATGTTCTATTTGATCATATCAGGGGAGTGAGATAGAGCTCTAAAATAGACTTGTATCAAGATAACATCAATTGTGATAGAATGAATGTAATATTTTATAGAAAAAAACTTACTAGAAGGTATAAACATTATGAATATCATGATATTACCTTTAGAATAATGAATTATCCTATAGTATTTAAGTAATTATTGAATTGTATCTTCCACTAATACTATGAATCATTTTTCATTTTTTTATGATATTCTTGACAATTCCAAGATGAATGCAGATATTTTGAATCATATATATCATATTTTAAGAATATGTAAAGAACACTTATTGTAAACCAAGATATCTAAAATAAAAATTATGATTAAATAATTAAAATTATGGGTAATATTATTTCTAAATGTGGGGTTTTTTCGATCAAGATTACATTTATGTGGTAAAATCATAAGAAATACTGAAAAATATTTCTGAAATCATATGTTTTCAAGGTATTTCTAGATAATATAAATGGGGCTTTCAATGTTTCCCTATATTGGAATTTCCCTTGAACTTTTTGAGTGAAAAATGAGTAAGAATTAAATATATTTATATTTCTTAAAAATATTTATTTAGTTTTAGGTTGATACCATCTCTTATTGTAATTATTTAATATTATAAAAAAGGATTAATGTTGTATTGTGATGTGTTTATTATGGTTTTTTGGTATGTTTTAATGTATCATTATTATATTATAAAAAATGGCTTGTTATATTTTAAGCTTTATGAGATGAACTACATCACTCATTACATGGAATCGGAAATGGTGATACACAAACTAAATATGTGGTGCCGCTATTTTTATAAGGAGAAGTTCAATATGTATAAAGATCATAAATGTTTTAAATACATCATCTACTATAAGGGCATAAATCATAGGTAGAGATATAAGGTGGAATATCTACCAAATTTTTATTTTTATTTGATTTATATCCAAGATTATGGTAATGTGTTTAGTAATATAATAATAAAAAAATTATTGACTTAATCTATGAATTAATCTAACTAATACTTTTATTTTATGATCCTTTTGAACTAGTTATAGTTAGATGTCATAGATCTGAAAGATCAAGAATAATTGAATAGTTTTCCAGTATGACCTTTGTTGGAAGTCCATAACAAGAAAGATATAGTAAGTGATCATTATTATTAGTGATTAATGGTAATTATAATGGTGTGTTATCTAGAGGTGACTGGTCCTAACCTCCAAATGATGTAATATTATTCTGAAATAAGTTGGTATTTTCTATATCTATGAGGATGGATGTCTAAAATTATCAGAATAATTATATTTGAGAATATAACCCTAGTTTCACTAATATATTTTATAAATTAAATTAAGTATAATAGTGTCTATAAACATGTATGATATTGTAGATTCTTTATTTCGTTGTGTCATTTGTCAAAAGCAAAAGATCATGCCTCTAAATCCTATAAAAATATTGAATCAAATTTGTATTCCTTTATAGAAGTGGTATTATATCTCCATGGGATTCTACATTGTCATTCCTTTCTAAAAAACATTGAAGGATTCCATTTGATGAATATTGATCGATTACCAATGTCATCCCACCTCTTTCCAATAAATGATAGTACATGAGAGGGAGATAATTAACACATATATGTCTATGAGATTGTGAAACTATATAGAGTCTCGTCGGTAGTAATATTCAATAAAGACACATCCATTACTTAATAACTATATATGGGTTTTTAGGAATCAATGGGGTCTTAATTAATCTTTAGTATGGATTTCCACCAACAAACAAATGGTTAAATTGTGTGGGTGATTCAAATTCATGAGGATATGTTTTATAATAGTGTACGTGATAGTAGAGACCCATGGGATAAACTTATATTTTTAAAAAATATATCTTTAAATAATACTTATAAATCATCAATAAATATGTATATTTTAAAATATAATTATGGATGACCAGGTTGATCCCCTCTGTAGGGAGGAAATGGGTGTGTATCATTTTCTGGGATTGAGCATTATTATGAGAAAATGAGTTAATCTCATTTGATCTGAAAATAGTTGGTGATGGATCAAAGTCACCATAAATATTATGATGACCAATTATATTATCCCTTGAGGTGTTTAATATGAAATCAAGTATTTCAAATGTTTTCCTCCCAGTTGAGACATCAGATATTAGAGAAGTAGTGTAACATTACAACACAGAATATCATTAAATATTATATAATAGAGAATCTAATAATGTTGGTATACTAGTTGTCATAATAAACATAGTTCATGTTGATTCAGTATGTGTTCCATGTGTCTCAATTAATGAAATACTACATGAACCTATATAACATAGTTCAATGGGATGATATTGGATTTGGGTCTCAAGACCACTATGATTGAAAAAATAGTTTATATAATACATTACAATTACATGGTTTTATTAGGTAAATATATTCCTATATTTTTTATATTAGGTAATCGCGATAAGGATAACCGTAAAACTTTAGATATTTAGGATTCGTTGAAGGAAAAGTATCATAACTTATTCTCCAATAAATAATATTAATGAAATTTTAATGGTAAGATGTGGAAAGGGTATTTTTTACACCTATATTATCAACAATATGTATTTATATTATTTTATTTCTATTATTTATCACATTATAAGGAGTATTGTGAGTATGGGTTTTGAGAACATGAAAATCGGAGGAATGTGAGAGATATATTATTAGAAAATTGGTAGTATAAACCATGAATCCCTACCATGTATCGACAAAATGCATAGAGGGAGGTGGAGTTATAGAAGAATATTAATGATTGGAACATGGGTTCCCTAACTGGATGAATAAACCATGTATAATTTGGTGACCATTATATATTTTATAACCAATTTTTTTTATGTTTTTTAAAATTTTAAAAAAACTAGGCAATTTTCCAATAATTGGAACATGAAATTTAAATATTATCCTTTTTAAAATTAATTCTTTTTTTCACCCCCATTTTTTCAATCCTTTAATATCCTTCTATCAGTTTTATCTTCAACCTCATCTATCTCCTATGGTTGTATCCTTTTGGTACATGTTTATTTTTTCATGTTAATCTATCCTTCTCCCATAATTTTCTCTTTTTCTCTATATTTCTCTTTTTTCTTTAATTTCCTTCTTGATCTCTTACTGTTGTTTTCTATAGTGGAAATGTTGAAGAATATTGTTAGGTTAATAAAAATATTTAATCTTATAGTTAATGTGAGATCCATATCATTCTAATTTCATGAATTTGGATGTAATGTAATAGGCTTCAATGGATTTTAGAATGTGTCCCTACCAAACCTCCTCTTTTTGGAACACTTTTTGTGGTTGGGATTCTAAAATGAGTATTATGTTTGAAATAAATTTATTATGACTATTTTGTAATTTATTTTAATCTTCTAATTGAATTATGTTCTATGAAGTTAGGATTTTACTGGTTTCTATGGTATATACATTAAATATTATTTTCAATGTAGAAAATTTGTTTTATAAATTTATTCTTACACTTTTCTCAACTCAAATGAATTTATAGAAGATATTTTGATTGAAAAATTACTTATATAAAATATGCTTCATTGTTTAATATTATATTACATCATATTATGGTTTTCTTGGAATTATAATATTTTGACATGTGTATTTTCTTCTATTTTACTTCACATAAATTAGTGGATTTCTAAAATTATGGACATTTTATATTGATGGTTATGGTATGAGATGGGTTTATTTTATATATACATGGTAACCTTGGATATTTATATGGTTAATTGGGGTTTGGGATAAATGGGATACATGTTTACCTTTAGCCCATGACACTAATCTCTCAATAGGGGGTTATTGATCAGTAAGTCCAAGGGTAAGTAAAATTATATGTATTTCACGTTCACCATAGTCTAGTCAGTATTCCATTATTTGGGTATCAGGTTAACCATTTATTATACTTCAGGTTCGAACCATATATTATATTATGTTGAAATAATTTTTTATTCGTTATTTTGGAATATAAATCAGTATCTATCATATATTATTTTATTATATTGTTTATTACGCCGTACATTCACTGACTTCTAAGTAAGTTGGTTATAAAAAATACTTAGAACACGATTTATTATTTTCTAATGAAAGACATTTTATTTATATAATTTATAAATGTATTTTGATGTACTGACTTGGAATTTCTATATGACATAAGTTATATATATTATTAGTGGTATCATATTTGGAATTTCTCACACCTATTATAAATCCTCCAATAATATATACACTTTTTTCACCTAATAAAGCTAAAACAAATGGAGATTATTTATTTGGTGGTATTTATTAGACTCCATCTTTTTCATTAATGAAAATATAACCAAGTGGATATTCTGGGTTATGAGGAAGTGGATAGTATTGTATTTTGTGATGAAAGGTTATTCTGAGGATGTGTATATATTATCAACATTAACCTTCCTTTTATTTTTTGTAATTTATATATTGTGTTCCATGAAACATTTCATATTTATTTTATAGATTATTGGTTGGGTGTTTACTTGGTTTCATTTTCCTACACCCTTTTTGATTTGGTTAATGATATTTACACTATTTATTTAGGTTTCCCAATTATCCAATATATGGATGTCTCATTAAGGGTTCATATTTAGAGTCTTACACATGATTCAATATATTATGAGAGTGAAATCACTCCCAATAATCTTGTATGATTACTTAGGTGCTTTCTCCATTCAATAGTGATATATAACATGATTCCAGCATTATAGTGGGATGACCAAGATGACGTGTTCGGTAAACCCCCCTAGTTCATTATATATTCATTTATAATTATCTAATATACTCTTAATGATATGGTAATGTTATATAAAGGATAATAATACTTCATACTTTACGAACATGAGAAGGAATGAAATATGGTTGGCATACTAAGTATATAGGATCATGGTACCATACCCATTATAAGCATTTAAATAGAGTAAATATTCTATGAAATTTAATTGATAAATTTATAAATCTTAAATAAAATCAGAAAACAAACTTTCCACAAATGTTTTGTTATAAAATATAACAATATGAAGGTCGATGAGGCACAAAACAATAATATGGAGCTATATATTAATTTTTTTAATAATATATATATCAACATTGAAAACAATAAATTGATATGATTTGGAATATAAATATATTTCTCAAACATACTAAACTAATGAATGGTATTTTGGATGATGAACATTTATTATAATTTTCTATTCACCCGAGAAGCATAAAGGTGTATAAAGATCCAAAGGTGAACTTTCAGTGGGACAACATAAAGAGGAAAATTATTCTGTTTACATCTCAATTATTTATATGCTATAATATTAATGAAAATATCATATGAATAATGGGATGATAAAACCATTACCCATTCCTATGTATAAATGGGGGAATATCACATTGTGTTTCATCAAAGGTCAACGAAATTACATTAAAGGAAGCAACAATATTTTTATGGTTACTTAACATAAAATTTATGAAAATTTTATTTGTATTTTTGTGTATTAATTAGTTGATAAACGTGAAATAATATACCTAAAAATGATGGTAAGTCTATATAGAGTATCAATACTTATTTTATATAGTCATGGTCCAGGATTTGTATCATGTTTCCCGATAGGTCATCAAAAATAAATATGTACATAATAAAAAATTATCATAGTCTTTCATCCTACAAATGATGGTAAATTTGAACATATAACTTAAATTTTGTTAGATATGTTGAGATATTGTATAATTTGTTTTTGATTAATTTTATATTAACGAATTCCTTATATGAAGATCTTATATAACTACTTTTACCATTCAATAATTCAAATTGGACCATATAATTATTTTTATGAAAAGAGATAAATAAATTTATAATTTTGGGATAATTATACAAGGAAAATGTTAAGGGGATTCAATGTTAAATAATAGATTATATAAAAGGTTAAATCTATGAAACAAAATATTAGAGAGGAAAAAAATGATACAAGATCTATGTTGAAATTTATAAATGATACTTCAAGTTTGAAGATGGAGGAAATGTCTTCCTTTGAATATCACCATGTAAGAGGGTAATGAAATTAAAAGGAAAGGGAAATCTATGACTTAAATACATCATACGCCACATGGGGACTTTATCTTATCAATTAAAACATTCATCAAACCTAACCTAAGGGCCTTGTGTGTTCCCTGTGTCAAAGAAAATAACAATCAATCAATATTAACTTTTTATTAAAAAGTAGGAAAGGACCACAGTTCATGGGGGTTGAAATTTATGAAAATTGAGATCAGCATCCCCTAAAATAAGAGTAAAATGGTATAATAAGGTCTTGGTTGTGCAATAAAATTTAATTACCTCTCTAGAATTCCGATTTTTTCCAGAGCATCTACTACAAAATTCCCCTCCCTCAAAGTGTGAACAACATCAATGCCTTTATCCATGAAAATTGTTCCCTTCTGCCTGAAGTAAAGGTGTGGGGGAACTACTTCAAAAACCCATTTTAATGCCTTTTTTTATTTATGATATCAGTTTTTAACTAACGTTTATAAAGGTTATGTAAAAGATTATATTTTCAGTGTCACTTTTATAAAAAGTGACACCAAAAATCATTTTCATTGAGGGTTTCAACGTTGGCATATTAAAAAAACTAATGCTGATAACTGATTTTCGGCATCGGTTTTAGGTAAAACTGATGCCAAAATGAAATAGGTTCAAGTTTACGACGTCAGTTTTGGATAAAACCTATGCAATAAACTAGTTTTTTGGGTCAATTTTATATAAAACCGACACTGAAAACCCTTTTTTTAAATAAAAATATTCTTTGGTTTTTAAAATAACTGGCATCGTAAGTTAAGATTTTTTTTAGAAAAATCAGAAAAACTATATTTCCAAATAAATAGAAACCCCTATAAAAAAAATATACGCAAAAATCAAATGGTATTTATCATTCAATAAAAATATAGAACATAAATAATTTTATCTAGTTAATAAAAATATTATGTATGCATTTATATTATAAAGTAGAATTAAAAAACAAGTACCTGCAATCAATAACTTCTTTAAAAACAATTTTGACCTTTGCAAGTCTCATGACTACAGAATTTTCTGTTCCTACACCGCCCAACTATTCTATAATATCCAAGACAATACATTTGAGTCAATAAAAAAATTTCATAGATTGCAGTTAAATATTAATGCATCAATAAATCTTATAAAAAGATAGACACAGACATTGTAGAGGCACTTGAGAGAACTCAATGAATTCTACTATCGAGTGTTGGAAGAATATGTTGTTGTTGGAAATGCCGAATCTGTGGTTAAGGATAAATGGGATGGTTTGATGGTAAACTGTGCTATAATGGCTGATCAGATAAAGTAGGCTGAGAATTAGATGGCTAATGAATACAATCGGTGGAAGAACTTCATTTCTCATTTCAAGTTAGTGATTTTTTTCCTTTTATGTGTGTGTTGATATCCCATGATGGATGAGTGTATGTACATTTATTATAATATATGTATAATAGGATTTATGTTTAGGGATTTTGTGATTTAATACCTAAATTACCATGTTTATAATTTCATTGAAATATGTGGTATGATAAAAATAATCAGGGAAGAAGTAGATAAATATATTATATTTCATTTTTATTTGAGTGATAAGCTGAAAAAATAGTGGAATAGGGTACCTCGTCAATATTTTACCACATGGGGTGATCATATACATTGGAGGGTATGATGTGAATTATATTCATGTTATTTTATTTGTGACCTCTAGTGGATTTAGAATATATCAATATATCTATGTTTCTAATGCATCCATGATTTTTATGTTATGCCCAGTGGTGTTTGTGTGTGTGTATGACCTTGAGAGACATTTTCTGATGTGGTAACTAATGTGAATTTGTATCCCATGAAACCATATTTTATGTTGGATTCCCTATAAATTCTTATGTAAATTGTTACCATGTTACATAATTATCCCATGTTTATGTATGTTTCTAGAAATATCTCTTGATGACATGTATTATTCTTCCTTTTATGATATTTCTTGTTGAATGTATTGCATTGCCAAGGGAAGCATTATTTGGTAGTTGGAACAAGTTGACAATCAAGATATGATTATACAGGGGTGGTTGACCTAACACGAGACAATGATTATGAAGTACAAATGATTTTCCTATGGCTATACCTAAAATACAATTCATTATGGATACCAAGTACCATGAAAGAAATTTATTCCATGTGGATATCAATTATATGTTCACACATCATCATTGTGGCCAGACTCAATACTCAATGCCTTAAGTATACTATATAACATGTTTAATTCACTTTTGGATTTTTTTTGTCAGTTATAATGTCTTTTTTATCCTTTTGGCATGGAGTTGTTGCAGGTACGACATGGTTTCATGTCAGCTTGGATAGTACATAGCCTCCTAACACATGGTTGATTGATTATTTATTCTTTCACATACTAAGCATTAACAAAAAAACCTACACCGAAAGTTATAATTTGTTTTAGAAAATTCAGAATGTTACACTTTCAAAATAATGTAGAATTAAAATACACGTACCTGAAATTAATGGCATGATCATTATTAATTATTGTTGAAGAATAAATTTGATTATTAGTTGGTTCAAACACCTAATATATCAAAAGAGTTAGTTCTTAGAACCCATATGTATTATTATTTATAAATATTAGAATACACATACCTCAAATACTAATCAGAGATAACAAATAGTTCCCAAAATTAGATTGAATATGGGATATATCAGATCGAGAATATGAATATGAATAATTGAATGCCTATAAAAACATTGAATGATATGAGATTAAAAAAATAGAATAATATGGAAGAATATATATAAAATTAATACAACTAACCTTATCAAAGTCAGTAGTTTTCCCAGTTGTGAATATCTCATACATGAATCATAGAATATAAAAACACAATATTCAATATTTCTTTATAGATGATGATAGTACAGTTAAAAACATTATCTTGTTAATAAAAATTAATATATAACAATATATTAGAACAAATTCTAATATAAAAGCTAATTACATGTACTTAGTCATTTTTTATTTTAATTGGTGTCTTTATCGAATTGTATTCTTTGTTAAATTTTTCCCATGAACAAAATTTTCATATATATGAACTAATAATAAATATCTAAATAATGAGAATTAATCTTAATTAGATTATAAAAAACAAAAAAAACATACTTTTATAATAGGGTGGAAAATATTTTACCAACATTATCTAATAAAGAGAAAACCCAATATACGGTGCATTCACTTGGTCACAATACACCTAACAACCATTTCCCCTATAATAAAAAAGTTCACAATTAATGACATTATAATGATAATTAGTTCATAATTATGTTTTTTTCTTACTTATCATGAAATCCTAGAAACCAGCACTGAGTCTTCGAATGTGATAATCAATCTCACATATATGCAACTCTACCAGGATTCTTCATATATTTCACTCCAATTGAAATGAAATTTGGATCTATAAAAATAAAAAAAATACATTCATTTTGTAAAATAAGCATGTGTAGATACCTAAATGAAAAATATAATATAGTTGGTCAATTTAAAACCATCGTTTATTAAATAAATACAAATACAAATTTCAATTTACTAATATGGTTAACAACCGCACCACTTTTAGGCCATGATCTTTATAATTTACTAGATGCATGAAATATGCCTTGAGTAATCTCAAAGGATATTCTCTTCCATATATATTGGTCTTCATCTAAAACTCATAGATAAAACTAATTGAAGAAGATGTCTAAGAAAATATTTGTATCCCATAAAGAAAAATCTGAAGTACCCACTGTTGATTGTTCTTCAACATTTTGTTTCCTTTGTGCAGCTTCTTTGTATTTCAGATAATCCAATCTATGTTAAATGTCTGAAAACATTATAATTAATTTTTAACTATTTCAATGTAATATTTAAAAAAACACATACCTCATATGAAATATAACGAAAAAAACAAGTTGGCCAAAGTAAAAAATGACAAACAAAATCCCTAACTATGGTCATATCTTTATTAGGAAATTATAGTAGAGAATTAGGTTCTATAATATCCAGTACTGATACTCTAACCTGACCCATCTTCATTGGTTGGTGGTGTAAAGAATCCCCATAAAAAAATCATGAGTCCTAATGAAATAATATGTATGTGAGGTTCTCCAACAAACATTTCACAATAAATGTTTTGGTCTGATTGAAGTGGTGGAGAATCAAAGTAAGTAGATGGGGTAGGGTATTCTGGGTGAGCGGGATGTGAAGGATAAGAAATGAAAAAGGTGTGTTAGTTTTTATAATTTATATAATATAAATGCTGATGAAAAATAAATAATATACCTGGGAAGGCTGCTCATACAGGACATGGTAGGCAGATAGGGCAGGGTAGTCCGTGTGAGCAGGCTGGAAGACTGATAAATGAAATAGTTATATTACTATTTATAATTAATTAAATAGAAAAATTGATGTAAAATAAATAATATACATGATATAAAAGCTCATACAGGGTAGGGTAGGCAGATAGGGTGGGTAGACTGGGTGAGTAGGCTGGGAAGGATAAAAAATTAAATAGTTATATTAGTGCTTATAAATTATAAAAAAAATTGATAAAAAATAAATAATATACCTGGGAAGGCTACTCACATGGGGCAGGGTGGGAATATGGGCTAGGGTAGTCTGGGTGATCTGGCTGAGAAGGTTGAAAATGAAAATGTTATATCAGAGTTTATAATTTATAAAATTGAAAATTTGATGACAAATAAATAATATACCTTTGAATCTTGCACTGATTGTTACTGTCTTTCATGTGTTCTAACAAAGATTTCGGTACTATTTCATGAATTTGATCACCCATAGACTATTTCATATCATTCATCGATGCTTTTAAGTATTCTATTTATGGGTCTCTTGATTTCAGACTCTTAACAAAAATCCTTTGAATTTTAACACCTGCCTGATTTCCTCTAACATAGTCAGGGTGTTCGGCCTTTCCTAAAGTAGTGTCTTGGATGACCATCCTACCCTTGGGGATAAAAGAGATATGTGTATCATGCTCCTGAAATTCATCATGAAATGTAAAATTAGAAAGTTATATTAGTGGTTATAATTAAAAAAATGAAACTTGGTAAGATATAAATTAAATTTACTTACAATTTTATCAGCTACATGCTTTGATTCCTCTGTAATATACCATTAATTTTTTATTCTTATTTCTCGTTTCAATTTATCATGGAGATTGGAAGGATATTGAGTACTAAAATAGACCTCTTATAAACCACTACATGATCAGGATTTTAATGCATCATATTTTTCATCAATCATTTTCTGCTCCAAATATGAGTACAATCCACGTGATAAAGTATTAGGGTATACATATTGCAACTGGATCACCTTATGAGATCTCCTGTAGGCCTATTATATAAAAATAAACTACTTAGTAATAATAAAAATATATAATAAATTTTATAATATTAAATAATTATCAGCCCTAAAATTTTTCTTCATTATGAATGTCAACAAATCGCTTCCATATATATTCATCTTTCTACAGATAAAATAGGTATGGGTTTTCAAACATTTTCTTTCCAAAGACTTTTTTTGAGTTTTGTTTTAAAATCTCTCCATAAAACTGCCGCTAAAGAGATATGTCTTTTCTTAATTTTTTGTTTCCCTTAAAATAGAATTTCATCTGTAATTGTATAAATTATTTTCATTTAAAATATATAATATTTAAAAAATTAGATAAAAGAAATCAATTAACATATTTTACCATCACGACCTCCCAAAGATGTTGTTTTACCTTTTTGGCCACTGAATTCCAATCAGGATATAAAATAAAAATCCTGCAATGTCTCTACAATTCTATATGACTGAAAAACTAAACTGCATTTGGGCCAATTGAATTCTTATCATCATCAAAGAGGGTGTGCACTCGGTCATCATCATGAGAAAGTGATAGTTTTTGTAAACATGTAATACCACGTTTACCAACTTAAGAACATGATTTTTTAGTAGTAACAGGAGAAGTCTCCACTACCAAGGATGCATTAGTAGTTCTATAATGATTGGTAAATTAATAGTTTTATTTCATTAAATAAGTACATTGCCAAATATTTAATTACATGTAATGAAAGATATACCTCAGTAAATGATCCTCTATATCTTTATCTGGCATTGCTACTATAAACTATAATAAAATTTTGTGCACCTATATATCATTTGAAAACTGAATATTTAGAAACAAGGAAGAAAAAATATAAGTAAAAAAAGATGCATGCATTTGTAAGATTCAAAAAAGTAACAAAATATAAATATTTAGTAGAAAAATTAGAATACTAATTTAGTGTTTTCCCACATGCCTTCATCATGATCATTTCATACTATGTGCACTGTGTCTGTCCTATACTCATTATAATCATCCAGAAATTTCATAACAGATGAATAAGTCTTATGTAAATAACTAACATCTTCTTCTTCATCCTCACCACACAAATGGTATCTTTTTCCGGGAAAATCATCTCACCACATATAATTTTATGGATCAATTATATAAAATAATTTCTTTGCATGTATCGCCATGATAAATGGTTCCTCATAGTAATTACAAATTTTCAAATCAACCAGTTTAAACCCATATTCATCATGTTTAACATGACAATTGCAATTAACCAAATTACAGTAAAAAATGGTGACTCCGATTTTAATATAATCAATTACCCATATGTCTTCTAGAACTCAAAAATATGGAATTGATGCAAAAATTAAGTTTTTATCCTTGGCACTCAAAAATGCACTACTTCAGCAAAAACCATCACACCACTATTCTGAATAGTACTCATCTTATCCATGTTTTTTGTGTAAAATGTGTAGCCATTGATAAAAAAACTATACCATGTGATCACATTAAGAGATAGCCCCCCTTCTAACCACTTTAATGTTTCTGATGCAGATATATTTGAGGTGACTTTCTCTTTAAAAAATGAAACAAATTTCTTTTTATGCACAATCATCAACAACAATTCATTTCTTTTATGATATCATAACTTTAATTTCGAAATATGTGAGGATATATATTATTGAACCTCATATGTGTTGTTAAAAATGTATATATGTGTGTGCAACACTTTATCATGTGGAATGAAATTTACCTTTAAGAGTTAAACCCCACTACCATCACAATCAACTGTAATATGTCGAGATACATGGAGACCAATATGCTCCACCTCATAAAAATAATCAGCACATAATTCAATCACCTCTTCTAATACATATTTTTGAATAATAGACACCTCTGGTCAATAAGTTTTTTAAACATATACCTTCTAAATTTTCATATATCTTTTAAAAGGATTCATCCATCTTAAATAAATAGGCCCACATATTCTTATCTCACGCACCAAATGAATCATAAGATGAACCATTATATCCAAAAAAGTGGGTGGGAAATGTATTTCTAGGTGACAAAGAATAATATTTCCTTCATTATCTAACACAATTAACTAATTCATATCAACGACATTGCAACAAATGGATTTGACACAATTTCATAACCTGATGATTGTTTTTCAAAGCTGTCATCAATATACCACGCACTGCTACTGGTATAATTTTTTGCATCATCATGTGGAAATCAAGAGATTTCATACATATTAATTTAAAATTTTTCAATAAAAGAAAATTATTCACATTCGAAGAAAAAACACTGGGTACTTTAATACCATGAATACACTGGAAGAAATTCATCTTTTCAATCTTTCATAATGTGTGACAAGCCGGAGGAAAATATGTTATGTTTCCTTTCACATTGGGAGATAACTCCAAATGTATTATCATTAAAATAAATTCAAATATATCATACAATTCATCTTTTTTCTTTCCATTTATGTATAAAAAAGCTCCAATAAATATATCACTTATGTTTTTCTCAACATGCATAACATCGATGTTATGTTTTACCTCTAGAAAATTCCAATAAGGTAGTTCATAAAAATAGACGACGTCATCAAAATATTTCTTTGAAGACCAAAACATATTTTGTTTCCAAATGTATAATCAATATCCTTCACCCAATTATAACACTCATTAGGTGAAAATAGTCTAGGGGAAGTACGTATTCTTGTAATCCGTTAAATTCTTTTTTTCAATCTACGATAAGGATGATCAATTATCAAAAATCTTAGTAGTCCAATGTACACTATCTTTCTTGCATTGTGCAATGGATAATATGAAGTTTGTTCTTCACAAATTGGCCATTCTTTATGTCCCTTAACACTATATCCAGATAAGTTTCCATATTCATGAAAGTTGTTTATAGTGAACATTATGATACCACCAAAAAGAAAATAATCATTCTTGTATGAATCGAAAACATTACCACCTGCCTCCCATAGCAGTTTCAAGTCATCAATCAATAGTGAAAAATACACATCAATATCATTTCATGGTTTTTTTTGTTTAGAAATCATTAGTATCATTTTAACATATTTTTTCTTCATACATATATGTGGGTAAAAATTTAAACTACTAAAAAAATAGCCAATGAACTATGTTGGCTACTGAGGCTCCGATATGGATTCATTCCATCAGTACACAATCTCATTCTAATATTTATAACATCACTTCCAAAATCATACATTTTTTATCCAAACTCTTACGTTCGGGTGAATCAGCAGAGTGACGTAAGTTACCATCATAGATGCGCTCATCGGAATACCATTGTCACCTTTTTTTGTGTCAACTGAATTTGAAAATAGATGCTTCAAATGAAGAATTATTGGAAGGTACCCAATTGATTTAACATGAGTTTAGATTCTAGTACCTAAATATTAATCACAATTGAAATATCAAAATTAAATGCAAGAAATATTGGATAATATCATTATAAAGTAAAAATTTGACTTTTCATAATGTTATATGACACCACTAAATAATGAATCAGATTTGACTTTCACATCTATCTTATAGCATGATGTCCCAAATTTAGAACTACATGATAAATATTCATTTCCATTCCTATACTGCACATAATCATTTGGGAAAGCATGTATCTTTTTATACGCCAATCTCATTGGGAATAATATTTTAATCACCTCATAATTGGAATTTAGAAGCCTGTTTCCTTCTAGAAGTAGCTCATTTAAAATCTCTTGTCAGTGGTAGAAACTTGTATCACTTAGATTTTAAGTTAATTAATCTCAAAAATACAAATAAAACTGAATATTTACTATAACCTGGGAATAATGGTTTCTCAGAATCTCTATACAATCATTCAATAGATGCTATTTTTTCAATGGTTTCGACACCTAAATCAAGAATAAATTATTTAATATAATTATCTTCCTCGTTATGAATATTTTCCTCAAATTTGGATGTTGAATTTTTAGTTCTTTCACCATGACAGATCCAATGTGTATAATTAAGGCTAAAACCTTAAAAATTACATGGTCCTTGATTTCTCTAGAGTTTAAATTTATCATATTTAAACAATTTACATTTCGACAGAAAATCAAATCAATGATTTGAAGATATCATTTAGAAAATTCTATGAATTCATCAACTCCTTTTTCATATTCACTAATGGTTCATCGTAAATGTGTCTAATTACGATCCATTCAATATCTAACATCACAAAAATAACTGGTGAATATATTAAAATATATAAACATTTAAATATATATATTCACAAATAAATTGTAAACATAAACACATTTAATGAAAACAATTGATAATCAGAGAGAAAACATCAGATATGAAAGACATTTAAAAAGAGTAAAAATTTTATTTTCTCATTAAATACCTGTGTTATATTAATATTATAATTAAATTATAATAACAATCCTTTAAAATTTGTTAGTTCATTTTACATAGTTGTTGCATTATTTTGAGGTTGCATATATCAAATGTAATGAAGATTTCATTAATTTAAAGGGTGAAAAATTATTTATTCGTAGTAATATGAAATAATAATTATATTAAATGTGTAAATTTAAGTGAAATCTATCTTAATATGCCCAAAATTATGACAGGTGAAATTAAATACGTAACTAAATCGATATATCTTACAACACATTTGGGTGAGAGGAGATTAGATTCATTTGAGGAATAATAAGTGGTTGTGGATCCATTGTGTGTTCTAATTCGTATATACATAGATTATTTGGTTTTAAGTATAATTTAGGTAGACATGATTCAATCCCCCCAATCCCCACTTCTCTCAGGTGTATTTTCCAAATCCTAGGAGGACTAATATATCAGATAAAAAAATTAGAAAATTATTTAGTCAATTGGTGAAGATAAAAATAATGTGAGATAAAAAAATCCAACACATTGACTAAAACAATTGGTCAAGAGCATTGACCAATTCATTTATACATAATGTCAGATAAAAATAATGTCTGATAAAAATAATTCAATTGGTTTGTGGTATTATTTATTCATGAACAATTACTAATACATGTATACATAATGTCATATAAAAATTTATAACCTAACATCATACAACTCAAATCTATATCAAGAACATTGACTAATCACTCTTAGGGATGACTATTAACTATGATCCAACACATTTTAAATAAACTATAAACTAATATTTAAATAAAATAATAATTAATATTAAATGATCAATAATTTATATTAAAAACTAAAAAACATACAAAATTCAAAGTTTAACTCAAAAATAGATCTCTAATTCGAACATTGATCAGTATAAAACATTGTAAAACTTAGAACTGTAAAATCTAGAACAAAATTTAATGTAACATAAAAATGATAAATAATAAATGAAAATCAAACCATCATTGAAAGTCAATCAATATTGAATTATGGAGAACAAAGAATCTGTAAACGATCAAAGAAGACCATATAATGAATAAAACAGACCGCAGATCATGAAAATGGATGAAAATCATCCATAATGGTGGTTGGAAATCACAAATAAGGATTCAATGTCATCACAAGTTGAGAGGAGCTGCTGTGGGTTTCGATTTTGAATAAAAATGAAGATGAGAGTTTCATAGTCCTAATAATTTTTAAATGACTTTCATCAACGATTTTTACCAAAACTATTGTAGGAAATTTAAAAATATATTTTTGTATCGGTTTTGGAAAATACCGACCTGGAAAATATTTTTTTTACTTTTGGCATCTATTTCGTTAAAAACTGACACTAAAAGTCTTTGGGGTTGTTATTTTGGGTGTCGTTTTTGTGGAAAAGTGATGCAGAAAATAACGTTTATGGTGTCAGTTTTAATGAAAACCGACGCGAAAAAACTTTTTTTATTTTTCGCATAAGTTCATGTTAAAATTGATGCCAGCAATCATCGCATTCCAGTTTTTACATCGTTTTTTAGAAAAAAGGATGCAAAAATCACCTCGTTAATATTTTTGGTTTCGGTTTTTAGAAAATTCAATGCCTAAAATTTCTCTCATAGATTATCTGCATCGGTTTACAAAAAAACCGACCTAAATTATTTAACGTTAAATACCATATTTCTACAAGAGAGGGAAAATATCACTTTTGTAGATTTATATATATGATCTACCATATAGACTAAAATTAGTGGTTTTACCATTTTAACCATATCTATCATATGATTAATTACCATTTGTGAAGTTGGATTGAAGAGATAACATATTATAAAATAATACCCTGCGCTTAGTCAATGATATATAAATAAATAATAAATTTGAGGAAGTAATGTGTGAACATAAATATAAAATAATACCAATGTTTTCTCATCCTTTTCCTCTAAAAATGTGAAATTTCATTGGAAATATTTTTTACAGGTGGAAAAAAACACCCCATATATTTTAAGTATTTTATTTAATAAAACCCATATATTATACAACATTCCTTAAACAAAACAAAAAACTAATAAGAGTAATGTATTATTACATTAAGTTATTATATTAACATATAAAATGAAAAAAAAATCAAACATTATAAGTTAGCTAAATGAATAAAAATTTTACAAATTCCAAATGTAATATAACTAAAATTAAATTAAAATATTATGATATTGAAGAACTCATTTAAAAAATATCTCATGAAAAGTATACCGATAATGAAGATATCGTAAATAATGAAACAAATTTGTAATATGGTAATAATAATTAGAAATGAAATCATGTAATGTGATAAATAAATTTATATAACTATTTAAAGTTATATATATGAATGTAAGACGTAATATATTCATTTTATGGTCACTGGAATTAGAGTTATTTATTATTGGGAGGCTTAGTATATAGGTATCTAAAATGAATATTGGATTATAAAATTTATATAGAAGTTATTAATATATCGAAAATAATATGTAAGTTATATATTTAACATAAAAAATTGTAATAAAAAATAATAATATTAAAATTCATTTGAAAAAGTATCTTATATTAAATTAAAAATATATTTATATGCATTATATTTTTTTAAAAAATCATACTAATTTTAATAAATAGTGTTAATTAAAATAATTAAATATATATTTATTTATATTAACATTAATTATAATATTACTAATTGGTTTGAAATAAGAATAAATTAATTTTTTATGATAGATTTTTTAGCTAGTGGGTTTTGTTCCAATTTATGTTGGTGGATTTTTGGCTTCTATTCTTCTATCGGTTAAATGTTCACTAATATGAAGATAAAGGTGTTTCTATATTCATCATGTTTTTTTAATGGAAAAATAGATTTAATAAAATATGGAAAGTCCACTTTAGAGTAATATTTTTCACTATTTACAATACTAATGCTTCATGTTTCTTCTCTTATTACCATGTTTGATCTAGTGTCATTATCTTCAAGAATGGTTTTTTATGATTTGTTAGAGGGGACAATGGTGTTCCTAGATTTGTGAATAGAATAATATTCCTTAATTAAATATAAATGGGTACGCTTATTAGTAATGATTCTTAGGATTTTTTCTTCAAATTTGTGGTTTCACGATCCACTTTAAATCTGATTTCTAAGTAGTGAAGGTGGTTCGGACAAAATATTTAATAGATATTTTATGACCTATTTTGGTTTTCATAGGTGGTGATAATGGTCAAATTTTTAGAGGGTTACCTGCAGTGAGTGTAGATAGTGATGATGAGAGTGATCATCAAGGGTGTAACTAAAGTTAGCTCACATATAAATCTCTTATGACCTGAGGTTATTCATTGACATTGTTTTTGGTGTGAAAATTAATTTCAATTAGTGGAATGGGTTATTTGAATTTTAAAAATTGTGTTTTTTTTTCTTAAAGGATACAATTATTTTGATAACCAATTTTTTATTTTTTCCCCACACAAATAAAAAGTATTTTTCAGAAAAATACTAAAATGACTTTGGATGGATATATAAGTGGGGTTTTATTTTATTTTTAACAAAAAATTATAAATATGGTTAATGATTATGTAATGTAAAATAAGGTAAAAAAGGGTAAAATTCTATAACACTAATTTTGATTCAGAAAATTTATATTTACATAATCTAGAAGACCATGTGTGTAAGTCAATACTACTATTACAATCAATATTTATACACTTAATTCACATAACCCACATGTGATTCCATGTTTTACCATCACCTATATCATTTTTTCAATGAAACATACCATATTTCCACCTATAAAAGGACTCATCCTCCACCCACATTAAACCAAAACCATTCCATCAATTTATAGATAATTATCTACCAAAAATTTATCACTAACTATCTTTTCCCATTTTGGGAATCATTATGACTTATTAAGGATCCCCCAATACTTCAAAACTAAACAATTATTCATAAGAAGATTACATTTATATATAATAAGTAACAATTCAGTTTTTGTATTTTTCTCTAATATTATCCTCATAAAACTTTTTTAAGTGTTATATTTCAGTCCATTATCATATAAATAAATCCATTAAAATTAATTTTAGTGGTATTGTAATGAAATAATATCATACCCATCCACCAAATTATAATGTGTTCTTTATTGGGTTGTTTTTACCACCTACATGAACTATGCTATAATATTTTCATTATGGATGATTATGAAATCCAATAAGACATTTTTAAAGAATATAAATAGGAATGTAATCATATTACTGTCTTCTTATAGAAACATGTAAGAGGAAGATGGTTTTGTTATTCATGAAAATTTTACCACCACCTCAAATTGTGTGTAATAGTTGCGGTAACATCAATGTATGTATTTTGGGTGAAATTTTTATAAAAAAATAATTATAGTGGGAGTAGATGAATATATGGGTTCATAATAGGGATTTTTGTTATATTATAAATAGATAATTTACAATCCCTGAGCTCAATGAAAAGAGTTTATGAATGATGATCACAAAAGTGGAATGATGTGGTTTGTGTTATCATTGATCGATTAACTAATGCTTATAATTTTCCATAGATCTGTACGGCTTATTTAGTTGAGTATCATGACAAGAACTATTGTTGATGATGTTGTGAGGCCTCATTATATACCTAATAGTGATGCTTGTAACCATGAAATATAGTGTATGTCATGGTTTTTTAAGACTTTCATAAGAACCTGGGTTCATAGGTAAAGATTAGTAAAAATTATCTCCAATAAATGAATTGACAATTTTATATTAGTAATTAGATAATATGATTTGGTCATGTTTTTCAAATTTTAGGGGTTCATGGGGGGATAATGTAATATTTGTAGATTTTAACTATTAAAACGTCTTCTAAGAATATATTTATATGAATCCATTTGAGTCAATAATAAAAATAAAATTCAAAACCATATTGTTTTACGTGGAATCTAGTGAACTATACTTTATTGGGACTAGAATGGTATAGGAGACCTCTAGTCATGTATGCTTTATCAATAATATGTTTTGTTTCTCATAACATGATGAAATATTATGTCGATGCTATATATGATTCCCTTGATCTTTTGGATTGAGTTAATTGTATTTCTCATGTATACCCTCGGTTGGAAAATCATTGAATTGGAAAGAAATATAACATGGCTCAACTATCTTTTAGGTCATTTAATATTTGGGATAAGATCTGACATGTTTGTTACCATCTAGAACTACCTCCTAATTGAGGTAATATTACTAATATGTTTCATATTACTTATCTAATAAAATAATAATATAACCATTATCATGAGACAATTGTGATGATGTGGAACTTGAGTTGAATTTTTATTTTTTGGAAATTATATCAAAGTGAAAAGTGGTTGCAGGGAATGGTAATTTCAATTGTATTCACTCTATAGATTCATAGATGTTCCAAAGTGGATACGATGGAATAGGAATACAACATGAGGTCCCAATGTATAGTGACTTTCATTAGGGATTATACATAATGCTTCATAAGGATGAGACTCCCTATAATGGGGAGTTCATAATAACTCTCAATAATGAGGTCTATATTGAATAATAATTTAAAAAAAATTAATCGATTTTTATTTCATTTCATGTCTTTGGTGGGTCTTAAGGTTAATTGAATAGAATCCGGGGGATGTAAATTGTTGAATCTTTAATAATTTAGCATAAAATGATCAAGGGGTGCCTATAGTAGTTTTGAGAGTAACAATTGATGGTGGAAAAGTTACAACAATACCGAGGTAAGAACTATGTATTGATGGAAGTATATTGTTTACATGTTGGCCCTTATGGGGTTTTTTAAAATAGGTTTTGGATGGAAAATTTTGGTTCTAAATTCTAGAACATAATTCAATAATCCTTTATTCATAGGATAATTGGGTTTATTTTTTTTTTGAATAAATGAATACATAATCTCCCTATTTTATCCCCAAGATTCAATGAGTGATTTATCCTCTATTTCAAATTGTATTTTTAATCTATTTTTTGTGTTGGATTCATTTTTCAATTTTATTTTTTATCTTACCATTTTTTGAAAATGTAATAAGATTAGGTAACATCCAAATTATAATATCCCATTAATTTCTCTTCTTCATTAGTTCATTATTTCCATTATATTCCTATAGTTATTAGGGATTCATATCTTATGAAAATTATTATTCTTATTCAATATTTGTGACATCTTCCCATTATTTGAAATTATGTTTTTATTATATATTATATATTCATTTTTAAATGATTCAATTCTTTATTATGAGATATGTGACATGGAAAACCGATTGTAATGATAGAGAATTTTTTTATAAGAATTGCAAACTACGATAATGAATTAAATTTGTGATTAAATGATATATTTATAGTAAAATATATATAATTATTGATAATAAATGTAAATTGGTTGCAGTAAATATGAAAATGAAGTATTTTTGGAATTAATGTTGTTGAAATAAGGCTAAAAGTGATGTTTATTAGGTGGACTTGGTGTTTTTTTAGTGAAATTGTGATATTTTAGTCATGTTATGTTAATATGATATTTTTTAAAATATTATAAATTGTTAAAAGGTATTAAATTTATTTAAATATTTGGTTTTTTGGTAAAGTTTATTATTTATTGGATGTTAATGCTTCAAAAAAAAAATAAACACTCTGCATTGATTTGAAGGTTGTTGTTGGGTATTTATTTAATTTTTTATAAAAATATAGAGGGGTAACTTATTAGATATAAGATATAAATTTTTATTTAGGTGAATAAAAGTTACACAATAAAGGAATGTGGTTTACTTGTTAAATAGAGACTTATAGAATTTGTTCTATAAATTGAAATACAGAATCTAAAATGGGGATTTTTTGTATGAAATTATTTCTATAATTGTTGTGTTTGTTGATAAAAATATGAAAGAAGATCCTTTTGGTTTTTAAACATTTTAATTGTTGATTGATTTATATGAATGGATTCACATAGTGTTGAATTTATGGTATGTTTTGGTAATGTTTAATTGATGTGTGAATTATTTTTGATAACATTCATTTTTAAATTTGGAATTTTTTTTTTTATTTGAGGTCTTTTGGTTTTTTTGTGAAGGTGGAAAAGATGTGGACATAAATAATTTTTTTTCAATTTGAGTTTTTCTTAGGCTTATATGATAACATCATTATGTGTATTTGGAATTTTGGAATATTGATTACTTGTGTTTTAAAGATGAAACAACGATGCTACATGTGTTAGGATTCTAGGTTATATGGGTACCTGAAGTGCATTGTGTTGCATTTGTTGTCAATGAGGCATGAAGTTGTCATGGAATGAATGGATGTCAAGGAATGTCAAGATGTGAATGACAAAGGTTGTGATGGTGTTGGTGGTGAAGGATAATGGCCATGGTACTAAGATGCATGTCACTTAGGAGATTCACTAAGTGGTATTGGAAATTGTGGTTGAAACATTCTCCATGGACATCAGACGATTGTTGAGTTGTTCTTAAAGTTTAAAGAACCTTGTATGAAGATGATACAATGTCACAGTAATATCAGAAGACCATGCATTGTCTTAACAATGCATGAGGAGATGAGGAGAACCATCCATAAGTTCTAAGTGGATGAAGTGGATTAAAGAATTCCATGCACTATCACTTAGTGCATGTGAATCAGAAGAAGATCCAATTGATCTCTGATTAGATCAATGAAGAATGTTGAAGAACATGTGTGATTTATGAGATTCAGTTGAAGAAGTCCCTCCTAAGTATTGAACACATATGGAAGAGGAGATGAAGAAGATTAAGAAGAAACCTTGGGAATTCCATATCCTAAGTAGAGATCATATGAGAGGAGAAATGATGGAATTCTTAAGAACAAGAAGGACGATGGCTTAGAGAAGTGGCACATGGCAATTGGCATGTTTTATATGGAGGAGAACTTTGTTTTTAACAAAGTATTAATATTTTCCTTAGCCAAAAATATGGCCACCAAGGAGGCCAGCCGAGGGATCACCCAAGGCACATATGGGCCTACGGCGCCACGCCCATGGGGAACCCTCAAGGCCAACGCGCTCCCTGAGGCAGAAGGGCGGGGCCGTGTATAAGCCCCGAGCTACGCGGTGATGAAGCCCGCGCAGCGTGAGCGCGAGGAGCGCGCGCCCGAAGGTGCATAGTGGGCGCCAGTGGCGCGCCCGTAGGGAGCAGAGTGGGCGCAGAGCGCGCCCGCAGAGAGAACCCGGTGCGGGGTGGCACCGGGAGGGGAGAAGTTCAACTGAGCGCTTCTCGGCAGCGCTTGGTTAATAAGCCGCGAGAAAACCAGCCGCGGCTTCGATGTGGGATGCGGAATTTTTCCGCGGGAGAGATCCTGGCCGCACGATCGATCGCGCGCCAGATCTCAGCCGCACATCTGATCCGCGGCGAGATGATCTGATCCAGGCCGTCCGAGAACAATTGAATCGCCGATCCAACGGCTGTGAGACCGTCTTCAACCCCAAGCTCGTCCGAAGTCTCCCGCGAGTCCACCATCGAACCAGGAACCTCCCGACGACAGAATTTGAGCTCCCAGCCACCTCCGATCAAGCTAAAGCCACCATTGTGATCGTCTGGCCCAACTGAACCTAACCATGCAATAAAATAAGCATGCATGCAAGGTAATGAGGATTTCGAAAAAAGGCCGAGGCAAAACGAAGTTGCCGAGGCCATGAGGTGTTTGTGTTTTGCATGGGATGGCCAAAACCGAGGCCGTGCATGCGTTCTAAATCGCATGCATGAGGAGGAATGAAAGAGGAAATTAAAATGAGTTAAGCCGCGTAAAACAGAGGACAAACAAGATTTTGGAAATCTTGAAAACCCGAGATATTCGGGAGTTTGAATTTATATCCCACGCGGATGAACCGAGGCCCTCTTCCTATAAAAGGAGAGCCCGAGGCATTGGAGTGTTTTGCTGAAGTTTTATTGAAAACCTGAAGTCCCGCGGAGCACTTTGTGCCTCGCGAAGCTGAAGCCCCGCGCAACCCATTTGTGCGGCTGTGTTCCTTTTGCGCACTCCTTGCGCGAAAGAAGAAAGGGGAAGTCCCCTGCGCGCTTCCCTTGCGTGACAGGAAGAACCCGAGGCCGCATTCTTGCGCGCCCGTGGTTGCATCCTTCTCTGCCCACGGACTTGCGCGGCAGGAGGTGTTTGCGCGACCCTTGTGTACCTTGAGGACTTGCGCGCCTCCTTTGAGGCAGGAGAAGACCCTAGGCCTTAGTGCCTTGTGTGCCAAGTGAAGTGGAAGACCACACCATTGTGTGTGTGTGCTAAAGTGAAGGAAGTAAGCCGAGGCAAAGTGTGTGCAAGCAGGAAAGTGAAGGCTGTGGCATTTTGTGCCTTTTGTGCAAAAAGAAAAGGAGGAGGCCGTAGCCCTTGTGTTGGTATTCGGGTGTGTGCAAGAGGAGGCCGAGGCATAACCTTGTGTGTGCACCAAGTGAAGACCACACCTTTTGTGTGTGCAAAACAAGAAGAGGACCTACGGGTTAAGTGTGTGCAAGAAAAAGAGTGAAGGCCAAATACACACCTTGAGTGTGTGTGTGCAAACAAGAAACAAGTTGGCCGAACCTAGTGTGTGCACTAAAAGTGTATACACATTAGAAGAAGAAGAAGAAGAAGTTCCACACTAAAGTAAAACACACTTCTAAGTGTGTGAGCAATTTGAATATAGTGTGTGAAGATTATGGAAAAGGTGTGTGCTTAAAAGTGACTACACCCTTTGTGGGTTTATTGCACCAAGAGAAGAAGAAGGGAAGTGCATGCTTGCATGCATGCACATGCACACGTGAACAAAGCCAAACCAGCTTGTGTGCATTTGAGTTGACCAAGACTAGAGGTTCTTGAAGAATTTGAGAAGGCCATGCAGTCAGTGCATGAGGATTCAGAGTTTCCATGCATTCAGTGCATGAAGTTGTATTACACTGAGACTGGACCAGACCGAAGTTAAAGATATCAGTTGTCTGAGTATTCAGTAGTTGGAGAGAGGCCAGGTCATCCTCAGAAGAAGGAGATAAAGCCTGAGCAAGATGAGAAGACCTGATCATCACAAGTGATCAGAGGTACAGAGCATGGCCAGCAGTCTTTATCCCAGACTGCTGAAGATACTTGAAGAACTTAAAGAGAAGAAGAGCTACTCGTGTGACTCGAGGAGCCAGGAGAAGACCATGTGGGACTCAGGGAGAAGAAGTCTCCAATGGGATTCTGGAGCAGGCCAGTGGGACTCTGGTAACACTGTGGGACGCAGTATAAAGACCCTCATGTGGGACTCAGGAGAGATATAGTGGGAAGCTGTATCGACCTTTGTAATTCTAACAAGTTATAATGGGAGAATCCATGCTGGGAGAGCATGGAAAGGATGTAGGCCTTTGGTGCCGAACCTTGTAAATCCTTGTGTCCTGTGCCTTTTCATTACTGAATTATCTGGGAAAGGTTGAGAGACATAAGAAGAGTGGATCGAGGCCTTAACAAGCCATAGAGGTTTAATTGATTAAGAATCAATTAGTAAAAAGTTTTAAAGGATCACTGATTCACCCCCTCCCCCTCTCAGTGATTCACACTGATCTAGGCACTTCAATTGGGATCAGAGGGAGGTTGCCTCTAAAAGTTCCAAGGGAGTCTTTACTAAGTGCAGATTTGAGGAAATGAGTGACCAGCCTCAAATGGAGATATCTGCCAAGACTCAGAAGAACAGAATGAAGAAACAGGCAAAGAAGATGAAGAAGAAGGTTGGTGCAATCAGAGAAACTCCTTCTATGGAAAGAAATGTAAAAGTCACATCAGATGACAATTCCTTTTATCATTCTTCTGATGAAGCCTGCTCTAGCTGTGATGAAGATGGAAGAAACAATGATCTTCTAAATGAAATCAAATATCTTCAGAAGACAGTCCCCAAGGAAGTGGCAATGTGTATAGCTACAGGCATCCTTGATCTTCAAGAAGAAAAATCACAGTTAGAAGAAGAAGCCAATGATATGGAAGATCAATTGGCAAAAAGGGTTGGCATAACCAACACTCTCAGAAAGCTGGTGAAGGCTAAAGATGAAACAGTATCACTTTGTAATGAAAGATATGAAGACACTACTGAAGAATTGCAAAGAAGCCTTTCTGAGAAAGAGTTCTTTAAAATAATGGTCAGAGATGTTTTCCAAGCACTAGAAAAGAGGCACAAAGTGTCAATAAATGTCAGAGATGCTCAACTCAAAGAAAAAGTCAAATTGGTGAAGGAGCTAGACAATTCATTGCAAGAATTGAAGAAGGTGCATGAAGACCAGATGAAACAACTGGTGGAGAATTGGGAAGGAAAGCTAAGAACTGTTGAGGATGATAAGAACTCCCTTAACATGAAATGCTTAGAACTAGAGGTGATATTGAAAAATCTGCAATCACCCAAAGCTGAAGCCTCCCAGTCAGCTGAAAGAAGAAATGTTTCTACTCAAGTATGCATTGAGCAGGATGATTCTAAAAGAAATACATCCTCTAATAAAAGGGAAACATCTTCTAGAAATAAGGTACCATCCATACCATCTTGTACTGATGGTTCTAATTATGTTTCCACAAAAAGTGCAGGATGGAAAAATAATTCCAAACAAGTATGGATGAAGAAAATGAAGAAGCAGAGCTCTCCTGAAACAACACAGCAAGTCAAGAAAAGTACCCAACAATCAGAAAGACTGAAGAGGTCTAGATTTGTGGGTCAGTGTTGGTGTTGTAATAAGTATGGGCACTATGCAAAGGATTTTTGGTACAATCCACTAAATGTCAAAGCACAAAGGAAGCCCATGCCAAGGGGGAGCAAGCCAGAAGAAAAGAAGCAGCATCCACAGGTCCAGAGACATCTGTTTACTGCTAACAGATTTGGATTACTTGACAACATCTGGGATGATTACAAAAGTGGTCAAAAAGATACATGTCAATCTCCAACTGTATCCAGAGCTCAAAAGAAGAAAAGATCACAGAACCTGGCTCAGAAAGAAACCTTGGGAAGCAAACAGAAGAAATGTGACAATGCTCCCAAGAAGATGTTGAAAAAGGAAGAGAAGTCCTTGGATTTGAAATCCAAGAAGGGTGATGCATCCAGAAGGACCACCAAGAAGAAAACATGCTTCTACTGTGGAATGAAAGGCCATACCATGGATCTTTGTAATGGAGCCATGAAATTCAATAGAGGCAGACTGGACTCAAACAGACAATCAATCCACAAGAAGCAGAAGGGATTGATTGAAAATAAGTTGCCTAAGAGAGGTAGCTTGAAAGCATTAAAGGAACCATGTGAAACTTCCAGAACTGAGGCCACACTTCCAAATGACTTGTTAGTCATATGGCCAAATCAGTTGCAACTTGCCAAAGATCTACAAAGAGCTGAAGATGAAGTTCTGGCAATTGCTAAGGCAAAAGGGAAGAAGAAGATTTCACATGAAGATGTATTGAGATCCACACCAGCACAAACATCATTGAAGATCAAATGTTCAAGTGTGAAGAATGGTGAAAATGGGACATCTCGGTTGAGAGAATCTTCTCAACCTTGTTGTTCACATTGATGAACCAAGGAGTTTCCATCTTATTCCCTAATCACTTGTATTTACATGTGATGACATTGCAGGGAATTGAAGATGATGATCATTCTCAATTGGAGGATGGTTTGGAAAGAATGGAGTGCACCCCTTGAGGGGGAGCCAATCTGGAGAAGATGGTATTCTAAGATTTAATATCATCTTGAGAAAAGTGAAGGTATTCCAATCATACTTTCATCCCTTGTTTCTTAATTGAGTTTATCTTGTCAATTAAGGGGGAGTATGGATTGAAGGCAAATGGATGAAAGGGGGAGCTTTATCTTTGCACTGAACTTTCTAATGAGTTTTGTGAAGTTGTGCCGGATTTAGCAAATTCATTGATATATCTGAAAAATTTCAAACCCCTGAAGCATGATCTCACATGTACAGTGAATTATGGACAGCTTTGAATTCCTTAGTCATATCACTCTTGTTTTCTACACCGGGTTAGCCCAAGTAGACTTAGAGCTGATTTACTAAAGGTTCTTTGCTAAAGAGAACATGTGACATCATCCCTCTCTTAGTGCTTTTCAAGAAGATGCTATTCGAAGGGAGGAAGAGATATTTTTGAAAGTGAACCACACCACACCTTTGCATTTGATTTCCAATAAGGGGGAGAAAATATTGGGCACACATATTGACCCATTCATATGTGCTGAAGTTGTGATATTGACAACAAATAAAAAGGGGGAGATTGAAGTGCATTGTGTTGCATTTGTTGTCAATGAGGCATGAAGTTGTCATGGAAGGAATGGATGTCAAGGAATGTCAAGATGTGAATGAAAAATGTTGTGATGGTGTTGGTGGTGAAGGAGAATGGCCATGGTACTAAGATGCATGTCACATAGGAGATTCACTAAGTGGTATTGGAAATTGTGGTTGAAACATTTTCCATGGACATCAGACGATTGTTGAGCTGTTCTTAAAGTTTAAAGAACCTTGTATCAAGATGATACAATGTCACAACAATATCAGAAGACCATGCATTGTCTTAACAATGCATGAGGAGATGAGGAGAACCATCCATAAGTTCTAAGTGGATGAAGTTGATTAAAGAAGTCCATGCACTATCACTTAGTGCATGTGAATCAGAAGAAGATCCAATTGATCTCTGATTAGATCAATGAAGAATGTTGAAGAACATGTGTGATTTATGAGATTCAGTTGAAGAAGTCCCTCCTAAGTATTGAACACATATGGAAGAGGAGATGAAGAAGATTAAGAAGAACCCTTGGGAATTCCATATCCTAAGTAGAGATCATATGAGAGGAGAAATGATGGAATTCTTAAGAAGAAGAAGGAAGATGGCTTAGAGAAGTGGCACTTGGCAATTGGCATGTTTTATATGGAGGAGAACATTGTTTTTAACACAGTCTTAATATTTGCCTTAGCAAAAAATATGGCCACCAAGGAGGCCAGTCGAGGGATCACCCAAGGCACATATGGGCCTACGGTGCCACGCCCATGGGGAACCCTCAAGGCCAACGCGCTCCCTGAGGCAGAAGGGCGGGGCCGTGTATAAGCCCCGAGCTACCCGGTGATGAAGCCCGCGCAGCGTGAGCGCGAGGAGCGCGCGCCCGAAGGTGCATAGTGGGCGCCAGTGGCGCGCCCGCAGGGAGCAGAGTGGGCGCAGAGCGTGCCCGTAGAGAGAACCCGGTGCGGGGCGGCACCAGGAGGGGAGAAGTTCAACTGAGCGCTTCTCGGCAGCGCTTGGTTGATAAGCCGCGAGAAAACCGGCCGCAGCTTCGATGTGGGATGCCGAATTTTTCCGCGGGAGCGATCCTGGCCGCACGATCGATCGCGCGCCAGATCTCAGCCGCACATTTGATCCGCGGCGAGATGATCTGATCCAGGCCGTCCGAGATCAATTGAATCGCCGATCCAACGGCTGCGAGACCGTCTTCAACCCCGAGCTCGTCCGAAGTCTCCCGCGAGTCCACCTTCGAACCAGGCACCTCCCGACGACAGAATTTGAGATCCCAGCCACCTCCGATCAAGATAAAGCCACCATTGTGATCGTCTGGCCCAACTGAACCTAACCATTCAATAAAATAAGCATGCATGCAAGGTAATGAGGATTTTGAAAAAAGGCCGAGGCAAAACGAAGTTGCCGAGGCCATGAGGTGTTTGTGTTTTGCATGGGATGGCCAAAACAGAGGCCGTGCATGCGTTCTAAATCGCATGCACGAGGAGGAATGAAAGAGGAAATTAAAATGAGTTAAGCCGCGTAAAATAGAGGAGAAACAAGATTTTGGAAATCTTGAAAACCCGAGATATTCGGGAGTTTGAATTTATATCCCACGCGGATGAACCGAGGCCCTCTGCCTATAAAAGGAGAGCCCGAGGCATTGGAGTGTTTTTCTGAAGTTTTATTGAAAACCTGAAGTCCCACGGAGCACTTTGTGCCTCGCGAAGCTGAAGCCCCGCGCAACCCATTTGCGCGGCTGTGTTCCTTTTGCGCACTCCTTGCGCGAAAGAAGAAAGGGGAAGTCCCCTGCGCGCTTCCCTTGCGTGACAGGAAGAACCCGAGGCCGCATTCTTGTGCGCCCGTGGTTGCATCCTTCTCTGCCCGCGGACTTGCGCGGCAGGAGGTGTTTGTGCGGCCCTTGTGTACCTTGAGGACTTGCGCGCCTCCTTTGAGGCAGGAGAAGACCCGAGGCCTTAGTGCCTTGTGTGCCAAGTGAAGTGGAAGACCACACCATTGTGTGTGTGTGCTAAAGTGAAGGAAGTAAGCCGAGGCCAAGTGTGTGCAAGCAGGAAAGTGAAGGCTGTGGCATTTTTTGCCTTTTGTGCAAAAAGAAAAGGAGGAGGCCGTAGCCCTTGTGTTGGTATTCGGGTGTGTGCAAGAGGAGGCTGAGGCATAGCCCTGTGTGTGCACCAAGTGAAGACCACACCTTTTGTGTTTGCAAAACAAGAAGAGGACCTACGGGTTAAGTGTGTGCAAGAAAAAGAGTGAAGGCCAAAGACACACCTTGAGTGTGTGTGTGTGCAAACAAGAAACAAGTTGGCCGAACCTAGTGTGTGCACTAAAAGTGTATACACATTAGAATAAGAAGAAGAAGTTCCACACTAAAGTAAAACACACTTCTAAGTGTTTGAGCAATTTGAATATAGTGTGTGAATATTGTGGAAAAGGTGTGTGCTTAAAAGTGACTACACCCTTTGTGGGTTTATTGCACCAAGAGAAGAAGAAGGGAAGTGCATGCTTGCATGCATGCACATGCACACGTGAACAAAGCCAAACCAGCTTGTGTGCATTTGAGTTGACCAAGACCAGAGGTTCTTGAAGAATTTGAGAAGGCCATGCAGTCAGTGCATGAGGATTCAGAGTTTCCATGCATTCAGTGCATGAAGTTGTATTACACTGAGACTGGACCAGATTGAAGTTAAAGATATCAGTTGTCTGAGTATTCAGTAGTTGGAGAGAGGCCAGGTCATCCTCAGAAGAAGGAGATAAAGCCTGAGCAAGACGAGAAGACCTGATCATCACGAGTGATCAGAGGTACAGAGCAAGGCCAGCAGTCTTTATCCCAGACTGCTGAAGATACTTGAAGAACTTAAAGAGAAGAAGAGCTACTAGTGTGACTCGAGGATCCAGGAGAAGACCCTGTGGGACTCAGGGAGAAGAAGTCTCCAGTGGGATTCTGGAGCAGGCCAGTGGGACTCTGGTAACACTGTGGGACGCAGTATAAAGACCCTCCTGTGGCACTCAGGAGAGATACAGTGGGAAGCTGTATCGACCATTGTAATTCTAACAAGTTATAATGGGGGAATCCATGCTGGGAGAGCATGGCAAGGATGTAGGCCTTTGGTGCCGAACCTTGTAAATCATTGTGTCCTGTGCCTTTTCATTACTGCATTATCCGGGAAAGGTTGAGAGACATAAGAAGAGTGGATCGAGGCCTTAACAAGCCATAGAGGTTTAATTGATTAAGAATCAATTAGTAAAAAGTTTTAAAGGATCACTGATTCACTCCCTCCCCCTCTCAGTGATTCACACTGATCTGGGCACTTCAGTACCATCATTTTCCAAAATAGGTTTTAGTTATTTTTGTTGCATTCCATGCACATATTTATTTCTCTATATATTAAAAAATTATACATTAAATCATTTAAATTCGTATAATGTTTTTATATTATATTAGCTAACTCCTTTCGATAAATGGGTTTGAGTGGTCTTGTAAAGATTATATTCTCACGTACTATATCTATAAACCATATATGGACGAATATTAGATTTAGGACATCTAAAGTAAGGGAATGAATCCTTTATAGCTCTGAGGTAATGTTTGGTGACACTATGGAATAGTGTTTGGATGAATTTTTTGTCATGTAGAGTGGGTTATCCTCACTTGGATTATTTGTTATTTTATTTGTAAATGGATAGTTTTAGTTCATGGATATTTAACTTCCGTCATGTTTCATAATATAACAATTATGGGAATATTTGGGATGATATTATAAATTATTGAGTTTTTTATTATCTATTTTAATTGCATAATTAGAAAAAATATTTTTTTCAAATTTTTTACGTGATATATAATTATATATAAAATCACTTCCTGGGAGATATTATTTAACCCTTAGTTTTAGTCACCAACCTACAGTGATTGGAGAGTATAATTGAGGCCCTATAGTGTTTTACTTTTGAAGAATAGTAGTACTATGGTTGAACATTACACATTGGTTTTATTACATAGAACACTAATTTTTGGAGAGCATAAATTCAATATATTTAGTATTTTTCATTAAACAGAACATTAATTTTTTCCTTTATTACACGCAACACTGAGTTTTAACAAAATGTGACATACTATTAAAATATTATTATTTAATATGATAGTTATCATGTATATATTTGAATGGAGGGTATGAATAAGATTAACTAAATTATGAAAATATATTGTTAACACATGTATATATAATTATTTTGTGGGTTTCCAATTAATTATAAAAAAATTAAAAACCATTTGAAAAAATTGAAATCTTTTTTCCAAAAACAAATATAAATCTCATTAACTCTTTTTTCCTAAAAAATTAAACAAATCAATTTTTGAATAATATGTATTGAATATAAATTTATATATATTAAAAATTAAATTAAACTTTTAACATTCAACTTTTTTAGTTTTTTGTACATTATATAAGAATAAATCTAATTCTATGTTTATAAGTGTATTTTTCTAAATAGTATTTTTTTGCTCCCTTGTGCGTGCATATTTTAAAATTAGTTTTTAAAAATTATAAAATATTTATTTACCAAAATAAAATTCATCTTTGAAATCTATATTTCTAAATTTTCTTCCATTAAATTCTTGAGATTTTTCTAAAAAGATTACTTTTCTAATTAATCGAGGGAAATACTAGAATGAGTAATAATTGTCCTGTCTATTAAAAAATTTAAAAATTTAAAAATTGTTTTCAGATAAATTTAAAAGTAAAATTATATAAATATTAATCCAATTTATTTAATTTTATTCAATTTCATATGGAATTTTGATATTGAAACATTCTCTACTTAGGAAAAGTTTCTCTCTAAAACCCAACTTTCTCATTGCATCTGCAAATTCAAATTAAATTAAATTCTTCCACATCTTTGAGAAGAATTTGGAAAATTACATTTATTATTTTTAGTAATCATAATTTCTATTGTCTAATATTTTTAAAACAATTTTTTACCAGTAATAATAGTAAAATAAAAAAAACTTATTTTTTGCAGTTAAGGTAAAAATGGGTTTACATGGGGTCAAACTAAAAAGTTAAGGGTCAAAAATGACCCAAAACATGTAAAAACATTTTATTACCTAATTAGGCATTAAATATTATATTTTCATCAATTTTAAATTTTTTTCTTTGTGTCATGTGAAAAATAATGTTACACCTTTTCTTTTCAAAAATTACAAGTCTTCCACTAACCTAACTTTTAAAAGCGCACCCCCTCTTCACTCTAATTCAAACATTTAAAACCAATTGGATCCACCATTATCTACCCATATAACTTCTTTATATCTTCTATAAAATTATATAAGATTTATTTTGTTCTAATTTCTTGCATATGAGTCACTCTGTTGAAAACCAAAATAAGTTGTTTGAATAAGAGGCAACGTCCCTAATTAAGCATATTATTTTATTTCTTCCTCCAACACCGTTAATTTTTATTAATCCATGCATATTTAATAAAATAATTATATTATATATATTTATATTTTCATAGTATTATTTCATTCCTAAATCCTTTTAGTTACCACTTTTCAGGGCTTGATATAATGATGGATTAAATTTCAATATAAGATAATTAAGATATTATTATACTTATGGAATTATTTTATCTCATAGTAGTTCTTATATTCAATTCTTTGAGATTACGATAACGTCGCTCCAATATATAGAGAACTACCACCTCGTAAAGCAGTGTGATTTGTTAGTACTTTACATAGAATATAAAAACATGTTTTTAAGTAAAAAAATTAATATATATATTTATATTTATATATATTTTCTATAATATTACTATATTATTGATTAATATTTCGTTCAATCCATAATGAAATTGGTTGCTTCTTTCATTCGTAAATACGACCTACCATCTCTGTGAATGGTGTATTTAATTTTCTATCTCTATCTTTTATAGACTATTCTAAATAAATATATACTTTACATATAATATATTTATATAGTTTATCAAATAATAGATATTATGTATCAATGATAAACATAATATGACCAAAGAAATAAAAAATAAATACATTAATGAATAACAAAGGAGTTATTTCCCAAAATGTTACTTTGATATAGAATTTTCATTAAACATGTAATAAAATATCATAATTAAATCATATATGGTAATATATACATATAATTATAGTAATTTAATATTTCTATAATTAAATTATATTTATTATAGAGGTTATTTGAATTGTAATAAGGAAGTTGAGATATAAGGTAAGGGATTTTCATCTCACTTTTTACTATTGCGATACACATTCCTTAATCACGATTATTTCTTTTATGTGGTGTATATACTACACATGAATCAATTTTATTATTATTCTCTATTAGATTATTATTATTTTCATATCCACTTTAGGATTTACCTTTCATTGGGTTTATGGTTCAAAAGTTACCAAAGGGGTGAGGGATTTTTGACTCAATATTCCTTTATTCATATATATGTAATTTTATAAATTAATCATATTTTATGAGGTGCACATAAAATCCAATTGAAATTTAATATCATGAATTTATTTATTCCCATTATATTCTATGTTTAATTTTATTTTATTCTCCCATGGGGCATATAATTCAATATTAAAAAATTGGTAATAGTTTTATGATAATATATCATCATTCATTGGGGTTGTTTATGTTTATTCTTTTAATAATGAAATATTATGATCCATATCTCAAGAAACAGATGAATTTTCTTATACCACATTTTTTTCATGAGAAAAAAAAATTAATATTCATTTTCCTCTATTTAATAAATCTAGAGATCAATAGAATGTTTTTTTTTAAAATGTCATTATTTATCTGTTCAGTTAGAAACCACTTTTTCATCCAAAACTATGTTTTATAAAATAATGAAAATTGTTTTTAACATTTTATAAAATAATTATTAAAGATAAATTTTCCCATGTTTTATTTTAAAAAAAAAAATTAAAAGGAAACCCTCAGTCATTTTCCAAAAAACATCAATTTGGATTTTATAGAAAATGTGAATAGAATCATTGTTTTCAGGTGTACCACATGAATGGTATTTTCCACTCACATGAACAACTCAATTTTTTTAATGATTTATTTAAAGAATAAAATTTTATTTTCTATTAACATTACTTATAAAATGTTTTATTAAATTTTAGTTTTTAAATATTTTTTTGATAGTGTAGAGGCTATTTTTCTTAAGGAATGTTTTAAATTATTTGTTACAGATTCTATTATATGTTTTTATATTTGTTTTAAATAAAATTGATTTCAAAAATATTTTACGAATATTTGTGATTATAAAGTAATTTTCAGGTTAAATTTATTTTCATAATGAAATTTTCCAGGTAAGTTATTTTTCAAAATCTTTTTCTATCTAAGATAACAACCTTTTATTTAACTTATTCTTTACTATGGATATGATCCAAGGATACCATTATTATTATTTCATTCAATGGTTTTTAATTATGAAAATATGTTTATAAATCCTATTTCCCTTCTATGGGTTATAAAATGATATAATTCTTATGAATCCCACTTTTTGTCTTTGGTTCTGGAATCATGAAATGATAAAATGTTAAAATGATAATGAATCCTTTTTATTTTTCATAGGATATGATATGGTGAGATTTTTTTAAACCCATTTATTTTCATTAGTTATTATATGATGAATAATTAATGATCTTTTGGAATATGTATGTATAATTTATATTATGTGATGTGTGGGACTTAGATATCCTTGTATTACATTGTTTAAAAATTTATATCTCATGTGATAAATAGGAATGGAATATGGGGTGAACCCTTTTCAATAAGGGAATTTTTCAAACATCATGGTCTTTGTAGTGAACTTTTAATACTTAAATGGTTTGGGAGTGAACCCATTCCAATATTATATCCTTGAAAATGGTCCTTGAACAAATAAAGAAATTATTTTCCATTCTTATGTGTATTCAAGAAATTGATGTTTTATGACAATGTTATACTCCCATAGATCATGTTATTTTATTCCACTATGATTCATATATTATTCAATGGTAATATTTATTCCATGACATACGGTTTTTATGTTGGATATTTAGGGCATGGTTTACATATGTTATTCTCATGTTCCCATACCCTTATGAGCATGTTATGATTGCATGTTTCCCATGATTTTTGTTACATAGGATATGATCGCACTAATTTTATGTTTCATTTCCCATGTTTGGAATAAATTTTTTAAGTAGGCTATGTTTATGAGGGGTGAAAATTGGGAATATATTTATTATATATGTTTATGTTCTTTTTCTAAATATAAATATTTCATAATCCATATCCAAATTCATTAAACCATTATGATTGTCTTGTGTGTGTTTTTGTATTATAATGCATATTCATCTAAATGATATATAATATATCTATGAGAAGTCTAGTTCACAAAAAACAATTTATCAAAAGAAATGTTTAGTTAACATTTTGAATCTAAGATGAGAAATAATTTGTGAAAAACCAAGGGATATTTCTATGGATATGTCTAGGGATACATTATAGGATAAGTCTTAGTATGGGTTATATTATATTCAAATGTATTGGAATTTATCAACAGTATAGAGTGAGTGGTTGATAAAAAATTAAATAAATATAAGGATAATAAAAGTTGATGTTGATCTACCAAAAAGGTACAAAGTGTAAGAACTCTGAAAATGGTTCATTGAGCTAGACTCAAGCATAACCTGGTGCATTATGAACACCTGGTTTGACCCTCATTAGGGATATTATTTTGAAATGCATAATCTCATTATAAACCATTCTGAAAGATTTAAATAATGACCATGGATGACCTATGTTAAGACCATGGTTTCATATATTAAAAATAAGGTTTCCTGATTTGGACAACCTATAGGTTATTTTCCATGATTATTTGGATTTTCACAATGAATATTGTTACTAAAACAATTATGTTTGGTCTTAGTCAATAGAAGAAACAACAACAAAATAGATTAATATTGAATGTGATAGGTTGTATGTTGATGGGAAACCATATGGTATGATTACTAGAGTGATGGATATTTTTATTATTACTAATAATTTATCATAATATATGGTTAATAACATGTACCATAACAAACTCTTAGATGCAAAAAATAAGATAAAGAAAAATTTTGTTGAAAATTATAGAGGTGGAGACCTTAGAGGAATGAAGAATCAGTTTCTTATATGTAAATAATGATAGAAGAAGAACACTAGGGAATTTATATAAAAAAACAAGTTGATGTTTTACGTTTGGAGAAGAGGGAGAAAATTATATGATTTCCAAATTAAAATGAAAAATTCAGTTAATAAAATGGATGATAATAATTGTTTCCTTAAAGAATCATCAATTGTACAATTTTATAAATGTGGAATGAATGAAAAAATATAATAATATATATCCTTGGTGGGAAGCTCGATAAGGATATCCCCATGGTGGTACAAGTAAAGGTTCTTTTTTGAAAAATGAAGAGACTATAAGTGACATATGAATGGAATGATGATTGATAGAATAAGATAACGAATACTATTTAATGTTTTATGAATAATGTAGAATGATTAAAGTGTTTATGTGTTTTAATTCCAAAATTAAGAAATATATAAGGACTTATTCATATTTATTTTCTCTAATTATTTTATTTAATATGTGGAATAGTTATGATGGCATTAAAATTGATTGAATAGAAAGGTGATATCTTTTGGAAAACACACAATTAAGGGAAGATAGCCCTTACAATTTTCTTGATGTTGAAATAATGATGTTGGGATAAAGAGGGGATGAATACGTTTAAAGTAAACTGGACACTATTGATTACCTTAGAAATTATTTAATATTTAATATGAATGTATTTTATGTAATCATTAATGTATATTATAACTACTTTTTATTTTTGGAATATATTCATTAATATATGATTTTTTGAGGAAAGTATTAATTTTTGAAATCATATATGTTTTTATGGTACATAATGTTATTACCATGTTTTAGGAGAATATATAATTAATTTACTCACATATTTGGAATGTAAACATAATAGATACTTCATAATATTTTGGAAATTAATGTTATGTTTATTTTTCAGAATTTTATGAACTTATTTATAGATTGTTTATTCTATAAGGGTTATAAGGATAAACATTTATGGAATGGTTTATGACGAACTTTGGATGTGATTTTGGAGATTAATTTATTTTCTCTATATAAGAATATTTATTAATAACTTGTGATAAATATTTTATTTTTGATTATAAATGGAGGTAGAAAGAATGAATTATCTCTCTCTTAAGAATATTTTTCTTTTTTAGTGTTTCAGACATGAAAAATTAATCTCTTAGAGTAATAAATTAAGTGTAAATTGATCCAAAAATAACCAAAGAATGATATGACCAACTTTCTGGGGATCTATGTTATATATCACTCTTTATAATTATTTTTACATTATTCTTTAATTTGATGTAAAAGTATTTACTTCTTAGATATGTTATCTAAATTTGGAACCAAGTATATGTTATTTTTTTGAACTTAACATGTCCCATTCTCTCTTTTAAAGAGGATTCTTTATTAATAATTTATATTTTTTGGGTCTCCCAAAAGGTCTTCTCAATTGTTAAACCCTTATTACCTAGCACAAGTTCAAATTGTGAGGAGAAAATTTATTTAAGGGGGAATAATGTAACACACTGAAATTTTGTTAAATATATTTTAATATAATTTTTATCCATTTGATATTTGTTATTAAACAAGATACTGATTAATCTTGTGTAATATGTAACACTAAATTCCAACAATACATGACATAGTATTAAAATATTTTTAGTTAATATGATTGTTATCACCTAGCCATTTGAATACTAGATATGAATAGAAAGAACTGAATTATGAAAATTTTTGGTTTATATATATATATATAATTAATTTTTTGGTTACAAATTTTTTTTAAATGAAAATATAATCCATTTGAAAACAAAGAAAATATTTTTCTTAAAAACTATTCTTTTGAACAGAAATTTATTTTTTATTAATAAATTATTTGAATCAGCTTTGATGAATTTATTTATTGAAATTTATATATTATATAATCAATTAAATATTTAACATTCTTCACTGTTTCTATACAAGAGATAAAATAAATCAAATTTTTGTCTTAAAAACTCTATTTTTCTAAAAATAAGTTGTGTCACCTATTCTGGAATTATTTAAAAATTTCCATTTTCCTACATATATTAGGTAATTTGAAAAAATAAACCTGATTTTTTAAATTTAAATGTCAAAATTAACTTAGGTTACATATTTTATAATTTTCTAAAAAAGAAAATTTTTTCAATGAATAATAAAAAATATTGGTTTTTATAAAGATTTTTCATTTATGTTAAAGAATTTAAAATAATATTAATAATATTAATATGTTTTTAAAAGTAAAATTAGATCAATTATATTTCTATAAATCCAACTTAGTTCACATTAATCGTTTCCCTATTGAATTTTTATATTAAAATATTTTTCACTTATGAAATTTTACACTTTGAAAATGCACTTTCACATCACATCTATGAGTTTAATTTTAATTAATGTTTCCCAAATCTGTGAGAGTAATTAAACAATATTAATTAAATATTTTTAATTAGAATAATTCATATTATTTATTAATCTATAATTAATTTTTTATAATAATTAATAATAAAAACTTTAAAAATTATTTACCGCATTTTAGGTAAAAATGGTTTTACATGGGTAAAAATTTAAAAGATAATGGATAAAAATGACCCAACAAGTTTCCAATTCCCATTTTTAGGAAATATATAAACCTTATATATTATATGCTAGGTAAATTTACATTTTCAAGCATCATGGAATTTGAAAAATCTTGTGTACACCTGTTCCTTTTAAAAGTTACAAGTGTGTCACTTACCTCCCTTATACAGGGCCACCCCTCTTCTCTCCTATTAACACTTCCAAAACCAAATATCTAAGACAATAACTAAAAAAAATTCATTTCTTACCTAACATCATCCTATAACACTTATTTATTTCATAAATTCATCCTAATAATCTTTTTTATTAAAAAAAATGTTTTCTAAATAAGAGGTAATGTCCATAACTGGTAATTTTATTTTATTTCCTCCAACATACCCATAAAGTATTATTAAACCATTTTGATATTATAAATTATGTATATTAAATATTTTTACTTTTTACTTTTTTTAATTAAATAACCTAAATCCTTCTCATCATCCATCAAATGGGATACAAAATCATTATTCGTGTGTACGGCAGACTATTGCCTCACAAACTATTCCATAACTCTTTCCATCACCACCTCTATGGGATGGATATAATGATAAATTAAATCTTTATGTATCATATTTAAGATATTTTTATACTTATGAAATAATTATACCGCATATACCTTCTTAATTTATATTTGTTGGGAATACAACAATGTTGCAAGTGTGTGTAGTAGACAATCATCTCACCAAGCGATTGAATTCGTTAATGCTTAAACTGAAGATAATAAGGTTATTTTAATGAAAATATTTTATATATATAACATATATATGATTATTCTTTTTCAATATATTATTTAAGTTTATTAACTTCAATATTTCTATAAAATTGAAATAGCATTCATGTGTATATAAGGTCTACCGTCTCCATGAACTATGTATTTAATTTTATGTCCACAACAGCAATGGAATTCTCTAAATAAATATATACATAATATATATGTTATTTATTTAACTTTATAAAATCATGATATTTTGGAACCATGTTAAAATTAAAAGGAAAAAAATGAACAAATCAAAACATGCATGAAAAACAAAGCCATTATTGCCAGAAACATGACATTAACATGGAATTGTTAATAAATGGGTAATAATACATAATTAGTAAATCATATATGGTATGATATAATAAATTATATTTTATTAATATATTTATAATTAATTTATATTTATTTTTTATGATTATTTATGTTTATCAAGGAATTAGGTACTTAATGTAAGGGATTTCAGTGTCACTTTTTATATCCCAGAGACACATGCCATATTCACCTCTTATTTATTTTATATAGATTATATACTACCCATTAATGAATTTTATTATTATTATCTAGAAATTTATTTCTATTTGAAAATCCATTTTAGGATTTCTCTTCCATGTTTTTTATAGTTCAAAAGTTTCCAAATAGGTATGTGATTTTGGACTCAACTTTACTATAATGATTATTTGTGATGTTATGCACCAATATTCTATTTAGGGGTAAATGTACAGCCCCGTTAACATATAATATCATGAATATATTTATTCTTGTGATACAATCTTTTTAATATGTTGTTATTCTCTCTTGGTGATTATTATTCAATGTTAAAAATGTGGTAATGGGTTCATGATATAATCCCCTCATTTTTCGCGATTGTTAATGTTTATGCTTACAATGTTGAAATATTATAATATATATATTAATAAACTCATGAATTTTCAATGCCTATAGTTTCTTTAAGAGAATAAAGTTTTTCCATTCATTTTGACCTCTTTAAATACTCAATATTTCAAATAATGATTTTTAAAGAAAATAATCATTATTTCAATCTTCAATTCATAACACCTTTTTCTTCCAAATCCAAGTTTTCAAAAAGTGTTTTCAATTTTTTTACATTCTCTAAATGATTTATTAAATAAATTTTAAAATTGATTTACTTTTTATAAAAAAAATAAAGGAAGGAAGAATTCTTAATCCAAACAATTCCCATTTTCCCTTGACTAAAAATGTGGAATGAATAATTTTTATTAATGTGTACAACAACATTAGTATTTCCCATTGTGACTTCTTGGACCTTGATTCCACTTATCTGGTGCCCCAAGCTCGGTGGGCCACATGGCCTCAAGTGCATCTCCCCAAATGCCAGAGGCTGCCGATTAGTAGTGAGGGCCTAGGGTTTGTCCATGGGAATACTATGCCCTCATTAAAATATTGTAGCACAATGGAAGGAATATAGTGTAATAGTAAACATAGGAAGAAATATAAATAATATAAATAATAGTTGAAGAAAACTGATTCTATACATAAATGAGAATAATAAAAACTATTTCAATTGGAATAATGATGATGTAATTTCATTTCACTAGAAAAATGAAAATCATGGAAACAAGAAAATATGAATAATATCTCTAAAAAGTAAAAAGAAAAAAATAGTACTCCAAACATCAAGATATCCTACTCGATCATCTCCTTTCATGCTCTATCCTATCAGCACAGAATCAAGTGTTAGAAGATGTATGATTCCATTTGTCAAAACATTCCACCATGTAATATATTTTGGGTACCAAATAGCTTTTTGATAGGGTGTGATTTAAATCTCATTGCTTCCACCACCTATGGTGTCTATAACATCTAGACAATGTAATGGAATATATTAGTGTGTGTGAATGGATATATAAAATAATGAATGTATAATGTAACTAAATACCCATGTACCGACCTCAGAACTCTTCTGGTGTCTGAACATGTAACCAGTTCATTAATTACTAAATCAACATTTAATTTTAATAGGTCATGTGAGGCATATCCAGCACTAACATCGCCTTTTCATAATATATGTTATGAAGGATCCAAGACATGACAATGCAACTTGAAAATGACATCAAGTGAGGGAGTTCCAGGGTAATAACTAAGGTAATGTAGATATCACGAAATGGTGACGTTGTAGTATGTGAGTCTACCAAATTCATAAGATTGTATTCCAAGGATCGTAATCAAAGGAATTTTACAATAAGGTGCCTACCGAGTCAAAGGTGATCGGCCAAGGTAAAATGGGTATTACCAAAGACAAGAACCTATGGGATTTTACAATAAAACCTACTATCCAATGTTGGATCCAATGATTGTATCTTATTTATCATATAAAAATTTATAGAGGACCCTAATATAGTATACCAGGCATCCAAGTTGCAGACATGAACCGTGGTCTAGGTGGTTATTATACTAAGAAAACCACATCCTTGAATCGGCATAGGGTTCCTTAGACCCAAGTTATTCTCCTCCCAGAATCCCAGGTGAGCCCGAGTCATTCCATTATTATTTGATATTGTAATCATGTAATAATTAATTTGGTTCAGTTATTGCCTTCCATTAGTGTGGATAGGTCAAGCAGAGTTCCCACCATTTATTTGTTGGTCTATGCCTTGTCTACCATTAGTGTGGATAGGCCAAGTAACATTTCAACCATTTAATCATATATTAATTAAACATTAAGGAATATTTAATTGGATAGGTTCACTCTATTACCTTCAATTAACAATGAAAGGTTTTCTATGGACATGTAACCATTATTCAATATCATTTGTTAAGACCAAGTTATATACCTAGTATACTTTCCATTTCATATTTCACATTTATTAATCATTTATAAACAATTACCTTATGTGTTCACGTGGTGTGAATACATGGTATAATCCATTATGAAATTATCATTAATAACATGTCATTTATTATGGAAAGGCTCACATTTATGAAGGTCAAGAAAAGGCACACCTGAACAGTGGCTCATATGTGCTGAAAGACAAAAAAACCCAAATATGGTATAACCTTCAACATAGAGTGGACTGAGTTTTGGGTGTAACCGCTAAGAACTAATCAAATATTTAAAAATATCATAACCATAAAATTCTAACATGTATAATAATGGCTTGTAAATTTATGAAATTTCTTCTAATGAAATCGGTGGGCCCCACACACATATTCCAAAATCAACGAATTTTAGGGAAAAGTTATAGACCACCCACCTTTGGGTTGTACCATCTTTCTCCTCCGGTATCAGCCCTTAATTTTCCTTGAATAGGAGTTGATATAAAAACAGGTGAAAAATTATCACATGATGTTACGTTATGAAAGAGAATGAGAGAAGGAGAATAGCTAAAGAGGACTCAAGTACTTATCGGTGTGCATCAAATGTGATGAACGGAAGCTCAATTGGATTCTGAATGAAGGAGATCACTTAATCCCAAGATTCGGCCTTAAAAACCTCCCAATGGGTATACAATGGATGAAAATTTATCTGGTCCTTAAATTAGTGATAAAGGATGAGGATTAATAGGTCATTAAGGGTGAACCAAGAATTTTACCTAGAGATATTACCCTATGTACAGTTTGTCCACACGGTTGGTCAAACCCTGCACAAACTGTGTGGGATGGATTTGCCTGAATGGTTTGGAAACATGTTTTAATAAAACCATATAAAGGAAATGCACAAGTACCTCAAAAAAATTGGGTACCCACATGGTTAGGCTGCACGTCCAAGCACCAACTTTACCAGGTGGCTCTGTCCAAAAACAAACACAGACTGCACGGTTTACTCTAAACTATGTGCTGAGTCTGTTTTCTCCAAAAATCTGGTTTCTAAGCTCTGACAAATCCCCAGACACCCTCTTATCCTTTACTAAGTCATTAGGCATCCAAATTTAGTCCATAGTAAAGATATAGACTGAAAATTAAATGATCCACACCTGAGTGAAAACCCAGTTATTTACAGTCTTCCACACTTAAAAGAACTCGGCCCCAACTTCTCCTTCTAAGGGTAAAGAAACACTATCTAAGATAAACACCAACAATCGGGAATGTACATCACCTTCCCCCTCCCTTGTATCATTATATGCTCAGTGGTGCAGCCATAACACCCATACGAGAGGGACAAACTTTCCATATAGATCCTTCGTGCTTCGGGAAATGATGCGTACTAGATATTCCTAAAAGGAAACATCAGCATCTAACTCTACTTCCTCATGATCAAAGGTATGGGATAGATCATCATGATATTCATGAAGTTGTGATACATAAATGACGTCATTCATGGTATATTACCTCTAAGGTATTATCAACTAATAGGCTATTGGCCCTACTCCCTCTAGAATTTCAAATGGCCTAACATAATGAGGAAATATCATTCCCTACATTCTTAACCATATTTTTCCTATGCTAGGTGATACATGAAGAAAAAAATGATCCCCATCCATGAACTCTAGAGGTCACTGATGGTGATCAACAAAAGATTTCGGTCTAGACAGTGCATTTTTCATATGCTTCCTAGGTAGTTGATCATATTTTAAAGTCTCCTGAATGAGACAAGGACATAGTAGGGCTACCTCACCTCCCTCTAGCCATAACAAGGGTGAATAGTATGGCCTACCATACAAGGCCTAAAAAGGTTCTATCTGAATTTTTGCATGAAAACATATATTATAAGACAACTCAACGAGATGGATATGCTTCCCCCAAGAACCGATTCAATCAATCACACATTCTCAGAGCCTATCATCTAGAACATGTATTTTCTGTTTTGATTCTCCATCGATCTAAGGGTAAAAATTTATTCTTATAAGCACCATAGAATCCATATAATTCTACAAAATCTTCTAGAACTGGGAAATAAAATAATCGTCCCTATCTAACACATAAGTATGTATAACCCCATGTAGTCATATAATCTCACAAACATACAATATCCCCACTCATCAACTGATAAATTCTTCTATATAGGAATTAATTGGGAAGATTTCGTTACTTGGTCAATCACTACCTAGATGGTATCTCTACCCCTCGATGACATAGTTATGTTAACTATATAATCCATATCAAAATCTTCTAATTTCCTTTCTGTGAATGAATGTGGTTGTATCAATCTTATAGGTCTCTGGTGCTCCTCCATCAGCTACTGACAGGTGGAACACCTAGTGATAAAGCCTATTATCTGAAATTTCATTCAAGGCCACCAATACTGGCATTGTATATCTCGATACAACTTTGAGATTCTGGGATAAACTTAACACTGAGAAGCATGGGACTATTTCATCAATGCTTCTCTCATATCTTCCATAACCCAGATACGTCCAGGTAGATGCAGGATGTCATCTCTATCCACAGACCAATCCGTAGGTGGGTTATCTATTGATATTCTCTCACGGAGAACCAAACCATCAGGATTTGAAAACTAAATACTCTTCTCCTTATCATGTATGGAATAGGTAACTGTTAAGAATGAGAGGTAATACTTCTTGTGACATTCATTAAACTCTATATGATGTTCATAAAAAAGGGACATTAACATCCATTCATCCCTAGCTTCATGTATGACATGTATTTTACTTTTCTGACTCAATGCATCAGCGACCACATTTCCATTTACAGGCTTATATTAATGATCAAAATAAAATTATTGTATATATTAAAACAATATACATTTTATGAGGTTCAATTCATGTTGAAAAAAGATATAAATGACGCTCTTGTGATCTATATACACCACAAATTGCTCACCCATCATAAAATTTCTCCAGCAACATAAGTCATGGACAACTGCTAATAGCTTGAGGTAATTCATTGGGTAATTTCTTTTGTAAGCACTAAAATTTCAAGATCCATATATAAAAAAATTGTCTTCTTGTATAAACACCAATATTAGGCTAATTCCTGATGCATTTCATACGATGATATAACATTTACTAGGTTTTGGAAGAATCAATGTCAATGTCGAGACAAGCCTCCCTTTATGTTCTTGAAAGGATTTCTCGAATTATTCTAACCATAAGAACTTAACACACATTATTTATGTCCAATTAGAGGTTAAGAAAGGTATGAAAATTCTTATATGAAACTCCTATAATATCTAGTGATCCTAAGACACACTTTATATCAAATAGTCTTTCAGGCTGCTCTTAGGAAAATACAGCACTAACCTTTCTATGGTGTAAAGAAACTCCAGATTCAGGAATAATATAACCCAAGAAGTGGACATTGTCAATTGAAAATTTACATTTTGAAATCCTGGAATAAATATGATGCTCTCTTGGTGTACTCATAATGATATCAATATGTTTTTCATGGTCATTAAGAGTGCAATAACACACCAATATGTCGTCCACAAAGACCATGAAAAGTGAGTCCAAATAGGGGTGGAAAACACTATCCATCAATGATTTGAAAATGGAAAGATACTTCATCAGAACAAACGGAATAACAAGATACTCATACATACCATAATTTCTAAGAAATACTATATGATATATGTGTGATGGTCTGAATCACACCTGATGATTACCCGATCTTAGGTCGGTCTTAGATAACACCTTTTCTCCTTGGAGCATGTCAAATAGATCATCTTTCTGAGGAAGTGGATACTGGTTCTTGACTGTATGGCAGTTCAACCTTATTTAATCCATTCACATACGATGTGTTTCATATGCTTTATTAGAAAAAATTATGGTTGAACCATAAGTGGATATACTAGGTCATATAATTACTTAGTCCTCTAGGTCCCTTATCTGTTTCTTGGGCTCCTAAAGCGTAATATGTGTCATAATGTATGCATTAAAGGATACTGGAGATTCTCATAGAACTGTATCAACTGTAAACATTAACACTCTCTTATGATTTAGTCCAAAAAAATTCATCAAGAAATATGTCCCTAAAATGATCAACTACTTGAGGGAAATTTGTTTGAAGATATCTCAGATCCTCCTCACAAATATTTTCAATCTGGGAGGTCACTCCAGCTAGACCATGATGCTTCTATCCAACTCCCCTAGCCTGGACATCCCACTAACCATTTAATAGACAACCCTTTATTTCTGGTGATGTAAAAGAGACCCTATGATGATAGTAGTCTACAACGGCATGATGGTGGACCAACAAGTCCATCTTGAGAATGACATTGAATCCCATCATCTTGACAACAAAAATATTCTACAATAAAGGGTAACTACCTACCCTAGGGGATAGTCCCTGCAGTGGCTTATGCCCTCCATCCATATTCCCAACAAAGTATTGATTTCCATTACACTATAATGATATTGTATCTCTAGACTGAGATTTTTACACAATATATACATAAATTAATGAGTTTGAATCACCTGTATCAAATAAATAAGATATAATAGTGGAGTCAACAAGAATAATACCTTGTAATGTAGCTATTATCATATTCTAATCTTCAGTTATCGGCTTTAAATCATGAAACTAACCTGATTCATAGCCTTGTGCCATAGATGGACTACAATGATCATGATTTCTCTGATGGTGCTATTGGTGATCAAGGGTCAGACTACCAGAGCCACAACTTTCTCCTCGTTGAGAACTGTCAGTGTTATTCCAACTCCCCACCTAATTTGGTGCAAAAAAAGTCTCTCCTAAAGGTGAAGATAAATTTTATACGTTTCCACTCAAAGATGGTGGAAAGGTCCTAAAAAGTGATGAAGATGATCTATACCGTCTCATGCTCGGAAATCCATAGGGTCTTTGTAACATTGGGGATTCTTATGCCCGGGTCATCCACACTGATGAGACACCACAAACCTATCAAACTGGATACTCTGGTTGCCACTACCCTAATGCAAAAAAATCAAGGGAACGTTTCCTACCATTAAAAGAACTATTATACCGACGCAGCAGTGATCCTTTTAACCTAGTACTTGGCCATCACTCATTTTACACTTAGTGATAAGGTCGTGTTAAAATATTTAAAAAATTATAGGAAGGTGAAAGACATTCAACTGAGTTTTGATGGTGTACTGGAGCCCATCCTTAAAATTTCTAGTACCCAAAATCTCATCCTTATCTATAAGTGGTGAAAAGCATTGTAAATAAGAGATACCTACTGAAAAAACCATAACAAACATATAACCCTTCTCAAGATCCATGATCTCTATCACTCTACCATTTCTTAGTGCCTAAGGAAAGAACTGGTCATTGAAGGCAGTCTAAAAATCAACCCATAACAAGACTTGTTGATGACTGACCTATGTAACCACATCCCACCAACGCTTGGCATAATCTTGAAGAATATATATAGAATGGATGACTCTCCCCTGTGTAGGATTTTCCAAATGCTCCAAGATAGACTAAATGGACTCTATCCAAGATTCAGCAACCTGAGAACCACCATCCCCTGAAAACGTAGAAGGATGCGGCTTCTATAACATGCCAGTTAGATCATCCATCATAGGTGCAACCTATGGAGTATCTTTCATAGAATGCATCAAACGTAAGAAAATATCATGAACATGGGAATTAGTTTCCAAATAAGGTACACCAGGTGGTGCATCAAGTGGCACTCCTGGAGTTAAGACTGGAAGCTCAGGGGACACCATGTATAGAGCATGATCATCATAACCTTCTTGGAGAATGACATGAGGACGTTCTTGTGAATTTTGATTACAAATGCTACGAAAACGCCTTAGAAAAATATTAGAAGTGTGGAGATAACATCATTGGTGTAAACTTAACGTTATAAAACTCACTACCCAAGGAATTCTACCCAAACTACCTACTTAGATGTCTAGGTATCTGTAAGTGCTGAAGTATAAGTTTCTTGTCAATTTGTACTTAACTTCCAGTTTCACTCATTACCTTTAAAAAACATGAAAATGTGGGATAACGATGTGAAACCTATTTATTTTAGGCTTCAAGAATCACTTTATAATTGATATTCCTTTTTGATGAATCAGTTCCCATACACCTATCACCAGAAACAGTTCTCATTTCGTAATAGTATAATGGATTGACTTTGTAAATTAATCACCCTAACCCATGAGGGCCCATACACCTCGTGAATTGATTCTAGAAATCACTCAATCAATGAGAAAGTAATATAAGTACAAGCAACTATCACAACATCACTCAACAATCAAAAAGTATATCAAGTAAATAAATGTTGTGAAATTAAACTTTATGGCATCTAAATATCCCTGAAATGTGTATTATAGGTGCCTATAATAACGCATGTAGCAATGTTTCATGCCCTTATTTCATCGGTTTATGGATGATGTAAATTATCAAGAAGATTAATAATCAACAACACAACACAATATGTGTGTCACCTAATGGTATAGTAACATCAACTTTAATAAGTAAAAGAGAAAAACAATTTCATTTTGGGAAACATGGATTTTACCCTGATCATGGGATCAAGACATCTAAGAACGACTTATGACCAAGACTCGTGAATTCCCATTCTCAAATATATTTTATCTTAATTGAAAAGCATGACAAGAAATAATCTATGATACCAATTTGTGAGGCCTCAGACCCAGATTCCACATAATGGGTGCCATGAGCCTGGTTGGCCACATGGCCTCAAGCCCAGCTTCCCGAATAATAGAGGTTGCTGATTAGCATTAAGGGAATAGGGTGTTTCCGTTGGAAGACTATTCCCTCATTATCAGAGTGTATCGCATCAGAAGGAATATAAAGGAAAAGTAAATAGTGAAAGCAATATAAATAATACAAATAACAGTAAAAGAAAATAGATGAAATAGAAAAATGATAATAATAATAACACCTGTTTCAACTGGATCAATAATTATGTAGTGTCATTTCACTACAATACTAGAAAATATGGATAGAAGGAAATTAGCATAATAGTTCATCAATTTAAACAAAAACAATGACTACTCCAGTCACCCTGATATCCCATTTGGTCATCTACTTTTAAGCTCCATCCTATCATCATGAAATCGTGTTTTGGAAGTTGTATGCTTCCCTTTGTCAATACCTATACCAATGTAATCTAATTTGGGTACCAAATGGAGCCTAGAAAGGGTGTGAGATAAATCTCAATAGACCACCACCAATGTTGTGAAAAACATCCAACATGTGTAATAGAATATAGTAGTGTGCATGTATGCATATATAAAGTAAAGGAATAGGAACAATGTAACTAAATACCCATGTACCTTCCACATTCCACGACTAGTTTATAAACATGTTACTAGTTCATTAATTAAAAATTCATCATTTAATTTTAATATGTCACATGAGGCATAGCTAGCACTGACATCACCTTCTGCAAATATTAGTAGTGATGGTTCCAAGACATGGAAAGGAATCCTAAAAATGATATCGAGTGAGTGAGTTCTAGGGAAACAACTAATGTAACATAGATATCATGGAACACTAACTCATTAGTATCTATGTCTTGTTAAGGGGTAATTTTGTAACCCAAGGAATATAATCTAAGGTATTCAAAAATAATGTGCCTTCCAAGTCCAAGGTGATCGACCAAGGTAAATCTTGACTATGAAAATACAGGGCCCTATGGTCTTTAACCATGGAACCTACATTCCAATGCTGGATCCAAGGAGTGTATATGAGGTATCCTGTAATAATTTAAAGGACCCTACGATAGTATATTGGGAATCTAAGGAGAAGACTAGAGCATGAGTCTAGGTGGATATCAAACTAAGAAAACTGTATCCTTGAATCGGTATGTGGTTCCTAAGACCCGAGTTATTCTCCTCTTAGAATCCAAGGAGAGATTTTAATCAGTCCCTTACTATTTGATTTTGTAATCATGTAACAATTTATTTGGATCTACTCTTTCCATCCATTATTGTGGATAGGTCATGTAGAGATTCAACCATTTATTTATTGGTCTGAGCATTATCTTCTATTAGTGTGGATATGCCATGTAGTGTTTCAACCATTTAATCAAATATTAATTAACCATTAAGGAATTTTCAATATGAGAGGTTCACTCTGCTACATTCCATTAACATAGAAAGGGGTGTAATGGAAATGTAACCTTTATTCAATTTTATTTGTTAAGTCCAAGTTATATACTTAGTATAATTTCCATTTCACATTTAAAATTTAATAATCATTTGGAAGCACTTACCGTAGGTCGATCAAGTGGTGAGCATATATAGTAAAAGATATTATTATATTTTTACTAATGAAAATTTATTCATTATGGAAAATCAAACCTTTAGAATGTTCTAGAAAAGGTACACATGAATGGTGGCTCAAACGTTCTAAAACAATAAAAACCCGAATATAGAAAAATTGTCAACATGGGGCAGACTAAGTAGTGGGTGTAACTACTAAAAATTAATCCCATATTTAAAAAGTGAATAACTATACAATTCTAACAAGTATAATCATGGCACGTAAATTTAAGAAATGGATTCCAATGAAATAGGTGGGGCCTACACGGATATTCTAAAATCAACGAACTTTAGGGATATGTTATAGAACACCCACCTTAGGGTTGTACGATCCTTCTCCTCTGGTAACAGCCCTTCCTTTTCCTCGGATCAAAGTAGATCTATGAAAAGGTAAAAAACACTCACATGACGATACCTAGCATAAGAGAATGAGAGAATGATAATTAATAAAGTGTACTCAAGTACTTACCATTGGGTATCAGACGTGATGAAAAAAAATCCTGATCTGATGTTGGAAGAAGTAGATCTCTTGATCCCTTGCATTGGATTCAAAAGATCCAAATGTGTAATAATGGTGGAAAATATCACTTATTATCTGATTACGGAGGAAGGAGGTGGGATTATAAATCATTAAGGATGAAACTATAATTTTACCCAAAAAAATAGAATGCGCACGATTTGTCCTTACTGTTTGTGAAATAATGCACCAACTGTGTAGGATGGATTTCCCCAAAAATTTGGCAACATGGTTTGATCAAAACATGTGAAATCCATGCACGGTTACCTGGGAAAAAGGGGTGCCCACACGGTAAGGCAAGACGATTGTGTGTCAGCCGAGTGAGGTGGCTCTATCTAAAAAACACAAACCACACTATTTTCCGAACAGTGTGGAAGTCCATATAGTTTACTCTAAATTGTGCACACAGTCTGTTTTCTCCAAAAGGATATATTTTGGGCTCCAAACTATCCTCATACACACTCATAAACATTAAGAACTTATTAGGTATCCCAATTATCTCCAAAGTAATTATTTATAACTAAAATTAAAGGACTCAAACCTATTTAAAAAACCATGTTCTTACATTGTTCCCCCCTTATAATAACTCTCCCTCAAGTTCTCCTTCCAATGGTAAAGAAAGAATGTCTGAGAAAAACTCTATCCATTGGGCACATACATCTTCTTCCCTCTCCCAACACTGATCCTGTAATTAGTCGTGTTTCCATAACACCCATATAAGAGGGACATACATGCCTTGGAGAGCTTTTTGTTTCAAGAAATGAGGTGTACTAGATATTACCCAAAGGTAGCATTGGCGTATAACATAACTTCATCATGAATAATGGTATGAGAAGGGTTGGCATGACCTTCACAAAGCTGTGAGACATGAAAGACTTTTTTTATGGCACGGTCTAGATAAGGTCGTAGCAATCGATAGACTGCCAACCTGACTATCTCTATAATTTCATACAACCCAACGTAATGAGTTGAAAACCTTCGATACTTCCATAACTATCTATTCCCCATGATGGGTGATTCATGAAAAAATGATCCCCAACCTCAAAATCAAGAGGTCGTTGACAACGATCGGCATAAATTTTCTATCTAGAATGAATAGTAGCCATGCACTTCTTGATCATTTGAACCTATTCTGAATTATCCTAAATGATATGAGGACCTCGAAGGGACTCCTCACCTACCTCTAGCAAACATAAGGGTAAATAGAATAGCCATCCATATAAGACCTCAAAAGGATCCATCAGAATCATCCCCTGAAAACTGTTATTATAAACTAACTTGAAGAAAGGGATATGCTTCTCCAAAGAACCACTGAAATCAAGGACACATGCTCATATTATATACTCTAGAAACTGTATTGTTCTTTCTGATTTCCCCTCGTTCTGAGGGTGAAAATTTGTTCTTAGAACCACCTGAGTTACCATATCTTTTTGAAAACCTTAACAAACCCATGAAGTGAAATTAGAATCCTTATCTAAAACGATAGAATATGGAGCCCCATGTAGTCTTCTGATATCATGAACATGTAGTCTTCCCAACTCATCCACGGATAATGTATCCCATATGGTAATGAAGTGTGATGATTTCATCAGTCGATCAATGACTACCCAGATAGAATCGCTACCCCTCGGTGACCTAGGTAATCCAACTATGAAATCCCACACAACATCTTCCCATTTACATTCCAGGACTAAAAGCGGCTGTAATAATCCTACTGGTCTCCAGTGCTCTGCCTTCACTTGTTGATAGGTGGAACATCTAGTGATGAATCCTCCAATATCACATTTCATTCTAAACCACCAATACTGGAATCACTTAGATCGATACATCTTCGATATTCCAAGACTAATTACCCACTAAGAAGTGTGGGACTCTTACATCAAATCTCCTCTCATATATGCAAAAAACTAGATATGTCCAGATTGATGCATGACATCATCTCTATCCATGAACCAATCTATAGGTGGGTTATCTTCTGATATTCTCTCAATGAGAACCAAACCATCAATATTTGAAAACATCCTAATCTTTACCTTTTCATGGAAAGAAGAGGTAAATTTTAAGGATGAGAGGCAAGACTTCTCGTGATTTTCATGAAAATATAGATGTTGTTTAGAAAAGGGGTCCATTAACTTCCATTCATCACTGGCTTCTAGTATAGAATGTGTTTGAGTTTTTAGAATTAGTGCATCAATGACTACATTAACCTTTCTATGCATATAATAAATCTCAAAATTAATGTAATGTAGGTATTCAACCTATCTTCACTATTTGAGGTTCAATTCATGTTGGGAAGAGATATACCTAAGGATCTTGTGATATTTATTGACCATAAATCCCTCACCAATAGATAATGTCTCATGCAACATAATGTATAGAAACTGCTGCTAGCTTGAGGTGATGCTTTGGGTAATTTATCTCATGAGGCCTCAACTGGTGATATTTGTATACAAAACCATTTTCATCCTGCATCAACACTGCTCCTAGGACAATGCCTGATGTATCACATAAGATGATATAACCATTCAATTGTTCCTAAATAATAAAAATAGATGTTGAGACAAGCCTCCCTTTCAGTTCCTATAATGATTTATCACATTCTTATGACCATAGAAACATAAAAAACTTCTTTTAAATCTTGTAAAAGGTGAATCAAGACATGAGAATTCATGTATGAAACACCTATAATATCCATAAATCCCTAAGAGACTCCTGATATCAAAGATTTTTTTGGGATTATCCTAGAAAACTACAACACTATCTTTTACAGGGTCTACAAAAACTCCATTTTATGAGATAATATGACCCAAGAAGTTGACCATGTCAATCCATAAGTTTCATTTAGAAATATTGGAAAAAAAAGATTCTCTACCATTGTACTCAGAATGATCTCAAGATGTTTGTAATTATTGTTATGAGTGAGAGGATACACCAAGATGTCATCCACAAATACCACAACCAAATAGTCCAAATAACGGTGGAAAACCCTATTCATCAAATCCATGAAATTGACAGGAGCGTTCATAAGCTTGAATGGTAGAAAAAGATATTAATACAGACTATACTTGCTATGGAAAGATGTATGAGGTATGTTTGATGGTATGACTCGCACTTGATGATAACTCGATCTCATCTCCATCATAGAGAACACATTTTCTCCTCAGAGCTAGTAAATGTGATCATCTATTTGAGGAAGTGGATACTATTTCATGACAAGAATCTAGTTCATCCTTCTGTAATACATGCATATATAAAGACTTCCATACACCTTCTTAGAAAAAAATACAGGTGAACCCCAAGAGGATGTACATGGATGTATAAATCCTTCGTTCTCTAGGTCCTCTATCTACTGCCTGAACTCTTGAATCTCATGTTATGCCTTCCTATATGGAGGAAAGGATATAGGAGATAGTAATATAGCAATATCAATTGTATGCTCTACCTCTATCATATGAGGTAATCTAGAAAAGTAATTAGAAAAGACTTTCCTAAAATGGCCAAATATTGGAGAGAAATATGATTGAAGCAATCCCGAATCCTCTACAAAAAAAATTTCAATTTGGCCCATCACTCTACCTAGCCCATGATGCTACAGTCCAGATCTTCCACCTTGGAAATCCCACTCACATTTGAAAATATAAATAATTCCTTCTCATGTTGTAAAAGAGACCATGTAGAAATAGAAGTCTACAAAGTTGTAATAGTGTAATAACCAGATAATCTCATGAATGACATCTAATCTCATCATCTTGAGAACAAAGAGATTCCACAAGAAACGTTAACTTCCAACCTCTTGGTGACTATCCCTGCACCATTTTATTCCCTCCATCCTTATTCAAAATGGTGCAACGAGGGTCACTATACCATAATGATACTATATCTATAGACTGAGTCTTTCCCTGGTAAAATCCGAAATGAAAGTGTTTGAAGCCCCAATATCAAAAAAATCAGATACAATAGTGGAGGGTACTAGAATACTACCGTGTACTGTAGATGGTCATGCTGCCCGACCATCAGGTATCACCTGTAATGCATGAAAATGAACTAATCCATAGCCATATGCAATTGATAGACTACCATGATAATAATTTCTCTGCTAGCATAGCTGGTGATCATGGTTCATACTTCCAGAGCCACGACCTCCTCCTCAGTCAGACATGTCTATGTTAATAGAACTCCAAACCTAGTGTTGTGAGAAAGAAGTCACTCCTAAAGGGGTAGTTGTTGTTAATATTTTTACACTTCAAGCTGGTGGAAAGTTCCGGTAAAAGCACTAAAGATGACCCATATGGCCACATGCTCGGACACCATAGGTTCTCTATCACATTAGGGATTATTATTCCCGGTTCATCCACACTGATGAAACACTATAGAGCTATCAAACCTGATACTCTGGATGCAACTTCTCTGAAAAAACCTCAAGGGAATCATTCCTCCAACTAGAAGAACTACTGGCCTAACATGGCACTAATCCTTTTAACCTGGCACTCATGTTATACCTCATGTTATGCTCAGTGATAATGTTCTCGTAAACTAATGAAGAAATGGTAGAAATGTGAAATAAATTTAACTGAGTTTAGATTGTTTACTATAGCCCATCCTCAAAACGTCTAGCACACAAAAACTAATCACCAGCTAGAAGTGGTGAAAATTGTTGTTAATAAGTGAAACATGATGAATAATCCATAACTGACATTGAACCCTGCTCATTATGCATGAACTCTCTTACTATGTTAGATCTTTGTGCCTAAGGAAATAACTAATCATATAAGGCATTCTGTTAAAAACACATAACATGCCATGTTGACGACAGGCCTAGGTAACCACATTCCACCAAATCATGGATGAATCCCGAAGCATGTATGTAGAAAGATTTACTAATCACTCTGGCGGAATTTCTAGATGATCAAAGATCAATATCATGGCTTCAATCCAAGACTCACTATCCTGAGAACTACCATCCCTTGAAAAAAAGGAGGAGGTAGCTGGTGTAACTCAAGGATAAGATCAGTCATTGTAGGTGCATCCCGTTGAGAACCTTGCATGGACTACATTTGATGTAAGAAACTTTCATGGACTTGGGAATCCTTGCTTGGGTTAGGTACAACAGGTGGTGCCTCGAGTGTCACTTCTCGAGGTAATACAGACAGCTCAGGGACAACCGTGTCTAGAGAATTATCTTCACCACCTTCCTAGTGAATGATACGAGGACGTCGTGGAAGCATTGGTTCAAAAATTCCAAGAACACACATTAGAACAAGCTTAGAGGGAATTAGATGGAATCACTAGAGGAAAATCAATGTAAGAAAACAAACTATCCATGAAATAATACCTAAATTACCCACTTAGATAGACAGGTATCAGTAAGTGCTCAATTATGAGTTTCAATCCATTTTTTTGTAATTTTTTAGGTTCACTACATTACCTTTCACAAACATGATAATTTTGGATAATGATGTGCAACCAAATCATTTTATATTTCCTAAATTATATTATAATGGATATCCATTTTTGATGAATCTGTTACCATACACCTATCACTAGAAACAACATCCATTTCTTTACAGTATAATGGCTCGACTCCGTAAATTACTCATCCCTACCCATGAGGTCCCATACAACTCCTGAATTGAGGCAAGAAATCACTCAATCGAAGCCAAGGTAATATATGTAAAAGTAAATATCATAACATCACTCAACAAAAAAAAGGATATCATGTAATGAAAAGCCTTTAAATTCACATATATGGAATGGAAATATGCATGACATGTAAAATCTAGGAGCCTATAATGATGCAAGTAGCAATGATCCTTTCCCTTATATCATCGGGCTAAGGATGAAGTAAATTATCAAATAGAGTAATAATCAACAACACCACACAACATGTTTGTCACCCAATGTTGAAATAATATCAACTGTAAAAGGAAAAATAGAACCACAATGTCATTTTGGGTAACCATGGTTTTTACCCCAAACATGGATTAATGACGCCCATGAACAGATTATGACCATGGATTATGTCTTATTATTCTCCAATTTATTGTCTTAAAATAATAAATCATAAAAAGAAACCAGCTCTTATACAACTTTGTGATGTCTCGGACCCGGATGCCACTTAATGGGTGCCCTAAGCCAAGTCGGCCACATGGCCTCAAGCACATCATCTCAAATGCCAAAGGCTCCCAACTTGCAGTGAGGGCCTAGGGTGTGCCTGTGGGAAGAATATTCCCTTATTAGAAGCGTGTATAATAGAGGAAGGAATATAAAGGAATAGTAAATAGCAGAAGAAATATAAATAATATAAATAAAAGTAGAAGAAAACTGATGCAATAGGTAAATGAGAATAATAATAACTATTTCAACTGAAAAAATGATGATTTATTTTCATGTCAGTAGAAAACATGAAAACATGGATACAAGAAAAAAGGAATAATAGTTCTAAAAAGTAAAAGGAAACAAAGACAACTCCTTGAATCTCGATATCCCACTCGGCCATCTGCTTTTAAGATCTATCCAATCAGCTGGAAATCACGTGTTGAAAGCTATTTCCTTACCATTGTCAATACATGCAACCATGTAATCTACACTTTGTACCAAACGGTTCATAAAGAGTGTGTGATATAATTATCATTGGGCCACCACCAACGGTGTTTATAGAATATGGCTTGTGTAATGGAATATTTCAGTGTAAAGGCGTGCACGTATAAAGTAAAGAAAGCAGTAAAATGTAACTAAATACACAAGTACCTACCTCATCCCTCAGCTAGTGTCTGAACATGTAACCAGTTCATGAATAATGAAATCACCTTTTAATGTTAATATTTCACATGAGGCATATCCAAGACTCACACCACCACGGGATAATATAAGTACTGAAGGTCCCTTGAACTAACAAGGCAACCTTAAATTGATATCTATTGAGGGAATTATAGTGGTAATAACCAAGGTAAATTAGATATCACAGAACACTGTCTCAATATTATCTGAGTCTAGCTAAAGGGGTAAGAGTGAAATCCAAGGAGTGTAATCCAAGAAATTCTATAATAAGGAACCTACTGAGTCCAAGGTGATTGACTAATGTAAAACGAGGATAAGAAAAGATAAGGCCTTACGGTCTTTCACCATGGCACCTACTAGCAAATTCTGGATCCAAGAATTGAATCCAAGGTATCCTGTATTATTTTAAAGGACCCTACGATAGTATTCTAAGCATCCAATGATCAGAATATAACCGGAGTCTAGGTGGGTATCAACCTAAGCAAATGGAATCCTTGAATCGGAATGGGGTTCCAGAGTCCCAAGGTTTTCTCCTCTCAGATTCCAAGGCAATCTCGAGTCTGTCCATTCCTATTTTATATTTTAATCATGTAAATATTCATTTGGTTCAATTCATTCCTTCTATTAGTGTGGATAGGTCATGTTAGAGTTTCAAACATTTATTTATTGGTGCAAGCCATGTCTTTCATTAGTGTTGATAAGTCATGTAGTGTTGGAAACATTTAATCTAATATTAATTTACCATTAAGGCCTATTCAATTAGAGAGGTTAACTCTACTAACATCCATTAACATGTAAATGGTTTCTAACGAAATGTAACCTTTATTCAATCTCATTTGTTAAGGCCAAGTTATATACTTAGTATACTTTCCATTTCACATTTAAAATTTAATAATTATTTAGAATCACTTGCCTTAGGTGGGTCATGTGGTGAGCATGCATGGTATAATCCATTATTTAATTCTCATTAATAAAAATCCATTTATCATAGAAAGTCTCACCATTAAGAAGGTCAAGCAAAGGCACACCTGAACGGTGGCTCAAACGTGTCGAAATACTAAAAACCCAAATATGGCATAACCTTCTGCATGGGGTGGGCTGAGTTGTGGGTGTAACCTTTAACAAATAATCTCATATTACAAAATCTAAAAACCATAAAATTATATCAAGTAAAATCATTGAATGTAAATCTATGAAATGGCATCCTTAGAAATTGGTGGGCCCCACATGGATATTCCAAAATAAAAAAAGTTCAGGGATTAGTTATAAACCACCCCCTTAGGGTTGTACGATCCTTATCCTCTAGTATTAGCCCTTAATTTTCCTCGGATTGGAGTAGCTCTATGAAAATGTGAGAACCACTCACATAAGGATACCTAGGACGAGAGAAAGATAGAAGGAGAATAGATAAATTGGACTCGAGTGATTATAGTTGCGCATCCAACCTTCAAACAGAAGCTCAATCGGATGTCAGAGGAAGTACATCTCTTGATCCCTATATTTGACCTTCAGAAGGCTCTAAATGAGTGAAAATGGAAGCAAATACCACTAGTTATAGTATTAGGGAGGAAGGAGGAAGATCAATAGATCATTCACTAAGAAACTGGATTTTTAACCATAAAAATTAGCATACTAATTGTTTGTCTGCATGGTCTATCAAATCGTTTGAAAACATTATAGGGAAGCTCTGTTTGACCAATTTTGACACATATTTTGATCAAACCATGTGAAAGCCATGCACGAGTCCCTTGAAAAAATGGGTGCTCAGACAGTTAGGCGCATTCCTGTGCACCAACCGTGCGAGGTGGCTCTGTAAAAAAACACAAAACACCCAGTCTTCCAAAAAAATGAAGAATTCTACATGGTTTACTCTAACCATGCGCAAAGTGTGCTTTCACCAAAAATATGGGTTCTAGGCTCCGAACAATCCAATGACACCCCCGTAACCATTACTAACTCATTAGGCATCCAAGTTAGGTCCAAAGTAAATATTTGGAACGAAAATTAAAAGATCCATAGATGATTGAAATAACTTGGTTCTTACACCCACATTGAAAAACATATCATTATTTTTAATGATTCCATAATAATTATCAAATATTATTTTAAATGAAAATAATTTCCATAAAAATTATGAATTTTTAGTTTTGATTTTTTTTCAAATTGGAAATGTTTTTTTCCTCACGATGTGTTTAAATTATTTTTTATACTTCCATTATAATTTATCATGTTTATCTTCAAATAAAATTATTTCCAAAAAATTTTAGGATTTTTTATGTTCAAAATTTTATTTTCTAATAAATTTTATTTTCCCCAAAAATATTCCATGTGATTTATCTTTAAAAAAAATTCACATCTAAGATAACAATGTTTTATGTATCTTTTGATTTTCTGGGGATATGATACATGGATACCATTATTATTATTTCTATTAATGGTTCATGTTGATAATGATAATATTTTTAGGAAAACATTTTCACTTTTATGGGTTATACCCTAACAAAATTATTATGAAACAAACTTATTTTCTCATTCGTTATGCTATAATGAAATTATGAAATGATTAAGAAAACTGTTTTCTTTTTATAGGTTATGAAATGATGTTATTTTGAATGAATCCCATTTATATTCATGTAGTTAGATAGAGTGAATTGTTTAGGATCAAGTTACACATGTATGTATGATTTTCATTATGTGATGGGTGGAAACTATACCTCCCACCATATGTATTTGGTAAATATTAATTTCTCATGAGATATATAGGAAAGTAATGGTGAGTTGACCCAGTTCATTAAGGGAATTTTTACACTATGATAGTCTTGGTAGTGAACCATTATTATTATGATGGATTGCAAGTGAACTTATTCAATTATGGTAGTCCATAAAATGAGCCTTTAACTATTAATGAAATAATTTTATATGTTTATGTGTATACCACAAATATATGTATTATGCCAATTTTATGTTCTCATGGATCATGTTCTTTGATTACATTATGATTAATTTCTTGTTTACTTCAATTATTTATGCAATGAATAAATATTTTTATCTTTGATATATAGGTTATGGTTTTAATAAGTTATTTTCACGTTCTCACACCCTTATTCTAATGTTATGTTTCCATATTTTACATTTTTATCCTTATTTATCATCAAAACTCGCCCATTATTATGTTCCCATTCCTAGGTTATGAATAAAAGTTTTATGTAACATATGTGTATGAATATTACCAATGGGGTAGATATTTACTAGATTTTTTGAAGATATTTCACTAAATTACAATATTATGTACCTAGTCTCCTAAGGCATTATACTATTATGATATTTATGTGTGTGTTTATTTAATTTAATTAATATTCATATTAAAGACATAATATCATTGTTTTTTAAGTTTGGGTTGATGCAATTGGAATCAAAGGAGCAGTTTAGTTAACCTTTAGAAACTCCCATAAGAAAACATTAGTGAGATCCCTATAAATATTTATGAAGATATTTATAGGGATACATCAATTTATAAGTCTCAGTATTAGTTAAAGTATATGAAAATGTAGTATAATTTTGGTAAAGGTTAGAGAAAGTAGTTTCATATAAATTTCATCCCTTCCTTGATACTAATAGTGGATGTGTCTCTTGAACAGATGCTCCTCTAGGGTAATAACTCTGAAAATGGTGCTTTGATCTAGACTCTCTCATCATCTTCTAAACAATAATTATCCTCTTTATATAGCTAGTTTGAAACTCCATGGAGATAGGATTTGGACAATAGAAAACTAATTATTAACCATCCTCAATGATTTTAATAATAATTATGAATGACCTAGGTATGGCTTAAGTTATCATCGATTGAGAAGAATGTTCCACGATTTAGAAAACATATAGGTTATTTTCCATGATTAAGTAATTTCCCAATTTTAATAATATTAATCACTCCATTAATATTGAATTAAGTCAATGGAGGGACTTGGAAGGAATTATATTAACATTTAATGTGATAGACATTGTGTTAATGAGAAACCAAATGTGATTATGACTAGAGTGAAGTATATTATGATTATTCACAATGAGTTATCCTGATATAGGTTTAAAAACATTCACCTTAACAAACTCTTTTACTCTCTAATGTATATAAGGATATGGTTAATTAAGAGTTTGGGTGGTCATGACCATGGGGGAGAGAATAATCAATTTCTTATATGTCGAGAATGTGGTAAGAAGTACTCTAGGGAATGTCTTAGTGGAATGAAAGGAGTGTTTTATGTGTAGAGAGGAAAGTAACCGGGTATGAAATTACTGAGGATAAATTAAATGTTTAGTTAAAATAATGGATGAGAATAATGGTTTTCATATAGGATAAGAAATGGTTGAATATTATTAATATTGAATTAATAAGAATTATATTAATCTATGTCTTTTGGGAATGGCTTGCAAAGAGTTTAGAAAAGTGGAATATGTAAATTTTTTGTTTTTTATGATGAATAGAATACAAATGACAATTAAAAAAGAGAAGATATCGAGGTATTATATGACGAATCTTAGTTAATGATTTAAGAATGAAGTAGAATGATTGATGTTTCTATGTATTGGAATTCAAGAATTAAAAAATATATAATTGTTTTTTATTATCATTTTTTGATTAAATATTTAAAAGAATATTTTGAATGATACTGATTACCTTGAAAATCGATTAAATTTCAAGGTGATATTTTACATAAACACATTATAAAGGAAATATATCCATTAATGTGATCAAGATGTTAGGATAATGAAGTTGGGATATATATGTGATGAATATTAATAATGTAAATTGGATCGTATTAATTACCATTGAAATGATTAATGATTTTATGAAAAAGTTTTTTATGTTATCATTGATTCTATTTATATTATTTTTTGGTTTATTTAATATATTAATTAGTCTATTATTTTATGGGGAAGTGTTTAATTTTTTAAAGAATCTATGTTTTGGTAGTTGTTGTTTGGTAATTCAATATATTACCATGTTTTAGGAGAATATAATATCAATGAATTCACATATTTTGTATGTGACATTAAGAGCCACATTATAATATTTAGGAGATTGATGTAAAGTAGATTTTTTAAAATTTAGTAACCTTATTTATAAATTTTAAAATTTGGAAATTTCATAATGTTAATAATTTCTAGAATGGTTTAAGATGATGTTTGTATGTGGTTTTAGAGGTCACTGAATTATTTCACTATATAATACATTATGGATAACTTATGATAGACATTTTATTTTTGGTAATAGAAGGAGATTGAAAAAATGACTTATGATTATTTTATTATTGTTTCTGAAAAATGTTGAATGTTAGAAGAAGTTAATTACATGAATTTAGAAAAGGGTAAAATAATAAAACCAAAAGAAATTTTGAAGAAATTTATTAAATGATGGGATGTTTTGGGGGAACTCTTGGTACCCTAATGTAACAATGTTGCATGTACCTCTGCATCGCATGGAGCTCTACCACTTTATGAGGCATCCAGAGAACTAACATTATGAATGGATGAAACAAAGTCATTTTGGGGGTAGGATGGTGATTTTTGCACCACGAAAGATCAACACTGAAAATAATAAATTATTTGTTGGTTGTTATGGTCATTTTCATCCCCTGAAAATGAAATAATTCATGGCCCTATATTTTCTTCATGGGATACCAAAAATGGAGACCCACTAACCAGCATGGTCAGCAAACCTAGTAATTTGTTGTTGCTCTACTCTATAAAAATATGGAGGGACTCTGAGGATATTATGGATGAAAATTTCAATGGAAGGTGATGTAGAAATCATTCTTGGTAGTCAAATCACCTAAAAATACACATACATGAAATCATTTAGGGATGCAATCCTGGGAACCATACACAGATTTAACTTTTTGAAGCCCTTATGCATCGGACCATCCATAGAAGATTCCTTGTGGAGGTTGTGTCATTTGCAACATGAGGCATTATTTTCTAACCCCATGAAAAAATAAATTACGTTGGAAATGGACCCTTTCTTGACCAATCTTTGAAGACACCCTTTGCAAGCAATGATTCATGGATAACCACTTTATTATAATGAATTTTGGATAACCCATTAAGGGGAACCCTTTGTGAATGTCCCCATTGTGGATGGTCCATCATGGATGGTCCTTCTGGGAAAATACAATACAGACATCCTTGTTCGACCATTTTCATAACCATTCTCTACCATCATTAACCCCCATGAAATGAAGATATTATTTGTGAATGTTTCTAAGTGGGTCAATGATATTTTTGGTTGTACCTAATTTGACCCTAACTTCTATCCCATATAATTCCATGAGTAAAAACATTCCTCATACACCTTCTGAAATCCGATCACCTTACTCTTATTCCAAGTTACACTAGAAAGGTATATTATTTTATAAGTCCTCCAACCATTTTAGTCATATTCTTCCATGTTTTCTTGAAAACAAGACATTGAACTATACAGATATCATCCCAATAACATGAAATTAAATTGTGATGTTTTCTTCCTCAAAAAATGACATTAAACTATAATGTCATAGTCATAGCTACATGAATATTAACTATACTATATCCTATATGAAATACATAGGATGTGTTCCATGAGAAACATGAGATACCTTATAAATCAATCATAATATGCATTAGGAAATGAGCTTAAGATAACTTCCAAACCAAAAAGGACATCCCTCCTGAAAAAATCCCCTTGTCTTTCTTATGAGAGGAGTCACTCTTACTCCTCTTCCCCAACCCGTGATATAGTCAGGTGCATCCCTATAAGTGACTAGGTTGGTTACCAAAATAAAATTGGATATAGGCACACTAAAATCTCTTTCCCTATACCAATTTGATACATATCTCATCCACCAGTAGATCGAGTGGGTCATTTGGTCTTCAGATATACTTATTTCTCTTTTTTCTTACACCGATCATGACTCAAGTGAGCATAAAGGTTAATTGAAATCATGACATATGCACAGTCCCAAACCTTCAAATGGTCTTCCTCAATAGATATAATACACAACCTACAATCATATGGGCCTTCATTATAGTGTAAGCCCCAATAATAACCAAATAGGCCTCCAATACTGTGTGAGCCCCAATAATGTCCAAATAGGACTTTTAAACCATATATGCCCCAATCAAATCTAAATTTTCGTCCAATATGGTGTAATCCCCCATCATTTCCAAAAGGGACTCCTATACAGTGTAATCCCCAATCATATCCAAATGGGCTTCTTATATGTTGTAATCCCCAATGATAAGCAAAATGGGCCTCCTATATGGTGAAATTCCCAATCTTATCCAATGGAATCCTATACTACATAATCCAAAATCATATCCAAATGGGCCTCCTATGAAATTTCATCCCCATTCATATCCAAATGGGCATCTTGTACAGTGTATGACCCAGTCATTTCCAAATAGGCCTCCATATTGTGTAATCCCCTACCCTCACCAAACTATGTGGCCTTTGATTCCCAACTGACTGGGATATGTAGGAAGCCTCCTTGAGATCCAATCCCATCACCAAAATTCACCCAAATTTTCTCCATGCCACATTCCTGATAGGGTCATATCCATCGAGGACACCACATATCTCTCGAGTACCTTGGTCTTCCTCAGAGAAAATCCCACACCAAAAAATGACTAGGCACCATTCTCCTGGGCATCCTTTTCTTCATGATGTTAGAAAACATGGTTTGTTCCCCATCACATGACCTTAAAAAGTGATGTGTCCAATTATGTGGAATTAAACTACATGTCTTCTAATTCCTCTCACAAGGATGTATAGGAATCTCATATTATGGGTTCAGCCCCAACATCAAAAACACTTCTTCCTCTCTGGATGATAAGAAACTTTATGGATCTTCACATGGATCAAAAATAGAATCATCCAAATGAATAACCGAAGGATCTCTGATCCCTATACAAAAAGGTTACTATTCATGGAGAACCTCATACACATAGATATCCCTCCCTTGATGAAAATCCTTGGATACATATAGATGATTCTAAACACTTTTGTATTCCTAATTTATGATTACCACAGGGTGATATGCATATACATACTTGAAAATGAGAAACATATTCATGAATATATCTTAAATCTATAAGAAAGTCCCATAATAGGTAATAGTTCACCTCAAAAGGGTTTTATGAGACAAAATTTTGATCATCACAACCATTGTGAGTTCTTAAGTGTCATTTTCTAATTTCCAAAAAAATTTCCTTCATTTGGAATATAGTTCAATGATTCCTCATGTGTATAAGAGTCAAAGGGTGATTGTGGTTCTACAAAAAAAATCCATTGGAGGTATCAGACCCTCCATAAATGATTGTGCAAAACCCAACCCAATAAAATCAATTATCATGTGCTAGAACATCAACCGAATTATTTATGGATCTTATTATCCATTAGTGCTTTAGAAATGAAAAATTCATCTCCTAGTGTAAGAGAATAAGTGTAAATTAACCACAAAATAACCAAAGGATGATATTTTTATTATGAAATGGAATGGAATCAAGTAAGTATATCTTCTATTGAACCATTCCCAAATTTTATAAATGGAAAATGAAATAAAATTTTGTCCTACTAAAATCGTTTTTAATGAATTAAATGAACATTTTCTCACCATTTGGGAATATCATTTTATGAAATTTTTTATATTAACATGATCATTCACTTTCTTTCCATCAATGATCTCATCCACTCTCTGTCATTATTTAGAGATTACGATTTTCTCCCATGTCCAAATATTCACATTCCACTTATGATATACTATATTAAAACCTAGTATGTGTTATTATAGATGGATTTCCTACATCTTTTTCATTATTTTCAAGATGATTTTTTAACCATTTTTACGATATGGGATTCCAATAATGAGATTTTCAAACGATAAACCCTTATTTAATAAGAAAATGTTCAAATTTCATGGTTAGAATATATTTAAGGGGTATATAATGTAACACACTATAATTTTATTAACTATTTTTTAAATTAATTTTATGTTTTTGGTTATTCCATGTTACACACAACACTAATTTTTTCTTATGTAACATGAAATGCTATGTCTTAACATAACGTGATATATAATTTAAATATTATTTTCTAATATAATTGTTATCACATAGCCATTAAAATAAAAAGTTTGATTATAATTAATGAAAATATGGAAATATATTATTTAAAAATTAATATATATTTAATTCTTTGCTGAATAATTAATAAAAATTGAAAATAAAAACCCTTTGAAAACGAAGAAAATCATTTTTTGAAAAACATTTTTTATGAGAACAAACACATTTAACCTCAGTAAAATAAATGAATAACTATTGTTAAACAACTTTAAGGAAATTTATATATTATATATTAAAAAAAATAAAAAAATTATATTATTTTTTTCTAGACATGAGATGATAATAAGTCAAATTTCACTATATGAAACAATACATTTCTAAAAAATATTTCTTTCGAACTTTACATTTTAATTTTAAAATTAATTTTTTTATAATTTTCAAAACATTATATGAAAAGATAATATTCATTTTTATGTCTAAATTTTAAAATTATCTTATGATACATTTTTGATAAATTCTTGAAAAAATAATATTCTGATGGATAGTGAAAATATAAGTTTTTATTAAGAATTTTTTCTTCAACTAAAGCTTTTAAAAATATTCAGAATAGTTAAATATAGTTTTAGAAGTAAAAATAGTTCAATAATATATCTATTAATACAATTTATTTCACTCTAATAAATTCCTTATTAAATTTTGAAATGAAAACATTCTCTACTTATGAAAACATTTTCTTTGAAAAACAACTTTATTATTGCATATGTGAGATTAATTTAAAATAAATTATACCACTAATATGTGTCAAATTTTTAGAAATAGAACCCATATATTTAATCCTGATACTTTATAATATATAATAATTTCAAAGTGATTTTTTACAATAATTAATAGAAAAAACAATAAAAATTAGTTATCGTGGTTATGGTAAAATGGGTTTGTAAGGGGTCAAACTAAACTTTTAAAGGATAAAATGAACTAAAAAATTCTTAAAACCTATTTAATTACAATATATAAAAAATATGTCTTAATTTTTTTATAATTTACCATTTATAATCCCATTTTCATTGGAAAAACATACGAATTACTTTTCTTATCAAAAATTACAAGTGTTCCACTCAACTCACTTACAAAAAACCCATTAGTTAATAAAAATATAAAAACATAACTTCCACAATACCCAAATATAATCCAAGAATATTTATTTTGGTTATAAATCTAACCTATGAATCCTTTTTTGGAATACCAAAAAAAATTGTCTAAATAAGAGGTAATGTCCCTATTTAAGAAATTTATATAATTATTTCTCAACTTCATTAAAGTGAAATTAAACCATGATGATATAATAAAATTATTATATTAAATTTATTTCTATTTTGTTATATTAATATAATAATCCAAAAAAAACCACTTATATCAAATGGGATACAAAATTATTATTCGTGTATATGGCTGACTACCACCCTACGAACCAATGTCACTTTTTCCATAACCACCTCCCACATATGAATATAATGATATATAAATTTTTATATATTATATTTATGATATTATTTTGATTATTTAATTAGTATAAAACATTTATATTCTTACCTTACATTTTTTTGTGAATATAACAATTTCACTCATGTGTATGGTGGACTAAAACCGTGCAAATCGAAGTCATTTGTTCACGATTTACCTGGAAGGTAATAAATACTTTTTTAATAAAAATATTTCTATATATAACATAAAAATTATTTTTAAATTTTAGTATATTATTTTACATATTTTTTCACTCCTTTTAGAAAATGGTATTATCAATCATTCGCATGTACGGTTTACAATCTCCATAAATAAAGTATTTCATTTTCTATATCAATATTTTATGGACTATAATAACTACATATTTATTGGATATATATGATTTTTATATCATGGTTAACATTATGGATTTAATTAAACCATAATCAAATTAATAGGACCAAATAAATTACAAATCAAAACATATAATTAAAAGAATCAAGTATTGCCCAAAACGTGATTTTAACATTGAATCGCTAATAAATATGTAGTAAAAGGTCATAAGTAAGGAATATATGGTATGGAATATATAGTTGTGGTTATATAATATATTTATAATAATCCTTTATTTATTATATAGAATTTTATAATGTGTATGAAGGAAGAAATTAATTAAGATAAGGGATTTTTGTCTTAATTATTACCTATGTGAGAGCTGGGGTGACGCCCCCTGCTCATCCGGTTAGCCTTCCTGTCATTCCTCCTATTCTGATGGCTCCCAGGCCTCCCAGGCAGAAGGATGGTTTCCCTATGATAGATATCTCAGAGTGTGATGTTTAGGAGGCAGTGTCCTTCCACGATCTCTCTCTGGTGGCTCGCTTCGGCCGCTGAAAACCCTCCCTGGGTTTTTTCAGAAGCTTTGTGGATTCATGGGGGCTCCTCCTCCCGACGGATGTCTCAGAGCCTTCGAGGGTATCCTTCTATATTCATCTGGCTTCCAGAGAGGATTTTGTGACAGCCTGTGTGAGGGAGGACCAGCAATGTGGCTCCTGGCGCTTCTCCCGGTCAAGATGGTCATGGGATTGTCATTTCGGTCGTGAGTCTCCGTTTGAAGCTGTATGGTTGTCTCTACCGGGTCTGCCTCTTCCCTTTCACAACCCATCAATCCTGAATTTTAAGGGAGATTTTCTAGGGTCTTTTCTTTACACGGATGAGAACACCAAATGCCTTCAGTTAGCGTCCAACCCTGGTATTTGCATGGAGATGAACCTTTCGTCTAAAAGGACCTCCCAGGTCCTACTCAAGACAAGAAACAGCTTCCTCTGATGGAAACATATCTTTGTTTCCAGGCTCCCCAAGTTCTGCGGTGCATGTGGTCTGCATGGGCATCTAGAGTCGTAGTGTCGAAGGAGGTGGGGGGTTGCGGGCTAATTTTTTTATCTGGGTTTTTAAAAAATTAAAATTTGATAACAGGGGTTAGGGTTCGGATATTTTTAAAAATGGGTTCGGGATGCGTGAACGGCATTCACGCATCCCGGACCCCAGCGTGATGCGTGAACGCCGTTCACGCATCTCACAGAATACCTAAATTCCCCATAAAATGTATAACTATTAATTATAAACTAATAAAGTTATTATAAAAATTAAGAAATGTTAATAAATATCAATTAAATAATATAAAATATTGAAATAATGTTAATAATTATTAATAAATATTCATGAATAATAGATATTCATTAAATAATTATTAATAGAATGGCTTGAGTATTCTCTAACATATATTGAGAAATCTATAATCTTAGCATCTTTCAGTCACTCATGTTATCTAAACATGTTGTAGTTAAACATCTATTTCTATAAAGATCCTCATATGGTTCCATTTGTATTATAAAGTGGAAACATAATTTTTATACTTTCTAATACTCCTTTTTCATTGTTTTCTGATTAAATATTGGTATATTTGTGAACAAATGAGTTACATGAAAAACATATAGTGATTGTGATGAGTGAACCATGATCACATCATCACTATGCTAAGTTCTCTGAGTTTCATTTCTAGATCCAAGAGTAATATTTTTTAAGGCATGCGCTCTCTAAAAAATATCATTTTATCTAAATAAGGTGGAAGAAGTGATGTCATGGACATGACCTAAGTTTTGAGATGCATACTCAATAATCTCACTCTTTAGATTGCGTACCAGCATAAATCGTTTCCTTTTATAAAGTCTGAATATGTATCTTCTCAAAATTGGCCAAATGAACTTCTAATTATTATTGTAGTTTTCAATGTTGTCCATAAACAACCATAAATGTTAAATCATGCTTAGAGTGTATCAATTATTAACCAAGGGTAGATAATCAAAATTATCAATGAAATGCTAAATCCTGCACATACTTCACCAAATATATTAAAAAGTTCAAGTGAAAAGATAAATCTCCCCTTTTCATCCCATCTTTCCATCAATCAAGATATCCCCCTTAATTGAAATGAGAAATATAATTAAGAACAATGGATAAAGTGTGATTGGAATACCTCAAGTTTCAACTTCTTGATATGATATGAATTTCAAGATTTTTCATGAAATAATCCTTGGATTTTATCTCAAACTTATTCTTGGAAATAGTTTCTTTCACAGTTTTCTTGACTTCATTGTTTGGCATATTCCCAATGGAAGATTTTCCAACTATTGTTCCATTCTTCTACACTTGTTGTGGCCTTTTATTCTTATCAGCATATGCATTTTGCATGGTTGGACTAAACCATCACTCATCATAACTGTGACCACTTCTATTGCGATTCGAAATAATTAATATAATTAATATTTATCATTTAATTTAATCATATTATTTACTATACATATATATATATATATACATTGGTAGATAATTTGATAATAGTAAGACACTTATTAAAGGTATAATAGAAGTCTAGATAACAGTAATACACATACAAAACGTATCATAAATCAAATGTCAACCTAATCTACGCCTCTGGTGTGGATGCTCCTCTATCCCACAGTCAGGCGTATACTGGATGCGTCCACGCCGTGTCTGTCTACGTCTGTGCTCTGGCGTACGCTGCGCGTCCTTATCGACAGCCACCTCCACATCCTCCTGTGTGACAGACGGTGGATGTACAGTCTCACCGCCTGTACCCTGGCCTGCATCTAAGGATAGTGGAAGCTGGCTGGAACTCTCACCAATATAGGAAGTAGATGGCTGCTCTGCTGCGGATGACTGTAATAAAACATCGAACTCAATCCAGTCAGCGTCTGTAAGTACTTGTGGCTGTGCCTGAGAAGCTGGAGGAGCATATGACTGATCATGCTGAACACCCTCCTCCAGTGGAATAATATCATCTGGCTGAGCAAGCTGAGCAGCCTCATCCTGTGGAACAACAGAATCCATAACAGGGTCGTCACCCCCAGGTACATCTATGTGAGGCTCAGCAGGCTCCGTGGCCTCCGCAGTAGTCACCGCGGCCTCCGCAGCAGGTGGTGGATCAAAGAAAATGCCATGATAAATCTCGTCCATCGACGGTAGCATCTGTCGTACAAGGCTGTGAAAATATGCTGGGTTAAAGGCATCTCTCTCCACTGGATCAGACATATGAAGTAGATGGAAAATACGAGCATCCTGCGAAAACAAATTATGTTGTTAACTAATTTGAATAAAAAATATGTTGAACTGTGAAAGGAAGAATGCATACCAAGTCATGGAAGCCCCATCCGTGCCGTGTCAGAAATCTGACGGGAGACCTGATGTACCAGCCTGCATTATCCATCTGATCCATCAAATGAAAGCGTACTGTCCCTGCCCCTCGCAACTGGGACTCCCGTCGCCTGTCCCATAACGCAACATATCTCGCATGGTATCTCCTCCAATCAAAATCTCTCTTCCCTGACATCTTCAGGGAATGCAATGAATCCAACTTACTAGGTGGGTCAGGAACTGGCTGAAGGAATCCAAACTGTCTCATAACCCTATCCGTCTGATGCCACTCGACTATATGAAAATGAATCAGTGGAACCATGCAGGAGCCGATATCATGCATCGCTGTACAGTATGGGGGCAGACTCTGAAGGATATCATCTGTATATGGCATCCATGTAATCTGAAAGAAAAAATGAATAATCAATTAATAAATGAATAGATTTAAAGTAAAGAGTAAAGATTTAACAATATAAATAATAATCACTTACATCGTCTGGTCGAATGCTGTCTAGCATAAGTCTGTAGGCGTGAACATCATGTCTGGGAGAATCTGAATGTCGATGCGCCTGACTCCACCTGTAGATAACATTTTTTTTACATTTCATGAAAGAATTTTATACAAGTAAGTTAGATATTAGAAAGAATTAATAACATACCAACGTTCACGTGGAGCCTCTGCTACAATATCTACGGGTAATGGCGCACGGACATGTGGAGCTAAACGAGGTATGTGCTCTCATACCCACATCTGTAGAAGAACCATGCATCCTTTGATCTGCATCTTATCGATGCGACATGCGCTGCATAGGGATCTGTATGTATATGCTAGGCAGGCAGACCCCCAACTATATCGACCTACCTGGTCCAAATCTTCTAAAAAAACTAGATACATCAGGTGCACAAAAGTAGTAGAGTGGTCAACAAAAAGCGTGCCACCGATCAGCCTCAAAATATATGCACGTGCAAAGCGCAGCACGGTGACGTCATCAACATCATCTGGTAAATGTGTGAAGTGCTGGTCTAACCAAGGCATCCGCAATCTACCACCGACGATGGTCCTGCCATCATCCTGGACCTCAATGCCCAGAAGTCTATGAACAAGCTCAGGCAAATTTGATGGAACTCGGCCTGTCAAAGCATGTCCATCGATAGGGAGGCCCAACATAATAGCCACATCCTGCAATGTAATAGTCATCTCCCCCTCACTGAAATGGAATGTATGCAACTCTGGTCTCCATCTCTGGACAAGTGCGGAAATGAGCTGATGATCAAGAAACGTGAAGTCGCACATCGCTACTCCATAAAATCCAGCTCGACGAAGATGTGGGACGATAGCGGGAGGTGGTGCAGTATGATGGAAATGGTGAGATCTACGTACACTCAAGGGAGCCACAGGACGTCCCTCTAAAAGCAGCTGTGATACATGAGTAGCCTGAGATGTAAGCAATGGAAAACCTGCCATCTGCACACATGATATCATCGTTACTTATTAATAGTGGAATCATGATATATTCATTTTTATTTGGTGTCACAATCAACATTAGCCTAGTCTCACAATCAACATTAGTTAAGGATGCTCAGAAACTCAGATTCCATTACTAAAACTAGACATCTTATAAGAAAACCATAATTTAAAAGTGAAAAATTAATTATTTCTTCTTATTTGTGAAATTACCTTTGTTAATTTATCCATTATCCATTAAATAACCATCAACATTATTCCACATTAAAAATTAACAGGAAAAAGTGAAAAATTAATTATTTCTTCTTATTTGTGAAATTACGTTTGTTAATTTATCCATTATCCATTAAATAACCATCAACATTATTCCACATTAAAAATTAATAGGAAAAAGTGAAAAATTAATTATTTCTTCTTATTTGTGAAATTACATTTGTTAATTTATCCATTATCCATTAAATAACCATCAATATTATTCCACATTAAAAATTAACAGGAAAAAGTGAAAAATTAATTATTTCTTCTTATTTGTGAAATTTCGTTTGTTAATTTATCCATTATACATTAAGTAACCATTAACATTATTCCACATTAAAAATTAAGAGGAAAAAGTGAAAACTTAATTATTTCTTCTTATTTGTGAAATTATGTTTGTTAATTTATCCATTATCCATTAGATAACCATTAACATTATTCCAAATAGATCAAGTTCCTAAGTAACTATAGAAACTTCCACAATAGGTTATTCAACCACAACCTCTTCCTCTTAGTCTTCTACTTCTTCTCATCCTCATCCTATATTTCTTATTCTTCTTCTTCATCATCGACACCAACCACAACCTCTTCCTCTTAGAGCAGGTACACAGACTCGATCATGGATGATGAGATTTGGAACTCTGTCCTGCCACTTGGGGACATCTCTTATGAGTATGTCCTTCTGCGTGGCAGATACTGCATCGTATTCTCCCTCCTCGTTGCCGAGGCCAATCCATCTCATTTCTGATGCGAGTTGACTTCGGTCTTCCTCGAGGCCGCAACCTAGTATCATGAAGCCAATAATTTTAAAAATGACACACATTGAAAAAATTATAAATGATACCAAAACCGACTTATGAAAACCTGTAAATATCAGGGACAATGGTCGGTTGATCAGCAGGCAATGTGATAGAATGGAAGTCACCAACAGGCATCCAAGCAGCACTATAACAGTTAACCAAAGTGCTCATGTGATACACCGGGTCAACATATGGCTCCCACGATATATTTACCGAAGCGCAAGCTATAATAACATGTACACATGGATATCTCAATGCCTGAAAGCTGCCACAATCACAGTACCTGTTATCTAACATCACGACAAATACTCCACCATTAGTGCATCCACCCTGGTCGTAGCACTTTCTTACCCGAAAACTCCTCTTTTCCCTGTCAAAGGCTATAACATTCCATCGTGAAGCCTCATTCCGTATCCGGTCAATATCAGTTTGAAAATGCTGAGTAAAAAGCATTCCATTTTCCATCCTCTGGTAGGCCTTTTGGGACCGGTCAACAAAGTAGTGAACACATCTAAAAAATGTCTCTTGCACTAACCCTGTGATTGGGAGTTTGCGCACACCCTTGAGGACCCCATTTACGCACTCCACTATATTAGTGGTCATATGCCCATATCTCATGCCACCATCGTATGCTAATGACCATTTTTCCTTTGAAATTTGTACCATATATTCATATACCTCCTCATTAACTATTCGGATCTCTTCAAGACGTCGATCAAACCTTTCTTGTTGGGGTTCATATGCTGAAATAATAACATAATAAGGTATTAAAATGGATAGTAAATTTTGTTAAAAAAAGAAAGTTTAGAAAACCATACCCAATTTGAGGATCGCATTCTTTATGGCCTCATCTCTAAACTGCTTATGCACATTACTTGCAATATGTCTAATGCAATAACGGTGATAAGCATTCGGCTCAGTCCAAGAAACCCCATCACTACTCACGGCCTCTATAATCGCTCGATGACAATCAGATATCAGACACACGCCCTGTTTCTGCGTGACATGAACACGTACACATGCCAAGAACCAGCTCCAGCATTCAAAATTTTCTTTTTCAACAACAGCAAAAGCAAGTGGCATAGGAGCGCGATTACCATCCTGTGTGGCAGCAATGAGTAGAACACCTGTATACTTTCCATAAAGGAATGTGCCATCTACCTGAATAAATTGTTTACAAAAGGGAAATGCAGCAATGCACGGTCTGAATGCCCAAAAAACCCTATTGAACTTCACCTTTGACTGATCAACTAGATGATTTTGGGATACATAGTCAACACTGTCCAACTGATAAACAATCTGATTATTGAGAGACAACAATTCTATAAGTTGTGGAAACAACGCATAAGACTCATCCCAATCACCATACACTTTTACAATGGCTTTCTGTTTTTCATTTCAAGCTTTGTTGTATGATACCTTATAGTTATACAACTGTTGAATTCTTTCCTGAATAAGGGCAACAGGAACATCCTGACTTGTTCGTATCATCTCACAAATAACAGTAGATATAAACTCTGCATCAAGAGAAGAGTGATCTTGTGCCAAGCTGGGATGCAGACAAGTGTGTGGGCCTTCTAATTTGGTTATCTTCCAACATCCATAACATTTATCAAATAGTGCACTTAATCGAAATTTACATTCTCACCCATATTTTTCACAACGAATGAGATATTTGGTCTTCTTTGACTCATAAACCACAAATGTGAAATGTCGCTCAATGTGGTATTGCTTTATCACATTTTTCAGGACCTGTTTACTTTCGAACTCCTGCCCAACATATATGGAATTATCATTTGATGCAGGCATATTCCCTATAATGTCAGGGAATTCAGAAGCTAGTGTAATGACATCCCAATCAAAAGGTTGTTCATGAGACATTCCTCCAACTAAGGAACTCAAAACTGAAGGCTGATTACAACTAACTGGTGGATGTAGTGGATGTCTGTCTCTCAAAGGAACCTCAGAAGGTTCATTTCCAACCACATCATCTCCTGCTGACTCCCCAGATTCTTCTTCCTCAGATAAACTTTCTTGCACTATATCAGCACAGAAAGTGATGTCATCTACATTTCCTTCCAAATTTTGATGATCTTCCTCATTACATTCTTCCACATGAGTCGTATGAGAAGGAGGCAATGAAGAAGACTGTTGGGAAGGACCGACTTCTATAGAGGTCACAAAGCATGGTTCTGTAGTAATCGATTGCACCACATCAATATCAGAAATGACAATAAATAATTCCATCAAACCATTAATACATTGTTGCCTGAATAACTGAGAAGCCTCCATCCAATCCTCATCATCGACTATAGGGTAGTCGTTGTGCCACATACGCTCAGGATATTGAAGATTTCGGTATTTAATTGAAGTGATTGCTTGTCCTGCACTCAATTTTAACCGACTATGAATCTTATTACGAACTGCATCCAATGTCATACAACCATGGAGATTTACCACTTTGACTGGTGGCACACTGTAGCTAAAACCCTGCTCGGTACAAATTACCTCACCGTTGCAATATATTTGAGCAGACATAATTACCTATTAAAAAAAATTTAAAAATACTATACACTACATTAAAATTTTAAATTATTTAATTTGGTTTTGAATAATTGATTATCTTGAGACTTTTTTATGTATTGATTTATCACTGTTAAGGTATAGTGATTGTGATTTTAGCACAAAAGCAAATTTAATATAATGTTTCATAAAGTTTGATTACTTATGAATATATAACCATGACTAGATCTTGAGACTTGTGATTAGTTTATCATTATCTGATAAACTAACCACAATTTATATGGGTAAACTCCTGTCTCTATTATCAAATATTGCAGCTACCGCCAATCTCCTGTCAAACAGAAACGCCTCCTCTCGAACGAGTTCTCAAATGCCTCTTCGTCGACACCTCTTCGGGGATGCCTCTTCGTCAACACCTCTTTGGGGCGTCAGTCTTTTAATTACAAATTTACTCACATGCATGTGAGAGGGTCTAGGGGTATGAAATACATAAATTAATTTAAACGGACACGTAGGTCCTTACACTAACTGAGAGATGACTCGCAGGTCATCAATACCGAAAAAATGCAATTATTACAGATTGAATAACAACATACACAAAATAAAACATGCAATTTCAATTATGCATGGCCGGTCATCTCAAGATCAGTCATCACTCATACCGTGTTTTTTGGTATATTTATTATATTATCCATATTATATAAAATCTATATTAAATACTACACCTCTTTTACAAAAATTTAACTTCATGTGTATATATATATATATATTTACTAAAAACATTAAATAAATTTTATTATAACTGATCTAATTGAGATTTACATAATAAACACTTTTGTTATTTTAAATTTTATGAAATTGTAATGTTTTTTGGGCATTCTTCTACTTTCCAAAATATAAGTAAATATTTTTTATACTTTATTGATTAAAAATATTATTACTAGTAAATAAAAGTAATTTAATTTACACTTACATCAAAACCATCCATTAAAATAAATTTCTCTAACATAAATTACTTTTTCTAAACATTAAAAATTTTAGACATAACATAAATCATTTAATATTTAGACAACAGACATTCAAAAAATTAAATCATACGAACATTCAACATCAAGAAAATTAAATCATAAAAAACATTTCATGCATAACATATGAAATAAATAAATCATACACACAATTAAACATACAAATGAAATAAATAAACACAATTAAACATACAAATGAAATAAATAAACACAAATAAACAATTAAATTATTAATTAGAAATTTTACCTCAATAAAAGCAGCAAATATTTGTTGAGAAATAATTTCTACAGAGCTTCGTAACAAAAATCAGAGGAGAACAATGGGTATCGGGGGGAAGACCCCTCCTTTTATAATATTTCTCGGCCAGATGCGTGAACGCCGTTCACGCATCCTTCAGCTCGTCCGCGAAGGATGCCTGAATGGCATTCACGCATCCTTCGCCGCGGAAGGAAGCGTGAACGCCTTTAACGCATCTTTTCCCTCGCAAGGATGCGTGAACGGCATTCACGCTTCCTTTAGCTGGTCAGTAAAGGACGCGTGAACGCCGTTCACGCATTACCGTCGGGGTCTGGGATGCGTGAACACCGTTCACGCATCCTTCTGCGGCGAAGGATGCGTGAACGGCATTCACGCATCCCGGACCCATTTTTAAAAATATCCGAACCCTAACCCCTTTTATCATATTTTAATTTTTTTTAAACCCAGAAAAAAAAATTAGTCGGGGTTGCGGGTTCGTCTAGATATGGGTCGGATGTGGTTCTGGGTCATGACCCGTCCGATTCCAGGGGTAAGAAAGATGATAATGTTATCATTGGGTGTCTTGGATCTTCTTCTTTCTCACCTCTAACGTGTCAGATGTCAGTGTCAGAGAATCAGGGGTAGCCCTGTCCCATCCAGAAGTGTGTCGGCTTCCTCGGCATCCGGTGTGGACCTGATCGGTTGGTCTCTGATTACGGTTGACGAAGGACAGGCTTCTGATGGTGGTCCTTCTCTAGCATATTTTCTCCCACAGCGGCTGGATCCAGGAGCCTGCTTGCATGGTCTAATGCTGAGTCTTTCCAAATCTATGTCTCCTCCTCCTCAGACTTTTTGCTTCTCCTCTCAGCTTTCCCTAGAACTTCTTCAATGGTCCCTGGTTAGCAATCTGGTTCAGCCCGCGGAAGGAATGACGTTATCTGGATGAGCATCTGTTGGTGTGGACAAGGAGATGATCGCTTCCCGTCAGTCCCCACATCAGCTTCTTCTGATCTCCATGGTGCAAGAGGATCTGGATCCAAGGTCCTCGTGCGATCTTATGTGCATAAGGGGGCCCCTCGTGGATAGCCTTGATGAGGGATTCAAGAAGATCGTGCAGGCCCCAGTTCGGGAAAATAGCACTTTGAGTGTGTCAGGACCAATCACTCGGTCCAAATCCAAGGAAAAGGTTTTTTTTTCATCCGCTTCTCTCTCAATATCTATAAGCCTCAAGGTTCGGAAGGACCTTATTTAATTATTTCTATTATTATCTGGAATGCACGGGTCTTGGGGGCCCAATCCAAACATTCTTTTATTTCCTCTGAGGCCAGACGAAACAACCCCTTTGTTGTGGGTATTCTCGAACCGAAGCAGGATCCGAGAAAGGCATCTGGGTTGGTCAAGAAGATGGGGTTCGCTAATGCTTTTCATGGAGGTCCTGATAATTCACAAATTTGGGTGTGCTAGAATAATAATATCGCAGTGGAGGTTGTGAGCCTCATGTCACAATGCGTTAACACAATAATTTCTTTCGGGGGACATGAGGTCATCTTCTCCTTCGTGTATGCAAGCACCGTTTCGAATGGGCGGACTAAACTATGGAAACATCTGGAAGCACTCCAAATGGTCACCACTCCATTGTTCGTTGGTGGGGATTTCAACACAATTTTGGATTTTACAGAGAAGAAATGGGGATCCAACTACAACCTTCGAAGCATGAAAGAGTTTCGGAGTTTCATGATGGCGACATGGCTTCTGGACTTCGGTTTTCCGGGCTCCAGGTTCACGTGGTGCAATAATCGTAAAGGGACGAATCACATCTGGTGCAATTTGGATAGATTCATGGAGAACGTTCAGGGACTGGATGCTTTTGCAAAGAGCTCATTCACTCATGTCACCGGAGTCCTCTCGGATCACGCACCACTTCACATGGAAATTATGAGTTGTCCAGCGGTTGATCATGGCTTTCTCTACTCCAAGAAATGGAATCAAAATGATTCCTTCATAAAGCTTCTGAAAAATTCTTGGTAGTAGGAGGATGGTGGAAGGTCGTGGGGAGGGTTAGTGAATTGGCTCAAGCGGCTCAAATAGGACATCCAATACTGGCTTGTGAATAGACCTGATGAGCAGGGTGGGGTGATCAGGCTCCAGGGTGAGGTGGATAGGCTAGAGGATTCACTACAAATTGCATGGGATGATAACATCTTTGTGTCCCTCTGTGATAAGCGGGCTATGCTGAACGAAAAAATTCATGAAGTTGAGAGAATGTACAAGCAGTGATCACAGATCAAATGTCTTAGAGAAGGAGACCATAATACAGCCTTCTTTCATGCTTGCATGAAATAAAAGTGGAGTTTTAAGATCAACTGCATCCTTGTAAATGGGACAATCACGTCGGATGTGGACATCGCTGGTAAACTGGCCTTAGATCACTTTGAAGGTATCCTGTCGAGGGATACCTCATCTAAGTTCATGTGGGATGCAGCAGATGTGGACATTTTCTTGAACAGGACTCCATGACTTGTGAGGGAGGTGGAAAACAGATTCCTCATCAATATTCCATTGGAGAGGGAGGTGAAAGAAGCGGTAATGATCATGCATCAGGACAGTGCACCCGGGCCGAATGACTTTTCGACTTACTTCTATGTGGATGCATGGGATCTGGTTGGTCCGCTGGTGGTTAAGGCAGTGCAGGGCTTCTTTGGAAGGGGTGCTCTTAATAGAGGTGTTTGTTCCTCGAGAATTGTCCTCATTCCGAACATCAAAAATCCAACACTTATTAGATAGTACCGGTGTATCTTTCTTTGCAATGTCTCATACATGATTCTTTCCACGGTTATAGCTAGAAAGCTCAACAGAATTATCCCCAAAATGGTATCCAAGAAGCAACATGGGTTTATTCAGGGGAGTTGTATTCTAGGGGTGATTGGAATTTCTAGTGAGCTTCTGAACGACCTTCACCGACAGACTGTGGGATCCAATGTCATTTTTCAAGTTGACATGAACAAGGCTTATGAAAATATTGAATGGAGATTTATTATCCGAGTTATGAGAAGGTTCAGATTCAAGGAATAGTTTTTCGACCTGGGTTTTAGGTGTCACTCTTCACCATGGCTCTCGGTCTCCCTCATGGGGATGTGCTTCGGTTATTTCAAATCAGTCCAGGGGTTCGCCAAGGAGATCTGTTGTCTCCTTCTCTCTTCATTTTGGCACAGGATGCACTTTCACGGAATCTGAATTGCAGTTTGGAGGAAGGTAGGATGAAACCTTTTTTGGAAAATAAGGTATGGATAAAATTCCACATCTTATGTTTGCTGATGATGTTCTTATTTTCATGAATGGCATGCGCAGGTCTCTCCTCCAATTCTTGGAGATTCTTGAATTTTATGGTCACCTCAGCAGACAAAGTATCAATGCCTCGAAGAGTCACATGTACATCTCTAATAAATTCTTATATAGGAGATGTAGAGGTATCCAGGATATTCTTGGTTTCCAGCAGAGGCAGTTACCAACCCAGTATTTTGGTGTCCCAATTTCTTGCAGCTGCATCTAGAAGCAACATTTTGATGGCATTTTGGACTAGCTTCTTGGAAGAATCCATAGCTGGAAGAATAAACTACTTTCATTTGGAGGACGAGTCACACTGATCAATAGTGTACTCACATCCATTCCCATGCATATTTTCTCCATTTTCAATCCTCACAAGTCCATGGTTGAGAAAATGGAAAATGTGAATAATGCATTTATTTGGGATGCGACGAAAGTTGGGCGATGCCATTGGGCGTATTAGCGGCGATTAGCAAAGTCAGGGGCCGAGGGTGGGGTTGGCCTCCGGGATATCAAGAAGACTATCACTAGAATGTAGGGAAGGATAGCTTGGGAGGTTATCACTGGGAATTCGCTTTGGGAAAGTTTCTTCAAGAAGCGGTATGATATCTAGTGGTGAGAGGGTGAGCGTTGCAGTATGTCCGCGATGGTACGATGCACGGCGTCGCACATCGAGTTGTTGTAGGAACAAACGTGGGGGGTCATTGGAAGGGGGGACATTAATTTCTGGGAATCTGACTAGGCCGGGGACCATCATTCGTTCCCCAGCTACCCTTTTCTGGATGTCTCTTTCAAAGAAGCAACGACACGGTCTGATCTTATTCAGGCAGCGCTCAACACTCAAAAAAGAAATGTCATCGATAATATTGTCATGACTGACGATCCTGATATCTGATGCTTCATCAAAACTGGTACAGGCAGATTTAACTTAAATGATTACATGGGAATTCTCTAGGGGGAAGATAATTCGGCAGAATAGGTTTCTACAATTTGGTGTAAATAAATTCCGATGAAACTGAACTTCTTGGTATGGAGGATCAGAAATAGAGCCATCCCAACGCAAGAGAACATCCAGAAGAAGGGAATATATTGGGTGTCCCGCTACTATTATTGTGTGAGACCCAGCATGGAGCCGATGGTTCATCTGTTCTTACAGGGCCATTGGGCTTTTTATTTGTGGTCTCTCATCAGTCCACATCCAGTCATAGATCATGCTTCCTTTCCCATGGAAGGATTTCTGGGTGCATGGTTCCATGGGACGGAAGCCAGTTCCTTGGAGCAAGCCGCTCGAACGATTATCCTGGAGTCTATTTTCTGGACCATTTGGGAAGTGCATAATAGTGTGCGGTTGGGTTCTAGTCGATCTCTTTTGTTCATGTAGATGCATCTTAAATCTATTATAGTCGAGATAGCATCACTTGTGATGGGAGGGCAGGCTTCTATTTCCATCCACAACAATACCAATCATCCACATAATATGAGCATAGGGAGCGGTCATTGGATTCGTTGGCAGCCTCCTAGCGGAGGGTTGAAGATGAACATGGACGATTCATATATAGAAGGGGTCATGAGGGGAAAGGGGCTACTAGGGTACTCATGGGGGTCCGTACATATGAGATTCAGTTCTTATTATAGTTCGGGGAACTCATTGGATGCTGAAGTGTGATCACTCCTTTCCAGAATGATGGCTTATAGAAGGAAGAGTTTCCGGGTGGATGAGATCGAGTCTGATTCTGATGTCCTTGTGAAGGCCATACAGGGATGACATGCAATCCCTTGGGACTTAACTTACCTCATTAGATGATGAAAAGGAGAGACCCAGCAGGGGAGCATTTTCCATCATAGTTGTAGGGAGACCAATCTTGCAGCAGACTCTTTGGCTAGATTAGGTAGACAGGAGGAGGAGCTCTTGATTTTTGATAGTCTGGATTCTCTCCAAGTTGAGTGTAAAAACATTGTCCAAGGGGATGCCATGGGTTTCCATCATGTTCACCCTCCTTGAAGGGCTGGTGTGGTGTTCCTTCCTTTATTTCTCAATAAAAAATAACTTTCAGTCAGTATTATGACACAATCTCATCATTTATCGGGATTCATTATATTTATGCCTCCAATTATTAATTCCTATGATAAATATCATTTGAAGAAAAATAATATTATTTTCCTATTTTTTCATGATAATACATCTTCATCCTTTATTATCCTCTCTTTATGTTTTTATGCTTTGAGTGAAATGTTTTTAAGAAAAAACATCTTTATTTATCTTTGGTTGAAACCCCATTTTTATTCCAAAAGAATGTTTTATAAAATTGTTTTAAAAATGATATATTTCATTAAATCAATAATTTATAATGACATATTTGTCGATTTTATACTTATAAAAATGAAAGGGAACATCATTTATTTTTCCAAATAAATCCTTTTTGAATTTTACCATATATTTGAAAGGAATCATTATTTAAATTTGTACGACATAAAAGGTATTTTCCACCATAATAACCTAATCATTATTTTCAAATCATAATTTATTATTTCCAATTTCTATTTACAAATAAATTGTTCTTAAATATGTTTTTTGAATTTTCAATTTTAAAAACTACTTTTCAATGTGAAAAGGTTACCTTCCTCATGAAGTGTTTGAAATTATCTTTTATGGTTTCCTTTATAAGTTTTAAAATTTATTTCCATTGAGAGGGATTTCCAAAATATTTTTTTTGATATTTTAGGTTCAAAATGGATTGTCAAATAAAAAAACATTCCTCAAAAAAAATTCCACGGGATTTATATTTACAACTCAGTTTCTATCTAAGATGGTATCCTTTGATATAAATTATGATTCACTGGGGATATTTTCTAGAGATACCATTTTAATAATTTCTATAATTTGTTTATATTTATGATGAAACTATTTTTATAAAAACCATTTATCTTACATGGTTTATACAATGATAAAATTCTTATTAAAAACTCTTATTTTTCCATTGTTTATGCTATGATGAAATGATGAAATGATTAATAAAACTTTTTCTTCTAAACTTGTTATATATTAAGGGATTATTTTTATAAGACCCATTTATATTAATGGGTTATAATATGAATAATTTTTTACGATATAGTGGCTCATGTATTTATTATTTTCATTATTTGAATGTTGGTACCTATATCTCTCTAAAATGAATTTGATAATGATTGATATCTTTTGAGATAAACAATACTAGAATAGGTAAGAACACATTTTCGTAAGGTAATTTGTACATTATAGTCTTGTCAGTAATACTTGAATTCTATGATGGTTTGGGAGTGAACCCATTCCACTATTATAAAATTTGAAATTATCCTTAAACTTATATAAAAAATATTTTATATGCTTATACATTTGCAACAAATCAATGTAGTATACCAATGTTTTCTTACCTTGGATCATGTTATTTCATTTCAATATGATTCTAGTCTTATAAAATACCAATATTTATTCCACGACATCATGTTTTGATATTTTATGTATAGGGTATTGTTTTTAATTGTTAAGATCATGTTCTCATATCCTTATGTTCATGTTATGTTTATATATTTCCCATTTTTACCCTTAATGAGCATTTGAGTTCACATTTTATTATGTTTACATTCCATGGTTCTGAAGAAAGGTTTTAAGTGGGGTATATTAATTAATATTACAATAGGGTAATATATTTATGGGATATTTAAAAGATCATTCACTAAATTATAGGATTGTGTACTTAGTCTCTAATGGAACTAAACTATTGTAATCCTTATGCATGTGTTTCTGTCATGTATGAATACTCATATAAAGGTTGTAATATATACAAATGAGAAGTTTGTTTTCCAAAACAAATTGTCTTAGAGTCCTATAATTCTTCAATATCTAGAGTAATGTTATAGGACTTCCGGATTAATCTTTAAGGATCACATTTTGGAATATGGTTTGTAAAAGGGATGAGTCTATAGGGTATCATTATAAAATTATTGTGGGGTAGTGTATCGAATTTCTATGTTGCATTCATCTGTATTTTCATGGAGATAGAACATAAGCTCAAGATTTTTTAGGTGGAGTGATATGATTAATAATCTAGATTTTTAATCTATGGAAAATCAATATGATTCTATGAATTTTTACAGGTCGATGTAGGGTCTCTAATTAGATTAATCATTGATTTTGTTTTAGAATGATTATATTCACTATGATTGAGGTTATTCCATAGAATCATTGGGGTTGTGATGAAATATAATTGATAATATTAGGTAGATATAGAATTAAACATTATAACAGTATTATAATATACCATGATATGTAGGATGGTACTTTTGGTATTGAACAATATTTCATTAAAAATGTCATATTTTAATATAACTAGTAATGAAATCCATATTTTGAGGAGCACATCATTAAGTGATCACATAGAAAACCTTTTTAATGGAATGATGTTGTAAAATTGATAGTGGTGGATTGGGGGAACCTAACCCTATGAGAGTTTAGATTTTGTCTCAACACTCAGGTATGATTGACTGAATTTCATTTATATAGTACATTCAACAGCTAGATTGAAATGATTTTTGGGAATTTCACTAGTTTGTTTTCATGTTTTATGGATTTTTTTTATAAATTTAAATAGAATATAAATATTATGGAACATTTCTAGTGTTTTTCTCTTAATGGGATATGATTAATGATAAGTTGGTATTGGATTTATTGGTTATTAATGATTTGATATCTTATTCATTTATATGAATATATGGATGATCTTATGGAAGGAAGATTAATATATACCACTTATTAGAATTGTATTTGATTTCAAAGGGTCACTTGAGTTTTGAAAGTTATAGAGAGTTGGCTGAGGTATCTTTGGAATACCTATTTATAAGAAAAAAATTATACCTAGTTCGTTGGTGTAAATAAGTTTTTGAAATATTTTTTTTGTGTTTGTGTAGAGACTACACCTCTAATAATTGAATCATTGACGAATTTATTGAATTGTATAAAAGTGGAATGGGTCAGAGTAGTTTCAATACTCAGGTAAATATTTTTTCAATGAACCTGTAGGATTTAAGATTATTTTAATGCCTCATATTTTTATTTAAGGGAGAACTGAATGTGGGGGTATTAAAATTTTTAATTAAATTCTTTTATTTAGAATTCATGATTAATATAAGAAATCTTGTATTATAATGTTTCACAGTTGTTTTTTCAGAGTATGTAAAAAAAGTGGAATAACTCACTCTCTTTTGACATGATCTAGCTTTTGATGATTAAATAGTGTCAGATTCATTATTTAGAAAATTATTTGCGGGTATTAGAGACGGTAGTTGGTTTTTTAGTGGAAACTATTTCACTAAATTATTTTATCATTGATTTGTTAGTCATAATCATTAATCCTATAAAATTCCTGCTTATTGTGAGAAACATGAGTTAAATGAAAAATCACTCATAAGAACACTTCTTTTATCATCATGAACTTTGATAATTCTAAACCATGATTCATTACGAGAATTAACATTAGTTTTCTATTCTAATTTCAATAATTTTATCATATGATATATCCTTATTTTAAACAAGAAATTACAATCACAACTATCTTCATATTTATTCAAATATAGCTTCAACCAAGTAACTCATCAATAACTTCACACCATTTTTTAACGAACGAAATGATAACTTCTTTTAATGTTCACAATAGAGGGATATAAATCCAAAAAACTAATCTAAAAGAAAAACTATAACTTCCTACAAATAGAAACATTCATGTTAAACACATAAATCTAATCCAATTCTTTTCATAACACTCCACACAACCACATCACTATCCTCTATCAAGCATAGTATTGCACCATATAACATAATCAATAAGACGCCTCTCTTACATATAACCATTTACTCCAACATTTGTACATCTATATAATATAGTACAAACATACCACAATAATCACAAAACACTCACTCAAGTAAAAAAATTAAGGTAAACCATCCACCACATCATGATATTATATCCTTTGAGTGGCCCTAACTCACATACGTTGTAATAAAATTCATTTTTAATGAATTTCATCTTTAATGGGTAATGATTATTTATGTCTTCCTTTGATTTAATCCATAATACTTTCCACTATCATAAAATAAAGCATAATAAACCCAATCAAATAAATATATAAACTATTAAATTATTTTCAGAAAAAATTCGGAAAAAATGTTCATATTTATCAATTTCATGATTTTTTGATCAAAATTTTTATTACTAATTCTATATTGTTATTCTTTTTGAATTTTTTTTATTATATCAATAAATCCATATTAGAAAACATAATCAATGTTTTGGTAAATTTTTTCACAAGTAAGAAATGTCATCTCTTTGATCATATAGATCTCATGTTAAGAAACATAAATATTCATGAATTAGGCATCATTATAAGAAATATTTTTCAAAAAAAAACTTCAGAACATTATTTTATAATTTGAGTACATGTTTTTAGAAAGTTGTATCTACAATTCAAGTAATAAATCAATAAATAACACAAAAACAATCAACACAAAACTTTTCAATTTAATTTTTAGGGTAATCGTCATTTCTTTCAGTTAAATTACTCTAATACACTTCTATGTTGATGACAAAAACTACACCAATTGTGGAATTTACAATCAAGATTTCCATAAAAAAATTGATCATAATTGAATCATGCTTCCCCCACAACAAAAATTTCACATGATTCATTCTATTATAACATGTTGTTCAATCAAAAATTAATCATTTCTTAATAATTTTTTACCTAAGTGTCAGGATTAAAATTTCCAAAATAAATAATGCTTTAGGATCCCAAAATAATACTACACATGTTGTATCACTACATTTCATGCTTGAAAAACTCAAACTAAACTATCACTAAACATTTCATCACACAGGAAGACATGATTATACACAGAAAGTAAATATAACATGATATTACTTTCTTAATTATATGTAGCATTATCAGTAAAAAATGATTTCAGATTCTAAATATAATATATTAAACATGATAGATTCCTAGGATATATTTTAATGAAATTTATTAAGGAACTTAACAAATGATTTCAATTTTATAAATGGTCTGAATAATAAACTAATCCTATAATAACATGTGAGGAATGGTTATTTGATAAATATAATTTTTATAGGTTTCTAAAAGAATAGGGTAAATCATGAAAATAATATCAAGTATTTATAGGTTACCACAAATAATTATTATATTTTTCCCTGAATTTAAAACAAATGGTAAAAATAAATCCTTAAAATAAATTCCTAACATAGGATAGTTACATATCATGGTTATAAAGGTAACACATGTTCTAGAGACCTAGTCTTAATGAACATGGATATTACATCATTTTTATGAATATTTAGCACATTAAAAAAGACCATGACTAAAGACCATAATAGTTATGTGTATTTAGAAATTTGTAACACATTTTTGAAATCATGTAAAATATCTTAAATTCCTCCAACAAAGATATTCCTTTTTTGTTACTCGTACTTAAAAAATTTCTTCATAACCTAGGGAAAGGAAACATTAGAAAGGGTGAGCTCAAAATATTAGTAAGGGTATAAAAGGGAGATATGTAAGTATAATCATTAACATAAGGGTTTGATAACATGATAATAGAATTTGAAGATCATAGCCTCTATATTAGAGATCATAATCAAGATTCATAGTATAAATATTTGTAGTTCATAATACATGAATCTTAATGTAATCTAGTTCATAGTCGACGAAAGGATAACATACGAATAAGACATTAAATATTGGTAGACACATAAACTTATAAAATTATCTCAATAGTATTCAAGGATTGATGTCAAGGCCCTCATAGTGGATCTTTTACACTCCACAAACTAACTTAATAGTCAAGGTTTACTTCCAATACCATCTTAGTGGACAATTTACTTTTCTAAACTTGGTTCACTCCCTGTTCCAGCCCTATATTTCTAAATTAGGTTTATATCATGTTTCATCATTGTATTAGTATATCAGTTTCACTTCTCATTCTATAACTTTATTACTAAACTATGTTCCCTCCTTATTCCATCCCTATATTACTGAACCTAGGTCACTCCTCATTCCATCCTTGTATCATCGAATTGAGATCACTTTTTATACTAGTCCTTCTATACTGAAGCAAGATCACTCATCTTTCCAGACCTATAATTACCATGAGGTAAAACTATTTACCCAATGAATTTGAGGGATATATATACAAAACCCTCCAAATAATTAAATCATACTTACGTGTGCCAAAATATAACAAAACATTCTTCATTTCTTGACCCATAAAAAGTGATGGGTTTTATAAACATTATATCATAACCCATGAAATGAAATCGATATTATAAATATTTCATCATATTATAACATTAAAAAAAGATGCAGGTTTCATGATAATTTTATCATAGAATAATCAGTGAAATTAAGTGGTTTTTATATGAATTTTATCATGATATAAACCATGGAAGATAAACAAGTTTCATAAATAACTTTTCATCATAAAGATAAAAGAATCAAAGAAAGAATAAGAATGGTGTCATTATATTATACCCCAATTAATGCATAATATTTATCAAATAATTCTATATTATGAGGTTATTTTTTAAAAGATAAATTAAAACATTTATTTAGGAAAATATTTATTCTTCTTTGAATATTTCTTTTTTTTAAAATAAAAACTTTTGAAAAACATTTTTATTTTTATTTTTATTTTTTTTTAAAAACTATAGAAAATGTGAAGAACAGAAAAAAACTTAAATACAATCCTCAAAACATATTTTAAAAATAATTTTAATTAATTATAAAATAATTTTTAAAAAACTTGGGTTTTGAACAAAACATATTTCTAACTAAAGAGATAAATAGTCATGTTTTCTTAAAACATTTATTTTATATCATAAGTACCAAATAGTGTAAAAATTTTACCATTACATGATATAATCATGAATAATGATATTAGAATAAAATTCTTGATATTTCATGGGATATAGATCATAATATTACATCAATGGAAGTATAATCATAAATAATTATGATACGATAACATTGTAGTAATAAATTGTTACTAGATTGGTAACATTTAATTATAACCACCATGAAATAATTAACATACATGAAGTATAAAATTTCAATGGAATAATAAGTTTCATGATAAAAATTATCAAATTTCATTATAGAAAATTTTTATAATAATATATGCGCAAAACATAATTTTTGTCTCAAATAAGAAAAATTACGACAAAATAACATTATTGATTTGGTGACTATAAATCTACAAACCCCATGAAAGAGAGATCATAAAATTGATATTTAAATAAAGAAAAAGATAAATATAATAATAAAATAATATATTCATTCTAATTATATACACCATAAAAAATATTCAAGTTGTGAATAAGTCACACATCTTGTGGAAATAAATGTGAGACTAGAAATCCCCTTAATACTTGTGTAATATCTGAATCATTACATACAGGAACAAATAAAATCAATTGAAAAATTTAATATAATGAAAGAAATTAAATTAATTATATAACATTTTATATTTCAGTATATACACCATATAATATGAATAAGTGGTGAATAAAGCATATATCTCACAAAAATAAAAGTGAGACGAGAAAACCCTTATCTTAAGTATTGACATTATTCATACATCTTCCAAGCTCATTTATAATAAATATAATATTATTATAAATCAAGAAATAACTATTTTCTTATATATCACACCATATTTGATTTTATAATGCCTTTATATTACCTTTTTGTTAATAGGTTTAGGTTAAAGTTAAATTTTGGGTAATAACAGCTTCGTTATTTTGTATATGTTTTTACTTGTTATTTTTTGTCCCCATAAAAATATAATTGTATACTAATTTAAATAAATTAAAAAAGGATTTAAATATCATATATAATCATTATATAATTATTTATTATAATATATAAAATATAAATATATTAAACGGAATTCATTTTTCTTGGAGATGATCAACCTTACATATACATGATCATTATTTCAGTTTTCTTAACGTATTAAAAGAAATAAAGTACATGAAATATATGAATATATATATATATATATTATCATTACTGTGGAATTAATATTTCATATATATCATATAATTTTATTAAACCCAACCAAAATACATTCCATGTAACGTGTGAACGAATCACACCGCTTTGAAGAGGCGGTAGTCCAGACATCCACAAATGAAGTAATTGTGTTACCAAAAAAATCGAAATCATGAAGATGTGCATTATATAAAAATTATAGAAGAATAAATACATCATAAATTTCATATATATCATATAAAATTGGAATTTTATCAGCATTTACATCCTTGAAATATTTTAATGAAAGTACAAATGACATTAGTTCTCAAGGCGGTAGTCCATCGCACAGACGAACGATGATTGTGTATCCCATTTAATGGAAGTATCTGTGAGTGTAAGTGGAAACCTTCAAATAACATCTAATAAGTATATTTATGATATTTAGGTTATTACATAATTATTTAATAAGAAATATTATAGTGGATGAGGAGGAAATGAAACATAATATGTTGAAGAATATTAACTCTTCTTCGTTTAATTCCATTCGGTTTTAACGAAAAATATAACATGGTTTTCATTATACCCAATGTTAGACTTCAATAATGAATATATGTAATTATATAAATTTTTTGGGAAGGGTTTTATGGTCCAAATGGTTTTATTTGAGGGATTAATTGAGGGGGGAGAGTTCGCTTTTATAATGGAGGAGAAGTTGATTTCTTGTAGATATAAAAAGGTAAAACTATTGAGAGGTCCCCCTTAGATAGTTTTCAGAAATTAATTATAAAACTTCTATAAAAGGGATTTTTTGGAAAAAATATGTATATGTAATTAATTTTTGAAATTTTTATAGGGAATGTGTCCTATTAAGTTAATGTTTAACCACTAAGTAAACTAGTTTGTACCTTAATCGTTGTAACTAAATTTAATTAATTTCACTAATATTTTTGGTAAAAAACTATTTTTACCTTTATATAATTATAAATTTATATTTTTACAAATATTAAATGATTTTCTTCAAATTATAATCACATAAGGGGAAGAAATTAATTTAAATTTAATCTCATATATGGGTCGAAACAATGGGGTATTTTAAGTGAAAATGTTCAAAATTCTGAAATGTGATTATATCAAATTTCAATATGAAATTGATTTAAAAGACCAAAGTTGTATTAATATATTTATAATTTATCTAATTATACTTTAAAACCAATTTAAAATATAATTTAACTATATAAATAAATTAGATGAAAATGTTGTTTTCAATTAAAATTTAGTGTTTTCGTTATTCATCCAAAAAATAAAACTTATTAGAAAAATACAAAATATTAACCCAAATTAGAATTTTAAATTATAATTTAAAAAATTAATTTTATATGGAGAAATAAAAATTATAAATTTTTTACAAATTAGATTCAAATTAGTTGTACCATTCAAAGGCAGTAAAATTTCCTTTTAGAAATATACATTAGAAATTCATAGAATTGGATTTTTTCATATCTTATACCTATAAAATATATTGGATCACTACCAAAAATATTATTTAATATATAATTTGTAAATTTTATTTAAAAATTATTTAATGTGATTTTTTAATTTATTTACATAAAAAAATGTACATAGAAAAATATTTTTTTTTGAAAATAAATTTTTTTATATTCAAATACTTCTTACTTTCAATTATAACTAATTTATAACCAAAAGATTTATTTATTTTTTATACTTTATTAAATAATATACTTCAATTTATTTATTTTTATTCATAAATTCTAATCCAATAGATTGGTGGTAACTTTAATAAAATTTTAATACAAATATTAATAGTATATTGTAGTTCGATAAAACTCATTCTTATGTGTAATGAAAGCCATCAATGGAAAATAACATTGTGTGTGACATAATCCAACCATTGTATTGCATATACTAAAAGATTATATATGTATTTCATGTAGTGAAATATTAACTTTTTGTTTTGTGAAATGAAATACAAACTTAATGCTTTTATATAACACAATCTATATTTAACGTTGCATGAAATGTAGATCATTGAATAGATTAGAATAATTCAAAAAATTACTTCAAAAAATATCTGGTTATTACATTCTATGTCCATAAAATAAATTTCACCCTCAAAATTTTTCTATGTTGTCAAAGGAATGATACTAGAAATTTTCTTTCAAAGAAACCCACATCATAAAAAATAATAATAAATCTACCTTTAAAAGGGGATAGTTGGAATCATAAAAATTACTTAAAGTAACTACTAAATAGGTTTCCACATATTATTATATATGTGTCTAGTGAAAACATGGACATGGAAGTGAAAACTAACCATCATGATATGTGTGGGATGATAATGAACATGATTATGAGAATGTTAATGATAAAAAAACCCATAAAAGAGAGAGGCTTAAAAAGGTATTTGATATCATCAAAAATGATGAAAATGGGAAAATATATTATTCAAAGAGAATTTTAATAAAGTTACATAATTTTCAGGATAATATCTACTTACTCATCACCCTTTTTTGTACCTTGATAAATTTCCACATCATATCTTATTCTAATAAATGATGGTGGTTTTTTCATTTCTGAAATATTAACAGATCATGAGACCCATAAATAGAATTATTGGTCATTATATCTATATTTATAAAAAAAATAGTTATCATATGTTATCCAATATTCATAAATCCCCATATGGTGAAGCTATACCTTAATCTCTAAAACCTTATCTGAAGATTAACATAAACCATTCCATAAATGGTTAACATTATAACCTTTCTGAAATATGATTGTCCAAAACATTATAAATAATGTCATTATATTTATTAAAATCATATTAACATTGGCCCCCCATATATCATATATTTGTTATTATTTTCCCTATTCCAAACATGTAAAAACATTCATTATGTATCACTTAAAACATGGAAATAATATAAATATCCCTAAACCCCTTATTGAAAATATTAATGAATTGTTATTCAAAATATTATGTGTATATTATCTAACTCCAAAAGAGTTGTAAACTACATCCCTGAGAACATATTCCACTTTTTCATCAAATCAATAATCAGATCAATGTTACTCAATACTGTCTAATTTTCTTTATTCATATCAATCAACTCTTTATCCAAGATAAACATAATTTTTTCAGTATAAGGACCACATTTGGGGTAACCTTTCATTAAAAAAATATAACATTTCCATTTAATAACTTTTGATTTCATTATAAACATTAAAAAAAATTTAAATCATTAATGAAAAATATATACTTCATGATTCATATAAGATGATTATTGAATTCAAATACATATACACTTTAATCATCCAACTTTATTCAAAAACCATTTCTCAGGCATCATCATCTTATTCTATAATATCCCATTCATATAATATGAAATATTAATCATGTATCACAGTTCATCAACTTTAATCTAATCATGCATCTTATGTTTAATGTATGAAATATCGTTTGATCATCTCATACCTTTGATATAAAATTTTGGGTCTCTTTATCTTCAACATTGTAACCACTAATGATAACACCTTCGGGATTCTCTTCATGAGATTTCTACTTCAGAAATAGATTTTCATAATTCACATAATTTCTACATTTAAAACATTCGATGTTAACCCATTTACTTCTAGTTGTTTTTGTTGACTAAGACTATAAATAATATTGTGAGAGGAAATTATCAAAGCATAAAACCACATTATCGGGTTAATTTATTTAAAGGATGTCTAAAATCAGGACATGTTATTTTATTTCTATAATTCATTATTCTTATCTTTAGAGACATCCCTATACATATCATTAGAAATATACCTAGGGATTTTACTAATGTTTTATCATCCATGTTTCCATGGGTTGACTATCCCTTTAATATGATACCAACTATTGTGACATATTCTTAATGTACATTGATATAAAATCATTTTTTATGAATATTCATCACATTACAAAAGTATGTTCTTGAATACCATAATATTTTAGTATCTTGAGAAGTCTAGAAAAAATTAATCTAATTTAGTGAATGATTATAAACATCTTAAATAAAGATATTACTTTTTTATTTCTCCTACATAATATGATTTTTCATATCCTCAAGAAAGTAAATTTAAGAAAGAATGAGATCATATGATCATTAAGGGTAAGAAATGGAGATATGTAAGAATAATTTTTAGAATAAGGGCATGAGAACATGATCATAGAATTATAAGAGTATACCATTCATATAAAATATCATAATAAAGATTCATGAAATAAGTATTTCTAGTTCAAAAGACATTAATCATAATGGAATCAAGTACATAATCTATGAATTCATAACATATGAATAAGTCAGGAAATTATGGAAGACACATAAACATATAATATTATTTCAATAGTATTCAAGGATTACTTAAAAGTTATTCTTAGTGGAATGGGTTTTCATCTTAAACCATTTTAGTAGTCATGGTTCACTCCCAAGACCATTTATGTGGATAATGTCTGTTACTAAATTAGGTTCACTCAATGTTCAATTATTGTAAAATAAACAAAGATCAATTCTCACGCTGGCCCTATATTACTTAACCATGATCACTTTTTGTTCCATCCATTTATTTCTAAATTTATTTCACTTGTCATTCCATCCCTGTATTATTAAACATTGTTCACTCATCATTCCAGCCTTATATTACTTAACAAATATCACTCATCATAATATCCCTATCAAACTGAACTAAGTTAACTCTTCATTCCAATATTATATTTCAAATGAGATATAAAACATTACCAAATTACATATAGGTTGATATATATCCCACCCATCATATAATTAAATCATACATTTGTATTCCATAAGATAATAAAACATTCATCATTTAATGACCCATAATAAGAGATGGGTTTCGTAAACATCATATCATAACCCATTAAATTAATTGGGTATTATAAAAAATTACTATATGATATCCTATTATAAATATATTGGTTTCATGATCATTTCATAATATAATATCCCTTGAAATTAGGTGGGTTTTATAAGTATTTTATCGTGGAATAACATATAGAAGTGAAACGAGTTTAATAAATAACTTGTCATCTTAATCATAAATCATTCAAAAAACAATAGTAAGGTTTACTTGGATAATATCCCTTTTAATACCTATATTATATAAAATTATTTCATCTTATGTGGAGATTCATTTTAAAATATCATTTAAATAATTTCATTGGGAAAATATCATTTCTTCATTGAATGTTTTTTAAATATAAAATATTTTAAAAAACTTTTTTTAATTAAATATTTGTTTGAGAACCTATAAAGAATATTTTCAAACTTTTAAAAAAATTAAAATCCTTTCCTTAAAAATTATCTTAAAATTTAATTCTAAATCATTTCTGAAATAATTTTTAGAACACTTGGTTTCTGAATAAAACAGGTTTCTGGGAGAAGAGAGTAATAATGTCGTATTTTCTTATAAACATTTTTTTATATTAATTACCATAGAGTGTAAAAATTGTAAAAATACATGAATATTTCATGAAAAAACTAGGTGATAATAAAATTCCCAAACAATTTTGAGATATGGATCATAATATTTCATCAATGGAAGCGTAATCATAATCAATCTCGATACGATGATATAGTAGCCATAATCCTTTAGCACTTTGTTAAATTTGAATTATGACCAACATGAAATAATTACATTAAATGATGTGTAAAATGTCATCAGAATAAGGATATTCATGATAAAACAATTTAAATGGAAATATATATGCCTTGTATAAGAATATAGGTACCTACAATAACTTGTGTCTCAAAGAAGGCAAATAGAGACAAAATTATTTTCATGAATTGGTAATTTTTGAACTGGAAACCATGTGAAATATATATCATAAAATGGATATGTAAATACCCAAAATATTAATTATAATAATCTTATAATAAATTAATGGGTAGAATATACACTACATAAAATAAATGATTGGTGATTACGGCATAAGTCTCACAAAAATAAAAGTGAGACTAGAGATCCCCTTACAACTTGAGTAACTTTTGAATTGTAAGATCTGTGAATGAATCACATAAAATAAGTATTTAAATATCATAAAATAAATTAAATTCGTGATATAAAAAGTAATATTTCATTATATACAACATAAAATCAAACTAATTCATTATTATAGCATCGATATCACATAAATAAAAGTGAGATGAGAAAACTCTTAACTAATGTCTTGACTTTATTAGTACACATTCAAAGCTCATATATAATTAATATAAGTTTATAATAAATTACCACATAACTATATTATGATATTTCATACCATATATTAATTTATTATGACTTTATAATACTCTTTTATTAATAGTTTCTTGTTCAAGTTACGTTTCGCCTAATAACTGCTTTGTTTTTTTTTTGGGTATTTTATGGACTTTTTATTCATTATCCTCTTACAAATATAATTATTTACTTATTTAAATAATTTAAAATATGATTTAAAAATAATATATATTCAGTATATTATTTTTTATAAAAACGATAAAATATAGAAATATTAAATAGAATACACCATTCTTAGAGATGGTAGCTTGTACGTATGCATGAACATTGATTTCATTTTCTTATCGTATTGAAAGTATGAAATTAAATGAAATAAATTTATATCTATATTATAACAAAAGTATAATTATAGTATCATATATATCATATATTTTTACTAAAACCAACCATAATACATTCCATTTCAAATCTTAATGAATCATATCTCTTTGAGGATGTGGTAGTCCACACATCCACAAATGAGGATATTATATTCCCACAAAATGGAAAGCATGAATTTATGAATTAAATAATAATTTAATAATCATATTTATCTCAAAAATATCATATATATAACATAGAAAATAATATTTCCAACATTATTCCCAGCCTTGAATGGTGGTAAAGGAATAACAGATGACATAGGGTCATGAGGTAGTAGTCTTCTGTTCATACGAGCAGTGATTGTGTATCCCATTCGATGGAAGTTTGAGTGGGTGTTTTTAAAAAACCTAACGTATCAACATATAATTGTATTTATTATAATTAGGTTATTATATAATCATTTAATTATAATAATTTAATGGTTCTATATAGAAATAAAAATAGTTCTCGTTAAAGAATTTTGTATCTTCCTAATTGAATTCATTTTGGTTGGCACCAAAGGACTAACTTGGTTTGCTTTATACAAAAATTAAGGCTTCTAGGATGAGATTAAGTAATTTGGAAGATTATTTGGTCAGTTTTTTATAATACAAAGGGATTATGATGTATGATGAAATGAGGTGGTGAGTGCGCTTTTATAGTGGATGAGTGGTGACATTCTTGTAAATATTAAATGGTAAACACTATTGAGATCTCTCCCTTCCATTATTATTGAAATATATTTTTCCATTTTCTATAAAACTAATTATATGGTATATATATGTCCATAAAATGGATTTTGGACATGTTTCTAGGGCATTTGGCCCCTTAAGATAATGTTTAACCAATAGGTAAACTCGTTTTTTATCTTGATCACTGTAATTAATTTTAATTACTTTCACATTTATTTTTGGTATAATAATAATTTTAAATTACATGAAATTATAAAAATATTATTATTCTAGATATCAAATAATGTTTTCCAAATATTTATTACATAAGTGTTAGAAATTAATATAAAATTAATCTCACAGATGATACAAAACAATGTGTTTTTTAAAGTAAAAATGTTCAAAAGTTTGAAATGTTTTTTTATATAAAATTTCAATTTTAAAATCATTATGATGACCTAAATTGTATTAATACATGTATAATTGATCTAATTATACGTTAAAAAATTTAACAATAATTTAACTATATAAATAAATTAAATTGAAATGAGGTTTTCAATTAAGATTCATTGTTTCTCACTATTCATCAAAAAATGAAACTTCTTAGAAAAATACAAAATATTCACCGAAATAATTTTTTTAATAATTTTTAGAAAATAATGTTTATTTTTTTAAAAAAATATAGTGTTTTCAAAAAAAATATTTAAAATTTGTGCACCATTAAAAGGAAGTAAAATTACATTTTAGAACAATACATCTTTTTATTCATAAAAATGGATTTATTCTAATCGTATAACTATAAAATCTATGGGATGATGCTAAAAAATATTATTCAATATATAATATATAAATTTTAATAAAAATATTTATCAAAAGTGTTTGTTTTAATTTATTGAGATAAAATTTTGTTTTTGAGAAGAAAAATATATTTCTTAGAAGAAGAATTTCATTAATTTTAAATAGGTATTACATTAATTTATAACTAATTTATAACTAAATGACTCATATTTTCTACATGTTTAAATAAAATTTTCACAATTTAGTTAATCATATTTATAACATTCATTCCAATTGATATGTTTTAACTATAATAATATTTTAGTTACAATATTTATGGTATATTGTAGTTCGGTAAAACTCAGCCTTACCTATAGCACAAAATATCAAAGGAACTAAAAATTATGTGTAACACAAGAGAAACATATTGTTGTATGTGATGGAAGATAATGTATGTCGTTCATGTAGTGTAGGCTTAACTATGAGCTGTTTGAAATGTAATCCAATCTTATTTCTTTCATATAATACATGATATATTTAGTATTGTGTGAAATGAACAACATTGGAATGTTTAAATTAATTCAAAAACAATATTTCAAATAATATAGTGGTATTACACCTATCCGGATATAAGAATTTTTATGATAAATATATACATTTATGAAAATATAGCATAAATTTTTTTTACCTATGCATGGAAGGTGATACGTTTTTTTTATATTTTTAATTTTCAAATTATTGATGATTATCATAGGGAATATTGTCCTTCTTCCAAAATTCCAAAAGAAATGACACTAAAATTCTAGTCTTATGTTAAATTAATAATACATGGTTAATATATATATATAGATTATTACTAAATAACTATTTTAATTCCAAAAATAAAGGATCAAGTTATTCATGTAAAGGTTTACAAATTCAAAATAAATTATCAATAATCATGATTTTCATTTTTTAGGAATATAAAATTTTAAATAACCAAAATCGTGTCTTGTAAGAAGTCCATAACACATTCTTTTGATAGATCATGAATTAAAAAAAATACATTGCATGTAAATATTCATTGGGACTACAATACTCTTTGGCATAGTTTCAAAAAATTCATTTTAGCATGGAAGTATGAAATCTAATCAAGGTAGCATGTTTCATAAATGTTTTAATAATGAAAAATATATTGAAAAAAATAAAATTATAGCGATGAAAAAAAAATTCAAATATTAGTAAACCAGGTTACCATCCTATACATTTTAATAAAGGAAAGACAATTTAATTCATGAAGGTTAATGTTTTAAAATCAAAGGTAATAACACATTCCATGTCTCCAAAATGTTTCTCACAAATTGTTTGTGCAGGTTAATCATAATGTAATCATTCCATTGAGATTATAAAACCAATTCAATTTACAATGATAGCTCATTAACATCAATAGCAAAGTTATATTCAACTAAACACACATAAAATTTCAAGAACTAATGTGAATTCAACAAATTACCATGATGCATGTACCTCCATATAATTTCTACCATACAACACTTACAGTTAATCATGTTCAGTAAGTTGAAATTTTTATTTTGTTTTATCACTAGGATCCCTAGAATATCTATTTCCTATTGGTATCTTTGGTCTACATCAAATGTTAGGATTAAGTATCACCACTTCCCTACTAAAATAATGAAAACCTACCTTGGTCAAAACTCTAACATCCACCCTATCTCTTAACCAAAAACAATGATACCACTCTATCGTGACTCAACCCCACTTTAAAACCCTCTTTGTTAGGTATTAAAGATGAGATTGACCCATTGTTTGGACCACTTTTTGTATAAGTTGTACTTGTTGTCAAAAAACTGTCAATAATGGTCAAAATGAAGAAGGAAATCCAAAGTGAATGGATAATCATTGAAGTAAAGAATCTTGTATAATTGTTATGGATTCATATCATTGGTTACCACTCCTTGCAAATTCTCTATGTTGTTCAAATCAGATGATTAATCCTTTTAAGGATGATTGATGTATCTTAGATTTTAGAATCCAAAAAGAAAAGGAGGATGAAGAAGGGGATTAAACTTAGAGATGGTAATTAAGACCTTTTAATAGGGCAATTCATTTCACTTAGAATGTTAATTTTTGGATTAAATAAACTTGTGCCAACTCTGGATCATGCTATCTAGAGTTTAACCTAAGGCTTCTACGGGACCACTAGGGGTGAACAGTGCCCATGGGGAAGTCAGGCCAAGGCTAGGCCCGAGAGAGGTAGTGGGAGCACAACATACCCGTAGAGAGCACTCATAGAGTGTGAGACACTATGTGGGGCAGCACAAAGACAAGGAGTCATAGTGTGGGCATAGAGAACGCCCACAGAACCGTTATAAGGTGTTACCGGGGAGGGGAGAGAGATTTATGAAACTATGCTAAGACAAATTGATTAATAATCCAAGGACTCCCAACATCTCCAATTCCATGTGGGACAACATTTTAAAAATGTTGATTAAATATCATCCACTCATCTCATCCCATGTCTTGCTCGATCTACCAATCACCCGAGGTAAATGGATCTAATTGTGACAACTCATCTCATCTATACAGCACATGTATTAATGATGACTATCCGATCACCCACAATTTTTTGTTTAAACCACATCATCATCAACCTCTCACTGCCACTCGACGTGAATTCTATACATCATATTTGATCTAGAACCACGTCCAATCTATCATACCCTATCATTTTTAAATTTTAATGTTCATTGGAGTGCACCAAAGCCATGAATACATCCTACGATGATCATGCAAGCATAAAATGTGGAGAAGAATCTTCGGCTGAGATAAATGTAGTTGTCACGTCCATGAGGATATTTGAGAGATTCAATCATGATATTCATGCATGAGAATCGTGCATGTGATATTTACTCCATGCATGGAGATAGAAGCCCATGTTGAAGAGGAAACTACCAGAGGATCTTGACATATCCTCACCCGCGAGTTTGTATATTTTAAAAATTCCGGAAATCCTGAGCATTCAAATCACTATCCCCGAGGATTCTCACATAGATTGTATATGAGGAAGAGGATCTCCCCTTGCCTATGAATGGAGGATCCCATGATAAGAAAATTTTTCACTCCCACATACATGAGAGCTTTTGTTTTTGTAAAATAGAGAATCTCTCAGTTCGCCATTTCACAAAAATAAATCTGGAGTCTCATGGGGTTTCATCACTTTGAATAAGTGTTCTCATGAGTGGTTAATAACTTTTTTCCACTCTATATCAAATTCACAAAGAACTGGTGCCCATGAACACATTATAGGTTTTCAAAAATCCTTTTTTTGCTTTGCAAAAGTTGTGTAATTGTAAGCCAATGATTAAGCCTCTTCCTCTCACTAAGCTTTGCGAAGAGGAAAATCTATGCACCTTATGAAAAAAAGAATATTCGTGCATCATTTCATGATGAACATGACATGTGTCCACCCAGGATTCACAGGGTGAAGAAGAAACATCCTCAAGTTTATGTTTAAACAAGATAAAAGTTTCACCCATTCGGGTTTGAAGAAACGTGTACATATAAACCTAAACAAACACGCTATCTATATACAAGAGTAAGAATTAAAAGAAATAATAGGAAGAGGAGAAAAGGTCGAGTATTTGTGTGCTTAAAGAAACTTCACCCATTCAGGGTAAAAGAATCACACAGGATAAAGAGAAGGGAAGGTCATGTGTGTGTGTCAAGGAACCATACCCATTAGGGTTTTAACACAAGAATGAATAATAATATGAGAAGATAGAATTCTTTCATTCATTCACATTAACATGTGATGTTCTATAAATAAATAATGAAAATAGGTGTGTACATGTGTTTAATGAATAATGAGAATGAAAGGGAAGAGAATGTTCAACCTATATTCCATATTCATGATAACATATATTTATGAACAAAAGAGACAAATAAATAACTCTAATGATTCAAAGTGATCCAATACTTATTTACTAACATTCCCATAGTTCAATTTGATTCAATCCAAGAAAGAAGAATAAGATTGTATTCAGTTATTACACTGAAAAAGAGATAGTTCAGTTAGTATTGCACTAAGGAAGAAGAGATAGAAGAATAGAAGAATTCCTTACCTACTGCTTTACAAGTAATTGAGTAAAGTGTTCAAAAATAGATCAAGAGTAGAACCAACCATTTGATGATTGAAGAATACTATCCAAGATGGAATTATGAAGGACCAAAAAATTTAAGGGCATATCCAACATGATGAAAGATAAAAGAGGATTATATCCCTTCCCCCTCCAAGTGTAGGGACTCACATTGAGAAGTGATTATCTCAATCCCTACTCTTAATGTAGGGAACCACACTAACTAGATGATTGTTTTTGTAGTTGATCAAAAGTAATCGCATATCAAAGTATAGTAGAGAATCCATGCACTGGTCATTTCCATGCATGGAAAAAATGTAGATTCTCTTATTAATTAGTGAACCTTGTAAAAATATTGTGTGTGTATTTTTACTGCTTTCTATTATTTCATACGACAGGGAAAAGAGAATAAGATAATCAAGATATTAATGGGTTAAGAGGTTTATGGATAAAAATTTGGAATTTATTTCAAAAGTCCCAAACACTGATTCACCCCCTCCCACTTAGCCATAGTTATATCCCAAACTGGTCCTCTCAATTAGTATCATAGGGATATGTTAAACTTCGTTGGAATCTCTACAATAAAGTTATTCTCTTTTTATGACTTCAATTTATTTCCTATGTATTCAATGAAGTGAAATTTTAGTAATTATTCAGTTGTCTCTGAGTAAGAGAATATATCTACCAATACCATGATGAATTGGAAACAGAATGAGAAGAGAAAGATGAGGACGTCCCTCTTATATAGATAATAGGAAGTAGTTGGTTCACTATATATGGATGACATTGAAGACACACCAGAAATGGAATGTAATGTGAAGGTGGATCAAGTCTCCACTAAAAATATGGACATCCTTCCAACCTCAATTGATCAACAGTTATGTGTTAGTACATTTGGAAATTATTCTTATGGTGAGATTTCTAGCACAAGTGGTGATGATGAATCTATAAAATCTCATGAAATATTAGTTGATATATTAAGAATAACTCTGATTGGTATTTATAAAGAAATTGAATCGCTGGTGTATTGAGTATTTCAATGTATGTAGGAAAAAATCACTCACCTAGAAGAACAAATTGATGTTTTGGAGAAGGTTTACAAGAAAAAATTGTTGAATGTTTAAATCTCTCTAGACTGGTAGGAGCCTTTGAAGCAACAAAGAAAGGATTGGAAGTAATTTCTTTATGGTGCCTCAAAGATGTTGAAGAAAAAGAGGGAGCCAACAAGACTCTAGAAGGGAAGATCAATGCATATAAAGATGATCTGAAAAGGAGAAATGAAATCATAGAGTTATATTTGGAAGAACATTCCAATAATATCAAAGATCATGACTCTTTGTTAAAAAAAAATTAAATATGCATAAAGATTAATTTAAAAGATTAAATAAGGCTTGTGAATAGAAGATGACTATTATTGAAGACTAGGATATCATCCTCAATATAGGATGTCTAGAATTAGAAGATGAGTTGTCAAATCTTGATAAGACACATATTGAGTCTACACAAAAGAAAGAAACCGTTTTGGCTAGTTATCAGTGCTCAATGGAGTATTTTACGTTCAAAATATCTCCAACATGTGATAACAAGATCATGGATTCACTCATTGATATATCATGAGAAATTAAGAAAGTGATGGCACCATCTATACTAACTTTTCCTAATGTTTCTAAAATTAATTCTATAAAATGTGACGGTTGGAAGAAAAATTCTAAAAAAGTATGGGTGGAGAAGAATGAGAAAAAAACCTATCATCATTTCTAGGGTGGCTAGGGGAAATTGTTTTAAATATAGCTGCCCACATAAAGTACAACATATCAATAAGAAGATTCAGAAACCTTATAAAGAATATGTCAAGATGTCAGGGTTTGTTGGTCAATGGTGGTGTTGTAAAATATTTTTTCATTGTTCACTCTATTTTTGGTACAATCCCTTTAATGTAAGAGAACAGATAAATCCCATCTCAAGGTGGAGAAATGAATATAGAAGCTCCAATCTTGATTCCCCATTTCTTAATTATATATTAGTGGTTTGTCCAAAACATTTGGAAATAATGATGAAAATCGAAGATGCAAAGGCTTAGGCTAGTGCTAAAAAAATAAAATTCTACATGAAGACAAAGAAGTTCTGTGTGTGTGTAAAAAAAGGATGGTCACACATTTAGAAGATTCTTGGAATCTAATCTAGCCCAAGAAGATGAAATATGCTCTAGGAGATTCTAGATCTTTCAAATCCCCTGAAGAAAGAATATTCACAGACAAAGATATGAAAGAAATATTATGATCCACACTATCACAGTCAGCATTGAAGATCAGTTGTGAAAATGTGAAGAATGCAGCATATGGGTTGAGAATATCATCTCAACCATGTTTTTCAAATCGATGAAACTAGAAGGATCGACCTTAATACTGTAAATATTTGTGTATTGTATTTGTTCTTATCATACAGGGAATTTAAGGTGAACCAATATCTCAGGGGTAGAACTTATGATTCAGTGATGATAAGTGTTCCCTTGAGGGGGAGACACATGAAGAAGCTGTGAGAGTCATTATCTCAATAAGTATCAACATCAGATTGTATGAAATTTAATTACTCTAAACATTTTCTTAAGATCATGTCATTAGAAAACTTATGTTATTCATTAATCTATCATCCCTGATTGCTCAAAAAAAGATCATTCTATAAAGGGGTGGTAACAAAGTTAATCAGTGACATAAGAAGAGTGAATGTTCCCCAAGGCCGCATATCCTTTCAATTGTACTTGAATGTTTTTTATCCTTTTTTTGACGGGAGTGCAAGAGTTTCTGGTTGATTATTTCTTATCACACATATTATCCAAATCCTCGAATGAATGTTGAAATCCCTTTAAGACAAGTACATGAGTTCTCATCTCATGAGGTGTTATGTTCAGTGGGTAATGGGAATCTTTTTTGACTAAATCAAATCCTCATGTTTTCTACTCCAAGAATTGATACAGTAGACTTAGAGTGAAATGATTGATGGCACGTTGTTTATGTATTAAATGATACCCTTTCTACAATTTACTTTGTATTTCATGTCAATAATGGGGATATAAGTGAAATTAATGTCTTTGGGAGAGAATGAAGTAAGGGGAGAGAGAAGATTCTCATTTTGACATTGAAACATTCATATCAGAAGAAGTATTAAGGTATTGACAATAATATACAAATGCTAGATTGTTGGGAAAACTTTGTCTATAAGTTGTATTTGTTGTCAATAGGTATCAATAATGGTCAAAATGAAGGAGGAACTCTAAAGTGAAGGGGTATTGATTTAAGTTAAGATGCCTATAGAAATTTTATAGATTTATAGCATTGGATACCATGCTTGAGAAGTTCTTCATGTTGATCAAATAAGATGATTGATCCTTTTAAGTAAGATTTAATTATATTGGAATTTAGAATCCAAGAAGAAGTGGAAGAAGGGAAAGGGTCATGAACATAGAGGTAACCATGCACAAATTTTAATATGTCAATGCATTTCACTTAAAAGGTTAATTTTTGGAAAAAATGTTTTTGGCCAACTCTTGATCAACCCAGCCGGTGTTCATCCTGGTGCTTGTGCAGGACCACTACGGGTCAACCTCACCCATGGGGAAACTATGCTGGGTCTAGGACCGAGAGAGGCAGTGGGCATAGAGAATGCTCGTAAAGACCGCTCTACCATGCAGGGAGACATAGACCCAAGGAGACATAGGTTGGGCGTAGAGCATGCCCGTAGAATAAGTTTGGGGGGTACCAGGAAGGGAAAGAGAGAGTTCTGAAATGAGGCTGAAATGGATGGATTGATAAACCATGACCTCTCCACATATCCAATTCGATGTGGGACAAAATTTTAAAAACCCAGATGTAATATCAGCCACTCATATTATCTCGTTTCTTTCTCGATCATCTGATCACCAGTGGTAGATGGATCTAATTGTAACAGCTCGTCTCATACGTGTTGCGCTTGTATGAATGATGACCAAACAATATCCCACAGTTTATAGTTTAAACCACGTCATCTTCAACCTCTCTACACCACTCGATGTCACATATATACATCAGAGTTGATCAAGAACCACATATGAACTATCATTCCCTATCATTTTCAACATGTGATGTTTGTGGGAGTTCACCAAATCCATGTATACATAATATGATGATCAAGCATGTGTAAAACATATAGAATAAGCTTCGGTCAAGGAAAACACAGTTTCTACTGCCACAAGTATTCATGTGAGATTCATGGATGGGAATTTTCTACACGATCGTTAGTCCAGGCACAATGAAAGGAGCTCGAGTTGAAGAGGAAACAACCTGAGCATCACGTAATATCTTCACTTACAGTTTTAAATATTTTCAAAATGCTGGGAATATTGAGCATTCAAACAACGATCCCCAAAGATTATCACAAGAATTGTGGATACAGAAGAGGAGATCCCCTTACCTATAAACAGAGGATCTAAAGACGATAAGATTTTTTTCTCAAACATACATGAGAGATTCTATTTTTGAAAAAATGATCATCTCCCAATTCACCATTTTAAGAAAATAAACCAGGAGTCCCGCAAGCATCCTACTCTTTGAAGAAGATTTTCCATGAGTGGCTGATAAGTGTTTTGAACTCACAATAAATATTGCGATGAATAGGTAACTATGAACACACAATAGGTTTTCCAAAATCCTTATTGTGATTTGCGAAATCCATTCAATTTAGAGCATGTTATTCATCCTATATGAATCACTGAGCTTTGAAAAGAGGTAAATATATCCACCTCATGAAAAAATAGATATCCATGCATCCTTCCGTGAATAACGTGACCTGTGGACACCATGGTTTCAAAAGGAGAATAAGAAACTTCCTCAGGTTTATATTCTCACATGCTAAGAAGTTTCACCCATTCAGGTTTGAAGAAACAGATACATATAAACCTAAAAAAAAACCTAGCTAAGTGAAAGAGGAATAAAGAAAAGAAATAATAGGTAGAGGAGAAGAGGATAAGTGTGTTTGTGCATAAATAAAAATCACCCATTAAGGTTTAAAAAATCAAACAAGATAAAGAGAAGAAGAGTTCGTGTGGGTGTCTGTGTGTTCAAGGAACCATAACCATTAGGGTTGTCACACAAAAAAAAGAATAATAGGAGGAGAATTCATTTTTTCATGGATTCACATGAACACATGAAGTCACTTAATTAAATAATCAAAATAAGCGTGAGCATGTGCATAATGAAGAATGAGAAAGAAAGGGAAGAGAATGTTTAAACTGTATTAAATATAGATGATCACATGCATTTATGAATAATGGATAAAAATAATTAACTCTAACGATTCCATGTGACCCAATATTTATTGGCTACCATTCACATATTTTTATGTGATTCAATACAAGAAGGAAGAAGAAGAGTGAATTCAGTTATTTCACTAAAAAAGAGGCAATACAGTTGGTTTTACACTAAAAGAAAATGAGAGGGAAGAAGATAAGAATTTATTTCAAACTGCTTTGCAAGTAATTGACTGAAGAACACTAAAGTAGATCAAGATCATAACCTACCTTATGAAGAAGCAAGAAGATTGTCCTAGATGGCAGTATAAAGAACCAATAAGTGTAAGGTCATACCCTACTTATTGAAAGTTGTAATTGGATTATCTCTCTTCCCCCTCAAAGTGTAGGGACTCATAATGGGAAGTGATTATATCCTTCCCTTCTCCAAGTGTAGGGATCCACACCGTCTAGAGGATTTTTTTTCTTAGTTGATCCACTGTAACAGCATATTACATTATAGTGGAGAATCCATGCACTGGTCATTCCCATGCATGGAAAGGATATAACTACACTTATAGAGTAGTGAAACTTTAAAAAATATTGTGTGAATATTTTTACTATTTTTTATTAGTTCATGCGACAAGGAAAATATAATAAGAGAATAAAGATCCTAACAGTTGAAGAGGTATAGGGATAAAACATTGTAATTGGTTTCAAAAGTCCCCAACACCAATTCACCCCCTCTGAGTTTTAGGTATATCCCAAACTAGTCCTCTCACCCACACGGCCCATCTCCAATAATCCATGTCTTATCGACTAGAACTAGGGGTATAAACCCCAAATAAGGGAGGAAATTCCCCCATAATTCTTTAGAATAATGATATAAACAATCGCTAATTCATATTCATATAAGTATAAGGTCTCATAGAACCATAATTTATATTACAATAACCCATATTTAATGTACATTCCATTAAATCAACATAATATAGCTAAAAGAATCCAAGAAAATGTTGAATATCATCCAATCCCCACTAGGATACCTGAAAAAAGCACCTATACTCATTGGACTATCCCAAAAAAATCTAAAAATAGGTTTTGTGGTGATAACATGGGATTACTCAGTAGGATAATCACTCTAAATAGGTCATCGTCCATGTCAATTAAATATTCAGAAATTTTCTTGGGTATAAACAACCAAAAAATAATAATAGAGAAACACATGTATAATCAAAAATGAAAAATAACAATTCCTGAACATAATGTTTCAACCAAAAGGTAAAAAAACACCATCACCAAGGCTCTACAGTGACTAAAATCACCAACCCATCATCATATATGTAAATCCATTTTCTCAGTATAATATCCTAAAAGTATCCCCATCACCAAAATCATCATCAAAACGATCAATTTACTACTACATCTTTACACACATAATACATTAATCTTGACTACAACATATCAACTCAAGAGTGATTCCTCACAAATTTGTAGAAATATAGTTAGATCACCTCCTATATATGTGTAGGTGTGTGAGTATAAAATAACACCAGCAACATATAATCATCCTCAATTCCATAAATCCACAACTACATCACCACATCTCTACATGTCCATATTATCCTCATCACACATCTAAAACTGAATCAATACAATCACCACTATTCCACCATTTCCCATCCATCTTCCAGTAGATTAATGAAAAAATTAAATACATCAAACATTTTCTATACTTATTCCATTTACACCTCCACCAATATTTTACCATTACCTAAATTGTTTTATCTTGAACATGTATATAATAAACCTCATTCCCTCTCTATGTCATACAAGACCCCAACTATGAACTACATCATCCACTCATCAATCATCATCACAAGATTACTATAATCATAAGCCATTACAACCCATGTATATATGAAAACCATGAGCCATTACATATCATAGAAAATTCCACCAAGTTATCTTCCCTTCTCCAGGTCTCTTCTCCATAATCGTGTCTATAATAACATCAAAATATCATTATAATGACTCATCCATAAACATCACAAAGTATTGAGTTTTAATCCAAGAATAAATTTCCTTCACATAAAGGGTATTTTCAGATATATAATATTAGATTCTTAGTCCATAATTTACAAATAACAGCACACATTCAAAAAAATTTGATACTAATAAAATAGTATCAATTTCATCCATAATATAAAACTCCTCAAAAAAATATGATTTAATTATCCTAAAAATATTCCTAAAATTCAACATGACTTTCTCCTTTCTATTACCCAGCCTTATACCTTTTTTGAATCACTTTAAAACATTGGATGGCCATTAATATCTAAATAAGGGAAAAAAATTAATAAAGAAACTGATACTCTTTATATACATATAAACTCAAGAAAACATTTTCACAAATATATACTTTTCACCCATTAAAAATAATTTGTTTATCTTACCTTATGAAATAATAAGTTTCTTATAAAGATAAAAAGAAACATAAATAATAACATTATATTTTATAATTCATTACGTATCAATATTAAATTTAATGTATCTCTCGTGACTTTATAGTGAGTTACTTTCATGGTTATATTTGAAATACCCATCATAGTATAATCCTTAAATTTCATTGCAGAAAGCCTACCGATTAACTGTGTCTCATTAGCCAATTCATTTGACAGATATAATTTGATCACCCAACCTCATTTTATCATGGAACTTCCTATTATCATAAAAATATTACCTATAACCATAACATAATCGGAACACATAAATAACTATTAAAATAAATAACTTTCCCACAATGAAATAATTTTTCATTTTTTTCATTGTCCTTATCTCCTAAATGAAAACACATTATTTGAAATTAAAAAAGTAAATTTGTAAAGGAATAATAAAAATATTAAATAGACATAAAATTGGTAAATTCATTTTATTTTTTATATATGAAAATAACATTCCTTTTGACTTTTGTAAAAATAGTTGAAAGAGTGACTTTAAATTAGGTTTTTAATAGAAAATCCCTTACTTTGAGTACACTCGTCACTAAAATATATATCATAATGAATAATAAATATAGGTTAATTTTTTACATTCTTGATAACCTTTTCAATGATTATTATTCCTCTTATATCAGTTATTATCATGTTATAGCAATTCTTTAATTATTAAAGTTCATGTTGAGTGTTTTGAGGATATTTGGTACTTGAGTCAAAAATGAATTTTTTATGTTGTAAATAGTAGAAGTGGTATTAGTCCATAATATCCAGAAAAATATTCTTTAAATAATTACAAATATTACAAATAATTTATTATTTTAAATCAAAGCACTATGAATGGTTATGAAAATAGATCTATATTATAATCATGGAGATGACATTCCATACATACGCACGAGTAACACTTTCATTTTTCAATGATCATTATAGAAAGAAGATAATTATTATTTTATATTTATATAATGATTATAATATATTAAATATCATAAAAATTATTTATATATACTTATATTTATCATTCATGTGATGTGGTGATGAAAAATAAATTGCATTGCTTCATAGAGGAGATAGTTCACACGTACACACGAACGACGTTATCATTTTTATGTTCATGGAAATGTAAGAATGTAAATGATATATTATACATTAATAATGATAAATATGTCATTAATATAAAATTTAAAATTTAATTTCTTCATTATAACCTTTCCTTAGAGACGATGACTAAAAATGAATTATATCAATTAGCGAGGATGTAGTTCACCATACACATGAACGAATAGTTCATTTCCCATTTGATCAAAGTGGAGATGGATTTAGGTGATGAAATGGACATAATAATATCTCTATATATTTATTATTCTATAGTTATTATTTCTACATGTTTGAATATCATTTGGAATAATTTTAAGAAAAATAAAGTAGAAACACTTTATTAAAAAAGATACCTCTTCTTATAATAATATACTTTGATTTACACCTTAGAACCTCTAAAGAGGTTAATCTGACTGAAATAATGCCTCTAAAATTGGGTAAAATATTCTAGGAAGGTATTTGGATAGATATTTTCATACCATATAGGTTTTCATGGGTATTGAAATGAGAAAAATGGGTTCCCTTTTATAGGACAGGAGAGGGGCACTCTTAGGATTATTCAAAATATTAAATTTATATAAATTAATTTCCAATTAAAAATAATTAAAAAGTTTTTTAATTGGAGGATAGTATGAGGATGGGTCGAAATTCATCCATCCAACGAAAAATATACACTTCTTGACATTTTTTTATCCTTATCATTTGGGTTTTTATTCTTATTTAACTCATTTGACTATTACAGTGATATCATGTGATTTACAATTTAAGGGGTTTTATAATTATTATCAAATAAAAAATGACTATTAAATGGGTAATTTATGACATTTTAAGACATATCGATATAATTTTTCTAAATTTTAGGTTTTTAGTAAATTTTTTCTCATTTAAAAAAATATTTATTTTTAAATATAATTAATGGTAATTTTGAAACTATTAATTATTTTTTATTTTCCAAAAATCAAAAACCAAACAAGATAAGTTCTAAAAAAGACTAATAATAAAATACTAAAATTTATAATTAATCTAAATAATTTTTTAAGGATATGAATTACATCAAGTTATATTTCTTTTATTATTTTTAATAACATAAATTTGTTATTTCAATTAACTAAACAATTTCTGTATCATAATTAGGCAATGATTTACATTATCTATTTCTTCCCTAAAAAATAAAAATAAATTATCATAATAAATATAAAAAATTTATCTTTCTAAATACTATTTATAATTGAATATATCTTTTATATAACCCCATATTAAAAATATTTCACTTGTTAGAAACAAAAGTATGAAAATAGTGACTTTTTATTGAATAATATTTCCTAAATTTCTTAAAGTAAATCAAGTGCCTATAAGATGTCATAAAATATCCCTAAGTTTGATTTTGGCTAATAATCACTCATCCAATAAAATTTGGTCAAGAGTATGGGTAATTTTATAATATTTAAATATTATTTTTACCCTAAATTACTCGATTTACCCTTAAACATGGTAATAAGAAATACTAATGTTACTATTTATATTTTTTCTGAAAATAAAATTGACCTATGTAATACATTTTTATCTTATAATTGAAAATATGGAATCTATTTTAGAAAAATTCATAACACATAATTGGATAAAATTAATTAAAAATTAATCTGGTTGATGGATTGACAAAATAAATTTTTAAGGTTAAAAACGTCCAAAATAATGAAATGTTTTTTTATCCACATTAAATGATAAATTGATTCTAATGACCAAAATTAGATTAACTGATATAAAATTGATCTAATTATACATTAAAAGAAATTAAAAATATAGTGAAACATTATATATTATTTAGATGAAAAAGATATTTTCAATTAAAATGTTGTATTTTTCAATATTTATGAAAACATGAAACTTATCACAAAAGTACGAAAGATTCAACCAAAGTAAATTTGATATTATAATTTAAAAAAAAGAAGTTTTTTTTAAATATAATTTATCAAAGTGTCAAAAAAAATATTTAAAATAATTTATCCATTGAAATGTTGAAAAACAATCATTTTAGAAAAATATAGTTTTTAAGGGAAAAAATGAATTTTGTCCTATATTAGGCTTATAAATCATTTGGATATATATTAAACCATTTTATAAATGAGGGTAAATTTATTATATCATTACCTGTATTGTTACATTCTTCCACCATTATGAAATTGTATCCTTGTGATTTTATTCACTTATTAAATAAGTGGGGATAACTTTCCTTCAAACCATTTTCAAATTCCCTAGTTTTATCTTAAAACATTTGTTTTTTCATAAAACGATAACAAATTGAATATCATTATTCCACAACATATTCACTTTGTTGTTATGAATCGAAACTGGCAGTAGTTTATAAGAAATATTATCTTCCAACTAAACTACATTAGGGATTAAAACATCATATGAATTTAGAAATTATTTATTTAATAATAAAACATGAAAATAACATTGTAACTATGATAAAATTTGAGGTAAAACACTCATTAGTAGACTAATCCAACATTCTCTATAATCTCATTGCATCCAAGGAATCATGGAATCAATTTCACCTTTTTCCCAAAGCAGATCACACATTTCCATGGAGAAACATTGAGAGAGACATGATCGCCAACATCAAAAGAAATATCCTTCCTCTAGTTATCTACATAACATTTATGCCTACTCTAAGCAATCTTCATGTGTTTCTGGATCATCTAGCTTTCTATTTTTTCCTCCACCAACTCTGGTCATATCAACTTCCTTTCCCCAATATCATCCTAAAAAGATTGTTTTTGATATCTCTTTCCATATAATTCCTCAAACAATATCCTTTTTATATAAAAATATAAATTATTATTATAAGAAAACGAAACCAATTAAATATACAGATCCTTTCTTCCCTAGTAATCCATTGAACAAGAACGAAGAATATTCTCTATGGTATTAATTTTTCATTCTAACTTCCCTTCTAATTTAGGATGAAAAGATATAGGGAAATTTTATTCAATAACCAATGACTTCTAAAGGAATTTCAAAAATTTATAAGTTAACCTTCAATCATGATCAGATACAATATAGAGTGTAAATTAGTGTAACTGGGAAATATCTTTAGGATACAAACAAGATATTTCTTCTACAGAAAGAGTGTCTCAAATGATAAGAAAATGAGTAGTTTTAGTTAGTAAATAAACAATAAACCAGATCTTATTGTTACCTAGAAAATTATATGGTAATACCACTATAAAATACATGGACATATTTTTACATTTCTACCTTAGTGATAAAAATGTTTTAATCATACCCTTTAAAAAATATCATTCTATTTTAACTTTCTCACAAGTCAAAAACTTCATTGTAAATTCAAAAATATCTCTATTCATTCCATCCCCCTGGTAATACTCTTGAAGTACATTGTACATCTTATTGATACCAAGATAAACTGAAAATGGATAACTAAATTCTTCACATGACAACTATTTATTCAACTATGAATGACAGTTCACAGGTAATCTCTTACCAAATCAAAAAAAAATCTTTATCAATGTTAAATTCAGGAAATGTTACCTTTAAAACCAATTATACCTTGTAAATATAATTCATGGTATTCCTTCTGTTCTTTCTTAATTCTATCTAGTAGATATTCTTTCACTAACACCAGAAACAAAACTGAGATATTTATGGCACAAACAATTTCAAATCCAAAATTCATCAAATCATTAACCAGAGGGTCATGCTAAAAAATAACATGGTTAATGTAGTGTTACATTTATAACTCAATGCATTGTATTTGTTTTCTTTTTTTCGATGTTAATAAATTTTATAATCATAATACTTGATTAGTTACAGTTATCATCTACGTATCATGTTCAATTATTTTTGAGTGATTATATAATTCAATCGTTTATGATCAGTATGTATTTCACATTTTACCCCATACAAATTATTCCTCATTGTTTTTAACACAAAAAAAAATAGAATGAGTTATAAATCATGTGTAAATCAATTTAACTCATTATTTTTCAACTGGCGTATAGAATACTCAATTTCTTAGTCAGTATTCTTTACGAAACAACCATGTATTTTCCAAAAATCATAACTGTATATGAAACATTCACCATTTCGAGACATTATTTCCAGAACTGGAGAATTCACCAATATTATTTTCAATTCCTAAAAATAATCATCATATTATTTTCTCTAGATGAACTTATCTCCTTTTTGAGTCAGCATAATTGATGGGATAAATAATCGTGCAATGTTTTCAACAAACCACAGGAAATATCCTACAGAACCAAGAAAACAAAAAATCTCAGTTATATTTGTGGGTCTTTTCCATTCATCAACGAATCTAGTTTTTTCAAATCAATGGTTATACCATATTTATAAAAAATGTTTCCAAGAAATGATATTTTTTAAACCAAAATTCACACATTCTAAATTCCGGACACTGTTTGTTTTCATTCATTGTTTTGAAAAAAACCCTTTGATTTCTTTCATGCCCCACATTACATTTAGAAAATATCAAAATGTATTTAATAAACACAATAATAATCTTATCCAATAACTCATGAAATAATATATTCATAATATCCATTAATATTTTATGGACATTAGATAACACAAATAGTATTAAATAAATCTTTATAATGCACATATCTAGTCTGAAATGAAATCCACGGAGTATCTGATTCCTTAACATTCAAATGATTGTATCTCAAACTCAAGTCAACCTTTGAAAAATATTGTGATCCCTAGAGCTTACAAAAAAAGTCATCAATATGTGGAAAAGAATACTTGTTATTTACATTGATTTTATTCAAGTCTCTTTAAACAATGAAAAGTATCATTGAACCATATTTATTTTTAATGAACAATACAGGAGACCTCGTATTGAAATTCTATATCAAACGATACAATTATATAATAATTACTATATCTTTTTTTTAATTCTATATGTTCTACATGACCCATTCTATTAGGGGATTTTGAAATTTTCTTATCTTCAGGAACTAATTCAGTAGTAAATTCAACATCTTGGTCAGATACAATACTAGAAAAATCTTCAATAAAAACATATAGATACTCAATTACCCTCAGAAAATTATTAATCTGAATAGCTATTTCGTTTTCAATAAAATGTGTCATATAACATTCATTTCAATCATTTAATAGTATCACAAATTTCTGATATTTTAGCAATGGTATGGGTATATTATTTTACACTAACATAAAAACTTTCAAAAAAATTATCTATCACTATAGTCTATCTTATAATGGTAAATCGAAATCCAATCCATACCTGGAATTACATCAAACTATACTAGAAGAAAAAAAAGTTTTACAGGATAATTCATTCTAAAGACAATGATATGGAATATTTTTATAATTTCATTTTGCTGTAATATTTCCCCCTAGTGTTTTTACCTAAAGTTCTTACATTATTTCTTGAGTTGGAATTTCAAATTTTCTAGAAAATTTCTCACAAATGAATGAATGTGTAGACCCAAAATCAAATAATACAATGGAATAATTTGAATAAAAAACAATGTACCAGATACCACTTAATTTGATGTCCCAACATGTTTTGATGTATTTTGAAAGGATTTAACCACACATTTCTTCTTGTAGTCAAGTTTCCTCCCATAATTTGGGTTCCCAATCAAAGAATAAGTTTCATAATTACCCATCTTGTTTCATAAAAAACATTTTACTAACTTATATCATAATTTGTTTTCCATTAAAATGATATTTTTAATTGAAATTACTATCCTTATGCCCTATATTACCACATCAGAATCACTTATAAAAATTCAAAAGGCATCTCCCATTGTGTTTTTTATAAAAATTATCATAAAAAATAAACAAAATATTCTTACCATAAAAGAACTCTGATGAATTAATCCTTTTTATACCACCTCGACCTCTTTTTATAGTAGTTCTCAATGAACACATTATGATAAGAAAACTCCATTTCCACCTTCCCTTCACATCAAACAAGTTTTTTGTGACTTTCAAATTCATGATAAGTCAATTCCATTTGATATTTTTGTTTTAATTCTATGTATAAATTATTTGTTTTAGTATAAGTATCTCTGATAAAATTTGGAGCATACCATGTCAATCCAGTTAATTTTTCTTTTTATATAGCCATTGAGTCCTCATCCTACCTCCATTCCAAGAATTATTTATCCACCCTATGTTTAATCATAATAGTGAAATATATCTTAAGAAAAATATTTTTTAATTCATCCCATTCTAACGTATCAATCTTCTCATTATCCCTGATATTATTAACCATTGACCAACACTGGTCGGATTCACCTTCATGAAGTTTAATATAAACCAAACTTTTATTCTTATGAACACCCCATGACATTGGAAATATTTTATAGGTATTTAATCCCCCATATACTACCATATGGTCATAATATTTACTAAAAGATAGAGGATGTTTCCTCATAAAATTCTCCATTGTTAACATATTCTAATGTGGTTGATCAGAATAATATCATGAATGGACTCCACCCTCTATTTATAGAATGTTTAAACAGATCCATCATAGAAACAAATTATTCAATTATAATTCCTATTATCTCTAGATGTTTATTTAGAAGGGTGTTTTCCTATCAAAGCATTCCCACAACGATTTCCATGTTTCCTCTATGGATAACCATTCTAAAATAACATATCATAGATGAAGAAACATTGAAATCTTAAAAATATATATCATTTAAACATAATTATAATGTAAAAAAAATTCATAGATATTCTATTAATAATATCCTAACCCCTATAATTATCTAAAATGACCTATGATACCAACTATAATGACTTGGACTTAAACATTACATAACATTTAGTTTTAATCAATGATTTATTTAATTTAAATTTGAGTATCTTTTTAGGGTTATAGTTTTAGATAATTATACCATTATTCATTTATGACATCTAATGTTCATATAAAGTGTATTCTACTAATAAAGTGTCCATTTTTTCCATAATATAAAACTCTTAAAAGGAAACATGTTTTCTTTTCCATGAAAAATATTCTTAAATTTAAACATGATTTCATCTTTTATCTTAAAAATCCTTATACCCTGTGAAAATATATTAAAACATGGTATGGGAAAAAAATCTTAGTAAGGGAAAAAATTAAATAAAGAAATCATTACTCTATTAATATTTATAAACCCATGATCACAATTTCACAAATTTAGGCATTTGAACCATAAAATATCATCTTTTTAGCATACCTCATGAAATCCAAATATTCATATCAAACTCCATAGAAACAGAAATAATAAAGGTAACATCTATAATACATTCCCTATATCTCTTAAATTTAATGTATCTCTCATTGATACATATGAAATAACCTTTATGGTTGGATTCAGAATACCCACCGTAGTATATTCCCTTAATATCTTAGAAGAAACCCTATTGATTAACATTATCTCATTAACCAATAAATTGGTGAGATATAAAGGGATCGCCCACCCTTAGTTCATCACTACACCACCCAGACTATTATACAATTCCGATAAACCATTACAAATAATTACCCAAAAATTATGCAGAAAAGAAAAATAACTTTTCCACATTTAAATCACTTTTCATTTTTACCATGTCAAGAACTCATAAATGAAACCACATTATTAAAAAACAAATTTTTAAGCTTTTAGAGGAATCATAAAAACAAATAAACCAACATGAAAGAAGAAAATTTCATTAATTTCTTATATTTTAAAAAACATTTCTTTTGTATTTTTTAAAAGTACATGAAATAATAACATTAAACGAGGTTTTTAAAATAAAACCTCTTACCTTGAGTCAAACTCACATGTAATATATTAATATTCCTAAATAAAAAACATAGGTTAATTATTAACATTATTTATAACCGCTTTAAATTTTATTATTCAATTTACATCACTTATTATCATGTTTTAACAATTAATTAATTTCTAAATTTCATGCTTGACATTTTGACAATATTAATTACATGATTCCAAAATTAATTTGGTATTGTTGATTCAATAAGGTTTTCTTTATGAATTTTATATTCCTTTATGTTTGGGGATACTGTTGAGTCATTATGATTTCCTTATGAATTTTCTATTCCTCCTTGTTTTGAAAATCAATAACACCTTATCTTAAGGAAAATTTCATTTTACCCTATGTTTTTCTTTCATAAGGAAAATTTTCCTTCCCCAAGGAAATTTATCTTTACCGTGTTTTTCATTATTCATTTTGTCTAAGTATAAAATTATGTTTCGTATCCAAAACCTTGGATTCATATATATACTTAGATATAAATAATTCTATTTTTAGGATACAAATTCAGGTTCAGAGTTCTCTGAATTCACACTCTGAACTCTTCTGAGTTCTGACTCCGAGTTCTCTGAAAGAAAACTCCGAACACTTATGAGTTCTTACTCCAAGTTACTTGACTCCAGACTCTGAAATCATCTGACTTCTGACTCTGAGGTCTTTGAATTCGGACTCTACTCTCTTATGAGTTCTGACTTTGAGTAATCTGAATTCAGACTCTGAACTATTCTGAGTTCTAACTCCCAGTTCTCTGAATTTAGACACAGAAATTTTATGAGTTCAGGTTCCGCGTTTTCTGAATTTATACTCCAAACTCTTATGAGTTCAGGTTTCAAATTATTATGAATTCAGAATTTGAATTTCATTAAAAATTAAGACTTTGAATTCTATATATTTCTAACTCCGAATTTTTTCAATTAACATAATCTTAATATCCATGTATTATAGACTCCAAATACTTTTTGGGTAGACTCTGAACTTTCATTTTTGCTTAAACTCCAAAAAATTAATTTGTTCAATAAATCATATTTTTTCTTACACATGCTATGGTTAGAAAACAATTTTGAGCATTATGTTACTAACTAACCACTGCTTGAGTGAAAAGTTTACAGGTCCCTCCGAAATTGATGTCAAAATATAATCATTAGAGGATGGAGACGACTGTTGGAGTTGTGCCTCTAAATAGGAGCTAACATGAAATATCTCACAACAAGTTGATCAATCTAGAGATTGCATGCTACTGATGTGATTTCTAGAGAGAGAGACTTTCATTCTTTGTGTGTACTAAACACCTTGTTCAAAATTGCTTCGTCCGACTCCGAATGTTGTTGAGTACATTTGAGGGCTTCCGGAGATAGGAATATAGAGGTGTCGATTACCTTAAAGTTCGAGGAAATCCTTATTGAGGAAGGAAGAGGTGCCAACTACCATGAAGTTGAGGGCTTACGAGGATATCAAGACCGAGTCTGATCTTCATATTGAGGACATACCCTGGTGTGGTAAGACATACTTTCTTGAACGTAGAAATCAAGGGACCTTTATCCAAGGTTATTGGATACCCTTCTCTTAGGGTTAAAAGACTTACTACATGTTACTTGTTTGTTTCATGTTTCCCGTCGTATTTTGATTGTTGAGGAAAGTATAAGCATCTTATACTTACTTATATTTGTATAATATGATTTAGTAAGATTCTATACACTTTAATATAGAATCATTATATTTAAAAACTTTTGTTAAGTTTCTTTTCCAGAACCACTTTTCTGGAATTGCATTCTCAGAATCATATTTCCATAATCAAGAAAGTGTGTAGAACTAGAGGTTTTGTGAATTAATTTCTTTAACATTGTTAAAAATCTTCATCTTTAAAAGTTCCAATGAATTTTTAATGTATAAAATTCACCCCACATCTTGTATATTGAGCATCATTATTACGAAACTACTATTTTTATCGTCTTTCAATTCAATCCAACAATTGGTGTCAAAGGTTTAGTTTAATCTGAATTAATCTCACTATTATATTTAGAAGAGATTTCATCTTCTTAATTATTTTCAGAATCATATTTTTAGACTCAAAAGTCGTGATTCATATTTTCTTTCTTAGTGATACTCATGTTCTATATTTTCCTTTATTAGGATATTTATATGTTTTTTTGCAAACTTTTATTACTGACATGTTTGTGTGGAAAAGTTTTTTTTAATATGGCAGGAATCAATGTTGGTTCCATAGATAACCTAAATCCTACTAGACCACCTATTATTTTATGGGAATGATTACGAATATCATAGAGATTGTATGAAGATATTCATTATCGATACAAGAGTAGATAACTTTTCTATGCTTACTGCTGGATATAAAATCCCTGACAAGGAAGTTAGTACTTTCAGTAACAAATAAATGCATGAATATTGACTGAATTGTAGGGTATTAAATGCATTGCTTTTTTCTATGACTAGAAATATATATAGCCAAATATTATCTTGTGATGTATAAAATTGTATTTGAAAGAATCTTGAAGTAAAACACATTGGAACTTCAAAAGCTATTGAAACTAGAAGAGCCATGCTCAGAGCTAAATATCATGGTTTCAAATTTCCATATGGGGAACCCATATGTAAGGTGAAATAGATATTCATGACTATGGTTAATAGCTTACAATTTATGGGTGAGAAAGGATTAGATGATGAAGCTCTTGGGAACAAAATCATAGACATTATGTCCAATGAGTCGGAATCTAAGCAGACAGCTATAGATGAAAATAGGTAGGTTACTCATATTTCTCTTGATGAACTTTTTGGAACTCTTGTTCAACATGACACTAGAATGAAGAGAGATGTTGAAAATTTTATTAAGAAGAATGGGAATGTAAGTGTTTCTTTTAAAACAACTTCAAACCATATAAAATCCAAGTCTTTTGAGAGAGTTACAAGATCTAAATCTAAGAAGATTGTTATTCAATATGAATCTAGTGAAAGTGAATCTTCAGAAAATGAGTTACCCAATATTGCTCTAGGGATGAACATGATTGTTAAACAGATGAACATTCAATCTAGATACAAGAAGAAATAAATTAAAGATAATAAATACTCAGAAGTCACATGTTATGAATGAAAAAGAGTTGTACATATAAGACAAGATTGTCTTATGCTTAAGAGAAAGGAAAAAAGGAAATTCATTCTGAGAGAAATAGAAACAAGTACTACAAAGATAAATCTAAGAATTTTTTGAAAGCTAATGACACCTGGAGTTCCAGTGGTGGTGACTCTTCATATTAATCAACTTATTACGAATCTTCTGGATAGAAGAATATTTGTTTAATAGCAAGACTACCTATTGAAACCCATTGCTTAATGGCTAAGGTACACAATGATAAATCTATGACCAATGTATCCCTAAATTCCAATTATAATGAAAGTATATATTTCGAAGCATTAGATGAATAATTTTCGTTTGATGAGGATAATACTTTACCTACCTACGATGAAGTTTCGAGGTTTTCTATGCTTCTTGATAATGAAAATTCTAGAGTCAACAAAAAGCTTGATAAATAAAATTCTAGGATTTCTATTCTTAATAATGAAATATTAGATCTTTCTAAATATACTGATAAAGAAAACCCTTTATTTTGAAAATATTTCAAAAATATTGAGGAAGTAAATTCCAAGAAAGATAAACTTTCTAAAGATCTAGAGAAAGTAATTTATAAGAAAAATGTTTTTGAGCCTAACTCTAGTTCTAAAGCTAATATTTAGGAAGATAAGAACTTATTTTTTTGGCTGAGGTCGGAAATATTTTCCTTGAGGAAGTTTTTGTCAAACTTTACCTTAGGTAAAGACAATTTTGATAAAATGTATTCTCAAATCCAAACTCTTAGGAATGATGCTGGATTTGGTTATACTAGTTCAAAACTGATTTTTAGTAACAATTATTTTTTTCCTCAAACTGCTCCATTCTACACTAAGTGTCAGTTTGGTGGAAACTGGGCAATAAAGTGTTCGCTAAACAAATCCTAGTTTTAAGGATTTCATAAAGCCTATTTTTCTATGAAAATGTGGGTACCTAAAATTTTGCTTTCTAAAATTTCAAGATCCAATAAAATTTGGGTTCTGAAAGTCTAACACTCTTATTTTCAGAAAAATAATGAAAGTATTAATATCAATACATGGTACATTGATAGTGGATGTTCCCGGCATATGAATGGTAACAAAAACTACTTTGAATAGATTATCAATACGAAATGAGGAAAAGTAACTTTCAGAGATAACGCAAATAGAGAAATTATTGGTATAGGAAACATCATTCTTCTTGGAAAAACATTGATTTCAAATGTTCTATTTGTCAATGTTCTTAAGAAAAACCTCATTTACATAATCCAATTATGTGATGAAGGTTACCTTTGGAATTATAGGAATGACAAGTGCTTAGTACACAATTCCAAGGAAGAGTTCATTCTTTCTGCCAATGGGAAAGAGAGTATTTATACACTACACTTTAAAGACATTAGGAGAAAAGACCAACCTTGCCTTAGTGAAATGGAAGATTATTTTTGGTTGTGGCATAGAAGGTTAGGAAAATGTATCTTTAGTAACCTATGAAAACTCTATAAGAAAAGACTAGTTAAGGATCTACTAGAGCATAGAATTGATTCTTCAAAAGTTTGTGATCCTTTTCAATATGGAAAGAAACATAAATCATGTTTTGAATCAGTCAGTTAGGTCTCAACCATTGATTCACTACAGTTAGTGCATATGGATCTTTTTGGTCCAACAAAAAATGGAAGAATTGGAGTCAAATATTTTTTATTTTTCTTAGTCGATGATTACACTAGATTAATGTGGGTGTATTTTCTAGCAAAGAAATATGATGCATTTTCTTATTTCAAAAGTTCTAGATCCCAATTCAAGAATGACAAAAACCTTCCTTTGATAACTATTCATAGTGATCATGGAGGAGAATTTAAAAATTCTGATTTTAAAACTATTTGTAGTATAAAAGGAATTACTCATAACTTCTCATCACCCAGAACACCTCAACAGAATGGTGTTGTTGAAAGAAGAAATATAATTCTTCAAGAGATGACATGAACTATGTTGAGTGAGTATTCTGTAGCCAAACAGTTTTGGTCTGAATCTGTAAGTACTGCTGGTTATACTATAAATCGACTTCTAAGTAGAAATTTTCTTAATAAAACTCCTTATGAGTTATAGAATTATAGAAAACCTAGGAATTACTACTTCATGGTTTTTGATTTCAAGGTATTCATTATGAATACTAATGATAATCTACAAAAATTCACACCAAAATTTGATGAAGGAATTTCCTTAGGCTACTCCACAACTTCTAATGCTTATAAAGTTTTCAATAAAAACACTTGCACTATTGAAGAAATAGTACATGTAAAATTTTATGAAACTAATACTTTTGTATTTAAACAACCTCAACATACATCTTAGAATGTGTTTTCAAAAACTGATTATCAACCTTTGTTAGAAGATCTTTCTGATAAGTAAAATGTCCAAGAAAATGTTTCTGAAGCATTTATCCTAGAAGAATTTCTACCCTATTTGATGAAAAAGTTTTACAAAACCCAAATCAGTTGTTTCTAAAGAATCATCCCAGTGATAGTATCATTGGTGATGTGAATCAACCTGTAAGAACTAGAAGTTCCTTAAGGAATGAAATAGAAAATCTATCATTCATTTCTTAATTAGAACCAAAAAGAACTGATGAAGCTTTAGGTGATGATGATTAGATAAAAGATATGCATGATGAACTAAATGAATTCGAAAGGAATATTATCTGGACCTTGGTTGAAAGGCCTAAGGAAACTTCTATTATTAGAGTAAAAGGGTTCTTCAGAAATAAGTGTGGTGAAAATAGAATCATAGTAAGAAATAAAGCTATACTGCTTGCTAAAGGCTACAATCAACAAAAAGGAATATAATATAAAGAAACATATGATCTAGCAGCTAGACTTGAATCTATTCATATTTTACTTGCCTTTGTAGCATTCAACAATTTCAATCATTTTCGAATGGTTGATAAATGTGCTTTCATTAATGGTTATGTTCGAGAGGAAGTTTTTGATGAACTACCTCTTGGTTTTGAAGTTTCAAAACATATTGAATATGTTTTTAAACATACCAATGCCTTGTATAGAATTAAGCATGCTCCTCGAGCTTGGTACGATAGACTTACAATATTTTTTCTTCAAAATAATTATGTTAAGGGAAATGCAGATCCAACCCCTTTAATAAAGAAAGATATGAAAAATGTTTTGATTGTTCAAATTTTTGTTTATGGAATTATATTTGGTTCAACTCAGGAAATTTTAACTGATTCTTTTGTGGATATAATGAAATTTGTGTTTGAAATGAGTATGATGGTTGAGTTCACTTTTTCCATGGTTTTCAAATTTCTCAAAAATTAGAAGGAATATATATATCTCAGCATAAGTATATTAAATATCTCTTGAAAAGTATGGATATGACAAAACTAAGAGTATAAGTACTCCCATTGGTACCTCAAATTCACATGATCTTGATGAAGCTGGGAAACCAGAGGATCAAACATCTATTAGAGGTATGATAGGAAGTCTACTTTACTTGATAGCTAGTCATCCATAAATAATGTTTTTGGTGTTTTTATGTGAAAGATATCAATCCAATCATAAGGAAACTCATTTAATGTCAGTGAAAAGAATTTTTCATTACTTAAAAAGAACCATGGATCTTGGACTCTTTTATACTTCTGGAAATGATTTTAATTTAAATATTTTTTCAGATTCTGACTTTGGTGGATGTAAAATGGATAGAAAAAGTACATCTGAAACTTTTCATTTTTGGAGATTAATTAGTTTCATGGTCATGAAAAAAAAGAAACACTTGGTAGAAATTTCCACTGCTGAAGTTGAATATGTAGCATCTGGATGTTGTTTTCTTAAGTGTTGTGGCTGCAACACACACTCACAGACTATGGTATGAGTTTTAACAAAACACAAATTATGTGTTATAATACTATTGTCATTGCCTTAAGTAAAAACCATGCACATCACTCTCATGAAAAAAACATAGATATTAGTCATCACATTCTTAGGGATTACACACAAAAAGGAGATATCATTCCTCAATTTATCTAAACACAAGATTAACTTGCTGATATTATAACTAAATCTTTATACTCTGATATATTTGAATACATTAAATAGAAGTTAGGAATGATAACCATAAGGTAATCCTCCTAGATAACATTCTTTTGAAATCAATCTTCATACATTAATAAACACCTTTTCATAGGGGGAGTACATTTTCTTGTCATATTTTCCAAATCATTCGTAATGAAATTTTCATTGTCAGATTTTCCAAATATTTCGTAATGAAAATATTTTTAGTCAGATTATTCAAATATTTCGTAATGGAAATTTTTGTAGTTATATTTTTCAAATCTTTAGTAATGGAAATTTACATAGTCAAGTTTTTCAAATCTTTCTTAATGGAAATTTACGTAGTTAGATTTTTCAAATCTTTTCTAATGGAACTTTTAATAGTCATATTTTTCAAATTTTCGTAATGGAAATTTTTGTAGTTAGGTTTTCCATATCTTTTTTAATTGAAATTTTTGTAGTCATATTTTCCAAATATTTGGTAATGGTAATTTTCATAGTAAGATATTATAAATTTTCCATAATAAAACATATATATATATAATTTTTATAAAAATATTTTCATAGTTATTTTTTTTAAAAAAAATTTAATCAAATGTTTGTTTCCAGAATATAAAGTTATTCATGAAGAATTTTCCTCACTACAAATAATCTTCCCAGTAACCCAAAAAGTATATTTCCTTTCTTGAGTTTTTCTGATCAACCTTTACTTTCTGGTATGTTCTTTTGTTTTAAATTCTTTTTCGTATTCTTTTTTCCTTAAATACTAATGTTTCTAATAAAACCTCAAAAGATCGGATTCTATCAAAATTTCCTTTCGGTTAACTTTTCAACCATCAAATCTGATCAGAAAGCTTCTCAACCAATGGATTGGGTATGGAAGATAAACTATTGCCTTAAACACCCATATAAAAGAACCCCCTGATGGCTGTCTCAAATCGAAACTAAAGCCTTCACGTATTGAATATCTTCCCTTCTACTTAAGCCCGTTCATAACATCTCAGAACTTTCTCATATCCGAATGTCTATCGAAGAATCCTCTCAGAAAGATATGTCTACTAGAAAGACAATTTTGGAGTTACATGTTTATAGGTAAATGTTGGTGCATCCAAACTTCTTCACCAAGTATGATTGAATCATCTCGAAGAACATTATGTTGAATGGATGGGAGAGTGTTTGCGTATTGAAGCCAGGTGATCAAGATTTAGTATATTCAGACATGCTAGTTGGATTTTATGAATCTGTTAGTTTCTTCAAGCAAGAAGGCAGAGAGAAGTTTTCATTCAAGATCTCTGGAATGAATTATGCTCTTTAATATCCTATGGTAGCTAATTTAGTTGGTATTCCATATGAAGGGGAAGATGAGTTCTATTCCCATAAGTTGCCTGATGTCAAAGGAAGATTTGTTAAGGAGAAGGCTATGTCATGTCTTGGACTCTCTGACGTAAAGACTTCAAAGATCGCCCACTTGTTGACATATCATCAGATTATCAAATTATGGATTCAATGATTAATCATTCCAAAAAAGGGGACAAGGACACATTGAAGAAGAGTGACATGTAAATCATGGATTTCTTGGTGAACCAAAGGAAGATCAATCTGGTTAAGCAGATTCTCATTACTATTGAGAATATTAAGAATGGAAACTTGAAGGCTCAGATAATCATGTATCCAACTATTCTCTACAAGTTAATTTTTTTGTGCTTATAATCTATTAAAATTCCTTGTATCTCGAAGCCAAGGAATTGAAAATTCATTATAGTCAGTGATAATACCCTGAAGATGAAGAAAATTGGTTTTTCTACAACCTTCAAAGAATTTTATGACTTACCTGGGGAAGAAGCTGAAGATGTGCCGAAAAAACATGAAGTGGTAGAACCATCCAAGAAGGGAGGAAGGAAGTGAAAGTTGAAGGAATTATTAGTGTAAGGAAAAACTCAAGAGCCCAAGGAAACCCTATCCGCACCCCCAAAGCTGAAAAAACAAAAATTCTATCCAGATGAGGTAGTAGCTAAGTGGAGGGAAGATAAGAAGAACTAGAAACAAGGGGCCCCCATGTTTGGAATGGACCCTGATGAAGCAAAATATATAAAGGAGAAGACGGCTGAGTATCTAGAATGGGAAGATAAATAAAATATACAAAAGAAGAAAATGGTTGTAGCAGATATTGTCGAATCTCTTTTGAAGGCTGTTGAGAATGCATCAGAGAATATCCCAGTACCAAAATCCTTCATGGTAGAACCCTTACCTGAAACCCCTGGAAAAAATTTTCTCACATTGGAAAAAACCCAAGAAAAGTTTGTTGGAGATGAAAAAGTAGTGGAAAAAGTGGAAGAAGAAGAAAACTGTGGTGATACCGAAGATATCATAAGGCAATTATAATATTTCCATGAGGTAAAAAGTCCATCCAAACAACTCTCAATCCGAACTTCTGAAGAAGAGTCTTCAAAGCTCGCTACTCCTAGGAAAGATGAGAAATGAGAGGATAATAACGGTGAAAAATAATTCAATAAGATGTTTGTGGAATAAAGTTTTAGTAATAACTTCATTCAACCAGAGGATGTTGAGGCATAAGATAAGAAGGAAGAGGTTGATGAAGACAAGATCGTTCAGGTGTCTGATAGTGAACACCAATCTCCAAATCATGAAGAAGCTATTTCGAAGGTTGATAAGGGAAAATAGGTGGTTGAAGATACACCTAGTAAATCTATTTTAAAGAAGAAAAAATATTTATGTGCTTCATCATAGAGGAAGACAGATGAACTAGAGAAAGAAGACCCACTAAGAAAAGTTTCAGATTCAGAGTCATCCTCCCTTTGATGTGTTTTCATTGTCCAATAATTGAAGAATATTGTTGGGACTATTATGATTTTTTCATTTATTGACTCAAGATGTCAAATTATTCAACACACCTTAAACCAAAAAGTCTATTCAGTATCAATTGTGATGGATAAGTGTGTAAAACTAGAGGCAGATTTCAAAACGTTTTTCATTAACTATGAAGCCCAAAAGAGATCTTGCAAGAAGATGACCACTTGGTCTATGAAAACTATAGAAGATATCTGTATTCTTGATTTGTTTCAAGAAATTGTCAAGGAAGCTTTTTACACTGAAGATGGGAAGATCAAGGATCTCACGAATAGCTTTGAGTAAAATCTAACTCTTGAGCTGAATACTCAGATGCCAGAAGTGGAGGATCTAAATGGAAAACTATACTCAGTTTCTCAAAGTTGGAAGAGATAAAAGGATATCTAGATTGGGATTTAGTAAAATCTTTCTAAGAAAGATGAACTGTTGAAGGATTAGGCAGAGGCTCTTAAGGCTAAGGAATAAAAAAATCAATGTCATAGAGAAGAAGTCAGAAGATCAGGATCAACTTCTAAAGCGAGCAGAGGAATCTCACAAGGTGATAAAAAAGATGAAACCAGTTGTAAATAAGTTGATTCCCAAGGAGAAATAAGGATGATATACCCAATCCAATCTTTTGTTGAATTTTCCTTGTATAAATTTTTTCAATCGTAATGAAATTGTTGGTTGATCTTCGTATATTTTGTTTTCTGTACTAATATTTCAGGTACCATATATACTTTTCAATTCCCTATATTTCTTTTTCAAAATCACAAAGGGGGAGAAATGAAAAAATAATACTATGTAAAGAAGAAATGTCCTTATGAAAGGGGGATTTCATCTAAGGGGTTTCATTACAATGATTTCTATTTTATAGATAATGAAAAATCTCATTCTGGAAATCTAGAACACGATCCTTAGTGTTTCAAAGCCTAATGGGGAGTTAGTCATATTCATTATTTCCCATGAGATAATGGAGAAAATTTTGGTATTAAAAGTCTAGGAAAAAAATTTCTGTGTCCTAATATTCTTTTTCAAAAGGATGTTTTTGCTTTCCAAAAAGGGAAAGACTGTTGATTCAATAAAGTATCCTTATGAATTTTCAATTCCTTCATGTTTGGGGAGACTGTTGAGTCAATAAGGTTTCCTTATGAAATTACCATTTTTTCATGTTTTGAAAATCACAAACACCATATCGTAAGGAAAATTTCATTTTAACTTATGTTTTTTATTCATATAGAAAATTTTCCATCCCCAAGAATATTTACCCTTACCAAGTTCTTCATTGTTCATTTTGTATAAGTATAAAATTTTGTTTCGTATCAAAAACATCGGATTCATATATATACTTATATATAAACCATTCTATTTTTAGGATACTAATTTAGGTTCCGAGTTCTCAGAATTCAGACTCCGAAATCTTCTGAGTTCTAACTCCGAGTTCTCTGAATTCAGGCTTCGAACTCTTCTGAGTTCTGACTCTGAGTTCTTTGAATTCAGGCTCCTAACTCTTCTGAGTTCTGACTTAGAGTTCTCTGAATTCAGACTCCAAACTCTTCTAATTTCTGAATCTGAGTTCTCGGAATTTAGACACCGAACTTTTATGAGTTCAGGTTCCGAGTATTCTGAATTTAGACTCCGAACTATTATGAGTTCAGGTTTCAAATTCTTATGAATTCAGAATTTGAATTTACTTAAAAATTCATCCTCTGAATTCTTTTGATAAATAGAATCTTAATATCCATCTGTTATAGACTTTTAATAGTTTTTTGGTAGAATCCAAACTTTCATTTTTTCTTACACTTTGAAAAATTAATTTGTTCGAGAAATCATATTTTTTTACACATGGTTTGGTTATAAAATGATGTTGTGCATTCAGTTACCAAATAATTGATGTTTGAGTGACATGTGTATAGGTCACTCCAAAAATCAAGGAAAAATTTGACCGTTGGAGGAGGGAGCAGACCGTTGGATCAGTGCCTATAAATATAAGCTCATTTGATGGATCCCACAACAAGTTGATAAATCTGGAGATTACATACTACTGAATTGATTTCTAGAGAGAGATACATTCATGCTTTGTGGGTACTGAACACCTTGTTCATAATTGCTTCGTGCGACACCGAATATTGCTAAGTACATTCGAGGGCTTCCAGGGATAAGAAGACAGAGGTGCTGACTACCTTGAAGTTGAGGGCTTGAGGAGAGAGCAAGACAGACTCTGATCTTCATATCAAGGACTTACCCTGGTGTGGGTAAGACAGACTTTCTTGAAAGTATAAATCAAGGGACCTTTATCCAAGGTTGTTGGATACCCTTCATTTTGGGTTAAAATACTTACTACTTATTACTTTTTTGTTTCATGTTTTTCGCTATATTTCGATTGTTGAGTAAAGTATTAATATTTTATACTTTTCTATACTTGTATACTCTGATTTAGTAATATTCTATATGCTTCAAGACAGAATCTTTATATTTGTAAACTTTTGTTAAGTTTATTTTCTGAAACCACTTTTCCAGAATTTCATTCTCGAAATCATATTTCCAGAATCCATCAAGTGTGTAGAACTAGAGGTTTTGTGAATTACTTTGTTTAACCTTGTTAAACATCTTCATCTCTAAAAGTTCCAAAGAATTTTCAATGTATACAATCCACCCCCTCTTTTATATTGAGCATCATTATTACAATACTACTATTTGTGTCGTCTATCATTTCGATCCAACAGGTATGATGACAACAACCAATGTGTCATTATTCCATCATCATGAGAATAATATTAATGAAATAATAATGACTTTAAAAATCATTAATAATTTTAATTAAAACCATTATATATAGTTATAAAAAAATGAACTACATTGTAGTCATGGAGAGTGTAGCTTGTACATACGCATGAATAACATTTCAATTTTTCAATGATCACTACGGGAAAGAATTAAATTAAGATATTATCTTTATAAAATGATAATAATATATTCAATATCATATTTATTATTTAAATATACTTATATATATCATCCATGTGATGTGGTGATGAAAACAAAATCACATCCATTTGTGGTGGTGATAGTTCACACGTACGCGCAACCAACATTATCATTTTTACGTACCTAGAAATGTAAGAATGTAAATGTAATTAATATCATACATAATCATTAATTCCACCATTATAACCATTCTTGATATATGGTGATATAAAAATAATTATATTGGTTCAGGAGTTGGTAGTCTGCTATACACACAAACGAATAATTCATTTCTCATTTGACGAATGTGGAGACGGATTTATGTGGTATTATTAACATAATAACATCTTAGTATATTTATGATATTTGATTTATTATTTCAACCTAGTGGAATAATATTTAATGTATATGGAAGAATAAATAAAGTAGATAACACATAATTAAAAATGAAACCATTTCTTCAGAAGACCTCCTTGATTTACACCTAACCACCTCTAAGGGTTTTCAATGCCCATCCTAAGGCCTCTAAAATGAGGGGATGTATTCCAGGAATGGGTTTCGATAGATATTGGACAAAAAAAATTCAATTATATTTAAATTATAAGAATGGGGTCTCTTTTATAGGAGTGTAGAGGGGAACTCTTCGGATTTTTCAAAATATGAAATTAATATGAATTAATTTTATATTATAAATAAATCCAAAGTGAGTTAGTTATAATGTTGGATTTGTTTGGGTATAAATAATTTCATCCAATGAATATAATTATTTTTTTACTATTTATTTTAATCCTGATCTTTTGGATTTTAAACCTTATTTAACCTCTTTAACTCTTACTGTGATATCATATAATTTTCACTTTGAGGGTCAATTTAATTACTATGAAATTCTAAAAGTCCATTAAATTAATAAATGATGAAATTTTTAGATGTATACTATTAATTGGGTAAAACTTTAGATTTTTATAAATTTTATATCATTTAAAGAAAAATTATTTATTTTAAAATATCAATAATTTTAATATTGACACTGTTAATTATTTTGTTTTTAAATAAATTAAAACAATAATATATTTTATAACCAAGACTTCCAAACCTCTATAACATGTCAAATTCATCTATAAAATTCATTTATGACATTAATTAAATAAAATTATATTTTTTTTAACATTTTTATTAACATTTATTTAATATTTCTCATAAGTAAATAATTATTGTTTCATTATTATGAATAAATTTATTATAATTTTTTCATTCCCAAAAAATAAAAACACTTCATGATAAATATATACAGAATATATTTTAAAATACTATTTACAGTCCAATATATACCCTATATTACCCCATATTAAAAATATTTCACTTGTTAAAGACAAAAGTAAGAAAATATTCAAGTCATCCAAGTATATCCATGATTTTATAAAATAGGTTCAATGATGATTTTGGTTGAAAATAAATCATTGAACATAGTTACCAGAAAAAATTAGTGTAATTTTATAATATTTATAATCTTATTTTTACCCCTAATGACACGATTTACCTTTAATTATTGTAATAAAAATTACTAAAAATACTATTAATATTTTTTTAAGAAAATAAAAAGGAATTATTTACCAAATTTTAAACTTATAATTCCCAATATGGAGTCTAATTTTCAAAAAATAATAAAACATTATTGGATGAACTTATTTTAAAATTAATCTCATTGATGGAAATAGAAAAAATGTTTTAATATGAAAACATTCCAAATTTTTTTAATTTGTTTTTATTTAAATTGAATGGAAAATTGATTGGAATGACCTAAAATTTACAACTAAAAAAATATTAATCAAATTATAATATAAAACTGGTAAAAAAATATAATTTAACACTATAAATTATTTGGATATAAATATGTCATCAATTAAAATGCAGTATTTTTTTCTATTGATCAAAACTGGAAACATATGAGAAAAATATTAAAAAATAAACCAAAGTAAATTTTCATATAATTCATTAAAATAAATAGTTTAATATGTTAAACTATAAATTAATTAAAATATATTATATAATTACATGGGTTGTTACAATCATATTAATAATGAATCATAAATATATTTCACAAAAGTATAACATCATTAAATAAGAAAAAGTAACCACATAATGCCCAACAATCTAGTAAAATATTCACACCACATTTTCATCATTTTATATACAATTTTGATCCATAAAACCCTCATGCATCACATTAATTATCCATTTTCACATATCTTATCATTACAACATTTTTAACAAACCACCATTATTAGCTTCCAACACTTAACAATTTAATTAATAATCTATTATCTTTCAAATTCCGACCCATAAACTTTATATTCTCAATCCCAACCCCATTGTCTCCAAAACCCCTAAAATGGCTCATCCTACACTTTAGAATAAATATTAAAAAAAAACCCTAGTAATATAATATCCTATAATAAAATAATTCATGATTTCTATTTCTAATTTATAATAATGTATCATAGTAGAAATCACAACATTAAACAACCAAATATTAATAAATATATATTATAAATTAAATTTTCAATAATTTTGTTCCATATTTCCTTATTTAAGTAATTAATAATATTATAAGGGTGTCATTGATTCATATGAAATTAATAATATAAAACCAAAAGAACAAACATCCATCATAAAAAATAAATACATCACAATAAAATGTTAGTACTAAGGCACACCCAACACCCATATCATGTTCAACATCTATATTAAAATATTCATAGAGGTAATGTTTTACTTATTTTATCCCATTTCCTATAAACCATAACTTCCAATGAAATCCCAATAGCATACCTAGGATAAAACAAAATATATATATTCAAGAATATTAATTCATGAAGATAAAAGATAAGTCTTGATATCCCCTACCTCAACCAGTTCTTCACAAAACATTGTACAAAGACAAGGTGAAGAGGGGACACCCAAAAATATATAACCACAAAAACGAGGGATGGAAAACATATAAAACACTACCCATTATCAACCTCTTTCTATAAAATAAGCCAAACTCATTGTTCCTACAACTATAACCCTCTTCGGATGAAGAAATAGAAAGCAACTAGAAAGAAAACTACAGTGGGAAGGGAGGTAACTCACTTAGATTAAAAAAGGATTGATCTCATAAGGTTGGGTATAGATGTTGATGAAAGGGGGATAAATGACCTACACGGTATATAACTAGATTTCTTAAGAACCAAGAGAGAAGGTGGGAAAATTATGGGATTCAAGGGGGTTCCAAAATTTGTTGGCATTTTGGAAATAAAAATCCCACATAGTAACACACATTATTATGATCGAATATACTGACATGGACAAGATTCCATAGTGTAACGAATAAGACCATGTCACAATGGAGCTAGTTAACACTATAATCTAGAAACATGATGTGGTCTATGATGAGACCCAATAATCCTAGAAAAGTGAGTGCACTACAAGGGAACCACAATGCTAGAGAATTAAAATGATAAAGAATAAAACCACAAAGTAGCCCAACATGCCTGTGCAGTGACACTGAATTCAATAGAACAAAAAAAATTACATTTACAGGACTCTATTCCACAACTGACACCATATGCTGTAGTAATACCGAAATACGAATAACCACTAAAACTCCACTTCACGGGGCTCCATTCTATAGTCATTATCTCTAAATCACTAAAACAACCTCAAATAGACCTATATAATGAAAATATACCCTTTATGAATAATCACATCTACAATTCACTATAAGCCTCCATTCACCATCTTTTTCCTACAGATGAAATTTTAGCCCAGCTCTCATCCTTCCTCCTTTGAGCCTTCTACTAAAACCTCTAACACCAAAAAATATTAATGTAACGGGGTCATATGTTTTGGAACATTATAGAAAATTTATAATAGTCATTTACACTATATTAATAAAATTGGGTAAGGAACTATTAGATTGTATGATTAATTTCTGACATACGTATATGACATTGTTTAACTACATATGAGTTATTTATCTAAGTGAACATTATCCTCAATTGTATTTATTAAACTAAAGAAATACATAAGGATCATCTGTATCTTTTTTTTTAAACATCTAAGGATGATTTTTTCTCTATGTAAGCATCAATTATTGTTTTTGAATGGATCAAAACTTTTAGAAAATTTTATATAATTATTGAATGAAATATTTAATAATCTAGGATTAATTACTTGATGAAGAAATTACATTTCAGATGATTATAAAACAATTACCCAGTGTATATAACATCAAAAACAACTAATAAGGTGTGAGATTCAGTCAAATGAATTATGAGTAGTTGATATTCAAGTAGTGGGATACAAGTTCAAGGTAGAGGAAATTCTTGAATATTAAAAAAATATTCTAAAATATAAAGCGATTACATTTGATGACATTAAGTTGTTAATTCATGCTCTAAACATCTTGTGTATTTGAATAATTTCACCCAATATTAAATTCATAAATTATAAAACCAAATTATAATAAATAGTATCATTTATTCATTCTATTGGGATTTTCAAATGAAAGAATTTGAACAATTTTTTTGGTAATATGATTCTGAAATAAAATCAAATAATGAATGTGCATAACATCAGAGTATTAAATATCAAAAATGGGTTATGATTCTTGATGAAAAAGTTAATTAAAGTAGTTTATCTACTAAATAGAGTGTATATAATTAAACTTGATTTTTATACTAGTTTTCATAGATTCATTCATCATGAAATAGGTATAGACATATACCAATATTCTACTACACATATATACGTAATTAAAAGATTATTTTTTGGGGATTTCAAATATTTATTTTTTAAATAAGGGGAATGATTTTGATTATATTGGAATATATGTAGATATGTTCATCTAAAGAAAAATAATTAGAAATAAATTTTAAAGATTACACCTATAATTTTTTAAGAGACAACCACTGAGAAATAGAATATGAGATCATTGAAGACACCCATATAAAAATAGTGGGATAAAAAGAAAAAGATATCTTTTTCACCGATTGTGTTGGAGATTGTATATAATCTAATGATATAAAATATAATGTTGGAAAAAATGTTTGGAAGAGAAAAATAAAGTGAGATAAATAAGTTTCGCAATAATGATAATTGAGAGAAAAAAATAAATAACAATGTATAAAAAATATTATAATCTTGTACTAATAAATTTTCACCAAATGGGTACTGAATAAAAATAAAGGATAATATAATGTGGTATCCCCCATTGGGGAAGCATAAGAAAAAGAATAGATAAGAGGATGAACAGAGAATGAAACTATTGTGATTGTGAAAGATCTGTGAGTGCATAATTTTAATGATTGAGGAGATAAAATATTTGTGAATATAACAAAAGCTAGAGATTTCTTTGATAAATCCAAGTGAGAAGATTCTATGTAAGAGCTGTTAAGCTTCTTTATTTTGAAAAATATGTTGAAATAGGTTTATCAAATCATTATAATGTAGTGAAATACTATATTGAGAATTTTGATATTAAATCATATTGATATGGAGACATTTTTGAAAATTTATAATCTAATTCCAAGTTAATGGAAGGAAACACTTGTATATACATAGTGGAATTTGTAGAACAGATGCAACACTGGGTCTATAAAGATATCACAGTTTGAATCTATGAAATCAATAATAATATATGAATTCTAGTGAGATACCTATAATTACAATCACAATAAGAATAATTTTGAGTGTGTGGACCAATTTTTGGGTCATGAAGACTTATTGTATTCACATGGGTTTATATTGAGTAAGATAATCCATGATTGTGAGAATAACCAATCATGTAAAGGAGTAGGTTTCACACATATGGGAATCCCTTTTTAAAATATTATGTTCCCTATTTAACTTTTCCCTTCATTTGATGTTGTGTATGATTTTGGTTAATATTAATATGATCTTATTATATTAAAAAGTAACAATGGAAAAAAATACTATGGGGTAAATACATAAAAGTTAAAATTAAATTAGTTAAGAAATACAACACCAAATTCACACCCCTAGAATCTACACCCAATACACATTTCATTTAAAATGATATATCATAGGTTCCCTTTTAATGGATCCATATAATCTTTGCATAATTTTTTCTAATTCATAATATGATGTATAGACTTGATATGTTTGAAGAACAACCTCAGATGAATCAAAAAGTTCATATTTCAATTTCTTCTAAAAAAGAGATCTCATCCCAGATGTTGAAAAATTAGAATAGGGTAGAAGACGAAAAAAGAAGGAATATCAATGTGAAGTATGATTCACTATTATATTAAGATATTAAGAATGATAATTATCTCAATAAATCTATTGATCAATATTCCATTATTAAAGAAATTCCAAGTTGTGAAAAAACAATGAGTTTAATAAATCACATAGTTGTTTTTATTATCATGTAAATGGTTATTTGAAGAAATTTCCTGATTAATATAGGTAAAATATATTTTTTTACACTAATTAATTTATTTATTGAAAATAATATCAGGAAAACAGAATATAATTTCATGGAATATGCATTTTATAAAAAGTTTTTCACTTGAAACATAGCCATAATACTGGGTCTATAAAAGGATTAATATATCTCACTATCAATAAAATATTATTAAAAAATTATAATGAATTTTAAAGGGTTTTATGTGAGAAATATAAGTTTAAAAATGTTGTAGCTGGTGTGGTGCATGCATTGTAGATGGTATACACACTCTCAGTGAAGGTAAAATATTTTAACATATAAATCAAATATAACTGAGTGAATGAGATGAAATTTTATCTAATAGAATGAAATAACGTAAATATGTATTAGATGATAAAGTTGAGAATATATTCTGCAGAGAGGTTGGGGACACGTGATGACCCAAATTAATTTCTTAATATGACATGTATTTATTTTTATCTAAAGCTGAAAATCTAGAATTCACCCCTATAGAGACTTCACAAACTACTAAGAGAAATTATGTGAACAAAAAAAGTTCTAGAATGATTTATTATTATAAAAAGACCCGCTGTAGTATAATTAATATCATGAAATAATATATGGATAAACATATAATAGAATCATCAAAAAAGATAACCCATAATGTCGTTGAATATAATTCCTTCGCTGGGTGTACAAATTTCAATTTTAAACTATAAAAATATATAATTATAAAAATATAAATAAATTCACTACATAATAAAGGGGGAATATAGGTATATAAAAAATTATATCCCTAAATAGAACCTAAAAAATGGGGTTATGATATAAAAATATCAAGAATCCAAATATGGAAAAATAGTTTTACCTTGAAAAAAATAGATTTGTTTAGTTTTCTTGGTGCTGCTGAAGGTTCACAAAAACCATATATTTTTTGCATAACATTTCTGTACATTCATGCATATAAATTCCTAAACTCATGGGGATAAAATGTAAAACTAAAAGGAATACTTCTTTAAAAAGGTATAATTCATAGAATAGGATTAACACTTTTTCTAAAAAGCATTACAATAAAATAAATATTTATTGATTTTTGAAAAATATACAGTCATAGATATGATAAATATTTTCAAGTACCATTCTAATAAAATAATTAAAAAAATATGAATAGATTTACATAGCAATATTATCAACTAAACAAAATAGGAAAATTTATATCTTGAGGATTAAATCAAAGAATACTGATGTTGGATCAATTACTCTCTTGTTGTAAAAGATGAATGTTATGGAGGGTGCCACACAAGAGAGAAGAATATAATTTAATTTTGGAAGGAGTTAAAACATTATATACCATATAAAAATGGATATTAATATCATTGTACAAGGATTAAAGATGTAAACTATGATGGAATCCATCATAGGAAGAAATAAAAGGATAAGATTTGTGGTTGACACTTCTGTAGAGGTTCTTAAGGAGATACTCAATAAGGATAACTCCAAATCTATTAAATATATGAGTAGAAGGTGAAATAGTGTAGATCACAAAGCTACCAAGTGTATAATTTCGATTCCTGGTAAAATAGGTTTATAAGAGATAATGGGAAGGCACCAATTGACCCAAGTACCATGAAATTTATTTTTATGAAACACGAAACACATTAAATAAAGAAGGATCAGGTTTCAAAATAGTGTTTTTCCATATGGCCTGATATGTTTTAGTTATCTTCGAAGATGAAAAATATATCAAATATTTAAAGTGTGTTGATTTATAATGTCCATAATCATATTCAAAAAAATAATAAAACAAAAAATATGTGAAACAAATGCTTCCAAAAAATTGAAATATTTTGAGGATAAATGTTTGGGAAATAATCAAGAGTTATAGAAATTTTATAGCAATAATTAAATAATTTTTTAGGTCATAGAATAACTATCAACCCTACTTCCACATCTCAGGAGACAATGGAAGGCCCACCTTACTAACATAATTTTATTTTTTTCACATCTTAAAGAGTGTAAATTGAACGTTAAGTGAGATAAGGATTTATTAAAATCTATAATCTCTAAAGAAAAAGAAATTTAATCCATCATGGAATATCTCTAATCCTATAAAAAATTAATCAATGTTGAATTGTGGAGAGAATCCCTTATGAGGGATCTATCAAGGAAGTGAAGCTGCTAGAAATTTATATTATTCTATTGAATTTTAGAAATTATGAAATCATTGAATGAAGATAAATCTTGATGTTTTATAATCACTCTCCCGTTATTATTTCTCAATAAAATAAATGTAATTAAAATCCAGAGTTATATATTTAGATAAAAAGGGAAAAACACACTTGTAATTGAATGTTATTGGTGCTTCTTCTTTATTTCAGTATCATTTGTTATATTTATTGAAAAATATATTTATATAATTCCAAAAAATATTATTTCATATTTATAATCACATTGATTGATTAATGTTGAAAATCTTAATTCTTTTATAAAATAATTTTTATTTCTAAACTAGGATATCTGATATATAATCGGATTTGACTTGTGTAAGTATTATTGGAAATAATTATGAGGTTCCATACATCTCATAAAGTTATTGAGTTAGAGTTTAATATTAAATGAAATGGTAGAATATGTTACTTTGATATGAGAAGATATTCATTTGAATTTATAGCATGAACAAGGAAGAGAGAAAACCATTTTTATAAGGACCTGGCCTTATTACATTATATAATCTTTAATTTTAGTCTAGAACTCAATTCCTTTAATATTAAAGATCTTTCCAAGTTTATATTTTTAGTGAATTAGGATATAATACATACATAACATTCCACATTCATATAGAGTAGATACCACAAAAGCAGTATCTATTTCTTCAAAATTATAATTCTTTTTAGATAAAACATGTTTTCTTTGAAAAATAACCATAACATTTAAGATGTCTTCTTTATATTTCTTACACATCCATATAACATGTGAAATTAATTTAATACAAAGTATGAGCACGAAAATCATAGAAAGGGATATAAAAATAAGTAAATAAAACATTTGTTTTGAATACTTGTAACGTATGATATCATTTTCAAAAAAGTCATACTTGTTATACACATAAATTTACTTAGTGAAACATGATATTTTAATGATATTTCCAAAAAAACAAATGGACCATAAATGGAACTATAAATTTATCTTGGGTCATTACATACATAGTCTCCTAACCCTCTGAGTTATCGTATAATTTGTAACCCTCACAACTAAATTACAGTTTGTGTAACCATCTCAGTTACATTTGGAGTAACCAAATGGATGACCTCCAACTTAGATTTACCCAATGAATTTGAGGAATATATAGGTCTCACACTTCATCATAAACAATTCCCAACAACCATAACACAATCATACAACATGAATAATTTCATAAAACCATTGCTTTTGAATTTCATAAAACAAAAGTTTAAAATAGGTTTTTAAAATATAAGTCCCTTATAAATATCTTATAATTGATGTGAGACTTAATAGAGTGGATGGAATAGGTGAATAAATTACAAATAAAAATAATTAAACATTATATAAAGAAATTTATTCTCAAATACAATTTTAATACCAAATAAATAATGAAGAAGAATGTTTACCCAGAGAATGGAAATTGGGTTATAAATTCTCGTACCTTTAGTTTTTTTAACATAAAACTAGTTTATTCCCCCTAAATAATGGTTAAAATAGTGTTATTAATATCTTAAATAAAAATATTCATGTTTATAACACTTTATATGATCATTTCATAACATCATTTCATCCTTTAATTATTAGTATTTTGTTCCTTCCATTGTTTTGGTTGTGTTCTTTATGTGATTTTCATGGCTGGTTTGTATTTTATTGTCTTGTCGTATAGAAATGAAATTCCAGAAGTGGAATGAAATGGTATAAATATGTTTCCCTAATTTATAATTATACCGTAAATTATTATTTTTATCATATATGATGATGGTTCATTAGATATAACATTAATGATGTTTGTTTAGATCATTTTTTGCGGTTCCTCGATAATTATGAACTTGTGTCATTATATAATATAATTTCATACATATAAGTTCATTCCAGAACAAAAATTAGGTAAAAAAAATACACTTTAAATTATATTTCATCCATTAAAAGGTTTTTTTATTATATTTTAATGTAGTAATAGAAATTGAAAACACATCATCCATGATTTTGGTCAATCGGCATGTCGCAGATGGTGTTTTTATTTTTAGAATTAGAGTGAGAGGATAGGAATAAACATGATGAATATTTTACAAGAACATGATAAAATAAATAATATATATGATTCTAGATATTTCAATCCTCTTTTATAAGTGGAGGGGAATAGATTATAAAAAAAATAAAGGAATTAGATAGAAAACACATGAAAAAGGAAAAGGATTCTTACCTCTTGATCACTTCTCTTTGAGATCCTCCTTAAGGCCTTTGGTTTTGGGCTTTTGGTGAGAAATTCTAGTATTTTATGTGGTTAAGATCATTTTTTATAGGATTTAGTGGAACTTATACAATTTACAATGCATGATAAGTGTGAGAGGATGAGGGGAATGAGGGTGGTGTTTATAAAGTAGGAGAAGATGGATTTTCATTATTTTAATCATTTGTTTAATATTTCTGCACAAGACTATGAATAGTCTTGATTAGTATGACCCCAAATAGTAATAAGGTTATGTGAGTTATAATTAACTGGTATTACATCAGATATGATGTAAAAAGTAAGTATTTAAATGATAATTTGAATATACGATATTTTACCGTATTTCATTATTGATTAAAAATTCATGAATTTCAGAAAAATCCCAAAAAATCAACCCAACCATTTTAAAAAGTCTTGAATTCAAAAATAAAATCCATTTTTTGAAAAATATTTTTCCAAATATTATTAATATAATTTTAAAATAAAATCTTAATTTTTTAAGAAATAACAATTTTAAATCTATAAACAATTTTTTAAAAACTTGAAAATTTAATCAACATCTCATTATATTATAACATTTGGAAAATTAAATAATAATAAAATTTATTATTCATTACAGTCATATTACTATTGAAATTAATATTCATAAGGGTAGGTTACTATTCACCAAAGATCATGTTGTTTCTGTCAAACTCCAAATAACTTACTGATCACAACCATAGAAGACCCCTCTTTTTTAATTCAAAGCACAGAAGTGGAAAAATATTGATTAAAGGATAGTTGTAACAATCTACTTAAAAAAGTTTAATTCATTTACTATTTATTTATAAATCCTTATGGTGTTACATTGTCCCTTCCTTCAAGAAATTGCGTCCTCTCAATTTTATTTTCTTATTAAAAAAGTGATTGTACATTCCCCCAATAGAATTTTCAGAGTCCCATGTTACTTATTACACCATGTGGTTTCTACACAATCATTTACATGATGGATTACCTAATTCTGTAATACATGTTCCCATTGATCAAGAATCTGAACTGGTTTCTCTTCATAAAATATGTTCACTTCCAACTAAACTGCCTCGGGGCACAAAACATGAGATCAATCGGGCACATACTTTCTCACCATAAAAACTTGAAAAACATTGTGTACCAGAGATAAACTTGGAGGAAAAGCTACGCAGTAGGTGAATGGTCCAGCTTTATCTATAATTTTATAAGGTCTAATAAAACATGTACTTAACATTATTTTCTTACCAAAATTAATAACACATTTCTAGGGTGAGGTTATAATAAAAACATGATCACCTACCTTAAAATAAGGATTTAATCATATTGTTTTTTTAACTTTTTTTTCTGCTCCGAGATGTCTTAATGTATTTCCAAATCATCATTACATTCTCAACCACTTCCTCTTCCAATTCGAGTCTCATCAACTTTCTTTCCCCGTCTTCATCCTTAAAATAAGGAGTTCTACACTGCTTCCCATTAAATGCCTAGAAAATGTTCCATTTGTATATAGGAATGAAAAATTTTGTTATAAGAAAACTCAACTAAATAAATATACTAATTCCAACTTCCTTGGTAGTCCATTGAGAAAGTTCGAAGCATATCCTCTAAAGTCCAAATAGTTCATTCTTACTGCTGATCTGAGGGAGGTTGAAAAGTTGTGGTAAAATTTAATTTTGTTCCCAATGACTTATGAAGGCCCTTCAAAAAGTCATAAGTGAACCTGGGATCCAGGTCTGATAAAATGGAATGAGGAAGAACATATAACCTGAAAATATAATTGATCTATAGTTGATAATGTTTATCCAAAGGTGTTGTATCTTGAATAGAAAGAAAATGTGTAGTTTTTGTCAGTCGATCAAAAAAAACCCAAATATTATCATTTCCTTGAGAAGTCTCAGGTAGTCCCACCATGAAGTCCATGGATATATTCTCCCATTTCCACTCTATCATTGGCAGTGGCTAAAGCATCCCCTTTATTAGCTTTATCTATGCTTTACCCAACTGACATTTCTAACATTTCATGGTAAAATATGAAATATCTCTTTTAATTTTGTCTGACTAGTCACACTACTGAAGGTCACTATACATCATTGTACTAATCGTATGAAATGAAAATAGAGAACTATGAGCTTCACAAAACAAATCATTCACTGACTAGGAATCACAAGCACACACAATAATTTTATAAATCTCAAAACACGATCTTTATCAAGGTTAAAATCAGGAAACTTGTCATTTTAACCAATTCTACCTTTTTCTATGGCTCACAGTCTTCCTTCTATGCTTCATAATTCTATCTGATAATGATGAATACCCCAAAACCTAAAACAAAACAGATGTATTTTCAGAACCAATAACTTCTACACCAAAATTAATCAAATCATTAATCCAGGGATCATGTTCTAAATGTATCTTGGTTAATAAAGCATGATTTATTCAACTCAAGGTTTCGACCACTTTGTTTACTTTTCCTGGATAGTAATTGACTGTACAGTCATAATCTTTTATTAGTTCAATCCATCATTGTTTCCTTATGTTTAATTCCTTTTGAGTGAGTATATACTTCAACCTTTTACAGTCAGTATATATTTGTCATTTGGAACCATATAAATCATGCCACCAAATTTTCAATGTACAAAATGTACATTCCAATTCCAAATCATGATTCAAGTAATTTAACTCATGAGGTTTTAGTTTTCTTTAATCATAAGAATTTACTTGATCATTCTGCATTAGAACACAACATAATGCCTTCAATGAAGCTAAACTATAGATGAAAAACTCACCATTTCGAGAAGGCATGGCCAGAAATGGATTATTCCCCAATCCATTCTTTAGTTCCTAAAAAAATCACATTCTAATTTCTAAATAAATTTTACACCTTTTCTCGTTAACATAGTTATCAGGCTAGATAACCTTGAAATGTTTTTAACAACTCGTCGATAATAACCTATTAATCCAATAAAACTACAAATCTCTATATCATTTTTAGGTCTTGTACAATCATCAACCACTTTGGTTTTTGCAGGATCACCTATTATTCTATCCTTATTTACAATGTTCCCAAGAAAAAAATCGGTTGTAAGCAAAAATCACACTTTTTGAATTTTCCCAACAGTTTCTTTTCCTTTATGGTTTTCAAAACAACCCTTATATTTTTTGCGGGTACCTATATACTCTTACAAAATACCTGAATTTTATCAATAAAAACAACCAAATAGTTATCTAACAACTCATGAAATATTTTATTCATAAGATTCATGAATATAACAGTTTCATTAGTTACCCAAACAACATAACAACAAATTCATAATTCCCATATCTAGTAAAAAATATATTTTCAAGATGTCATCCTCCTTCACCTTCAGCTGATGGTACCCAGATATCAAGTCAATACTAGAAAAGTACCGAGCTCCCTAGTAATGACCAAACAATTCATCGATATGTGGAAAATGATGCTTTTTTGAACAGTGATGTTATTCAAGGCTCTATAATCAATGAAAAGTATTATGGAAGAATCTTTCTTTTTAAAGAACAAAACATGGGAACTCCATGGTGATGTGCTAGGGTGAATGCATCCTTTATAAAGAATATCCTACAAATAATTTTTCAATTCCATGAGTTACATGTGATCTATTTGATATGGGGAATTTAAAAATGGAATAGCATGAGGAACTATTTAAATTCTGAATTCATCTTCCCGGTCATGTATGACACCAAGTAACTCATCCGGAAAAGCATCAAGGTATTCATTTACCACTAGCACATCATTAATTAGAATGGTTTCCATGTTTTTAAAAATATGATCAAGATAAATTTTATTTCCATCTTTCAACAGTTTCATAGCTTCCTAATATATTATCAATTGTTTCGGTTTGTTCTTATAAAAAAATTGAAACACTTTCCGAAAAACAACTTCCTCCGCACTACATTAAATCTTAGTATCATAAACAGAAATCTAATCTATTGCTAGAATTACATCAAAATATAATAAGGGAAAAATAACAAGTCTTGAAGGTAAAGTCTTTCCACATACCACAATAAAAATATTCTTATTTGTAACGCCCCGACCCCAGTTACCCAGAGTCGGTGCATTATTACATTACATTGGCATGATCACAAGAAAGATCAAATCTCGAAAGACCGATTGGTTTAGTAGCCTTGGAAACACTAGATATATTCATAAGTTTTACATTACATCATAAAATTAAAAACTAATACAACAACATAATGTTTCCACAATCCACACTATAATCCCCTCATAATATCCCTGCAGGTCATTCATAACTTACATCTTCACATCCTGGGAAAAATAAAACATAGAAAAGGGGTGAGCTCAAATGCCCAGTAAGGATAACAATATAGCGGAAACTTTCATAAATAAGAATAAACATTTAAGGCAATGTATAACTAAAACAAAAGCCTTTCAAGAATGAACTTTCAACATGGTATGGCATAAATAAAATGAAATAATGCCATTTACTTATTCAGATGGATATTCTACTAATCGAATAATCACATGCAAAAATCAATAACCACTTTCATAATGTTGGAATGCATAATGCTAAACTTTAATTACTTTTCAAGGCCTCGTCCCAAGACCATGGGGCTAACTGAAACCGGAACCCAACCCGGAGTGCCTCTAATAACCGGACACCAACCCGGAGTGCCTCTAATAACCGGACACCAACCCGGAGTCCCTCTAATAACCGGAGACCAAACCGGAGGGCTTACTTTTACCAGTCCCTAACCTGGAGGGCTTACATTTACCAGTCCCCAACCTGGAGGGCTTACTTTTACCAGTCCCCAACCTGGAGGGCTTACATTAACCAGTCCCCAACCTGGAACATACTTGTCCAACACATTCATATGAAGTAAAGATTGAAATATAACATAAACATTCTTATTGGAGCTAGCATACGAAATGTCAATACTTTCACCATAAACTATGAATGGTATAAAAATAGCACATCCACAATCAAACATATCACAAAACCTTCAAAACAATATAGAAGTTTTGTATCATAATAAATCAACTTCAAATAATCTTAAAACCCATCAAAGGATGTTGACATAGATGAAATCAAAATTCTTTTTAAAGAAATATCTCCTTTTATTTTGAAATCATTTAAGATCCATATAAAATAAAACATTTTCTTTGAAAATATTCTTATAAGCTTGTAAGGAAAGCTTTGAAGATTTTATAACGGCGTAAAATAACCGCACCCGCCGTATAAGTTAAAAAAACATTCTTACCTCAATTCTGTCGAAAAGGTTAAAAAGGACCTTGTTTTGAAAACGACGGATAGATTCCTTTATAAACCTCTTATAAAAAGTCAAACAAGGGTATAAATGACTTTAACCTATATTCTTGTAAATAGTAAAAATGTTTTGAAATACATTTTTAAGAAACATGGATGTGGATGATAAAGATATCCCAGTAGATTATTACGTATAAACAACCTCGGATAATGAAGAGATTGTGAAATAACCCTTACCTTGTACTTTTCCTTGGTCGGGGTAGGTTAACCTCCTGTATAATGGTGAAATAATTGTTATTAAATTATACAATAATCATATACATTAATATGATATCATATATGATCTTTTAATATTGATTTGATAATAATATCTTAGTATTATCGTTGTTTCATGTGTTAACTTACTTGTTTTCTTTTGTATGTTTTGTTACGTAAGATATGTATGTAAAGGATAGGTTGTATATTATTCATATACATAATGATATCAAGTCCTTAAACATCATTTTTTAAATCATCAAATGATAATTATACTTGAATGGATACGATGGAGAATGAATCTCATCGCGTTCGTGGAGACGGTAGTCCGTACGTACGCACGAGCGACAATATCATTATTTTGATATTAAAATAATATATAAATGGATGTTATATCATATATACAGAATCATTAACATGTTATATTTATTATTTACATGTGTTACACATCATTATTATACCCATCCAAATAATATTATATTGAATAACAATTACACCACGACGTGGAGACGGTAAGTCGTACGTACGCACGTATGGTGACATGTTATTCAAAGGGTGGATAGAATACTGAATATGGTTGTACCATATTTATAATAACATCACAGTATATGTAAGATACTGGAGTTATTATTTTAGAATGGAAAGAACAAAGAAAGAGGAAGTGGAAGAAGAAAGGAACTTAGAAAAGGGTGGTGAAATCATTACCTCTTCTTCGGGTTCTTCCTTTTGATTTGATCAAAAGGGCTCCGTAGGTTGGCTTTCTGATCAAACCAAGGCCTCTAGGTTGTAGTGAGGGATGTTGGGAGAGTATTTGGGCAGAGTTTGGCCGAACCAAAAGGCTTTAGAGGTGTGAAGAAATGAGAAGGAGGAGTGCCCTTTTATAAGAGGGGTGAGGGGCACCTTTGGAAAAGCTAGAAATATTAATTTATAATAAATTCATATTCGGTTTCTAATGGCTCCATAGCTTATTATTCAAAGTTTATGGTGGGGATAGGTCGAAACCCACTCAACCAATAGAATTTAGACAGGTTTGGGTACTTATATTAACCTTATCTTTAAGTATTAACTCTAAGTTAATTAGTTTCACTTTTACAATGTCTCTTTGTATTTTTATATAATATGGTTAATAAACTTACTATATACATCCAAGCGACCCCCAAGTGGTCCCTTAATGATTAACCTATCATAATATAAGTCTCTTGGCCGAACCTTAGATTTTTAGGAATTTAATATCAATTAATAATATAATATTTGTTTTAAGAACTCTTTTATGTCAATTTTGACACTATTCAATAGTTGATTTTTGTGAAACTCATAACAGATTGATTACTTCGAAAAAAGTCCATTAAATCAATCCTAATATATCATATTAGCCTAGAAAATTAGTTTAATTCATTAAAAGTTTCATATTATATTTATTTGGGTATTTATAATATCAATTATTTTAATTTTTCACTATTATAGTAATTACTGCATCATCATTGTGTCATAAATAAAATAAATTATTTAATGTCTAAAAATTATAAATAAAATATCATTATGTAGGAAATCTTTTTAGCTTTCTAATGAATATTTATAATCTAAAATCCAACTTATATAACCCTATGTAACAATTGTTTTGCTAAAAGATATATGCTTGTGTCATTTTTGTATTCATTTTGACTTAATTAAAATAAAGTGTCATTATCACTTACAAGTGGATCCATGGGGTCCCAAAATTGACAAAAAGATTCCCATGGTCGACCCTGTATCCACCAATAGTGTTAAGACACTTTTTAGGGTAATTTAGTATTATTATAATATTATTTTTTAACCCTTATTTACCGGATTTAACCTTAACCATGGTAAATAAAATATTTACCGCAGTAATTATTCAAAATGTCTAAAAATAAAAGTTACCTATTTACACAATTTGAACATCCTGATTCCAAATATGGAATCAATTTTTCTAAATTCAAAACACAGAAGTGGCAGAAATTAATTTAAAATTAATTCCCGCTGTCAAAACAAAAAGCGTGTTTTTAAGAGGTAATAACTATCAAAAGATTGACACTTGTTTATGTTCGGTTTAATTGTAAAATTATGTCCAATGACCAACATTATATTAAATGGTAAAAATATATTCTAAATATACTTTAAAACCACTCAAATTCACAATTTATCACTATTAATTATTATGATTAAAAAAGTTGTTTTTAATTAGAATTTAGTAATTTTCACTATTCATCAAAATATGAAAGTTATCCGAAAAGTACCAAAATTTCACCTTAGGCTAAATTTGATATTCTGAATCCAAAAATGAAGTCCATTTTAAAATATAAAATATATATAACTTCAAAAAGTAGGTATTACTATTCATAATAGCTAGTTTGATTGGTTACAGTGTGTTAGAACTCGGTGTTGCGTACAACACACGCTAGCGTACCGTGGAAGCTTGGGATGTTTCATTTTAAATTTTTGATGTCCCCATTTAGTCAAAAAGTTTAAAATATAATATCTAAAAAGGGTTCACTATTAAAATTTGGTAAAAGTGCAATACTGAAAATGAATTTGTTCTTACATTATGTCTAAGAAACTCATAATATGAATTCTAAAATTATAAGGATTATATAATGTTTAAAATTTAGTTAACACTATTCATAACCTCTTTTGAATGGATTTTTTTTAAGTCATGGTGTGATTGAACTCGGTGTTGCGTGTAGTGCAAGTTGTTGAATTATTTTGAAGAAATAACACACTATGAAATCTTGGGGTGTTACATTCTCCCCTCCTTCAATAAATTGCGTCCTCGCAATTTGAAATTGTTCTTCGAAAATAAAAGGTTGAAAATAAAAAATATCTTTATGGGAAAACCCACATCGGAAATTGGGTTTCTAAAATTTATTCTTAATATGAGGAAAAGAGAAATGAAAGGGTCACCACTAAATTATGATCTCGATTTGGAGAACATTGGTGGCAATTTGAGACATATAATTGGAGGAAAAACGTAAATATTTATAGGTAGTGATTGAGGTCATCAATCACAAACAAGTATAAAATTGAGGTCCTTAAATTCATCAATCTATGATGATTTGAAATACCATCGGTTCAACAAAACATAGGGTATTAGGATAACACATTTTTGACGTTTCAAAATATCTTAGTTGAAATCCCACATCGAAAAATGAATTAATAAGGCCTCTATTTAAAATAAAGAGTCGAAAGTATGAAGATTACCGAAAATAACTCATACTAGGGTTCCATGTAGGAAAATATGGATATGGAAGAAAAATCTAACCATCAATTATCTGATGGAGAGTGGTAGAGAACATGGCTATGAAAAGGCCATCAATCCCAAATCCATAAATTAGTGATGATTTAAGGTACCATCTAGGAAAACATTTTTGTTCTAAGTTGCTTTTCTTAATATTGAGGAATTTATTTATGAGATTGGCTAAGATCATAAGGAGATATACTTACTTTATAATTAGAGTTTTATCCATTAATAAATTTCTACCACAAACTCATCTTTCACTCTAAAAGATAATAGAATGTAAAAAAAATTCTATTTACACTATTCGTATAGGGTTCCAAAATAAAGGAATTTATAATTCATCTACAAGATCTTTTAATAAAAACTACATTATTTAATCCAGGACATCTCGTGGGCCAGTGGTAGGTGATACACCCTTGTCGCCCTTTGGTTGCGGGTTCAAGTCTCGCAGCCTTGCCGGACGCGACGGGTTGCCGCCCGACCTCCTGGTTGTCCTTTTATGGAAATCCAAAATAATTCAAACTAGAACTATCCAAAATACTTCTATCCAAACTCACAGTCCAACATTTATAAGGAAGGTAAACATAATATAGATCCTTTTTACCCTGTAATAGCATATGAATACCTTCATCATGTATTACCATATTCCTTATTGATTACATTCATGTTCCCTTATTCCATATAGAATGCTGGATATACTTCATTAATCCAAAAATGTTTTAAACCCCAACAATGATGGAATATACAAATCATTAATCAGCTTCAAGGTAGTCAATAATATCCAATATAATTTATCCAAATCAATCATGTATTATTCTAAAATCACCACCTCGGTATCTGAACCATATTATGGTTTATCTTTCTCTCAACCATATATTTTCCAAACATTTAACCTGCTACTGAGTCACTTTTCTTTTTTCCACACCATCTCAAGTCCTTAATGAAATAGTACTGCAGTACAATCCTTATATACTCCATAATTATTATAACAAGTACATTGTTGATACAACACTCAATTGACATAATCAACATAAGAACTCTAATCATTCCTCTTCATCTGTGGTAGTATCATAACTTGATTATTATCCAATAACATCATTTGCGGCATAGTCTGATGACTGGGACATAGGCTCGCGTAGTGTCCAAACTCCTTGCAAATGAAGCATTGTACATTTGAAACCATTCTCTTACCCTTGCAGTCATGTAATTTGTGCCCTTTTCCTCCACACTTATAACAAACTCCCATTCCTTTCAGGCAAGTTCCAGGGTGTTTCTTTCCACAGTTACCACATATGAGAAAATTCTTCTTTTCCCTCTTCCCTTTATCCATCTTTCTCTCTTCCATCCTTTTCTTCTCTTGCTTCCCTTCAAAGCCATAGGACTCAGTAAACTCTTTACTTATCTTATCAACACATGATATTATTTCTTCATATGATGATAATACATGGGAGACTATTTCTCTTATAAATTCTAACTTAAGACCATGAAAGATATGATCCTTCCTTCTCTTTGAATCATGTGTATTTCTGGAGTTCTCATTCCTTCTACTGGGCGCCATTTCTAAACAATGGAATACACTAGATCATTTTATGAATCAAAATACATAATCCCATACTTATAAAACACTTAACATAAATTGATCTATTTATGGATATAATCCATAATCATAAAAATGTCTTCTTTGAGGAAGTATATACTCATAAACCCTTCATAATGATTTGTAAAGAAAATGAGAGTTATCCTAAGCATATCCCACGGGAGTGTCGTAACCAAGAGTGCAGCAAGGCCCGTTGTCGTGCACCAGTTCCCGTTCGAGTCTAGCTCAAAGCGGTGTTTTCGGGTTTTACCCCTAGGTACATCTGTGCCAGAGCCGCCTCTACCTGCTCGTATCCAGACAGGGATGTATTGCTCGGAAAACTCACAAAATCTCTACAATACCAAAATTCTAGGAAGTTCTTCTATACTAATCCTCAAAGTTCATCTTAGGTCTACGTGCTCTAATCAGAGTTTATCTAAATCTAGCTTCCAAGGTTTGTACTAAACTTCCTCTGATACCAACTGTAACGCCCCGACCCCAGTTACCCAGAGTCGGTGCATTATTACATTACATTGGCATGATCACAAGAAAGATCAAATCTCGAAAGACCGATTGGTTTAGTAGCCTTGGAAACACTAGATATATTCATATGTTTTACATTACATCATAAAATTAAAAACTAATACAACAACATAATGTTTCCACAATCCACACTATAATCCCCTCATAATATCCCTGCAGGTCATTCATAACTTACATCTTCACATCCTGGGAAAAATAAAACATAGAAAAGGGGTGAGCTCAAATGCCCAGTAAGGATAACAATATAGCGGAAACTTTCATAAATAAGAATAAACATTTAAGGCAATGTATAACTAAAACAAAAGCCTTTCAAGAATGAACTTTCAACATGGTATGGCATAAATAAAATGAAATAATGCCATTTACTTATTCACATGGATATTCTACTAATTGAATAATCACATGCAAAAATCAATAACCACTTTCATAATGTTGGAATGCATAATGCTAAACTTTAATTACTTTTCAAGGCCTCGTCCCAAGACCTTGGGGCTAACTGTAACCAGAACCCAACCTGGAGTGCCTCTAATAACCGGACACCAACCCGGAGTGCCTCTAATAACCAGACACCAACCCGGAGTCCCTCTAATAACCGGAGACCAAACCGGAGGGCTTACTTTTACCAGTCCCTAACCTGGAGGGCTTACTTTTACCAGTCCCCAACCTGGAGGGCTTACTTTTACCAGTCCCCAACCTGGAGGGCTTACTTTAACCAGTCCCCAACCTGGAACATACTTGTCCAACACATTCATATGAAGTAATGATTGAAATATAACATAAACATTCTTATTGGAACTAGCATACGAAATGTCAATACTTTCACCATAAACTATGAATGGTATAAAAATAGCACATCCACAATCAAACATATCACAAAACCTTCAAAACAATATAGAAGTTTTGTATCATAATAAATCAACTTCAAATAATCTTAAAACCCATCAAAGGATGTTGACATAGATGAAATCAAAATTCTTTTTAAAGAAATATCTCCTTTTATTTTTAAATAATTTAAGATCCATATAAAATAAAACATTTTCTTTGAAAATATTCTTATAAGCTTGTAAGGAAAGCTTTGAAGATTTTATAACGGCGTAAAATAACCGCACCCGCCGTATAAGTTAAAAAAACATTCTTACCTCAATTCTGTCGAAAAGGTTAAAAGGGACCTTGTTTTGAAAACGACGGATAGATTCCTTTATAAACCTCTTATAAAAAGTCAAACAAGGGTATAAATGACTTTAACCTATATTCTTGTAAATAGTAAAAATGTTTTGAAATACATTTTTAAGAAACATGGATGTGGATGATAAAGATATCCCAGTAGATTATTACGTATAAACAACCTTGGATAATGAAGAGATTGTGAAATAACCCTTACCTTGTACTTTTCCTTGGTCGGGGTAGGTTAACCTCCTGTATAATGGTGAAATAATTGTTATTAAATTATACAATAATCATATACATTAATATGATATCATATATGATCTTTTAATATTGATTTGATAATAATATCTTAGTATTATCGTTGTTTCATGTGTTAACTTACTTGTTTTCTTTTGTATGTTTTGTTACGTAAGATATGTATGTAAAGGATAGGTTGTATATTATTCATATCCAGAATGATATCAAGTCCTTAAACATCATTTTTTAAATCATCAAATGATAATTATACTTGAATGGATACGATGGAGAATGAATCTCATCGCGTTCGTGGAGACGGTAGTCCGTACGTACGCACGAGCGACAATATCATTCTTTTGATATTAAAATAATATATAAATGGATGGTATATCATATATACAGAATAATTAACATGTTATATTTATTATTTACATGAGTTACACATCATTATTATACCCATCCAAATAATATTATATTGAATAACAATTACACCACGACGTGGAGACGGTAAGCCGTACGTACGCACGTATGGTGACATGTTATTCAAAGGGTGGATAGAATACTGAATATGGTTGTACCATATTTATAATAACATCACAGTATATGTAAGATACTGGATTTATTATTTTAGAATGGTAAGAACAAAGAAAGAGGAAGTGGAATAAGAAAGGAACTTAGAAAAGGGTGGTGAAATCATTACCTCTTCTTCGGGTTCTTCCTTTTGATTTGATCAAAAGGGCTCCTTAGGTTGGCTTTCTGATCAAACCAAGGCCTCTAGGTTGTATTGAGGGATGTTGGGAGAGTATTTGGGCAGAGTTTGGCCGAACCAAAAGGCTTTAGAGGTGTGAAGAAATGAGAAGGAGGAGTGCCCTTTTATAAGAGGGGTGAGGGGCACCTTTGGAAAAGCTAGAAATATTAATTTATAATAAATTCATATTCGGTTTCTAATGGATCCAAAGCTTATTATTCAAAGGTTAAGGTAGGGATAGGTCGAAAACCACTCAGCCAATAGAATTTAGATAGGTTTGGGTACTTATATTAACCTTATCTTTAAGTATTAACTCTAAGTTAATTAGTTTCACTTTTACAATGTCTCTTTGTATTTTTATATAATATGGTTAATAAACTTACTATATACATCCAAGAGACCCCCAAGTGGTCCATTAATGATTAACCTATCATAATATAAGTCTCTTGGCCGAACCTTAGATTTTTAGGAATTTAATATCAATTAATAATATAATATTTGTTTTAAGAACTCTTTTATGTCAATTTTGACACTATTCGATAGTTGATTTTTGTGAAACTCATAACAGATTGATTACTTCGAACAAAGTCCATTAAATCAATCCTAATATATTATATTAGCCTAGAAAATTAGTTTAATTCATTAAAAGTTTCATATTATATTTATTTGGGTATTTATAATATCAATTATTTTAATTTTTCACTATTATAGTAATTACTGCATCATCATTGTGTCATAAATAAAATAAATTATTTAATGTCTAAAAATTATAAATAAAATATCATTATGTAGGAAATCGTTTTAGCTGTCTAATGAATATTTATAATCTAAAATCCAACTTATATAACCCTATGTAACAATTGTTTTTCTAAAAGATATATGCTTGTATCATTTTTGTATTCATTTTGACTTAATTAAAATAAAGTGTCATTATCACTTACAAGTGGATCCATGGGGTCCCAAAATTGACAAAAAGATTCCCATGGTCGACCATGTATCATCCAATAGGGTTAAGACACGTTTTAGGGTAATTTAGTATTATTATAATATTATTTTTTAACCCTTATTTACCGGATTTAACCTTAACCATGGTAAATAAAATATTTACCGCAGTAATTATTCAAAATGTCTAAAAATAAAAGTTAACTATTTACACAATTTGAACATCCTGATTCCAAATATGGAATCCATTTTTCTAAATTCAAAACACAGAAGTGGCAGAAATTAATTTAAAATTAATTCCCGCTGTCAAAACAAAAAGCGTGTTTTTAAGAGGTAATAACTATCAAAAGATTGACACTTGTTTATGTTCGGTTTAATTGTAAAATTATGTCCAATGACCAACATTATATTAAATGGTAAAAATATATTCTAAATATACTTTAAAACCACTCAAATTCACAATTTATCACTATTAATTATTATGATTAAAAAAGTTGTTTTTAATTAGAATTTAGTAATTTTCACTATTCATCAAAATATGAAAGTTATCCGAAAAGTACCAAAATTTCACCTTAGGCTAAATTTGATATTCCGAATCCAAAAATGAAGTCCATTTTAAAATATAAAATATATATAACTTCAAAAAGTAGGTATTAATATTCATAACAGCTAGTTTGATTGGTTACAGTGTGTTAGAACTCGGTGTTGCGTACAACACACGCTAGCGTACCGTGGAAGCTTGGGATGTTTCATTTTAAATTTTTGATGTCCCCATTTAGTCAAAAAGTTTAAAATATAATATCTAAAAAGGGTTCACTATTAAAATTTGGTAAAAGTGCAATACTGAAAATGAATTTGTTCTTACATTATGTCTAAGAAACTCATAATATGAATTCTAAAATTATAAGGATTATATAATGTTTAAAATTTAGTTAACACTATTCATAACCTCTTTTGAATGGATTTTTTTTAAGTCATGGTGTGATTGAACTCGGTGTTGCGTGTAGTGCAAGTTATTGAATTATTTTGAAGAAATAACACACTATGAAATCTTGGGGTGTTACATTATTATTCCTCTATACTATAATATTTTCCTCTAGTGTTTTATCAATAAGTTTTGGTCTCATTTGTTGAGGTGATTTCTCCAATTTACCAAAAAATTCCTTAGAAATAAAGGAATGTGTACACCATATATTCAACAAAACATTAGAAAAATATGAGTAAAAAACAATGTAATTGATATAACATCATTAGATGGACCGACTTATTCTAACGTAGTCGTAAAATCTAAATATGCTTTTCAAATTGTAGTTTGGATTCTCTGCATCATTCAAATATCTCTTTGGGCATGAATTTTCATAATGAACCATCTCACCACATTTAATGCACTTAATAGTTTCATTATCGGAATTAGTCTTAGGATCATTTTCATTACAATATTGGGCTATATTTCCAAATTACCACTACGAAGACACTTCCCATTTTTGTTAAGGCATTCCCCATGGTGCTTTTTTCCACACTTTTCACAAACTTTAAACTAGAATTTTTCACCATCATATTTCTTTGGTTGATTCTTACCCATTTCTCTCCATATGGGCCTCTTCTTATCCTTTTTTTAAAGTTCATGTGATCATCAAAAAACTCTATCTCTACCCTCTCAACACATCAAACAAATTTCTCAAAGCATTTTAAATCATTAGAGTCCAATTCACTTTAATACCTTAGCTTTAATCTGGAGTGAAAGAGGTTGATTATTCCATTAAGATCAAGAATAATATTTTTAGCATACATAACTAGTTGGGTGAAGTTTCCATTATACATAGTGACTGAATAATCCTCCTTTTTCATTTATTCAAGGAATTTCTTCTCCATCTTAAGATTCACCAGCTTAGGAAAATATTTTTCATTGAAAATGCATTTTAATTAATCCCACTCTAAAGGATCAATCTTCATCTTATTCCTAATATTTTTGAATGTTGACCACCGCTGATCATCTTCACCTTCAAAAAAATAAATGGAAATACTAATATTTTGATTATCTGAATATCCCATAACATCTAATATCTTATCATGGCCTTTAATTCGTCCTTCTGCAGATACTCGATCAGAAGGTCCACTAAAAGAAGGAGGGTGTTGTCTCGTAAAATGTTCCACTATCATCATGTTCTATTGTTATGCCACTAGTTTTTCCCTTTCATGGATTCCACCACAATTTATTTCCTATGTTAGCTGATCCATTACAATAGAAAACCTATTAGTTCCATTACCAACCATTTTGTGTTGTAGATTCATAAGTATATCATTCTACTAGTGCCTCTCCTCTTCAGCTTCCTTGTTTCTTCTGCAGAAAACCATTATGAAAAAACATATATTTCGTTGATGAAATGTGGTAATATTTGAATTATGTGTCATTTAAAATTAATCAAATTAAAAATCATTTATTTTATTCTATTAACATCATCCTAACCCCAAATGTTATCTAAACCATCCTCTAATACCAACTGTAAGTACCTGTCTTTATTACATTACATAATCATGAATTTTAGTTAAGAACTCGCTTCCTTTAATATTGAGGATATTTTCAATTATAGTGTTTTTAATAATTGGTATATAATTCATACATAACATTCCACATTCATATTGAGCAGATACCATAAAAATAGTATCCATTTCTTCCAAAATATAGGTCTTTTTTAATAAAACATGTTTTCTTTGGAAAATATTCATAACATTTAACATGGATTCCATCCCTATCATACACATAATTATAACCTATTAAAATCATCTAAAAACATTGGATGAGATCAAAAGTCTCAGTAAGGGATATAAAATTAAGGAAAGATAACAATAGTCCATGTATACTTGTTACATATGAAATCATTTTCAAAAAAGGTATAATTGTCACCCATATAAACTTACTTTGTAAAACTTGATATTTCCATGATATTTATAAAAAGAAATATATAACATAAATAGAACAATAAAATTATCCTGGATCATTACATACATAATCATTTAACCCTCTCAACTACCTTATTATTTGTAACCCTCACAGCTACCATACAATTTTTGTAACTATCTCAGTTACACTTGGAGTAACCATATGGATGAACTCCATATTACCCATACCCAATGGATTGGAATGAGAAATAGGTCCCACCCTTCATCATAAACAATTCCCAAGAACCATAAAACAATCAAAAAAATATGAATAATTTCATAAAAACATTGATTTTGTATTTTGTAAAATAGAATTTTAAAAGAGGTTTTTAAAAGAAAAGTCCATTACAATATCTTATAATTGAAGTGAGACTTAATAGAGAGGATATAATGTTTATATAAACTATGAATACACATAATTCAATATAATATAAAATAATTTCATCTCACTAAAAATTTTAATAACGCATTAATAATTTAGTAGAATGTTAACTCAAAGAATGGAAGTCGGGTTATGAATTCCCTTACCTAGGGTTTTTTCATACATCAAACTCATTTAAAACACATGTATAATGATTAAAAGAGTGATGTTAATATCTTAAATAAATATATTCATGTATATAACACCTTATATAATCATTTCATAACATCATTTCACCCTTTAATTATGTGTATTTTTTCCTGATATTGCTTTGGGTGCGTTCTTTACATGATTTCCATGGCCGGTTTGTATTTGATTTTTTGTCATATGGAAATTAAATTACATAAGTGGAATGAAATGGTATTAAGATTTTTTACTATTTATTAATTATAACATCCATAATTTTTCTATTAAATATGATGACCTTTCATTAGATAAAATATCAATGATGTTTGTTTCAAAAAAAATTTATGGTTCCTCGATAATCATGAACTTGTTTCATTATATAACTTAATTTCATGCATAAAAGATAATTTCAGAAAATAAAATAGGTTAAAAAAAATTAAATTATTTTTTAATAATTAAAATAGTTTTATGATCATATTTTAAGGATGTAATGGAAATTGGAAACACATCATCCCCAATTTTGGTAAATGGGCACATCGCGGAGGGTGTTTTTATTTTTAGAATAAGAGTGATTGGAGAAAAAGAAAGATGATGAATCTTTTTCATGAAATGACAAAATAAATAATATAAAATATTTTATATATTTCATACCTCATGGGTATATGGAGTGGATGATATTATAAGAAAATAGAATAATTATAAAGAAACACATGAAAAAGGAAGAGGATTCTTACCTCTTGATCTCTTTACCTTGAGATCCATCTTAGGGCCTTTGGTTTTGACTTTTTTGTGATACCATATAGTCTCATACATGGGGAAGAGCCTTTGGGATATGATTTTGTAGAAAACTTTCAATGCTCAAGGCCTGATAGGTGTGGGAGGAAGAGGGGAATGAGGGTGGTATTTATAGTGTAGGAGAGGAGGGATTTTACGTTATTTTAATCATTTGTTTAATATTTTTGCAGAAGACTATAAATAATCTAGATTCATGTAACTCAAAATAGTAATAAGTGAATTTTAGTTCAAACCAGGAGTACTTACATCGGTGATGATGTCAAAAAATAAAGTATTTAACTGAGAATTTTAATATACAGTATTTTACCATATTTCAGTATTCATAAAAAATTCAAGAATATCAAAAAAAATCCCAAAACATCATCCCAAAAAATTTTCATCATGTAGAATTAAAAAATGATCTCCATTTTGTAAAAATAATTTTCTAAATATTATTAATTTAATTTTTAGTTAAAATTTTAATTTATTAAAAAATAAAAAATTTAAATCTATAACTCATTTTTAACACCTTGAAAAATTAATCAACATCTCATTATCTTATAACCTTTGGAAAATAAATAATTAATATAATTTACTATTGATTATGGTCCTATTACTATTCATATTACTACTCATAAGGGTTGGTTACTATTCCCCAAAAGTTAATTTAGTTCTATCAGACTCCAAATAACGTATCGATCACAACCGTAGATAATATTTTTTTAATTAAAATCAAAGTAGCATAAAAATTATGTTTGAAGGATAGTTGTAACTATCTACGTAAAACAAAGATTCATGAATTTTCAATTTATTTTGAAAAACTTGGTATATTACACTTTACCTCCTTTTTTATTATCATTAAAGAGGATAGAAAAATAGAACGTATAATTAGATATTTTCAGGCATCTCATGTATTTAAAAATTTTTGGAAGTTCAAAGTATAGACAACAATTTCAATAGGATAGATTATAGTGGCTACTGGATTGTGATTATATTTTTTTAGGGATCTTGTAAATATGTTTCGTTTATTAGTTTGGTGGTGGATTATGTTTCCACCCAACCAAAGGAGGACATGAAGGCCACCAATACATATGGTTAAAGTAAAATGAATCTAGCTTCCATTAAAGATATAAAAGGATTTCCACCATTTATGTTTTCATTATAAGTTTGAATTGATGGATTCCACATAAAACCCCCTCACATCATATTATTTGAGAGATTTTCATAACATAAAATAAAACTAAAAAATGTGTGAAAATATTTTCTACTAAATTTTTGAATAGTGGAAAACCTATATATGAGAAGAACATGAATTGAACGGTGTGAAATGACGTAAAATCTAACATAAATCATGTGATTCTAGTAAAACCTTACGGAGAACCCATCCTATGATAATAAATCATGATGATAGTTATTTCAGTCTCAAACATCACTTGGATGAAGGTTGATATTGAATGATTTTGAAGCTAAAGTGTGAAGACAATGACATCAATTAAAATAAATAGTCTTGATTATTTTAATGCTACAAAATTTTTTGGAAGATAGCTATAAGATTTTATAAATGTTTAAATAATTCTCATAGTTAATAATTTCTAGTACACGATGATTTAAACGTTTTTTTGAAGGCCATGAATTATTTTAATGTTTCTTTAAATTCATTTCAACATGTATGTAATTGTTTAGGTTGAAAAAGATTAATGAAAAAACCATAGGCTCATGCTTTTGTCATCTCAAATGAAAATAAATATACATATGAGTAGTTAATAAATCTTCATATGAGCCATATCAAATGTGAACACTTTATATGAATTTGTAAGTTTCTCTCTATCATATAAATTTTAAAAAGCCACAAAACCTATGTATGAGTCATTTTCAACTAGTGTCAGTGTCACTCTTGATTTTTAATGAGTCATATGTTTGTTTAAACATGAACATCTCATGCGTTGTCATTTAATCAATAACAACATGAGTATATTTTTTATTTATGTAATTATAAACATTGTAATAATTATTTTTACTCATTAAATGCATCATTTCAGGTCTGTGTATAGATAAACATTTTTAGATAATCTATAAATGATATAGAATAAAATAATTATGTTTCATGAAATAATTTTATCATGAATAAATAACACTTGTGATTATGAGAAATCTATTACACAATGTTCCAAACATCCAAACAGCTTATGAGGTTTTCTAATTCAAGATAATTAATTATGAGAATATAAACTTCATTTATTTTAAAGGAATATAAAAATAGAATAAATTTTAGAAGATTTAATAATTATTTAGATAATAAATTACATAATGTGAAGAAAGAATATTTAAATATTCTCATCTGGTCATTTATTTTCAAAACACCATGATTATTTTTAATGTCATGATCCAGGCTTGAATTAATGAAGAATAAAGGAAAAATGTCTTAAGGAGGAACACTATTTTCTTAATTTTGTATTTTCAAATGAGATTGTTTGAAAATCATTTTGGTTATCAAAAGATGAAATAAAATCAAACAATGTAAGGGTTGAACGTCAAAGAATGTAAAATCTCATATTGGTTCTGATTATTTTGTAATGTATTTTGGAAGGAATAAAAGATACAATAGTATTTTCTAAAATTTTATGTTTGTACAGGTTTTCAAAGAAACTCTGGCACTGTAAGACAGAGACCTTTGTCAAGAGATTCTGGTACATTATTATAAATATTTTAAAGAATATTTTTAATATATTTAAATGTCTTATTTTTAGAATAGGTTTAAATTTAATAATGATTGTATATATGAAGAGATTTTCAACTATAGAAAAAATTGTGAGAGAAGACATAAAGGGGGATCTTGTCATTTTATAAAATGCAGTTATTGTGAAAATTAATATGATATTGTGGGTGACACCCATAAATAAAAAAGGTTATATAAATGAAAAAATAGATCATTAAAACAAAAATTAATGGATATGTAATACATTATAAATATAGAAAATATTATCCTGATGACCTATGAACAAAATAGAAAACTAAAGTGTGATAAATAAGTTGAAAAATGAGGTAAACTGAGAGAACAAGAGAAATCTTAAAGGATGGAAAATAAGACGTTCTTGCACTATAGAATATCCACCATCAAAGTACCAAAGAAAAATTTAAGAGTAAAAAACTGAAACATCCATAATTTTGGAATCATGAGTTGAATGTGAAATAAGATTATGACAATATAATAACATTATTATACTTGTGTATGATCTGTGTGTCGATTATTACAAGTATTGAAGAGATTTTTCATTCATTAAGATTATATGATCTTTATATTGAGTTCATAAATCCAAATGATAATGTTATATATAGGTGTAATGGAGTTTTGTTTTTGTAGAAATTAGGTTTCAATAGGTTTATCATATCATTAGAAGGAGTCCAAAGAATTTAATAATAAGAAAGTGATCAGAGCATATTGATTTAGTGATATCATAAAATGATTTTAAATCTACATCAATGGTTTTGGAAAAAAACCATTAAATATATTTAAAGGGAAGCTATAGAAGTAGTTTAAATCTAGGTATCAAATGTGATCACGTGGTGAATTTATGGAATCAATGAAAATTAGTAAAGTCTAGTGAGATTCTAGAAATTTTAATGACTGTAAGAAGTAGTGTTAGTTTGAAAATAATTATTGGTTCATAAATAATCATTATATTCACTTGTGCTTATAGTGGATAAGAAAAGTCCTCATTGGGGTAAATATCTAATCATGGAAAGGATTTATTTCCCCACATCATGGTCGAATCATGTAAAAATACTATGTTCCATCAATAAATTCTTTTATGTATTGATTGTTATGTATGGGATTTTTAAATACTAACACAGCCTAAATTATACTAACATATAATATAGGTAAAATTCCAAGAAGATAAATAATAATAAAATAAATATGAATGTAGTAAAAATTTGAAACACCTAACACCCCCCCCCCCTTCCACATCTCATGAGTCTGCACTGGTCCTTAGGATAATTTTAGTATCCAAGGGGTATAGGTACTTATAATGTGTGATGAACAATTAAAAAATTATTATTATTTGGATAACATTCGAATATCTTAGATATTCTCTCTTAAGCAAGTAAAAGGGGTCAATAAATTTGTGGTATTTCATATAGTTGGTTAATTCTCCCATTTTCATTCGATTTTTAGAAACATCCATTAAATGGATGATTTGATTTATAAGAATTTTGTCTAATAATGATAGGCCTTTTACGGTTTGGTATACATTTTGGGGGACGTCTTACGATAGTGGCTAGATATTTTGGTGATTTATGATGGACCCACCTAGTGGGTAATATATGGGGTTTGTGTAAAAAGGGATTATTATTCTCGGGGTCACATTTTAGTGAATCACATTAGATATTAAGGTATTTTCCTAAAGATAGATTTCATACATGTCTTAGAAAACATCGATGACTTCTCTTCCTCAGGTTAATTTGTGGAATTAGTGGGGTGATGGAGTTTTTAGTATGTTTATGGTATGGTCAGTTTTGGTTATATACCAAGATATGTAACCATTAGTTATGTATACGGATAAGGATGATATGGATGGTGTGTTTTAGGTATGGGTCTTGAACATTGCTGTATATAGTATGCATGTTTCCCAATTATTTTAGGGGATATGGATATGGGATTTCATTAATATATGATATCCCATATTTATCACAAATAAACCATGAAATATAGTTTCCAATGAGTGATTAGGAATGTGTATTAGTTCGACATATCATGGATTGTAAGTCTATACATGGAAGGAAGAGTGTATCATTTGCATCTTTGTGATCGATGATTTCCTTATTGTTTGTTTAGGACATGTTAGGAGTTACTAGAGATTATTTTTTTAGTCAATATACATGATTCATTGAATATAGATGATGTTAAGAGAATAAAAGGACCTATGACCTGTATGTTATCAATGATTTTTACTATTATACTATCCTTGACATGATGTTGTGTGCATATACAACGATAGTTTTCCACTAAAATTGGTTTATATTATTAGGACTTTAGTACCAAAATTTTAGAGATTGTATAATGTTTTATTCAATGGATTAGAAATATTGATTTTATACTGATACTATATGCTAACTTGGGACATTGAATGACTTTTTGTATACCTGGACTCCTAACTTGTAACAACCAAAGTGTTTAGTGAGGTGTGTTTTCATTTTAGTTTCACTTAAACATGAGATTGTGCCTTAATATGGGTTAGTTGTGTTTTTGTTAGAATGTTAAATAGGGTATGAAAACCTGGATATAGAAAAAATACATGACATGTATTTAGATATCCATACCCCTTTGATGTCATGGGAGGTTTTTCTCTAGGATTGAAAGCCTGATAATTACACAACGTTTAATGTACTAACACATTGTGTAAATTCTCAGGGTCAGTATTTTTAAAGAAGGTTGAGCCTCATATTTTAGGTCAAGGCTCATATAGCTTCCCATGTATAGTAGGATCCTTGCTTAGGGGGTCCCTCACAACCTCAACCTAGGTTCATTGATCTCCCCACAATTAATGCATTGTTTTCTCTATTTTTGTTCATGATGGATTGGTACTGATAAGCTACCTAATCTTCTTACTCTATATCATTGTTTATCTTCCCATGATTTATTCTATTTTAGTGTGACCTTATATTCCCTATTTTCAGGGTTTTCATCTAATTTTTTATTTACTCTATTCTTATTAAAATCCATGTACAGGGATGGAAAAGTGGCCTTCAACAGACCTATGGTAGGTGGTCTATTTGTTTTCCCTAAATGTTGTTATGTTTTCATAGCTACGTAGTTGTTCCACATGCCAAAAATTGTCGCGTGTTTCCCTTAAATGTGTTCTTCCATCCAAAATAAATTCTTACAAGTTTCTATACTTTTATGGAACCTTGTTATGTGATCAATGGATGTTTACCTCATTGATATCCACCCATTTGGGAGTTCCAAGTGAAATTACCTCTTATATCTCATTGTTTATAGGACCAGCCATCGTCTAAGTGTTTTCCGTGAATTGTAAATGGTTATTCCATGCCTTATAAATGATCAAATTAGCTCTAAAATGGTTTAGAAATTAAAAATAAATTTAATTTATTAATTAAAATTCATGGAAATGGGTTTTGAGTTCAGGACACATTTTATATGTTCTTAAAGGTGAATTGTATGAATTATGCACCCTTGGTAAATTGTGCTGAGTGATTATGAATGTATTATAGGTGAACCCTCGTGTTATTGTTATTAAAAATAATAAGATTGTTATTATCATTTTATTACTGTTGGTTTTTGGACAATGGTTAAGGTACTTTTTGATATTGACATATCATGATCCCTTATATAGGGTGTTGGGAATGATGTCTCATGCCATTATACTTATATTTGGACAATGCAAATGATGCTCCACATTCATGTGTTTCAAGTGTTTGGCATGAAAACTCACCCTGCCATATCGAGTGACATTCATGATTTATCAAATTCATATGAGTTTATGGGACTGTACCCTTGTTGGATTGATTGTCTCGTTAGACTAGTTATAGATGTCTGAGCTATGTCCCAGGTCCAACTATCACCTAGTATCCTTGTATATGGCTCAAGAACTCCTCATGTATGTTGTTAATATACATGTATATTCTATATATATTTGTGTGTGATTACTATATATATGTTTAATGATCATACATACATTGGCCAATGTTGAATCAGGTTGATCCAGCCATGTGTCATGTAAGAACCTAATACAACTATTATTATTATTCAGTATTGTTCATTATTAATTTTACCTACACATTTGTATGCTATATGCAATGGATGGATTATTTGTTGACATTGTTGGTGGGGGCCTACTAAATTTATCTCACTCCCTACTTAGGTTTTCATTTTTACTATAGTGGACCTTATGTTTGCAGGTATGGATAAGGGAAAGCACCCTATTAAAGATTTCTTATTTTTTTTCATTATTTCATTGAGGATGGGAGGAAAGGACTGAGCATATGCTCATGATGCTAGTGGATAATTATTTTTACATTTTTTTATTTTTTATATAATTTTGTATATGTTTTCCCCATGTTTACCAATTTTTTATCAGCATGCCATGAAATCATTGTATATGACTCAACCTATCATATTTGATTATATTTCAGTTGTTTGGTTTTTATGCTTTCAACATTCATTATCATATTTTTTTCACTATAATATCTATTTTATTATGCTTCTGTTGTTATTTTTTTATTTATTATATTTATCGTTCCACTATGATATGAGAGTATATTCTTCCCATGATACCATGTTAGAACCTCATAGCTCATCGAAAGCCTCTAGAGTATGGGGAGGTTCACTTGAGGCCATTTGATAAACCAGATCGAGGGCCCAGTTAATTGGGTCCTGGTTCGGGACATTACAAAGTGGTATTATAGGTTTTTTTTACTTTTTATTATTTTTTGGTTGGTAGACATGAGACTATGAAATAATATAATTTGTTAATGATCTTGTCTTTGTCGTATCTAAACCATGTACAGGGGAAACCCAGATTACCTAGGTTGGATTTTTTTTATTTCGTCTATTACAGTTGATATGATTATACCATTGGGTGATACACATTATTTTTGGTATTATTATTTTTGATCTTATTGATTATGAAACTGGTCTAGAAATAAAGTTACTTATTATCTCAAGCATCATTATTTTCACCGAAGGACAAATATGCCATGAATTTTACCATCCCACATATATTTTTGTGTGAATTTTCTTGTTTAATATATTTAGTCCATGGATAATGATATATTTAAATGTTATATCATTTCTTATAATAATAATATAATTATATTAATTAATGTTCATGCATCAATATATATGGTATATTCCCACCAAGATTGGTGATGACACCTTAATTGACTAATTATACCATGTTGTCGGTTCTTAACCAACTTCTTATAGACCATGATATATTAATATATACATATAGAAGGACTACAGACAAACTGATATTTTAAATTTTAAATTAAAATGGTTACCACTTAATGTGATGAAAATTTCAAATCTCAGGATTTTTTTCTCTATACCATGAAATTGACACCCCATATACTCGAACCACAATCATGATATTTGAGACTTGGACCTGAACCCATCCTTAGTAGAGGGTATTTTATAGTGTCTTTTAAGTTCATAGGGAATGTTGTGGTATTTTCTTTTCACCTAGTCCTTGATTTCGGAGTAGGTAGAGGGTATGACCATTTCTAAAGGAAGCATGTGTACCTATCCTATTATCTATATATAATATTGCATCTATTAATTAATCTCTTAGAGAAAGAATTTGGAATTATAGAATAATTCTACCGTGAAATCCATGAGTTATATGCAAATAATTTGATGTTGACCATACACCAGAGGTGGAGGGCCCTGAGCCACCAGTGATTCCTCTGGTAGTGACAACTATAGAACCACCATCTATTCTAGATATGGGAATCGGTGCCCAGTTTAGAGAGGGATTTTTCCATTTGATGTAGTTTATGATATTAGTTTCCCAACCTTCCTCAACTATGTTAGAGTTGACATAGGAGTTCTAGAAGTATCATCCTCCCGCCTTTTCAAAGGATATAAAACCACATACTGCTATGTCATGGCTACAGTCTATGATTTCTATATTTGAGCATCTAGAGATGTCTTTAAAAAGGGGGATCAATCTCAAAACTTATATGATATATAGATCTACCATGATATAATGGTATGTAATTAACCAGTCATACTAACATCTTGCTATGATATGGGAAGAATTATAAGGAATATTTTACAATTACTTTTTTCCCCAGACTCTGAGAGCTGACCGGTCATGAGGTTTTATGAGCCTACAACAAATAGAAATTTCTATCATTGATAATTATTATCAATTTACTAATATGAAGTTGTTCAAACTGACTTTATCTAGTGATTATCTTATAACTATTAGGTGATTATATGATGGGTTAGTATATTCCATCTGATCATAGGTCAATTTATTTTTTGTGACAATTATTTCTGATATATTCAAATGCACCCTCATTATAGAGGAATATGATGGAATATGATAGAGGGAATTAGGGTGGTTTAGAACCCAATCCATTCCAGAGGGTTAAAGCTATGTTATAAGGTTTCTCAAGGTGGTAGTAGTAGTTATACACCTCATACTGATAGCTTTATTATCTTTCACCAGTTTTGGAAACCGGATCATGTGAAACTCTCATGTATAAAAGATCTATTTGAATGAATCGGTTGTGGTAGGATGGGGAATATATTGTGCTTTCTTAGGACCTTTATACCAGCGATTAGTGAGGGGGAATCTACACACACCCCCTGTTCTGGATCTGGGCTAGCAGTATCATTCAAAGCAGGTAGTTGGAATACCATTGGCCACTCAGGAAAATGTAGTGGTCAAGGAATATGTAATCAGACTCAGGACATGCCGCACAAAAAGAGTTGGCCATATTAGGGAAGTTAGGTTGTGACTCAGGGCCATAGTACATTCTACTAACATGCAGTTTATCATGTGCTAGAGGATCATATGACGGTAACATATACTATTTGGGGTAATAATTTATTTTCATGTACATTAGGTTCTTCTTTATTTGAAATAGTAATGTCACTCTATTTTTTATCAGAGGAAATCCTAGAGATTCTGGACCCTGAGATAGAGTATTACTATGGTTTGATCGATATTAATTCAATTTTGGCTATCTGATCAAATTGGTTTTCCATTGTAAGTATTTTCACCTTAATACATCCAAATATATTTTTTTGTGGAATATTTTCATCCTCATTATGACATAGTTTGATGTAATTATCAGTATGAATTAGTTAGTTCCATATCAGTACCATATTCACTTTTTTTTATGGAGGGTTGGATTTATATCACCATAAGGTGATAGGGATGTGCACAAAGGAAAATTGGATATCCTTGCGTATCAATAGGTATCTGAGACTCATGGGATGGGTAGAGTTATAGAATAGATTTACATTCTCTTTTTGATGATCAGGGGTACGACCTATTATTTTCCCTGCTGTGGTGGATCATTTCAAATATGTATCCCTTGAAAACTTTAATGAGATACCTCTAGTAAGAAAGGTATATTTCACCATTTATCTAGTTACATGAGTTAAACTACTATGTATTCCTCCTTAAAAGATGGTAGCTACATAGATTCTAGAGCTCGAGAAACATTTGGATGATTTGGAGGTAAAAAGTTTCATATGACCCATTACTTCTCCATGGGGTTCACCAGTTAGTTTTTCTAAGAAGGCAGATAATACCCATAGGATTTGTGTAGATTATTGATGGTTGTAATTGTTATAGTAAATAATTGGTATCCATTAACTTTTATAGATGACCTCTTTGATTAACTTTGTGTAGCGAGGGTGTTTTCAAAGATTGATTTTGGGATGGCCTATCATTGGTGGAATTTTAATTCATCATACCTACCTTGCCATCATTTTTTTGAAGGTGTGGTCTTTATGAGTACCTGGTAATATCATTCTATCACATTAATGCATATGTAATGTTTATGGATCTAATGAGTTTAGGTTTCCACCCATATATAGATTCATTCATGGTAGTATTTGTGGATTAATATTTTTGTATTCTCATTCTCAACACAACCATGCCTAGTATATTGAGACTGTGTTGAATACACAGATAGAGTATTATATTTATACAAATATTAGAAAATGACTCTTCTAGATTGACAGGGTTCACATCCAGGGTTATATCATCTTGGAATCAGAAGTATCAGTAGACCTAGAGAAGGTGTGAGATATCTTTCATTGGAATAATACTAAAAATATATTTTATATGTGAATTTTCATAGGGATAGTTTGGTATTATATACTATTTATCGATGATTTCTCAAGACTTACAGTGCCTCTTGCTAGCCAATCTAAGAGGGTTTCGAAATTCATATTATCATAAACCAATGAATTATCCTTTCAGTAGATTAAGTGAATATTGAATTTAGCACTAATAATAATTTTAATAGATCTAGAAAATATATATAGTTTATAGTTTGAGGAATTAGGTATCAAGATGGGGTAGTTCTGATCCTGGATGAGTCTGTCGTAGCATACAGGTCTCTTTAGTTGAGGCCTCATGAACTGAAATAACTAACACACGACATCAAACGAGCATTTGGTTTGAAAGCTCTTTGTTACTACATACATTGTTTAATTAGAGAGTGTTTTTCTGTCATCACAGTCAATAAAAACCCCTAGTATACCTTCATGAAGCATAATATGAATCTCAGGTAGCATGAATTGGTTGTGTACCAGCAATCTTTTTATTTCGAGCTTGCCTGTATTCATGGAAAATACAATGCATTAGACAATGATTTGAGCCAAAAGACTCAAAAAATGTAGTTTATGAGTCCAATTGTGAGTATAATCTCATGGATATATTTTTAGATATTCATTATGATGTTCGAGAAGATCCTGGATAAACAATCCTCTCAACATTGGTAGTGACCTCTACCCTTCAAGAACGACTTATAATGAGGTAATTCTCATATCCTGTGGGAATTGTCCTAAGGGAACGTGTTTATAATGATGATTCATATTATTTTTTATCTATGTATTTTAGTGAGACTATACTCTTTCCTGGTCATGTCTAGGTCCCAATATATACCAGAGAGCATCTGATGTGGAAATTTCATACCTCATTTTTGAAATAAAATTCTTGTTTCATCAAGATTTATCAAGACATACATTGCTAGTATTGGTGGCCTACAATGAAATGGGTGATACCCATATTCATTAATTAGTGTTCCATATATTAGTAGGTGAACATGGAGCATCCGAAACTAGAAGAACTTTTATAGTGGTTATCCATTCCCATGTGGAAATGGGATGATTTATTTGTGGACTACATGACATGTTTTCTGAGATCATTTGCTGATAATGAAATATTTTAGGTAATCGTTTATCATTTGAAAAAGGTGACTGTCACGACCCGTCCTCAGGGCCCGTGCCGTGACTACCCCAAGCCCGCCTTCCATAGGCCAGGGGCTGGCGACTAGCACCAAAGGCGTAAAATCCCGTTAACTGGGAAGGCATTGCCTTTATAAAAGAAAACAAGCACCACAGAGTACAAGCGGAAGTAAAACACTAAGTACAAAAAGGAGAGCTGAAAAGTAAAAAGGGGCCGGAAATACAAGCCCAACTGTAAAGTACAACTCGAAAGGGAAAACAGCGACTGAAAAGTAAAGCTGCTACGCTGAGATGTCCACTGGAAATCCCACCTGAAGGGTGGGTACAGATAGCTCCTCTGCTCCTCGGGTCCTGCCATCCGCTCCGAGTATGTCCCGCCCAGTGGTCCACCTCCGGGTACCGCCTCGTCGTATAGTCCACCTCCAGGTACCGTCCAGTCCTCGAACCTTCGAATTCCGTCAGCACTGTCCGTCGTCTGCAACCAACACAACGAGGTGCGGGCATAGCCCGTGCAGGGGTGAGTATAACGATACTCAGTAGGGACCCCGAGACCCTCAAGGTCTCACTAAAACCAACAAGGATAAACACAAGAAGATCTCAACAGATAAACTCTACTTAGGTATATGCCCATACATATACCTAAGTTATCAAGTAACCCATCTCAATCATGAGGAAACACAAGAATTGTGAAATCGACGGATAACCACTACCCGGGTATATGCCCATACATATACCAAAGTTAGCAAGTAACCCATCTCAATCATGAGGAAACACAAAGGTCAAAAGTCTCAGCTCAAACCAGGATTTTCATTATCGAAACCGTAACTGCTAAAGAGCTCCGTCTCTAGAGTGTACAGTGGTCCTGTCACGACTCTGAGGCTACCGCTCACTAACCTAGGACTGCTGAGGTACTCCTCCTGTCGAGTACTGCGGGTTTGCGGCCAACTACCTGGCGCTCCGTCCGCTGAGGGTCTGTCGCCAAATACCGGGCGCTACCCAGATAGCCTACTGAGGTACTCCTCCTGTCGAGTACCGCGGGTCTGCTGCCAACTACCAGGCGCTCCGTCCGCCATGGGTCTGCCGCCAAGTACCGGGCGCTCCGTCCACTGGGCTAGTCGACTCACTCCAAGTCGAGTCGGTCAAGCAGTCGTCAGGTCTCAGCCGGCTACACGGTCTCCGTACTCTGCACGCTCGTCTCCGGGAGGGTCCGCTCCACGAGCTACTGGTCGATACTCCAAGTATCTCAAAGTCCCGCAAAGAAGTGTCTCAAAGGTCCGTCTCGTCACAGGGGTCTCAACGCAACAGACGGCGCGTCGATCGGACGCCCGGTCTGTGAGTTATTAGCCTTTTCGTCCCAGGGGCCCGGTTGGTTTCGAGTGCGAACCAATCCCGGCCGTATCACAACTGTACCCCGAACTCCCATAGGGTAAACTCAAAGGGACCGTTACTCAACGTAACCACCAACGCCGCTGACGGCTCGTCAAGCGGACGTCCTGTCTGAAAGATATCAGCTTTCCCGTTCCAGGGGCCCGGTTGGATTTCGGGTACAATCCAACCCGGCCATACTCCGACTGCATCCAAAACTCGGGCGGAGTATGTCAAAAGTTCTGTCTCATCAAGAGGAAGTCAACGAAACAGACGGCGCGTCAATCGGACGCCCGGTCTGTGAGTTATTGGCATTTTCGTCTCCGGGGCCCGGTTGGTTTTTAAGGAAAAACCAACCCCACCGTACTCCACCTGCGTCCAAACCTCGGGCGGAGTATGCCAAAAGATCCGATTCACTAAGAGGAACACAACGCAACTGACGGCGCGTCAATCGGACGTTCGTGGCTCAAGATATGAGCGTTTCCGCTCCGAAGGCCCGGTTGGTTTCGTGAACGAACCAACCCGGCCGAACTCAAAGTAATCCGAAACCTTGAGTGCGATATATCGAAACGACCGTCTCGATCCAAGGATCGCGTTGCCGCAGACGGTTCGTCATTCGGAGGTCCGAGGCTCAAGTTATGAGCCAAAAACCAAATCAGGTTCGAAACGGGGGGTCCGGGTCCGGGCCGACCCGGCCCGACCCCCCCCCCCCCCCCCGGGGCGGTGCGGCGGCGGCGCGGCGGCCGGCGGCGGCGGCGGCGGACGGCGGTGGCGGGCGGCGGCGGCGGGCGGCGCGGCGGCGGCGGCGGCGGGCCGCGCGGCGGCGGCGGCGCGGCGGCGGCGGCGGCGGGCCGCGCTGGCGGCGGCGGCGGGCCGCGCTGGCGGCGGCGGGCGCCGCATGGGGTGGTCACGCGGGGGGCTTGATTGCCCCCGCTGATTGATCAAGGCGGCACGGCTTTGAGCCGTGCCTTTGCCAAAAAACGGCCCCCGCAAGTGGGGGCCGGCTGGACGAACCGGGGGGGCTTTGCTCCCCCCTCCTTTAATTGAACCGCCCCCCTCATTAAGAGGGGGGTTTGAAGAACCGGCCGGGGGTTTAATCCCCCGGTTTTATGACATCCGGCCGGCCCGCTGGCCGGCCGGTTTTTACCAACGGGACCGGAATTTCCGGTCCCGCCCTCGACTTCCGACGCCGGCGGCCCGGCCGCCGGTCTGCTCTTCCGTCGCGGCCCGGAACCGGCCGCGGTCTCCTCGTCCCGCCGCGGCCCGGAACCGGCCGCGGTCTTCTCGTCCCGTCGCGGCCCGGAACTGGCCGCGGTGTTCGTCGTCCGGCGCGGTGCGACGGCACCGCGCCCCTCTCGCCGTGCCATGAATCCTTCCAACGCGGCGCAGCGGCGTCGCGTTTTTGAAGACTCTCCTCGGCGTAGCGCGACGGCGTTGCGTAAATTTAACGCACGGTAAACCGCGTGGTGCGACGGCACCACGCCACTTTGCTTCCATCGAAAGAATTAAACAAGAACGTTGGAGGGGGGTTCGGCCGTGTTCGTGCGGTCCGGCCCCCCTCGCGTTAATAATAATAACGCAACTTAAAGAAAAAATATGCCACACGTTAATCTTGCTAAAAGCACGATCAAGAATAAAAAGAGGAATCCAAAAGAAATTCGACAACCCCTACCTCGGGTTTAAGATTCAAAGGTTCGGCTACGCTCCGCGGAAGACGGCGTCGCGGAGGTCGGGTGTCGCGGTCGTCGTTCGTCAAATCCGTTGACGAAGAGTTATGCCCGAAGAGACACGTCGTTGGCGGATCTTCGATTGCCGACGAAGAAGGTTCGGGGAGGAAGGAAAGGTCCGAAGATACCGGGTCGCCGAGTCGATGATCCTTGACGAAGTGTTGTCGTTCTTCGTTGAGGATGAAGACGTTCTTCGTTCTTCGTCAGAGCTTGGAGATGAAGGGAAAGCTCTCCAAAGACAAACAAAGAACTCCAAATAAAATAAGACTACCTCTTATTTTATTAACACAACACAAAAGAATTTCAATGTTTGAAATTCAAAAAGGGGGGTTAACTCTCTTAATTAACTCACTTATTTAATATACATGAATTGTATAATTAAATAGAAGTTAACTTGTCAAGACATTAAGAGGGAGAGTGGGGAGTTGAAAAGGTGGGGGGGTTCGTGTGGGCCCCACCACACTTAATCCTCCCAAGGGAGGTTAAGTGGGTGTGGGTCCCACTTCCAACCTCCTTTGATAGGTTTTTAAATAAGTTAAAATAAAATTTGTCTTTACACAAATTTTATTTAACTTAACTGAAAAACCCCAAAACGTAACTTTCAACCCGCAACAAACGCAACTCCCGAAAAGGTCTCATTAAGCGAATATCGGCGCTGCGAGTTCATCGGTGCCCTCGGATTTCAATTCCGAGCACCGGATCAAAAGTTAGGAATTCTCGCTCGTTCGTTCACTGAACGTACCCGAGCCAAACTTCGGAAACTAATTCCGGGCACTCCGGGCCTCGGAATCAGGTGCCGTCTGAAACCGCGCTCTTGTAAAATTCTAAAGAAAATTAAGAAAAAAATTTTCCTTGAATTTTACGGGTCTTTACATTACTCCCACCTCAGGGCTTTACGTCCCCGTAAAGCTACATCAAAAACTAGGGAAACAAAAAGAGGATACTGAGCACGCATCTGAGCCTCCCGCTCCCATGTGCTCTCCTGGAGATTCCCGTGCCGCCATCTGTTGCGCACAAGAGGAATCGATCGTCCATGTAGGACCCGCTCCTGGATGACATGGACCTCTTTTGACGTGGCCCGGACCATCTCTGGTCCCACAAGAGCTGCAAGATTTCTTCTTTGCCGAAAAGAGAAATATGGTCTCATCCCCTGGATGAACCACATTCTTTGCCTAAAACAGTCAATCCTAACATGGATGATATTAATCCATACCAAGGATGACGTCGTAAGGCCTCGACGCTACTACTAAGAGATCCAACCGTTACTCTCGCCTCCAAGGGTTGAGTCACACTGTCGGCATCAGTGTGTGGTAACTGGTCTCCTCCAGTAGATGTCTCACAAGTGAGGGTCAAGTCAACAGTCAACTGGAACCTCTTAGTAACATCACAAAAGAGGACAGGAAAGAAAACATCACAAAAGAATGCGTCTTTTTATTATTGCATCTCATAATACAAGACGCTACACAAAAGCAACATCAACATGGAACTAGAAGTACAAAAGACGTAACCACAAGTTCCTCCCCTGTCCACCTGCTCCCAGAGCTCCAGCATTTGTCGCTGCCTCAACCTCGGTGGCTCCTCAAAAGCCTATGGATCAACTGTACGAGGAGTCGGACAGTCACGTGCCAGGTGACCCTTTCCTCGGCATGAGTAACACAACCTGCTCCTTGCACGGCTAGCTCTGTTCCCACTCCGGGTGCCCTGCACCACTGGTCCTAAAACCCGAGATCGCCCATCTGCTGGTCTGGTCCTCCTGGACCTCTGCATCATCTGTCTACTGCCCACAGATGACTCGGCTTCTGATCGAAAAACACGCGTCAAAGGCAGAATCTCCTGTACACGCTCGGGGTGTAGAGATACTGGCACAAACTCCACCCTGAAGAAGGTCTCGAAGTCTTCCCATGCGAAGTCCATCTCATCGCAAAACTGAAACAAGTGTCTCCACCACCTACCTGCTGCTGCGTGTAGTAGGCTCGCAGTGAGGATCACCATGAGGTCTGCTGGTGTCCTCACTAGCCTAAACACTCGTACAACTGCCTCCAGCCAGTCCTCTGCAGCCTGGGGATCCGTCTCCCCGCGAAACCTGGGCGGTCGCTGGCGCTAAAACTCATGCAGTGCGCTGAGGCGACGTGCATCGTCAGCGGCTGCTGCTGGAAGCATCGGGGGCTCGGCGGGTAGAGCTACCGCCGGTGCCACTGCTGACAAAGGGCCCTGCACCGAGGCCTCGTCGCTCGGTGGGCCGTCGTCACGTTCGATTCTCGGAACCCTAGCTGGCTGTCGTCGTGGGGCCATCCTGAAAGAAACAACGTAACACGATCAAACGATTATACCTGGTGAGCTGACCTGGTTTGAGCTGTTTTAAGGGGAAAAACTTTTGAAAACACACACGCAATCAGTGTTTTCATGCACAAAGTTGGAAATCAGTTATCAGGGTCCTGGTGTATGGATACGTCGGCCGCCCGCACCAACACTGGACTCCCTGAACTGAAAACCACACTCGGTAATCTCAACACTATTGCTTCACAGAAAGAAACATCAGAGTTATAAGTTCTGCGGTAGAACCGAACTCCTCTGATACCAATTTGTCACGACCCGTCCTCGGGGCCCGTGCCGTGACTACCCCAAGCCCGCCTTCCATAGGCCAGGGGCTGGCGACTAGCACCAAAGGCGTAAAATCCCGTTAACTGGGAAGGCATTGCCTTTATAAAAGAAAACAAGCACCACAGAGTACAAGCGGAAGTAAAACACTAAGTACAAAAAGGAGAGCTGAAAAGTAAAAAGGGGCCGGAAATACAAGCCCAACTGTAAAGTACAACTCGAAAGGGAAAATAGCGACTGAAAAGTAAAGCTGCTACGCTGAGATGTCCACTGGAAATCCCACCTGAAGGGTGGGTACAGATAGCTCCTCTGCTCCTCGGGTCCTGCCATCCGCTCCGAGTATGTCCCGCCCAGTGGTCCACCTCCGGGTACCGCCTCGTCGTATAGTCCACCTCCAGGTACCGTCCAGTCCTCGAACCTTCGGCTTCCGTCAGCACTGTCCGTCGTCTGCAACCAACACAACGAGGTGCGGGCATAGCCCGTGCAGGGGTGAGTATAACGATACTCAGTAGGGACCCCGAGACCCTCAAGGTCTCACTAAAACCAACAAGGATAAACACAAGAAGATCTCAACAGATAAACTCTACTTAGGTATATGCCCATACATATACCTAAGTTATCAAGTAACCCATCTCAATCATGAGGAAACACAAGAATTGTGAAATCGACGGATAACCACTACCCGGGTATATGCCCATACATATACCAAAGTTAGCAAGTAACCCATCTCAATCATGAGGAAACACAAAGGTCAAAAGTCTCAGCTCAAACCAGGATTTTCATTATCGAAACCGTAACTGCTGAAGAGCTCCGTCTCTAGAGTGTACAGTGGTCCTGTCACGACTCCGAGGCTGCCACTCACTAACCTAGGACTGCTGAGGTACTCCTCCTGTCGAGTACTGCGGGTTTGCGGCCAACTACCTGGCGCTCCGTCCGCTGAGGGTCTGTCGCCAAATACCGGGCGCTACCCAGATAGCCTACTGAGGTACTCCTCCTGTCGAGTACCGCGGGTCTGCTGCCAACTACCAGGCGCTCCGTCCGCCATGGGTCTGCCGCCAAGTACCGGGCGCTCCGTCCACTGGGCTAGTCGACTCACTCCAAGTCGAGTCGGTCAAGCAGTCGTCAGGTCTCAGCCGGCTACACGGTCTCTGTACTCTGCACGCTCGTCTCCGGGAGGGTCCGCTCCACGAGCTACTGGTCGATACTCCAAGTATCTCAAAGTCCCGCAAAGAAGTGTCTCAAAGTCCCGCAAAGAAGTGTCTCAAAGGTCCGTCTCGTCACAGGGGTCTCAACGCAACAGACGGCGCGTCGATCGGACGCCCGGTCTGTGAGTTATTAGCCTTTTCGTCCCAGGGGCCCGGTTGGTTTCGAGTGCGAACCAATCCCGGCCGTATCACAACTGTACCCCGAACTCCCATAGGGTAAACTCAAAGGGACCGTTACTCAACGTAACCACCAACGCCGCTGACGGCTCGTCAAGCGGACGTCCTGTCTGAAAGATATCAGCTTTCCCGTTCCAGGGGCCCGGTTGGATTTCGGGTACAATCCAACCCGGCCATACTCCGACTGCATCCAAAACTCGGGCGGAGTATGTCAAAAGTTCCGTCTCATCAAGAGGAAGTCAACGAAACAGACGGCGCGTCAATCGGACGCCCGGTCTGTGAGTTATTGGCATTTTCGTCTCCGGGGCCCGGTTGGTTTTTAAGGAAAAACCAACCCGACCGTACTCCACCTGCGTCCAAACCTCGGGCGGAGTATGCCAAAAGATCCGATTCACTAAGAGGAACACAACGCGACTGACGGCGCGTCAATCGGACGTTCGTGGCTCAAGATATGAGCGTTTCCGCTCCGAAGGCCCGGTTGGTTTCGTGAACGAACCAACCCGGCCGAACTCAAAGTAATCCGAAACCTTGAGTGCGATATATCGAAACGACCGTCTCGATCCAAGGATCGCGTTGCCGCAGACGGTTCGTCATTCGGAGGTCCGAGGCTCAAGTTATGAGCCAAAAACCAAATCAGGTTCGAAACGGGGGGTCCGGGTCCGGGCCGACCCGGCCCGACCCCCCCCCCCCCCCCCCCGGGGCGGTGCGGCGGCGGCGGCGGGCGGCGCGGCGGCGGCGGCGGCGGGGCGCGCGGCGGCGGCGGCGGCGGCGGCGTTCCGCGCTGGCGGCGGCGGGCGCCGCACGGGGTGGTCACGCGGGGGGCTTGATTGCCCCCGCTGATTGATCAAGGCGGCACGGCTTTGAGCCGTGCCTTTGCCAAAAAACGGCCCCCGCAAGTGGGGGCCGGCTGGACGAACCGGGGGGGCTTTGCCCCCCCCCCCCCCTCCTTTAATTGAACCGCCCCCCTCATTAAGAGGGGGGTTTGAAGAACCGGCCGGGGGTTTAATCCCCCGGTTTTATGACATCCGGCCGGCCCGCTGGCCGGCCGGTTTTTACCAACGGGACCGGAATTTCCGGTCCCGCCCTCGACTTCCGACGCCGGCGGCCCGGCCGCCGGTCTGCTCTTCCGCCGCGGCCCGGAACCGGCCGCGGTGTCCTCGTCCCGCCGCGGCCCGGAACCGGCCGCGGTCTTCTCGTCCCGCCGCGGCCCGGAACCGGCCGCGGTGTTCGTCGTCCGGCGCGGTGCGACGGCACCGCGCCCCTCTCGCCGTGCCATGAATCCTTCCAACGCGGCGCGGCGGCGTCGCGTTTTTGAAGACTCTCCTCGGCGTAGCGCGACGGCGTTGCGTAAATTTAACGCACGGTAAACCGCGTGGTGCGACGGCACCACGCCACTTTGCTTCCATCGAAAGAATTAAACAAGAACGTTGGAGGGGGGTTCGGCCGTGTTCGTGCGGTCCGGCCCCCCTCGCGTTAATAATAATAACACAACTTAAAGAAAAAAATATGCCACACGTTAATCTTGCTAAAAGCACGATCAAGAATAAAAAGAGGAATCCAAAAGAAATTCGACAACCCCTACCTCGGGTTTAAGATTCAAAGGTTCGGCTACGCTCCGCGGAAGACGGCGTCGCGGAGGTCGGGTGTCGCGGTCGTCGTTCGTCAAATCCGTTGACGAAGAGTTATGCCTGAAGAGACACGTCGTTGGCGGATCTTCGATTGCCGACGAAGAAGGTTCGGGGAGGAAGGAAAGGTCCGAAGATACCGGGTCGCCGAGTCGATGATCCTTGACGAAGTGTTGTCGTTCTTCGTTGAGGATGAAGACGTTCTTCGTTCTTCGTCAGAGCTTGGAGATGAAGGGAAAGCTCTCCAAAGACAAACAAAGAACTCCAAATAAAATAAGACTGCCTCTTATTTTATTAACACAACACAAAAGAATTTCAATGTTTGAAATTCAAAAAGGGGGGTTAACTCTCTTAATTAACTCACTTATTTAATATACATGAATTGTATAATTAAATAGAAGTTAACTTGTCAAGACATTAAGAGGGAGAGTGGGGAGTTGAAAAGGTGGGGGGGTTCGTGTGGGCCCCACCACACTTAATCCTCCCAAGGGAGGTTAAGTGGGTGTGGGTCCCACTTCCAACCTCCTTTGATAGGTTTTTAAATAAGTTAAAATAAAATTTGTCTTTACACAAATTTTATTTAACTTAACTGAAAAACCCCAAAACGTAACTTTCAACCCGCAACAAACGCAACTCCCGAAAAGGTCTCATTAAGCGAATATCGGCGCTGCGAGTTCATCGGTGCCCTCGGATTTCAATTCCGAGCACTGGATCAAAAGTTAGGAATTCCCGCTCATTCGTTCACTGAACGTACCCGAGCCAAACTTCGGAAACTAATTCCGGGCACTCCGGGCCTCGGAATCAGGTGCCGTCTGAAACCGCGCTCTTGTAAAATTCTAAAGAAAATTAAGAAAAAAATTTTCCTTGAATTTTACGGGTCTTTACAGTGACACACTTTTTAACTATTCAAGACACATTTTCAATAGCAAATCATGGGATTCTATACGTCAAAGAGGTTGTATTTCTTCATGGATCACAAAATTATATCGTATATTATAGGGAAACTCATTTCACATCATAGTTTTAGAATTGCTTACACAAGTCCTTTGGTAAAAAGTTTCTTCTAAGGATGGAACATCACCCTTAGATCGACGAACTGGAATAGAGTATGATTCACATGTTGTAGGACTTTCTCCCAGTGTGTGTCTATGACTTTGGGGTTATTGGGAGAAACACATACCTATAGTGTAGTTTTCATGTAATAACATCTACTAGGATACCATCCATATAGATTCTTATTAGACCTTATATAGTAATAATTGTTGATCACCTTTGTTATAGTTAGAGGTAGGGGATACAGAACAAATAGTAAGAAATATTATCTAGGATACATTAGAGAAGGTTTAGCTGATCAAGGAGTTCATGTCGATAGATCAGTTCATAAATAAGTTATATTATAACTCTCTTCAATGAACTCTTGAGTTTTTTGGGTTGTGTGTCTTATTGTGAGTTTTTCTTAGGTTGGTTCATTGACTTATTCACAAGTGGGGTAAAATTTCACCTTGATACATAGGACCATTTGATGTTATGAAGAGATTAGGACCATTGTATTAATATATTGAACTTCCAAAAAGATACTAGTCTATGATTGATTACTTTCACATATCTCATATCCACCATTTTTGTCACAACTCAACCAAGACAGTCTTGTGTCATGACTACACCCAAACCACCTCAAAAAGGCCAAGGGAGAGCGACTAGCACTGAGTAGGAATATCCCAAAAATGGGAGCAATTTTAACTATGTACTTGTACACACATACATCTCTAAGCACAAAATGCTAAAATGTAAAAACACCAAGTATAAAAGGTATGCGTACACTATGATACAAACCATAAAGTATGATGGTAGTAAAATGAGAATGTAAACTGGGCTAGAATACAAGACCACCAAAAGAAAGAGTCTTTAAAAGTGAACTGACAAGTACCTAAAACTCATCTTTAGACACCCTACCTAAAGGGTGGTTGTAGGACAGTTGTCTAAATCCATATGAATACACCCCATCTGTCTAATCTCACTAAGAACCATCTAGTCTTAGTCCACCTTAAACTCTATCAAAGCGCTGATCATCTACAAAAGATAGGACATGTGTGGGAGAATCCCTTATAGAGGTGATTAAAACTATACATAGTAGGAGACCACAAAACCACATAGGAATACCACTAGGAAATAAATTATGTAAACCAAAAAAACCTGATGTACACCATAATGGAATTACACTAAGTCCAAGAAAAAGAAATTAAAAGGGGTACACAAAAAAAGAATTACACTGAGTTTAGTCATCTCGCACATGTATAATTCTATAGAATGAAAAGTAGTATTCTAAAATTTCTTCCACATTACACAAAAAAAGTGTCATTAACACTTGGAGTTTCAACAATACATGGAGTGTCGATAACACAAGGAGTGTAGATAACACACAGAGTGTTGATAACACATGGAGTGTCAATAAGACATGAATCCCAGAAGTCAAGAATCCAACAAGTAATGTAGTCACCAAGTCACATAGTCACCAAGTCCCGTAGTAACCAAGTCACATAGTCACCATGTCACATAGTCACCAAGTCACCTATTCACCAAGTCATGATCATCCGTATAATTCTGAACTCTGCACACTCATTCAGGGAGGACCTAGTCCTCAAGCTAATATGTCACATTCCAACTTCAAAAACATCTCACATATAGTTTCATTAAAGGATAGTATCCTCAAAATGGTCCCAAATCTACAAACAGATTGTCAAATGGACACATGCTTTGAATTTTTCAACTGTTTTTGGTAAAAGGTCTAACCCAGGTATGGTCCAGGTCCAATCCGACATACCAGAGCCAACCAGACACACCGAATAACCCAATCTATTCCGAAATATCTAGATTGGCCTAGTTTGGTCCAGTCTAGTTTAGTGGGATTGGCCCACTGGGCCGGCTAGACTCGGCCCATAGGGCCACAAGAGCGGTCTGGCGTTGCCAAATGCGGCCCGCCCGGGTCGTTCCCCCTGGTCCACATGGTCTGCCCCAACTGTGTGGTTCCCCCATGTCACCCAATGAATGTGGAATCATGCAACATTTCACGGGGTCTCCCCACCTCCTTCACATGCCTTGCAGCCTCACCGTTGCAAGTTCTTCTGACACGGCTTCGAGTTTTGTCCTAGATCACTATCCCAACCACTTGTCACAGCTTCTGGTCACCATCTCTGGCCTCATCCATCATGGCCTCCCACACTATCCATCAGGTACCATGGTCTAATTCTCTTCCATTGGTTTCCCCACCAGAGGCTCATTCTCCTTACTCCCATCCTAGGACCTAACATCATGCAGGGCCACGTACTGCCTCAGCTGCTGGCTACCCTGCTGACAGATGTTCCCCCCCCCTCACGTTCCACCTGAACTCGGCTAGATCCACTACTCCGGAAACTTCTTGTGCTATCATAAACCACTACCTCAGGTGATTCACATCACGCCTTTGTCATCGCACCACGCTCATGTCATTTTTTTTGGATGCTCAGTCTAAGATCACTGCACCACAGATCGAAGGCACAATGATCATCTTTTCATATTTACGAAGAATGAAGAATGCATAGAGATTTAGAGAAAGATTTAAATGCACAATAATTCACAAATAATCGATCTTGTCCTTGTTCTTTTTCATCCTCAACATAATAAGGTTAGAATAAATAACAGAGAGCAAATAAATCAAATCTATTTTACAAAATCATCTATGATAATCAACCCGAAAAAATATTATACATCATTCAATAATGATCAACCCATGTATCAAAATATTCATGTGTTACCCCACATTTTTTATTGAATTTAATTTTTTGGAAATGATCATGAAGAAAAAAAATTCATGCCACGAAGTTTGGATCGATCTATGATGAAGAGATATTTTGTGGTCGTCATTGTTGAGTTCCTCCTCTTTGTTGGTGCAATGATTCAAAATCCACATAATTAATTGTCTTCATTCATCGAGATGTTTTCTATCCTTGTATACTTTCCATAGAGTATTTACAAGGTTTATGTCATAACCCTGGATTCCAAAACAATGGTCATACTTAAAAGAAACCCATCAATGTCAAATAAAATATTTTTATTAAAAAATTTATTGATGCTTACATCCAATAAATAACTTTCACCATTGACCCCACTGGTCGAGATTGGTCACTAACTAAGGTAATGTATTTGTACTAAACACAATGGATCCCTTGTATTTTCAATCTGGAAACCTATTTAATAGTTATTCATTCTTAACAAAAAATATCCTACATGATTTATTACAAACTGTACATTTTTTGTCAATTTGTCCCAGGAACACTAGGCCTAAGATTCACATGTCATCCCAGCACCTAGTCTTTGGAATTTACCAATTAAATTAAAAAAATAAAACTAGAGAAAAAAATTTCATTACATTCTCCCCACCTTATGTCTTTACATCCCCAGAAGCCAAAACAGGGGCTATACAACAAAAAGATGATGGTACTAAGAACTAATCTGAGCCTCCTACTCCCAACTTCTCTAATGGATATTCTGATACTGCAACTGGATGAAAACTAGAGTAATAAAATGCCCATGAATTATCATATCATGTTGATCTTCAATCTTCACCAGGTACTCTGCAAAATTCTCTCAATATTCAATGACCAGCTCACCCTAGTCGACGACATGTGACGGATCATGAATGTAAATTTTTAGCTACAATGCATGGAAGACATCTTGCCCCTAGTTCAGCTATGTGGGTAGAGCTAATAAGTATTCCACCTCTCCAACCCTACTCAAAATCTAAAAATTTCTGATGAATCTCGGAGAGAACATTCCACCCCGGCCAAATCTCTACAATCCCTATCAAGGTGAGACTTGAAGGAACACATGGTACCCCTCTAACTCCAAAATCCTCCATCTTCTTTCAGCATCTGGCTTTTGTTGGCTCTATGTAGTCCTCATCCACTCCTAGATTATCTTCAACTTTTCATTTGTATCCCGCACTATCTCTGTACTCATTAGTGTTGAATCCCATGGGTCCGTACCTCAAAGTGGTGACCTTCATGGTCACACATACAAGGCCTCAGATGGTTCCATACAAATGGTGTAGTGGTAGTATTTTTTGGTACAAAAATAACACTAGTGGTAGTCAAACATCCAAACTACAACCAAAGTCTTTGATTTACGCATATAGCATGTCCCCTAGAATATATATGGTTCTCTTTGTCTGGACATCCATCTGGAGATAAAATGTTGTTCTTAAAAGTAACGGAGTCCCAAATATCTTATGTAATCCCTGCCATAGCCAGGATGTAAAATGAGCATCATGATCTGAAATTGTCTTTGATTCAAATAAATGAAGCTGAATTATCTCTTTCATGTAGAGGTGTCCCATGATCTCTACTGAACTCTGCACAATGATTAGTAGGAAGTGGTTCGGCTTGGTGTACTGGTCATTGATCACCCAAATGGTATCGTTTCTTCTAGACGTGCGTGGTAAACCCATAACAAAGTCCATTGATCTCCCATCCCACTTCAACTCTGGCACCTCAAGTGGTTGGGTCAAGCCTTCTAGAACCTAGTGCTCAGACTTCACTTGCTCACAAGTGAGGAATCAAGAAGTGAACTTTGCCACTACATTCTTCATCCCCAATGACTAGAACTAATGATGGTGGTCCTAATAAATTTTTTTCACACACAGATGTACTTCCAAATAGGATGTGTGGAACCCCCTCAAAACCTCCTCCTACAGATCCACTGGTAAAATTATGTGTCCTCTAAAGAGAACAACATGATCCCAAAAATTATAATATGCATTTGGGGTATTCGCTATAGACATTTGAACATGTAGGGTATCATAGTCGGTGTCTCTGAGTTGTGCCTCCCTAAATCACTATAAGAGTGGAAGGGTAAATTACATTTACTACATGTAAGATACTCTATCTCTGTCCACAAATTATATATATAATGCTCCAAACTGCTCTGATTCCTCACTCCTGGACTACAATCTAGATCTCTAACTGAGTGTATCCTCCACTAAATTCCCCTTCCCATAAGTATATAAAATCCTAAAGCTATAGAACTTGAGGAACTCTACCTATCTCATCTTTCTCATGTTTAGATCCTTCTATGAATAGATATACTTGAGAATCTTTTGGTCATTGTAGTTTTTAAACTGCTCTCCCATCTGGTAATGTCATCACATTTTCAAGGTGAAGACTATCACTACTAGCTCTAGATCATGTGTAGTGTAGTTCTTCACATGTTATCTCAACTGGTGTGAACCATATGCAATCTATGTTTACCCCTAAATCAGGAAACATCCAATATTTTTCCCTGATGCATTGTAGAACACTACATAAATTATGACCTCCTCTGGTAGTATCAATATTGGAGTGCTCATCAACCTCTTCCTCAGCTCATGAATGAACTATTAGAACTTCTCTATCGATATAAAGGGTTTCCCCTTCAATGTTAGAGCCTTAAAGGGTTCATCTACACTGAAAAAATTGGGTACAAACCTCTGATAGTACCCAACCAAACCTAAGAATCTCTGCTCCTCGGTAACACTCTTGGTTGGATCCCAAGCAAGAACCACCTCAATCATCACTGGATCCACTTCCACTATAGCCTATGAAATGAAATTTTCTAGAAAGTGGACATATTGAATCAAGAACTAACACTTTGAGAGCTTCTCATAAATTTGGTTCTCTTAGAGTGTGTCTCGGACCATCCCCAAGTGCATCACGTACTCCTCCTCAGATACTAAGTAACCTAGGATTTCATCAATGAAAATCACCACGAATCATTGTATGTATAACTGGAAGATCCTATTTATGAGTACCATGAACACTTCTTGTGAATTCTTCATTTCAAATGGATTTACTATGTACTCATAGTGATCTTACCAACAAATCTTGGATGCCTTTGAGATTTCCGTATCCCTTAAGAGAAGCTGGTGTTAGCCTGATCTGAGTACAATCATTAAGAACCACATTTCTCCATTTAGTGGACCGAAGAGGTTATCAATCCTTGTTAGTGGATACATGTTCGTCAAAATCACAGGAATCAGGTTCAGTAAGTCCACACATAACATCAATCTCATATCTTCCTTCCTGCAAAACACAACTGGGGTCGTCGATGGAAAATCACCGGGTCTCACGAAACCCTTCCTCTGAAATTCCTATCATTGTACTCTCAACTCATGAAGATCTATGGGATACATATGATATGAAGGTGATGAAAGTAGTTCCATCTTGGTGTATATATCAATACAGATGTCTACCTCCCTTCAATAAGGTAATCCAAGGATATCCTTGGGAAAGAAATAATCATACTCCACCAGCACTACAGGAAAATAAGAACTCATATCATCCACTGCACTGAGGGTGTGACCGGACAATTAATGATTAATTTATTTCACCCTCCTATGATAAATTACATCCTTAATTTAAGTTGAATGATTTTTTACAACAACGTAAAATATGGTCCCATCACTGCAAACACATTGTACTCTGTTCCTAAAACAATCAATCTGAGCATGGACTGTGGATGACCAGTCATTACTGAGAATGACGTCATAAGGCCTAAACACCACTACCAAGAGATCCCAAATAAAGTTATTTTCTCCAAGATTAATCCCACACTATATGAACTAGTGTGTGATCATCTAATCTCCTCATATAAGAGTATCTAAGCATAGGTATTGGGTCGACGTTTCCACTGGAATCTCCAAGTATCGAATAAATGTCATGGTAAGAAAATAATGATTGGATATTGTGTCTATAAAAACTATAGATAATGTGAAAATACATAAATATAACCCCTAAAAATCCTTGGATAACTGACTTCATAAACCTCCACTTCCTGTAGCTAGCCTTTTCCATGTCCAATAGCTCCTTAAGCTCATGGTGGACCACCTGGGGTGATGTTGGCAATACATAAAACCTCCACCCACTACCTAGTACTATAACTTCTTCTCTTCCACATAACCCTCCATATGGAAAAAACATTTCATGCCTAATCCTTCACCTAGAATGTCCCTCAACAGTGTCCTAATCATCTATGCAGCGAGTCAGGCAATCTCTAGCCAGATGTCCCTGAACGTCGCACGAGTAACACAGCTGACCTGCCCTTCCCTGGGATACCCTCACCACTGATCCCATTTCATAATGTTATCCCATTGAGTGGTTGTACTTATTTGGTCCCAAAATCTATTGTTAGCTACCTACCACTGATGAATGAACTACATTTTACCTGCTGGTACCTCCCACTGCTTGCGTCTGCTCCTCCAGAAATCTTTACACTATAAGAGATCTCTAAAGTAGCCAAGAATATGTAAGAAATCTAAGAGATATATTTTAATACTATATCTCCCAGTGTATCCAATAGTCGAAGGTATGATCCCTAGATAATAGGTCTTTCACCATATCTATGAAGTAGAAAACAATATCAGTAAACATCGTCGACTACTCTACAATAGTCTGACTACCCTGCTATAGATGTAGGTGCTCCTATATGCACACTGAGCATAATGAAGCTGGGAAGAACTCCTCCCTAAATATTAACTTTATGTCTTCCTAAGAGTGATTCACCTCATCATGTGTCTAGGTCACTAAGCTCTAACATCACCATGTAGAGCCAGGAAAAAGACTCGTAGCTAGGAATGCAATCTAGTTGAAAGGCATCCTCACTAGGTGAAAGACACGAGTAACTACCAACAGCCAATCCATAGCTACCTTGGGTGTGCCATACTCCAAAAAGTAGGATTTGTATGTCATTGGAACTCATTCAATACATTCATAATGCATGCATCCACAACCGATTACACAGGTATAAACTGTTTCTCTATGAGTGGTCGTATCATTGGTAAACCACCACAGGTGCTATCTCGGGTACATGACCTTGTACTGACACCTCATCACTAGGAAAATCATCATCATGTTCATGAAATGGAATACTGGTAGGATATCATTGGGAAGGAATCCTGAAATAGATCAAGATATTCCATGGTCAATAGAGTATACCACAAGAGCTGACTCAAGAAGGATATGAGAAAACACCAAAATTTTATATGATACATGTACCATTAACTTCCATGCAACAATGTTTTTCATCTATCAATTCAAGAAAAATGTTTCTATAGCCCTGTGGTATGGATAAATTGGTCATTGTACCGACACTAAATTCCCTAGCATAAAATCCAAACTTGAAACCCTTCACACTACTAACCCAAACAAACCTCACAGACTCTCGGTCCTTAAGTTGAACCAAAATGATCTAATCTGATACCACTCTTTCATGATCCCTCCTAGAGGGGCCCATGTCGTGATTACCACATTCCCTCCTCCGATAGTCCAAGGGCTAGTGACTAGTGTCGAGTATTCATGTACCACAAATGGGAAGAATTTTACTAAGTACCTCTACACACACTCATCTCTAAGACAAAAATACTAAAATGATAAAACACTATGTAAAAAAATTATGCATGCACTATGATACCAATGATGATGTATGATAACAAAAAAGTTGGAAAGTAAATAGGTCCAGAATACAAGCCCAACAAAAGAAAGGGTCAGTAAAAGTGAATGCACAAGTTCCTGATTCTCATCTATAAAAAACCATACATGAAGGGTGGATATAGGGCATCTATTGGAAGCCGTAGAAGTACACCCCATTCATCTGATCTCTCTAAGAACCTCTTGATCATGGTCCACCTAGGACCCCATCAATGATCCGTTAATCTATATAAGACATAACACATGTGGCCTAAGCCTGTGTAGTGCTGAGTAAAAAGTACTCAGTTGGATACAACAAAACCAAAAAGGAATACCACTAATAAATACACAACATATCCTAAAAAGAATACATGAATTACATAACAAATGAATTACGCAGAGTACACCACAAAATAATTATAAATATCATATTCATAATACTTAGGTATATGTATATATCATGTAAATCGTGATTCTAAAATTTACAACATGGGAAACACGGAGTGTCGATAACAAAAGGAGTGCTGATAACACGTATATTTTTTATAACACACGGAGTGTCGATAACATATGGAGTGTCGATAACACACGGAGTGTCTATAACACACAGAGTGTCGATAACACATGGAGGGTCTATACGGAATACAACCCTATAGATTCCGAAATATTTTTAAGGCCTAGAGAAGGCCTCCTTGAGTAACACAAATTCATATTTCGATGCGGTAACCAATTCCAGTAGGAGCCGATGGGCTATGCAAAAAATTCAAGTGGTGCATGGAAAATGTAGAGACCCATACTTGGTGTACATAGACATTACATTACTTTTACGGAATACTTAATACATAACAAAAAAAGACACACAAGGACTGTAATAGTTTAGTGTCTTTGGAAACTCGGGATATAATCTTCTAATCATGGTGAATGATCTTCAACATCTCCCAAAAAGATCTTCCCTTTTTTTCTCTTACCTAAAACCTTTCTTTCAATCCTAGGTAAAAGAAAACATAAAAAGGGTGAGATCAAATGCTCAGTAAGGATAAACATAGAGAACATAAAACAATACATAAACATTTTAATGCCAAAACATGAACATAAAATCTAAACATCAAAATATGGAGTAAAGACATAAATCTTGGAAGTACGTAAGGAATATATCATAATGGAACATAAATCAAGATAAAATATCTTGGGATGAAAAAATGTAATTTTAGAGAATGATTAAGCACATGATATGATTTCCATAGTAGTGATGGAATTACTACCAATACCATCTTTATGGACAAAGTCCCTTTCTGAATCGAGTTCACTCCACATTCCAGTCCTGTAACACTGAACCGGATTAACTTACCATTCCTGCCATGTCTATCTCATGACATATAAATCTTTACCCAATGCATTGAATGGAGATATAGGTCCCACCCATCTCATAATGAAATCATTCTTACATGTTCCACAAAATAAACATACATCATTCATAATAACCCAATGAACAAAATGGGTTTCATAAACATCATCCCATCCTAGAATAATCCATATAAAAGACATGGATATCATTTAATCATAAGAAAAATCAAACCATGTAAATAATAGATACATTAAACTTGAAACATAAACATGCATAATAATATCATCTTATATAGAAAATAGTTTTGATAAAACACTTGAAATGAAATCTTAAGGAAAATGTCTTTTCTTCCTCAAAATCATTTTCTTTTCACAAAATTAAAAGCAATTTTAAAAGAAAAGGATTTTTATGAAAATAATAATGAAATCTTATGGAAGAATATTCATGAAAATAAGGCTTTATGAAACAATAAAAAATTTGTTCATGCCGTATAAGTTAAAAAAAACATTATCCTCGTACTTTTGTCGGAAAAGTCAAAAAGTACCCCATATGGTGAACAAAAGAAAGATTACTTACATACCATGTAATGAAAGTCAAAAATGGGTAAAAATTAATTCAAACATATATGAACCCATTTTTATAAAACAGGTACATGGATGATAAATATAACCCAAGTAAAGACTTACAAATAAACAATCTCGAATAAAAATGAGATTGGAAAAGTTATCCCTTACCTTAGGTCTGATATGCTTCGTATGTATCTGAACATCCTGTATAATGATAAAAATAATGTCTTTGAATTATTAAAGAATCATATTCATTGTTATGATATCATATATGGTTCACTTATGAGTTTATATTACCTGTTCTTTTGTAAATTCATGTTAAATTAGTGTTTTGGGTAAAATCGTTTCATTTATCGTCGGTGTTTGGACTTGTTGTTCTTGATATTATTTTTACTTATATCATGATTTACTTACATCCAGAATATAAATCATGATTAATATATCATATATATTCAGTATATATATATATATATATTAGATAGATAAATAAAATGAAATGCACCGTTCATGGAGACAGTACGTCGTACGTACGCATGAACGTTGTTTTCCTTTCCTTATTGACTTGAATGGAAGTAAGTAGATGACATATATATATACATAAACCCAGTAGCTTTATCATGTCATATATTTCATTATTATTCATTATATATACTTTATAATCATTCTTGAATGGTTAACATGCAAAATGAATCTCATCCCGTCGTGGAGACGGTAATCCGTACGTACGCATGAGCGATGAAATCATTCCCATAATTATTGAATTGAGTTGGAGTGGATTATATAATATCTCAGAATCATTATTATGTTATAAAAAATATACATAGTTATTCTTTACACCATTATACCCATCCAAGTAATTTGGTGGTTGAAAAACATATTACACCACGGCCTGGAGACGGTATACTATACGTACACACGCGCGGTGATTTCATTTTTCGTAGGATGGATAGAAGGTGAAATGGGGTTGTTTCATATTTATAATATCATATTAGTATATTAGTGATACTTATTGTATTACTTTAAAATGAGACAACTAAAGAAGAGGAATTTGATGAAGAAATAAACTTGATAGAATCAGTAGAAGAGATTGCCTCTTCTTCGACGCACCTCTTGTAAGCTTCCTTTTAAGGCACTAGAGTTTGTCTTCTGAGAAGAAAAAAACCTCAATAATGTTTCTAGGGAAGTTGAGAATTTAAATGGGTATGGGTTGGCCGATCTTGAATACTCAAAGTTGTATAAAGAGAATAGTAATGAGGTTCCCTTTTATAAGGGCGGAGAGGGGCACCTTTGGAAAGTGTAAAAATAGTATTTTATTATAAACTTATCTTCAGTTTCAAAAGGTCCAAAAATACTTAAAGATAAAGATAAAATGACTCATGGTTGAAATAAAATAATCCAATCAGAATTGGACATGTTTTGGATAATATTTTAATCAATATAATCACAGTTATTTAAATCATTTATTAATGAGGTAAATACTGCATCATTATTGTGTCATAAATAATTTAATTTATTTGATGTCTAAAAATTATAAATAATATACCATCATGTAGGAAATAATTTTATATTTCCAATGAATATTTATATTCGAAAATATAATTTATATAAAGGCATATAAAAATTAATTTCTAAATGATTTTTTTAAAGTCAATTTTGTCTTTACATTAAATTAATTACTCCAAATTGTCATTATCACTACCAAGTGGCTCAATGGGGTCCCAAAATCTACCCAAGGGTTCCCATGGTCGGCCACTACTCATAAAATATGTTTGGGACAAGTGTTAAGATAATTTTGAATTATTATAATATTCTTTTAACCTTAAATTACACTATTTACCTTTTATCGTGGTAAATAAAAGTCAAAAGTTACTATTCACCAATGATTATTTTCATCTTATTAAACCATATTTTATTTATTTATAACAACCATGTACATCTGAGTTTTTAAATTCAATTCACAGATGTGGTAAAATTTCATTTAAATAAAAGAGTCAGTTTTTTTAACTACCACTAAGTGGTTTCACTATTCATCAAAAATTGATGTTTTTCAAAAAAATACCAAAAAATCAGCCAAAGCTATATTTGATATTCTGAATTAAAAAATTATGTCTATTTTTCCAAATTCAAAACAAACATGTGTCATTAATTAATTTTAAAAGTAATTCGCGTTATCAAAACAAATAGCGTGTTTTTAAGAAACAATAACTATCAAAAGATCGACACTTGTTTATGTCAAATTTCAAAGTGAAATTAATTTCAATGACCAAAATTGGATTAAATGGTAAAAATATATTCTAATTAAACTTTAAAACCAATTAAAAAGATAATATAACCAAATTAATTATTGCGATGAAAAAAGTTGTTTTAAATTAAAATATAGCGTGTTTTCACTATTCATGAAAATATAAAAGTTATCAGAATAATATGAAAATTTTATCCGAATTAAATTTTTATATCCTGATTCCAAGGAAGGATTTTATTTTTTCAAATTGAACTTATAAAAATGTCAAAAACTAGATTTAAAATGGGTGTGCCATCAAAAGGAGGCAAAACTACATTTTTTGAAAAATACTTATTTTACCCGAAAAATTTATTTTGTTCTCATACCATGTTATAGAAAATATGTAAGATGAATTATAATGTTATAAAATTAAAAATTTAGTTAATAATATTCATAACGGCTTGTCACGAACCAACCCGGGTCGACCCTGAACCGGTCACCCGAGCCGGTCCGCGGCAAGTCCCGAGGGGCGTTCCCGATCCCCCCGGGATGGCAACCAGTGCCGGGCATTAAGACTTGATCGTTGGGAACGATTTCAGCCCAAAACAAAATTAAATAGAACAGAATAAATAAACACTAACAGCGGAAAAGAAATAAAAACCACACAACCACGTACCTCCATGTGACCTCTCAGGTCACCACCCAAATAGAGAGCAACCTCGCTCCAACACTGAGCGACTCAAAACAGAAGACCTGCGACTGAAAAGGTAAAAGATAGGCGTGAGCACAAAAGTACTCAGTAGGTGAGCCCCACAACAAATCCCAATGCACCGCCAGTAAATAAAGAATCTACCTATTTCAAGTTTGAACTACAATGTATAAAAGTATGCTTTTATAATGTTTCACTTGAAAAACTAAACACGAGCCATTACCCTTATCCTTTTTCAAAAGTTGAATTTCTTTTCATTGATTCTAAATTCGTTCTGAACGATAAAGAAGTGTTACATTTTCAGTTTTACTACACAAGAGAAAATCACATTTTTATTTAAGAACCATTTTCGCAAAACAACTAGTACAAGTGGTAAAGATGAACTGAAAGTAAACAAGCAGGAAAGACAAGTGCAAGTAAAGGTAAGCAGACAAGGAAAACCAAGTGCAAGCAAAAGTAAACCAGAAGTTATCAGCAATAACCATGGGCGATCCTGAACATCCCTAGAAAACCCCTGGACGTACTCGGGTTCAGACTACCTGCCGGCATGGTACTCCATAGTCAATAACCAACTGGCCGCCCTAACAGCCAACCAGTGGCACATCCCTCCTGGCCTGTCTGTAACTCCAGGGGGTACTAACCCGTCTAATCAGGGTTAGAAAGCAACCGTCACTCGATAATCTACAAGACGCCCAGGAACCCATAGTAGTTTTTGTAACACTGTGTAAGTGGGAGACCCGCGCACGCGTGACTCATCTCACCGCACTTGCCAACCCCTTACACGGACATCGCTACATGACAACCCTCGAAGGGAAGTCCCCCTATAGAAATGCCCTGACAAGTACGTATATATATATAATCACTTCACATTCAATAAAGTGCCAATCGGGCCGTCATGTCACTTACATTTTGATCATTTAAGACTAAAGCATTTTTAAAGAGGGGTGACACACGCCATTTCATTGAAAACCAGAAACGCACTTAGAAATTTATTTAAGAAACTCAAATCAGCATCTTAACCTGGAACACATTTGTTTCACAAGTAGAGTCACTTTCCAATCACCAAACGCACCCCACTTTTATCAAGAGCCAAACGGGCCTTTAATAATTTTTTTGAAGGAACACCATTTTCCAAATGAAATCCAAACTTTTGTTCGCGTAACAAAGGAAAACTTCTTTCATCAACCAAGAGCCACACATAAAGTTTCCAAAACAAGTTCAAAGGTCACACGACGTTTTCTCTAATCAAGGTTCTAAGAAAACACCATTTTCCATAAACAATACATCTACAAATTTACACACGCCAAAAACATTTCAAAACACCATTTTAACATGACTTTCATTATTCAGGAAGAACCATTTAGCAATACTACCATGGAAGCACAAAACTAAATCCAAGAAGAACACTTTTAGTGAAACGCTAGAATTAAAAACGGCTTTTATCATCAGCAGATCACCACACTATAAAAACTACTAAATTTTCCTTTAAATTTACTGAAATTCAATAAAAGGCAAGGAATAAATAAATTCTTAATTTAAAGGCGAGTGCAAAGGGAGACCTACCTCAAGATCCAAACGCGACGGTAAAACGACCCTGGAACCAAGGCGCGATGACACGACGTGTGTCCGAAGCCACGTGACAAAGTCCAACACCCTCGAAACTGAGGCGCGGAGACGACGGAACCTCAACGGAAAGTAGAACGATCCTTCGCGGACAACTGCGCTCGCTGAACAGTGGAAAAAGTGCCCGTCACTCAACCCGCAACAGAAAAAGGATTATTTAAAATTAAATAAAAACACTAAGATAAATATATATAGGTAAATAAATAATAAATACATGAATAAATAAATAAATAACTAATTAACAAATACACAAAGAAAAAGAATAAATCAATAACTAAATAAATAAATAAATAGATAAATAAATGAATAAATAATTTATTAATCAATTAATTAATAAACAAATAAGTAAATAACTAAATAATTGATTAATTAACAAATACTTAATTGAGTAAATAAATAGACAATTAATTAATCAATCAATTAATAAATAATAATAATAATAATAATAATAATAAGAAGTTAATAATAACAAATATAATAATAATAATAATAATAATAACAATAATAATATGATAGTAATTAAAATAATAATAAATATATTAGTAATAATAATAATAATAATGATATTAATAATATGTTAATAATAATAACAATAAAAATAATAATAATAATATAATAATAATCATAATAATAAAGTAATATTAACATAATAATAATAATAATAAAATAATATTAACATAATAATAATAATAAAACAATAATAATAATATAATAATAATAACATAATTATAAAGTTATTAATATGATAAAAATAATTAATCGTTATAAAATTAAAATTAACAAACAAACCAAAATAAATAAATAAAAAAAAGAAAAAGACACAAACCTACAGCCTGGAGGGGGGGGGGGGGGGTTCGCGCGGGAGGCGGCGGAGCAGGGAGGCTGGTGCGGGCGCGGCGGGGCGAGGTGGCAGGCCGGGACAGGGGGTGCGGGTCGGCGACGGCGAGCAGGGGTCGGTCGCGGCGGTCGGGGTCGGCGCAAGGCGGGGGAGCAGGGGGGACGAGGCCGGTTGGACGGGGAGGTCGGGTCGAGGGAAGGCGGAGCGCCGGACGGAGGAGAGGCCGGAGGCCGGCGGAGCAGGGCGGCGTTCGGGGGTGAAGCGGGGCGAGCCGGGACGGGGTGGAGGCCGGGAGCGGCGAGCTCGGTGGGGGGTCGGACGGTAGGGGCTGCGGCGAGAGGAAGGAGGCCAGGGCGCGGCCGGTTCTGGCGAGGGAGGGAGAGGGAAGGGAGACCGGGTGTGCGGGACGGCGCCGGAGGGAGCCGGGGCTGGCCGGGTGCGGGTGCAAGGGAGAAGGGAGCGGCGGTCGGCTGGCGGAGGAAGGGAGAGAGCGCAGAGGGGGCTGCGGGAAGAAAGGAGAGAGAGAGAGAGGTGAGGGGGGTGGCGGCTACGGGGAGAATAGGGGTAGGGTTAGGTTAGGGTCAACATATATATATACATATAAGATAAAACATAATAATAATATGAGGATAATATTAATAATAATATGTAAAAATAATAAAATACTATAATTATAATAATATACTAATAATAATATTGAACATAAGTAATTAAATAAAACAAATCCTAAAAATTAATAATGATTTATAGAAATAATAAAACTTTATTATAATAATAAAACCTTATAATAATATTAATATTAATAATTAGAAAATTTAAAATAATAATTATCTTTAATCCAAAGTTTAAAATATTAAAACCATTTGAAGACAAATGTGCGCACGCGTTCGCGTGCGAGCGCACACACCCATATATTCCGATATACCTATATATAAACATGTACACATAGATACACTATATATACATATATATACATATATAAAGATAACGTATTAAAGTATATACATTTGTATAGACATATATAGGTATATACTCATACACGAAAAAAATAACTTCAATATTAATAACACAACTCAAATAGTAATAACAATAAAAGGTCAAAGTAAAAACTTTAATATTTAAAACGCCGGGTGGACACATCGTCCCCCGGGCCGAACGCACGACCATCGCTAGCGACGCGATGACCGCGCACCGGCGCGAAACCACCAATCACAATTAATCTTCGAAAAATTTAAACCGGGACCAAGAAAAGAGAAAAAAAAATTACGGACGTCCGCGGTCGGGGTGTGACAATTCTCCCCACCACAGACACTTTATGCCCCCAGAAAGTCACCAGGCCGCAAGTCAACTAAAAACCAAGTCTATGCCCAACATAACTAAAGGAACCAGAGAGGATTGAGAATCTCGGGGATGACCTTACTCAGCATAGGTCACACCCGACCGATTCAAGAGAGAAACTGGGGTCCGAGATTGAGGGGAGAACACGAAGGGGTTCTCCCCACCACAAGAACTCAACTAGTGCAAAAACGTTGACCATCTGAATAGACCACCTTGGGAAAGGGAGGGGGGGCCGACGCGGGAACTCCCAACCAATTCACCAACTCTTATAACACGATTACTACAGCACCTCTGTCGAAACCTTGAACCCACGACTAGAGTCAACAACTTCAACACCAGGGAAAACCCATAGAAAAACATTTAACCATTATCAAATTGGAGACATGATCCATCGAAGTCCACAAAGCATAACCACATCGACAACCTAACCAAAACGAGGACAACTCACACGAAAGTCAAACACACTTTTAAGAAGGACACGCGATTCGGAATATTACATTCTCACGACAAGTCCGCTTAGATTTATCAAAGAACAAGTCCATTGCCACTTTCTAGAAAAACAACACATTTACATAAACCAGACTACTTGGATTATAATAGAACAAGTTCATGATAACCCCATGGTAAAACAATGAACGTACAACAACGTCAAGACTTAACAGCAGAAAAAACAAGTACTAGAAGATCTTGATTGTTCCACTACTAACATAGAACACAAAGCCTGGACCAAGGCTTCACACCCCTGGGGACTCCTGACTGTGCGCGAGCTTCACCCCGAGACTTGTGGCTGGGGCTCTGATGGCTGAAGCATCTTCTGCCTCACAGTCAGGTACTGACATTCTCCAATCACAGCTTCCTCTTCAAGCGACGCTTCTTGCAAAACTTCTCCAGATGACCCAGACAACCACAGCGATGACACGTCTTCGGGGGTTTGCGACAAGACGGCTTTAAATGCCCGAAACGACCACACTGAAAGCATACCATCGAATGATCTGACGAACTGGAAGCTGGGACAAAATGGGATAACTCATTGGGGACAGGTATCTCTCGCGCCTTTTCCTCACCAGAGGGGGAACTCTTACGAACAACAGGGGATGCTGAAGTATTAGCCACCCGCACACCGGAAACCAACTCAGCCAAGAAAGCTTTCTCCACCAGCTTCTCGAAACAAAGGTCTTTAGAAGGGAGGACACGCTCCTTGATCTCTGGACGAAGACCTCCAGTGAAAAGAGAGGCCTTCATGAGCTCGTGCGATGCTACATCTGGAGAAAAGGGAATCAGTTCCTTGAAATGGTCAACATATGCCTTCACCGTCCGTTGACCTTGTTGAATATGCACAAGCTCTCTCTTTTTCCCCAACTTCACTTCCTCAGGTACAAACCATTGGATGAAAATGATTCTGAAGACATCCCACGTCATTTCACCTTGCGTTGACGGTGGGGTAACCACCTTCCACTGGTCCAAAGCTGGACCCTCGAACAACTCCATAATTACACGAACCTTAACATTATCGGGAGTTCCCAACATTCTAAAGACGCGCTCCACTTCCTCGAGCCATTCCACTGCCTCTAACGGACCCTGATCACCATGGAGAATAGGCAAAGTCTGAGGAGGACTAAAAACTGGGCATGACATATCCGAATCCTTAGAGACCTTTCTGGGCGGCATTTCCTGAGCGACATATAAAACACAAGGCCAAAACCCACATCAAAACGAAGCAACATCAATAAAAGCGCCTTCATCATAAACAGTCAGCAGAAGGGCCAAACAAATACAACACAACCCAAAATAAAATCTCCTCTTTAAAATTCCCTTTTCATTTTTGATTTCAAAACCACCCTTTCTCAAAATCACTTTCCAAAAAACAACCCGCTTTCAAACCAAAATCTTTCCAAAACCATTTCCTCTTTAAAACCAATTTAGAAAACAAGATCAAGCCCTTAATTTCAAATACACACCCAGGTAATCTCATGAACCGTTGCACATGTCTTCATCCACATTCCATTCATACGTGCATCAACACACACTTTCCATGCATTCTCACACATGTGCAAACGTTCATGAAGAGGACCTGTGGTTTCACCACAAACCATTCTGAACCAACTTCAAGCAAACAACCGTTTTCCAAATCAAGAGATTTCAGTTTCAAAACCCATTTCATATATTTAAAGTCCTTTAAAAGAAACCAGTCAAATTTTCAAAAACCCTTTTTCATTTCCAACAACGTACTTACACAGACCAAAACATAAGCAGCAACCAAAATTGCATCAATCACTGAAATGAGGGACTAGTAGTCACGCTCAACCTAGCGACATGGTAGTGGGCCATGTCCCAAGTCAGCGTCGACCACTAGGAGGAATTCAAACCACGTACTCAGACTCCACATGGGTCACTACTCCATGTGAAATCACGACGTAACATCGGCTTGCCTCCATTGTCATCTCTCAACCCAAGACAAACCAGAAAAGACAAGGACACAATTCCCGAACTACCCCTGGTAACTCGAGGATCAGTGCGAGCAAGAGTTCGCGACGCTCTTCCCGTACCTACCCCTCGAGTTCCGATAGTCCTAATCTCCTTCTACCGGACAACCCAAATAACAAGAACCACCTCTGATACCATTTTGTCACGAACCAACCCGGGTCGACCCTGAACCGGTCACCCAAGCCGGTCCGCGGCAAGTCCCGAGGGGCGTTCCCGATCCCCCCGGGATGGCAACCAGTGCCGGGCATTAAGACTTGATCGTTGGGAACGATTTCAGCCCAAAACAAAAGTAAATAGAACATAATAAATAAACACTAACAGCGGAAAAGAAATAAAAACCACACAACCACGTACCTCCATGTGACCTCTCAGGTCACCACCCAACTAGAGAGCAACCTCGCTCCAACACTGAGCGACTCAAAACAGAAGACCTGCGACTGAAAAGGTAAAAGATAGGCGTGAGCACAAAAGTACTCAGTAGGTGAGCCCCACAACAAATCCCAATGCACCGCTAGTAAATAAAGAATCTACCTATTTCAGGTTTGAACTACAATGTATAAAAGTATGCTTTTATAATGTTTCACTTGAAAAACTAAACACGAGCCATTACCCTTATCCTTTTTCAAAAGTTGAATTTCTTTTCATTGATTCTAAATTCGTTCTGAACGATAAAGAAGTGTTACATTTTCAGTTTTACTACACAAGAGAAAATCACATTTTTATTTAAGAACCATTTTCGCAAAACAACCAGTACAAGTGGTAAAGAAGAACTGAAAGTAAACAAGCAGGAAAGACAAGTGCAAGTAAAGGTAAGCAGACAAGGAAAACCAAGTGCAAGCAAAAGTAAACCAGAAGTTATCAGCAATAACCATGGGCGATCCTGAACATCCCTAGAAAACCCCTGGACGTACTCGGGTTCAGACTACCTGCCGGCATGGTGCTCCATAGTCAATAACCAACTGGCCGCCCTAACAGCCAACCAGTGGCACATCCCTCCTGGCCTGTCTGTAACTCCAGGGGGTACTAACCCGTCTAATCAGGGTTAGCAAGCAACCGTCACTCGATAATCTACAAGACGCCCAGGAACCCATAGTAGTTTTTGTAACACTGTGTAAGTGGGAGACCCGCGCACGCGTGACTCATCTCACCGCACTTGCCAACCCCTTACACGGACATCGCTACACGACAACCCTCGAAGGGAAGTCCCCCTGTAGAAATGCCCTCACAAGTACGTATATATATATAATCACTTCACATTCAATAAAGTGCCAATCGGGCCGTCATGTCACTTACATTTTGATCATTTAAGACTAAAGCATTTTTAAAGAGGGGTGACACACGCCATTTCATTGAAAACCAGAAACGCACTTAGAAATTTATTTAAGAAACTCAAATCAACATCTTAACCTGGAACACATTTGTTTCACAAGTAGAGTCACTTTCCAATCACCAAACGCACCCCACTTTTATCAAGAGCCAAACGGGCCTTTAATCATTTTTTTGAAGGAACACCATTTTCCAAATGAAATCCAAACTTTTGTTTGCGTAACAAAGGAAAACTTCTTTCATGAACCAAGAGCCACACATAAAGTTTCCAAAACAAGCTCAAAGGTCACACGACGTTTTCTCTAATCAAGGTTCTAAGAAAACACCATTTTCCATAAACAATACATCTACAAATTTACACACGCCAAAAACATTTCAAAACACCATTTTAACATGACTTTCATTATTCAGGAAGAACCATTTAGCAATACTACCATGGAAGCACAAAACTAAATCCAAGAAGAACACTTTTAGTGAAACGCTAGAATTAAAAACGGCTTTTATCATCAGCAGATCACCACACTATAAAAACTACTAAATTTTCCTTTAAATTTACTGAAATTCAATAAAAGGCAAGGAATAAATAAATTCTTAATTTAAAGGCGAGTGCAAAGGGAGACCTACCTCAAGATCCAAACGCGACGGTAAAACGACCCTGGAACCAAGGCGCGATGACACGACGTGTGTCCGAAGCCACGTGACAAAGTCCAACACCCTCGAAACTGAGGCGCGGAGACGACGGAACCTCAACGGAAAGTAGAACGACCCTTCGCGGACAACTGCGCTCGCTGAACAGTGGAAAAGTGCACGTCACTCAACCCGCAACAGAAAAAGGATTATTTAAAATTAAATAAAAACACTAAGATAAATATATATAGGTAAATAAATAATAAATACATGAATAAATAAATAAATAACTAATTAACAAATACACAAAGAAAACGAATAAATCAATAACTAAATAAATAAATAAATAGATAAATAAATGAATAAATAATTTATTAATCAATTAATTAATAAACAAATAAGTAAATAACTAAATAATTGATTAATTAACAAATACTTAATTGAGTAAATAAATAGACAATTAATTAATCAATCAATTAATAAATAATAATAATAATAATAATAATAATAAGAAGTTAATAATAACAAATATAATAATAATAATAATAATAATAACAATAATAATATGATAGTAATTAAAATAATAATAAATATATTAGTAATAATAATAATAATAATGATATTAATAATATGTTAATAATAATAACAATAAAAATAATAATAATAATATAATAATAATCATAATAATAAAGTAATATTAACATAATAATAATAATAATAAAATAATATTAACATAATAATAATAATAAAACAATAATAATAATATAATAATAATAACATAATTATAAAGTTATTAATATGATAAAAATAATTAATCGTTATAAAATTAAAATTAACAAACAAACCAAAATAAATAAATAAAAAAAAGAAAAAGACACAAACCTACAGCCTGGAGGGGGGGGGGTTCGCGCGGGTGGCGGCGGAGCAGGGAGGCTGGTGCGGGCGCGGCGGGGCGAGGCGGCAGGCCGGGACAGGGGGTGCGGGTCGGCGACGGCGAGCAGGGGTCGGTCGCGGCGGTCGGGGTCGGCGCAAGGCGGGGGAGCAGGGGGGACGAGGCCGGTTGGACGGGGAGGTCGGGTCGAGGGAAGGCGGAGCGCCGGACGGAGGAGAGGCCGGAGGCCGGCGGAGCAGGGCGGCATTCGGGGGTGAAGCGGGGCGAGCCGGGACGGGGTGGAGGCCGGGAGCGGCGAGCTCGGTGGGGGGTCGGACGGCAGGGGCTGCGGCGAGAGGAAGGAGGCCAGGGCGCGGCCGGTTCTGGCGAGGGAGGGAGAGGGAAGGGAGACCGGGTGTGCGGGACGGCGTCGAAGGGAGCCGGGGCTGGCCGGGTGCGGGTGCAAGGGAGAAGGGAGCGGCGGTCGGCTGGCGGAGGAAGGGAGAGAGCGCAGAGGGGGCTGCGGGAAGAAAGGAGAGAGAGAGAGAGGTGAGGGGGGGTGGCGGCTACGGGGAGAATAGGGGTAGGGTTAGGTTAGGGTCAACATATATATATACATATAAGATAAAACATAATAATAATATGAGGATAATATTAATAATAATATGTAAAAATAATAAAATACTATAATTATAATAATATACTAATAATAATATTGAACATAAGTAATTAAATAAAACAAATCCTAAAAATTAATAATGATTTATAGAAATAATAAAACTTTATTATAATAATAAAACCTTATAATAATATTAATATTAATAATTAGAAAATTTAAAATAATAATTATCTTTAATCCAAAGTTTAAAATATTAAAACCATTTGAAGACAAATGTGCGCGCGCGTTCACGCGCGAGTGCACACACCCATATATTCCGATATACCTATATATAAACATGTACACATAGATACACTATATATACATATATATACATATATAAAGATAACGTATTAAAGTATATACATTTGTATAGACATATATAGGTATATACTCTTACACGAAAAAAAATAACTTCAATATTAATAACACAACTCAAATAGTAATAACAATAAAAGGTCAAAGTAAAAACTTTAATATTTAAAACGCCGGGTGGACACATCGTCCCCCGGGCCGAACGCACGACCATCGCTAGCGACGCGATGACCGCGCACCGGCGCGAAACCACCAATCACAATTAATCTTCGAAAAATTTAAACCGGGACCAAGAAAAGAGAAAAAAAAATTATGGACGTCCGCGGTCGGGGTGTGACACGGCTAGTCCATAATAATATTATAACAATACATCATTGTTTAGTGAAACCCGGTATTGCGTACAACACACGCTATCGAGGAAGGTCGCGATTGCGTGTAATGTAAGCCAAGTCAGTGTTGAGTGTAGTTCAAGACTTATTTTTTGTTGCATATAACAGAATCCAACCATATTTCATTTATACATTGAATATATATATACTTATATATATATATATACTCAATTTTTTGTAGAATAACTACTATAAAATGAACTTGAAATTGTGTGTAACACGATCCCAGAAGAGTATTGCGTATACTGAAATCTAATACGGTGTTACGTATAGCGCAAGATAATATTGGTGTAGCATACAATAGAAGATATGAAAGAAATTAAATAGAATATATCTCATAAAATCTCGGGTTTTTACATTCTACCCCACTTAAAATGAATTTCTCCCTCAAAATTCGTCGGGGTTATAAATAGTTTACTACATGAAAGTTTCTTTCATAGAAACCCAAATCGTAAAAAGGAATACTAAAACATAATTTTAAAAAGTTAATTATGAAACATATCAGTTACCCAAATTAACTCATCAATATGTTTCCACATAGGAGAACATAGGTAAAAATATGGATATGGAAGAGAAACCTAACTATCAAGTTCTAACGGAGAGTGGTAGAGAACATGGCTATGAAAAATCCAATAATCACAAATCCATATATTTGTGATGATCTAAGATACCATCTGATTCATCGGATATTTGAAAACTATGACAACATTTTTTTTTTCAAGATCATTTCCCTAAATTGGAATAATATGAACTAGAAGAAATACTTACTTTATTTTGGTACAATCTCACTGTTGTTTGTGCCTTGAACAATTTCCACTTCATCTCTTAATGAAATGAAGTTGAATTTGTCATTCTTGAAGTGTTAGCAGATCATGTGATAGAATGATATTTCATTTCATATGTCTCAAACAAAAGGTTAGCCATAGTTACATACATAAGTCCATCTATGAAGAGATTAATCATATACAGTTCCTAAAATGGACTTATACTTCATCTATCATACCGCTTAATAAAATAAAACTAGTTTCTACTAACCAGGGACTTCATGTAGGCCAGTGGTAGGAGATAAAGGCCTGTCGCACTTCGGTTGTGGGTTCGATTCCCACAGCCTTGTCCGACGCAATGGGTTTTCGCCCATCCTATGGGTTGTCCTTTTTCTAAAACTACACTATTATAACATTCCTGCAATAATATCGAAAAATGTTCTAGCCTTAAACAATACTATATAATGTATAACTTAATTCATTCCAATCTTTAGGCTTATCCAAAATACTTCTATCCAAGATCATAGTATAAAGAAATCAATTACTAGATATGTCATATACCGAGCATGTGAATACCATCATTTATCCCCCATATATCATAAGATATATCTTGTTGGACCCATTACAAACATTTGAATTCCTTAATAATGTATTCTCTTCATAAATGAATACCCATTGAACCTTAGTGAAAACATGAATTCTATGAGAAATTTACTCTTTCCACATACCAAAATCCCAAAATTCTATATACTCAAACCATGATATCACTTTGTCCTTATACCAGTCATGAGCTCATTAATACTATCAAATATCTCATTGTCTCCTTATCCTTTAATTATGCACATATCATCTACCTTTAAAAAATATTTGAACAACCTTTCATGGTTACCAATACCATTCATCATATACTTTCAAAAACTAAAGGAAATACAACAGTGTAACAATCCTTAGATTTTTCTGTATTCCATAGTACCATACATTATTCTTGATAAACATTCAATCATTCCACTACCTTCTTCAACAACTGACTGAGCATCATCATTTCTTTCGTCTCATATATCATTTTTAGTCTCTTCATCATCATCAACATAAATACTACCCTTACGACCAGGTTGATTCGCTTTATGAAATTTTCCCTTAGAGCATTGTTTTGCATAATGCTCGTACATTCCAAATTTAAAAAATTTAACCATTGTTGATGTCTTAGAAACACCATTATCCTTGCCCATGGTGTTAATTGAACCTTTTCCTTTAAAATTACTAGATTTGTGTCCTTTTCCACACCCAAAGCATCTTCCGGTTCCTTTGAAACATTCTTTGTGATGCCTCTTACCACACGATTTACATGATGGAAATTGAACTTTCTTTCCTCTATGATCATCATGAAACTCCATCTTTCTCTTATTTGCTGAGTCAGGAAACTTACCAAAGTTGAGATTATTGGTCATATTATGAGATTGCTGATTATGCATAATAATGATTTTTGGACTTCCGAATCCCGTTTCATTTGGTTTCCCATGTAGAATATCATTCCATTTTCCATCATATTCTCAATTAACATGAATCCTAGATCGTGATCTCCTTGGTGCTTTTTGATTTGATCTCCAGTTATGGCAGGATTTGACCCAGCTTGGGAGGCTGAACCTGTAGGACAGGAGCGGGTCCTTAAAAACGTTTCTAATTCTCCGCAACTGAATCTGGCAACCGAGGGGACTTCAAAGAGAATCTCCTTTGCGGAAGTGGTTAAAGAACCAGAGAAAGATCCTCGCATGCGACAATCATTTGAGGTTGGTCATGCTAATCCTTCCTTCTCTAATTTCAGGGTTTCTCATTCGGGGATTAGGAAGAAAGGTTCGGTTGCGCACGTCAAAGCTGATGCTGATGCAGTGGCTGAGAGATTGAAATTGGGAGATCATTCTATCATAGCCAGGCTGATCTTTCCGAAGGGCTCGCAACCCTAGAGGTTAGAATATCTCAAGTCACGTTTAGTTGATATCTGGGGATTTGATACCTGGAACTGTGTCTCGCTCGGTAAGGGTTTCTATCATTTGCTATTTCCTTCTGAGGATCACAAACTGAGAGCCTGGGGGTTTGGATCCATTTCATTTAATCCTGGGGCTTTGCACATCCGAGAGTGGGACAAATCTTTTAACCCTTTGGAGATGGGTAGCTCTGTGGTTCAAGTCTGGATTAGAATCTTTGGTTTAAATTGGATCCTATGGCATCCCAGGATTCTTTACGACATTTCGCTTGCTATAGGGGTGCCCATTAGAATGGATAAAGAAACTGAATTGGCCAGATATGGGCATTTTGCCAGATGTCTAGTTGAAGTGGATCTTTCATCTACTTTAATTGACAAAATTTGTTTATCTACTGATGAGGAAGAAATTAGTTTGAGAATTGAGTATGAAAGCTTACCTAGATTCTGTTTTGATTGCAAAGTTTTAGGGCATGATTCCTCTAGCTGTAGGAGGAATCTATTTTGTTCAAATTGTTCTATGAGGGGGCATGATATTAAATCATGTACTAAACTGAATGACATGCTTCATAATCAGAAAATGGCTGATTCTTCGGATCTGAATATTCAAGGATGTTACACAATGTCACCTCCCAAAAAATCTTGGGCTGCCATGGTAGAAGAAGGGCAATCTGTGCTCAAAGACTTGCAGCCTCCCTGTCCTGGCAATGTAGAACATCCACAAAAAATCATTTCTGATATAAGGTATACTCCTGTTTCTGACCCTGCTTCTACAAGGAGTGCTGATCCTGGTTTAAGAATCTCAGAATTGGCTGAAAACGTTCAGGCCGCTCCTTTACCAGATCAGTCTCCCAAGGAGACGGTTCTGGACTCTATACAGAATAGACCCTCTTCGGTGGCTGCCCCTGTTTCGAATGTTGTCACAAAGAACTGCACTGCTGCTTCTGAATCTCTCCATGGGGAGGCTAGACAGAATGTCCTTCCTTCTATGGACACTCAGCTAGTGGCACCTATCATGGCTGGAACTCCAGAAACTTTGAGGAAAAACCCTGATGTGAGTAATGAGGCAAGAGTTCCTTTTTTGCAGGAAACTGTTTGTGTGCAGGAAGTTTCAGGTAATGAAGATCAGAAGAAGAAAAGAATGGAAGATGAATGGCAACATGCTAAAACCCGAAGTCAAAAGAAGAAAGAAAAGAAAGACCAAATGAAGAGGAAGGAAGAGGCTCAAGCAGGCAGTTCTGATGAAGATGTTGAATCGATTCTTCAACAAGCCAATGATATTCAAGAAGCTTATAGTGGAGGAAGAGGCAGAGGCAGGACAAGAGGTCGTATTAACATCCAACTTTGGAACGAGATGAGAGAAAAAGAACGTATCATAGGGGAAAAGCTGAGGAAAAAACTTGGCATCCATGATAAAGAGAGATAAGTTTGTCTGTTTTCATCCCCCTTTTTTGTACTTCTTTGAACCTTTTCTCTTAATAATAATCCTGGGCTTTTCCCTTTTTTAAAAAAAAATGAATCCTCCTCCTTACTGCCATTTCTAAAAATCCAAAAATAATAGTATGAGAGGTAAAACTCATACAATAAAAACAACATAATCAAGGGGGATTACATTCAATCTCTAACATCTTATGATTAATTCTATGATCGTTACTGTAATTCTCGGACTATAACTTATACTTATACTTAACCTTAGATACGTCCCTAGACATACCTAAAAAATATATCTAGGTATCTCACTAAAGTTTTCGCATCCTAGTTTCTAAAGGTTAACTAATCCTTTCCTATGATACCAACTGTAGAGACCCATGCTTGATGTACCTAGAAATTACATTAATTTTGTGGAATACTTAATACATAACAAAAACAGACACACAAGGACCGTAATAGTTTAGTGTCTTTGGAAACTCGGGATATAATCTACTAATCGTGGTGAAAGATCTTCAAAATCTCCTATAAAGATCATCCCTTTTTTTCTCTTACCTAAAACATTTATTTAAATCCTAGGGAAATGAAAACATAAAAATGGTGAGCTCAAATGCTCAGTAAGGGTAAACATAGAGAATAGAAAACAATACATAAACATTTGAATGCCAAAACATGAACACAAAATCTAAACATCAAAATCTTGAGCAAAGACATAAATCTTGGATGTATGTAAGTAATATATCATAATGGAACCTAAATCATGATAAAATAGCATGGGAATAAAACATCTAATTGTGGAAAACCATTAACCACGTGATATGATATCCATAGTAGCAAAGGCATTGCTGCCAAGACCATCTTAGTGGACAAAGTCCCTTTCTGAATCGAGTTCAATCCTCATTCCAGTCTTGTAACGCTGAACCAGATTAACTTACCATTACAGCCATGTCAATATCATGAGATATAAATATTTACCCAATGCATTGGTGGGAGATATATATCCCACTCGTCTCATAATGAAATCATTCTTACCTGTGCCACAAAATAAACATACATCATTCATAATAACCCAATGAACAAAATGGGTTTCATAAACATCATCCCATCATAACATCATCCATATAAAATAAATGGATATCATTTCATCATAAGAAAAAACAAACCATATAAATAATAGATACATTATACGTGAAACATAAACATACATATTAATTTCATCTTATATTGAAAATAGTTTTGATAAAACACTTGAAATAAATTCTTAAGGAAAATATCCTTTCTTCTTAAAAATCATTTTATTTTAAAAAAAATGCCACACAATTTTAAAAGAAAATTAATTTGTTGAAAATAATAAAGAAATCTTATGGAGTAATCTTCATGAGAATAAGGCTTTATGAAACCGTAAAAAATCTGTGCATGCCATATAAGTTAAAAAAACATTCTCCTCGTACTTTTGTTGAAAAAGTCAAAAAGTACCTCATATGGTAAACAAAAGAAAGATTCCTTACATATCATGTAGTGAAAGTCAAAAATGGGTAAAAAGTACTTTAAACATACATGAATCCATTTTTATAAAACAGGGACATGGATGATAAATACAACCCCAGTAAATACTTACGAATAAACAATCTCTGATAAAAACGAGATTGGAAAAGTTATCCCTTACCTTATGTATGATATGCTTCGTATGTATCCGAACCTCCTGTATAATGATATAAATAATGTCATTGAATTATTATAGAATCATATTCATTGTTATGATATCATATATGGTTCACTTATGACTTTATATTACCCGTTCTTTTGTAAATTCATGTTAAAGTAGTGTTTTGGGTAAAATAGTTTCATTTATCGTCCGTGTTTGGACTTGTTGTTCTTGATATTATTTTTACATGTATCATGATTTACTTATTTCCAGAATATAAATCATGATTAATATATCATATATATTCAGTATATATATATATAATAGATAGATAAATGAAATGAAATACACCGTTCATGGAGACGGTGGGTCGTACGTACGCATGAACGTTGTTTTCCTTTACTTATTGACTTGAATGGAAGTAAGTAGATGATATATATATATATATATAAATACAATAGATTTATCATGTCATATATTTCATTATTATTCATTATATATACTTTATAATCATTCTTGAGTGGTTAACATGGAGAATGAATATCATCACGTTGTGGAGACGGTAATCCGTACGTATGCACGAGCGATTATATCATTCCCATAATTATTTAATTGAATTAGAGTGGATGATATAATATATTAGAATCATTATTATGTTATTATAACTATAAATAGTAATTATTTACACCATTATACACATCCAAGTAAGGTGGTGGTCGAAAAACAAATTACACCCCGGCGTGGAGACGGTATTCCGTACGCACGCACGCGTGATGATTTCATTTTCCGTAGGATGGATAGAAGGTGAAATGGGGTTGTTTAATATTTATAATATCTTTTAATTCTATTATTTATACTTATTGTATTACTTTACAATGAAACAACTGAAGAAGAGGAAGTTGAAGAAGAAATAAACTTGAAAGAATCAGTAGAATAGATTACCTCATCTTCGACGCACCTCTTGTACGCTTCCTTTTAAGGCACTAGAGTTGGTCTTTTGAGATGAAAAAACCTCTATAATGTTTCTAGGGAAGTGGAGAAGAGAAATTGTTAGGGTTTGTCCGAGCTTGAAGTCTCAAAGTTGTGTAAAGAGAAGAGGGAGGAGGTTCCCTTTTATAAGGGTGGAGACAGGCGCCTTTGGAAAGTGTGAAAATATTATTTTATTATAAACTTATCTTCTGTTTTAAAAGGTACAAAAATCATTAAAGATATAGATAATATGACTCATGGTAGAAATAAAATATTCCAATCATAATTGGACATGTTTTGTATAATATTTAAATCATTATAATCTTATTTATTTAAATCATTTATTAATGAGGTAAATACTACATCATTATTGTGTCATAAATAATTTAATTTATTAGATGTCTAAAAGTTATAAAACAAATACCATCATGTAGGAAATATTTTTATATTTCTAATGAATATTTATATTAGAAAATATAATTTATATAAATCCTTATAAAAATTATTTACTAAAAGAATTTTGTTAATGTCAATTTTGTCTTTACATTAAATTAATTAATCCAAATTGTCATTATCACTACCATGTGGCTCAATGGGATCCCAAAATCGACCCAAGGATTTCCATGGTCAGCCAATACTCATACAATAAGGTTGGGACAAGTGTTAAGGTAATTTGGAAATATTATAATATTCTTTTAACCTTGAATTACACTATTTACCTTTAACCGTGGTAAATAAAAGTCAAAAGTTACTATTCGCCAAAAATTATTTTCATCTTATTGAACCACATTTTAATTCTTGATAACAACCATGTATGTTAGATTTTTTAAATTCAATTCACAGAAGTGGTAAAATTTCATTTAAATGAAAGAGTCATCTTTTTTAACTACCACTAAGTGGTTTCACTATTCATCAAAAATTGATGTTTTTCAGAAAAATACCAAAAATTCAGCCTAAGATATATTTGATATTCCAAATCCAAAAATGATGTATATTTTTCCAAATTATAAACATTGAAGTGGTATTAATTAATTTTAAAAGTAATTCTAGTTATCAAAACAAATAGCGTTTTTTTAAAAACAATAACTATCAAATGATTGACACTTGTTTATGTCCAATTTCAAAGTAAATATAATTCCAATGGCCAAAATTAGATTAAATGGTCAAAATATATTCTAATTAAACTTTAAAACCAATTAAAAAGATAATCGAACTATATAAAATATTACGATGAAAAAATTTGTTTTTAATTAAAATATACCGTGTTTTTACTATTCATTAAAATATGAATGTTATCAGAATAATATGAAAAATTTATCCCAATTAAATTTTTATATCTTGATTCCAAGGAAGAATTTTATTTTTTCAAATTGATCTTATAAAAATTTCAAAAACTAGATTTAAAATGGGTGCGCCATCAAAAGGCGGCAGAACTCCATTTTTTAAAACATACTTATTTTACCCAAAAAATTTATTTTGTTCTCATACCATGTTCTAGAAAATTTGTAAGATGAATAATAATGTTATAAAATTCAAAATATATTTAATATTATTCATAATTTCTAGTTCAAAATAAAATTATAACAATATATCGTTGTTTAGTGAAACCCGGTATTGCGTACAACAAACGCTATCGAGGAAGGTCGTGATTGCATGTAATGCAAGCTAAGTCAGGGTTGCGTGTAGTGAAAGACTCCTTTGTTATTACATATAACAGAATCCAACCATATTTCATTTACACATTGAATATATATATATATATACATATATATATATACACACTTAATGTTTCAGAGAATAACTACGATAAAATGAACTTGAAATTGTGTGTAACACGATCCACAAAGAGTATTGTGTATACTACAAGCTAATACGGTGTTGCGTATAGTGCAAGATAATCTTGGTGTAGCATAAAATATAAGATATGAAAGAAATTAAAAAGAATATATCTCATAAATTCTTAGGGTGTTACAAAAAACCCCTTTCCCATGCAGAAAATATCGGCATCAGAAGGAGTTTGAGGTGCAGGTTGGGAAACGTATGTGCCACCAACACCAGGACCAGGTTTTCCATGTCGGTAAAATTCCACACGGACCCCATGACCTCAAGCATGGAAAATTCTATGCAACCGACACTGGGACAAGGTTGTCCCCACCAGTCGACTTCCGTGTGGACCCAATGACTCTGAGCACATATAAATAGAAGGGAGATGCTTCCACTTCTGGTGGCTAAAGAATCTGAACTGTCTCCTCTGTGTAGAATTCACCTCTTCTGTGCAAAAAAGATGACTTCTAGGTACGATATTTTCCACGACAGGTCTCCCTAGGGACTGCCTTCTCATAGGACACCTAGTGTCTGACCCTCTCCCAATTCCTCACATACAGAGCCTATTACGTGCAAGCCCCTCCACCTACGTGAAAAACACTGGCCCCCTTTTCCATGCATTGGTTCCAGTTTCATGCCTATTGCACACAAACATCATCTATTGCTCACACACCTTCCTTTATGCTCACCCCGCCCTTTTCTAAACAACTTCTCCAATTGTGCACCTATTGCACACAAACCTTCTTTTCCAATCACCCCAGCCTTTTCTGCACAGCTGCTCAATTTACGTGCAACACAACCTCCTTGTGGGAACTCTTTCACATGTTTTTGATGTCCCTCTTCAGGGAATAATCTTCAGGCGCTTCTTACACCCAAAACATCTATGTTGCACACCCTTATCTCATACGTCCCTCTAGGCTAGTATGAAGTAACATCAAAGTCCCTTGTGTGGTGCTTCGTTTTTCATTGCTTCACCTCATTATTCTTCAGAAAGGCCCTCTAACAGCTATTGCTTCATCACATAGCCACTGTCACGAACTGAATCTGGTCGCCGCCAAAACCGACACCAAATCCAACCCGTGACAAGGCCTAAAGTGTGTTACCAATCCCCATGGGATGGTACAAGTTCCCGGGGTAACATATAATGATAATTGGGAACGGTTTACCCGATTTTATAATCATTAAACAACAAACAAACTCAATATAAAAATATGGATTTTTCAACTAAAACCATCTTTTACAAAATTTCAGAACTGAATTACACAAGATAAAACTATGTTTAAAGACCCTTACAAAGGTAAAGAAACAAATAGGGACAGCCCAAGAACCCTCATGGCAAGGGGTGCCCCCTTAAGCCATCTCCACAAGACTTCACCACCAAGGACCTTCCAGAAACCCGAACCACTGGAACTAAAAACATTACCCAACCTGCGACAAAAAAAATAACCAAGTCTACTTACACCCAAGGGTGTAATTAGGGTGTTATCCAAATCCCAATAGGATACCACCACTAATATATTCCATGTGATAAACATTTAATGAAAAGAATCATGCAAGTTTTCTAAAACATGAGATGCTAGATAAAATTTCTAAAAGATCCAACATTAAATAAAAACATTTTTCAGGTGGAATAATTTAAAGAATACAAACATTTAAAATAAATACCATAGATACTGAATTTTCCAGCCTCTCATACTGTATTCCTATGGTAAGAAAAAAATATCCCGTGAGCACAAGCAATGGAAAATAACCCCTAGACACTAGCTAGCTGTGGGTCCCAGTTACCTCGTATCTCGGTGAAAGTAACCATCACACATATTTGTTCTCATGCACAAGACACTAGTAGGGAAAATACCCATAACCTAGTGGTCCCTAATAATCATCATCATAGTTTATTTAGAGTTGTAAGTGTCAATCTTTCTTAGTGAAACTGAGGCCAAACCCCACTGATTCACTAGCATACTAGTACACGTCCACCCACCTAGATACCCGGGTTTTCCCTTTGTGCTCAAACAAGTTCAACAAGTCAAGATATATACTTTTCGCATGAAAATATCGTTTCCATATCAAAAATTCACCAAACAGCCCACATGTATACCACACAAGTCACAAAAGTACACTTGTCATTCAAATTGATTTTGAAATCCGACTCATACAAAAATAGCCCACAACACTCTTCACATTACATTAACACTTCTACAAATCCTTTATAAAATTTTTATAAACAATTCCAAGACATTATAACTCACATAACAGCCCACTCAAATAACATATAATACCACTTTCATCAACAAAATTCAATTTTCACAACACACTCACACAAAACAGCCCACAACCATGTTTTGCAGCTCTCTTTCCATTTTCAAAAACATTTCAGCACTTTATAAAACATTCTAAAAAAATTTTAAATCTTAAAAAACCACAATAAATTTCAAAAACCCCTATTAGGTGAACACACCCCCCAAATAGTACATATACACCCTTTTATACACTTTGTTTAACCGAACAAAACATTCACAGTTTTCATAAAACAACTCAAGGGATGTAATTATGTCTTACACAGAAAACCCATTTCAAAACCCCCATTTAAGACCAAAACCATACCAATTCCTATCAAAAATAGAATTTTTATCCCTAGATACATTTATAAAAACACATTCAAGTGTTATAAAATAACCTTGAATAATACCATTAAAGATACAAATGAAAACACACATTTTTCTAAAATGACCTCAAGAAGTATGACAATATTTTACACATCAAACCTATTCAAAAACATTCTTTTTAGGACCAAATGACACTAGAAAATTCCCAAACCAGAATTTTCAGGCCAAACAAAATTTACGAAAACAATTTCATAAGTTATAAACCACACCCAAATAAAACCCCATGAGTTACACATGAAAACACCCAATTTCATGTTAAAAAACAACTATAAAATTATAAACATAACCAAATCAATCATAAAAAGTTTTCACAACACACCCATCATATGGGAAATTTTAAAAATGGTTAAATACATCATGCTAACTCATCAACAATTGTTTACACATGGAACCACCTACGTTTTGAGTCAAAACCCTTGAATCTTGGTGTGAAACCTCAACCGCACCTCCGCCGCACCACAAGGATGTGAAAACAAACCCTAAACCATAATATTTCACCAAAAATACCCCAAATAAATCCCTAGGTATGAACCCTAACTTCTGGACACTATAAATTTATGAAAGTGGGAGGAAACCTGAAAGAGAAGGAAGGAATTGAAGAGAGAAACACATACCCAAAATAATCATGAATCAAACGACTCAAAATACACTAGCATCTGAATTTGAAAACATACAAACATTCTTGGGAGGTTTGAACCAAGATTATGAGATCTTTTAGGAACTGTAATTGGGGAAAAGAGTAAAAATAGAAGAAGTTATTAAAGGATCAATTTACCTCTCAAAATCCGGACGATTTCCGAAATCCAGTCACGTTTTGACAATTTTCCCGATTTTATCGAGCTCCAAATTGTGGGAGAAGGGAATGGGGTCGCGCCTTAGGTACGTGGACTCGGGTGAGAGTTGAAATCACCGAAGAAACACAAATAGTGAAGGAGATATAAAATAATTAAAATTTATTTTTAATGCAGAAAATGGGCTTTCGGGCAGGCCAAATCCCTTACATAAAAACCCATATCCACCATGATTATGGATTTCTAAATGGTCCAAATAAATATGGTGGTGTTAATATGTCAGGGTATGACAATTAGGAATTGGAATGGATGAAAAATTTTGAAAAATGAAGGAGTTATAAAGGAATCAAAATTTCTTTTTAAATCTGGAATTGGGCTCACGGTTTTGCCCAATTCATAAAAACTCCCCCATTCCTCCATAAATGCTTGGGAAACCCTCAAAAAAAGCATGAATGGAAATAAATTGGAATTTAACTTTAAAATAAGTCGTGTATGTGACAATTCTCCCCACCATGAAAACTTTTCTCCCCGAAAAGTCACATCAAGGCCAATGCAACAACCAATCCCAACTGAGAAACCAAGAGGTACTCCCTTGCCAGGTTTCACCCCCAAAGGCCAAAACACCTCCAGTGATCAATTAAGGATTACTATCACAACCAAAACATACAACAATTTCATGAAATGATCAATCACATTCATAATTTATCCCAAAAAAATCTCCTCAAACACTATCCGAACAAGACTCAAGCAATTCACCCAAACGAACAACAACATCGAACAAGGTTACACATACCTTTAACTAAACCATTGGGAACTCTCCAATCCCAACGTTTACTCATGGAATTTGTTGGTAGGTAGATAGTTCCGAATAAGACTACCTTCTTCCAAGCCAAGACCATGGATAAATCTGAGTTATTGGTACGGGGTGGACACAAATAGGCTCCCTGCCAAAAGAGACAACCTATATTTTTCTGAGACAGAATCAAGATACTAACAGGGGAGGCCTGAACGGACTCCTTAGTACAAAAGGTAGAATTCCATTCAATTTTTCTAAAGGAATGCACATGAGAATCATAGTGGGTCTCCCCACTGTAAGAACTAACCATCTTAACTGACCAGCATGGGCCGACACAGATATGGCCAAAAAATATAAATGATTTGGGAAGGGCATAGGGTTAGTCTGCACGATTTGGGAAACCATGCACTAGCTGTGCAGATCATTCTTTCTGCATGGTTTCCTGGAACATGGTCACTACTAATCGTGCACAAACTGTGTCCTCATTATTTCTATCTAAATTTCCAACCATTCTCTAATGACTCCATGAAAACCAAAGTGGGAGGGAATGACATTACGCGAAGTCAGGGGTACAAGGCCCTCCACCTATTTCCACCGAACGGGAACAAAATAGAAAATATGATGACACCAGAGGTTTAAAATCTTCCTATATTTAATAATGGGGATAGGACATTGTACAAGGGTTTAACTGAACTTGGGATTTCCCATAACTATGATCTGGCTTCTCTCCGAGACCTATAGCTGGAGCTCAAATGATTGAAGCATCTTCGGCCTCATAGTTGGGATTTGGAAACCCCTTGGCTGATAATTATTCTTTCGATGCAACCAACAACTACACTGAAATACCCGATATGTTTTCCATGACATAACAAATTCCAAACTCACATTACCCTAAATCGATGTTTCACTGAAACAAGGGATTAGAAAATGCACACACAACATTCCTTGTTTCTTCAGGTGAGAAACAATAGAAGTAAGGAACACCTAAACTCACCTTCCTCTAAAATGGAATATTGTGATGTTTTTTCAAGGGAGACATTCTCCCAACATAACAGGGACTCTCAGAGGATTTCTCGACTTTCACCTATATGGTCAATCGAGAACATGACATCCTAAGGAATCACGGAACATGACCATTGCGACTGATATACACAATGCATGGAGAGGGACCTTATACGACATCCCCAAACAACACACAATTATAGAAAGTGGCTAAAATGTCCTATCATGACAATATTTCCCACACCGGTGGTTTAACATGAACTCATGCTTCATAAAAACTTTGAAGAACCCAAATTCCCTCTTAGACACCATCGAGACACTCATCCACACTAACAACCCTAGACCACATCCACCTTCAACGAATCACGAAACTTAAGAAACTAAGGTCTCTTTCAACCTTCCACAAGAACTCTCCCGTTACAAGAGGATATAAAAATCAAATAAAGGAATGGGTGTAGACTCAATCTACAGATCTCAAGAAAAAAAATTTCCTTATATTGATCAACTGGAGGATTTTCGAATGGAAAATCAATCTTGGTTGCACTTTAGTTATGCATTAACCCTTAATGGGGGCATACCTTATCCAATAAGAGAACCTAAAGACCCAAACAAGCTGGTCCGTTGGTCAAAAAGTACCAAATATCAGATCCAAACACATTAAGGGATCCACCATAAAGGTGTCCCGAAACATATCTTGGAGGAGACTACTAACCGGTCCTTCTACCCAGCTTACCGACCAAACACAAACTCAAAAAACAGTTCGAACAGGAGGGGTTCTTGGACTCAAAACATCCCACACAATCAATATTTTCCAAAAACATATAATATAAACCATCTCAAACAATTCATCAAGACATCATGTTTCTCTTTAAACACCATTCATTGAAAAAAATTGTTCAGCGGTTAGCGCATCCACCAATGGTACCCCATGGGCCTTACACATGCATGTTTCTGTGCCACACCGGGCACCCTCCTCATATCCATCCTGACACTCTTCCAGTCATGTCATCAACCATACATCTTCCCATATAACCCCATTCATGTGGTTTCTCTTGAAAATACCAATGGTTAAAACAAAAATTATTTCCACTTTTCAAAACCAAAATGGTCAACCAACACATCCTTTTTCTCAAAACCGCTAACAACGAGATCAAAATCCCAACTCACATCTTAAAAAAATGGTCAGAAAGACACAACCATTTAGAAAATAAATCACTTTCAAGATATTCACATCAATTTCAAAACATCTCATCCCATTAAAACACCCTTTGATTGTTTAGAAAACTCTATTGGAAACACTTTTCAAAACCAACTTCAATATAGTTCCTGCTTTAAAAGGAGGTGTTAGCACACCATTTTCCATTTCAAAACAATTATAAAAATTAAGTTCCACCATTTCATAAATCAAACCATTCCATATTTATTTGAAAATCATTTCACAAAAACATTACACTTCTTAAAACCAAAGTGAGAAGATTTCAAAACCTAAGAACAAAACAATGTGAGAGGAAACCAGTTTCAGTGGGTGATTTGGGCATATAGTTGGCATCCATACTCCAATCACTTCACTATCACAGAGAGTGTTCTAGGGAATATTTGTGGCTCCACATGGCTTGTCAAGCCCTATGAGCTCACTAGGACCATTAACCCAACTCTCTTTTCATTTCCCCTAATCATCATCGAACCAAGAAAACCAAAGGACTTAGATAAATCCCACCTTCTGCTGGAAACTGGAATCCCATTATGAGGTGGGGTGATCAGGAACACTACAAATAATAGGAATTAAATGTCCCAACAAACCTAACTCCATACTATCCTAACTCTTCCCCAAATAACATGACTCAAAGAGTTAACCTGAACCTCCTTTGATACCATTTTGTCACGAACCGAATCTGGTTGCCGCCAAAACCGACACCAAACCCAGCCTGTGACAAGGACCGAAGGGCGTTACCAATCCCCACAGGATGGAACAAGTTCCCGAGTATCATATAATGATAATTGGGAACAATTTACCCGATTTTATTAACATTAAACAGCAAACAAAATCAATAAAACAAATCTGGATTTTTCAACTAATCCCATCTTTTAAAAATTTTCATAACTGAATAACATAAGTTAAAACTATGTTTAAAGACCATTAAAAAGGTAAAAAACAAATAGGGACAGTCCAAGAACCCTCATGGCAAGGGGCACCGCCCTTAAGCCATCTCCACAGGACTTCACCACCAAGGACCTGCCTGAAACCCGAACCACTGGAACTAAAAACTGTACCCAACCTGCGACAACAAAAATAACCAAGTCTACTTACACCCAAGGGTGTAATTAGGGTGTAAGACAAAACCCAATAGGATAACACCACTAATAGATTCCATCTGATAAACATTTAATGACTAAAAGCATGCATGTTTTCAAAAACATGACATGCTAGATAAAATTTCTAAAAGATGCAACATTAAATAAAAATAGTTTTCAGGTGTCATAATTTAAAGAATAAAAAAATTCAAAATAAATACCATTTATACTGAATTTTTCAACCTCTCATACCATATTCTGATGGTAAGAACAAAATATACAGTGAGCACAAGCAATGGAAAATAACCCCTAGGCACTAGCTAGCTGTGGTTCCAAGGTACCTCGTATCTCGGTGAGAGTAACCATCACAAAAATCTGTTCTTGTGCACGAGCCACTAGTAGGGAACATACCAATAACCTAGTGGTCCTCAATAATCATCATTATAGTTTAGTTATATTTGTAAGAATCAATCTTTCTAAGTGAAACTAAGGCCAAACCCCACAGATTCACTAGCATACAAGTACACGTCCACCCACCTAGATACCCGGGTTTTCCCTTTGTGCTCAAACAAGTTCAACAAGTCAAGATATATACTTTGCACAAGAAAATATCATTTCCATATCAAACATTCACCAAAAAGTTCACATGTATACCACACAAGTCACAAAAGTACACTTTTCATTCAAATTGATTTTGAAATCCGACTCATACAAAAACAGCCCACAACACTCTTCACATTACATTGACACTTCCACAAATCAATTAAAAAAATTTATAAACCATTCCAAGACATTATAACTCACATAACAGCCCACTCACATAACATATAATACCACTTTCATCAAAAAAAAATCAATTTTCACAACACACTCACACAAAACAGCCCACAACCATGTTTTGCAGCTCTCATTCCATTTTCTAAAACATTTCAGCACTTTATAAAACATTCTAAAAAATATATTTAAAATCTTAAATAACCACCATACCTTTTAAAAACCCCTATTAGGTTAACACACCCCCCAAACAGTACATATACACCCTTTTATCCATTTTTTTAACCAAACAAAACATTCACAATTTTCATAAAACAACTCAAGGGGTATAACTATGTCTTGCACACAAAACCCATTTCAAAACACCCATTTAAGACCAAAACCATACCAATTCCTATCAAAAATAGAATTTCTAGCCCTAGATACATTTATAAAAACACATTCAAGTGTTATAAAATAACCTTGAATAATACCATAAAAGATACAAATGAAAACACACATTTTCTTAAAATGACCTCAAGAAGTATAACAATGTTTTACACATCAAACCTATTCAAAAACCTTCTTTTTAGGGCCACATGACACTTGTAAATTACCAAACCAGAATTTTCAGGCCAAAAAAATTAATAATCCAATTTCATAAGTTATAAACCACACCCAAATAAAACCCCATGAGTTACACATGAAAACACCCAATTTCATGTTAAAAAGCGACTATAAAATTTAAAACATAACCAAATCAATCATAAAAATTTTTATCACCACACCCAAAATATTAGGAATATGAAAAATGGTTAAATATAGCAAGCTAACTTATCAATAATTGTTTACACAAGGAACCACCTACCTTTTGAGTCAAAACCCTTGAATCTTGGTTCGAAACCTCAATCACACCTCCGCCGCTCCACAAGGATGTGAAAACAAACCCTAAACCATAATATTTCACCACAAATACCCCAAATAAAACCCTAGGTATGAACCCTAACTTCTGGACACTATAAATTTATGAAAGTGGGAGGAAACCCTAAAGAGAAGGAAGGAATTGAAGAGAGAAACACATACCCAAAATAATCTTGAAGTAAATGAATCAAAATCCACCAGCATCTGAATTTGAAAACATCCAACCATTCATGGGAGGTTCGGAAAATGATTAGGAGATATTTTAGGAACTGTAATGGTTGAAAATAGTAAAAATAGAACAAGTTATTAAAGGATCAATTTACCTCTCCAAATCTAGACGATTTCTGAAATCCATTTAAGTTTCGACCATTTTCTCGATTTTATGGAGCTCCAAATTATTAGAGGAGGGAATGGGGTCACGTCTTAGGTATGTGGGCTCAGGTGAGAGTTGGAATCACTAAAACAACACAAATATTGAAGGAGATATTAATGAATTAAAATTTATTTTTAATGTAGAAAATGGGATTTCGACCAGGCCCAATCCCTTACATAAAAACCCATATCCACCATGATTATGGATTTCTAAATGGTCCAAATTAATATGGTGGTGTTAATAGGTCAGGGGATGACAATTAGGAATTGTAATTGATGAAAAATGTTGAAAAATTAAGGAGTTATAAAGGAATCAATTTTTATTTTAAATCTGGAATTGGGATCACGGTTTGGCCCAATTCATAAAACCTCCCCCATTCCTCCATAAATGCTTGGGAAACCCTAAAAACAAAGCATGAATGGAAATAAAATGGAATTTAACTTTAAAATAAGTCATGTATGTGACAGCCACGCTAATATGGGACACTCAATGGATCACTCCATGACACCCCCTCACCATGGAAATGTTAATGCCTTCCCTTCCTCAAGGGATGATGGGTATCAGTTATGTAAGTCTGAGTGGGAGCCGAGTGAACTCTCCTCATCTGAGGTGTAGGATGTTAATCTAAAATGCATCATCATTCTCAACCCGTGACATTAAACTATGGCCTCACCTCATTCCTTCTACACGGGGAGCCCAATCTTGGACATTCTCTACGCACACTGGTCCCCCCGGGAGTGAGATCTTCCTCACATAGATTGATATCCTCTTTGTCAGGGTGGAGTTTGTCCACGGGAAAGGGAAACCATCTTGGTGTATGCCCCTAGCATTCATGAAAGATGTAGTACTATTACTCCTCATTTCTTATTCTTTGTAAAGGACCAGAGGGGTGATGCGCACCAGAACCCTCCTCTCTTCCGTGCCAAACCCCTCTGGAATTTGCCACCTCCCAGGCCTCCATCCTAGAGAAAGCCCCAACCTCCATCTCCCTGGGCTGAGAACCATGCGTAAGACCATGTTCCCTCTTTGCGCTATGAACCACGCATAATCCCTTGTTTGCTTTTTTGTCTGCTAACCACGTGTAATCCCCACTCGAATTCCCAAAGATGCACCTTTTGCAACATGATCATCAAGTCTTTGTTGCCTCTTATTTCACACATCAAGCATGATTCACGTGGGATTTGAGTAAGCATTGAACATTACATCCTCTATGGGCTGCCTTAGAGTGTAAGCCGCTACACCTCTTCTGAACTACGTGGACTTTGATCCTTTTTAAGGAAAGGTACGTATGAAGCCTCCCTGAGGTTCAATCCCAACAACCATTGGTCCCGACCACTTCACGTCGGCTCACCCAAAACCATTCTGAGATACTTGGAATTTAATCCATGTCATGGTAAGGTATTTAGGAAGCCTCCATGAGGTTTAATCCCAACAACCATTGGTCCCGACCACTTCACGTCGGCTCACCCAAAACTATTATGTACTATGTGGACTTTTATCCTTTCCAAGGCAAGGTATGTTGGAAGCCTCTCAGAGGTTCAAGCCCAACATGTACTGGTCTTGACCCCCTTCATGTTGGTTCAAAAAACCCATTCTAAACTATGGGTACATTGATCCTTCCCAAGGATAGGTACATAGAAAGACTCCCTAAGGATCAATCCCAACAACCATTGGTCCCGACCACTCCACATCGGTCCACCACCATCCTGCATGATGGTAAACGATATGCCTCTTTTGTATAACATGAAACCAAACTATCCCCTATTCAGCAGTAAGCCGTTGTGATACACATCCAATGGTAAGCTATTGTGAACCCCATTCTGCGGTAAGACGTTGTGCTCCACATTCAGTGGTAAGCCATTGTCAACCCCAGGCAGTGGTAAGACGTTGTCAACCCCAACCCAATGGTAAGTTGTTGTCATCCCTTTCAATGGGACTTGCATCTCAAGTCCTCCCTGGTGTTGTTAGACCAACTTAGGCTGCTAATCATGCATAATACCCAGTATATTACCAGGTCGTTTTCTTCTATGTACACACCGATTTTATACCCCGATTCTGAAATATGTGGACTTTGATCCTTGCCAAGGAAGGGTGTGTAGGAATCATTCCTGAGGCTCAAGCCCATCACCCATGTCTCATCTTGGTCTTTCCCTCAATCCAATATGTTTTGGGAAGTTCATTCCCTAACCCGGAGGTTCCACTTCCTCTGGGTCCCATCCATATTGGTTTCCTCCTTAAGTGTCCCGTCTCCTCACTGAACAATGCAAACTTTGATTCTTGGTCATAGGGATATCTAGGATGTCTCTTTGAGACTCAAGACCCATACTATCATCACCTTTGTGATGATTCCATCTCATCCCCCCCCCACCACTCCATTCGACTCTCCATCATCCATCTTGATTCTTACCCGAGCAACCACATCCCAGTGAGATCATTTCACTCACCTCTTCACTACCCCTAGTAGTAATCTGGTTCCGAACCACATATTATCCCCTCCATAATTGTTCCCTAATGGGGTTTCACCCATTTGATCCATTCCAGTTAGTTTTTTGAATAGTCCAATTTTTCTCTGCTAGATGTTAAACTCACAGCATACCCAGTGTTAAACATGGGTAGTGGAAAAAAACCTCAAGGACATGCCTATGGAATATAATTAGACACATTAGACATGGGATTCCTCGAGATTCCATTACATTAATAATCCCTATAATATGGGGAAGAAACATAGACGCGCTAGTATTACCACGTGCAGATATACCAGTGATTTCCAACTCGACTACTCCCCCAACTGAAGGTTGCAGCCCTAGAAGGACCCTTTGGAATGACCTGAAAAAAGAAGCCTATTTAACTAGTGTCTGTGAAGACATGTCACTGGGAAGAGGTTCACGAAGAATGTTTTAATCTGTAAGGGAGACCCAGACTATGTGATGAGTTCTGAGGAGGAATACATGGAATGTGGAACTGATATTCTGTCATCCCATTTTGATCAAGAAGCAAACATCCCCGAATAAGCGACGGATGTTACCCACCTTTGGAAAGAGGGAATGCAGTGAAAGAAATAGTGTGTCCTAGACATATGGATGCACGCCCCAGTGAAATCGTTGGAAATAGAATTGGTGAACCTGATGTAATGATATTCTCCTCAATGTGGAGATTAGCAAAGTTTTAGAAATCAGTGGAATAACATGTCACCAGATTCAGTTATCTGGCACCAGGTCCTACCACGAAAATAGTGGTCCTAGCATGAAACTAACCAGATGTCGGGTTAGATAAAATTTTGGACAAATATTTTTGCGACGTTTTCACCATGGATCCTTCTTACCACCCATGGAAGGAGGAATTACTCTAAGGCACTGCACATCAATTTCCTTTTTTCTGCACTAATAGTTTAATCTCCCTACCTTACAGGACCCATGGTACCATAACAGGAAACTGATCACTGCCCATACACCGATGTAGGGGTAGGGGGAATGACAAAGAGACAGTCCCATGTGGCTCCACCACTTCTTAAATGGTCTCCACATCCATAACTATTGGCCTCCCATGCCACATCTCCCCGTCGGAAATCATTCAGTGAAGGGTGATAAACGATATTTTCTGCCTATATGAGGAGGAGGGGATTATCCCAACTCAGGATATGGCCCACCAAGATTTAGAGGCATCAGCACTTCATCACCACTGTCACCCCCATGGGTCGTGAATGGAGCCACTACTCCCCACTCCCATGAAAAATCGTTTGTGGAGCCTCTCCCTAGAATAATTCGATGAATCCCTCCCCTACATCGATGAGGTGGGGGATATCTAGGCCAGCCCTATCAAAATCTCATTCTAGGGGCCCCCAAGGTGGGCCCCCATAAGGTTGTGGCAGCACCTCCTATCGGCCCAACAAGTCGAGGAGCAGGTAAGCTATGTGCATGCACTGCCATCCCCAGTCCACTTGACCCGACCCCATCATCGGGCACAGGCTGAGGAGGACGCCCACCAAGGGGAGTCAACGACAACACCTATCTTGGATCCGGACACCACTGATGTATACCATTATCCCCATGTGTATTCTGATTGTCGGACCCCATACACCCATCCCTGATCGAGGCCCCAACTGTCCCACAGGTAGGTTGGGTCAACTCTCCTGGTCGTTGGCGCAGGAAGCGCCTGCCGTAGTCCGACCAGCGGTAACAACACCTAGTACGGAGGTCGTCCCCATACCACCACAATTGAAAACACAGGTCCTCCCCACTTCTAATATCATTTTGGAGGTCCCTCTCATGCCACATTCAATTCAAATGTGGGTACTCCCCACGATAGTAAAACTCATTACAGAAGCCTCTTCCATTTTCACGACATCAGGTACGAAGTAATTCCTCCTTCCATCAGCTGCTGATGCAGATATGTTACACATCCTGTCAATTCTAAGTGTGGGGGACTCCCCCATGTCCTTACAGCGGTCGACGAAGGTCCTCCTTGCCTCAACAATTAGAGGACTGAAGGTCGTCCTTGCTTCATTGGCACCCAGCATGGAGGTCCTACCCATGTTTGTCTAGACCAGTATCAGGACCCTACTCGTGCTAAAGTTTTAAGGGAAAACAAGAATAGAAATCTTATCCATGCTCCTACCAACTCTAGTGGAGGTCCTACCCACTCCATCACTTTCCGCAGAGATTCTATCTACACATTAGTCAGTGGACACAGAGGTCCTCCCATTGCTCCCTTTGATATCGATATAGGGGCTCCTCACACCCCAACTCACTCTAGTGGAAATCCTCTCCACCCAAGCACTAGTACGGTTGAAGGCCCTCCTCACACTAGAAATCTACTATGTCTTGAAGAACCATCGCGGAGTTGGAGGGTGGGTCTTCGCCATAAAAAAATAGAATTCCAAGAAGATTAAGGCTGAGATTAAAGCTGTCTACTTCTCAGATTCTGAGGCAGAATGTGACTCGGCAAAGGGACCCTCACAACAATCCTCTATGTTGGGGGTCAAGGTAGGAATAAGGTAGATCAACCTCATCCTTCTAGAATGTGAGGTCAATAGGATTTCTTCCTCCCTCCATAAATACATCCAGGCGGATGAAAATTTGGCATCTCCCTAAGGATAGGCCATGCAATCACAACCATCATCATCAGAAGCACTAGCTACCTTGACCAGATATCCCAGAGATCTATTTTGGGGACTAATGGTAGACGAACAGTTGTATGGTCTGTCTCTAGTATCAGTAGTCCCTATTTCAAAAATTGTGGTCACCATTCCTTCATACCAGGATGTGATGGCTATGTCACTACACTCTTCGGAGGATAGCCTGAGATATGGTGGATTGTCATCCCTCTTGTCATATTCTCCCCCAGTTATCCTACTGTCTCAATGGTCTACTTGAGTACCACTACTGGTTCTCTAGCCACATCCAGTAGACGAGTGGGGAAATCAATGGATGGACCCCAAATCCAAGCTAAGGATATTGTGGGACATTCTGGAAGAAAACCATTTCCCAGAGATGTTTTTTCCGGTTGTAGTGCTAAATTAATGGGCACCAGAATCACTCATCCCGGAAGAGGTTGGATGCATTCCCCAGACCCTCTGAGAGACTCATTTCTGTCTTCTTCATCGACAAGTGTCCTACCCTAAGAGATAGGAGAACTTCGAAAACATTGGTCCACAATTCCATTTGGTTGATTTTGATGCACTCTCCATGGCCTAGATCCTTGATTCACCAGGCCATCATAGGACCCTCTAACAAGGATGCATTCAGTGTTTTATAGTGCTCTACAGGATTATCTATGAGGTCTCTCCCCACATGAAAATCTATGGTTGGGGGTAGTGCGCGGACATCCATTTCAGTCCTATCTGATGCCAGCCTGATTAGCTGGGTGACATAGAGGATATGCCTCCATGAAGGGTCACAGTTAACATGACTGACCTATTAGGGGGAGAGAAAGAGTTATAGATTCTCTCAGAGGACCTACCCTCCAAGGGAGTCTGACACCTATTAGATCTATTGGGAAGGATCACTCTCCAGAAAAAGAATTTACTAATTCTTCATATACCTATCGAGTCATTAACCCTCAGTTGGAATCTAAATAAGGGAAAAGAAAAAATTGGAGCTGCCAAACCCTCAGACTCATTCGTATTAGTTTATATGGTATAAAAAGATCCCAAAAAAGTAACGTTGCAATAGAAACATGTAGAGCACAAGTGGATAGTCAATGACCTCCTTGCTGAATGCGATGCAGAGTGACGAATAGACTAAAGTGATCCTCGAACGGGGTAGCAGGGGAAAACACAACTTCCCCTTGGTGAATTGTCTCAATGTGACCTTGATCGACTAGCCTCCATAGACAGGGCCAATCTAGGAGCCTCTGGAAATAGTTCACATTATGTATCTCTAAATCCTTCTAAACGACATGATAATCCTTGGGACCCAGCTCAGGTTCACCTAGCTGCTCCACGTGTCATTCCACCAGTTGGTCCACGAGCCAACGAGCCTACTTATCAAGTTGAAGAACCCAAAAATGCACTACTATTCAGGGATCCCTCACAAGATAGAACCCCTGCCTAGATGATACAATGGCGGCACTCATCTCCCGCCTTGAGGCGTTGGAGACTCAACAGGTGGCAATCCCGCCTGATGGAAATCCATATCTGGGGTGGGAGGATTATATGACAACACCCTAGGGTTACAGATATCCCCCTTTTATCCCCCATAAATGGGACAGAAGACCCACTGCAGTATCTGACCCACTTCATCTCAAGGTGTGGACCCATGTGGGGAACTCCGGCGCAGCATGAGGCTGCCAACATCTGAAGCTTCGTACTGACATTAGAAGGGCATGCATTTGTCTGGTACATCCAGATACTTATTATAACAGTAGCCGGCCGGGAAGACCTCCATAATTTGTTTACCGGTTCAGTTCCACCACTCAGAAGATGAGCATTCCGGACCTCTTCATGTTCAAGAAGAGGTCGGGTGAGTGCGTCCCCGACTTTTTCACCCAGTGGAAAGGTCTCACATACTCCCTTGACCTTCCATTGAATCAAGAGAAACTGATGACTATATGTGTGGTGAATGTCAAGACAGAACTGTTCCCCTCCCTCAATACTCAAAATTACCCCAGGGGATTCCAAGAATTATTTGATTAAGCCTAGATCCTAGTAGAAACCTTGCAACTATCTAGTAATGAACATTCATTGCCTACTACATTCCCTGCAAGAAGGACCACCAGGGCCAAGCCTGCTGATGTTGCCCAAATGGAGGCCCCCAGAAAACTGGAATTATTACTGGTGGAGCTGCCTCCAGAGCCTCGCAGGGGCCCTCCAACTTAGGCATATCCTCCGGCCTAGCAGCACCCACCTAAGAATCAGAAGGATCCCCCACAAAAAGATTTTCCACAACCCAGGAAAGATAATCAGGATCCCCCTCCTTGACGGCCTCCTCCAGCCCATCATGAGGGCCAGTCACCCAAATCCCCCTTCTCACATAGGAGAAACCAGACCTACTCATTCAACGAGGCTTAGTTCCTCAGTTATTTATGATGTTCCTTGGAATAGTGGATTGTAAATTTTCTTGAATGCATGAGGCTCAAATAGGAGAACCTCACTGATCTCTCTAATTACTTCCCTTATCACCATATCTTGGGGTGCACCCTCAAACTATGCTATGTGTTCAAATACTGGATTCAAGACCGGGTAGATAATAAATAGTCTGGTTAGACCCAGCTCTGGAATAGGTGGAATGTGTCTTCTTGAATTCAGACTATAGCAGTGATAACGAAGGCGAGTGGAATCAGGTTGATAGCCGTGGATCCCAGAATTAAGAAGATTGGATGGCTTGTAAAATAGTCACTCATGCCCACGGTATTATCCTTGCACTCCAGAATATACTAGAGCCTTCCAAAGCCGCAGCTACTACTTCTGTGTCGTCATCTCAGTTGTCCCCTTCTAAGAAGAGCATGTGCCGGCGATGTAAGGGAAAACAAAGTACTCCGCCAATGTCATCGTCATCTTGTACTCTTGGAAATTTCATTCCCCCAGAGATGGAGATTCTTCCCAGAATCCATCATGTAGTGGATGAATCTTCATGTGATAGTCAAGGGTATGCCTTGGTTAACACAGTTTAGCTGGTAAACCCCTATATGAAATATGACGGTGAGGAGTGCTAGGTGGATCCTTCCAATGTTCCCAGTCATCACCAACATTGATGGAGCTACAAAAATATTTGTCATTGGAGTGCCTTAGTCAGTATTTATAGCCAGGCTATGAATTCCACCAAAACTAGACAGTATGCCCAACATAGAGCTTAGCATGCACAACCTTCTCATCTATTGTCATCAGATCCGCCTTTAAACCCATTTTGGTTTCTTGGTCAGGAAAATCCACATCGACCGCATCTCTCCCAGCAGCGCTCTTCTACAGAATATTCTCATTCATCTTGACCTCATCTGGTAGTAACTCCACATGCTTCGACTAGTGAGTTGTGGGATATTTTCAGCACCAGTCAGCCACCGGTCCAACTGGCAGGGCCCGCCATACCTCATGTTATAGTGAGACCTCCAATAAGAAGACTCTCAAGCCTAGCATGGAAGTATGATGTCCACAAATATCTTTCTAGAATTCCATAAAGGCTCTCCATCCTTGAGGCCCTTCGCCTATCCGTAGATATGCATGAATCCCTTGCTGAGGCTTTAAGAAGCCCCCTCCAGTTTGAGATGGAGGTAGCAACTACAGAAGGCTTCCATGCTGAGGAAGTCCCGCACGCGTAATTTTATGACATTATCTCATTCTTAGGAGAAGATGAAGGATTTCACATGCTGGGAAAATTCCACCCAATGTAATTTAATGGTCAATTTAATGGCATGGAAGTTCATCTCTGTCATGTCGACACAGGCTCTAGGATCAACCAAATCTCGACTCAAACACTACAAAAACTAGTGTTCTCTGAGGATGAAATGAGTTCCTATGACATGAAAATTCAATGTTATGATAAGATAGAATAGTCACTGATCAACATGATCCACCTGAAGTCCTAGTTTAGTGGCCTAGTGGCTAGCACTGAGTTCATGGTTGTTTGACAGGACATTGCTTACAATGCATTAATGGGAATGTCGTGGCTCCACCTACATACGACATTTACTTGATCGCATCATTAGTGCCTTATGTATTCCCACAATGGTCAAGTTTGTGTACGTCAAGGTGACATGTCTCCCTTTTCTTCTTGTAAATCCTAATATCTAGATGCCAATTATTATAAGATCAAGGTAAAGTAGATTTAGGCCAACAAGGTTGAACATGCTACGCCTGCGACTAACCCATGGACAGATCAGAAGATGCCTATATCTTTCCAATCCATCGATTAGAGGATACAAAACCGGACATGAGACAATGCTTCATTGTTTTTGGAACTTGGGTGAACAAATTCCCAAGTCTACGTGGCACCAGAAGATCACCTCTTACTCCTACAAAAATCAGGATCAGGTGATCCTAGAGCCCCATACACCCTTAATATATCAGGATATCTGCCCCATAGCAACAGCGATGTGCCATACATGGTTTTTTTGTTTGGCTGGGAAAAACTGGCTCAAGAAAATGTGTCAATATTGATTTGATATCATCAAGTGTGGCCCCTTAGGCCGAATACCATATGGGATCAGATCGACAACTTTCACCGCTATGGTTTTGGCAGCACGGGAGTCCCCCGATGCAGTACCTGCCGCTGCTCAGGCTAGTACCAGTCTCTCATTGGAATTTTTTGACACAGTGGAATCTCCTCACACTGAGGATCCCTCCTATGTAAGTTAGAAAGAGGATTTATGGGATTCTCCTACCACCTTTGAAGAGGGTGTCTTGACCACGGTCGATTAACTGGTATAGGTGAACCTCGGTAGTGAGGCGGATCTGAAGCCCACATTGATCGGTTCCACTATGCCTATCAAAGAGAAATAGAAGTATATGAACTTCCTGAAGCAAAATCATGATGTATTTTCATATAGTTATGATGAGATACTGGGAATAGATCATTAGGTAGTTTTCCACCGCCTCGGTCTCCAAGAAAATCATCACAGGTTCAAGTAGAATCCCAGAAAGATGCACCCTTCTCACAGCACCTTGGTCAAGGCTGAAGTTGATAATCTCATCAGATCTAGTTTCTTTAAGGAGATCTAGTACATATGATGGTTATCCAACATCATGCTTATCAGGAACAAGAATGGATTGATCAAAGTCTACATATACCTATGGGGTCTCAACTTTCACTGTCTGAAGGGAGATTTTCCCCTTCTCGTGATAGAGTTCTTGATGGATGCCACTACTAGGTTATTGGCCTTCTCCTTCATGGATGGATACTCCTGGTATAAATAGATTTGAATCTCCCCTATGGTTGAGGAGTCTACAGCCTTCAAGCCAACACAAGTTACTTTCCACTACCATTTCATTCCCTTCTGTTTAAAGAATGCAGGTGCCACGTACCAACGAGTTATGCATCACATATTTAAGCCGATATATGGGATATTGGTGGAATTTTATGTGGACGATATGGTTTTCAAATATCACTGGCGTTAGGACCATCTCAAAGTCATTGAGAAACTGTTCATATTCCTCTATTCTCACTACCTGAAGATGAACACATTTATGTGTTCCTTCGGGTTCACCTCTGGAAAGTTCCTCGATTTTTTTGTCAGATACAGGGGCATCGAGATCGACCCAGAGAAGTTAAATTTCATCCGTCAGATGTCTCCTCTAAGAAACCTCTGAGATATTCAAGGATTCTAAGGGCACTTTTCCTAAATATGTCGATTCACCACGAATTTGGATGGAAAGTGTAATCCATTTTCTCGGCTCATGAAGAAAGGCATTTTCTACCAGTGGGATGAAGAATTTCAGACTACATTCAAGGAAATCAAGAATTACCTACTACATCATTAAGTCTTAATGCCACCTGTCTCTAGAAATCCATTGGTCCTTTACAAGACTTCCCTGGAACAGTATCTCGGCACCCTTCTCACCCAGAAGAAAAATGAGGAAACAAAGTCTATACTATCTCAGCTGCATGCTCCTCGATACGGACACCAGATACTCCCCTATTGAGAAGAGCTTCCTCATGATGATATTTTTATTACAGATGTTGTGAAATTACTTGCAATACCATGAGGAACAACAGGTGTCTCGAGTGGATCCATTTAAGTACATTATGAACCACCCAATGTTGACATGACATCTAGCTCAGTGGGATGTAATCAGTCAATAGTATGACATCAGGTTTGTCCTTCAGAAGGCTATTAAGGGGAAAGAATTGCATATTTACTTTCTTCCCATCCTGATCTTGTAGACCTATCTTTGGACCTCGATTTTCTCGATGAGGAAATTCTCTCAGTAGACCAAGCCATTTTGAGCTAGAAAATGCACTTTGATGGTTCCTCTTGGAGCCCCACCAGTAGAAGGCTCAATAACCCCAGTCTTAACAGAGTAGGCATGAATGTAATCTTCATCACTCTAATGCAGGACGTTCGTTCTTATTCATTCCTATTGTCAGAAGGATACACCAGCATTGAGGAAGAGTATTAGGCTCTCATTACTGGCCTCGAGATGGCCCTTGAGATTGAGATTCCCCACTATCATGTTAAAGGGTACTTTGAACTAGTCATCATGAAGATCAACGGTGACTATGTCATCAGAAAGTCATAGCTCGTACCATTTTTGGAATGCAACCACCAACTGATGGCCCAGTTCTCATCTCGGTTAGAAGTTACTCATGTCCCTCGATCCCAGAACGGTCGAGCTGATGCCTTGGCCATCCTAGCTACATCACTTGTAGAACCTGAACAGGATGATTTGATTATCCATGTCGCACACCACTGATTCTTCACTCTCGTCACTCTAAATGATAGTGACAGCCTGTGCGTAAGCCACCTAACCATTGGTGCCTCCATGTCAGGACCTCCAATTCCCCCGGATGCATTGATTTAGGTGGATCCCAATTGGAGAACCTCTTTCGTTGAGTATCTCCAAAACAATAATCTCCCAACGGATAAGGCTGAGTGCGAGCAAATCCTATAACACCCCAATCCTCTATGGTACGCTTCTCTTTGAATAATACAGTAGTGTGTTTTGTACCAAACCTCGAGTTCTAACACACACCACAACTATTCAAACAAGTCATTATGAATAGTAATACCCACTTTTTGAAAATTTTATATATTTTATCTTTCAAAATGGACTTCATTTTTGGATTTATAATATCGAAGTTACCCTAGGGTGAATTGTTTGTATTTTTTTGAAAACATTAAATTTTTGATGAATAGTGAAAAACACTGAGTTATTGGTTAAAACCGAATTTTTATTTAAATAATTATTTATTTTTTTAAAATTTAATTAAGGTAAAAATAGATACATAATACCTATATATGTTCAATGTAATTTATTGGAGTTAGTTTAGAAGAATTTTAGATATATACAAATTTTATTGAACTTTTCACCGTCTTTTACCCACCTCCTGGGAGAACATGGAAATTCACATAAAACATAATTTTACCACTTCTATGAGTGGAATTTTGAAAATCCGAGATACACGGTTAATATCAAGGATTAAAATATGGTTAAATGAGAGGAAAATAATTTTTGGTGAATAGTAACTTTTTACTTTTATTTACCACTGTTAAAAGTAAATAGGGTAATTAAGGGTAAAAATGATATTAATATTATCGTAACACATGTCCTAATCCTATTGGACAAGTTTATCTCGACCAAAAACAACCTTAGGAATAAAATATTATCATTTAGGTCTACTTGGATTAGATTAGGACATTTATTATTATTTAATTCAAAGAAGAGTTAAAAGAGTTAAAATCAAAGTTTAAAAACTAAAATATTTTTAATATAGGGTTATAAGTAAGATAAATTCGATTATAAATATTTATTATAAATCTAAAAAGATTTTCTACATAATGATATTTTATTTATAATTTTTAGAGATTATATAATTTAATTTATTTATGACACAATGGTGATGTAGTAATTACCTAATCAATGAAATATTAAAATAATTGATATTATAAATATCATAATAAATGTAATTTGAGACTTTTAATAAATTCCACTAATTTTACAGGTTAATATGACATATTAGGACTGATTGTATAATTTTTTTTGCGATGTAATAATGCTGTTATGAAATTATCAAAAACAAAATACCCAATAGTGTCAAAATTAACATAAAAGAGTTTTTAAAAAAATAATATATTATTAATTTACATTCTATTCCTAAAAATATAAGGTTCGTCCAAGAGACTTATATAATAATAGTTGTATCATTAATGATCCAATTTGGGGTATCTTGGATGTATATAGTAAGTTTATGGACAATATAATATAAAACTACAAAGATACATGGTAAGTGTCAAATTAATTAACAAAGAGTCAAAACTAAAAGATAAGGTTAATAAAGTGAACCAAACCTATCTAAAACCTATTTCATGAGTGGTTTTCGACCTATACACACCTTAATATTTAAATAATCCACTTTTGATCCATTAGAAACCGAATATGAATTTATTATAAAATAATATTTCTAGCTTTTCCTAAGGTGCCCCTCACCCCTCTTATAAAAGGGCACTCCCCCTTCTCTCAATTTCACACCTTAAAATCCTTTTGTCTCGGCCAAACCCTACCCAAATATTCTCTCAACTTCCCTAACTTCTACCTAGAAGCCACAGCTTGATCATAAAGCCATCTTAAAGATCCCTTTTGATCAAATCAAAAGGAAGAACCCGAAGAAGAGGTAATGTTTTCACCACCCTCTTTCAAGTTCCTTTCTTCTTCAACTTCTTCTTTCGTAGTTATTCCCATTCTAAAATAATAACTCCAATATCTTCTATATACTGTGATGTTATTATAAATATGGTACAAGCATATTCAGTATTCTATCCCTCCTTTGAATGACATGTCACCATACATGCGTGCGTACGGCTTACCGTCTCCATGTCATGGTGTAATTGTCATTAAATATATTATTATTTGGATGGGTACAAAAATGATGTGTAATTCATGTAAATAATAAATATAACATGATAATTATTTTTTATATATGATATACCATCTAATTATATATTATTTTAATATCAAAAGAATGTTGTTGTCGCTTGTGCGTACGTACGGACTACCGTCTCCATGAATGCGATGAGATTCATACCTCATCGTTTCCATTCAAGACTAATTATCATTTGTGATTAAAAGTAGTGTTTAAGAACTTTATATCATTATGGATATGAATAAGATATAACCTATCCATAACAAACACTACTTATGTAACAAAACATATAAAAGACAACGAGTAAGTTAACACCCGAAATAACGATACAACTAAAATATTATTAACAAAGCATTATTAGAAGATCATATATGATATAATAATTATGTATATGGTTCTTGTATAATTTAATAACAGTGTTTTAACTATTATAATGGATGATAACATACCATCGACTAAGGAAAAGTACAAGGTAAGTGTTTATTTAACAATCTCTTCATTATCCGAGGTTGTTTATAAGTAATTATCTACTGGGACCTCTTTATCATCCACATCCATGTTTCTAAAAAATGTTTTTCAAAACAATATTACTATTTAACAGAATATGGTTTAAAGTCATTTATACCCTTGTTTTACTTTTTATAAGAAGTTTATAAAGGAATCTTTCCGTCGTTTTCCAAACAAGGTCCTTTTTAACCTTTTCGACAAAATTAAGTTAAGAATGTATTTTATTTAACTTATATGGAGGGGGAGGCTATTATCCTCCATTATAAAATCTTCGAAGATTCCCTTACAATATTACAAGGATATTTTAAATGTAAATGTTTTATTTTATAATTATGTGACTTTTAAATGATTTAAAAAAAGATATATTTCTCTCAAATAGTTTTGATTTCATCTATGTCAACATCCTTTGATGGATTTTAAGCTTATTTGAAGTTAATTTATTATAATACAAAACTTTATTTTAGTAATGAAGGTTTTTTGATATGTTTGACTATGGATGTGTTATTTTTATACCATTCATGGTTTATGGAGAAAGTATTGACATTTCGTATGATAGTTTTAATACGAATGTTTATGTTATGTTTAAACCTTTTCATATGAGGAATTCATTGGACTTAATAAGTGATGGGTGGAGCCTGCTGTAGTTCCTTGATGCATCGGTAGGTATCATGAGACAAACTAGTGTCTTGGAATAAGGCCTTGACAAAATATTATTTTTATTCTTGGACGAGGCCTTGACTATGTGGTTTTGATAGTCTTTCATTATGCATTCCATCATTATGAAAGTTGTTATTGATATTGCATGTGATTATTCGATTAGTAGAATATCCATGTGAATAATTAAATGGAATTATTTCATTTTATCTTTTCCATATTATGTTGAAGTTCATGTTTAAAAGTCATTTTTTTAGTTATACATTGCTTTAAATTATTATTCTCATTTATGAAAATTTCCGCTATACTGTTATCCTTACAATGCATCTGAGCTCACCCCTTTCAATGTTTTATTTTCCCAAGATGTTGAGAAGTAATTTATGAATGACCTGCAGGGATAGTATGAAGGGATATGAAGACAAGATGTTGTTGTTGTAGTTTTCACTTTTTGATGTAATGTAAACTTTATGAATGTATCCAGTTATTCCAAAGATACTAAACTAATCAGTCTTTCGAGACTTGATCTACTGTGATCATGCCAATATTATGTAATAATTCACCGACTCTGAGTAACTGAGGTCAGGGAGTTACAGTTGGTATGAGAGGATGTTTAGTACAAACCTTGGAAGCTGGATTTAGATAAAATCTAATTAGAGAACATGGACCTAAGATGGACTTTGAGGATTAGTATAGAAGAACTTCCTAGAATTTTGGTATTGTATAGATTTTGTGAGTTTTCCGAGCAATAAATCCCTATCTAGGTATGAGCGGGTAGAGGCGGATCTAGTACAGATGTACCTAGGGGTAAAACCTGAAAACACCGCTTTGAGCTAGACTCGAACGGGAACTGGTGCACGACAACGGGCCTTGCTGCACTCTTGGTTACGATACTCCCGGGGGATATGCTTAGGATAATTCTCATTTTCATTACTAACCATTATAAAGTGTTTATGAGTATATATATTTCCTCAAAGAAAACATTTTTATGATTATGGATTATATCCATAAACTGTTTAATTTGTGTTAAGTGTTTTACAAGTATGGAATTATGTATTTTGATTCATAAACTGATCTATTTTATGCCATTGTTTAGAAATGGCGCCCAGTTGAGGAAATGGAACAATATCAATGCAGGAACACCACATAGGGATTGCCCTTCTGCTCAAGATAATTACAGTGGAGCCAGTGATGCAACCAGTGCTGATCAGCTAGTCACTATACTGGGACAACTCACTCAAGTTATGAATAATAACGTTACTTGTATGGAGCACCATGATCTGCAATGTGTAGGATCAATATTAGGTCGCATCATGAGGAAACAACCACCAACTTTCAATGGGATTACAAATCCATTGGTAGCTGAGTAATGGATAAGTTCCCTAGAGAAAATATTTCAGGCTTAGGGGATTGGTGAAAGGGAAGAAGTTATCGTGGCTGTTTACCGCCTCACTGGAGATGCTGATCAATGGTGGTCATTATAGCATCCCACCTTTTTATCACATAAACTTTAATTACATTTTACAAAACCGAGGATCTTTAAGGTTTAGTGTCTTGGAAACCAGGAACTTAAAACATGAAAACAACATAAAGAATTATTCTTAAACACTTGAAAGGCTTCTCCTCATGTTCACCCTAGGCTCATTACTGAATCTCATAACCTGGGGACATACATCAAAAGAAAGGGTGAGCAGAAGGCCCAGCAAGGGAAACAAGTGAAACATTTTACATATGAACTTGGGATACATCAATAAAGTCATGAAAAGAACTTTAAGGCATGAAAATGAAATCATGAGGCATATCATAATAAAAATAAAACTTTTTCATAACTTGAAGATGTGGCTGCAACATTTAATATTGGCAATCGTTTCGTTTCACCAAGGTCCATCCCCAAGGTGTCGTTAAAAATTACCAAGGTTATTCACCAAGGCGTCGTTAAAATGGTCATCTCTAGAGATTAAGTCTTTACCCAATGCATTGGAGCGCTATCAGGGCGCACCCTTAAATTTACCTTTATTATCATGTGAGCCACATATATCATCATCAAACATTTCATAAATAACCCATATAGCATAAAATAAATGGTTTTCATTTCATAATCATAACATTTTAAAAACTACTTTAATGACATGATCTTTACGGCACTTTAAACCCACGGAAAGGGAAGCGGGTCTCATGTATGTAAATCCCAGAATTTAAAATGGAACATTTTGATATATATGTGAATACCCTTGTAGAAATAAGAGCTTTGAGTATTCACTTTATAACATAAAATAATTTTTGAGAAAAGAGAGAGGCATTTTGAGGGGAAAATTCTGCAGCATAACGGCTATGTTACAAGGTTTTAGAAAACATTGAGAAAAGAGGGGACATGGGTCAAACATTCATAATTGACCCATCATACAGTAGAGGGAAAAAATATAATGGATTTATGAACATGGTAATGAAATTTGAAAATATACCATATGAAATGAAGAACATGAAAGGAAGAAAACAAAACAAGATTTCTCTTGTGAAAATTCGGCAGCCTAACGGCATCACTTAAACTTCAACAAAATTGAATTGACAAGGTCAAATAGGGTCTCTCATCATATGAACATAAGAGTCCAGTATGATAGATATAGAGATCATACCCCAACATAATATAAAGGAACTTGAAAGAATTGACATGAAAGTAGAACTTCAAAACGAGAAGGGTGAAGAACCACTTAAAAATTCGGCAGCCTAACGGCGCCACTTAAGACATCAAAATAATGAATTGAAGAGATAAAATGGGGTCTCTCATCATGTGATCATAAAAGACCAGTATTATAAATATAGAGATCATACCCCAACATAATAAAAATGAACTTGAAAGACTTGACATGAAAGTAGAACTTTGAAAAAGAGAGAGGTGAATGAATCCCTTGAAAATTCGGCAGCCTAACGGCGCCACTTAAACTTCAACAAAATTGAATTGACAAGGTCAAATAGGGTCTCTCATCATATGAACATAAGAGTCCAGTATGATAGATATAGAGATCATACCCCAACATAATAGAAAGGAACTTGAAAGAATTGACATGAAAGTAGAACTTCAAAACGAGAAGGGTGAAGAACCACTTAAAAATTCGGCAGCCTAACGGCGCCACTTAAGACATCAAAATACTGAGTTGAAGAGATAAAATGGGGTCTCTCATCATGTGATCATAAAAGACCAGTATGATAAATATAGATATCATACCCCAACATAATAAAAATGAACTTGAAAGACTTGACATGAAAGTAGAACTTTGAAAAAGAGAGAGGTGAATGAATCCCTTGAAAATTCGGCAGCCTAACGGCGCCACTTAAACTTTCTTAAAACGAAATGATGAGAGTAAGAGGGGGTCTTTCATCATATGAACATAAAAAGGGCAGTAAGAGGAGTATAAAAGAACATCCTCCAAAATAAGAACATGGAGCATAAAAGGAATGACATAAAAGAGATCACTTGAAAAGAAAGAGAGGGGTCGGATCCCTTACCTTAAAATGTAACTCTTAAACCTCAAAGGTTGGGACCTTGAGGGCTTGGGGGAACCTTGGGAGGACTCCTTGGGAGGTAATGAGACCATAACTTCGTTGGGTAAGAGTGGGGAGTCGAATGGATGAGAGGATGGCTTGGTATTTATAGGGAAAGTGAGGGGACAAGGCATTAATGGCAAAGGGACACCTCATTAGTGGTTTTGGAAAAACCATGGGCTTTCCCATGGTATTTGCCCAGGGTATTGGCCACTTGGGACACCTCATACCTTATCTCACTATTCATAATTCGAACATATTGATTACAAACTTAATACATCATTTAATGATGTCATTAAACACCCGTAACTTAAAAACTGTATTTTCACTATTCATCAAAAATTCAACTTTCTCAGAATAATCCCAAAATTTCACCTTAACCAAATATCAACGATCTGATTAAAAATATGAACTACATTTTATAAAAATAATTTTCTAAATATTTTTAATTTAATTTTTAAATAAAAACACTATTCATCGAAAATTCATTTTTTTCAGAAAAAACCCCAAAAATTACCATAACATAATATCGATGCTCTGAGTTCAAAAATAAAGTCATTTTTATAAAAATAATTTCCTAATTATTTTTAATTTAATTTTTAATTAAAAAACACTATTCACCCGAAAAAAACTAATACTTGAATAATAATTAATGAAACCGTTATTTAACTATTTTATTGAATCACATTACTTAATCAAGGTGCCTAGATTATTTTAAAACTTTCTTTAAGTGAGATTACTAATCCATTTGGTCATATTACTAATCCTAATCATAAAATCACTATTAATAATTTACTATTCATCAAAAATCAAGTTGATCTTATTAGACTCTAAATTTCGTACTGAACATAATTGTAGAAGACCATTTTTCGAAAATCATTACACATTTTTAATTATTTAAGGTTTACACAACCATTTTTAAAATATCCTTTTTCTAAAATTCATCAAAAATATGCATACAATATTTATCCGGTCATTTGAAAATTCATAAACATCATCATAAGAATAAATCCAAATTTTTATTTAAAAAAAGGATTACACAAGGCAATTACGGTCTCGTTACATAACCCCTTATAATACCAGCATAGGACCTAAGAGTAAGGTGTGCTAGGGTGATAGAATTTTGGGGCAGCTCAGTCAACATTGCCCGAGTAGTAATTTCTATCAGTTTGAACTTCTCGCGAAGGCGATTCCGTTCTAGCTTCACATGATGAAGTTTGGCTTGGATTTGGTCCAGAGCAAAGCCCAATGGTGCTACCTCCTTCCCAATCTCTGTTAGATGGGCTTCGATCGGCCCAAGGCTACTAGGTGAGGCCATCAAATCTTCTTTCTATAATAATTAACCAAGATTACTTAAATTTAGAGACAATAATCAAAACATTTTGTTCACGGTGGTCATATTGACCGATGGTCATATAACACTCAAAAACCAATGGTCTCATTTTATTTATAATCATGTTTATCAAATAAAACATTTTTTTTGAGTATAAAAAAAATAACACATGAAATTAGGAAACAAGATTTATTCAAAATTTCGGGTCGTTACAATCTTCCCCCCTTAAGAAATTGCGTCCTCGCAATTTTTTTAAATTGGGTTTTGAAATTTCATTGAAAGTCCCACATCGGAAAAAGAGTCAGTAACACCATTACTTTAAAAGAAAGAAAAGGAAGTACAAAGGCCACCCGAGTTAACCCACACTCGGGTTCCATGTAGGAAAACATGGACATGGAGGAAAAAACAAAGGGTCAGTTCTGAGAGAGAGTGATAGAGAACATGATTAGGAGAAAGTTAACCATGAGAAAATCCCAAACTTATGATGTGTGTAAACGGTCTTTGATTACCTAGTAGGAAACGTAAACCAACAACATTTTTGTTTTACGTTTCTTTTCATAATTTTGAGGATTTCATTTACTACATAGAACAAAAACATAAGAAAATATACCTACCTTCAAGTAGAGTTTCATCCTTTAACAAGTCCCTACCAACACTAATCTTTTCGCCAAATGGTGAGAATTCAAAAACACTTGGTCTCATAAAAGCACAAGAATCATCTTCTATAGAATCACATAATCTACAAAAGATTAACTATCTATTTCTTCTATCTTTAAACATTATCCCAAAAACAGAAAGGTTAAGGTAAAACAACTCTTCAAAAAGAAAGAATCCCATAGGAATAGAACCTAATTTTAAATCTTTAAAGTTCCATGGTACTACCCAACGTTCATCGTAGACCACTCCATAAATAACGGTCCTTAAAATTCCTCAAAATAAACCAAACTAAGATTGAAACCCAAATACAAGAAGGATTTGATAACATAGTCTTCCAAAACAACTTCATTGTTCATCTCCAGACAACATCAACCACTCCTAACATCTTATAACAAAAGTAGCTAACCTAAACATATTTTACCCAAGATAGGTTAATCATTCCCAAAAGTAACCTAAATTACTATAAGTCCACCTTAAATTCATCAATTCTTCAAAATATAAGTCAACCTTACTCCTCAATGAAAATACTATAGTAATCTATTTACCTCGATCATATAGGGTCCCCGAAATAGTGAACGCCTTCCAAAATAATAATCATCTTTTAATCCCCTAATCATCTCTGACATATTAATACGGAAATTGTCGCATTTCCTATCACATTGGTTGTTGGGACACGTTATTCCATTTCCCACCATTAACTAAGAAGATAAAGTATAATTAGAGGCTTAAATACTTAACTAATAATCATGAAAAGGAACTTAAAGCATATAAGGATAACTTGTAGAAGAAAAGTATACCCTAACTTGTGATCCCCTAGGTTCCCATCTAGGTTATCCATGATCATATATTCTTATGTGAATCTTTATTTTATTTTATCTTTTTTCCTTTAATAATGGTTCACACCAAGCTTATGAATTTACCAAAGCATATCCCCCGGGAGTGTCGTAACCAAGAGTGCAGCAAGGCCCGTTGTCGTGTACCAGTTCCCGTTCGAGTCTAGCTCAAAGCGGTGTTTTCGGGTTTTACCCCTATGTACATCTGTGCCAGAGCCACCTCTACCTGCTCGTATCCAGACAGGGATGTATTTGCTTGGCAACCCCTTACTCAATACTCACCAAAATACCAGGAAGATTTCCTATATTAAACTTTTCTATAGGGTTCCTCCTAGAGTTTTCATATCCTAATTTCCACAAATAACTAAACCATACTTTGATACCAACTATAGCATCCCACCTTTTTATCACATAAACTTTAATTACATTTTACAAAACCGAGGATCTTTAAGGTTTAGTGTCTTGGAAACCAGGAACTTAAAACATGAAAACAACATAAAGAATTATTCTTAAACACTTGAAAGGCTTCTCCTCATGTTCACCCTAGGCTCATTACTGAATCTCATAACCTGGGGACATACATCAAAAGAAAGGGTGAGCAGAAGGCCCAGCAAGGGAAACAAGTGAAACATTTTACATATGAACTTGGGATACATCAATAAAGTCATGAAAAGAACTTTAAGGCATGAAAATGAAATCATGAGGCATATCATAATAAAAATAAAACTTTTTCATAACTTGAAGATGTGGCTGCAACATTTAATATTGGCAATCGTTTCATTTCACCAAGGTCCATCCCCAAGGTGTCGTTAAAAATTACCAAGGTTATTCACCAAGGCGTCGTTAAAATGGTCATCTCTAGAGATTAAGTCTTTACCCAATGCATTGGAGCGCTATCAGGGCGCACCCTTAAATTTGCCTTTATTATCATGTGAGCCACATATATCATCATCAAACATTTCATAAATAACCCATATAGCATAAAATAAATGGGTTTCATTTCATAATCATAACATTTTAAAAACTGCTTTAATGACATGATCTTTACGGCACTTTAAACCCACGGAAAGGGAAGCGGGTCTCATGTATGTAAATCCCAGAATTTAAAATGGAACATTTTGATATATATGTGAATACCCTTGTAGAAATAAGAGCTTTGAGTATTCACTTTATAACATAAAATAATTTTTGAGAAAAGAGAGAGGCATTTTGAGGGGAAAATTCTGCAGCATAACGGCTATGTTACAAGGTTTTAGAAAACATTGAGAAAAGAGGGGACATGGGTCAAACATTCATAATTGACCCATCATACAGTAGAGGGACAAAATATAAGGGATTTATGAACATGGTAATGAAATTTGAAAATATACCATATGAAATGAAGAACATGAAAGGAAGAAAACAAAACAAGATTTCTCTTGTGAAAATTCGGCAGCCTAACGGCATCACTTAAACTTCAACAAAATTGAATTGACAAGGTCAAATAGGGTCTCTCATCATATGAACATAAGAGTCCAGTATGATAGATATAGAGATCATACCCCAACATAATATAAAGGAACTTGAAAGAATTGACATGAAAGTAGAACTTCAAAACGAGAAGGGTGAAGAACCACTTAAAAATTCGGCAGCCTAACGGCGCCACTTAAGACATCAAAATAATGAATTGAAGAGATCAAATGGGGTCTCTCATCATGTGATCATAAAAGACCAGTATGATAAATATAGAGATCATACCCCAACATAATAAAAATGAACTTGAAAGACTTGACATGAAAGTAGAACTTTGAAAAAGAGAGAGGTGAATGAATCCCTTGAAAATTCGGCAGCCTAACGGCGCCACTTAAACTTCAACAAAATTGAATTGACAAGGTCAAATAGGGTCTCTCATCATATGAACATAAGAGTCCAGTATGGTAGATATAGAGATCATACCCCAACATAATAGAAAGGAACTTGAAAGAATTGACATGAAAGTAGAACTTCAAAACGAGAAGGGTGAAGAACCACTTAAAAATTCGGCAGCCTAACGGCGCCACTTAAGACATCAAAATACTGAGTTGAAGAGATAAAATGGGGTCTATCATCATGTGATCATAAAAGACCAGTATGATAAATATAGATATCATACCCCATCATAATAAAAATGAACTTGAAAGACTTGACATGAAAGTAGAACTTTGAAAAAGAGAGAGGTGAATGAATCCCTTGAAAATTCGGCAGCATAACGGCGCCACTTAAACTTTCTTAAAACGAAATGATGAGAGTAAGAGGGGGTATTTCATCATATGAACATAAAAAGGGCAGTAAGAGGAGTATAAAAGAACATCCTCCAAAATAAGAACATGGAGCATAAAAGGAATGACATAAAAGAGATCACTTGAAAAGAAAGAGAGGGGTCGGATCCCTTACCTTAAAATGTAACTCTTAAACCTCAAAGGTTGGGACCTTGAGGGCTTGGGGGCACCTTGGGAGGACTCCTTGGGAGGTAATGAGACCATAACTTCGTTGGGGAAGAGTGGGGAGTCGAATGGATGAGAGGATGGCTTGGTATTTATAGGGAAAGTGAGGGGACAAGGCATTAATGGCAAAGGGACACCTCATTAGTGGTTTTGGCAAAACCATGGGCTTTCCCATGGTATTTGCCCATGGTATTGGCCACTTGGGACACCTCATACCTTATCTCACTATTCATAATTCGAACATATTGATTAAAAACTTAATACATCATTTAATGATGTCATTAAACACCCGTAACTTAAAAACTGTATTTTCACTATTCATCAAAAATTCAACTTTCTCAGAATAATCCCAAAATTTCACCTTAACCAAATATCAACGCTCTGATTACAAATATGAACTCCATTTTATAAAAATAATTTTCTAAATATTTTTAATTTAATTTTTAAATAAAAACACTATTCATCGAAAATTCATTTTTTTCAGAAAAAACCCCAAAAATTACCATAACATAATATCGATGCTCTGAGTTCAAAAATAAAGTCATTTTTATAAAAATAATTTTCTAATTATTTTTAATTAAATTTTTAATTAAAAAACACTATTCACCCGAAAAAAACTAATACTTGAATAATAATTAATGAAACCGTTATTTAACTATTTTATTGAATCACATTACTTAATCAAGGTGGCTAGATTATTTTAAAACTTTCTTTAAGTGAGATTACTAATCCATTTGGTCATATTACTAATCCTAATCATAAAATCACTATTCATAATTTACTATTCATCAAAAATCAAGTTGATCTTATTAGACTCTAAATTTCGTACTGAACATAATTGTAGAAGACCATTTTTCGAAAATCATTACACCTTTTTAATTATTTAAGGTTTACACAACCATTTTTAAAATATCCTTTTTCTAAAATTCATCAAAAATATGCATACAATATTTATCCGGTCATTTGAAAATTCATAAACATCATCATAAGAATAAATCCAAATTTTTATTTAAAAAAAGGATTACACAAGGCAATTACGGTATCGTTACATAACCCCTTATAATACCAGCATAGGACCTAAGAGTAAGGTGTGCTAGGGTGATAGAATTTTGGGGCAGCTCAGTCAACATTGCCCGAGTAGTAATTTCTATCAGTTTGAACTTCTCGCGAAGGCGATTCCGTTCTAGCTTCACATGATGAAGTTCGTCTTGGATTTGGTCCAGAGCAAAGCCCAATGGTGCTACCTCCTTCCCAATCTCTGTTAGATGGGCTTCGATCGGCCCAAGGCTACTAGGTGAGGCCATCAAATCTTCTTTCTATAATAATTAACCAAGATTACTTAAATTTAGAGACAATAATCAAAACATTTTGTTCACGGTGGTCATATTGACCGATGGTCATATAACACTCAAAAACCAATGGTCTCATTTTATTTATAATCATGTTTATCAAATAAAACATTTTTTTTGAGTATAAAAAAAATAACACATGAAATTAGGAAACAAGATTTATTCAAAATTTCGGGTCGTTACAGTCATTGATTCAAAACATGAAGGAAGATGATGAAGTATCAAATATGGAATGGAGGGAGTTCAAAGATCTGTTTTTAGAAAAATACTTTCCTCATGACCATCAAGCTGATATGGAAAGGAAATTTCTGAGTCTGAGACAAAAGGAGGATCAGAATGTCTCAAAGTATGAGGATAACTTTATGAGGATAACAAGGTATGCTGGAGATTATATACATAACCCAATAAGTATGATTGATCGTTTCTTTGATGGGTTAAAACCATTTCTCCATCGATCATTAGTCTCATAATCCTTCTCGTCGTATGAAGACATTGTCTCATGTGCTATCAAGAAAGAAAAGTAATTTTCTAAGTCTTATGATATTAAATCAAAGTAAGAGAAGAAGAGATCTACTGATCAATCTGGGAATATAAATAAGGGAAAAAGGGAAATTTTTAATATCCATCCTGCAGTAAATTTGGGAGGAAATAGCCTAGTACTTTCTTGAAGGGAATGGGAGTATGTTACAAGTGTTGTGAAAAAGGCCACCAAGATCGTGATTGCAAGGGGAAGAAGGAAGATGCTGATGTCCAATGCTACAATTGCAGGGAGATGGGAAATAATGCAAATGAATTTCCTAAGAGTTATGGGAACTTACCTCAGAAAAGGCCAAGGGATCAAGTCCAAGCCTATGCTATCACAACTATTGATTTAGAAGCTCCAAATGATGTGGTGGAAGGTAATTTAATGGTTTCCTAAAGTTTAGAAAATGCATTATTTGATTCTGGATCATCGCATTGTTTCCTATCTTCCCAGTTTGCTAAGAAAATTAGATATTTCCAATTTGATTTAACAAGGGAGTTGTCAGTTAAAACTCTTAAGGGAAGTATCATTGCAACAATGTTTTGTCAATCAGTCCCCATTAGAGCACATAAATGTTCTTTATCCTCTGATCTCATCGTCATACCTATGATTGAGTTTGATATAATCCTCGGTATGGATTGGCATTCAGACCATGATGCAAAGATTTATTGTAAGAAGAAGGAGGTTACAATTTTTGATGATGCTGATAAGGAACACCTTATCATTAAAGCAGAATCATCACTGCCTAATTCTTATCTAGATCCAACCCCATTAGCTCAACTAAATTCAATTATTGGGGAGGAAGAGAATGAACTGACTGTGGGTAAGGAAAGGAAAGTTCAAATAGAGGATGTACCTATTGTGGAAGAATATATAGATGTGTTTCCGGAAGATTTACCAAGACATCCTCCAGAATGAGAAGTTGAGTTTTCCATTAATTTAATTCCTGGATCAAGGCCTATATCGAATACCCCTTAGAGAATGACCACTGTAGAACTAGTGGAACTAAAGAAACAACTAGAGGAATTGAGTAATAAGGGATTTATTCTCCCTAGTCTTTCTCCATGGGGAGACCCTATCCTTTTTGTTAAGGATAACGATGGATCTATGAGGTTATGTATCGACTATAGGGAAATCAACGCTATAACAATAAAGAACAAGTATCCCCTACCTTGCATTGATGATTTATTTGATCAACTGCATGGAGCTCAATAATTTTCAAAGATAGACCTTCGATCTGGATACCATCAGTTGTGTGTGAAGAAGGAAGACTTGCCGAATACAGCATTTCGAACCAGGTACGGGCATTACGAGTTTACTGTAATGCCTTTTGGGCTGACTAATGCACCCTCTGTATTCATGGATCTAATGAATAGGGTTTTCAAGGAATATCTCGATGAATTTGTGGTGGTATTTGTTGATGATATCTTGGTATACTCCAAATGCAACGAATATCATGAAAATCAGTTGCACATTATCCTGAAGACTCTTAGAAGACATGAATAATATGGGAAGTTTCGCAAGCGTGAATTCTGGATTTAGGAGATTTCATTTGTTGGCCATATTGTCTCCCAAGATGTAATCTCTATTGATTTATCTAAGACCAAGGCAATCCAAGAATGGCCACCCCCGACGAGTATAACTGAGGTACACATTTTTATTGGTTTAGCAGGTTATTATCGACGTTTCATCCAAAATTTTTCCCGGTTGTCTAACCCATTAACAGAGCTCACACATAAATGGGTTAAATTTGTTTGGGAAAAAGAGTGTGAGGAATGTTTCGAAAAACTGAAGAGAATATTAGTCAATGCTCCTCTATTAACTCTACCATCGTGGAATGATGGGTTTTTTATTTATAGTGATGCATCGAAGAAAGGGCTTGGTTGTGTCCTTATGCATAATGATAGGGTTATTGCCTATGCATCACGATAGTTGAAAATTCATGATCAAAAGTATACTACTCACGATCTCGAATTAGCAGATTTGATCTTTGCTTTGAAGATATGGAGACACTACCTCTATGGTGAAAAATGTGATATTTATACTTATCACAAGAGTTTGAAGTATATTTTCTCACAAAACGAACTCAACATGAGGCAAATGATATGGCTTGAATTACTCAAGGATTATGATTGTACGATAAACTACCACTCGGGGAAGGAAAATAAGGTGGCAGATGCTTTGAGCAGAAAAGACCATGGAGTTTTGAACAATATGAGAATTGAAAGGGATCCAATATTAATGGATCTAGGGAAGATGGGCATGGGAATAACCATGGAAGGTGAAATATCAATGCTTTTTCAAATGGTTTTCAAACCATCTTTACTAGAAAGGATTAAGAGTTCTCAGACTGATGATAAAGAATTTCAAAATAAAATTAAAGCTGTGAATGATGAGAGATTGAGAGACATTGTGTATGAAGAAGGAATTTTGAAATTCGGGAAGAGAATTTGTGTATGAAGAAGGAATTTTTTCATTTGAGAAGAGACTTTGTGTTCCCGATTTACCTGATCTAAAAAGGGAATTGTTAGATGATTCTCATAGCTCCAATTTCTCTCTACACCCTGGGAGCACCAAAATGTATAGAGATTTAAAGGATCATTTTTGGTGGGACAACATAAAGAGGGAGATTTCTGATTTTGTGTCAAGATGTATGGTTTTTCAACAAGTGAAAGCTGGAAGGCAACATCCTGGAGCAGTCATGCAAACTCTTCCCATACCGGATTGGAAATGGGATAATATTATAATGTACTTTTTCATGGGGCTAATAAAGACTCCTAGAAGGAATGACTCAATATGGGTTATTGTTGATCATCTTACCAAGTCAGAACATTTTCTTTCTATAAGATAATATCTACCACTGGAACGTCTAGCAAAAATATATATTAATGATGTTGTGAGACTTGATGGATTACCCCAATCAATTGTTTCTAATCTTGATCCTCGTTTTACTTCAGGATTCTGGAACAGTCTTCAGAAGGACATGGATGCTGAACTTCATTTGAGCACTGCCTACCATCCCCAAACTGATGGACAATCAGAACTAACTATTCAAACCTTAGAAGACATGTTGAGATCATGCTCACTTGAAATTCAGTTTATGTGGTATCTATATTTACCTCTAGTATAATTTTCCTATAATAATAGCTTCCATTCATGTATTCAGATGGCACCATATGAAGAATTATATGGAAAGAGATGTTGCACACCAACCTGTTGGGATGACGTTGGTGAAAGAAAACTTGAAGGGCCAGAACTGGTGGAGGAAACAATGGAAAGGTGAAGTTAATCCAAAACCACAACAAAGTTGCTCAAAGTAGGCAGAAGAGCTATGTCGATAATCGAAGGAAGGATTTGGAATTTTAGGTAGGACATCATGTTTTATTGAAGGTATCTCTATGGAAGGGAGTTATATATTTCGGTAAAAAAGGTAAATTGAGTCCCATGTACATCGGACTATTCAAAATTATAGAACGAATTGGGGATGTAGCTTACCGTTTGGCAATATCGCCAAGTCTCTCCAAAGTTCACGATGTATTCCACGTATCACTGTTGAGGAAATACATGCCTGACCCAATGCATGTACTCACATTTGAGGAATTAGAACTGGAACCTGATCTATCTTATTGCAAAGATCCTGTCAGGATTTTGGATACGAGAGAACAAGTACTGAGAAACCGGACGACTCGTCTGGTAAAAGTTCTATGGAGAAACCATAAGATGGAAGAAGCAATATGGGAACCCGAGGAACTCATGATGAAGAACCACCCAAGTATTTTCATGCGGTAGTATTATAGAAATTTCGATAATGAAATTATTTGAAGGAGGGGAGAATGTAACACCCCATGCTTCTACGACACGCTTCTCTTTGAATAATATAGTAGCGTGTGTTGTACGCAACCTCGAGTTCTAACACACACCACAACCAATCAAACTAGACGTTATGAATAGTAATACCCACTTTTTGAAATTTTATAAATTTTATCTTTCAAAATGGACTTCATTTTTCGATTCAGAATATCAAAATTAGTCCAGGGTGAATCTTTGGTTTTTTTTAAACATTCAATTTTTTATGAATAGTGAAAAACACTGAGTTATTGGTTAAAACCGACTATTTATTTAAATAATTATTTATTTTATTTATATTTAATTAAGGACAAAATAGATTCATAATACCTATATAAGTTCAATTTAATTAATTGTAGTTAGTTTAGAATAATTTTAGATATATAAAATTTTTATTGAACTTTTCATCGTCTTTTACCCACCTCCTAGGAAAATTTGGAAATTCACATAAAACATAATTTTACCGCTTCTGTGAGTGGAATTTAAAAAATCCGAGAGACATGGTTAATATCAACGAGTAAAATGTGGTTCAATGAGCTGAAAATAATTTTTGGTGAATAGTAGCTTTTTACTTTTATTTACCACGGTTAAAAGTAAATAGGGTAATTAAGTGTAAAAATGATATTAATATTACCCTAACACCTGTCCTAATTCTATTGGACAAGTGTATCTCGACCAAAAACAACCATAGGAATAAAATATTATCATTTAGGTCCACTTGGATTAGATGAGGACATTTATTATTATTTAATTCAAAGAAGAGGTAAAAGAGTTAAAATCAATGTTTAACAACAAAAACATTTTTAATATAGGGTTATACATAAGATAAATTAGATTATAAATATTCATTAGAAATATAAAAATATTTCCTACATAATTATATTTTATTTATAATTTTTAGAAACTAAATAATTTAATTTATTTATGACACAATGGTGATGCAGTAATTACCTAATTAATGAAATATTAAAATAATTGATAATATAAATACATAATAAATGTAATTTGAGACTTTTTATAAATTCCACTACTTTTTTAGGTTAATATGACATATTAGGACTGATTATATAAATTTTTTTTCGAAGTAATTATGCAGTTATGAATTATCAAATACAAAATACCCAATAGTGTCAAAATTGACATAAAAGAGTTTTTAAAACAAATAATATATTATTAATTTTTATTATATTCCTAAAAGTCAAAGGTTCGGCCAAAAGACTTATATAAAGATATGTGTATCATTAATGGACCAATTGGGGGTATCTTGGATGTTTATAGTAAGTTTATTGACTATATAATATAAAAATACAAAGAGACATGGTAAGTGTCAAACTAATCAAGAAAGAGTTAAAACTAAAAGATAAGGATAATAAGGTGACCCAAACCTGTCTGAAACCTATTGTTAGAGTGGTTTTAGACCTATCCCCACCTTAACATTTAAATAATCCACTTTGGAGCCATTATAAATCGAATATGAATTTATTATAAAATAATATTTCTAGCTTTTCCTATGGTTCTCCTCACTCCTCTTATAAAAGGGAACTCACCCTTCTCTAAATTTCACACCTTCAAAGCCTTTTGGATTGGCAAAGACCTGACCATATATTCTATCAACTTCTCTCACTTCATCCTAGAGGCCATATTTTGATCAGAAAGCCATCTTAAAGAGCCATTTTGATCAAATCAAAAGGAAGAACCCGAAGAAGAGGTAATGTTTTCACCACCCTCTATCAAGTTACTTTCTTCTTCAACTTCTTAATTATTTGTTATTCCCATTATAAAATAATAACTCCAGTATCTTCTATATACTTTGATGTTATTATAAATATGGTACATCCATATTCAGTATTCTATTCATCCTTTGAATGACATGTCACCATGTGTGCGTACATACGGCTTACCGTCTCCATGTCGTGGTGTAATTGTTATTCAATATATTATTATTTGGATGGGTATAATAATGATGTGTAATTCATGTAAATAAAAAATATAACATGATAATTATTCTTTATATATATGATATACCATCCAATTATATATTATTTTAATATAAAAATAATGATATTGTCGCTCGTGCGTACGTACAGACTGCCGTCTCCACAAACGTGATGAGATTCATTCCCCCATCATATACATTCAAGACTAATTCTCATTTGATGATTAAAAGTAATGTTTAAGAACTTTATATCATTATGTATATTAATAAGATACAAACTATCCATAAAAAAATGACTTCTGTAACAAAACATATAAAAGAAAACGAGTAAGTTAACACCCAAAACGACGATAATACTAAAATATTATTAACAAAGCATTATTAGAATATCATATATGATATCATAATTATGCATATGTTTCTTGTATAATTTAAAAACTATTTTTTAACTATTATATAGGAGGTTAACATACCATCGACTAAAGAAAAGCACAATGTAAGGGTTTATTTCACAATCTCTTCATTATCTGAGGTTGTTTATACGTAATTATCTACTAGGACCTCTTTATCATCCACATCCATGTTTCTTAAAAATGGTTTCAAAAACATTCTTACTATTTTAAAGAATATGGTTTAAAGTCATTTATACCCTTGTTTGAGTTTTTATAAGAAGTTTATAAATGAATCTTTTCGTCATTTTCCAAACAAGGTCCTTTTTAACCTTTTCGACAAAATTAAGGCAAGAATGCATTTTTTTAACTTATACGGCGGGTGCGGCTATTTTCCTCTGTAATAAAATCTTCAAATCTTACCTTACAAGCTTATAAGGATATTTTCAAATTGAATGTTTTATTCTATAATTATGTGACTTTTAAATGATTTAAAAAACGAGATATTTCTCTCAAATAGTTTTGATTTCATCTATGTCAACATCATTTGATGGATTTTAAGCTTATTTGAAGTTAATTTATTATAATATAAAACTTCCATTTAGTATTGAAGGATTTGTGATATTTTTGACTATGGATGTGTTATTTTTATAACATTCAGGGTTTATAGAGAATGTATTTACATTTCGTATGATAGTTTTAATACGAATGTTTATGTTATGTTTAAACCTATTCATATAAGGAATGAATTGGACTTAATAAGTGACGGGTGGAGCCTGATATATCTCCTCGATGCATCGGTAGGTCTCATGATATAAACTACTTTCTTGGCACAAGGCCTTGACAAAATATTATTTGTAGTCTTGGCACGAGGCATTGACTATGTGGTTATGATAGTATAGCATTATGCATTCCATCATTATAAAAGTGGTTATTGATATTACATGTGATTATTCGACTAGTAGAATATCCATGTGAAAAAGTTAATGTTATTATTTCATTTTATATTTTCCATATTATGTTTAGTTCAAGTTTAAACGACTTTTGTTTTAGTTATACATTCCCTTAAATGTTTATCCTTATTTATGAAAGTTTCCACTATATTGTTATCCTTATTGAGCGTCTGAGCTCACCCCTTTCAATTTTTTATTTTCCGAGGATGTGAAGAAGTAATTTATGAATGACCTACCGGGATAGTATGAGGGGATATGATGAAAAGATGTTTTTGTTGTAGTTTTCACTTTATGATGTAATGTAAATTTATGAATGTATCTAGTTATTCCAAGGCTACTAAACTAATCGGTCCTTCGAGAAATGATCTTTTGTGATCAAGACAATATTTTGTAATAATGCACCGACTCTGGGTTTCTGGGGTAGGGGCATTACAAATATGAAGCCGCGCATTACAGGTTTCCTTCCAAGAGGGTTCTAGTCATGAGAAGATCCTCTAAAAGTGCAGGATTTATGGGTTTCTATTCTTTGCATTCAAGGATTTCGGATTTCTCATGTTATTCAGAAGGTTCATGCTGGTTCCTGTGGGGCCCATCAGACCGGGCCAAAACTAACTCACCAGATCCATAGACAGGGGTATATTTTTCCCTCCATGACCTCTATCTACATCAAGTTCTCAAAAAGGATTCATGACTGAAAAAATCATACAAACTTTAGACTTCATCCACCAGAGCCTCTCCACACTACCATGTACTCTTAGCCCTTTTCGGTCTGGGGACTCGATTTCATGGGACCATATCCACCAGTGACAGCTCTCCATTACATGTTCATCCTGACCACTATGGATTTCTTCTCTAAGTGGGCAGAGGCATTCTCCCTCAAAGAAATAAAGTCCCATTACATTGTTGGATTTTGAGCTCCAACATTATCTACCGATTTGGAATCCCTCACACCATCCTCACTAATAATGGTACAAACTATCAGGCAGCTATGCTAAAGAAATTGTACGCTAAGTACAACATCCATTATAACCATACCTCATGTAATCATGATCAAACAAATGGATAGATCGAGGTGTTCAACAAAACCATCCCTAAATTTCTGCAAAAAATGGTTATTTAGAACAAGATGAATTGGTCGGAAAAGATTCCCAATTCCCTTTAGACTTATTGGATAGCAACTCGTAATTCTACAAAGGTAACCCCATACTCCCTGGTGCATGGAATAAAGGACATCCTACCCATGGAGATTTAGTTTCATTCATTACACATAGCTGTCTATGATCATCATGCACCAGATAAAGTATCTTAAATCCATCAGGGTAAATTGGATGCACTCGATGAGAACAGGCTTCATACCCTGTGCATTCTAGAAAGGCATCAGAACAAGATATCTTGGGCTTTCAATAATAAAGTCTCTGTATGCTCTTTCTTTTAAGGAAACTTGGTGTTGGCCATGAGAACACCAATGATATCTAGACAGAATCCAGTAATGTTGGAGACCAAATGGGAAGGACCTTAAATTAATCACGAGGTTTACCCTAATGGGGCATACTCCCATGTTACCATGGATTAAGAGTGTGTAACTCCTCCCACCAATGCCAAGTTCTTCAAGAAATACTTTTCCTAAGCGAAGAAGGTCCTAAATGATGTTAAACTGTAGAGGTTTCAACATGAACTTAAAAACTATATGGTCCCCCATGACCTTAAACTATGGGTCTCCCCGCACAATGTTAAACTCTAAATAGTCCTACTTGACCTTAAACTTTCTGGCCCCACATGACCTTAAATTGACATGTCTCACATGACATTAAATTGTATGTTGTCCCTCATGACATTAAACAATATTTCAAGAACTACGTATAGATTGATTCCCATCCTCATGAGATATGCAGGAATTCTTGGACGCCTCATCCAGAGTCCATCCCCACACTCTTCTCAATTGAATACCCCTCCTGGGTGTAGTTCCCATGGAGGATCCCAGGTGGGGCATCCTAAGATTCTCTGGAAACACTCGTGGAAAGATTATGAAGGTCACTCCATGTGTCCCTACTCATTATTCTATCCTCCAAAATCCTTACCACATGACTTTAAACTTCATGTCTCTTTTAGAACAATGTATGGATTTATTCCTATCCTCATGGGATACGTACGACCGCCCAGACATTTTTCTTGTAGGGCCAGCCCCAAACTCCAAGGTCTCCCCTTGAGTCTCGTCTTCCAGGTTGTTAAACTACATAGGAATATTCATGCTTTCCCCATCCCCTCCCTTTTGGGTATCTATCACCCTTCACATCTGGAATGACCTTCGAATGGCATGGATTTTCAGCACAATGGATCTTCTACAATTTCAGGCAAATGTACTCAAAAAATTTGGAAGAAAAAATGATACATTTCTTGCGTTGCAAATATGGGTAGCGGTGGATGTTCATTTTTTATTCCCATTTCAAGTCACGCGATATGGATGATGTGTTTCAAATTTGGTCGATATACATCCATCATTTTTTCCACCCCTATAAGTCCCAAATGTTGGGTGTAATGATTTATTTTTTTCCTACTACCTCTTCAATCATCTATCCACCTTGGACAAGAGTGTTGATCTGGTTGGGACAGAACTTTCCTGATCTTATTTAGTTATTTTCATACTCTTATATGTTACAAATAGCCTGATCTTATTCCATGTTTCCCACATAGATAATTTCTCAAATGGGCTTGGGGATTTAGTATGACATTACCCGTATAATCATTCATGTATCTATAGTCGGCCAGGACACCCTTTTCCCAGGTCCCTCAACCCCTTTTGGGTCCCCTAGCCAAAGTTCTTAACTTGGATTGTGTGGTGTGTTATGGACTTATGTCTTTATCCACATCGGGTTTGCAAGAGCTGCACCACGTACTTCCCTTCTGAGATCTAGTATTCCATCCCCGTATTCTCTATCATTTTTGGCCCCTTGGCCTAAGGTTTACTTCCTAGAATCGTGTGTGGTGTGATTTGGACCATGTTCTCATTCACATCGGGTATGATTTATCATGTCGTGAACATCCCCTCTTGAACCCTGTTTCTCCTGTATATGTCTGAGCCTTATGATTTCAAACTATGCTGCCTAGTCCCACATGCCTTTAAACTATTGCTTCTCTACTATGAAATATAAAAGTTCAGGCGTGGGTCCTACCACATGACCCTAAACTGTGACATCATCGTCCTGGACGCACGATGAAAATCGGCATTGCATTCTAATGTCCTCACTCGAGGGGACATCATATTTGGATTCATTCACCCACCATACCATTTTCCAATGACTATATACGGCTTGATTCTTGTGGAAACACCTGGAATCTCCACCCAAGGTTCATCACAACACCAAAAAAACATACACATTCATCCTATTGGACCAAGAAGATCTATCAAATTCTTCTTCTTCTGATGTGGTGGCTAGACCCACACGACCTTATTATCTCTATCTCTAGTACCTTACCATGCCACTTCTAGGAAAATGTATGGCTTGATCCGCATCATTAGGGGGTATGTAGGAACACCCACAAACATTTCCTTACGCCCAGCCTGACTTTCATTTTTGTTCCCATGACCTAGAACCTTATTAGAGAGCCCATGGTAGTATGAACATATGTCTTCATTCACATCGGTTTTTATTCTTACCATACCATGTGTTTCCCTCACTCTTTTATATCTATGGTCCAAGATTTATGACCATAAAATATGATATCCTTATGTCTGTTCTGCAAGATGTTAAACTACACGACACCTTCTAGAACAATGTATGGTTTGACTCCAAACCTGATGGGATACATAGGGATTCCTAGACATCTCGTCTTCAGGTCCAGCACCAAGAATCACATAAATCCTATCCCTTTTCTGACCCCAAGTTCTGAACCCATTCAATAACAAAAAATTATATGGTCTCTTACTGTCCTCATTTTCACCGGGATATGTACTATGCTGCACATTCCCATTCTAGGTTACCTTGTCCTCAATATAGGACTTTAAACTATAGCACTACCCTTAAAAAGTTCAGGATGCCCCGTAATAACTATGGGATATGTCAATTCCCTCGTCAGAGAGGATTTACCCTACCTGCACTGGTCTCAAAACACATTTTCCTCTAAAACTACGTTCGGCTTGATTCTCGCAGTTATGAGATATGTAGGGATGCCCAAGAATTTCTCCTCAGGCCCAGCCCTATGGGCATTAACCCTTACAGGCCCAGGACCCTAATCACGGTTCTGGCAGTATGACCTTAAAACTGTGTGCATCATCTACACCATGTGACATTAAACTACATGTTTATCATCATCCTTGGTAATATGTAATACTGCAAGGCATTCCTAGTCCTCACCAGAGAGATCCTGTTTGGAAGAAGGTAAAATCATTAATCAGACTAATGCACTCATCTAACGTGTTTCCAGCATGGCATCATAATTTCAAGAGTGCTGGACTCTATTCGAACAACAAGTAACTCCACCATCCATGCTTTGTGTACCCTTTATTTGGATCCTAATCATCTTTTATGTTTAAAAAAACCCCATGACAATACGATTGATCGGCTTATGGCTCACCTACTATCCCAGGCTAACGTTATGAAAAACCAAAGGATGACATTTCAAGTCATGCCTCGTGTTTTAAACAAGGTTAGCAGTCATCCCTCATCTGTTATTCCCATATCAGGATAACACAATAGGGATGTTGTGTTTCAAAAACGGTCAACAATTATCCTCCATTTTTAGGCCAGCCCTACATCATTCTTAATTTTGGGTATCATGATTCACACATTCCACTCTTCTATGATCGGGTTGGTTCTAATGCCCCTGGTGCTACCCCGCTCATGCATTAGAGCACATAGGTAAAATTACAATTCGACTATTCTGATAATTTCATTCTCTAGTCAGGACTCTACCATATTCTTCTTGGAAACCCGGATATGTCATATATACCCCAGATTCTTGAAGTTTGGTTGTATCTCACACATTGAAATTAAATGATGATGCAGCCATCCCTGGTTTCTCACATCGGGTGTGGCCCACATGATCTTATAGATTGATTACTATTTATTTCATGATTTCCTTCAGAATGTATTAAAATGAACAAGCAAATGAATATCTATTCATGAACATAGTTTAGAAAAAGAATCAATGAAAGAGGATAGGTTTATGGGTTCCGCCAAAAATAAGTCCCTTAAGGATCAATGTTTTGGATGGATTGCCCCAGTGTTTCCACTTTATGGTTTTTGGCCTCCAACATTGCTTCCCGACCCCTGAGATCCTTATTTTCATCAGTGGAAAAAGTGCATAGCTCATTGGAACTAGCCTGTACTCACACCTATTCAGTTTGATGCTCGATCAATTGGTGACTCACCTCCACTATCTACTCCTTGGAGTCTGTCACCAGGGCCCTCAATTTATCAATGATGTCAGAGTAGTTTTTCAATGAATTATTATCTTTCTTCCATTTACTCTTCTAGGAGATGGACATCCAACTCCACCTTCAATAATTCCTTGGTTTTCCCCGATAATTTCAAGCACTGAGAAATGATAGAGCATTAGCTGTTCTCCAATATCTTCTCATCCATGTTGAAACTGATTTTTAGATGAAGATGGTGAGCATCAACCCCTCCATCATAGATAAAGCGCAACCAGGTGTGGAGTGATCCTGAATGTTTTATCCATTTTCATGTGGATGACCAAGGAAGCATTTTATACACTTCCACCCCTTATGTCGCGTCATTAGGCTCTCATTGGGTGCTTCCGAATCAGATTCATCCATCTCTTCAGGGTCTGCAGGCTGATAGTCAAGGAAAGAAGCCAAAAGATAAGTGGAAGGGTATCCTACTAGTATTCATCCCAAGGGATTAGGCTCCTCAACATGTGGGTGACCTTCCTCTGTCGTCTTGACCTCGAAAATTTCACCCACAACATCTTTTGACCCCGCCCCATCATTGATATCATCAGTTTCCACATCCCTTTGCTCACCAAGTGTCAGGGGCAGCTCGGTTTGAGAAGTGTATCCTGAGTGGGTCAGTGTGTTCTCCATTGATTCATCCATGGATGGTCTAGATTTAGTGGAATGTAGAGCCACCAATTCCAGTATTACTATAGAAACAATGAACACCCTGATTAGATGCGCTCTTTGATGTCAAATCTAGGTGTCTAAGTGACAATTCTTACAAGATCTCAACGCATCATCCTCTGTCCTTTCAGTTTCTATTAGAGACATCCCTGTCGGATATCCTTCAGCACTTTTCAATTTAATGATTGGTGTCGTCTCCCCACATTGTTCTATCAGTGCATCCACCCCCCCCCCTTGGATAGAGCATCATGGAAAGCACTAATATGCGTTTGAGTTGGAAAAAAATATGATTGATGATTGTGAATTATGAAAAGAGGAAAGGCTATGATAAGGATTGAGGAATACCTCGAGCAACTCAGCAATGTTCATGTCAGGGCCAAAATTCTCACTGCTCTCTTGGGGACTCAATCGGTGGGGTGCCTCCTAATACCCCCACCTCCAAGCTCCTCTTCGACATCTCCTATATCTTCTTCCCTTTCTTCTCCCTCTTCTTGTCCTAACTCACCACCCTCTAGATCCTCATCATTGTCATCATCCTCAGACGAAATTCTTTTAGGATCATGCACTTGGCTAGGCATTACCTTGACCATGAGAGGTGGTTCCTCACACCGACCCCATTGGTGTGTGTATGAATCCATGGCCATAAAATACGCATGTCGATGATGTAATTTCACCTTGTCATCAATTCTAATGAGTCAAACCTCCGGTAGTTGGATTCCATCTCGTATTATCTTTTTCTAAATGGCTTCGGCGCCCATCGACTACCAAAGAGTCAACAAGGCTGACCATAGCGTAAATAATATTTCATCCTCGGAAGGTTGAACCAAGTACCTTATCTGCTTCCCGGTAAGCTCCCTAACTGATCTGTGCGTTTGTTCATGAGCCCCTCTCCCCCCGGACAATAATGTCACAAGCACACCATATGACTTTTCCACTATTGTAGTCTTGGCCTGTGTTGGCCCAGTTACTCGACCTACTCGTGAACTTTCCTCCTCAATGACACCTTGTTTTCTCTCTCACCACCCATGTTCTACACTGGTCACCTAGTGATTTTGGACTCAATTCCTCAGGATCCCTTCTGGGTATTCTATAGTCCAATGTTTGACATATTTTATTGAAAATCTAGCATCAAATATAGTGGGGGAAAATGTAATGACTTCACCCGAGCCATAAGTTGTAAACATCAGCCACATTTGGTGAAGAACGCAGGGATGACTCTCCTCCCGGACATATATATACACTTTCTTAAGCATCTTCTTGAGGCATCTGCTGGAGGCATCCAAAGTTCGTGGAAAATCTTTATGGTACTATGTCTCATAATGAATCTTCTCGTCGACTCGGGCCACAAGCACCCCACCTCTGATGCTTTGGAAGTATTCCATTTTCCCTAGTGATCCTTTCCCATTGTCTATATGTGGTCTAGCTTGTGTGGGGAACAGACTAAAGGTAAAATTTTCATGATTTCCGATCACGATCCTTATACCCTCTTCATTGAGCGTTAATGGAATGACCCTGACAACGTTCAAAAAGGAAGGCTGCAGACCATTACTGGGGGCGATTGGTGTTTGGGAATATATACCCACCATAGTGAGCCCTGGTCCATCCATGAAGTATTCAGAAATGGCCACAGATCCTCCTTGGTAAACCCCCTCTCAAAATACTCCACTGTATGGCATATAAATGGGCCAACATAGGGACCCCCAAATTAATCCTCTGACTAGCGGCCATAATGTCAGCCATCAGTAATGTCGCTGGATGAACTCCAATCCTTGTGTCCCTCACTGGCAGGAGCCAGCCACTAAGGAAGGTTGCAAGAAATCTGGAATATCAGATGTTAGGGTCTCGAAATTCATTCACACTGAAGCACTAGGATTTATATTCCCCCATCTTGAGCATCCTTTCATATAGTCCACTTGTTCTCCTCTGTGTCATGGTCGGACACCGTCTTCTTCACCCCAGAATCTTGATATTTGGGTATATCTGTAGAAACAGGTTGAACTATTTTTTATAGGCAACATCCTTTTGGAAGTCTTTGACCAACAACCTCTCATTGGACATCTCCAACAGATGCAATATCAGGATGGGAGTCCGCAACCCATCTCCCCATATGTTCTCCATTGGAAGAAATTCGTCGTACTAGTTCCCATTCAAAGGGATACCCCCGATACAATGAGCATCCCAAAAGACTGATTCCAGCCTCCCCATGATGGAGATAGAAGGTGTTAGTATCAGGGGACCACCAGTTAAAAATCTCAGTCCCAAGTTCATGCTGTCAGTAGAAATAGAACTGCCACGTCCACACCGCCTTGAACAGCCCGATGGGTCATAGTTCTACTCCAAATTCGTTGCACGGTTGGTGTACCCAATATGCACAGGCCCACTCACTTGTAAAATTTCCTCCATACCTCAAGTCCAAGTCATGCAGTGAGCCTTTAGTCTCATTAGTGATACTCTATCAGAAGGTAATTATGTAATGTGAAGGATAAAATTTGTACGTTCTATGGGACCCCAAAGGGTTTTTATAGCTGTAGAGTGGGGTTTCCACCCTTGCGAAAAACACATTACACAAAAATTAAGGGGTTTACATGCACCACCCTTAAGATATTGGACATCTCAACATTTACCTCAGAATTTGACGATCACATCCCCTTGTAGATCTGATTCCGAGGGGGGGAATTTATAGGTGTTGAAATCTGCATAAGGACAAAAGAGGGCCTCATTAGATAAAATGATGTAATATTTTGACTCGGTGACCAATTCTGGGAGGAGCCGATAGTCTACGTGATAAATACAAGGGGTGCATGAAAACCTTATTTTTGTTTGACAAACAGTGGGACTATAAGGAGTTATATGCCCGAGCATGGATACATTCGTACCACTAACACCAGGACTGGGTTTTCCATGCCTGATGACCTCTGTGCAGACTCGATGACATCCAGCACAGAAACTTTCGCACCACCGACACTGGGACCGGGTTTTCAGTGCCGGTCGACTTCCTTGTGGACTCGATGACCCCTAGCACCTATAAATATAAGATATTTCCTTCCCCTTCCAGTGACTAAAGAATCTGAACTACCTCCTCTACTCAGAATTCACCTCTTCCATGCACAAAATATGACTTCCATGTATGGTATTTTCAGCGAAAGGTCTCATGGGGGTCCACCTTCACACGAGACCACTAGGGATTGACCCTCTCCCCATTCCTCACACACTGGGCCTATTTCTTGTAAGCCCCTCCACCTTTGCGCAAAACCTCAGCCCCCTTTTGTGCGCAGTTGTTCCAGTTGTGTGCCTATTGCACACAAACATCTTCAATTGCGTGCACACCTTCCTTTCCACTCTCCCCAGGATATTGCATGCAGTTGCTCTAGTTTCATGACAATTGTCCCCAAACCTCCTCTATTGCACGTAAACATTCATTTCCTCTCACCCCAACCTTTTTTTCATAGCTTCTATATTTTCACACAACCCTCCCTCCTTATGAGCTCCCTTTCGCATGTGTTTGATGTCCCTCTTATAGGAATCATCTTTGGGAAATTCTTATGCCCAAAAAATCTATGTTACACACCCTTGTCTCATATGTATCTCTTAGATTGTATGAAGTAACTTCAATGTCCCTTGGGTGGCACTTCCCATTGCATTTCTTTGCCTCATGCTTCTTCACATAATCACGCTAATGGCTATTGCATCTTCACATAGCCACACTAATGTGGGCCTCTCAATGGATCACTCCATTAAACCCCCTCACTGTGTCATTGTTTATACCTTCGCTTTATCAAGGGTGGGCATGTTTCAGTTATGTATTCCCTAGGGGGTGCCGACAGAACTCGCCTCATCCGAGCTGTCGGACGTTAAATTTCGATGAACCATTGTCCTTAGTCTATGACATTAAATTTTGGCCATTCCTCATGCCTTCTACATGGAAAGCCCCATTTTGGACATTCTCTATGCCCACTAGTCTCCACGAGAGTGAGATCATCTTTACATGGAATGAGACTCTCTTTGCCTAAGAGGCATCTGTATGCTATGAAGGGGAACCATCTTGATGTAAGCCCCTAGCATTATTGAAGGAGGTAGTACCCTTACTCCTCCTTTATTCTTCCATGAAAAGGAACGGAGGGGGGGGGGATGCACAATAGAACCATCCTCTCTTCGATGCCAAACCCCTTTGGGCTTTGCCGCCACCCAGGCCTCCATCTTGGTGTATGTCCCAACCTCAATCTGCCTGGGATGCGAACCACGTGTATTCCCCTGTTTCCTATTTGGGTTGTGAACCACACGTAAGCCTCTATTTCATTTTTGGGCCGCTAACCACATGTAAACCCCGCTCTAATTCCCACGGATGCACCTTTGACTACGTGATCGTCAAGTCTTTTCTGCCACTAGTTTCTCACACCGATCACGACTCACGTGGTCATAGATTTAGCATCGACCATGAAATCCTCTATGGGCCACCTTAGAGTGTATGCCCCAACACATTTTCTAAACTACATGGATGTTGATCCTTACAAAGGCAAGGTACAAAGGAAACCTCTATGAGGTTCAATCCCAACACACATTGGTCCCAACCACTTCACTTCGGCTCACCCAAAACCATTCTAAACTACATGTACTTTGATCTTTTCTAAGGAAAGGTTTTTAGGAAGACTCTCTAACGATCAATCCCAATAACCATTGGTCCCAACCACTTCTCGTTGGCTCACCCAAAACCATTCCAAACTATAGGGACATTGATCCTTGCCAAGGCAAGGAATGTAGGAAGCCTCCCTGAGGTTCAAACCCAACACCTACTAGTCCCAACCCCCTTCACATCAATTCACCAAACCCATTCTGAAATACAGGGACTTTGATCCATGCCAAGGAAAGGTATGTAGGAATCCTCTCTGAGGTACAAGCCCAACACCCTTTGGACCCAACCACTCTATGTCAGTCCACTCCCATCCTACGTGACATTAAACTGTATGCCCCTTTTGTCCCGCATGACACTAAACTGCCCCTTATTCAGCAGTAAGCCATTGTAATCCCCATCCAACAATAATCCGTTGTGAACCCCATTCAGCAGTAAGCCATTGTGATCCCAATTCAATGTTAAGTCGTTTCAACCCCATGCAGTGGTAAGACATTGTCAACCCCGAGCCAGAGTTAATTGTTTTTTCCATTTCATTTGGACCCACATCTCTGGTCCACCGATGTAGATTCAAACCAACTCGGGTAAAAACCCACATGTAAGCCCCATTATATCATTGGGTCACTGTCCTCTATGTACACCCTGATTCTATGACCCCATCTTGAACTACGGGGACATTGATCCTTGTCAAGGAAAGGTACATATGAAACCTTCCTGAGGCTCAACCCATCACCAATGTCTCATCCTGGTCTTTCCTATGAGCCTATGTGTTTCTGGAAGGTCATTCCCTAACCCAGAGTTTCCACTTCCTCTGGGTCCAAACCATACAGGTCACCTCCATTGGTGTCCCATCGCCTCACTGAACTACGCAGACATTGGTTCTCATCCATGGGGATACGTAGGAAGTCTCTATGAGGCTCAATCCCAACACACCAATCACCATTGTGATGGTTACATCTCATACCCCCCCCCAACCACTTCATTTGACTCTCCATCGTCCATATGATTCCTACCCAGGCCACCACATCCTGGTGAGATCATGTCACTCACCTATTCACCGCCCCTAGTTGTAATCGGGTACCTAACCATGTGTTAGCCCCGAAATCAATGTTCCCTCCAGGGTTTGCACCTATCTGATCCACTCCAGTCATTGTTCAGATCAGTCTGATCCATCTCCACAAGACATTAAACTCGAGACATACCATGTGTTAAACATGGGATGCTGAGGAAAACCTCATAGAATGATTATGGTATATAATTCTCTGCATTCGGCATGGGATGTCATAGACTTCCACGCCCTTGATAAGTACTATAATAAGAGGAAGAAACCTAGACGCACTAGTGTTCCAAAATCCAGACACGCCAATGATGTACAACATGTCTACTCCCCCAACCGAATGTTGTTGCCCTGGCTAGACACTTGGGAATGTCTTGACAGAAGTAGTGTAATTAACTGGCATCCATGAAGACATGTCACCAGGAAGAGTTTCATGAAAAAAGTCTTAATCTATAAGGGCGACCTGGACTAGGTGATGAGTTCCGAGGATGAATCCACATAAGGAGGAAACAACATCCCATCATCCTTTTTTGATCAAGGAGAAAACATCCCTGAATAAGCGATGAATGTTTCCTGCCTTTGGAAGGAGGGAATACGGGAAAACAAATTGCACGTCCTCAATAGACAGATGTGTTCCCAAGTGAAAGCATTATAAAAACCCATAATTCATAAACCCACAATGTCATGTAGTCACTAATTCACAAAGTCACCATGTCACATAATCGCGAAGTCACATATAGTCGTAGGATTTCTCGCTCAGCACGCTTGTTCTGGGAAGACCTACACATCAAAACAATAGGCCATATGCTAACTTCCACAAAAACTTGTTTAAATCATCTCAAAGTACCATCTCATCTCAAGGGTTAAAATTATTCATGAAGTTCATCGAATAGACACATGGTTTGAATTTTAAGTTTTTTTTGTAACAAGTCAAACCCAAGTTCGGTCTGAGTCCGATCCGACACACCAGACCAATCCTGACCCTTTGACAGACTCGAACTTTTCCTATCGACCCAAAATGGCCTAGTCCAGTCTTGTCCAGTGGGATTGGACCACATAGCCTGTTCGACCCATCCTACTGGGCCACTGGAGTGGCCCATCCCCCTGGTCCGGCTGGTTTTCATGCAGGCCAGTTTGCTCTGCCAGATGCGGACCACCCTGGTCGCACCCCCTGATCCATATGGTATTCCCCAAACACATGGTTCCCCCCATATCTCCTAGTCAACTAAATGCCATTCCATGTTTCACATAGTATAACTTCCTCCTCTGTATTACTCACGACCTTACCTTAGTGGGTTTCTCTGATTTGGATTCGATTTGCATCCAATATCGCTGCCACGACCTCCTTCCATAACCCCTAGTCACTACTCGTGGAAACTGTAATCATGTAATCCAAAAAGGTCACATCTAGAATTTGGAATCACACTCCACCACCAGCCTCCCCACCGGTAGCCCATCCTCCTTGCACCCCGCCAAGAAACCAGGCCCCCTACCCGGTCGCATGTCACCTCCACCATCGGTCACCATACCAGCAGACGTTGTCCCCCATTCAGTTCCACCTAATCCCAAACTGATCCACTTCTCTATAATTGATGTGCACTATCATAACCAGATTCCTTGGGTTATTCATGACACACCCTCATCATGGCACCTTTGTGACATCGTTACAGTGTAAGATCCCCAGTCTCGGATCATTACATCGTGGATCGAAGGTGCAACAATCCTTTCTTTATATTAATAAAGAATGGAGATCACATAGAGATAAGGGGAAAGGGGTAAATGAAATGGAATACACAAGGAACATATCTTGGACTTGTTCTTGTTGGCCTCAATCCATTCATGTTAGAACAAAGAATAGAGAAGGAATGAATCCAATATCTATTACAAAATCCTCTCGGATAATCAACCTATATAAAATTTTCCCTCTCATGAGACTGATTAACCCCCAGATCAACCTTTCCATTGGTTGGTATGCTTTTGTCATAGAATTTCAAAAATTGGTAAAATATCATGAAGAAAACAATGCACTACATTATGGTTTGGATCAATCTTTAACCAAGAAATATTTCGATGATGTTTTTGATTAGTTCATCCACTTCAATGGAAAAACGATTTGAAATTCACTAGATCTAATGTTGTCCATCGTCGAGAGGGTTTAATTTCTCATGTCCTTACCTCAGACAATTTACATGAGTTTTATCATAACCATGGATTCTTAACAATAGTTCATACTTAAAAGAAACCAATGTAGCATCAAATAAAATATTATTCTTAAATATTTTAATGAGAGTTACATCCCAAAACTATCCTTCACCCTTGACACGCGCTAGTTGAGGTTCAGACCTACTAAAGTAATGTTGATATTAAGAATTTAATGGTGGATGATGATTTTTTCTCCAGAAACCAATTTAATTGTTATTTATTTTTCGAGAAAAATTTCCTGTTTGTTTTGTTAAAAAGTGAACATTTTTAAAAGATTTTTTTCTGGCACACCAGGCCTCAGAATCACACACTATATCAACACCTTCTCACAAAACATTCCTAGTTAATTTATAAAAATTAAACCAAAGAAATATATGATCCATTACAAGTGTTATTCATACCCAATGTATGTTTTACATCCTGATGAGGTTGATGTGGATGTGGATACTTCCTTTCATGAGTATCTAGTGCATATTTTGGATCGTATCATGAATAAACTCTGAGGAAGATCAATTCATTTAGTGTGGGTATTATGGAAGAACATATGAGTACATAACAAGACTTGTGAGTGGGAAGATGACGTACATTCCTAGTGGATAAAGACTTTCCCAAATTTTTCCTCTTTACCCTCACAAGTCCAATTTGTGGATGGGATTATTTAAAGAGGGAAGGTTATAATTACCATGTTTTTCAAAGAAGGTACATTTTTTTATTTTCTTTTAAACCCAAGATTTCACCGTATGGATGGTTGGTTTTTTTTGGGAGACGGTTTCAAGGTTGATTAAACCTGGTTGTATACCAAATACAACACATGTATTAAATACATGACATGTATTTGGCTAGCCATACCCCTTTCATTGTGTACATAGGATCATCCCTTGGAGGGGAAGCCCAGGAAATACATGACATGCAATTTTCATACATTTCATTCAAATTCCTAAGGCTGTTATTTTAAAAAATGAGTCGGAGTATCATATTTTGTGTAGAGTCTTGTATATCCTTTCACAGATAGAAGGACCCATGCACTGGGGTCCCTCTACTCCTTATCATAGGTTCATCAAACTATCCTTTTTCTGAACCTCATTTTCTCTACTGTTAGTCACATTAGATCCATAATAGAACTCTCTCTAATACTCTATCATTATATCATTATTTCTTTTAACATATTTTACAGTACTTTGGTGCAATATAATATCCCATATTTTCAATCTTTTCAGTTATTATTTTGATTTCTTCTATTATTCTATGAATCAAAGGTCAAGGTTGGATGAGAGGCCATCCACGAACCTAAGTTATGTGGTTTCGTTGTTTACCCTAAAATTCATGATGTTTTCATAGATTTTTCATTTCTCCACATGTCATCCATTATTAAATGTGTTCTTTACTCATAAATAAATACTAGAAATTTTTTATACTCTCTTAAACCCTTCATAAGTGATTAAACATTGTCGACCTCTATGATTTAAACCCCTTTGGGTGTTCCATGTGGAATGTCCTCCTTAAATATAACAATTTGAGTGACCAAATACCATCATTGTGTTTGGAATTACTTATAAATGGGTTTTCCATTACTTATAAATGAATGATATAACTCCAATATGGTGTTTCCTTGATTAATAAAATGAGTTTATTAATTTAAATAAATGGAAATGAATTAAAAATCCTTATCACATGTTATATATTAAACGATTGTTAATGGATTTTGTTAGAATGAAATTTCATTCTACCATATATTAGGTGTTGAATATGACATCTTATACAATTATACATCTATTTATATTATGGGCATGAGGCTCCATGTTCTTGTGAATTGTGTGTTTGGAATGTTTAATCACCCCACCATCTCGAGTTATGGGAATAATGTCTCACATCATATGAGATTTTGGGATTATTCCCTTATTGTATCCATTAGATCATTTGACTAGTTATGGATGCTTATGGTATGCCCCGAGTCCAGCTAGCACTAAGTATCCATATATATTTCTCTAGACATCCTCACATATAGGGGTTATATACATATGTATGATTTATATATATGTGATTAATATATATATATATAGTTACTATTTAGAAATACACTATCCTATACTTAATTAAGTATATCCATCTAGGTGTGCTATAAGAACCTATGTTGGTAGGTATTTATGATTTCGTATTATTTATTATTCCTTTTACCTACATAATGTTATGTTATGCACATTGGATGGATTATTTATAAACACCATTTTGGTGGTCTTCTATGTTTATCTAACACCTTAATTGGTCTACCTTTGGTACCTGATTATACCTTTTGTCTTCAGGTTTAGATAAGGGAAAATGCTCTATTATAGATTCTTGATATTTTTTACTTATAACATTGGGTATGGGGGTAGAGGACTGAGAATATGCATGTTATCCTAGATGACAATTCTGTTAGAATTTTTTTATATTTTTATAGAATGTTTTATATGCATGTCCATTATTTCTTATTTTTTACATCAACATGACATGACACCATTTTACAGGACTCAGCATATCTAATTTGATTATATTGCATCTTTTTTGTGATTTAATCTTCCACTATTAAATATCATATTCTTTCCATTTTTATATATTTATTATTATACTTCATCAATTGTAATTTTTTGTATTATATCTACTATGGTACTCTGATATAATGTAATAGTTTCCCCATTGAACCACCTTAGACCCTTTTTGTGAGTTGGCATCAACTAGTGTATGAGGATTCGTTTTTGAGGTCATGTGATTCAATAGAATTGGGACCCTGTTAAGCAGATCATGTGTCAAGATGTTACATTAAACGTTTATGGATTTGAAAGACCATTTTTATACCATGATTCATTGATATTATATGCCTCAAATAGACTGGTTTTATTCCATGATTATTTGATAGATTCTATCATTTAATGTTCAGTTATATATTAAGACACCATGAAACTCTATATCTTTGACAAACTGTAATTATACTAGAATTCCATTATATTCTATGGAATGGATAGACTAGTTGAATAATAATTCTACTTACATTTTTTATGTATTAGAATGACAAGCTGTATATTGGGACTCTTCACTTTTCTATGACCTAGATAGATTAGTTATATTTTTGGACTCCATGTTAGTCAATGGATTAGATAGACTAATTTTACACCAAGACACCCTTCCAGTCTATGTATTATATATAATTTTTTTATACCGAGACCCATTTCATGTTTCTTAGATTATTTATAATGGTTATATTCTAAAACACATTGATTTAACATGGTATGTTTTGGAACAATTTTGACACCTCACCATCATAGGTCAAACTAGATGGGGATGGGTGTCATGGTGGCCTAGTTAGAAAATTTTTACATTGATTCATTACTTATATAATGAATATCAGTGAGGAATGAAAGACGATTGTTTATCAATGAGGAACAAAGACAGATATCGTTGAGTGTTAGAAAGCACCTATCAGTAGCTATGGGTGAGGTCATCTATCGGTAGCTGCAAAAACACCACCACAAACGTCTACTCAAATAAAAAATAAATTAAACTAAAAATTAAATGGTAAAACCACTAATTTATTTAAAACAAACAAAACTAAAAAAACATACTAAAATAATAACTAATTAATTTATTAGCAAGATTAAATAATACAAAATTAAAGAATGAACTTAAACAACAGAATTAAAATAATTAAAAGAGATAAAAATTTAAATTTCATAGAACCTAACTTATTTAAAAGGATTAAAACACCAAAATTAATTAATTAGATAGCACTAAAAATAAACTTTATATTATATTAGAAACTAACCTAGAACTTTTATGGAGAAAACTAAACTATTAAATTAATGAAGTTATTTTAAATTAATGGATGAAAATTAAATTAAATTAATAACTAAATTATATCAAATAAATTAGGTTTTGAAAAAGTTAACGGTGACAAGGTCACCGATACAACAAGGTCAGTGATACACAGCAGTATCAACGAGGTGAGGATTGGTAGCAAGGCAACCGATAGAAGAGGCTGTGTCGGTGAGAAAAGAGTATTGGTGAGGTAAGACAGTGGCGTGAGGTCACCGTTAGAGCTCGTATACCTCACCGGTATACTAAAACAAATTAAAAATGAATTAAAACTCAATCTGCATACATAAAATAATATAATTAATGTTCAAAAACTATTAATTAATGAATTAACTAACTAATTGATCACATATAATTAATGGTGGACCATTTTATTTAATTTAACAACACAAAACATTTACTTGAATGATGAGCATGACATCTAAGCTTATTAATTAATACAATTAACCTATTCTAATGTAACTAAGTTAAAAGATTAATTATTAAAATAAAGTCTAAGAAAATTAAATAGAATAAACTCAATTAAATAATTTCTTAAATAAAAACTAACCTATTAAACAGAAATCAAAACAAACAAATTTAAACTAATTACTCACCATTATTAAATTAAAATAAAAGGGTTACTGCTACTGGTAAATAAGAGCTACTGGAAGTTTTAGAAGAGAGCTACCGATAAGACATAAAATAAATCTAACATTAGGTTTAGATGAGAACTACCGGTAGGAAAGAATATCGGTGGAAAGTGTCATCGATAGAGGTAAGGTCACTGATAGAGAGTACCAGTAACATGCTATCGGTAGCTAAGCTACCGGTAGTATGGCAAGCCGAACTAAGTTGCATAAACATTAAAAATTAAAAGTAAATTAATTATCAAACTCTATAATTCTTAATAATGTAAAATTAAATAAAGTAAACAAAATAGATTCAATAAAAAAAATTGAAAATTAATTATATTAAAAACAAAGAAGGAATAAATCAACTATTTAAGGGCCCATAATTACATAAAATGTTATAAAAATGAATATTTGAAAAATTTAATTATAAAAATAAAAAAGTGTAAATATTTAGCATAAAGTGTAAAAATAATAAAATAAAACATTACAAATTAAGTAAAAATATGTGGAAAAACTATGCGAAAATAGAGCCACATCAAATTCCCCAACACATAAACATTGTTTGTCCTCAAACAATCCCATGTTTTATTATCTTTGAAAAGCAGTAGAGTTTATTAATTATTAAGATAAAACAGTAACATGTCCAAAACATAAAATAGAGGACTTAAAAAACATGTCAATATGCTTTTAGAAACTAAGTTTCTCTTATAAAGCTCACCTAGAACAAATTCTCACTAGTAATTAAGGAAGATATAAATCATCAAATAATGAAGATGTCATGCCTCATATGTGATACAACTTAATGGCTCACTTCAATCCAGTCTCAGGTTCTCAGTCCAAAAAATGACAAGGAATAAAATAAATGGAATTAAGATCTTTACCAAGGAACTTTGTACTTTGAATTTTTCACCTAGGTTCCAAAATTATATAATATTTTTGTGAATCACCTCAATGATACAACCTAAATGATTTCCATATAAACCAGTTTTCCTCTTCTTCATTTGGTGTCTATCATTACCCTCATCTTAATGAGCTCATTTTTGACCCTCGAAAAATTATTTTATTTTCCCAAGCCAAGTATTATTGTGCCAAGCAATGTGCATATGCACTTATTCAAAGTGTATGGAGGGCTTATTGTAAATAGAAATGCACACAACATCATGGGTCTCAGAGACTCACCGTGGGATCCCATATGCCCAAATTACTCCAGTTTCAGAAGTTTTATATAGAAACAATTTACATTGGATCATTAATGAAATTACATTTAATAATTAAAAGAAAAATAATGAAGCCCCTAGAATCATAATCAAACTTCTAGTTCAAAGAGTTATGACCATAACTCCATAAAAAGGATACCCATATCACATTCATAAGTAAGTCCTAGACCGAATTTCCATTAAATAACTAAGCAACGCCACTCCGCAATCATCCATTATCATAAATTTTAGACTCTAAGTAGTTCTTAAATTCCTGCAAGAAACTTGTCTTAAGGCAATACCCAATAGAGTACAATGTAAAGCCTAAAATTATGCAAGAATTTTGAAAAAAAATATTTATTTTTTACAAGAAATTTGAATTTGTAGTGGGAAATGATGTGCATACATTAAAGAACAGTTTAGAACAGTCAAGAATTGCCCCCTCCCCCACACTTAAAACCCAACTTTTTCCCCAATGTTGACTTCTAAATACGGATAAGAACAATTAATCATTAATGTTCAAAATAGATTTTCAATTAAGTAGATAGATGACTTGTATAAAGGGTCTCCATGAAGTTCAAAAATGTTGTTTTCCATAATGAATAAATAACCAGCAGGTCCATTAATAAGTATATGTAAGAACATCTAAGTCATGTGACACATATTTTCAATTCAAGTTCAAACAAGACATGAAACTTATTGGTGGAGAGTGAATAGGGTGTAGAATTTTAAAACATTGAGTTCAAAAAAAATATATCATAGCGCTGATAAATTAATGATAAAAACACCCCATCATAAAGAAGATTAAACATACAATAAGGAACCACCCCACACATAAATTCAAACAGTGGAATGATTTTCACAATGAGCTACTGATTCTAAAAATAAGGTACAAGCAGAATGTTTTCTCTCTCTAATACAGTGAAATGCTGTAGATTTTTTTAAAACAAACAGAATCTATTAAATCACACCGGAGAAAAAAATAAATGCAAAAGGTGAATACTTCCCTGAAATTAAGTGTCTTCATTAATCCTCCAGCAAGGAAATTCAACTCCTTAGTTGACAAAGCATCATCATCCTAGAAACACAGAGCGTGAGAACCAGGAACAAATAACCAACATAGATAGTGCAAACAGAAGGCATCACAACATAATAGTATTCAAAGTAAAACAAGAACAGAAACAAAAGTAAACACAAAATAAAGAAGAACATGGGTTGACTCCCATGAAGAACTAAATTTAAAGTCTTCAGTTAGACTTTATTTAATTACAATTTTTTATTTATTAACAAAACAAAAACCATGGGTTGCCTCCCATGCAGCGCTAGATTTATAGTCCCCAGCCAGACTCACCTAGAATCTAACCGTAGTCACTAGGTGTATGTGGTTTTCTAAACAGGAACCACCACATGTGTTTGGACCATTTATTTTTTACAGAACAGTGAAAATTGTAGGCTTCAAGACTTAAGCAGACAAAAACTACATTCTCATAAGCTATAAAAATCCCCAAGAAACACCCTTTAACAGTTGTGAGAATAGTACTATCCACTTCCAAATTTGTTTTAAATTTGACAATATTAACATTTTTAGGAAGTGGTAACAATAAATCAGGTGTTTCAAAGGGTATTACAATGTCCTCAGAGCTATATTCTCCAACTTCAACACTAAAAGATTCACATTCAAGGGTGATCATGGGTGAGTACTGGTTAGCAGGTTCAAAAGGGAATTCAATTAAGTGCTGAACAGAATTATGAAAATTTAAACTCATGTGTGATTCCCTCTTTGGACTACTATCAGTATCATGAAAAGAATCAGCACCCTTCACAGGTGAGGATGGAAGTGATAGTCAGGGAAGAGAATTTATTTTATCACCAGAAGATTCGGGTTTAACCATGTTGTGAATCTCTTCTAATAGTTCCCCATCTATTAAATCACACTGAACATCTACTACTTCTATCAAATCACTTCTGCCTAATTCAAGTGTGTGTTCAACCTCTACTTTAAGTTCACGTTCAAAAGGAACATTTTCCAAAACAAGGTATGTAGTGTGTTTCAAGAAGTTCAAATCAGGAGGAGTAATGTTCAATTCATCTTCAATAAAGTCATGTTCAAGATTGATCAAATTCGAACAGTCTTCCCCATGTATATCAACACCATTTCCAATTTCACTACACAATGTTTTAGATAAGTGATCACTATGACAATAGGGAAATGAGAACTCATCAGTTGGCCTTTCCTCAAATGTCATTCTGTCACCTTCATCATCCAAGAACATTTCAGAGATTATTGGGTTTACACGTTCAAAATATGAAATAGATGTGTTCAGTTTAGGTTTAAAGATTTGAGATTCTGTGATTTCCAACTTAATGTTCTCTTCCAAAATTTAACTAATATCAAGTTCAGGCTCATTTTTTACATGTTTAGAAAAGTTGGGTGAAGAGTTTTTAACATTCATGTTTTTAGTTTCAAGTTTCTCATCTACCCGAGTGACTTCTTTTTCAAAACTCCAAAAACAATGTTTTTTCTCCAGTGTAGGAATTAGGAAGAGAACTGGACTTTCATTTTCAATCTGTTTCAATTAATCTTCAAAATTATCCAACTCAACTCCATTAAAGTTCTTTATTGGATTTTCAATGTTTTGTTCTTGAATTTTTGAGTCAGTTATTTCCAAATTAAGTCCAACAGAATCATATTTTTCAAAGTGAATGTTTTGTTTTCTAGTTTCACAGTCACTCTCTTCTTTAATTTGAGTGTAAAATCTTTTATAAACATTTTCAATTTAATTTTATTCATATTATTCTTGTTCTTTAAACCTTTTTTGTACTTCCAAGAGCATGGTTTCCAATATTTTCATTCTTTGATCTCGCTCTTGAGAATTTGTAAGTTGAATTTCATGTGTTTGAGTTAACCAATTATTAATTTGTTCTACCCTAGCATCCATTTTAGAATCAATAAATTCAATTTTAGCTAGGGTTTTAAGACTAGACTCATGTTTTTCATTTTCTTTAGTGTAAAAACTTTGTTGGGGGTGGTTATAGACACACTTCCAGTCAGTGTGCCCATAATCTCCACAACAAACACAGTAAGGTCCTAGATGATTCCAATTATGATTATGTTCCATTTTTTTATACTAAAATAAAGTGAGTTTAAACACAAAGTTTTCCACTGTTGAGCATATTGTTTTTCAAAAATACAAGCAGCAGATATAGTTCAATAATTTTTTTAAAACAGATTTTTTATGTATATGATTTTTTTATGTTTTTTTAGTGCGTGTTTTTTATTTTTCAAACCCTAGACTCAGTGCGTACCTTCCCCAGCAAGGGCACAAAAAACATTACCTCGACTATTGTTGAAGTCGGTCAAAGATTAAAATTTTTATACCTAAAAACCACAATATATGTGGCAAGCAGGGTCAAATCCACAGGGAAGGCTATTTTGGCCACTATTCTCTAAAACAACACTTGGAAAGCTCCACTGTTGTCAGCAGTGGAGTGGTTTTCTTTATTTTTTATTTCATTTAATATTTTTTGATGTTTTTATAAGCTGTAAAGTAAAACCACACAATTCTTTCAAATTTTTGTTACCCACACTAGAACAGAGTACAGCTAAAAATAAGGTGCAACAAAGAAAATAAGATGCTAATAAAGAACAACAGTAAAGAATGCTCGGAGTTCATTATAGTCTACTTGTTTAATTTTTTTTCCTTTCCCTGTAAAAGTACTGCTTCGTTCCACTGAAAAGAGATGACTTAATTCTCTCTCCTAGAGTTAAGTCGTAGAAATTGTACAACTAGAATTCACCACTCCAAGAAGTACAATTCCAGAAAGATGACTTAAAATGAACAACAGTACAAACTCACAGTAAGTACCGAAGTTTCCATTAAGAGTTGTTTGCTTTAAAGATGACTCCATAATCAAACTCGCTGAATGATTATAGAGGTTTGAAAATTTAGTGATTGTGGTATGCAACAGAAATATGTTATTAGAACTAATCTCGTCGATCAATTCTAATCACTAAAGACGTGTTTAATGAAAAAGGACGAAAGATTACTAGTAGAACTAAAACTCTCCATGAACTATACAATTTATCTAATTAACATATTGGTCATTATCACTATCTTGAATACAAAGGTCATTCAATTACAGAGGAAGAAAACTCCCTCTTCTCGCATCAAATACTGCTGCTCCTGGACCACTGCTCTGCTTCAGGACTCGAGTGTTCATCGAGTCTGTCTCTCTCCGAGTGAATGAATGAATCGCCTCCCCTCCCACAAATATTGCTGCCTGCTCTGCTTAAGTAACTTCTGTCATCTGCTGCATGTCACCACCACAACTTCCACTGATTTCATGGTTTTCTCACAAGCGCACCGCACACGTGCGTTTAACCCGTGACAGGCACGTTGTGTGAGTTTTTCCCTCGTAACAAACTCTGGATGAGTTAGTTGTATGTACCTGGACATAAACTTGACTCCTGAATGAACCTGCGATGTTTTAAACAAAAACAAATAAATAAAACTCCACGAGAGTTAACTAAAATTTTAAAGTTATTATTTAAGTTTACTGTTATATACTAATTAAAAGTAATTAGAGTTAACTATTAAATAACATAATTAAAAAGTTTATCAAAATTCTATTAATTTAAATAAATTAAAAAATATAAAAACTAAATACTAAATTATTTTAGTTTATCATATCTTAACTAATTAATTAAAATTTGACGTCATAAATAAATAAGTAACTAAAAATTAAATAATTTAGAAAGTATTACTAATTTAATTGTTACTATTTAAGAAATTAAGTTGTTTGGTTAATTAATCAATTAGTTAATTTTAATTAATAAATTTAAATTAACACTTAAGTTTTAAATATTTTAAATTAATAAGTATATTTTTTAGTTTACTTATAATTATTATTAATTTTATATTTATACTATTAATAATACATTAATTTATTATTAATTATCAATTTGGTTTAACATTTTATTAAATATTTTCTTAGTTTATAATTTTAATAATTATTTTAAATTAATTTGACTTTGTAAGTTAACTTTAATGCAATGTAAACTTTACTTTTTGAATTTCATTTTTACTTTTGTCTTTACTTTACTTTTGTTTTTGTATTTTATCTTATGTATTATTATTATTATTTTTCTATCTTCATCCTCCCTCCCCCATTCCACGCTGTAAAGGGCGAGGGTTTTTTTGTTGTTGTTGGTTATTCCATAGGAGACCTGCGGCGCACTCCCAGTTTGGCTCGCCTCCAAATCCAGCGGTGGCCTACTGGAACGCCCACTTGGAACGCCTTCCACTTCGGCTCAAGCGGCAAGCCGGCCTGGATCGACTTCCTGCAGATGCGACGGGTCCAGCTCGGACAAAAACAAAACAGCGGTGTCCTCCCCTCAATATCGGCAGACTTCGGATCTCAAAGGGGTGACCAGTGGTTCGATCCAAGTACCTCTATAGCAGAAGAAACTCGGCCTCAACACCAGTGGCTGGAACTCTCATCTCCGAACAGGGTAGCGGCGATGGATCTCTTCCTCAGTAGCAGATTAGAAGACCTATGGGATTCCTCTACAGCAAGATACAGCAAGGGTTTCAGCGGATAGACCCACGACTTCAGCTCCTCCCAGCTGCGAACCTCCTTCACCTTCCAGTGCTCGCGGGCAGCAGCAAAGAGCAGCAGCTTCATCTCCTCGTAGTGGGGTTGGGCGCAATTCTAGCATGGATAGCAACGACGATGTAGTCCAGCGATGCGACATAGGTGGGGTGAGGGGGAGCAGTGAGGAAGAGCTGAAGGAGGAGGTTCTTGAAGTCAGTGGCTCTGTTGATGGTGATGGGGAGGGAAATGTAGAGGTGGAGAAGCTATCGGTGAAAAGAAATGCTATCGGTGAGGAGCGCACGGTCACTGATTATTAGTGAGGAATGAAAGAAGGTTGTTTATCAGTGAGGAACAAATGAAGATATCAGTGAGGGTTAGAAAGCGGCTATCAGCACCTGCTGGTGAGGTCATCTATCCGTAGCCGCAAAAACACCACCACAAACGTCTACTCAAATAAAAAATAAATTAAACTAAAAATTAAATGGTAAAACCACTAATTTATATAAAACAAACAAAACTAAAAAACATACTAAAATAATAACTATTTAATTTATTAGCAAGATTAAATATTACAAAATTAAATAATGAACTTAAACAACTGAATTAAAAGAACTAATAGAGATAAAAATTTAAATGTCATAAAACCTAACTTATTTAAAAAGTTTAAAACAACAAAATTAATTAACTAGATAGAACAAAAAATAAACATTATATTATATTAGAAACTAACCTAGAACTTTTAAGCAGAAAACTAAACTATTAAATTAATGAAGTTATTTTAAATTAATGGATGAAAATAAAATTAAATTAATAACTAAATTATATCAAAGCAATTAGTGTTTGAAAAAGGTAATGGTGACAAGGTCACTGATACAACAAGGTCACCGATACACTGTAGTATCAGCGAGGTGCGGATCGGTAGCAAGCCTACCGATAGAAGAGGTTGTGTCGGTGAGAAAAGAGTATCGGTGAGGTAAGACAGTGGCGTGAGGTCACTGTTAGAGCTCGTATACCTCACTGGTAGACTAAAACAAAATAAAAACGAATTAAAACTCAATCTGTATACATAAACTAATATAATTAATGTTTAAAAACTATTAATTAATGAGTTAACTAACTAATTGATCCCATATATTTAAGGGCGGACCATTTTATTTAATTTAACAACACAAAACATTTACATGAATGATGAGTAGGACATCTAATCTTATTAATTAATACAATTAACATATTCTAATGTAACTGTGTTAAAAGATTAATTATGAAAATAAAGTCTAAGCTAATTAAATAGAATAACCTAAATTAAATAATTGCTTAAATAAAAACTAACCTACTAAACATAAGACAAACAGAACTAAATTAAACTAATTACTCACCGTTATTAAATTAAAATAAAAGGGTTACCGATACTGATAAATAAGAGCTACCGGTAGTTTTAGAAGAGAGCTTCTGGTAAGACATAAAATAAAGATACCATTAGGTTTAGAAGAGAACTACCGGTAGGAAAGAATATCAATGACAAGGGTCACTGATAGAGGCAAGGTCATCGATAGAGAGTACCAGTAACATGATATCGGTAGCTAAGCTACCGGTAGTCTGGAAAGCCGAACTAAGTCGCATAAACTTTAAAATTTAAAAGTAAATTAATTATCAAACTCAATAATTATTAATAATGTAACATTAAATAAAGTAAACAAATATATATTAAATAAAAAAATTGAAAATTAATTATACTAAAAAAAAGGAATAAATCTACTATTTTAGGGCCCATAATTACATAAAAGGTTATAAAAATGAATATTTGACAAATTTAATTATAAAAATACAAAAGGGTACATATTTATAATAAAGTGTAAAAATAATAAAATAAAACATTAAAAATGATGTAAAAATATGTGGCAAAACTCTAGGAAAATAGAGCCACATAAAATTCCCTCACACTTAAACATTGTTTGTCCTCAAACAATCCCATGTTTTATTGTCTTTGAAAAACAGTAGAGTTTATTAATGATTAAAATAAAACTGTAACATGTCCATAACATAAAACAGTGGACTTAAAAAAACATGTCAATAGGCTTTCAGAAACTAAGTTGCTCATATGAACCTCACCTAGAACAAATTTTCCCTGGTAACTAAGGAAGCTATAAATCATCAAACAATGAAGATGTCATGCCTCATATGTGATACAACTTAATGGCTCCCTTAAATACAGTCTCAGGTTCTCAGTCCAAAAATGACAAAGAATAAAAAAATGGAACTAAGATCTTTACCAAGGAACATTGTACTTTGAATTTTTCATCTAGGTTCCAAAAATAAATAATATTTTTTTGAATCACCTCAATGATACAACCTAAATTATTTCCATGAAAACCTGTTGTCCCCTTCTTCATTTGGTTTCCATAATTCCCCTCACCTTAATGAGCTCATTTTTGACCCTTGACACTTTATTTTTATTTTCCAAAGCCATGTATTATTGTTCCAAGCACTATGAATATGCACTTATTCAAAGCATACAGAGGGCTTATAGTAAACAAAAACGCACCCAGCATCTATGGTATCAGAGACTCACCGTGGGATCCCAGATGCCCAAATTACCCCAGTTTCAAATGTTTTATATAGAAAAAATTTTCATTGGATCATTAATGCAATTAAATTTAATAATTAAAAGTAAAAGAATGAAGCCCCTAGAATCGGAATCAAAATTCTAGTTCCAAGAGTTATGACCATAAATCCATAAAAAGGATTCCCATATCACTTTCAGAAGTAATTCCTAGACCGAATTTCCATTAAATAACTAAGAAACACCACTCAACAATCATCCATTATCATCAATTGTAGACTCTAATCAGTTCTTAACTTCCTGCAAGAAACTTTTCTTAAGGCAAGACCCAATACAGTACAATGTAAAGCCTAAAATTATGTATGAATTTGGAAAACAATTATGTATTTTTTACAAGAAATTTGATGTTACAATGAGAACTTATGGGCTTACATTAAAGAATAGTTTATCACAATCAAGAATTGACCCCCTCCCCAACACTTAAAACCCAACTTTTTCTCCAAAGATGACTTCTAAATATGGAGAAAAACAATTAATCATTAAAGTTCAAAATAGATTTTCAATTAAGTAGATAGATGACATGTATAAAGGGTCTCCATGAAGTTCAAAAATGTTGTTTTCCATAATGAATAAAAAACCAACAGGTCCATTAGCAAGTACATGTAAAAACATCTAAGTCTTATGACACAGATTTTCAATTCAAGTTCAAACAAGACAAGCAACTTATGGGTGGAGAGTGAATAGGGTGTAGCATTTTAAAAGATTGAGTTCAAAAAATATATTTCATAGATCTGATAAATGAATGCTAAAAACACCCCATCCTAAAGAAGATTCAACATACTAGAATGTACCCCCCCACACATAAATTCAAACAGTGGAATGATATTAACAATGAACTACTGATTCTAAAAATGAGGTACAAATAGAATTTTTTCTCTATCTAATACAATGACATGCGTCAGAATTTTTTAAAACAAAAAGAATCTATTGAATCACACAGGAGCAGAAAATAAATGCATAAAGTGAATACTTCCCTGAAATGAGGTGTCTTCATTAATCCTCCAACAAAGAAATTTCACTCCTTAGTTGAAAAAGTAGCATCATCCTAGAAATACAAAGCATGAGAACTAGGAACAAATAACCAGCATAGACAGTGCAAACAGAAGGCATCAAAACAGAACTTTATTCAAAGTAAAACAAGAACAGAAACAAAAGTAAACACAAAAGAATGAATAACATGGGTTGACTCCCATGAAGCACTGAATTTAAAGTCTTCAGTTAGACTTTATTTAATTACAATTTTTTATTTATTAACAAAACAAAAACCATGGGTCGCCTCCCATGCAGCACTAGATTTATAGTCTCCAGTCAGACTCATCTAGAATCTAACCGTAGTCACTAGGTGGATGTGGTTTTCTTAACAGGAACCACCACATGTGTTTGACCCATTTATTTTTAAGAGAATAGTGAAAATTGTGGGCTTTAAAACTTAAGCATACAAAAACTAAATTCTCATCAGCTGTAAAAATCCCCAAGAAACACCCTTTAATAGTTGTGAGAATAGTGCTTTCCACTTCCAAATTTGTTTCAGATTTGACAATATTAACATTTTTTGGATGTGGTAGCAATAAATTAGGTGTTTGAAAGGGTATGACAATGTCCTCAGAGCTATCTTATCCAACTTCAACACTAAAAGATTCACATTCAATGGTGCTCATGGGTGAATCACACTTGAAATGTCATTCCATCACCTTCATTATCCAACATCATTTCAGAGATTATTGGGTTTACAGGTTCAAAATATGAAAGAGATGTGTTCAGTTTAGGTTTAATGATTTGAAATTCTGTGATTTCCAGCTTAATGTTCTCTTCCATAATTTACAAACTATCAAGTTCATGCTCATTTTTCACAAGTTCAGAAAAGTTGGGTGAAGATTTTTTAACATTCAAGTTTTCAATTTCAAGTGTCTCTTCTACTTGAGTGACTTCTTTTTTAAAACTCCTAAAATAGTGATTTTTCTCTAGTGTAGTAATTATGAAGAGAACTGGACTTTTATTTTCAATCTCTTTCAATTCATCTTCAAAATTATCCAACTCAACTCCGTTAAAGATCTTTATTGGATTTTAAATGTTGTGTTCTTGAATTTTTGAGTGAGTTATTTCCAAATTAAGTCCTACAGAATCAGATTCTTCAAAGTGAATGTTTTTTGTCCAGTTTCACAGTCACTCTCTTCTTTAAGATTATTTTCAAATCTTTTATAAACATTTTCATTTTAATTTTCTTCAAATTCCTCTTGTTATTTAACCCTTTGTTGTAATTCCAAGAGCATAGTTTCCAATCTTTTAATTCTTTGATCTCGCTCTTGAGAATATCTATGTTGAATTTCAGGGGTTTGAGTTAACCAATTATTAATTTTTTCCACCCTAGCATCCAGTTTAGAATCAATAAATTCAATTTTAGCTAGGGTGTCAAGACTAGACTCATGTTTTTCATTTTCTTCAGTGTAAAAACATTGTTGTGGCTGGTTATAGAAACACTGCCAGGCAGTGTGCCCATAATCTCCATAACAAACATAGTAAGGTCCTAGATGATTACAATTATAATGATGTTCCATTTTTTTAAACTAAATGAAAGTGAGTTTAAACACACAATGTTCTACTATTGACCATATTTTTTTTCAAAAACAATAGCAGGAGATACAGATCAACAATTTGTTTTAACCGGACTTTTTTATATATGATTTTTTATGTTTTTTTATTGCGTTTTTTTATTTTAAAACCCTAGACTCAGTGCGTGCCTTCCCAGGAAATGGTGCCAAAAACTTGACCTCGACTATCATTGAAGCCGGTCAATGTTTAAAATTTATACACCTACTAACTACAATATATGTGGCAAGTAGGGTCAAACCCACAGGGAAGGCTATTTTGGCCACTATTCACTAAAAAACACTTGGCAAGCTCCACTGTTGTCAACAGCGGAGTGGTTTTCTTTATTTTTTATATCCTTTAATATTTTTTGATGTTTTTATAATCTGTGAAGTAAAACCACACAATTCTTTCAAATTTTTTCTACCTACACTAGAATAGAGTACAACTAAAAATAAGGTGCAACAATGAAAATAAGATGCTGATAAAGAACAACAGTAAAGAATGCTCAGAGTTCATTCTAGGCTACTGGTTTAAATTGTTTTTACTTTCCATGTAAAATTACTACTTTGTACCACTGAAAAGAGATGACTTAATTCCCTCACCAAGAGTTAAGTTGTGGAAATTGTACAACTAGAATTTGCCACTCCAAGAAGTACAATTCCAGAAAGATGACTTAAAATGAACAACAGAACAAACTCGTTGTAAGTACTGAAGTTTCCATTAAGATTTATTTCCTTTAAAGATGACTCCATAATCAAACTCACTGAATGATTATAGAGGTTTGAATATTCAGTGATTGTGGTATGCAGCAGAAATATGTAATTAGAACTAATCTCGCTGATCAATTCTAATCATTGAAGACGTGTTTAATGAAAAAGGATGAAAGATTACCAGTAGAACTAAAACTCTCCCAGAACTATAAAATTTATCCAACTAACATATTTTTCATTATCACTATCTTGAATACAAAGGTCATTCAATTACAGAGGAAGAAATTTGAAGGAAAACAGAGGAAGAAAACTCCATCTGCTCGCATCAAATGTTGCTGCTCCTGGACCTCTTCTCTACTCCGGGACTCGAGTGTTCGTTGAGTCTATGTATCTCCGAGTGAATGAATGAATCGCCTCCCCCCCAAAGAACGTTGCTTGATCTACCTTAGTAACTTCCGTCATTCGCTGCATGTCACCGCCACAACTTCCACCGATTTCAAGTTTTTCTCACCAGCGCACCGCACACGTGCATTTAACCCGCGACACGCACATCGCATGAGTTCTTCCCTCATAACTAACTCTGGATGAGTTATTTGTTTGTACCTGGACGTAAAAATGACTCCTGAATGAACCTTCCATGTTTTAAACAAAAATAAATAAATAAAACTCAACGAGAGTTAACTAAAATTTTAAAGTTATTATTTAAGTTTACTGTTATATAATAATTAAAAGTAATTAGAGTTAATTAATAATAACTTAATTAAAAAGTTTATCAAAACGCTATTAATTTAATTAAATAAATAAATATAAAAACTAATACTAAATTATTTTAGTTTATCATATCGTAACTAATTAATTAAAATTTGACGTCATAAATAAATAAGTAATTAAAAATTAAATAATTTAGAAAGTATTAATAATTTAATAATTACTATTTAAAAAATTAAGTTGTTAGGTTAATTAATCAATTAGTTAATTTTAATTAAGAAATTTAAATTAACACTTAAGTTTTAAATATTTTAAATTAATAAGTATATTTTTTAGTTTACTTATAATTATTATTAATTTTATATTTATACTATTAATAATACATTAATTTATTATTAATTATCAATTTAGTTTAACATTTTATTAAATATTTTATTAGTTTATAATTTTAATAATTATTTTAAATTAATTTGACTTTTACGTTAACTTTAATGAAAAGTAAACTTTACTTTTTTCTTTTAATTTTTACTTTTGTCGTTACATTACTTTTGTTGTTATATTTTATGTTATGTATTATTATTATTATTTTTCTATCTTCTTCCTCCCTCCCCCATTCCACGCTGCAAAGGGGGAGGGCTTTTGTTGTTGCTTCTTCCACAGGAGACCCGATGCGCACTCTGTCTTTGGCTCGGCTCAACTCCAGCGGCGGCCTCCTGGCACGCCCTCCTGGCACGCCCTCCACTTCGGCTCAAGTGGCGAGCCAGCCTAGATCAGCCTCCTGCAGATGCGATGGGTCCAGCTCGGACAACAAAAAAACAGTGGTGACCTCCCCTCAATATCGGCGTACTTTGGATCTCAAAGGGGTGGCTAGCGGTGCGATCCAAGCACCTCTGTAGAAGAAGAAACTCAGCCTCAACATCAACGGTTGGAACTCTCATCTCCAAACAGGGTAGCGGTGATGGATCTCTTCCTCAGAAGCGGATTAGAAGTCATGTGGACCACCTCTACAACAAGCTACAACAAGGGTTGCGGCGGACATACCCACGGGTTCGGATCCTCCCAGCAGCGGACCTCCTTCACCTTCCAGCGGCCGCGGGAAGCAGCAAAGAGCAGTAGCTTCATCTCCTCGCAATGGGGTTGGGATCAATTCTAGCATGTATAACAATGACAATGCAGTCCAGCGGCGCGACATAGGTGGGGTGAGGGGTAGAAGTGAGGAAGAGCTGAAGGAGGCGGCTCTTGAAGGCAGTGGATCTGTTGATGGTGAAGGGGAGGGAAATGCTGAGGTGGAGAAGCGATCGGTGAAGAAAAGGGAAAAAAAGTCCCATCAGTGAGGATAATAAAACGTATTTGTAGCTGAACAGGGGATAAAAGAAATGCTATCGGTGAGGAGCGCACCGTCACTGATTATCAGTGAGGAATGAAAGAATGTTGTTTATTAGTGAGGAACAAAGGCAGATATCTGTGAGGGTTAGAAAAGCCGCTATCAGTAGCTACCGGTGAGGTCATCTATCGGTAGCTGCAAAAACACCACCACAAACGTCTACTCAAATAAAAAATAAATTAAACTAAAAATTAAATGGTAAAACCACTAATTTATTTAAAAAAACTGAAAAACATACTGAAATAATAACTAATTAATTTATAAGCAAGATTAAATACTAAAAAATTAAAGAATGAACCAAAACAATAGAATTAAAAGAATTAATAGAGATAAAAATTTAAATTGCATAAAACCTAACTTATTTAAAAAGATTAAAACAACAAAATTAATTAACTTGATAACACAAAAAATAAACATTATATTATATTAGAAACAAACCTAGAGCTTTTATGCTAAAAACTAAACTATCAAATTAATGAAGTTATTTTAAATTAATGGATGAAAATAAAATTAAATTAATAACTAAATTATATCAAAGAAATTAGGGTTTGAAAAAGGTAACGGTGAAAAGGTCACCGATACAACAAGGTCACTGATACACTGTAGTATCAGCAAGGTGCGGATATAAGGACCCGAACTTATTTCATACATAATCTTGAATTTCTTCAAGAAAACACTTCATTATACATTTAGGATCTTTTCAAGTTTAGAGCTTTAGAGAATTAAGACAAAACATTCATAACATTACACATTGTTACATAGTGGATACCATAAAATCAGTTTCCATTTTCCTCAGAATATAAAACATTAAAACATAAAACAAGACTCCTTGACAATTCTTCAACATTTAACAGGTCTTCCTTCCTTTTATTATTCATCCATTAACCTGTGAAAAATCATTTAAAAACTTGGGATGAGCACAAAAGCTCAGTAAGGTATGAAAAAGAAGGAAAAATCACATTAGTCCATGAATACGCATGACGTATGAAAACATTTTCAAAATACTTGCTTTACACCCATAAAATCATAATTTGTGTAACATGAGATTTACACAAGATCCACACAAACATAGTTATAATCATAGAGGTATATTGGGGCATTACTTACATAATCTTGTAACCATCTTGGCTACCTTAAAATTTGTAACCCTCACGGCTACCTTACTTTGTGTAACCATCACAGTTACACTTGGAGTAACCATACGGCCGACCTCCAACTTACTCATACCCAATGCATTGGAGGGAAATATAGGTCCCACCCTTCAATATAAATAATTCCCAATAACCAAAACATAATCATACAACATAAACAATAGCATAAAAACATACCTTTTGAATCTTATAAAATAGAATTTTAAAAGAGGATTTTAGAAGAAAAGACCCTTATAAACATCATATACTTGAAGTGAGACTTAATAGAGTGGATGGAATATGTATATACTCTATAAATACACATAATGAAACATAATATAAACATAACCCATCACACAAACAATTTAAATAGCACATAAATTAAAAAGTAGAAGGTTAACCCAAAGAATGGAAATCGGGTTAAGAATTCCCTTACCTTAGGCTTGTCTTACTTCAAAATTGTTAAAACCTCCTGTATAATGGTTAAAATAGTGTTATTAGTATTTTAAAGAAACATTTTCATGTTTATAACATCTTATATGGTCATTTCATAACCTCATTTCACCCCTTATTTGTTAGTATTTGTTCCTTGCATTATTTTGGGTGAGTTCTTTTGTGATTTTCACAATCGGTTCATGATGAATAGTTCTTGTTGATTGGAAGTGAAACTCCAGAATTGGAAAGGAGTAGTATTTACATATTTACAGTACCATAAATTTTACCATTTAACACTTTGATGCTTTATATGATGATGATTAATAAGTTAAAACATTAATTATGTTCGTTTAGATCATTTAAGTGGTTCTTTGATAATTACAACTTCATTTAGTCTTATAAATTTGAATCATGAGTAAAAAAGAATTCCAGAACCTTATATGAGTCATAAAACATATATTATAACCTGGTTCAACCATATAAATGGTTTCATGACCAGACTTGAAAGAATTAATGGAAATTGAAAATACATCGTCCACGATATTGGTAATTCGACACAAATGGACATTGTTTTTTGATTCTTTAAATAAGTGAGATAGGAGAGGAATAATGATTTGTAATTTTCCATAAACATGAAAACATCCAGAATATACATGATTCTTGAGATTTCATGCCTCTTGGATAAGAGGGGTGAAGAAAGAAGAGGAAGGAATCATGAAATAAATAAAACATGAGAAATTTCTTGCAAAAAAATTCGGCAGCCTAACGGCGCCTCTTAAAATTTCATAAAAACAATATTGATGAGAGTAATGGAATATCTCATCAATAATACAAAATTTGGACAGTAAGGGGAAATATTTAATGAATTATCCCAACAAAAGACAAAGGGAAAGGAAGATAATAACATAAAACGGAAGGAAAGAATGAAAATGAAAGAGGATGTTTACCTCTTGATCTCTTCTCCTTGAGATCATTCTTAAGGGCTTTGATTTTGGTCTTTTGGTGAGACCAGCAGATCTAGGACGTGGGGAAGAAGATTGAGGAGGGAATTTGGCAGAAATTAGACAATTCTCAAGGCTTGAGAGGTGTGGTAGGAAGAGGGGAGTGAGGGTGATATTTATAGTGGAGGAGGGGAGGTATTTTAGATTATTTTAATTATTATTATAATATTTTTATCAAGACTATGAATAATCTCAAATAAAGTGGCCTTAATTAGTGAAAATATCAAGTGAGTTCGAGGAAAGTGGCCTTTCATCACTTATGATGTCATAAATAGTGCATATTTACCGATAAATTGATTATACGGTATTTTATCGTATTTCACTATTCACCGAAAATTCAAGAGTTTCAGAAAAATACCAAAAATTTACCCCAACCATTTTTTGATGTGTAGAATTCAAAAATGAACTCCATTTTTCAAAAATAATTTTCTAAATATTATTAATTTAATTTCTAAATAAGGTCACAGTTAATTCGAAAAATAACAAAATTGAAGTGCAATTAGTTTTATGTGACATTGGAAAATTAATTAAGATCCCATTATCCTATTGCCATGGGAAAATAAAATAATATTATTATTTATTATTCATGAGGTCATATTACTATTCATAAGGGCATGTTACTATTCACCAAAAAAACAAGTTTGTTCCATCAGACTCTAAATAACATACCGAACACAATTGTAGATGACAGTTTCTTGAAATTCAAAACATAGAAGAAATAAAATTATGTATAAAGGATACTTATAAATATATACCTTAAACAAAATTTCAAGCATTTTAAATTTATTTTTAGAAAACCTTGGGATGTTACGTTATCCCCACCTTCTTGAAATTGCGTCCTCGCAATTTTATTTACTTATTAAACAAGTGAGGGTACCTTGATCAAGGTGTCCACCTGGTTTCATAATCATCTTGTTCACGTAGTTAGAAGTCCCATGCATTACAACAATGATTTAGAGATCCTTCAAAATCATTTGCTTCCTCCATCCAAATACACCTCGTACAACATGGGTCATATGGGTGTTCACAGAAAAACAGTTTTGGAAAATAATCATGTATGACATATAATTCCAAAACATCTGATAAAACATGATTTCTATAAAATAGTCGGACCGAAATTGAGTTGAAACTTTCTATTATTGGTCCTTTTAAAATACCATAAGTATGTGATGTGAGACTATAGTTTAAAAGCAAATATAAATAGGTTGCACAAGGGTCTCCTTCCTCAGCACCATTTTTAAAATCATAATATGCTTCAAATTCTTGTGATAAGGTAAAATATTTGAAAATACCTTGATAATATTTACCTTTCTTGAAATTATGTGAATATTGTGAAAATAGTATTTGTATAAAAACAACCCATGATCCATGATGATAACGAGGTATAGAGGAGGTGTTTGATATCTCAAAAAACTGCTTGCAAGTGAGTTGTATTCTAGAAAAAGTTTCACAATCATCTGAAGATGACTTTGCAATAATTATTGCAAGCATGTAATCAGGAAGAGATAGGAATGTCGTTTGAGATCCTTCTCCTTCCATTCGTAACCGACTTTACTTGACCTGCAAAAAAAGTTATAAAACAAGGATTTAACTGAAATAATAGATATAGGGACTAATCACGTGTCTCACAAGAACTCATAATCCCTAAAGTTGTTTAAACCACACCTTTGATACCAACTATAAGGACCCGAACATATTTCATACATAATCTTGAATTTATTCAAGAAAACACATCATTATACATTTAGGATCTTTTCAAGTTTAGAGATTTAGAGAATTATGACAAAACATTCATAACATTACACATTGTCACATAGTGGAAACCATAAAATAAGTTTCCATTTTCCTCAGAATATAAAACATTAAAACATAAAACAAGACTCCTTGACAATTCTTCAACATTTAACATGTCTTACTTCCTTGTATTATTCATCCATTAACCTGTGAAAAATCATTTAAAAACTTGGGATGAGCACAAAAGCTCAGTAAGGTATGAAAAAGAAGGAAAAATCACATTAGTCCATGAATACGCATGACGTATCAAAACATTTTCAAAATACATGATTTACACCCATAAAATCTGAATTTGTGTAACATGAGATTTACACAAGATCCACACAAACATAATTATAATCATAGAGGTATATTGGGGCATTACTTACATAATCTTGTAACCAGCTTGGCTACCTTAAAATTTGTAACCCTCACGGCTACCTTACTTTGTGTAACCATCACAGTTACACTTGGAGTAACCATACGGCCGACCTCCAACTTACTCATACCTAATGCATTGGAGGGAAATATAGGTCCCACCCTTCATTATAAACAATTCCCAATAACCAAAAAATAATCATACAATATAAACAATAGCATAAAAACATACCTTTTGAATCTTATAAAATAGAATTTTAAAAGAGGATTTTAGAAGAAAAGTCCCTTATAAACATCATATACTTGAAGTGAGACTTAATAGAGTGGATGGAATATGTATATACTCTGTAAATACACATAATGAAACATAATATAAACAGAACCCATCACACAAACAATTTAAATAGCACATAAATTAAAAAGTAGAAGGTTAACCCAAAGAATGGAAATCGGGTTAAGAATTCCCTTACCTTAGGCTTGTCTTACTTCAAAATTGTTAAAACCTCCTGCATAATGGTTAAAAGAGTGTTATTAGTATTTTAAAGAAACATGTTCATGTTTATAACATCTTATATGGTCATTTCATAACCTCATTTCACCCCTTATTTTTTAGTATTTGTTCCTTGCATTATTTTGGGTGAGTTCTTTTGTGATTTTCACAATCGGTTCATGATGAATCGTTCTTGTTGATTGGAAGTGAAACTCCAGAATTGGAAAGGAGTAGTATTTACATATTTAAAGTACCATAAATTTTACCATTTAACACTTTGATGCTTTATATGATGATGATTAATAAGTTAAAACATTAATTATGTTCGTTTAGAACATTTAAGTGGTTCTTTGATAATTACAACTTCATTTAGTTTTATAAATTTTAATCATGAGTACAAAAGAATTCCATAACCTTATATTAGTCATAAAAAATATTCTATAACCTGGTTCAACCATATAAATGGTTTCATGACCAGACTTGAATGAATTAATGGAAATTGAAAATACATCGTCCACGATATCGGTAATTCGACACAAATGGACATTGTTTTTTGATTCTTTAAATAAGTGAGAGAGGAGAGGAATAATGATTTGTAATTTTCCATAAACATGAAAACATCCAGAATATACATGATTCTGGAGATTTCATGCCTCTTGGATAAGAGGGGGTGAAGAAATAAGAGGAAGGAATCATGAAATAAAGAAAACATGAGAAATTTCTTACAAAAAAATTCGGCAGCCTAACAGCGCCTCTTAAAATTTCATAAAAACAAGATTGATGAGAGGAATGGAATATCTCATAAATCATACAAAATTTGGACAGTAAGGGGAAATATTTAATGAAATATCCCAACAAAAGACAAAGGGAAAGGAAGAGAATAACATAAAATGGAAGGAAAGAATGAAAATGAAAGAGGATGTTTTCCTCTTGATCTCTTCTCCATGAGATCCTTCTTAAGGGCTTTGATTTTGGTCTTTTGGTGAGACCAGAAACTCTAGGACGTGGGGAAGAAGATTTAGGAGGGAATTTGGCAGAAATTAGGAAATGATCAAGGCTTGAGAGGTGTGGGAGGAAGAGGGGTGTGAGGGTGATATTTATAGTGGAGGAGGGGAGGTATTTTAGATTATTTTAATTATTATTATAATATTTTTATCAAGACTATGAATAATCTCAAATCAAGTGGCCTTAATTAGTGAAAATGTCAAGTGAGTTCGAGGAAAGTGGCCTTTCATCACTTATGATGTCATAAATAGTGCATATTTACCGATAAATTGATTATACGGTATTTTATCGTATTTCACTATTCACCGAAAATTCTAGAGTTTCAGAAAAATACCAAAAATTTACCCCAACCATTTTTCGATGTGTAGAATTAAAAAATGAACTCCATTTTTCAAAAATAATTTTCTAAACATTGTTAATTTAATTTCTAAATAAGGTCACAGTTAATTCGAAAAATAACAAAATTGAAGTGCAATTAGTTTTATATGACATTGGACAATTAATTAAGATCCCATTATCCTATTGCCATGGGAAAATAAAATAATATTATTATTTATTATTCATGAGGTCATATTTCTATTCATATTACTATTCATAAGGGCATGTTACTATTCACCAAAAAAACAAGTTTGTTCCATCAGACTCTAAATAACATACTGAACACAATTGTAGATGACAGTTTCTTGAAATTCAAAACATAGAAGAAATAAAATTATGTTTAAAGGATACTTATAAATATATACCTTAAACAAAATTTCAAGCATTTTCAATTTATTTTTAGAAAACCTTGGGATGTTACAGCGGATCGGTAGCAAGGCTACCGATATAAGAGGCTGTGTCGGTGAGAAAAGAGTATCAGTGACATCAGACAGTGGCTCGAGGTCACCGTTAGAGCTCGTATACCTCACTGGTAGACTAAAACAAAATAAAAATGAATTAAAACTTAATCTTCTTACATAAAATAATATAATTAATGTTTAAAAACTATTAATTAAAGAGTTAACTAACTAATTGATCACATAAAATTTAGGGCAGACCATTTTATTTAATTTAACAACACAAAAAATTTACTTGAATGATGAGGAGGACATCTAAACTTATTAATTAATACAACTAACCTATTCTAATGTAACTAAGTTAAAAGATTAATTATTAAAATAAATTCTAAGCTAATTAAATAGAATAACCTCAATTAAATAATTGATTAAATAAAAACTAACCTATTAAACAGAAATCAAACAGAATTAATTTAAACTGATTACTCACTGTTATTAAATTAAAATAAAAGGGTTACCACTATTGATAAATAAGATCTACCGGTAGGTTTAGAAGAGAGATACCAGTAAGATATAAAATAAAGCTACTGTTCGGTTTAGACGAGAACTACCGGTAGGAAAGAATACGGTGACAAGGGTCACCGATAGAGGCAATGTCACTGATAGAGAGTACCAGTAACCTACTATCGGTAGCTAAGCTACTGGTAGTCTGGAAAGCGGAACTGAGTTGCATAAACATTAAAAATTAAAATTAAATTAATTATATAACTCAATAATTATTAATAATGTAAAATTCAATAAAGTAAAGAAATATAGATTAAATAACAAAATTGAAAATTAATTATATTAAAAACAAAGAATAAATAAATCAACTATTTAAGGGCCCATAATTACATAAAATGTAATAAAAATGAATATTTGACAAATTTAATTATAAAAATACAAAAGTTTAAATATTTATCATAAAGTGTAAAAATAATTAAATAAAACATTAAAAATTAAATAAAAAGTTGTGGCAAAACTATGCAAAAATAGAGCCACATCAAATTCCCACACACTTAACCATTGTTTGTCCTAAAAAATCCCATGTTTTATTATCTTTGAAAAATGGAAGTGTTTATTAATGATTAAGATCCAACTGTAACATGTCCAGAATATAAAATAGAGGACCTAAAAAAACATGTCAATAGGCTTTTAGAAACTGAGTTGCTCATATGAACCTCACCTAGAACAATTTCTCACTGGAAATTAAGGAAGCTATAAATCATCAAACTATGAAGATGTCATGCCTCATATGTGATACAACTTAATGGCTCACTTCAATCCTGTCTCAGGTTCTCAGTACAAAAATGACAGGGAATAAAATAAATGGTGTTAAGATCTTAACCAAGTAACTTTGTACTTCCATTTTTCACCTAGGTTCCAAAAATAAATAATATTTTTTGAATCACCTCAATGATACAACCTAAATAATTTCCATATAAACCAGTTTTCCACTTCTTCATTTGGTGTCCATCATTCCCATCACCTTAATGAGCTCATTTTTGAACCTAGAAACATTATTTTATTTTTCCCAAGCCATGTATTATTGTGTCAAGCACTGTGCATATGCACTTATTCAAAGTGTACAGAGGGCTTATAGTAAACAGAAACGCACCCAGCATCTAGGGTCTCAGATACTCACCGTGGGATCCCAGATGCCCAAATTACTCCAGTTTCAAAATATTTATATAGAAACAATTTACATTGTCTCATTAATGAAATTAAATTTAATAATAAAAATAAAAATAATGAAGCCCCTAGAATCATAATCAAACTTCCAGTTCCAAGAGTTATGACCATAACCGCATAAAAAGGATACCCATATCACTTTCAGAAGTAAGTACTAGACCGAATTTCCATTAAATCACTAAGAAAAACCACTCATCAATCATCCATTATCATCAATTTCAGACTCTAAGCAGTTCTTAACTACCTGCAAGAAACTTTTCTTAAGGAAAGAACCAATAGAGTACAATGTAATGCCTAAAATTATGCAAGAATTTTGAAAAAACATTATCTATTTTTTACAAGAAATTTGAAGTTACAGTGAGAATTGATGGGATTACATTAAATCACAGTTTAGCATAGTTAAGAAATGACCCCCTCCCCCACACTTAAAACCCAAATTTTTCCCCAATGTTGACTTCTAAGTACGGAGAAGAATAATTAATCATTAAAGTTCAAAACAGATTTTCAATTAAGTAGATAGATGACATGTATAAAGGGTCTCTATGATGTTCAAAAATGTTGTTTTCCACAATGAATAAATAACCAGTAGGTCCATTAGCAAGTGTATTCCAAAACATCTAAGTCCTGTAACACAGATTTTTAATTCATGTTCAAACAAGACATGAAACTTATGGGTGGTGAGTGAATAGGGTGTAGCATTTTAAAAGATTGAGTTCAAAAAATATATTTCATAGAGCTGATAAATGAATGATAAAAACACCCCATCCTAAAGCAGATTCAACATACCATAATGTTCCCCCCACACATATATTCAAATAGTGGAATTATTTTAAAAATGAGATACTGATTCTAAAAATGAGGTACAAGTAGAAATTGTTCTCTCTCTAATACAGTGACATGCAGCAGAATTTTTTAAAACAAACAGAATATATTAAATCACACAGGAGCAGAAAATAAATGCAGATAGTGAATACTTCCCTGAAATGAAGTGTCTTCATTAATACTTCAGCAAGAAAATTCAACTCCTTAGTTGACAAAGAATCATCATCCTAGAAACACAGAGCATGAGAACCAGGAACAAATAACCCGCATAGACAGTGCAAACAAAAGGCATCACAACAAAACATTATTCAATGTAAAACAAGAACAGAAACAAAACTAAACACAAAAGAACGAAGAACATGGGTTGAATCCCACGAAGAACTGAATTTAATGTCTTCAGTTAGAATTTATTTAATTACAATTTTTTATTTATTAACAAAATAAAAACCATGGGTTGCCTCCCATGTAGCGCTAGATTTATAGTCCAGAGCCAGACTCACCTAGCATCAAACCGTAGTCACTAGGTGGATGTGATTTTCTTAATAGGAACCACCACATGTGTTTGTCCCATTTATTTTTAATAGAACAGTCAAACTTATGGGCTTCAAGACTTAAGCAGACAAAAACTAAATTCTCATCAGCTGTAAAAATCCCCAAGAAACACCCTTTAACAGTTGTGAGAATAGTGTTGTCCACTTCCAAATTTGTTTCAGATTTGACAATATTAACATTTGTAGGAAGTGGTAGAAATAAATTAGGTGTTTCAAAGGGCATGAAAATGTCCTCAAAGCTATCTTCTCCAAATTCAAATCTAAAAGATTCACATTCAAGGGTGCTCATGGGGGAGTACTGATTAGCAGGTTCAAAAGGGAATTCAATTAAGTGTTGAACAAAATTATGAAAATTGAAACTCAAGTGTGATTCCCTATCTGGACTACTATCAGTATCATGAAAAGAATCAGCACCCTTCACATGTGAGGATGGAAGTGATAGGTAGGGAGGGGAATTTATTTTATCACCAGCAGATTCGGGTTTAACCCTGTTGTAAATATCTTCTGAAAGATCCACATCTGTTAAATCACACTGAACATCTACTTCTTCTATCAAATCAGTTCTGTCTAATTCAAGTGTGTGTTCAACCTATAATTTATGTTCAAGTTTAAAAGGCTCACATTCCAAAACAAGGTATGTAGTGTGTTCCAAGAAGTTCAAATCAGGAGGAGTAATGTTCAATTAATCTTCATTAAAGTCATACTCAAGATTGATCAAATTCAAACAGTCTTCCTCATGTATATCAACACCATATTCAATTTCACTACACAATGTTTCAGATAAGTGATCACTATGACAATAGAAAAAGGAGAACTCGTCAGTTAGCCTTTCTTTAAATGTCATTCCCTCACCTTCATCATCCAACAACATTTCAAAGATTACTGGGTTTACAGGTTCAAAATATGAAAGAGAAGTGTTTAGTTTAGGTTTAAAGATTTTATATTCTGTGATTTCTAGCTTAATTTTCTCTTCCAAAATTTACCCAATATCAAGTTTAGGCTCATTGTTCACATGTTCAGAAATGTTGGGTGAAGAGTTTTTAAAATTCAAGTTTTCAGTTTCAAGTTTCTCTTCTACCCGAGTGAATTCTTTTTCAAGACTCCTAAAACAATGATTTTTCTCAAATGTAAGAATTATGAAGAGAACTAGACTTTCATTTTCAATCTGTTTCAATTCATCTTCAAAATTATCCTACTCAACTCCATTAAAGTTCATTATTTGATTTTCAATGTTGTGTTCTTGAATTTTTTAGTCAGTTATTTCCAAATTAAGTCCAACAAAATCAGATTCTTCCAAGAGAATGTTTTGTTGTCCAGTTTCACAGTCACGCATTTCTTCAATTGGATTTTCAAATATTTTATAAACATTTTAATTTTCATTTTTTTCAAATTCTTCTTATTCTTTAACCATTTTTTGTAATTCCAAGAGCATGGTTTCCATTGTTTTCATTCTTTGATCTCGCTCTTGAGAATCTCTAAGTTGAATTTCATGGGATTGAGTTAACCAATTATTAATTAGTTCCACCCTAGCATCCAATATAGAATCAATAAATTCAATTTTAGCTAGGGTGTCCAGACTAGACTCATTTTGTTCATTTTCTTCAGTGTAAAAACCTTGTTGTGACTGGTTATCGACACACTTCCAGGCAGTGTGCCCATAATCTCCAAAACAAACACAGGAAGGTCCTGGATGATTCCAATTATGATGATGTTCCATTTTTTTAAACTAAACTAAATTGAGTTTAAAAACACAATTTTCTACTGTTGAGCATATTTTTTTTTCAAAAACAAAAGCAGTAGATACTTTTCAACAATTTTTTAAAACAGATTTTATATATATATAATTTTTTTTGTTTTTTTTATTGTGTTTTTTTTCAAACCTTAGACTCAGTGCGTGCCTTCCCCGGAAATGGTGCAAAAAACATGACCTCGAATGTAGTTGAAGTTGATCAAAGTTTAAAATTTATATACCTACTAACTACAATATATGTGGCAAGAAGGGTCGAACCCACAGGGAAGGCTATTTTGGCCACTATTCTCTAAAAAAACACTTGGAAAGCTCCACTTTTGTCACCAGTAGAGGGGTTTTCTTTATTTCTTATATCTTTTAATACTTTTTGATTTTTTTATAAGCTATAAAGTAAAACCACACAATTCTTGAAAATTTTTTATACCTATACTTGAACAGAGTAAAACTAAAAATAAGGTGCAACAAAAAAATAATATGTTGATAAAGAACAACAGTAAAGAACACTCGGAGTTCATTCTAGTATACTGGTTTAAATTGTTTTTCCTTTCCATGTAAAAGTACTGCTTCTTACCACTGAAAAGAGACGAGTTATTTCCCTCGCAAGGAGTTATGTTGTGGAAATTGTACAACTAGAATTCGCTACTCCAAGAAGTATAATTCCAGAAAGATGACTTAAAATGAACAATAGTACAAACTCACCGTAAGTACTGAAGTTTCCATTAAGAGTTGTTTTCTTTAAATATGACTCCATAATCAAACTCTACAAATGATTATAGAGGTTTTAAAATTCAATGATTGTGGTATGCAGTAGAAATATGTAATTAGAACTAATCTCACCGATCAATTCTAATCACTGAAGACGTGTTTAATGAAAAAGGACGAAAGATTACTAGTAGAACAAAAACTCTCCCCGAACTAAAAAATTTATCCAACTAAAATATTTCTCATTACCACTATCTTGAATACAAAGGTCATTCAATTACAGAGGATTAAATTTGAATGAAAACAAGACAAGAAAACTCCCTCTGGTCACATCAAATGATGCTGCTCCTGGACCTCTACTATGCTACAGGACTCGAGTGTTCGTCGAGTCCGTGTCTCTCTGAGTGAATGAATGAATCGCCTCCCCCCCAAAGAAGGCTTCTTGCTCTTCTTAAGTAACTTCTGTCATCTGTTGCATGTCACCACCATAACTTCCACCGATTTCAATTTTTTGTCACAAGCGCACTGCACACGTCCGTTTAACCCGCGACAGGCACATCGCACGAGTTTTTCCCTCGTAACTAACTCCGAATGAGTTAGTTGTATGTATCTGGATGTAAAAATGACTCTTGAATGAAACTTACATGTTTTAAACAAAAAGAAATAAATAAAACTCAATGAGAGTTAACTAAAATTTTAAAGTTATTATTTAAGTTTACTGTTATATACTAATTAAAAGTAAATAGAGTTAATTATTAAATAACTTAATTAAAAAGTTTATCAAAATTCTATTAATTTAATTTAATTAATAAATATTAAACTAATACTAAATTATTCTAGTTTATCATATCGTAAATAATTAATTAAAATTTGACGTCATAAATAAATAAGTAATTAGAAATTAAATAATTTAGAAAGTATTAATAATTTAATTATTACTATTTAAGAAATTAAGTTGTTTGGTTAATTAATGAATTAGTTAATTTTAATTAAGAAATTAAAATTAACACTTAAGTTTTAAATATTTTAAATTAATAAGTATAGTTTTTAGTTTACTTATAATTATTGTAAATTTTATATTTATACTATTAATAATACATTAATTTATTATTAATTATCATTTTAGATTAACATTTTATTAAATATTTTATTAGTTTATAATTTAGTAATTATTTAAAATTAATTTGACTTTTTAAGTTAACTTTAAAGCAAAGTAAACTTTACTTTTTTCTTTTCATTTTTACTTTTGTCTTTACTTTACTTTTGTTGTTATATTTTATCTTATGTGTTATTATTAATATTTTTCTATGTTCTTCCTCCCTCCCCCATTCCACGCTGCAAAGGGGGAGGGTTTTTTGTTGCTTCTTCCGCAGGAGACCCGCGGCACACTCCCTCTTTGTCTCGGCTCCAACTCCAGCGGCGGCCTGCTAGAACGCCCTCCTGGAATGCCCTTCTCTCCAGCTCAAGCGGCGAGCCGGCCCGGATCGGCCACCTACAGATGCGACGGGTCCAGCTTAGATAAAAACAAAACAATAACAACTTCCCCCCAATATCGGCGGACTTCGGATCTCAAAGGGGTGACCAGAGGTGCGATCCAAGCACCTCCGTAGCAGAAGAAACTCGGCCTCAACAGCAGCGGTTGGAACTCTCATCTCCAAACAGGGTAGTGGCGATGGATCTCTTCCTCAATAGTGGATTAGAAGACCTACAGACCTCCTCTACAACAAGCTACATCAAGGTTTGTAGTGGACATACCCATGGATTCGGCTCCTCCCAGCGGCGGACCTCCTTAACCTTCCAGCGGTCGCGGGCAGCAGTAAAGAGCAGCAGCTTTATCTCCTCGCAATGGGGTTGGTCTCAATTCTAGCATGGGTAGAAATACTGATGCAGTCCAGCGGCACGACATAGGTGCGGTGAGGGGGAGCAGTGAAGAAGAGTTGAAGGAGGAGGCGCTTGAAGGCAGCGGCTATGTTGATGGTGAAGGGGAGGGAAATGCAAAGCTGGAGAAGCTATCGGTGAAGAAAAGGGAAAAAAGTCCTATCGGTGAGGATAATAAAACGTATCGGTAGCTGAAAATGGGAGAAAAGAAATGCTATCGATGAGGAGCGGTCACAGATTATCAGTGAGGAATGAAAGAATGTTGTTTATCAGTGAGGAACAAAGGAAGATATCGGTGGGGGTTAGAAAGTGGCTATCATCAGCTACCGGTGATGTCATCTATCGGTAGATGCCAAAACACCACCACAAACGTCTACTTAAATAAAAAATAATTTAAACTAAAAATTAAATGGTAAAACCACTAATTTATTTAAAACAAATAAAACTAAAAAACATACTAAAATAATAACTAATTAATTTATTAGCAAGATTAAATACTACAAAATTAAAGAATGAACTTAAACAAAAGAATTAAATGAATTAATAGAGATAAAAATTTAAATTGCATAAAAACTAACTTATTTAAAAAGTTTAAAACAACAACATTAATTAATTAGATAGAACTAAAAATAAACATTATATTATATTAGAAACTAACCTAGAACTTGTAAGCAGAAAACTAAACTATTAAATTAATGAAGTTATTTTAAATTAATGGATGAAAATAAAATTAAATTAATAACTAAATTATATCAAAGCAATTAGGGTTTGAAAAAGGTAACGGTGACAAGGTCACCGATACAGCAAGGTCACTGATACACTACAGTATCAGCGAGGTGTGTATCGGTAGCAAGGCTATCGATATAAGAGGCTGTGTCGGTGAGAAAATAGTATCGGTGAGGTAAGACAGTGGAGCGAGGTCACCGTTAGAGCTCGTATAACTCACTCGTAGACTAAAAAAATAAAAATGAATTAAAACTCAATATGCATACATAAAATAATATAATTAATGTTTAATAACTATTAATTAATGAATTAAGTAACTAATTGATCACATATAATTAAGGGCGGACCATTTTATTTAATTTAACAACACAAAACATTTACTTGAATGATGAGCAGGACATCTAAACTTATTAATTAATACAATTAACCTATTCTAATGTAATTAAGTTAAAAGATTAATTATTAAAATAAACTCCATTCTAATTAAATCGAATAACCTCAATTAAATAATTTCTTAAATAAAAACTAACCTATTAAGCAGAAATCAAACAGAACTAATTTAAACTAATTACTCACCGTTATTAAATTAAAATAAAAGGGTTACCGCTACTGAAAAATATGAGCTACCGGTTGTTTTAGAGGAGAGCTACCGGTAAAACATAAAATAAAGCTACCGTTAGGTTTACAAGAGAACTACCGGTAGGAAATAATATCGGTGACAAGGGTCACCGTTAGAGGCAAGGTCACCAATAGAGAGTACCAGTAACCTGCTATCAGTTGCTAAGCTACCGATACTCTGGCAAGCCGAAAGAAGTTGCATAAACTTTAAAAATTCAAATTAAATTAATAATGAAAATCAATAATTATTAGTAATGTAAAATTAAATAAAGTAAAAAAATTTATATTAAATTAAAAAAATTGAAAATTAATTATATTCAAAACAAAGAAGGAAAAAATCAACTATTTAAGGGCCCATAATTACATAAAATGTTATAAAAAATGAATATTTGACAAATTTTATTATAAAATTACAAAAGTGTAAATATTTAGCATAAAGTGTAAAAATAATTAAATAAAACACTAAAAAATAAGTAAAAAGATTTGGCAAAGCTATGCGAAAATAGAGCCACATCAAATTCCCCCACACTTAAACATTGTTTGTCCTCAAACAATCCCATGTTTTATTATCTTTGAAAAACAGTAGAGTTTATTAATGATTAAGATCAAACTGTAACATGTCCAGAACATAAAACAGGGGACTTAAAAAAACATGTCAATAGGCTTTTAGAAACAAAGTTTCTCATATGAACCTCACCTAGAACAAATTCTCACTAGTAATTAGGGAAGCTATAAATCATAAAACAATGAAGATTTCATGCCTCATATGTGATACAACTTAATGGATCACTTCAATCCAGTCTCAGGTTCTCAATCCAAAAATTACAGGGAATAAAATAAATGGAATTAAGATCTTTACCAAGGAACTTTGTACTTTGAATTTTTCTCCTAGGTTCCAAAAATAAATAATATTTTTTTGAATCACCTCAATGATACAACCTAAATGATTTCCATATAAACTAGTTGTCCCATTCTCCATTTGGTGTCCATCATTCCCCTCACCTTAAAGAGCTCATTATTTACCCTAGGCACATAATTTTATTTCTCCCAAGCCATGTATTTTGTGCCAAGCACTGTGCATATGCACTTATTCAAAGTGTATATAGGGTTTGTAGTAAACAGAAATGCACCCATCATCTAGGGTCTTAGAGACTCACCGTGGGATCCCAGATGCCCAAATTACTCCAATTTCAAAAGTTTTATATAGAAACAATTTATATTGTCTCATTAATGCAATTACATTTAATAATTTAATGAAAAATAATGAAGCCCCTAGAATCAGAATCAAACTTCCAGTTCCAAGAGTTTTGACCATAACTCCATAAGAAGGATACCCATATCACTTTCATAATTAATTCCTAGACCGAATTTCTATTAAATCACTAAGAAAAACCTCTCAGAAATCATCCATTATCATCAATTTCAGACTCTATGTAGTTCTTAAATTTCTGCAAGAAACTTGTCTTAAGGCAAGACCCAATAGATTACAATGTAACACCAACAATTATGCAAGAATTTTGAAAAAAAATTAATTATTTTTTACAATAAATTTGAAGTTGTAGTGGGAACTGATGGGATTACATTAAAGCACAGTTTAGCACAATCAAGAATTGACCCCCTCCCCCACACTTAAAACCCAACTTTTTCCCCAAAGATGACTTCTAAATAAGGAGAAGAATAATTAATCATTAAATATCACAACAGATTTTCAATTAAGTAGAAAGATGACATATATAAAGGGTCTCCATGAAGTTCAAAAATGTTGTTTTCTACAATGAATAAATAACCAGCAGGTTCATTAGCAGGTTTTTGAAAAAACATCTAAGTCCTGTGACACCGATTTTCACTTCATGTTCAAACAAGACATGCAACTTATGGGTGGAGAGTGAATAGGGTGTATCATTTTAAAATATTGAGTTCCAAAAATATATTTCATAGAGCTGATAAATGGATGCTAAAAACATCCTATCCTAAAGCAGATTCAACATACCAGAATGTACCCCGCCACACATAAATTTAAACAGTGGAATGATTTTAACAATGAGCTACTGATTCTAAAAATGAGGTACAAGAAAAAAAAATTCTCTCTCTAATACAGTGACATGCAGAAGAATTTTTTAAAACAAACAGAATCTATTAGTTCACACAGGAGTAGAAAATAAATGCTGAAAGTGAATACTTCCCTAAAATGAAGTGTCTTCATTAATCCTACAGCAAGGAAATTCCGCCCCTTAGTTTAAAAAATAGCATCATCCTAGAAACACATAGCATGAGAACCAGGAACAAATAAACGGCATAGATAATGAAAACAGAAGGCATCACAACAGAACTTTATTTAAAGTAAAACAAGAACAGAAACAAAAGTAAACACAAAAGAAAGAAGAACATGGGGTGACTCCCATGAAGCAATGAACTTAAATTCTTTAGTTAGACATTATTTAATTATAGATTTTTATTTGTTAACAAAACAAAAACCATGGGTTGCCTCCCATGAAGCGCTGGATTGATTGTCCCCAGCCGGACTCACCTAGCTCTTAACCATAGTCACTTGGTGGATGTGGTTTTCTTAACAGGAACAACCACATGTGTTTGGCCCATTTATTTTTAATATAATAGTGAAAATTGTGGGCATCAAGACTTAATCAGACAAAAAATAAATTCTCATCGACTGTAAAAATCCCCAAGAAACACCCTTTAATAGTTGTGAGAATAGTGCTGTCCACTTCCAAATTTCTTTCAGATTTTACAATATTAACATTTTTAGGAAGTGGTAGAAATAAATTAGGTGTTTCAAAGGGTATGACAATGTCCTCAGAGCTATATTCTCCAACTTCAACACTAAAATATTCACATTCAAGGGTGCTCATGGGTGAGTATTGATTAGCAGGTTCAAAAGGGAATTCAGTTAAGTGCTGAACAAAATTATGAATATTGAAACTCAAGTGTGATTCCCTCTCTGGACTACTATCAGTATCATGAAAGGAATCAGTACCCTTCACAGGTGAGGATGGAAGTGATAGACAGGGAAGAGAATTTATTTTATCACCAACAGATTCTGGTTTAACCATGTTGTAAATCCCTTCCAAAAGTTTCTCATTTGTTAAATCACACTGAACGTCTAATGCTTCTATGAAATCAGTTCTACCTAATTCAAGTGTGTGTCCAACCTCTACTTCAAGTTCAAGTTCAAAAGGCTCACTTTCTAATACAAGGTCTCTAGTGTGTTCCAATAAGTTCAAATCAAGAGGAGTAATGTTCAATTAATCTTCAATAAAGTCATGTTCAAGATTGATCAAATTTGAAAAGTCTTCCCCATGTATATCAACACCATTTAAAATTTCACTACACAATGTTTCAGATAAGTGATCACTATGACAATAGGGAAGTGATAACTCATCAGTTAGCCTTTCTTAAAATATCATTCCCTCACCTTCATCATCCAACAACATTTCATTGATTATTGGGTTTATAGGTGAAAAATATGAAAGAGAAGTGTTCTGTTTAGGTTTAAAGATTTGAGATTTTGTGATTTCTAGCTTAATGTTCTCTTCCAAAATTTACCCAATTTCAAGTTCAGGCTCATTGTTCACAAGTTCAGAAAAGTTGGGTGAAGAGTTTTTAACATTCAAGTTTTCTGTTTCAAGTTTCTCTTCTACCCGAGTGACTTCTTTTTCAAAACTCCTAAAACAGTGATTTTTCTCCAGAGTAGGAATTATGAAGAGAACTGGACTTTCATTTCCAATCTGTTTCAATTCATCTTCAAAATTAACCAACTCAACTCCATTAAAGGTCTTTATTGGATTTTCAATTTTGTGTTCTTGAATTATTGAGTCAGTTATTTCTAAATTATGTCCAACAGAATCAGATTCTTCAAAGTGAATTTTGTTTTGACCAGTTTCACGGTCACTCTCTTATTCAATTTGATTTTCAATTCTTCTATAAACATTTTCATTTTCATTTTCTTCAAATTCTTCTTGTTCTTTAACCATTTTTTGTAATTCCAAGAGCATTTTTTCCAATCTTTTCATTCTTTGATCTCGCTCTTGAGAATCTTAAGTTGAATTTCATGGGTTTGAGTTAACCAATTATTAATTGTTTCCACCCTAGCATCCAGTTTAGAATCAATAAATTCAATTTTAGCTAGGGTGTCAAGACTAGACTCATGTTGTTCATTTTCTTCAGTGAAAAAACCTTGTTGTGACTGGTTATAGATACACTGCCAGGCAGTGTGCCCACAATCTTCACAACAAACACAGTAAGGTCCTGGATGATTCCAATTATGATGATGTTCCATTTTTTTTAACTAAAATAAAGTGAGTTTAAACACACAATGTTCCACTGTTGAGCGTATTTGTTTTTCAAAAACACAAGCAGCAGATACATTTCAACAATTTTTTTTAAATATATATTTTTTTATATATGATTTTTTATGTTTTTTTATTGCGTTTTTTTTATTTTTCAAACACTACACTCAGTGCGTGCCTTACCCGGAAATGGAACCAAAAACATGACCTCGAATGTCATTGAAGCTGGTCAAAGTTTAAAATTTATAAACCTACTAACTACAATATATATGGCTTGCAGGGTCAAACCCACAGGGAAGGCTATTTTGGCCACTATTCTCTAAAAAACACTTGGCAAGCTCCACTGTTATGAACAGTGGAGTGTTTTTCTTTATTTATTATATCTTTTATTATTTTTTTGATGTTTTTATAAGATGTAAAGTAAAACCACACAATTCTTGAAAATTTTTGCTACCTACACTTGAACAGAGTACAACTAAAAATAATGTGCAACAAAAAAAATAAGATGCTGATAAAGAACAATAGTAAAGAACGCTCGGAGTTCATTCTAGTCTACAGGTTTAAATTGTTTTTCCTTTCCATGTAAAAGTAATGCTTCGTATCACTGAAAAGAGACAAGTTACTTCCCTTTCCAGGAGTTAAGTCGTGGAAATTGTACAACTATAATTCACCACTCCAAGAAGTACAATTCCAGAAAGATGACTTAAAATGAACAACAGTACAAACTCACCGTAAGTACTGAAGTTTCCAATAAGAGTTGTTTGCTTTAAAGATGGCTCCATAATCAATGTCTCCAAATGATTATAGAGGTTTGAAAATTCAGTGATTGTGGTATGCAGCAGAAATATGTAATTAGAACTAATCTCGCCGATCAATTCTAATCACTGAAGAAGTGTTTAATGAAAAAGGACGAAAGATTACCAATAGAACTAAAACTCTCCCCGAACTAAACATTTTTTCCAAATAAAATATTTATCATTATCACTATATTGAATAAAAGGTCATTCAATTACAGAGGAATAAATTTGAAAGAAAATAGAGGAAGAAAACTCACTCTGCTCGCATCAAATGCTGCTCCTCTTGGACCTCTGCTCTGCTCCGGGACTTGAGTGTTCATCAAGTCTGTGTATCTCTGAGTGAATGAAAGAATCTCCTCCCCCCAAAGAACACTACTTTCTCTGATTAGGTAACTTCGGTCATCTGCTGCATGTCACTGCCACAACTTCCACCGATTTCATGTTTTTCACACAAGCACTCTGCACACGTGCGTTTAACCCACGACAGGCACGTTGCCCAAGTTTTTCCCTCGTAACTAACTCCGGATGAGTTAGTTGTATGTACCTGGATATAAACTTGCCTCCTGGATGAACCTTCCATGTTTTAAACAAAAAGAAATAAATAAAACTCAATGAGAGTTAACTAAAATTTCAAATTTATTATTTATGTTTACTGTTATATACTAATTAAAAGTAATTAGAGTTAATTATTAAATAACATAATTAAAAAGTTTATCAAAACGCTATTAATTTAATTAAATTAATAAATATAAAAACTACAAACTAACTTATTTTAGTTTATCATATTTTAACTAATTAATTAAAATTTGACGTCATAAATAAATAAGTAATTAAAAATTAAATAATTTAGAAAGTATTAATAATTTTATTATTACTATTTAAGAAATTAATTTGTTAGGTTAATTAATCAATTAGTTAATTTTAATTAAGAAATTAAAATTAACACTTAAGTTTTAAATATTTTAAATTAATAAGTATAGTTTTTAGTTTACATTTAATTATTATTAATTTTATATTTATACTATTAATTTATTATTAATTATCAATTAAGTTTAACATTTTATTAAATATTTTATTAGTTTATAATTTTAATAATTATATTAAATTAATTTTACTTTTTAAGTTAACTTTAATGCAAAGTAAACTTTACTTTTTTATTTCCATATTTCCTTTTGTCTTTACTTTACTTTTATTGTTATATTTTATCTTATGTATTATTATTATTATTAATTTTCTATCTTCTTCCTCCCTCCCCCATTCCACGCTGCAAAGGGGGAGGGTTTTTTTGTTGTTTCTTCTTCCGCAGGAGACCCGCAGTGCACTCCCTCTTTGGCTCGGCTCCAACTCTAGCGGCGGCCTACTGGAACGCCCTCCTGGCACGCCCTCCTCTTCGGCTCAAGCGGCAAGCCAGCCTGGATCGGCCTCCTACAGATGTGACAGGTCCATCTCAGACAACAACAAAATAGCGGTGGCCTCTCCTCAATATCGGCGGACTTCAGATCTCAAAGTGGTGACCAGCGGTGCGATCCAATTACCTCAATAGATGAAGAAACTCGGCCTCAACAGCAGCGGCTGGAACTCTCATCTCAAAACAGGGTACCAGTGATGGATCTCTTCCTCAGCAGTGGATTAGAAGACTTGCGGATCTCCTCTACACCAAGCTACAACAAGGGTTGCGGCTGACAGACCCGCGGCTTCTGCTCCTCCCAGTAGCGGACCTCCTTCACCTTCCAGCGGCCGCATGCAGCAGCAATGAGCAGTGGCTTCATCTTCTCGCAATGGGGTTGGGCACAATTCTAGCATGGACAGCAACGGTGATGCAGTCCAGCGGTGAGACATAGGTGGGGTGAGGGGGAGCACTGAAGAAGAGTTGAAGGAGGAGGCTCTTGAAGGTAGAGGCTTTGTCGATGGTGAAGGGGTAGGAAATGCAGAGGTGGAGAAGCTATCGGTGAAGAAAAGGAAAAAAAATTCCTATCAGTGAGGATAATAAAACGTATCAGTAGATGAACATGGGAGAAAAGAAATGGTATCAGTGAGGAGCACACAGTCACCGATTATCAGTGAGGAATGAAAGAAGTATTTTTATCAGTAAGGAATAAAAGAAGGTATCAGTGAGGGTTAGAAAACGACTATCAGCAGCTACCTGTGAGGTCATCTATCAGTAGGTGCAAAAACCCCACCACAAACGTTTACTCAAATAAGAAATAAATTAAACTAAAAATTAAATGGTAAAACCACTAATTTATTTTAAACAAACAAAACTAAAAAACGTACTAAAATAATAACTAATTAATTTATTAAAAATATTAAATACTACAAAATTAAAGAATGAACTTAAACAACAGAATTAAAGAATTAATAGAGATAAAAATCTAAATTGCATAAAACCTAACTTATTTAAAATTTTTAATACAAAAAAATTAATTAATTAGATAGCACTAAAAATAAACATTATATTATATTAGAAACTAACCTAGAACTTTTAAGCAGAAAACTAATCTATTAAATTAATGAAGTTATTTTAAATTAATGGATGAAAATAAAATTAAATTAACCACTAAATTATATCAAAGCAATTAGGGTTTGAAAAAGGTAACGGTGACAAGGTCACCGATACACTACAGTATCTGTGAGGTGTGTATCGGTAACAAGGCTACCGATAGAAGAGGTTGTGTCGGTGAGAAAAGAGTATCTGTGAGTTAAGACAGTGGTGCGAGGTCACCGTTAGCGCCCCTATACCTCACCGGTATAATAAATCAAAATAAAAATGAATTAAAACTCAACATGCATACATAAAATAATATAATTAATGTTTAAAAACTATTAATTAATTAATTAACTAACTAATTGATCACATATAATTAAGGGCATACCATTTTATTTAATTTAACAACACAAAACATTTACTTGAATGATGAGAAGGACATCAAAACTTATTAATTAATACAATTAACCTATTCTAATGTAACTAAGTTAAAAGATTAATTACTAAAATAAAGTCTAAGCTAATTACATAGAATAGCCTCAATTAAATAATTGCTTAAATAAAAAATTAACTATTAAACAGAAATAAAACAGAACTAATTTAAACTAATTACTCACTGTTGTTAAATTAAAATATAATGGTTACCTCTACTGATAAATAAGAGCTACCGGTAGTTTTAGAAGAGAGCTACCGGTAAGACATAAAATAAAGATATCATTAGGTTTAAATGAGAACTACCGGTACGAAAGAATATCGGTGACAAAAACAAATGAAAAGGAAACGAAAGAAACATCAAATTGATCAACAAAAAAAAGGAGGGGACTTGATTAAGATTAAGAAGTAGAGTCATCTCATGTCAATACCATGGAATAAGGTTTGATCCCATGAGAGAGTACCAGTAACCTGCTATCGGTAGCTAAGCTACCAGTAGTCTGGAAAGCCGAACTAAGTTGCATAAACATTAAAAATTAAATTTAAATTAATTATCAAACTCAATAATTATTAATAATGTAAAATTAAATAAAGTAAACAAATATAGATTAAATAAACAAAGTGAAAATTAATTATATTAAAAACAAATTAGGAATAAATCAACTATTTAAGGGCCCATAATTACATAAAATGTTATAACAAATGAATATTTGAAAAATTTATTTATAAAAATATAAAAGTTTAAATACTAAGCATAAAGTGTAAAAATAATAAAATAAAACATTAAAAATTATGTAAAAATATGTGGAAAAACTTTGCGAAAATTGTGCCACATCAGATGCTAATGGATATCATCGATGCGTTGAGCTCACGATGATGTCCATGCTCAAAGGTACAAACCCGAAAGAATGGGTCTCACACCCTGTGTGTAGAGTAATGAGAAAGATGCATGAATCTCGTCGTGTACTCTACTACTGACTATCTACCCTACTATAGGTGCAGTAGATCCTCTATACGTAGAGAGCACAACATCGTAAGAAAGAACTCCTCCCTAAAGAGTCACTCAATGTATATCTAGGATAGCATCGCCTCCCCATGCGTCTGAGTCATTAGGATCCACCATCTCCCTATCGAGCCATGAATAATTATTCTGTCTTCGACTTCCATCTGGTCGGGAGGCTTCCTAAATAAGAGGAAGAATGGCGTCACCACTTCCGAAAAATCATCTGCTACCTGAGGATCCATCTAACCTCTGAACCTGGTAGGTCAGTGTCTCTTGAACTCATACAATGCACTAAGACTACGTGCATCCTCTACCCATAATGATGGTAGGGAATATTGCTCTCTAGGTGGTGTTATTTATAGTACACCATCAGGAGGTGATATCTCTGGGAATGGACCCTACACCGATGCATCATCACTCAGTGGACCATCCTCATGGTCACACCCTAGAATCCTGACTGGGAACCTATATAGAAGCATCCTGAAATAGAACAAGATGTACTATGATCAATTAAGTACACCTGATGAGCTGGCTCTGACATAAGAAGGACATGAGAACACACTCAATTCCTATATTATGCATGAACCATTAATTTCCCATGAAACTATTGTTTTCATATAACGAGTTGAAAAGCCTAATTCAAGGTATTTGGTGTATGGATACATCATCCACCACAACAACACTAGGTTCCGAGACCTGAATTCCGAACTCGAAACACATAACACAGTTACCCCAAAACCAGAATAAAAATAACCTCCCTCTTATACCACTCTATCACAACCCATCCCCTGAGGCATGTTCTGCGACTATCCCACGCCCACCTCCCATAGGCTAGGGGCAGGAAACTAGCACCGAGTAGGCATATCCCACATGTTGGATGCATTCTCCCCAGTTCCTGTAAACACACACTTGTCTCCATGAAAAAGATGAAACTGAAGAAACTAAGTAAACATGGATACAAGCCAATTAGAAAACCCACTCATAGTAATGTACTAAACTGAAAGAAAAAAGGGTCCAGAATATAACCCAATAGAAATGAAAAAATACAAGCCCCTGAATCTCATCCACAGAAAACCCTACCTAAAGGGTAGGTATAGTAAGTTATCTGAATGTCGCTGAACCATACCACATCCATCAGGTCACCCTAAAGACTCCCTATCTATGAGCCACCAAGGGCTCTTTAAAAGACATCGATCATCTACAAAATACACGACATGTGCGTGAAAATCCCATGTAGGGGTGTGTAAAAACTACTTAGTAGGGACCCCAAATAAAAAAGGAATCTCATAAAGTAAACAACAAGGAATCACATGATGAATTCCATAAATAATATCACTAAGAAATAGACCATGTAGGCTACCAAAGTGGTACATAAAATGTAGCATCTAATAAGTATAATCAATAGCATCACTAGAGTCATATCACACCAAGTATAAGTATATGGTATGTAAATATGATATTTGTAAGAATCAACTGTACCCTCAAGTAGTAAATACAATGAGATTTGTTAACACGTGGAGTGTAGGTAACACAATGAGTGTCAGTAACACATGGAGTGTAGGTAACATGCAAAATTTAGACAATGCAGAGAGTGTAGGTAACACATGGAGTGTTGGTAAGACATCGAGTGTCGTCAAATACTAAAGAACCTATACCCTGTTCGGATAGGGGAGTACCAACTTAGTCTGGGTAAGACAAAAAGTCTATATAAGATACATAGTCAAGTTAAGACACACAATATACGTAATCACATGGCTTCTAGGTCTCAAAATTACTGCCTCGTCGCGAGGGTCCCAATGTGACAAATAGATTGTCAAAAGGACACCCGGTTTTAGAGTTAGGGTCTTTTAAGTAAGAAGGGGTCGGTTTGGTCTAGGTCAAGTCTGACCCAAGTCCTACCTCACTCAACCCTCTGGGTCTAACGCAACCCGCTAGGTCGACCAAGCCCACTGAATTTGGGCCGCCCTGGCTGGGCCCGGCCCACTCAAATGCGGGGAATTTTAGTTCGTCTCGATGCAGTGGCTACAATATCCACTACAGCTGAACCTGGAACACCATTCGAGTCTCGCCGGGTCAACATGGTTAGACCACATTTCACTAGGCTAGCTCGCATGACCCGCTACTCCCACGGCTTTGTGGTAGGTCCTTCTTTCGACACGGCTCGGGGGGTGGGGAAAATCCTCCCATCACTGTGGCTCAGTGCGGTGGCATGTCACCACTGCCCGTAGAATGCCACCACTGACCACTGACCAGGCGACCATCAGGTTCTTGGTGGCCACTCCATGAAGCACTGCAAGTGGATCTCCTTTTACGGGTCGCCGGTCACACTCTAGTTATCCTTTTTTTTGAAACAGAAGCATGTATGTTACCCTTAGGTTGTGTATTTCATCACCATGAGCTACCATTCTTCTTGGTGTCACTCTAGGGTTCTGACCATGTTCATGACCACCCTATAAATCAAGTTGTGGCCATGAGGTGCCTATGATGAAGAACACAATATTGGGGAAGAGAAATAACCACAAAACACTCTTAGAACAGACCATGGACTTGTTCGTGTAAGCCTTGGTCTATTCAAGTTAGAAAAAAATATGAAAGAGGGAAAAACTAATATTTAATAATTCATCCCCTTTAATCACACATTTTTAACCATCCATCCAGAACTATTGAACAATGGATCAAATTGTTTGTGGGTTTGTCTACGTTCTTCATTGTAAACAAGTATGTTAAAAGAATTCATGATGAAAAATAAACCCCTACCTCTAAGATTAGATTGATCATTGACGAAGAGTGACTCCTACATTATTTATTCATCAATCTGCAAATGCCTATTCCAAATTCGATCGTCGATCCTCCAGCATTGTCATTCATCAACGAGAAGATTTTACAATGTGTTTTCTTTTTCCAAATCCTCAAGGTATTTTGAATATGATATTGTATCTTTGTCAATCTATTAAATGAAGAAACGTGTTTTAGTGTCATTGTGTCAGTGAATTTCAGTTTTTCCACATAGTTTCATTTATGAATAGAAACAAATTTTTAGTTGTGTGGTCATAGTGTTGTTGTGTCATTGTTAAACATTAAAGTAAAAATTTTCTAAGTTTATTTTATTTTACATTAAATCATCCAAAAAATATTTTCTATAGTTGACCTCTGTCAGTCAATGTTTGGTCTTGTCTAAGGAAAACCTGCTGCTCTGAACATAATGTTGCCCTTTGATTTAAAATCTGAGCACTCGTTTAAATTTTACTAAAATTGAGCATGTGCCTTATTTTTAATAAACTTAAAAAAACATTTGAACATTTATTCCGGGAACCCCAGACCTCAAAATAATGTGTCGTCTCAACGCCTGGTCTCGAAATAATACTATATAATTTAAAAAAATACATTGAAATTCTAGGACATTTCAGGGTCTCTAATCTAATCCTTGGTCATTTTAATCATTTCTATAACTCATTCATGCCATCAATCAAGATCCATAACCCATGGTATTAATCTGCTTCACCAAATAATGGTTGTGAAGTGATCTCCGATCATGTATTTATCAAACTGCTATCCAAAATAATTTATAATGATAAACATGCATAGAAAAATGGTATAAATTAATGAATCAAAAACTAGAGGAATGAACCTCAACATTTTGTATGTTTTACTCAATCCACTGTTACTATAATAAAAACTAAACAACAAATAAAAAAATAGATTTTAATTATTAAAACTCCATAAAGTGAATCAGAGGATTTAAATAAACCATTTATCCAAGAATCAATATTGTTAAAATGATTGAATTGCATTTGAAATGGGATAATGAAAATGGGGATAAATCCAAAAAATAACATCCTATATTTATTTTTGATTGATCATTGATGAATAATGGTTTGACATCACTATCATTGGTGAGATCCATGATCTCTATTAGTGAACTGATTTTTATGCACTTATTCATTTTCTTTCATCTAAAATTACACCTCTAGTAGAACCACTCTCAATCTCTAGGTATATGAATCTAACCCTAGGTATTTTCCATGACATGGATTTTATAAGATATAATTTGGACTGGCTATCAAATAAAAAGATAAATTAATTATTCGATTAATTTATTTACTAACCCTTCCATGATTTCACTTAATAAAAATAATCGATGCACATAATGGTTATATAATTCCATGTTTAAAATGTACATTCTATATATAGTTGTTGTCTTATGTTTCCTATCTGAGACACTGTTAGCGAGATTTTCCATTATTTCTAAAAAATGTGTGTTTTTGTGTGTGTGTGATATAATGAATTTAATATTTTTAATATATCCAAAATGAGGCTCTATGTTCCCTATAATCCCATGCTGACTCAATTTTTAGATTCCAAATATTCCATCAAAAAATTCCAAATTCTTACATGGAAAATTCAGAGTCACTACATTTAAGGAGCTAGTTGTGATTAAGTTGTAATTAATGTAACATTTTTAATTAATTGTTAAATATTATAAATAACAACTCTGATTAAATTATGATTGTATGATAAGTGTTAAGAAGAATGTCGTAATTTGATGAATTATAATTGTGTGGTTATTATTGTATCTTTTGTTATGTGGTTATTTAAGGAGGTTGTATGGTGTGAGGATACTAGTATATTCATTGGGAATGGTGGTAGATGGACATAGTAGGTGGTGATATTATTATTTTGGGATTTTGAGTAATATTTTATCATATTTTATTTTACTATTTAATATAATGGATGATGTGGAATTCACCATTTCTATGTATCGCTTCCCAATTGAGATAACCTATCCAATTTCCATACTGGACATGGGTTTTGGGGGTACCTCCAGCATTCTGGATTTCATTTAAATGAATGACCATCTGCACCCCCTTTTATACTTCACCTTTGGAAAATGTATAATGCTATTGTTAGGAGGTGGTATTAATGTCATGTAGATATTAATATAGATTTTCTCTTGAGATATAGATTTTTATATAGATTTGGATTTGTATATGGTTGTATAGTATCTTGTGGATTTGAACTGTTATGTGGTTTTAAATAATATGGATAAATTTGTGGAGTGAGAGTGCCGAAACATATGTTATTAGGATATGAGAAGAATTACATTGTTGGGGATGTGGGTGTGTAGTACATTATTGTTTATAACATAATTATTATATTATAGTTATTCAATCTAGGGATTTGTAGAGTGTTATTGTTTGGAGATGGATTACAAACCTTGCATGGGATGGGATCATGTATCAATCTCACTATTTACTCAAGGTAGATTTATTTTCAAACTTTTACATAGAAATTAGAGCTTATTAGAGGAACTTATTTAGTATAATTTTATGGTCACCAACACTTTTATGTATTTTTTCTTTCCTACTAGATCATACTAGGGTCCTTGTTGGACCTCACTAGCTTGTGTGTATTATGGTCATAAAGGACACCATATAAGTTCCCATCACATCATGTGGATTTTTTTGGTTGATCAATTTTGACTTTGGGTTTGTTTTGATTAATATGAGATTTATGATATTACATAAATTTAGGGGTTATGTATGTTATGTTTATCATATTCAATGTATGATGGTTTTTCATTGTTGTTTCAATTATTATTTCCTAGGTTAAAGTGTGTCATGCCTCCCATATCTTACTTCATATACCCTTACAGCAATTTGAAACCCATAGCCTATTGTAGGTAGATTTCAGGGGTCACACTTAGTTACATGACCAACCCAGGGGGGTCTAGTGAAATAAATTCATAAAAATGTGATATCAACATTTTTATCTTTATTGGGATAGAGGTTGGAGTGGGTGTTATTGATGATTCCATTTTTTGATAGGTAAACAATATCATATAAGTATAACATGAGGCATAGGAATGGGATATTGGCTAATATGTATAAGGGAACATAAGATCCATTAGAAAGATCATGGGAATCTACTAAACATACGTAAAAAAATTTGTATAAATTATAATCTATAAAGGTTTGTGTAGTACATGCATCATCATTGTTTATTCATGAGATTTATATTGAAGATGATATATTTTGGAATCCTTATAAAAACACAAGAGATTGATGTTTTTGTATTATTATATGATTGTGATAGTTTTCTATTAATGTTTAATATTATTACATTATTCAGATTAAAATAATGTTTTTGTTTATATTAAGTCCTAATAAGCAAATATTTTTTTAAATCATTTTTAAACATATATACTAACATAAATAAGAGATATAATAAATATAAAATCACTTTAATATGTTTTTATGTTTTTATATGATATTTTTTATGATGATATGTTTAATTATATTATTTTTGGAAGCCTATTTTATGTTAACTTTGTTTAATATACCAAATCACGTGTTAAGTGATCTTATTTAAGATTCTTATATTTTTAAGATATTTTAAAAAATGATGAATGTTGATATGATAAAAGATTCAATAAATTTAAAGTGTTTTAGGAAATGGATTATTAGAATTAAGATAAAATTAATAACTATAATGTATTTTGAATTCTTACGCTATTACCATGATTTATGAGTTATTGATGATGTGTTATATTAAAATATTCCATGATTTAATATATATTACACCATGATCGTGTTTAGAAGACAAATTCATGTTTAGGTTTAAGTCTGATAACATGAAATTAGTGGATAACATATTCAATAAAATTACATTGATATAGAATTTTTATGAATGTGTTAAATGATATTTTTAACATTGATTCATATTTAGAAATAAAAACATGATTATTAATATAGATAAGAAGTTTTTCTAGAAGGATATTACAATACATACATTTTCAAAATAATGATTAAATTATTTTGAGTCCTAATTTGGAATATAAATACTCCAAAATATTGTAAAAAAAATTTGATGTAGAAATTGATAACTGATTAAGTGATATTATTTATATCACTATTTATATTAAATGGTATATGAAATATGGATTCTACACCGAAAGTTGATTTTTTAAAATTTTTAATTCTTTTTATATTGATTTGCGGATTTTGTTCAATTACTTATTAGTTATTTTTACAAGAATTATTTTATGAAATGATTTGGTGAGTTTGGGAATATTATGTTCAAAATCTAGGAGTTAGTTTTTATATGGAATATGATTTCATGAATAAATAATGAATGATTTAATTTTGTTTCAATAATAAATAATTTTAGTAAAATGGGTGAGTTCATGTATAAAGACTTATATGGGTCTATTATTACTAAAAAGAATTTTTTATTCAAAATAAAAATATGAATATAATTCTCTTTGTTTTAAAATATTGCGATAATTTATTGACACTTTTATTTATAAAAAATAAATTTGAAAATTATCCTCTTTGAATATGAAAATAAATTATCAAATATTATGGAATTACTATTTTTGAATTTTATGGGTTGGAGGTTGAAATTAAAAGGCTTAAATGGTTCAAATTTTAAAAGAAATGTATGGTGAGTTAATTTGGTTTTTTTTAAACTATGGTTTATGTATTGATTTTTCTTAAAATAATTTTTCAGATTATTATTATTTTTAATAATTTTAATTTGAACTAGTTTTATTAACGTTTCCCTGTGATTGATTATTATGTAACATGATGTGTGATTTTGCTGAACATGACTTTTATATAGAGAATGGAATTTATATTCATTAATCTATTATAGTTAATGTATGGTTTATTGTTTTTGATAAATAGGTAATTATGTTCTCATGGAAAAAATAGAGAGTTTCAAATGATGCTAAGATCGTGGGATAGTGTAAATTTAATTATGGTGTTAGGTTAGTTTGTTAAATTGTGGTGCATTTAGAGGATTGGTGAATCCTCTAAATAGTTTGGTGATATACTATATTATCATGATGTGGTTTCTTGTGGAAATATTATTGATTATGATATAGGAATAAAAGAGATATTAATAACATTCCATTACATGGTCAGGCATAAGGAAGTACATATGTAGTATGAATACACCCTTAATTATATATTCTTTCTACCATAAGTGTGTTTATAAATATTGTTTTTTAGTGGTATAGTGAGAGCTTGGAGTGTGGTCAGTTATGATTGAATAGTCACATGTTCTTGGATTGAACAGTGTTGTGAATGGGTAGTTATTTTTGACGTAGAATTATTTTACATGTTTTACACTTATAAAATTTATCATTTTTTAATCACTTTATTTATAAAAATTTAATTTTATTATCCTATACTATTATTATTATTTTTTGATACATAAATGATAAATTCATGAAAAATTATATTAAAACAGGGTCTGTAAACATTGAAATGTGATATCTATCTTTAAATGTTTTAAAACATTTTGTTTATGCCCTTTGAATCAAAGTTATTTTTTTTTGAAATTTATTTTGTTTGTTTAAGTGCATGGTTTAATTAAATAATCAAATTTTATTAAAATGGAAAATGGTATTTTAATGGTACTATTTGGAAGCTAGAAATAAAAATTAAAAAAACAAGGTTAAAAAATATACATTAATTGGATTAAAAATCAATTTTAATAAAAATTATTATAAGGGAATGATTTTTCTAACATAATTGGATATGGTCTTGATTTTGAGTTGACTTTTGATGAGTAAAATGGTTTTTTGGGTGCCTGTAAAATATTGAATTTTTTATTCATGTTGGCCTAGGATGTACTGGAGATAAAAAATGATATATATCCATCCAGTTGGAGATAGGCTGGAATTATGGATGATTAATATATATGGGAGTTTTTTTATCAACCATTGGAACTATTAATCTATACAATATTCAAATAATTGATTTTAATGTGATTTTAATTGTTATTTTCTTGATTTAAGAAATAAGTCAAATATTCCTCTATATTTATATTCAAATACTAACAAATTATTGTTCACTTATTTTAATATTATGCATGTTAATAATTCGATTGGATCGAACTTACATCGAGGGCTCAATGTCTTAGTCATTTATAAAATATTAATGATGTATGTCAGTTAGGTTACTCTCCATTGAAGATTCTATTGATGTTTTTTATAAATAAATATTATAACTATTTTAATCAAAGATTTAATAAGCCCCGTGTAGTCCACAGTTGAGAGGGGTGAATCAGTGGTTACCAAAATTCCAAATCTCAAAATCCATTCCCTTAAATAGTTATTTTGATTAAATATCAAATGAAATAATGTGATGATCAATGATAGACAGATAAAGAACACACATTGAAAATATGTTTTTATAAGTTTCACTCACTCATTTTATCAAGTCATTAATCAATGGTGAACAATGGTTTCGACCTCACTGCTAATATTCATTTTTTATTTTCAGCCAAAACCAAGAATTGATCTAGAATATGGTTTTAAACTCAATGTATAAGAAATAATTGTAGGTATCAAAAAGTATATCTTCCTCTAATTACTGGCTAAAAGGGCCTCTGGAATTTAGATTACAAGTGAATCATTATTCTTCTCTTTAGTCTCATCCAAAATATCTATAGAATTATTCCCTGAATGAGTGGATAGTTTTCCAAATATTTTTTCACAACATGACAATAGAAACTCATTATTTTTTTATTGGCAAAGAACAACCATTACGTATCCCATCCAGCATGCCTATTTTCGTACTTTTATAAGATAGATTCTTTACCTATGGATATATCACTCCCATATCTAGTCATTTTCCATAATTCATTTTATTTGATAGATATAAAATAAATATTTAAATAAACATTTAAACATCATCTCCAAGTGATCCATATCCAAAAACTCTTCTTGAATGCATTTTATACTATGAAATTTTCTATCTGGTGTTAGGGCATAGATCACTTTAGTATCACCATTTAATTTCCTACTTATTAGGTCAATTTTTATCAAATTTGGCACCCAAAAAATTATTCCAGTTTAAATGGGATCCAAAACACCTGTTTTTATATTGATTCCACAAGTTCACCCTTCAAATCAACCCTTGAGTCTCTAAAATAATAACCCAATACATGACCATCCACTATTATAGGAATTTTATCCAACCTATTTGGAAAAATAGAACTATAAAATCCCTATTTTAGGCCTCAATGTGATCTACCTAGAAACATTTATGATACCACATTCTCAATAATTCATTTTTTACCAAGGTTTTTTCAAAATCCATTTGATGAATCTCAAAATAGTCATTTTCAGGAAGCACCATGGAATAAATAAGAATTCCTTGCAATTTATTTGTTCATTTTCATCTAATTCATGTCAAAATAGTCCCTCAATCATCCATTATCATTTTTAAATGAATACAACATGAAAACACCATAAAAATTCATGATTAATGTGAATAAAGAAACATGTCATTACACACATCCAATGTCAAGGATATCTAAATACCACATTACAGAATATAATATTTTTTGGGATAAATCACAAATGCTCAATATAATGATCTCAATTTTATTGAACATGTCCCAATTAACAATAACATAGAGATACCCATTTATCTATTCCATCCCTAAGGGATCTATAATATTCATAAACATATCTAATATCAAAGGTTATTCAATTTAACGAATGGGAACTTTAATCTATCCATTTTTATTTTTAGTAAATATATGAATCATCAAATCATCACTTCTTTATGATTCAATAACCAATACCTAAAATCTTCCACTACAACAATACATGAAAAAAAATAGAGTGTTTACCTTAATAAGAATATATAATATGTATCCTCCCCAAATTTAACAAATAAAAAGCAATGAATGAGTGAAAATAGATTGGAAAATATATAGGGATTTTAAGATAGAATTAACATGAATGAAAAACAACTTTATAATGAGTTTTTTAAAAGAAATATAAAACTTTGTATTTCATTGAATCATAATCTAAATAATGATATCCATTTTTTCATCATTTCCTTTATGAAATGGTTCTTGATATCAATATTTTTTAACCTAAAATGTCATATCATATTCTTAAAAATGATTGTTTCACTTTTATTGTCACACCCAATCACAAAAGGTTATATAACATTCACCCTCATGTATTCAATTTATGACTTCATCCACATCATTTTTTGGGTCTTTTAATGCCTCAACATAATGAGAATTAATTTTACTTAAAATGAAAGTTGTTTCATTCATTGACTGTTATTCAATACATCTTCCTCTAATAATAAAATATACCCATAGTAGTATATTTTCAATCAACATCATCACCTACCCAATTTATATCATAATATTTATAAAATAAAAAGGATGTGTCTCTTCATACCTAATAATATAATTAATAGTTTCTTTAGAATAACATAATATTTGATTTAATTTCATAAGGTAAAACTCTATCAGATAGATTTGGAAAAATTCATGATGAATAACTAAAAAATAATATTCCATCATGATGTTTTTTAGAACAATAGGTGTAACCCCTCGATCTTGAGCCACTTAGTAGTACCCAAGGATAAGGTGTCACATGGACTCAAGCACATATTCATTTATGGTAAATGTTTTTGACTAACTATGAGGGCCTAGTATATGTAGTGGGGAGATTATTACCACAAATAATTGTGAAACCAAAAGCATAAATAACCAAAAAATATACATCCAAAATAACCATTAGTGTATGTATAATAATAATAAAAATATATGGAGACATACATTATGTTTTCTTAAAAACATAAAACATGGATAAACTACTAGGATAAACTCATCTAAAAGAAAAAAACAAAACACATGAAAATTGTACTTACTTCCATCTTAAATCCTCACACAACCTCTCTCCAAATAGCCATGAGATTCTCCAACCCATTTCCATAAACATTTTATTCTCTGAACTGAAATAAAACATAATTTATACATATTCATTGATATTACCATGTAAGGTGTGAGCATATAACAGAGTAGGCTATCACACATTACCCCTAATATAATTCATTATATTTTGGAATGTATGAATAAGAAAAATAAATACATAAATAAAAATGGTCATCAAGTTTCCATACAATAACTATGCTACCATGACACCCAAAGAGGTGTACACACCTTTCAAACAACCATGTTCTGACTAGGCCACTATGGTGCCCAATCATACCTTCTTTAGTTCCATGTTGGAATCCACTAATAATCCCAAGCCATCATAACCAATTCATATCCCATATTTGAAGGCTCATGTCAAGTAAATGTAAAAACCTCACCATAATTCCAAAAATAGGAAATTAGAATACATATATATATCTTGACAAATTTCCTCATCACTTTGAGATAGTTCCATCAGTCATTTTTAATTTCACACGATAACCCAAACCTCTCATTTGAATTCCATAACCCAATCCTATATAAGTAATATATCATTTCAAGCACACAGACCCACACTCACACACTCAACAGAGGACACATTAGTCACACCGACTCATCCCCACAGACTCTTGTGAGATACACACAATCATATAAAACCATATCCATATACTATGGGGAGGTCCAACCAAACACACTATCCCATCTCTATAGACTCCTGGGTAGGTCTAATTCATTCTCATGACTATTCTCCCCAATAAATCATAGAAACAACACTTATAAGTAATAACCCACCAAGAACACAACCCACTACTTTGAATGAAATTTCCATTGAGAACATGCAACAAACACCATACAATGATGAATCCCATCAAACAGCTCACCATATTATCCTAGTGGTATAGTCTTCCTAGGACCCATCCACTCATCCCAACACACCTCAGTTGTACCTTTTGGTCACCCACTAGTTCCTCTATACCCATAATGGTATCTACTCTTCAATACCATCCAAAGACTATCACTATATGGTGATACCAAAACCTGATGGCTCTCACTAACCTAGACCCCATGGGGATGGTCCACTAGTGTAAATAGTGTTTTTAATGCTAGAGAGATGACATTGTTTTTTTAAACTGATGGGAGAAGCATGTGATGGAGATTTTAGGTATTGGTTTTACTAAATACTGACGTGGAAAAATTCTTATTCAAGGTTTTTGGTGTCGGTTTGTAATACAATTGATGCCAAAAATCATTAAAGACTATATGTTTTGTGTCAGTTTTGTAAAAAATCCAATGCCAAAAAATATATTTATCATGTGGGTTTTTACAAAAATTGATATGAAATGTTTTTTTTTAAAAACCTCAGAGTCAGTTTTTGTAATAACCGACACTGAAACTCTTTTAAAATAATTCAGGATTGTGAAAACCCCATTTTTTATCTAATAATCTTTCGAGCTCATGATGAATCCCTCATAAATCTTTATGACTACGAAGGCCACCTAGAGATCTCCAATTCCATTGTTGTTTATTTTCATCAATTTTCATGATCGATGGTCTCCATTCAACATCCTCATTGATTACTTCATTATCTCCACATTATTTTCACCATGAAAAACTATTTTCGCCAAACCCATGGTTTGATATGTGTTTTTCATTCATATTTAATGTCCATTTTTACAATAAAGTTCATATAGATCTTGTAGGTATTATTTATTCATGCATCTCATTCAAAGTATGAAGTATATATTAAGGATAAAGGTGAAAATTAAATCGGAAATTTGTAATTTTTTTAATTTAGAAGATAAATTATTTATCATTAAATTATATTTATTAGTTGTTTCAATTATTAGTTTCTATAAAGATTACCTAAATTACACAGTGGTGTAATTCTATATAACCATTAAATTTATATGTTTTTATAATAAAAATTATTATTGGAAATCTGTAATATATTCGATTCTATATCTGCGAGGGAGTGGGTATCCTGGGAATGAGAGACAACCCAATATTATGTGAGACAACATGTATGGTAGGGTGTTTTTTATAATAGTGACCTGATCTACACTTTTTTAAATATAATATGTGGTATATTCAGATTGGATGTATATGTGATTTATATATCTACATTTTTATTATTTTATAATTCTACTAAAATGACCATCGGTTGAACATCCAAATGGTATGAATGATTATGTAACATAATATGTGGAGATAGATCTTATTATTATAGTATTACATCATCATTATCAGCATCTATGTGAGAGTATTAATGTTTTTTTCAATATATTGGATGTTTAGTGCTGAGATGTGATAATTCAATATCTATTATGACCAGTGAGTTTTAGTTGTAACACCCCCCCCCACACACACACACTATTTAGTAACATCTATGTAAAATGAAAAAAATAAATTAATGAAATCTTCAATACTTTTGACACATGAAACACTGAAAAAATTTATAAACTGTATAAAATGAACTAATAAATATTAGATAATTAAAAATAATTAAATTATAATTTCAATAAAACAAATGTATATAATAATAAAATAAAAAAATACAATTTGTAATTGTGTTTCATATCTAATTTTTTCTAACTGATTATCAATAGTTTTTATGAAATGTGTTCCTATATATAGTTTATTTGTTAATATATGTGTGTGTGTGTGTTTAAATGTTTATATGTTTTAATATATTCAAAAAATATATAGAAATATCAGGTATTTAATGGATTATAATAGGATAAATTTATGAAGAACCACTGGTGAATATGAAAAAGGAGTGGATGAATTCTTCGAATTTTCTAAAAAAAATCTAGAAAACATTGAATTGATTTTATGTCCATGTGTGAAGTGTTTGAATATGATAAATTTAAACTCAATGTAAATCAAGGATCATCTCATTTTTTATGATTTTATCCTTAATTATTCACGTTGGATCTAGCATGGTGAGAAAACTTTATTTTAATAGATAATGTTGAGGAAAATATTAATAATGTGATAGAGGATCATATTAAAGAATTAAATCATTATTTAGTTGTTGAAACTGTTGAAAAAACAAAAAGTATTGAATGATTGTATGGAGATTCTAAAAAATCATTATTCTCAGGTTTTCGTAAACATACAAAGTTATTAGTCATTTTGATATTGGTTATCTTGAAAAAAAGTAATGGTTGGAGTAATAACATTATCTCTAACTTAATTGAACTTTAAAAAGATCTACTTCTAGAAGTAAATGGGCTTCCAGATTAAAATTATGAGGTGAAGAAAATATTATGCCTAATGGGATTAGGGTATAAAAAGATACAAGTTTTCCCTAATGATTGTGTGTTCTATAGGAAAGTATATGATTTTTTATCAAACTATCCTACATGTGGAACATCGCACTGTACGATGAATTCAAATTTCAATTTTGATTCATTCTTAGGTACTGACATCTAACCGCATGATAAATCAAATAATTTATTCCAATAATCCCTTCATATAATTCCACTAATTTTACTCTGATTCATTCTCTCGTAGAGAAATCAGTGCTCTTTCTAAATCAATATGGTAACTTCTAATAATTCCTCATTTTATGTGTTTATTTTCAAATTCAATTGATGAAAAAAGGTTTAGATTCCATTTATATGAACACATCTCTAATGGTAAATTAATTCACCCTACTGAATCATCACAATGGAAGAGATTTGATAAAAAAATTCATGATTTTGGAAGTGAAGTTAGAAATATGATAATGGGAGGGTTTACAGATGGAATGAATCCTTGTCAGAGCCTATGAATCTAACACAGTTCATGGGTTGTTTTTTTGTTAGTTTACAACTTATCCCCACAGTTATGTTGGAAGAAAAAATATTTTATTATGAGCTTGATGATTTCTGGACCAAAATTTCTTAGAAACAATATTGATGTGTATCATTCACCAAGGATTTATTCTTTGAAACTTATATGGGATTCGGGTGTTAAAATTTTTAATGCATACAAGAAATAGTATTTTATTTTGAGTGCAATGATATTGTTAAGTATAAATGAATTTCCTGTATATGTAAACATATCTAGAAACAATGTTTAGGGATATAAATATTTTCCAGTTTGTCAAGAATATACATCATATTATTAATTTCATAATGGAATAAATAAAGTGTAAATGGTATAATGATGATTTTATCAAATTAATCATCCTTATTATAGATTTAAAAAGGAATTTAACCTTTTACTATAATATAATATTCCCCCACAACCATTATTAGTTGAAGAACATTACAACAAAATAAAACATATTGATTCGACATTTTCTGGGAAAAAGTAGTTCTAGTCTTGAAAAAATATAAAGAAGAAATGATTTATTATTTTTGAACTGCCTTAGAGGATATTTTTAGAGATAAAACGTAACATTGATGTTATGAATTTTGAGAAAAATATATGTGAAAGTTTGATTTTAACTTTATTAGAAATAAAGGGAAAGTCAAAAAATGGATTTAATTCTAGATTGGAATTTATAGTAATGGGAATATGTTTGGAGTTATCTCCCACTATGAAATAAAATAGAACATATTTACCTCTATATTTTCACACATTAAGAAAGAGTGATATGTTGAATTGTGGTAAGTGTCTGTAGGGTATAAAAGTACCCAATGGTTATTGTTCAATCTTTAAGAATTTGATGTTAGTGATGGACTAAAAATTAATAGGTATTAAATCTTTTGATTGTCATATATATATGAAACAAATGCTACCAGTCGCACTACATGGTATATTGTCCTTATCTATTAGAAAGAATATCATTAGGTTATTTAATTTGTTAAAATCCACTTGTATCAAAGTTATTGATCCAATTTTGTTAGATAAGTTGGATAAAGAAGAGAATATTATACTTTTTCAACTAGAAATGTATATTCCCTCTACATTTTTTGATATAGTGGTCAATCTCATGATTCATACGGTGTGTGGGATAAGAATATGTGGGCCTATTTTTTTCATTGGATGTAACCTTTTGAAAGGTATATGAAAATTTAAAAGGGATATGTTAAAAAAATGATCAACTGGAGGACTCTATTGTTCAAAAATATTTTTTGAAATAAGTGATTTAGATATGTACTTATCATTTATATGAAGTGGAGAATATTTTTCTTCCAATATCTCAACATATGACAGTTGATAATGAGGGTAGTGGGATTCGAGGCTTAAAGGTAATGTTCATTCCATGTGATGAACATATACTGGCACATTTATATATTTTAACAACACTGATGGTGTTTAATCATATATCTCATCAAATATTATTGAATTAAAGAGACGATATCCAAAAAGAAATGAAAATTGGTTGAGTATTGAGCATAAAAAGACATTTGTTTCGGGGTTTAATGATAAAGTGATAATAGTTATATATTCATCTAAAACATTTAAATAGTTGTAAGGGGTACCATCTCTTAATGTGATAACATGGACTGGTTTTGATATTAATGGGAACACATTTTTCACACAAGAAGTTGGATGAGAAGAGTATCATTCAATGTAGTGTTGTGATGGTTATCACTGAAGCAGAAAATTTTTCAGGTGAAAAAGATAAAAACCAAATTTCATCTTTGTTGGCATATTTTTTTGTTCTTGAGGATATATGGGAAATTGATTATAAAACATTTTGAGTCACTGTGTTTATGGTTAATTGGGTTGATAGAAATAGTTGTTTGAAACATGATTATTGTGGATTTACAATAGTTTTTTTGAAAATATTTAATTACAATGAGGAACTATTTATCATGGTGACACACGAAAAGTAGATATTTTATATCATTGATCCATCGAATGATCTGGGGTCCAATTTTTTGCAAGGAAAGAGATATCATTTGGGAGATGAGAATTATGTTGATGATGTTATTGATTTTAATGAGTTATATTCATCTATTAAGTGATTTACATATAATTACAATTAATACAATGAAGACATAATACATGTAGTACAAAATGATCATGATGAAGGCATATGGGAAAACACTAAATTAGTCTCTTAATCTTTTTGGTAATTATTTATATATTGTTTCTTTTTTTGAAACAAGAAAATGCATGAATCATTTTAATTATTTTGGTCATCCTTGTTTCTAAATAATTAGTTTTATAATGATATGAAGGTACACAAAATTTCATTACACTTTCTCATGTTAATGTTAGATAAAGAGACAGGGGAGAAGATATCGAGGTATATCTATTTTTTCATAGTATTAAATATTAAGTAATATATTTATCTAATGAAAGAAAATTTATAATTTCCAATTTTTTTGCAATACTGCTGAAGCTTCCTCAGCGTAGGACACTTCTCCTATTTCTACAGAGAAATCAAGTTCTCATGTTGGTAAACGTTATAATACCCATTTACAAAAACTGTCACTTTCTTGTGGAGATGAGAGATTACATATTTGTTTTGATAATAATAATAATGCATGTAGCCCAAATGCAGTTCAGTTTAGCAGTTATATATCAATGTAGATTCGTTGTAGGATTACTATTTTATATCTTGATTGGATGTTTATGGTCAAAATCATGAACAATATATTTGGGAGGCTGTGATGGTAAAATATCTCCATTGATTTATTTTGTATCATTTTTTGAATATTAAATATTTTAAATGACATATTTCATTTATTCAAATACAGATGACATTTCATTTTGAGAAAACAAAAGAAATTACAAAAATACATCTCTCTTTAGCAGTGGATTGATGTCATGATTTTAAAACAAAACAGAACAAAAATTAAGTTTTTTTTCAATGAAAAGGTTTGAAAACACATGCCCTAAGTATCTATATATAGATGAAGATACATTGAAATAATTTGTTGACAATCATCATGAATAAAAATTTAAGGTATGATAATAATTTTATATCAAAAACATATTATATATTTATCTAATTACTTATTAGTTTATTTTTATTTAATAAGACTTCATAATATATCATCAAGAGATCCAGTTAAAAAATTTATACCTCATACATTATCACATGGATGGTATCTGTTATTGGAGCAAGAAATTTTGGAAGAAAAATTTTAATCATTAAGAGCTCGATCTAGTTGTGGTTTAGAATAGGTCATGTTTGGTCCTCTATCTCCTCCAACTCTCCATAAAAAATATAAATGAGTGAGAAGAAATAAAAAGAAATAGTATCATATAGAGGATACTAAGAAAGTAGCATGTAAAATTTTAAATAAATATTATTTATTTCTTGTGAATTTTTCTATTTTATAAATTATAAACACTAATATAAATTTTTCATTTTTCATTTCAGGATGAACTTCAGGAGTAAGAGACACATGGTTATTTTATTGCTGAGGGTGGGATGAAAATCCTAACCACTACTTTAAGAAATGAAGATCACCCAATTCTTGTTAGAGGATATCAAAAAAGTGTTATTATTCAGAGTGTTTTTTGTCAGATTAAGCAATAAAAAGACCCCAAAATATAATCCTTAAAAGGTGAAATGAAAGAGATGAAATAGTCTATGGGTGATCAAATTCAAGTAGACGTGTAGTAGGCTTTATTAAAACACTTGACAAGATAGTCACAATCTGTACAGCCTTCCCAGCCTTCTTACATTGATTTTCCACCTCCATTCTCGCCAGACTACCCTGCCCAACCTACAATCTTTGATCCTCTACCTCGTCACTCAAACCAAACTATATATTATGAGTTGTTTGTTAGAGATCCTAATATAAATATTTTTTTGTTAGGACTCATATATTTTTTGGGGGGTTTTTACATCAACAACCTATGAATATGGGTCAGGTTAGAGTATTAGTAATTGATATTATTGATTTTAATGCTCTACTACCGTTTTCTACTAAGGAGATTACTAGTGTTTGGAAATTTCTGGGTCATATTTTAGTTTGTCCAAATGGTATTCTTATTTATATTTCATATGAGGTATGAATTTTTTAAATATTAATAACATATTATAGAATATTACTTATAATATTTTCTGAAATTTATCTTATATAGAATTATCTGAAAGAAAAAGAAATTGCACAATTCAAACAAAAAGTTTAGGAACAATTGACTATATACACTTATGATATTTCTTATGGGATACAAATATTTTCTCAGGATTCTTCTCCCTTTAATAATATCTATGAGTTTCAGATGATGTACAATATTTATAGGAGATATTATCCATTGAGATTACTCAAAGAATATATCATGAATCTAGTTGAATTTTAAGAGCTCGTCCTAAATGTGTCACAATTGTTTTTCATATAAGTAAATTGATATTTTTATTTTTATTTTTTTAATGAAAATATGGTTTACAATGACTAACTATATTTCCTTTTCAAATTAGGTATCTAAACACGCTTCTTGTACCAAATAACAATGCATCCATTTATGGTTGTATAGATCCATAATAAATTTCCATTGAAGTGAAACATGTGAAGAATCCTTCTAGAGTTACATATATATGTGAGAGATTATCAAATACGGAGATTGGATGTTGGTTTTTTCCATTCCTTGATAAGTAAGAATCATTATAGGGAAGCATTTGTAAAAGTTTTTCCACCTTATTAGATAGGTATGTTTTTTTCACCTTATTAGATAGGTTAGTTTTTCCACCTTATTATATAGGTATGTTTTTCCACCGTCTATTGTTTTTTCCACCTAATTAAATTCATGCGATTTTTACAAGTCTACGAAAATTTACCGCGCTTGATTATAAGGCCCGGTGTGGTAGAATAATTTTCTGAAGTTTTGTTCAGGTACATTCACTAAATGTACGAGTGGGATTTTATATCTTTTGAACCGGTGCTCGGAACTGAAATCTGAGGGTACCGTTGAACTCGCAGCATCAGTGATTGCTTAGTGAGACCTTCACCACAGTTGCGTTCTAACGAGAATGGAAGTTAGATTTTGGGGTTTGTAATTTAATTGAATAAATATAATGTGTTAGCTTTATTTTTATTTATTGGTGGATAAAACCTCCAAGCAGAGGTTAGGGGTGGGTCCCACCCGCACATAACCTCCCTTGGGAGGATATTTCTGGTGGGGACCACCCGGGGTTGTAAGCCGTGGAACCACCATTTAAGTGGGATGAAACTCTTGAACTCCCCTCATTAATGATAGGGGAGACTCTTGTTCTCTTGTGAACTTATGGTTCCAACTCTCACAATTAATTTATTGAACTACTTCAATTAATTTAAACCAAATTAATTTTAAGCCAACAACTTAATAAGTTTTCAAAATCTATTATTTTTTTGTCTTTTGTCTTCTTGGTGGAGCTTTGGAAGGATAAGGTAGAACTCAAAGATCTCATCATCCTCTAAATGAAGAATGGGAAGATTGCTGGAGACGCTTCTTCCTTGGTCTTCTACCCCGATTACTTTTTGACACTCGAGCTTGATTTGGGAGTGTCTGACGAACGTAGAAAACAACGAAGCGATGTCTGCCTTTCTGTGACTTTGTCAAACGATCGTAGTCATATAAGGTAGGGGTTTATTTCTTGATGATTTTTTCCCTTGATTCTCACCTTCTAAAACAAAGAATGCGGACCAAACTATTATCAAGTTGATCTGCGGATGTTTTTCCCTATGGGTTGAGAAAATATATTATTGAAGAGGGTTATGGGAAATGATATTTTTAATTATCTTCTATATCATCTTTTGTTGAGCCAATGGCTACCGCACTAATGTAAACGGTGAGGTCCAAACAAACATGGCCTGACCCCTTTGTTGCTCTTCTTGAATAATGTGTTCTACAAGAAGAAGGAAGGTGGATTTTTACCGCGGTGATGAATAGAGAACCATCTATGATCTACCAGGAACCCCCTTCATTTTGCCTCAAAAAAGAGCTAAGGAGCTCCCCCAACATTTGAAAAACTAGAAATCATGCGTGAGCCTCGAGTGGGAAGATGAATGGGGGAAAGATGGGAAATCCTGAGTGGCCCAAGATTTAAAACCCTAATTTTTATGTGGTTGCACGGCTTGGAAACACGGTTTGGGAAACCGTGCGCCAACCGTGTTGTAGCCACTGTCCCACCTGGGGACCTCGCACGGCTTAGATGCACGGTTTGGGAAACCGTGTGCCAACCGTACGATAGCCACTTTCCCGGCCAGGGACTTCACACGGATTGGCTGCACGGTTTGTCCAGACCATGCGCAAACCATGCGCCCCTACACAAACCTCCATAACTATGGCATCAGGCGTCTATTTAATGAACCGTCAATGGTGCTGGGAACCTTGGAGTGCGACGGTCCTTTTTAGTATGCCCCACTAGATTTTTGGGTAATGTTGAGATACGGTCAGGTTGGATCATGCACGAATCCAACTGGGCCCCCAGGACTAAAAGTGTAAAAACTCACAGATCAGACGTCCAATTAATGTGTCGTTTATTGCGTTGAAACCCCTATGATGTGGCAGACATTTGAGATACTTCTACTTGTGACTTCGTGACAGTTGGAGTATCAACCAGTAACTCTTGGAGCAGATCCTCCCAGAGACGCGCGAGTGGAGTGCGGAGACCTAGTAGCTGGATGAGACCTGACGACTGCTGACCTTTCGACTCAAAGGATTTAGACTACCCCAGTGGGAAGCCCCTATGTTTGACGCGGTAGGTTCTTAGTGGGGATCACCTCTGTGTGATGTGGACTACCCACGGTAATTGACAGGAGGAGTACCTCAGCAGGCTACGAGGGGGAGCGCCTCTGTGTGACGCGGTAGACCCACATTGAGGAGCGCCTCTGTGTGACGTGGCAGACCCACAGTACTTGACAGGAGAAGTACCACAGTAGTCCAGGATGGTGGGAAGTTCCTCTGTGTGATGAGGTAGACCCACATCACTCTATATATGAGGAGTACACCAGTAGCTGAGGTTTCGACAGTTTGACTGGGTGTGTTACATGTTACCACCCCTAGAATAAAATACTTGTTTTGAGCTGAGTCAATGACTTTTGTGTTTCCTCATGATTGAGATGGGTTACTATATAACTTAGTTATATGTATGGGAATATAACTAAGTAAGGTTTATCTATTTATTCTTTACTTTTTGGTTATCCTTGTTGGATATTGTGAGACCTTGAGGATCTCAGGGTCCGTACTGAGTATCGTTATACTCACCACTGCTTGGGCTATGCCTGAATCTCATTGTGTTGGTTTCAGACGACGGACAGTGCTGAATGAGGCAGAGAGTAGCAGGACTGGATGGAACCCGGAGGTGGACCACTCGGAGTGATGGTGTACGGAGCGGACAAACGAATGTGGATTGCAGATGAGCCCAACTTTACCTACACTTCAGGTATGAATACCAGAAGACGACCCAATAGCTGCTTTACCTGATTTCAGTTTTACTTTTCCATTTACTTTTACTTTACTTTTGGGCTTTTATTTTCGTCCCCCCTTTACTTTCAACACACTCTTTTGTACATAGTTTACTTAGTGTTTTACATCCTGTTATGTTCTCTGATGTGTGTGTTTCATTTTATAAAGGCAATGCCTTCCCAGTTTAGGGATTTATGCCATTGGTTCTAGTAGCCAGCCCCTGACCTATGGAAGGCGGGCTTGGGGTAGTCATGATATAGGCCTCAGGGGACGGGTCGTGACAAATTTGTGTTAGAGGAGTCGGTTCTACCGCAGAATATAGGACTCTGATCATTGTTTTCTTTTAAGCAATAGTGTTAAGGGTACTAAGTGTGGTTTTCAGTTCAGGGAGTCCAGTGTTGGTGCGGGCAGCCGATGTATCCATACACTTGGACCCTGACTACTAATTTCTGACTTATTCACAAAAACACTATTTGCGTGTGTTTTTTCAAAATATTTCTTAAGTCTTCTCAACCAGGTCAGCTCACCAGGTATAATCTTTGACCGTGTCGCATGTGATTCTTTCAAGATGCGTCCCCGCAGAGCCCTAAGAGTCACACACTATGATAGCCCACCAAGCGACGAGGCCTCGGTGTAGGGCCCCTTTCCAGTTGAGGCACTAGCAGAGGCACCAGCGGTACCACTTTCTGTTGGGCCACTGATGCTTCCAGCCCCAGTAGCAGATGATGCGCGCCACTTGAGCGCTTTTTATGAGTTCCAGCATAGAGTCCACCCATTTTTCGTGGATATATGGACCCACAGGTGGCTGAGGATTGTCTGGAGGATTTGGTGAGAGTCTTCAGGCTGGTTGGCACACCAGCAGACCTTATGTTAATCCTTTCTTTGAGTCTCCTTTAGGAAGCAGCATGAAGATGGTGGAGCCTGATTCTCCAGGTCCATGATGAGGTGACACTACTCTGGTCAGACTTCGAGAGCCTGTTCCAGGAAGACTTTGTACCAGCCACTCTTTGTGTGGTGCGGATAAAAGAGCTACTTTATCTGTAGTAGGGAACCTTGACAGTATCACAGTTCTCAGCGATGTTCACTAACCTCTCACGTTGCTGGACAGATATGGTACGGGACCCATTCTTCAGGGCCCAGACCTTCGATCAGGGGCTCAGGTGTGAGATTAGAGCATCGATGATCTCCCTCAGCATCCAGACACAAGAAGGGGTGTTAAAGAGAGACCTCCTAGTAGAGAGTTTCCTGTCGGATTAGTCACCAGCAGCGAGACCCACTACTGGTCGACATGCGACGGAGTCTTCTACGGCTGGTAGTAGATAGATTAATCAGAGGTCCAAGTGGACTAGACCCATTGGTGGACAACCACAGGACTCGGGATATTTTCTGCGGTCACCTGGGGCAGTGACTTACCTGCCAGGTGCAGGCAGTGTTACTCATGCGGTGGACAGGGTCACATGGATCGTGACTATCTGACCCACCATTCAAATGATCAGCAGTAAACTGAGGGAATTCCTAGGCAGAGGTATAGATTCGATCAAGGAAATCCTTAGGGCGCAGGCAGAAGTGTTAGATGAGTTGTTCAAGCAGCTGGCGATGGAAGATGTTACAAGGTGCTACCACTGTAACAGCCCAAGATTTTATGAAAAATATTCTTTTTAATTTTATTAATGTCTTGTGTTGTACGCTACACCAAAAGGAGCTTGCACAACACGCATCCTTGACTTGCCTTTCATTACACGCAATCGCAACCTTCCTCGATAGTGTGTGTAGTACGCAATAACGAGTTTCACTAAACAGCGATATGCTATTAAAACTAGCCGTTATGAATAGTAATAACCACTTTTTGAAATTTTGTAAATTTTATTTTTCAAAATGGATTTCATTTTTGGATTCGGAGTATCGAATTTAGCCTAAGGTGAAATTTTGGTACATTTCGGATAACTTTCATATTCTGATGAATAGTGAAAATTACTAAATTATAATTAAAAACAACTTTTTTAATCGAAATAATTAATAGTGATAAATTATTAATTTGAGTGGTTTTAAAGTATATTTAGAATATATTTTTACAATTTAATACAATGTTGGTCATTGGACGTAATTTCACATTTAAACCTGACATAAACAAGTGTCAATCTTTTGATAGATATTGTTTCGTAAAAACACGCTATTTGTTTTAATAGCGGGATTTAATTATAAAATTAATTAATTCAACTTCTATGTTATGAATTTGGTAAAATAGACTTCATTTTTGAATTCGGAATATGAAATATAGCTTAGGATGAAATTTTGGCATTTTTCTGAAAACTTTCAATTTTTGATGAATAGTGAAACCACTAAGTGGTAGGTTAAAAACTGAATTTTGCATAAAACTTAATTTTACCACTTCTGTGAATGGAATTTCGAAAATCCGAGAGACACGGTTAATATCAAGGACTAAAATGTGGTTCAATGAGATGAAAATAATTTTTGGTGAATAGTAACTTTTTACTTTTTTTTACCGCGGTTAATAGTAAATAGGGTAACTAAGGGTAAATATGACATTACTATTACCCTAACACATGTCCTAATTCTATTGGACAAGTGTAATTCGACCAAAAACAAACTAAGGAATAAAATATGACCATTTAGGCCCACTTGGATTAGATTAGGACATTTATTATGAATTTATTTAAAGAAGGGTTAAAATAGTTAAAATCAAAGTTTAATAAGTAAATCATTTTTAATATGGGGTTATACATAAGATAAATTAGATTGTAAATATTCATTAGAAAGCTAAACAGATTTCCTACATGATGGTATTTTATTTGTAATTTTTAGACATCAAATAATTTAATTTATTTATGACACAACGATGATGCAGTAATTATCTTATTAATGAAATATTGACATAATTGATGTTATAAACACCAAAATAAATGTAATTTGAGATTTTTTATGAATTCCACTAATTTTCTAGGTTACTATGATATATTAATGTTGATTTAATAAACTTGGTTCGAACATATAATTCTGTTATGACTTTCACAAAAATCATATATCAAATAGTGTCAAAATTGACACAAAATAGTTGTTAACTAAAATATTATATTATTAATTGTTATTTTATTCCTAAAAATCTAAGGTTCGGCCTAATGACTTAGATAAGGATATATATATTAATAATAAACAATTTTTGGTTCGTTTGGCATGTTATAGTAAGTTTATTAACCATATAGTGAAAGAAAACAAAAAGACACGGTAAAAGTTAAATTATTTAACATAGAGTTAAATATAATTGATAAGGTTTAAAATAATATCCAAACATGTCTAAATTTGATTGGTTGATGATATTACAACCCTATCTCATATAATCTTCGAATATGAGTCATTTTTGGAGGTTTTTAAGTGGGGTTATATTTATTATAAATTAATATTTTTAAGAATTCCTAAGGTGCCCCTCTCCTCCCTTATAAAAGGGCACCTCCTCCCCCTCCTCCTCACACCAATTTTGAGCACTCAAGCTCGGCCAACCCCTGCCATTTTCTCCTCTCCACTTTCCTAGAATAATCCTAGAGGTTCTGGTCTTCTCCAAAGACCAATCTTAGTTCCTTAAGTGGAGGATTCAAAGAGGCGTTCCAAAGAAGAGGTAATATCCATTACCGATCTTTTCAATTTCTTTCTTCTTCAACTTCTTCTTCTTTAGTTGTTTCATGATAAAGTAATAACATCAGTATTACTTACATACTGATATGTTATTATAAATATGAAACAACCCTAATTCACCTTCTATCCATCCTACGGAAAAATGAAATCACCGCGCGTGCGTACGTACGGAATACCGTCTCCACGCCGTGGTGTAATCTATTTTCCACCATCACCTTACAAGGATGGGTATAATGGTGTAATGAGTAACTACATATGATTATTATGAAGTAATATTGCTACTGAAATAATATATATATACTCCAATACAATTCCACGATCATAGGAACGATATCATCACTCGTGCGTACGTACGGAATACCGTCTCCACGATGTGATGTGACTCGTTCTACATGATCTTCATTTCATAATGATTATATAAATGAATTGAATGAATGAATATGGTATATACTACACTAATACCATTCTGGAAATGAATTATCTATAACCTAAAGATAAGAATAAGAATTTATTCGACAAAACACGCATAAGAACAAAAAGTTATAAAGACCCGAGTAACAAGTAACAATGAAATATTACTAACAAGAAGCTAATAATATGACCATATATGATATCATATCAATATGTATGATTCTGGAATAAGTCAATAACATTATTTAAACCATTATACAGGATCTTCGGACACGTACAAAGCTAATCGGACCTAAGGTAAGGGAAATATCACAATCTCATTTTTATCCGAGATTGTTTTTTACTTTGGTAATTACTGGGGTGTATTTTATCATCCACGTCCATGTTTCATCAATATGTAATATTATTTCCATCCACCTACAATTGTTTAAATCCATTTTTACCCTTCGGTGAGTTTTTAGTAAAAGAAATGAAAGGAATCTTTTGATGTTTTTCGTACGAGGTACTTTTTGACTTTTCTGACAAAAGTACAAAGAATGTTTTTTTTAACTTATACGGCACGAACGGATTTATATTGTTTTATAAAGCCTTATTTTCATGAAGCATCCTCTAAAAGATTTCATGACTATTTTCAATAAAATCTCATTCTTTTAAAATTGCATGATGTTTTGTGAAAAGAAATTGATTTTGAAGAAGAAAGGATATTTTCCTCAAGAATTCAATTCAAGTGTTTTATCAAAATTATTTTCCATATAAGATAATAAAGGGTTCTGTTTCTATCCATATTTTTACATTGATTTGACTATGTTGTGATGGAATTATGTTTATGAATTCCTTTATCTTATATGAATGGTTTTATGATGTCAGGTTGTTTAAGAATCCCATTTTTATTACATGGGTTATGAAATGATGTATGATTTATGATTTTGTGGCACACATAAGAAAGGATTCATTAAGAGATGGGTGGGACCTATATCTCCCTCCAATGCATTGGGTAAAGATTTTATATCTCATGAGATAGACATGGCTGGAATGGTAGGTTATACCGGTTCAGTGAAACAGGACTGAAACGAGGATTACTCGATTCAGAAAGGGACTTTGTCCACTAAGATAGTCTTGGCAATGAGTCTTGACTAACAAGAAATGATTCTCTATGATTATGTGTGTATGCCACAAAGTTTCATGTTTTAAGTTATGATTATTGGGATTACATTTCACTTCTATGATATATCCCATGTTATGATATTATGAGCTCTTTTGCAGGTTAAGATTTCCAAAAGCTATGTATATGATGTGATTGATTTTTCTTTTGTTTACCCTTACTGAGCATTTGAGCTCACCCTTTTATGTTTCTTTTTCCCCAGGATATAAAGAATGGTTTTAGGTAGAAAAAAGGGATGACCTTTATGGGAGATATTGAAGAACTTTCACCACGATTAGAAGATTACGTTCCGAGTTTCCAAAGACACTAAACTATTACGATCCTTTAGTGTGTGTTTTTGTTATGTACTATGTATTCCGCAAAAGTAATGTAATGTTCATGTACGTTAGGCTTCGGGTCTCTACAGTTGGTATCAGAGGAAAGGTTTAGTCAACCTTTGGAAACTAGGATGCGAAAACGTTAGTGAGATCCCTAGAGATATTTCTAAGGTATGTTTAGGGATGCCCCTAAGGATAAGTATACGTATAGGATATAGTCCTAGAACTATGGTAACGATATTAGATTAAACCAAAGATGATAGATATTTAAGTTACTCCCCCTTTATCATGATTTTTGCATCTAACACTATTCTGTTTGGGTTTTAGAAAATGGCTGGAAACAAGATGGTTCACAATAATGGAGGATATGATGGACAATGGAATGATATTCTTCATGAGCAACCAAATGAAATGGGATTTGGATGTCCAAACATCATTATTATGCCGAATCAGCAATCTCACAACATGATAAATAAAGTAAAATTTGGTAAGTTTCCTGACTCGACTAATAAGAGAAAGATGGAGTTCTATGATGATCATAGAGGAAAGAAAGTTCAATTTCCCCTATGTAAATCATGTGGGAAGAGGCATCAAGGAGAATGTTTCAAGGGAACTGGAAGATGCTTTGGGTGTGGAAAAGAAGGACACAAAGCAAGTAAGTGCAAAGGAAAAGGGTCGGTTAACACCATGGATGAGGATAATGGTATTGCTACGACATCAAAAATGGTTAAGTGTTTTAAATGTGGAATGTATGGGCATTATGCAAACAAATGCCCTAAGGGAAAGACTCATGAAGAGATTCAGTATGGTCATATGGGAAGTATTTATGTGGATGATGATGAAGAGACTACCAATGATATGTGAGATGAAAGAATTGTTGAAGCTCTGTCAATGGTTTAAGAATGTAGTGGAATGATTACATGTTTATCATGTGTAATGTTGTATAAGTAATCTCATGGTATTATGGAATAAAGAGACATGTAAGGATTGTAACATTGTTGTCTGATTAATGTTACCAGTATCCATGAAAGGTTATTCAGATATTTTTGGAATGAAGATGATATGCGCATAATGAAGGGATAAGGAGAAAATGAAATGTTTGACAGTATTCATGAGCTCATGATTGATATAAGGACTAAGTGATATCATGGATTGAGTATATAGAATTTTGAGGATTTTGGTATGTGGAAAGTGTTAACTTTTAACTGCATTCATGTTTTCACTAAGGTATTCAAGAGAATGCATGATTAAGGACTTTGAATGTTTAGAATGTGACCAACAAAACATATCTTATGATATGTGGGGATCAACGACAGTATTAAATCTCTGGTAATCGTTGTCACTATATTATGAGAGTGGACTGCAGTATTATGGATAAGCCTAAAGATTGAAATGGATTATGTTGGACATAAGTGAGTATTGTTTAAGGATCGAAGTTTTCTCGATATTATTGATGGGATGTTATAGTAATATAGTTTTAGAAAAAGGACAACCTGCAGGACGGGCGACAGCCCATCGCTTCGGACAAGGCTGTGGGAATCGAACCCACAACCGAAGTGCGACTGGCCTTTATCGCCTACCACTGACCTACAGGAAGTCCCTATTTAGTAGAAACTAGTTTTATTATATTAAGCAGTATGATATATGAAGTATAAGTCCATTTTAGGAACCATATATGATTAATCTCACTATAGATCGATTTATGCATATAATTTTTGCTAACCTTTTGTTTGAGACAGATGGAATGACCCGTCATTCTATCACATTATCTGCTAACACTTCACGAATAACAAATTCAACTTCATTTATTTAAGAGATGAAGTGGAAATTGTTCAAGGCACGAACAACAGTGAGATTGTACCAAAATAAAGTAAGTATTTATTCTAATTCAAATTTTCAACTTTAGGGAAATGATCTTGAAAACCAAAAATGTTGTCCTAGTGATCTTATACCTGAGGAATCAGATGGTACCTTATATCATCACAAATTTATGGATTTGTGATTTTTGGCTTTTCCATAGCCATGTTCTCTACCACTCTCCATCAGAACATGATGGTTAGATTTTTCTTCCATATCCATATTTTTACCTATGTGGAAACCCAACAATTAGTTTATTTGGGTAATCGTTACATTTCATACTTTAGTTTTTAAAGCCAAGTTTTGGTATTCCTTTTTACGATGTGGGAAACTTTCGAATAGAAAACCATTTATAACCCCGACGAATTTCGAGGGCGAAATTCATTTTAAGGGGGGTAGAATGTAACAGCCCAAGATTTTATGAAAAATATTCTTTTTAATTTTATTAATGTCTTGTGTTGTACGCTACACCAAAAGGAGCTTGCACAACACGCATCCTTGACTTGCCTTGCATTACACGCAATCGCAACCTTCCTCGATAGTGTGTGTAGTACGCAATAACGAGTTTCACTAAACAGCGATATGCTATTAAAACTAGCCGTTATGAATAGTAATAACCACTTTTTGAAATTTTGTAAATTTTATTTTTCAAAATGGATTTCATTTTTGGATTCGGAGTATCGAATTTAGCCTAAGGTGAAATTTTGGTACATTTCGGATAACTTTCATATTCTGATGAATAGTGAAAATTACTAAATTATAATTAAAAACAACTTTTTTAATCGAAATAATTAATAGTGATAAATTATTAATTTGAGTGGTTTTAAAGTATATTTAGAATATATTTTTACAATTTAATACAATGTTGGTCATTGGACGTAATTTCACATTTAAACCTGACATAAACAAGTGTCAATCTTTTGATAGATATTGTTTCGTAAAAACACGCTATTTGTTTTAATAGCGGGATTTAATTATAAAATTAATTAATTCAACTTCTATGTTATGAATTTGGTAAAATAGACTTCATTTTTGAATTCGGAATATGAAATATAGCTTAGGATGAAATTTTGGCATTTTTCTGAAAACTTTCAATTTTTGATGAATAGTGAAACCACTAAGTGGTAGGTTAAAAACTGAATTTTGCATAAAACTTAATTTTACCACTTCTGTGAATGGAATTTCGAAAATCCGAGAGACACGGTTAATATCAAGGACTAAAATGTGGTTCAATGAGATGAAAATAATTTTTGGTGAATAGTAACTTTTTACTTTTTTTTACCGCGGTTAATAGTAAATAGGGTAACTAAGGGTAAATATGACATTACTATTACCCTAACACATGTCCTAATTCTATTGGACAAGTGTAATTCGACCAAAAACAAACTAAGGAATAAAATATGACCATTTAGGCCCACTTGGATTAGATTAGGACATTTATTATGAATTTATTTAAAGAAGGGTTAAAATAGTTAAAATCAAAGTTTAATAAGTAAATCATTTTTAATATGGGGTTATACATAAGATAAATTCGATTGTAAATATTCATTAGAAAGCTAAAAAGATTTCCTACATGATGGTAGTTTATTTGTAATTTTTAGACATCAAATAATTTAATTTATTTATGACACAACGATGATGCAGTAATTATCTTATTAATGAAATATTGACATAATTGATGTTATAAACACCAAAATAAATGTAATTTGAGATTTTTTATGAATTCCACTAATTTTCTAGGTTACTATGATATATTAATGTTGATTTAATCAACTTGGTTCGAACATATAATTCTGTTATGACTTTCACAAAAATCATATATCAAATAGTGTCAAAATTGACACAAAATAGTTTTTAACTAAAATATTATATTATTAATTGTTATTTTATTCCTAAAAATCTAAGGTTCGGCCAAATGACTTAGATAAGGATATATATATTAATAATAAACAATTTTTGGTTCGTTTGGCATGTTATAGTAAGTTTATTAACCATATAGTGAAAGAAAACAAAAAGACACGGTAAAAGTTAAATTATTTAACATAGAGTTAAATATAATTGATAAGGTTTAAAATAATATCCAAACATGTCTAAATTTGATTGGTTGATGAGATTACAACCCTATCTCATCTAATCTTCGAATATGAGTCATTTTTGGAGGTTTTTAAGTGGGGTTATATTTATTATAAATTAATATTTTTAAGAATTCCTAAGGTGCCCCTCTCCTCCCTTATAAAAGGGCACCTCCTCCCCCTCCTCCTCACACCAATTTTGAGCACCCAAGCTCGGCCAACCCCTGCCATTTTCTCCTCTCCACTTTCCTAGAATAATCCTAGAGGTTCTGGTCTTCTCCAAAGACCAATCTTAGTTCCTTAAGTGGAGGATTCAAAGAGGCGTTCCAAAGAAGAGGTAATATCCATTACCGATCTTTTCAATTTCTTTCTTCTTCAACTTCTTCTTCTTTAGTTGTTTCATGATAAAGTAATAACATAAGTATTACTTACATACTGATATGTTATTATAAATATGAAACAACCCTAATTCACCTTCTATCCATCCTACGGAAAAATGAAATCACCGCGCGTGCGTACGTACGGAATACCGTCTCCACGCCGTGGTGTAATCTATTTTCCACCATCACCTTACAAGGATGGGTATAATGGTGTAATGAGTAACTACATATGATTATTATGAAGTAATATTGCTACTGAAATAATATATATATACTCCAATACAATTCCACGATCATAGGAACGATATCATCACTCGTGCGTACGTACGGAATACCGTCTCCACGATGTGATGTGACTCGTTCTACATGATCTTCATTTCATAATGATTATATAAATGAATTGAATGAATGAATATGGTATATACTACACTAATACCATTCTGGAAATGAATTATCTATAACCTAAAGATAAGAATAAGAATTTATTCGACAAAACACGCATAAGAACAAAAAGTTATAAAGACCCGAGTAACAAGTAACAATGAAATATTACTAACAAGAAGCTAATAATATGACCATATATGATATCATATCAATATGTATGATTCTGGAATAAGTCAATAACATTATTTAAACCATTATACAGGAGCTTCGGACACGTACAAAGCTAATCGGACCTAAGGTAAGGGAAATATCACAATCTCATTTTTATCCGAGATTGTTTTTACTTTGGTAATTACTGGGGTGTATTTTATCATCCACGTCCATGTTTCATCAATATGTAATATTATTTCCATCCACCTACAATTGTTTAAATCCATTTTTACCCTTCGGTGAGTTTTTAGTAAAAGAAATGAAAGGAATCTTTTGATGTTTTTCGTACGAGGTACTTTTTGACTTTTCTGACAAAAGTACAAAGAATGTTTTTTTTAACTTATACGGCACGAACGGATTTATATTGTTTTATAAAGCCTTATTTTCATGAAGCATCCTCTAAAAGATTTCATGACTATTTTCAATAAAATCTCATTCTTTTAAAATTGCATGATGTTTTGTGAAAAGAAATTGATTTTGAAGAAGAAAGGATATTTTCCTCAAGAATTCAATTCAAGTGTTTTATCAAAATTATTTTCCATATAAGATAATAAAGGGTTCTGTTTCTATCCATATTTTTACATTGATTTGACTATGTTGTGATGGAATTATGTTTATGAATTCCTTTATCTTATATGAATGGTTTTATGATGTCAGGTTGTTTAAGAATCCCATTTTTATTACATGGGTTATGAAATGATGTATGATTTATGATTTTGTGGCACACATAAGAAAGGATTCATTAAGAGATGGGTGGGACCTATATCTCCCTCCAATGCATTGGGTAAAGATTTTATATCTCATGAGATAGACATGGCTGGAATGGTAGGTTATACCGGTTCAGTGAAACAGGACTGAAACGAGGATTACTCGATTCAGAAAGGGACTTTGTCCACTAAGATAGTCTTGGCAATGAGTCTTGACTAACAAGAAATGATTCTCTATGATTATGTGTGTATGCCACAAAGTTTCATGTTTTAAGTTATGATTATTGGGATTACATTTCACTTCTATGATATATCCCATGTTATGATATTATGAGCTCTTTTGCAGGTTAAGATTTCCAAAAGCTATGTATATGATGTGATTGATTTTTCTTTTGTTTACCCTTACTGAGCATTTGAGCTCACCCTTTTATGTTTCTTTTTCCCCAGGATATAAAGAATGGTTTAGGTAGAAAAAAGGGATGACCTTTATGGGAGATATTGAAGAACTTTCACCACGATTAGAAGATTACGTTCCGAGTTTCCAAAGACACTAAACTATTACGATCCTTTAGTGTGTGTTTTTGTTATGTACTATGTATTCCGCAAAAGTAATGTAATGTTCATGTACGTTAGGCTTCGGGTCTCTACAACCACTAACACCACTAGGAGGTCCACCCTGATCGTAGTGAGTGGGTGGACAGGGGAGAGCTCAACTTCAAGAAGCTGAGGCATATGACCACAATGCTCCAGAGATGATTCGAGGTATGATCTATGTCTACACCACCTTAGTTGCAGTTCTTATAGACACAGGTTCCAGTCACTCTTCCATTTCCACTACCCTTGTTCAGATCTTGGAGATTCTGACGGTGTTGTTGGCTCGATCCTTACGGCTAGAGACTCCTACAAGATCTGACTCGATTATTACGCACTGGTGCCGGCAGTGTGAGCTTACTCTAAGAGGCAAGATCTTCGCCTGGTATCTCCTCGTAGCAGCATCAAGGCCTTACGACGTCATCTTGTGTATGGACTGGTTGTCTATAGTCTATGCTCATATTGATTGTATTATGCGAAAAGTGTGGTGTGTCTGCACAGATGGGACCAGGTTTACGTTCACCGGCGATAAGGGAACCTTTGGATCACAGGACGGACTTACTCGAAGGAGGTGCAACCGATCACTCACCAGTTGGCTTTCCTTACCCTTAGAGCGGTAGACGTGGAGAGTCTGACTTATCATGTAGTGGTAGATGAGTACGCGGATGTTTTCCCTGACGATGTCCCAGGACTACCTCCTTGTAGAGTGGTGGAATTCTACATTGACATGTACCTTGGGATGGCACCGATATCTACTCCAGCATATCGGATGGCTCCCACTGAGCTTCGTGAGATCTAGGTACAACTAGAGGACTTGCAGGAGAAGGGATTCATCCGGCCTAGTGTTTCTCCCTGGGTAGCCCTGATTCTATTTTCCAAGAAGTCGGATGGGAGCTTGAGGCTCTGTATCAACTACCGTCACCTGAACCAGGTGACTATAAAGAACAAGTACCCACTCCCAAGGATTGACGACCTCTTTGATCATCTCAATGGATCACGATGGTTCTCAAAGATATAACTCGGATGAGGCTATCACTAGCTCCGAGTTCTAGATGAGGATGTGCAGAAGACGGCCTTCAGGTGTCGGTACGGCCACTACAAGTTCTTGGTTATGCCCTTCGGCATAACCAAAGCTCCAGCAGTGTCCATGTCTCTCATGAACAGGATTTTCCAGCCTTATCTTGGTCTCTTTGTCATGGTCTTTATTGAAAACATTTTGATTTACTCGACTACTGAGGAGGATCATGCCTATCATTTATAGGTAGTACTAGACACACTTCAAGAGCACCAGATTTATGGTAATATCTCAAAGTGATAGTTCTGGATTCAAGAGGTTCACTTCTTAGGACACGTCATCTCAGAGGCTGGAGTTGCAGTAGACCCAACAAAGATTGAGGCAGTACTTTCTTGAAAGCCACCCAGGAGTGTGACGGAGGTACGGAGTTTCCTGGGCTTAAATGGATACTATCATAGATTCGTTCCAATCATCTCCAGAGTTGCAGCACCAATATTAGCCTTGATGAAGAAGGTGAAACCATGCGTGTGGTTGGAGAGATGCTAGCAATGCTTTCAAGAGATAAGGTAGAGGCTGACTAGTGCCCCCATCTTGAGGATTCTAGAGGAGGGCACAGGATACGTAGTTTACTGTGATGCATCAGGGACCAGACTCATGTGTCTCCTGATGCAGGAGAGAGCTATGAACGTGTTTGGTTCTCAGCAGATGAGGCAGCATGAGAAAAACTATTCTACCCATGACCTAGAGTTAGTAGGAGTGATCTTCGCCATAAAGATGTGGTGACACTATCTGGTGGGCGATGTTTTCATGGTCTACTTTGATCACAAGAGTCTCAGTTATATCTTCTCTCAGAAGGGCCTGAAAGTGAGATAGAGGTGATGGCTTGAGTTCCTCCAGGACTATGACATTGAGATAGTCTATACTCCTGGGAAGGGTAAAGTTGTAGCAGATGCTCTCAGAAGTAGATCTGATATTCAGTTGCATGGAGAGGCGATAGAGAAACTGGCTACCTTATAGATATCATTTGTAGATAGGTATGGAGCAGCCTATCTACAGTCTCTCACGGTCAGTCCTCTAATATATGAGGTAGTCAAGGAGGCGTAGCATGGGGACGCTGACTGCGAGGCGCGATGTGCTCAGATATCCACAGGGCAGGCACCTGACAGATTTTCTGATGGTGGGGAGAAATTCATCCTCTTCATAGGACGTACCATGGTACTAGTTACACTTTAGGAGGAATTGTTGAGGGAGTTACACACGTCCCCACTAGCAGTACATCCAGGAGTGGTGAAGATGTACCTGAACCTTCGACGATAGCACTGGTGGCCAGGTATGTAGAAGGCAGTAGCAGAGTTTGTCTATCGATGCCTCACTTGTCAGAAAGTGAAGGTGGAGCACCAGGTACCGGCGGGCTTGGTACAACCCTTAGAGGTCCTATAGTGGAAGTGGGATGGGATATCCATGGACATCGTGATGGGTCTTCCACATACATACAGGAGTCACAATTCGATATGGGTGATCGTCGACCGACTCACCAAGTCGGTCCACTTCCTACCAATTAGAGAGCAGCGCTCCGTAGAGAGCTTGGGACACCTCTTTGTGCAAGAGATTGTGTTTTTACTTTGACTAACTTATTCTATTGTATCCAAACATGATGCATAGTTTACTTTCCTGCTATGGAAGGGGTTTCGGGAGGCTTTCAGGATTCTGTTACATCTGAGAACTGCCTTTCATCCTCAAATGGATGGTCAGACTGAGTGGACCATTCAGACCCTCAAGGACATGCATCATGCATGTGTCCTTGACTTTAGTCATAGTTGGGAGGGTCACTTACTATTGGTAGAGTTTGACTACAACAACAACTGTCACTCCACCATCGGTATGGCACCTTTTGAGGCCTTGTATGGTCGACCTTGCAGATTGCCACTGTTTTGGAAAGACTGAGGGGATTCAGTACTAGTTGGACCAGAGATGGTATGCGCTACAACGGAGAAGGTGTAGATCATCCAAGAGAATATGAAGACTGCACAGAGAAGACATAAGTCATATGCTGACAGGAGGCGGAGACCTCTGGAGTTTGAGGATGGTGACTGCGTCTTTCTATGCGTCTCAGATCAACAAGTTCTATGGAGATTTGGCCGAGGCAGAAAGTTATCTCCACGGTTCATTGGAGCTTTTCAGGTCCTCATCAGAGTAGGAGAGGTGGCATACTGCTTAGCTCTTTTACCTCAGTTGCACCGAGTTCACGACGTCTTCCACGTATATCAGCTGAGAAGATAAGTGCATGACCCTTCCCACATCATTGACCATGGAGAGATGGACATCGATGACGGGGCCACTTTCAAGGAGGTTCCAGCGGAGATTGAGGATCGACAGGAGTGGGTCCTACGTGGACGGTCGATACCTCTGGTGTGCGTTCACTGGCATCATGGGATCCTCCAGGAGAGCACATGGGAGTAGGAGGCTCAAATGCTTTCTCAGTACTCCCATTTGTTTCCTTAGTTCGATTTGTAGCTTACAGGGATGTAAATCTCTGAGGTGGGGAGAATGTAAAGACCCAAAAATTATGTGTAATTTTTTTTTGTAAATTAATGGGATTTTTACGAGTCTGCGAAAATTTACGGTGCTTGATTCTGAGGCTCGGTGTGTCAGAATCAATTTCTAATGTTTTTTTCGGGTATGTTCAGTAAACGTACAAGCAGTATTTTATATATTTTGAACCGGTTCTCTGAACAATAATCCAAGGGCACCGTTGAACTCGCAGCGTTGATGATTGCTTAGTGAGACCTTCACCACAGTTGCGTTCTAACGAGAATAGAAGTTAGATTTTGGGGTTTCTAATTTAATTAATTAAAAATAATGTGTTGGCTTTATTTTTATTTATTGGTGGTTAAAACCTCCAAGAGGAGGTTAGTGGTGGGGCACGCCCGCACATAACCTCCCTTGGGATGATATTTCCGGTGGGGACCACCCGGGGTTTTAACCCTTGGAACCCCCATTTAAGAGAGATGAGACTCTTGAACTCCCCTCATTAATGGGGGGGCTCTTGATCTCTTCTTAACTTATGGTTCCAACTCTCTCAATTAATTTTTTGAAATACTTTAATTAATTTTAACCAATTGAATTTTTAGCCAACAACTTAATAAGTTGTCAAAATCTATTATTTTTTGGATTTTGTCTTCTTGGTGGAGCTTTGGAAAAAGAATAGTGAACTTCGAGAAGTCACCATCCTCCTAATGAAGAATGCGATGAACTCTAGTGACACTTCTTCCTTGGTCTTCTACCCTGATCACTTTTCGATGCTCGAGCTTAATTTGGGAGTGCGTGAAGAATGTGGAGAATGATGAAGCGACGTCCGACTTTCTGTGACATCGTCGAACGATCGTCATCATACGAGGTAGGGGTTTATTGCTTGATGATGTTTTCCCATGATTCTTACCTTCTAAAACAAAGAACGTAGACCAACTTATTATCAAGTTGATCCGTGGATGTTTTTCCTTGCGGGTTGTGAATATATTGTTGAAGAGGGTTATGGGAAATGATTTTTTAAATTAGCTTTCATATCTTCTTTTGTTGAGCCACTTGCTACCGCACTAACGCGGAGGATTCAGGCCAAACAAACATGACGCTACCCCTATACTGCTCTTCATGAATGATGTGTTCTACGCGAAGAAATAAGGTGGATTTTTACCGCGGTGATGAATGGAAAATTTTCTCCGATCCACTAATAACCCCCTTTGTTTTTCCTCCAAAACGAGCTAAGGAACTCCCCCAACCTCTGAAAAACAGGATATCCCACGTGAGCCTTGAGTGGGAGGAAGAATGGGGGAAAGATGGGAAATCCCAAGTTTCCTAGAATTTAAAACCCTAGTTTTTATGTGGTTGCATGGCTTGGATGCACGGTTTGGGAAACTATTCGCCAACCGAGTGGTAGCCGTTGTCCCACCTGGGGACCTCCCATGACTTGGCCGCACAGTTTGGGAAACTGTGTGCCAACTCTTCGGTAGCCACTGTCCCACCTGGGGACCTCACAAGGCTTGGCCGCAGGGTGTGGGAAACCGTGCGCCAACCGTGGGGTAGCCATTGTCCCGCTCAGGGAGTTCGCACAACTTGGCCACACGGTTTGTCCAGACCATGCGCCAACCATGCGCCCCAGCACAAACCACCATAACATTGGAATTTGGTGTCTGTTTTATGAACCATCAGGGGTTTTGGGAACCTTGGAGAGCGACGGTCCTTTTCAGTATACCCCATTGGAGTTTAGGGTAATTTTGTGATACGGTCAGGTTGGATCGTGAAATAATCCAACCAGGTCCCCGAGACTAAAAGTGTAAAAACTCACAGACCGTGCGTCCAATTGACGGGTCGTCTATTGCGTTGAGACCCCTTTGACGTGGCGGACCCTTGAGATACTTTTACATGGGACTTATTTATAGTTGGAGTATCAACTAGTAACTTGTGGAGTGGATCTTTCTTGAGATGAGCGAGCGGAGTGCTGAGACCTAGTAGCTGGATGAGATCTGACAACTGCGGACCTTTTGACATGGAGTGTTTCTACTAGCCCAGTGGGATGCTCCTCTATGTGACGCGGTAGGCCCACAGTGGGGAGTGCCTCTGTGTGATGCAACAGACCTGCAGTACTCAACAGGAGGAGTACCTCAACAGGCTATGATGGGGATCATCTTTGTGTGACACAACAGACCCACAGTGGGGAGCGCCTCTGTGTGATGTGGAAGACCCACGGTACTCGACAGGAGGAGTACCACAGAAATCCAGGACAGTGGGAAGTGCCTCTGTGTGATGCGATAGGCCCACAGTACTCTATAGAGGAGTACACCAGCAGTCGAGGTTTCAACAGTTTGACTGGGTGTGTTACATGTTACCACCGCTAGAATAAAATCTTGGTATTGAGCTGCGTTAATGACTTTTGTGTTTCCTCACGATTGAGATGAGTTTTTAGATAACTTGGGTATATGTATGGGAATATTCCTAAGTAAGGGTTATCCATTGATTATTTACTTTGTGGTTATCTTTGTTAGATATTGAGAGACCTTGAGGGTCTCAGGGTCCCAACTGAGGATCATTATACTCACCCCTGCACGAGCTATGACCGCACATCATTGTGTTGGTTGTAGACGACAGACAGCGCTGACTGAGGCAGAGAGTAGCAGGACTAGACGGTACCCAGAGGTGGACCACTCTGAGTGATGGTGCATGGAGAGGACGAATGAACGTAGAGTGAAGAGGGGGCCAACAGTACCTACCCTTCAGGTAGGAATCTCGGAGGACGACCCAGTAGATGCTTTAACTACTTTCAGTTGTACTTTTCTGTTTCCTTGTACTTTACTGTTGGGATTGTATTTCTGTCCCCCTTTACTTTTAATGCACTCTTTTGTACACAATTTACTTAGTGTTTTACTTCCTATTGCGTTCTTGGATGTGTGTGTTTCAGTTTATAAAGGTAATGCCTTCCCAGTTTAGGGATTTACCCCTTTGGTGCTAGTCGCCAGCCCCGGGCGTATGGAAGGTGATCTTGGGGTAGTCACGATACGGGACCTGGGGGATGGTTCGTGACATTATACATGTATTATTAGTTCATATATATGAAAATTTAGTTCATGTAAAAAAATTAACAAAGAACACCTGTTGATAAAGAATCCAAATGACATCAATTATGTGAAAGTAAAGGTATTTATTTTTTATATTACATATTGTTCTGATATATATATATATTCATATATATATATATATATATATATATATATATATATATATTGGTGTTCATTATCATGTTAATGTTTTATAACCACAGTTTAATCATCAACGAGGACATATTGAATGTGGTTATTATGTTCTACGATTCATGTATAAGATAACAACAACTAGGGTAACTACTAGTTTTTATAAAGTTATTTATATTATTATTTTATATTTTCTATTATAGTATTCTTATTTTAATCTAATATCATTAAATGTTATTATATAACTTCAATTATAGCAAGTCTTATGCCTAAGATGAACTTACCCATCTTCAATCATTGTTTACAAACTATTTTTTAAGTCTGATTAGGATTTTAGGTATATATATTCTAATGTTTTTTTAATAATATTACATTTTATTAATAACAAGTGTTAAAAAAATTATTTTTTCATAATAGGTGTTTGAACAGAATGATATCAAATTAATGATTTAATGATAACAAAAAATGATCATGTCCTTGATTACATGTATGTGTAATTTAATTTTACATTATAATTAAAATGAATAGATAAATTATTTATTAACAAGATCAAAACACGTAAGTTTTTATAGATTTTTTGTCAATGATATATATTGTTAGAATTTTTTATGTTATGTTTTATTACATGGTCATTGATTATTTTAGTGGTGTAATTTTATATATTTTGTAAAAAAATTACTTTCACCATCAATATTCTTAAAAACTGACAATAATTTTTTTTTTAAAAATAAATACTTTTTGGTGTCATTTTATCTACTAAACCTACACCAAAATGGTTTTCTGCATTGGTTTATAAGAAAACAATGCAGAAAATAGGGAATCACTGGATTTTCCACATTAGTTTATATGAAACTAATAGGTAAAATAGGGCGGAACTCGATTTCCTTCATCAGTTCATATATTAAACAACACTGAAAACATAGCATGGCATCAATTTTTACATTTAATTTTGATAACAAATACTAAAAATATTATACTTTGCATTTCATTTATAGTCGTCGGTTAAAAAATGACTTTAAATCCTGATTTTGCACTAGTTTCCATATCCTCTCCAATATATCACATCACTCTTGGTCCCACAATATAGGGACCATGCTAATCCATCATGTTCTTACTATCACTAACCTCAACATGTGAGGCTAATTTCCTTCCCAAACCCCTTAACTTCCCAATTCCAAGATCTGAACAAAACTCGTGACTCCACTGGGTGTTATTCCACATCTTCTAAGGGATATACCTCATCCTAACACTCAAATTAAACCCCTTTTCATCCCATACAAAAATCATGCAATATATCCTCTCAATACAAGTGCATATCTGGAATGAACTCCAACCTTAAGAGGGTGTTCTTCGTTTCTTGTGATACATTCATCTATCATGTTCATTGCCACATATCCCCAAGATTCTCATTCCACACTTATATCTATTACAACATTCCTAAGACAACCTACATCTCCCTATAAATCTAAGGAATTCCAGTAATGCTCATTCCAACTCAACAAATTACTTCCCCATTTGGTAACATAGTCGTTGGGTGAACCAGTTTCATCTAAGTCCTTAAGGGCACTTATTCTAAGCATAAAAGGCATAATTCTCTCCTATTTCATCTACGTAGGTTCTCATCAGTCCCCATACCCTATTCTCAAACCCTAGAAATCATATAGGTATGAATTTTTGTATGTAAACATATATATGGTTTTGTATCATAGTTTTCACCTACCAAAAACATAGGGTTAACCCCTTGGTGAGCTCCATTGTGCCTCATTTATGACAACCAATCCATGTACATTCTCTGAGTCACTTATCTCATGAGAAATATCATAAATAATTAATTATAATAATTTATAATTAATAATTTAATTTAATTCCAAATATTTGGAATTCCCTAAATACTCATCAAGCACCAATGATGCACATAAATTGTCACTAACTACTCTTACAAGGTCTATGGAGAACCTCTGGTGCCACTCCAGAAAAAAATAATTATCACGTGACACCAAATTAACTTCCAAATTAATTTAATATAATTCAAAAAAACTAATAAAAATTACATAATGATGTACCTTCACCAATACTAATTCGAATAGCGTGAAAATAGCATTATGGGCCGTCCTTTTTTAAAGTGAAGAAAATCCCCATTAAAACAAATTATTACACTATGATCTAGGGGAATCAGAACTAAAACCCTAAACCATTTCATCTGAAATCAAATAGAATCAATGGAAAGAAAAATAGAAGGAGTTTAATTGAAGGAATGTGCTAGAACCATTACTAGATCACACAAAAAATATCCCTATAATCAATGTGAATGAAGGGAAAAATATAAGAGGGAAACTGTAAGGCCCTCCAAGTGTGTGCCAACCTGACCAAAATAAAGGGGGATTAGAACCCCTTTGTATTATATTTTAAAAAAACCATCAGACACATTTAATTATGTGAACCGTTTTCATTTTTCAAAATTCGTGGGGTAGGGGACACCCCATCAACCATCCCCTTTTCATGACCTAAATGCCCCATCCAAACCCATTCATGGTGTGAATGCCATTCTACGCCATAAAAGGCCTATTGTTTCAATATTTAGTAGAAAGACCACCCTATACATTCTCAAACATCCTTCCAAACACCTCGATCATCCACTTAACCAAAAAACCATTGAAAAGCACCATTTATTAATGTTCAAATTCTCAGAACCTTAGTTCTCAAAATGAACCTCTCACTAGACAAAAAAATCAAACATCCCCTCAAAATAACGACACGAAAATATATAGGTCAATAAAATCTCCACACCAAAATCAATCTCAATATACCTTATACATCAATTTACTAAGAACCCACTGTGTTCCATCCCAGAACACCAATTTCGCATCTTCTATGCAACTCCAAATACCAAACATACCATCCAACATATATTGAGCAACCTTCTCACCAATAACACGAACACTAAGATTAAAATAATATTAACCTTCCCAACCGTACACACCTCAATGTTATGAAGCAATTCATATCAAGGATTATGGTGTTACATACCATATGGGTTCACATAAATAGCGACCAATTTCCGGTAATAGTGCTCCCTGTCATAGGAATCACTTATCAAAAACACCATTCCAGTGGTCCACTGGCCCTCCAATAATGTTTCTGAATAATGATCCCAATGTGTGTTCCACCTCACTACTTAAAAACTCTCACAATAATAGTAGTCAAAGCACATTTGGATTAATATTTACAAAAATGATCAAATTAATCCATTGGTATAGCACCGCAACAATAGATCACAATTACTTAACTCCCAAAGGAATCAATAATTGTTGAGGTTCTCACACTAAAGTAAAAAAAATGGGCCCCTAGTGAAATTATAGAGTTGTATCACTAACCAACTTCTCTAGACACCATGCTCTCACCCTGAGCATTGGTGTACCACTAATCCAACTCATGCACAGACCACTCCAAGATCACCCTGAGCCATATTAAAATGCACTGACTCCTCTCAGCACCATATCGGAGATTCAAATATTGTACTTCCAAAGTAACCACATTTCATCATATCTTATCACACACCAGTACCCTGGTGTCATATCATACATCCACCAATCGGTATCACCATACCCATGATCCATCTAACACAATATTTACTCCCCCATAGATGATGTAATTTTACACACTTTAGGAGTACCATTATTATCTCCTCACTAAATCCAAACATTTATATCTAAATTAATTGTGTCATATATCACTGAACACAATGAATGGGTGTGGACACCCTAATCTTACCCAAATTCCAACACTAAACACCAACCACCCCCATTCGTAACAATCTAATAATATCATCCTTCTCAGTTGATGGTGTTTTCCCATCATAGAGCTTCCCTTACACAATACCTCATGAACTGACCAAAATAGGTCCAAAATATACATGTGTATCACTCCTCCTAATCAACATTCACTCATCCCTGATTACACATATCTGAGAAAAAAACCCTTGGCTGTCATTCCCATATATTTCTTTCCACTACACAAATTATGAAACACTTCTTAAGTTCATCTATGAGATAAAAAATTCTCAATGGATCAATAAATATCCCATTCAATGATTCATAACTCAACCAGGAACCTCATATAACCGTCACAAATGTTATCTCATGCATAAATACTTTTACCAAAAATATTCACCAATACTCACTCTCCTTCATAGGGATTAGTGATCAATTGAGAACCATCTCATAGGTTATCACCCACTTTATAATTTGGTACCAAATGATCCCAATGTCTATACCCTCTGGTATACTCTGATTTCATACCCCAACTCATAATGAAATGACTCACATATCAACTAATCTAGGTTCACAAGCCAATCCCATGGAATATTCCTCACACACATTTCATTGATAACCATTACCCCCAATGAATCTTAATCATGCCAAGTATAACTACATGACCACCCAACATCCAGGAATTGTCCCAAATCCATGAGCATCCAAACCATATCCAATTGTTCTATGAGAAAGAGAATCCTAAGAACCAAAAGTATAGGAATCCAACTGATCATTCCTTATGAACCCAACGTTAATAGTAGAAACACTAAAAGTTATTCACATCACAAAATCCCCTAACATCTATCATTCATTTTTCCTTAACCCATCAAAGTTTCATCAGAACCTCCCAGTCCAGTTATGTAGAGTTATTCCAATAAAATATACAAGAAAAAACCATATATTTTTTTTGATACTTTAAGTAATTGAGTCCCATCCTCAAATAAACTCATTCCTATCCTCAGATCACTCCAAAAGCATACCATGCCCCATAAAATCATTACTACAAAATATATTCATGTATCATTCTGCTAAGGGTCTCTGTACATCACTTTCCAAAGGGACTGTATTTCCTTTATTAGAGAATTTCCGACTATATGAACGTCACAACATTCAATAAAAAGGTTAAACACGATGGTATAATGGATTCGAATGACAGTGACAAGTTATATGGTAAAATTATAATTAAGATGTTGTAGAAACATTAATCAAATAAATTTATCACTAATAAAAAATTATAAGAAAGAACATATATGTCAGTTGAATCGTACATTCCAAATATGGTGTAGGTAAATGGGAATATTTCCAATGGTCTAATAGCTAAAAATCATAATCCTTAAATCTAAAAATCTATTGAATCATCCAAATTGAAATAATAGAACCATAAATACAAAAACCAAGAAAGAAAATCTCATTCCTTGGTAACTTGTACTTATTATCAAGAAAGGTTTTTTCAATACACCAATTTTGTGTTGATAACAATATTTAAAATATTACTAGGCCCATTTTCTACCATCTCCCAAAATCAAAAAACAATGAAAATCTATAATACCACATTGTAATACCTTGGCATAGGAAACATGGCATTACCCTATTTCGAAGTGATATATAACCTCCAGAGAATCTCCACATACAAACGAGTCTTCCAAATATTGGTGAGAGCCTAATCCATACACAGTGGATACCATTCCATTGAGTCATGGTGATAATAACATAAGAAATAACAAAAAAATATCCATCCACAAAAACTATCAGGGTATGCAGAATAATTATAAATGTATTAGATAAAATTTATGATGTTGTCTGAGTGATTTTTTGGACCTCCACAAAGTCTGCACCGATGGGTAGATGAGATTTTTTGGACCTCCCCATAGTCAGTGGATATAGGTTTTTTTATTTCTTATCCCTCCCATGTGTCTGCAGGGATGGGTATATGTGATTTATATGACCTCCCTTGAGTGTGTCGGGATGGTTCAGTGAATATGAACTGGACCTTTCCTTGTGCAAGCTTGGGTTGAGGAATTTCCATGGGAGTTTAGGTACATGGTTAGATGATAGAAATGACTGATTGACCCTACCCTAAGTTAAGGAGAGTGTTTAGAGACATGGAAATATGTTCTTTCCCTATTCTGATTATTGGGATGAGGTTTTGATTTCACCACACATTAATTTTTTGTGTATGTTTTGGGAATTAGTAATGACGGCATGAGGTGATGAGTGTATTTTTTAATGGTTTAAAACCATTTATGGTCTGGAATTATGATTTCATGGTTAGTAAATGGTGACCTGATAGTCTTGTTTACCTCATCAAGTGTCATGGTATCCTGTTTAGAACATAACAACTCGACATGAATGTCTATTTATGAATTTATTTTCCTTATGCACAGAAACACATATTATGGTCTATATCAGGGGTTCATCATGAGACCCTGCTGAATTATATTCTCACACCCTTCATGGGAATATTAGTGTGTATGAATAAATAATGTTTTATTTAGGTTCTGAGTGTAGGACATGAAATGGATTTGGTAGGAGCTACTCGAGTTTATAAGGAGATAGGTTGTGTGAGGCTTGCGTATGGAAGAAGGATTGGGTTTGTGTGTTGGATTTTATGTTTTTCATGTATTTGAGATAATTATATAGGGTGATCATTATTGTATAATTCCCATTAAATCACAAAACAAACTTCACCATATAAAATGTGATGATGAGTGGATGATTTGGTGAGGTTCTAGCTTCAAGGACCTCCTTCCACGCGTCTTCTCAACTAAGTTGAAGGAGGGTTGGAAACCAATTTTATTTATTTAAATAAAAATAGAAAAACATTTTACATCTTGAATCATGTTCACACCATGAAATCCACAGATAAGGGGACACCGAAAACCCTCCCCCACCCCCTCAAATAGTCCCTTTCTGCATTCTAAAGGCCCTCAGTGAAACCCTTCAACATTTTGAATGCCCATTCACATTGAGAAAGGCCAATTGTTGTGTTTTTCAGTAGAATGGACACTCATACCATTCTATGGCATCCTCCCAAACACCACATGCATCCATCAAACCTCAAAACCTATCAAAAAGCACAAATTATGGACATTCAAAAGCTCAAAACTATAGTTCCATCCCAAGTTCATAAAAAATCATCTCAACACACCAAAAAATCTAAAAAATCGAAAATTAAGCTCCCACATATCTATATCTCATTATAAAGTCCCAACCAAAAAGTATCTCATCTATGAGAAGTCATTTAAATCCTCAAACCACATATAATGACCTATATCTTTTATAAAATTATTTTGAACAAGCTATATTCTATCACTAAAAAATTGAGAAGCTTATGTTATGAAATTACAAACACAAAACACACCATCTACGAGATGTTACACCACTCATTAACCACATGTATGAACACCATGATAAAAATAAATGACATCTGTCTAAACTAATACACCTTGGTTTCATCAGCTGGTTTATATTGAATTATAAGGAATTCCCACATAAGTGTTCAATTAAATAGTGTAAGATTCCTAGTAATAGTTCTCCCAACTATAGAAATAACCTATTAGTATTTCCCTACCACAGATCCCCTAACATTTCAACCACATTCTGAAAAAGACTCTCAATGTGGGTTCTAACTCAATACATTAAAAATCTGGGAAAAATACTTCAAATCATCTTTATAAAAAATCCCAAATATATATAGTTTCACCCATCGACATGTCACCACAACACTCAATCATGATACATTAACTAATATTGACATCAAAATATCATCCAAGTAATCGCGACTATTTTTACACCCAACTTCTGATGTAATTACACCATCAAATCACCATATAGATGCTCTAACAACCATTATCTCGCCGTCAACATCGGGTCACTATTAATATGAATCACACTTAGATCACTTGAAGAACATCCTAAGACTAATACTAAAACACTAAATCCAACCGAAACCACATATGAACATCAAAATTGGTGTTTCTCAAGGAACTAGATATTATTAGATCTATAATAACTTGGGATACGTACAGATCGGAGGGGTGAATCATGTTGTCAAATTTTTCTTTTTGTTTGAATGGATTGTTTCCCCATGGTGGTAATAACACATTATTTCCACTTGATTTTACATCCTATTTACCAAATACAAAAAGTATGAACTTAAACAGAACAATTTTTTTTTTACTTAGATCACCGCTAAGGGCTAGTCCAAAGAGCATATGTTAGTGATGTATGAGTCATAGCAAAATACAATATTCATTAATTGTTTTTGTTTATTTAAATTTTCATCCAAATTTCACCTATGTTAGGATCATGACCTTTAAAATGAATCATGGTTAGTTCACTACCTCTATCAAATCACTTCAATTGACTTCACCCGATGAACTATGTTGGATGGAGTATTCCTTAATTTAATGACTTGAGGGTCACTCCATCTTTATAAAACATTTATTAAATATTTTTCAACCTGAATTACTACATATGATTCTCCAAATTTCTCCTCATTTGTTAGAAAAAACAATGGATATTGCTAAATTAAATGATAAATCTAAAAACATATAGAAAATAATTGTTATACAGTTTACTATCCATCATGTATTATTATGCATAGACCACCCCTTATGTTTTTTGATTACCCTAGTACACTATATTATAGAGGCCTATTTACTGCCTCTGTTATATAGTCTAACCGAGTTTTGTGGAATCCCTTTCTATACAGTGGACCCATACTATAAGGATGACCCTCTCTATATGATTGACCTGTCTTCACCAATTTTATAACAAAAAATTATATCTTTTTAAACATTTATTTTATGTCTAATGATGTGAATATTATTGTATTTATAGTCATACATATCTTACAAAAAATTATAATCATTGAATTTACACTTAATCTCCTCCACTAACTAGCATAAATACTTTGTGATCAGTCCTTTGGGGTGCTCCCAAAGGCATCATCTCCTATAAAAAATTAAATCCATGTAATATGATCTTTTTGTATTTGAGTAACTCCAAAAAATAGTTCCATTATATTTCAAATTAATCCATTTCCCTTAAAAAAATTAAACTATGTAGTAACACATTCATAATATGAGAACATATTTTCATTGTCAAAATTATTCTAACACAAATATGTGGCTTAGGAAACTTCCTATGCGGTGACACACTTCCACCAAAAATTTTATTCATAATAATGAAATCTCCATGAATAATTTAGATGTTATACACAAATTTTTACTTTTTGAAGAAATATATCTATTTTCCTATAAATTTTATGTGGAAAATATCTATTTGGATCTAAAACATTTTGGAACTTCACAAAAAACTATAAATTTTCCTGCTAAAAAAATTAAAATATTAGGAATCATCCCTATTAACAAACAGATTTCACGATTAGATTTTCATATAAATAATATTTCAATGGATATCAAATGACTTGAACAACCAAGAATGGAGTGAACAAAAAACCCAACTCACAATCAATATACAAGATAGATCTCCTTGTTTAAAATACCCTCCCCCATTAGGTATATTGGAAATACAAAGTTAAAATAAATTCTCCACACAATATAAAAATCTCCTAGATTTTAATAGAACAAATCATCCATAAATATAGTTCTAAATGGGATATTATCAATGTGGAAAACAAAAGATCAAATTATCATTCCATTTAAAATTAAATTATATACACTATAAATCCCATTTTATTCATCATCAATCAACTTCCATTCCTCTAATAAACTAAAACTCCCCAAGGAACTTATATTCCTCTAACATTCACACCATAAAACTACACTTGAATTTCAAAAAATTATCTATCCCATTAAAAATAATACCAAAAATATATAGAACCTAAAAATAACAAAAATGTGTAAAATTATATATGTTTATAATAGAGAGGGTAATTTCCAGACCTCTACAAGTTGAAGCAGGTGGTTTAATACCAGGTTTCTATAAATTTTCCTCAAACATTAGTGTGGGAATTAAATTAGTCATGATGTCTGACACTGGGACATCAGTTCCAATATATTCCACAAATATCGTTCTTTTATACACTATTTCATTAATGAAGTGATACATGATCTTAATATTCTTGGTATGGGAGTTTTTCACTGAATTTAACTGTGAGATCAATCAATCTATTGTTATCACATAAAATCACCATCAGTTGTGTCACATCTTCACCAATATCAACCAATGGTTTCTTCATCCAAAATAGCTGAGTATAATTCTTTGTCCCGAAAATTTATTTTTTTCATCAATTTTAATTAGTTAAATAAATTTCTACTTATTTCTCAACTAATCCACACATTTAGATCCAATGATGAATTCATGACCACTAAAAGATTTTTGATCTACCACATCACTTTCCCAACCAACATTATGAAATATTGACAATTTATGGTCATTTCTTGTATCATAGATCAGAAGAAAATTAATAGTACCTTGGATAAACCTCGTGATTCATTTAAATTATATAAGATTTTATTCATTCATATTACTCTAGAAACAAGTCAAAAAATATGTTTCAAACACAATATCTATTCATGTTATAATCAAATAAAGAAATTTCATAATTGTTCTCTTAAACATGGTAAGATCCATAGATTTCTCATCATCATATTCCCCATGATATTTTTCTAAATATAATTAGAGTCTACATTTTTTTTTGAAAACATTAATCTCAATCTTCATTACATGTCAGTTAGATTACTTTTCCTAAGATATAAAATTGTATTCCTAATTCCATTCCACCTTTATCCCATGAAAGTATGTGAGCTTACCAATGGTGGATATTTCAAATAATGATTTCATGTGGTTAGAAAACACTTTCATGGAAGAATATTTTCTACAACTAAATATGATATCAACCACATATATGGGAACCATAATTTATACATCCATGGATGGTTCCATATAAATATTATGGTCAAGACCACCAATTTTGAATTTTTTTCTTCATGTATGATTATAGAGAACAATACCAATCTCTTAGTTCCAACTTTGGACCCTATAGAGCCTTATTAAATTTGAAAAGGCTTGTTTCATTATTCCCATTTTAAAATCCAAATGTTTTTTCTATGAAAATAAACTTTTTCAAAAACTTTATTTAATAATTACATTTTAGCATTCATTAGATAAGATTTATATCCTCTTCGAATGGTTATTTCAAAAATAATATTAATTGAATCTTGCTAGGCTACTGGAGTGAAAAAAATTAAAATAAAATCCTTCAATATATAAATAACCTTTAAAAACCAATAATTATATATTTTTTTATAACATTTCCATTTTTATTGAATTAGTTTTTGAATATTCACTTTTTTCTAATCACAATATGGTTATATAGCCATTAAAAAATCACCAAAATAGAATTTTTTTCAATTATATATAATTATTAATTTGTGTCTCTAAAAATTTAATCATCCTTACTTGGTTAATAAAATGATCATGGTTCTACTATTGATACTAGTGTTGCATGATCGACATTTCTTCTTCTCCTTATCTTTGTTGGTGTCTATCTATCTGTAGTTATATTGGATGGATCAAACTCTATTATCTTATTGCTTGTTTGAGGTATAAATTTATCTTATTAAAATACTACTTCCCCTTATAAATTTTATGTAACACACTGAGCTTTTATGAGAGAGATTCTTTTTAATTTCTTTGATGTCATTTGTTGTACGCCACACCAAGATTAGCTTGCGCTATATGCAACACCGTATTAGCTTGAAGTATACGCAACACTATTATTGGATTCTGTTATACAAAATTACAAGATCTTATGATAGAATTAATTTTATGCAAGACTGAGTATAAGTTGTAACTAAATATTTTAACCTATCCATTATAATGGTAGGTATGAATAGTATTAGCTTCTTTCTAAAAAACTATTTAAATGAAAATAAGTGAGCCTATAAAATATTAGAGTCGCTATTTATGGATTTTATTAGTGAAATATATATGTAATTTATTAAATGTAAGTTTTAAATTCATCTTATATGTTTTCTGGATATAATTTAAGAACTAATTCAATTTTTCAGATAAAATGAGTATTTTTCAAAAAAAATACAACTTTACGGCAGTCTGATGGAGAACCCATTTTAAATCAAATTTTTTCAAATTTTATAAGTTTTATTTGAAATAATAGACTTATTATTTTGAATTAGGACATTAAAATATTACTTGGTGGGAATTTTTTTATTTTTCTAATGAAATTCATTTTTTAATTAATAGTGCAAAATACAGCATTTTGATTCAAAATTACCTTTTCTTCTAATTTATTCATATAGTTAGATTATATTTTTAATTTGTTTTAAAGTTTAATTGGATTATGTTTTTATAATTTAATCTGATTTTGGTTATTGGATGTAATTTCACATTTAAATTGGACATAAAAACGTATCAATCATTTCATAGTTTTTACTTCTTAAAAACCCAATTTCTGGTTTTTTGAATGGAAATTAATTTGAAATTAATTAATTAATCTTATGTGTTTTTAATTTGTAAAAAAGTGATTCTGTATTTATAATCATAAGGTACAAATTTTGTAAATAGGTACCTTTTATTTTTTGACATTATGAATAGTTACTTCAGAAATTATTTTTATTTACCATGGTTAAAGGGAAAATTAGGTAAATAAGGGTAAAAATAATATTATAATAATATATAACTACGCTAACACATGTACTAATAATATTTTATGAGTAATGGGAAACAAAATAAATCCTTAGTCCAGACTTTTTTCATTTGGAAGCCACTTCGGTGTGAAAATGACATGTTATAATAATTAATTTAATGTAAAGGGAGATATAACATTAACTTGTATCTTTTTACAAAAAAAAATTTAAGGTTGGGTTATATAATTGATATCTTTGACTATAAAAATTTATTATAAAGATAAAAATATTTTCTATATCATTGTATTTTATATATAATTTTTATACATTAAATATATAAATTAATTTAAGACATAATGATGAAGTAGTGATTACCTTATTAATGGAATATTCAAATAAATTATATTATAAATATTAAAATAAATGTAATTTGAAATTTTTTTTGTCATCAACTAATTTTTTGGATTCTTATGAAATTATATATTCTAGTTAATTTAGGTTTTTTGAATCAATCTTGTTTTTATAGCTTTAACAAAAATCAATTACTAAAGAGTGTCAAAATTGAAAAAAATGAGTTTTGAGAAAAAATACTATTTTATTAAATAAAATAATAGTCATAAAAATTGTAGATACCTAAAACTAACTTAATTAATGTTAATATTTTCATTAATTATCCACTTTAGTTTCTATTGACATTTTATAGTAACTATATTGAAAATATATTGTAAAAATACAAGAAGACATGGTATGAGTTAATTTATTTAATTAAGGGTTAAATGAAAATGATAATTTTAAATTTGGGAACTAAACATTCTTAAAACCTATTGGTTGAGATTATTTCAAACCATACTCATATTATCCTAAACATATATCAATTTTTAGATATTATAATTATAAAATCTATTTATAATAAAATAATATTTCAAAACTTTCCTAAAGTGCCCCTCCTCCCTCTTATAAAATGACACCACATCTACCGGCTTACTCACACCTTTAAATCCCATTAGATCATCCAAAATCTGCTAAAGTAATCTCCCAACATCCCTCACTTCCTCCAAGAGACCACACGTTTGGTATAAATCCATCCAATGGATACCTTTTGTGAAAATCAATAAGAGATACTTGAAAAAGATGTAATTGTTTTGTCAAATTGTTTTCAATTATTTTCTTCTCCTACTTCCTATTCGTGTTTTATTTAAATAATAAATTATTAAATACAATATATTATAATTTATGAGATGTTATTATAATTAAGTTACAATCTTATATCTTCTTTTATCCATCCTACGAATAACAATATAACCATGAATGTGAACGTACGACTTATCATCTCCAAGTTGTGGCGTATATTGTTATTTGACAATACGTAATTTGGATGGGTATGATAATGAGTATAATGGATTTAAATAATTAATATAACATGATAATTATTATTTATAATTAATATACCATCCAATTCTATACATTTTATCTGTTATGTGAGTGATATTTTCACTTGTGTGTACTATGGGATACCGTCTCCACGATGTGATGTGATTCATTCTACATGATCTTCATTAAAACACAATTATATAAATTAATTTAATGATTAAATATGATATTTTTAATACTAATATAATTATATATATTTTATTATAATAACCTATTAATTGGAACGTGAAAATATTCGACAAAACATGCATAAGAACATAAATCAATTAATATTCAAATAAAGGGTGACAATGAAATGTTACTAAAAAATAGATGATAATATGATCATTTATGATTTCATAAAAATGAATATGATTCTGTAATAAGTGAATAACATTTTTTAAATCATTAAACATGAGGTTTGGATATATACAAATCATATCATACCTAAGGTAAGAGATAAATTTGTGATCTCATTATTATCCAAGATTTTTTATTCATAAGTATTTACTGGGGTATATTAATAATTCACATCCATGATTCCTAAATATATAATTTTACTTCTATTAATCTACTATTTTTTGAATTTAATTTTACCCATTTGTAAATTTGAATTAAATATTTTGGAATGAATTTTTCTTTTGTTTTCTATATGAGGTACATTTTGACTTTTCCAGTTAGAGTACGAGAAGAATGTTTTTTTGTTTTACGCCATAAACTTTTTTTTACATCTTCATAATTCCTTAGTTCTATGAATATTTCTCTTCACAATTTCGTTTTAATTTTAAAATAAATTATTTTTTTAAAAATTGGTTCAAATTTTGGGAAAAATAAATGTTTTTTAAGAAAAAATGATATTATCCTCAAGAATTAAATTCATGTGTTTTATCAAAATTATTTTTCATCTAAGATGTTTCTCTTTAAATAAGGTTATGTTTCTATCCCTATTATTACTATGATTTTATTTTATTAATGATGGAATTATATTTTATATGGATTATGTTGTGATTGAATGATGATTAAAAAACAAATATTATTCATTATGTTATGTTATGATAAATGATTTATGTTTCTATGGAACACATAAGATTGATTTCATTATGAGATGGGTGGGACCTATATCTCTATCCCATTAATTGGGTAAAGATTTATATATCATGATATAGGCATAAATGGAATGACAGGTAAATCTTCTTTAGTATTACAGTGCTGGAATAGAAATTAAAACTGGTTCAATAATACATGGCTGGAACGACAAGTAAACTCAGTTCAGTGATGATTTTTTTTTCAATATGATGGTCTTGGAATTAATTCCTAGGATACTATGAAAATCATATTATGTGATTATTTTTTCCAAAGTACCATGTTTTCTGACAATTCCATTTTATCATTGTTAATGTTCCTTTATGATCTATTCCTTATATACTTCCAAGATTTATTTTATGACTCAATATTTTTATATGTAAACTTTATGTTCATGTTTTTACTTTATTATGTTTGTTCCATGTTTTATATTCTCCATTTTTACCCTTACTTGGAATTTTTCTCACCCTTTTTATGTTTTATTTTACCCATGATATAAATAAAGGTTTTAGGTTGGAAAACAAAAGGGTAAGAACTTTATGGGAGAAATTGATTATCTTTCTCCATGTTAGATTATTATGTTCCATGTTTTGAAAGACACTAAACTTAAACGGCCTTTGGGAATATTTTTTTGTAATGTCTGAAGTATTTCTAAAAATAAATTTAATGTCCATATATGTCAAGCTTGGTTCATTATAGATGGTATCAGAGTGAAGGTTTAGTTAATCTTTGGAAACTAGGATGCAAAACATTTTGTGAGAACCCTTGAGATATTTATAAGGTATGTCTAGGGATGACTCTATGGGTAAGCCTAACTATATGTCTTAGTCCTATAATTATGGTAAAAATCATGAATAACCATGTATTAAACCTAAGATGTTATATATTGAAAGTACTCCCCCTTTATTATGTTGTTTTCTTTGTATGATTTTACCTCTCATGATATTATTTTTGGGTTGTAGACAATGGTTGGAACTATAGGATTCAACCCCATCCTTCAAAAAAACGATGGTTGGAACCCACAGAAACCATGTTAATGAAAAACAAACTGGGAAATACAATTATTTCCTTCCTGGAAAACCAAATTTTCTGAGATATGGAATGAATAATCTTATTTCTATACATACAAAATCTATGAATCATTATGGACTTACAAATGAGAAGATAAGGGAACAACATTCTCTTGAGTCAATAACGTACAACTTCTTTCAGTGGGTCTTCTAATACACTTTTTTATGAAAAAGTGATCTTTTCCATTGAAAATATAATTTCCATACTTTTATATTCAAAACCAGAAAAATGTCTTTTTGACTATTTATCATTTATAAGGTGAAGTAGACCAGTGTTAGACTCTAAAAAAGAATACAAGGAAGAAAGATGAAATTGAATCAATAGAATAGGAGAAGTTAAAGAACATAGTTTTCAATAAGTAATTTCCACGTATTATTTTAAAAAGTATGGAAAAGAAGTTCCTTGAGATTTAGAAAAATGATGATGAATTATTTGTTACATACAAGGAATCTTTTATAAGGCTTAGAAGGTATGCTTCTGGCTTTCTCATCCAACCTGAATGTAAAGTTTCTTGGTTCTTCAGTGGCCTAAAACTAGGTCTTCTAAGGTAATTAAATATAAGATACTTCAGTATATATGAAGATATTATGCATTGTTCTTTCATGGTAGAAATATAATTTGGTGTTACATATCAATTTCAAGGGTTTTAAAACAAAATAAAGATACAGTTCAAGGGAAAATCTCTAAATAATGGTGAGAAGAATATGAATGGTTCTTTATGCTCAATATTTGGAAAGATTCATGGTGGAGATTGTCTTCAAGGGATGATAAAATGTTTTAAGTGTGGAAAAGATGGTCATCAAGCATTTGAGTACCAAATTAATGGGAAATAGGTCTCTAGTGATGTGAATGTTGAAAATACTATAAAGAATTCACCACCCTAACTTCAATGCAACAAGTGCAAGGAAATGAGGCATTATGCGAACCAGTTCCCTAATCCAAGGGTTATAGATGATTATCGAGGTCAAAAACCTCCTAAGTCCAAATAAAAATTCAAATCACATGTGATAACTTTTTAAGATGTTGAGTATAACAATAAAGTGGTGGAATTATTAAGTGTTTATGTAATGGGATTCCAAAAGTGTTGTAGAATCTCTTTTATAGTACTATGGAATATTGGAATATCTTTTTATTTGTCCATTGTGGTTTTACATAATTAAATGGAACTTGTAACCATGAAAAGTGATTGAAATATTTTTAGAAAGAACAAGATATGCGCATAATTAAGGGATAAGAAGATAATGAGTTGCATGGTTGTATTAATGACATCATAAAGGATATAAGGAAAAGGTGATATCATGGTTTGGGTATATAGAATTTTTGGTATTTTTTGTGTGTGGAAAGAGTAAAGTTTTACATAATGCATGTTTTCAATAAGGTTATATAGTAATTTATGTTGTTATCATGTTTCAAGAGAATACATGATTAAGGAATTCACATGTTTGGAATTTGAGAACCAAGAACTGCCTTATTATATATGGGAGATAAATGTTAAGTCGATTTAGTTCAAATATTTCTAATGTTTTATATTTTATGTTTTTGTAAGGACAATAATGTTATCCGTTTAAGGATAGTATAAGTTATACTCCAACTTAAGTTGGTTAGATTAATTTATTATCTCGTAATAGGGGGACTTATGCATATTTTATTACCTGTGGTAACCTTTTTGTTAAGACAAATGTAATGACCTATCATTCAATTGCATGATCTGCTAACACATCAAGAATGAAAAATTCAACATCATTTCTTTAAATAAGAGATGAATTAGAAATCTTCCAAGGCAACAACAATGGTGAAATAATACCAAAATCATGTAAGTATTTATTGTCATGAAAATTTATTAAACTTTAGGGAAAGGATCTGGAAAACCAAAAATGTTATCTTAGTACCTTCTAATCTGATGAATCAAATATTCCCTTTAATCATCGTAGATTTATGGCTTTCTGGTTGTTAAATTTCCCCAAACCTTGTTCTCTATCATTATCTATCCAACATTCATGGATATATTTTTCGTCGATATCCATTTTTTTACTTACCACATATGTTCTACTATATGAAAACACAGAGATGAGTTACATCGTGTAACCACTATGTTTCTAACTTTCCTTTTTAAAGTTATGTTTTAGTATTCTTTTTTATGATGTGGGTTTCTATAAAAGAAACTATCAATTAGTAAACCTTTTATAACCCTGATGAATTTGAATGGAGAAAATAATTTTAATGGGGGTAGAATGCAACACCCCAAGATTTTATGAGATATATTATTTTTAATTTCTCCTATTTCTTATGTTGTACGTTACACCAAGATTATCTTGTTCTATACACAACATCGTATTAGCTTGCAGTATACAAAACACTATTCATGGATTTTATTACACAAAATTTCAATTTCCTTTTATATAATTAATTTCATGCATGGTTGATTATATTTGATCACTAAATATTAGAACCTAGTCATTATAAAGGTGGGTATAAATAGTATAAACTTCCTTCTAAAAACTGTTTAAATGAAAATAAGTGACTCTATAAAATAAAAAAATCACTCTTTTATGGATTATATTAGTGAAATATATAGCCAATTTATTCAATGTAATGTTTTAAATTCTTCTTATATGTTTTCTTGATATGATATAATAACTAATTCATTTTTTCGAATAAAAGAAATATTTTTATAAAAAAAACTATTTTACCGCCTTTTGAAAGAGAAACCTTTTTAATTACAGTTTATGAATATTTTATAAGTTATAATTGACAAAATAATATTCTGATTTAAAATAGGGACATCAAAACTTATCTTGTTGAAATTTTGGGATTTTTATGACAAAATTCATATTTAATGAATATTGAAAAATACTGCATTTTAATTCAAAATTGTCTTTTCATCTAATTTATTAATATAGTTATATTATATTTTTAATTATTTTTAAATTTTAATTGGATTTTTTTATCATTTTATCTAATTTTGGTCATTGATGTAATTTTAGATTAAAATTGGACATGAACACATGTTAATCTTTTAATATTGTTTACTTCTTAAAATCTTATTCTCTAGTTTTGACAATGAGAATGAATTTTAAATTAATTAATGTGAATTATATGTTTTGAATTTGGAAAAATGGATTCCAAATTTGGAATTATAAAGTAAAAATTATCTAAATATGTTCTATTTATTTTTTGACATTATGAATAGTAACGTTAGTAATTATTTTTATTTATCACGGTTAAAGGGTAAATTTGTTAAATAAGGGTAAAAATAAATTTATAATAATATAAAAATACTATAACACGTGTACTAATATTATTTTGTGATTCATGGGAACTAAAAAATCCTTATGCATATTTTTTGGCATTTGGGAGACAATTTGGTCTTAAAATGTCATGTTATAGTAATTAATTTAAAGTAAAGGGAAATATAACATAAACATGTATCATTTTACTAAAATAATTTTAATATGGGGTTATATTATTTATTTCTTTAACTATCAAAAGTAATTATAAATATAAAAATATTTCCTAAATCATGGTATTTTATTGATACATTTTAGATATTAAATAAATATATTTATTTATGACACAATGAGGACACAGTGATTTCCTTATTAATGAAATATTCAAATACATTATATTATAAATATTAAAATTATTATAATTTAAAATTATTAATGCCATACAAAAATTTTACAGATGATTATGAAATGTTATCTTTGAGTAAATTTTGTTTTGAATCAATCAAGTCGTTATATATTTAACAAAAATCGATTACTAAATAGTGTCAAAATTATAATAAATCAGTTTTTTTAAAAATACTATTTTATTAAATGATATAATAGTTATAAAAATACAAGATTTATAAAACGGACATAGATAATGTTACAAATTTCATTAAGGATCTACTTTAGGTTCTTTTGAAATTTTATAGTAACTATATTTACCATATATTGTAAAAATACAATAAGATATGGTAAGAGTTAATTTATTTTTCTAAGGGTTAATGCCAAAAGATAAGGTTAAATTTATGACATAAACATGTATATAACATATTTTTTGAGAGTATTTAGACCCATCATCATACTTCCTCTAAATATATCACATTTGAGCTATTAGAATTTGAAAACCAATTTATAATAAAAAAATATTTCACGACTTTCCTAAAGTGCCCCTCCTCCCACTTATAAAAGGCCACCACATATACCCACTTACTCACACCTTTAAAGCCTCTTAGCTCACCCTAACACTGCTCAAATAAGCTCCCAAAATCCCTATATTCCTCCTAGATACCACACTTTTGGCATAAATCCATCCTAAGTAGACCTTTTGTGCAAATCAAAATGAGATACTCAAAAAATATGAAAAAACTTTTTCACCTCTTTCAAAATTCTATTCTTCTTCTACTTCCTATTATTATGTTGTTCTCATGATAAAGTAAAAAATAAAGTATATTATAATTGATTAGATGTTATTATATTTATTATACAAGCCTATACCTCTTTTTATCCATCCTATGAATAACAATATCACCATGAATGTGTACGTATGACTTACCGTCTCCACGTCATGGTATAATTTTTTATTTAATAATAATTAATTTGGATGGGTATAATGATGTTTATAATGGATTTAAATAATGAATATGACATTATAATTATTCTGTATAATTAATATTCCAGCCAATTCTATACTGTTTAACCATTATGTGAATGATATTTTCACTCATGCATATGTACGACCTACTGTCTCCCTGATGCGATGTGATTCATTCTACATTGTATTAATTAAACCACAATTATATACATGATTGGAATGAATAAATGTGATATATATTATAAAAATATTAGTATATAAATGATATAAATATAAATTAAGCTATGTAATATGAACTTATCTTACAAAACAAGCATAAGAACATAAAGTAGTTAATATCAGAATAACGGGTGACAATGAAATGTTACAAAGAAAAGAATGAAAATATGATCATATATGATATCATAAAAATTAATATGATTCAATAATGAGTCAATAACATTATTTAAATCATTATATAGGAGGTTTGGATACATATGAATCATATCGGACCAAAGGTATGGGATAATTTTGTAATCTTTTTATTATCTGAGATCCTTTATTCGTAAGTACTTACTGTGGTATATTTATAATTCACATCCATGTTTCCTAAATATTTAATATTATTTTTATTCATATATGATATTTTTAATGTTAATTTTACCCATTGGAAAATTTTTATAAATGTTTATGTAATGAATCTTTCATTCATTTTCCATATGAATTATTTTATGACTTTTCCTTCAAGAGTACCAGAAGAATGTTTTTTAACTTATAAGACATGAATGGTTTTAAAAGCCTTTATAATGCATTGGTTATATGATTCTTCCTCTGAAATATTTCAATTTTATTTTCAAATAAATTCTTTGCTTTTAAAATTTCATTTCATTTTTAGAAAAGAAAACTTTTTTGATGAAGAAAGGTTACTATCCTCAAGAATTATGTTCAAGTGTTTTATCAAAATTATTTTTCATCAAAGATCATAATATTTTAATAGGTTTATGTTTATATCCATATTATTACTAGTATTTTATTTTTTTTAATGATGGAATGATATTTCATATCGATTATTTTTTGATGGAATAATGTTTAAGAAACCTATTTTATACCTTAGGTTATGCTATGATAAATTAGTTATGTTTCTGTAGAACACATAAGAATGATTTCATTATGAGATGGGTGGGGCCTATTTCTCCCTCTAATACAATGGTAAAGATTAATATATCATGAGATAAACATGACTGGAACGAAAATTAAATCAGGTTTATTAATACAAGGATGGAATGGAATGTAAATCTAATTTATTACTACATGGAGAGAATGGAAAGTTAACCCAGTTCAGTAATGGATTTTGTCCACTATGATGATATTGGCAGAAATTCTTGGCTACTATGGAAATCATATTACGTGCTTATTTGTTTTCCACAATTCCATGTTTTATGTAAATACTATTTTATCATGGTTAATGTTCCTTTATGATGTATTCCTTATGTGCTCAAATGATTTATTTCATGACTCTAGATTTTGATATTTAAACATCATGTTCATGTTTTTACATTATTATGTTTATGGTTTAATTTATGTTCTCTATGTTTACCCTTACTGATAATTTGAGCTCACCCTTCATTAGGTTTTCTTCTCCCCATGATATAAATAAAGTTTTAATGTAGGAAAACAAAAGGTAAATATCTTTATGGGACATGTTGAAGATCATTCACCATGTTAGAAGATTATGTTCCATGTTTCCAATGACAGTAAACTAATATAGTCTTTGGATATATTTTTGTCTAATGCGTGAAGTATTAGGAAAAAGAAATGTAATTTCCATGTACATAAAGGTTGTTTCATTATATTTTTCTTAGAGTATTAATCATACACACAACGTTTTATAACATTCAGAGTTACACTAAATTTATTTTATCATATTATTCTTAATATAAAACATCATTGTTTGTTCATATCATGTTTTTAACATCATTACCTTAGTTATTTTGATATAAATACAATATATAATTATTATCATCCTATTTTAATCTATTTATAGGGCATACTATTTATAGAGTATCCTTGAAATACTCATTCATCTACAACATCACCATACTTGAAAAAATATTATTCCTCATTTTAGATGTATCAATTAATTCTAATGACTCTAAAGTGTTTCAATGAGGGACTCCTTATATTATACATTTAATGTTAGTTTCTATCTTCCCCAAGTTTTAGAAATGTCTGATTATAATTGTACACTACAACATACACTCCATATTTCTGATATTGATGAGCAATTCCACCTTCAATGAGTAATGTTTTCGATATATTGTTCAATATTTGATTTCCTCATTAAACTAATCCATTTTGTTGTGGAGTTATAATAGATAAATCTTCATTATTTATATAATGTTTCTAAATTTATTTTTCAAACTCAATAGAGTTATATTATATTCTATTATGATACTGAAATATCTTAATTTGGGGTTGAGTCTCATTTTGGACTCTTGTCATATACTTATTCATGGATCCCATGACCTCTCTCTTGATTTTCATAAACATGGAAAAATATATTATTCTAAATTCATCAATGAAAACAATAAAATATCATTATCCATAATTTATAGAAATATTCATTATTCCACAAACATCTATGTCGATAACATCAAGAAAAGTATACGATCGCTTTCTCTTCATCAAAAAAATATTTCTCACCATTTGTTTCCCACAAACACACATCATATGACTTTTTTTGTTTTACCTTCATAATTGGTACATGAATTATAGACCCTATCATGGATATGTTCTCTATGTTTTATTGATTAATGTTACATAACCTATGATTCCATATTTTTTCCATCATCCCCTATAAGAAGAAATTAATTTCCCTGAATATCCTGTTTGTATAGATTTCATTTAGTACAGTTTCCCCTCATGAGGAAATTCGAAGATTTTCCTTTGATCATAGGACCTTTCTGGTTAAATATAATCTCACATCTAAAGTCAAAAAGTTTACTCACACTTATAATATTATGTCATAATCCATACACATTGAGCACATCAATATTTATTAACTCAACACCAACCATATTGTTATTTCCACTTCCCTTGATCTTGAAAGGACCATAATTTCCTAACTAAATAGTTCGATCACCAAAACATTTTACATTTTTCAATTAATTTACATTTCCAACCATGTGTGATGAACACCCTCTATCAATTATCAATGTGTTATTTTTCTTTGTTTCTTTGTGTGAACTTTTTTCTAGATTTTCCTTCTCAATATTTATTTTTTCTTTTAGTGAGATACCTGGTAGAGCATGGGAAAAATATGGCCTCTCAAATTTCTCCTCATAATTCATGGTGAAATAATACACTTTTTATTCATACAATAGTGACTACTGATTTTTCATAAAGATTTTTCTTATTGGATGGGTATTCATTTATCTATAAGATCTGTGGATGATTTATCTACTTCTTCTTTGGCTATATTTAATTTTTTTATTCACAATGTTATAGAACAAATATACCTAGAAATTATTCCTTCTATTCAATAAAGGATATTTCCTCATTCTCTATTGTTGACTACTAAAATCTTCTCCACTCAAATTATAACTTTTTGCTTTATAATATGAAAAATTATGGCCAAGGTAGCCATATAATGTACACTTCATCAGTGGAAAAATCTTATCTTATTTATTTATACACATGTACCTGGTGTATATCACCTCAATTGATGAAATTGATTTGATAATCATAGATTATCCTAAACCCTCTTATTTATTTTGTTCCGTGAAAACATTGTTCAAACTTCTAGTGACTTAGATTTTATTTCAGAGTTACCAAAATTATTATTTCACTTATTCATATCATTAATTAATTTTTATTTTTATGTCTTTTCATCACACATGATTCCACTTTTTTCTTTCCAATCTCAGTCTCTGATCATTTAGAATGTTATTGTATAATTTAGATCCTTTTTTGAACCTTTATATAAATTCTTTATTTGTGAACCCTTTATAGTTTATCTTGTTTTTATAATAACTTGATTACAATGTTGACTTATGTTTTTTTCTCAATGAAACAACCACTTATTCAAGGTTATTAATATTCATAAATATCCCTTCTAGTCCCCCATTAATTTCACTGATCGCCATTGTTTGGTCTTAAATCTTCATCTTGAAAATCAAGACTTCTTCTGACTTCTCCTAACTGTACATTTGATTATATAACTCCCCATATAGCTACAAAATATCTACTTCAATATAATACACATATCTATTGGATTATTTTATAAGACTGTTAATATTTTGGTTTTTTTATCTTATAATATTAATCTATTCAAGTTCACGCTCAAGTTATACCTTAAGATAAGCGGAAATTTCAGATTCATATAAATTTTATCATAAATATTATACCTTCTCAATAATCTCTATCAAAGTGTATTATTTATATAAATAAAATTTTGTTTCCACAATTTTTGTATTGTCTTCATTAACATTTTATTATTTACTCAAAAAAAATTTCTACGAAATTTCTTTCATAATAAACTCTCAGTTTTGGAGTTTCTTTTATGAGGAAAGATTACTTATGGATTCCGTGTAACTAATGCTTCAATTTTATCATGGTAAAATCTTCTTGATAACATTAATATAATTTTAACAAATTTTACACACCTATAACCAACCAAATGAATATTTCCTTTGATTCAAAACATTCCCCTTTCTAATTTTCTAGACACAAGAGAGAGAATATCATCATCCATACAACTTCAAAATTATCTTATTTATAAATTTAATTATTATTTTTTCATTTAATTTTATCTCTATAAATGAATTAATTTATATACATTGTAGATTATCTAAAATTTTAAAATCCTCCATACTCATTAAAATTTCCTCTAGAGAGTTGTTGGATAAATATTTCCTTGATAGATATGATACATTAAGATTATATAGAGGTTTAAATCATCTCAATATCTTCTTAAAAATATTGATATAATTTATCGATTACTTAATTCCTAAAATAGATCCAAAAACATTAGTGATATGTTTGGAAATGATATCAAAATTATCATATGGAGTCATTTTCAAATCATTAATTATATTATGGAGAATGTTTATTTTGGTGTCCTTTAACTTAATATCTCCATCATATATATTGGTAAATGTTTCCCAAGTTTCCTTACCACTGGCATAGATCATCACTTTAACATTGATATGATCTGACAAAGCTCTAGGTTAGTTATTTTTATCTTTAGAAATAAAATCCAACTACTTTCTATCAGCTTTGATCATAGACTACCATGTTGTACCATTGACTTGTGAATGATGTAAATTATCAAAAAGAAAATCCATCCTCAAATATAAAAATGTGATATTATTTTATTATTATAAATTTGGAATTTTATTATTTAAAATTGTGGAACTTGTTTTGTATTAATTATATTCTCTATTTCAATGAGTTTATGATAATAAATTCAACACATACTATCAAGATTTGATACCTCTTTTTCTACTCTATGATGCCCTGAGAAGGGCGGGAAGAATCAGGGTGTCAAATTTTTATTTTTATTTTGAATTAATATTTTCCCCATGTTAGTAGAAAGATGTTAATCCTATTTGATTTTACTTCTCATTCAGAAAACATAGAAATTATAAACTAAAATAGAATATAAAAGATATTACATAGTTCACAACTAAGTGAAATTTAAAGGATAAAACACCAATGATGTTTTAGTAGTACCTAATTCCACTATTCTTCACTAGTTTTTTGGATTGAAATTTTTTTGACATTGATTCTCCATTCCCAGCTCACTACCTTTACAATGAACTTAGGTATAGTACACTACCTCCCTCAGATCACTTTGGTCAACTCCTCTTCGCATACTTCATTGGACTATGTCTTCCACAAATTAATAATTTGAAGGTCACTCCATCATCATAAAAAAATTTAATATGTTTTATCATGAGTTTCAAGATATGATTCCCCAATGAGACCCTCAATTATCATAAAAACACCATATATAGTTGTGTAAAATGATAGATTTAAAAAAATATTGTAATTAATTTTTATTATGTTTACTATTCAATATATGTTGATAATTATAGACCATCCTTTGTTCTCTATTATTATCTTTGGGTATTTCAGTACAGAGCCTCGCATACTGAATTTTTTACAAATTTTAACCATGCTAGCTGGTCTGCCTTAATATGTGGTCAACACCTTCTATGAAGATATCCATCACTATGTGACTTCTGGGATTTCCAAAAAATTCTTTGGATCTTCATAAACATGACTTTTGTGTATAATGATGGGATTGGTAGGGTATTTATATGAAAAAATATCCTCTAAAATTCACAAAAAATTACACTTAATCCGCTTTAAAAATTATCATAAATGTTACATAATCAATCTTTCAGGGTACTCCTAGAGAAACCACCTCCTACCACCCACAAAAATCCATGAAATATTGGTTTTGTGGCCATTTAGAGCTCGAATAATAACCACCTTTCAAAAAAACGACTCCCCTCCCATCACAAACTTCTTTATGCACTATGTGGTAACACATTATTACGTTCTGTACATATCTACATTATGAAATTTCTTTTACATTAATCTCCAAATGCGGTGAAAAACTTCCACCATAAACTATCTTCATCATAATTTGGTCTTCGTGAAATTATTTAAACCTTATGAAAAGTAATTCCTTTTCCAAAAAAAAACTTTATAGTTTATCATAATTGATTTGGATAAAGTATCTATTAGAATATACTCCTCTGAAACATCATTGAAAACTTTATATTTTCATGATCAAGAAGTTTTAAAAAAACTTGGAAACATCTCTGTTAACAAATAGCTTTCAGGATTCAATTTTATTATAAGTATTCTTTCCTTGGAGCTCAACCACCTTTTACCAATAAAAAATGGATCCACAATAAACACCAAACTCCCTGAATCTCTAGTATGAATCACCTTGGTTCCAATGGTATCTTATCACACAATGGTACCTCGGTTTCAACTCGACTATCCACTGACTAGTGTCACCATACCCAGAAACCATTTGATATAATTTCCCTTCACCAAAATAAATTCAATTCCCCCAAAAATAGAATTATTATTATCAATAATTCATCAAATCCAAAAACTGATCTCCATAACCCCTAATTCAGCTATCCCCAAATTCAATGACTAGGTCTGGCCATTCTTATCTTACAAAAATAGTGGCCCCAAACACTCACAACCCCACATTCACATTTCAACAAGAACACCATACTTAACATCTTATGGTGTTCCCCCCCACCATATGTCTTCTCATAAAATAATCCTAGAGCACTAAACCAAATAGGCCCTAACTCTACATGTGCACCACTCCTCCCGAGGTACATTCACTCATCCTTAAAAACACCTATCATAGACCAAAAACCTCAATCCATCACACTAACACATGTCCCACCACCATACTACCTCTGAAGTATGTCTCAGGTTCATCCATATTCCAAAAGAAATATTATCAACATCCATAAAATCCCCATTAATCAATCTATGACTCGACTAGTCACCACAAAAAATCAACACACACCCTCCCTCATGCATCGAGAATTTTCCCAAAACGACTCAGGAATAATCACTATTCTTCTCAATGAAGTGTGATATAACAATAAACCTCTCATAGGTTCTCACCCACTATCAACCATAGTCTTGACTAAAACTAATTGTTTCATACTCCCATACAACCAAATCACACACCCTAACTCACGCTCACATGATTCACATCTCATCTAACCTAGGATCATATGCCTAATATATTGACTTTTCCGCACACAGATGTCAAAATTAACCAATATACCATAGAATCTCACTCATTTTAAGGAAAATCATATGACCGCCTACCACCCGGGAATCACCCTAAATCCATGGGTGTCAGACCTCGCTCATACTATGCTATAATAAAGGAAATCCAAAGAACTATAGGAATCCAAATGATAATTATATTTAAACCTATCCTCAATACAAATAATGATCCATGTTCTTCAAATCATGAAATTTTTTATAATCAACCATACAGTTTTACACAACCCCATACAGTTTCCAGAGAACCACTCGATCTGGTTAATTAGATTTTCACTACGAATCTATGTGGGAAAACACCCTATATGTTATTATTGAAACATTAAGTGGTTGAACCTCATCCTCAAGGAAACTCATTCCCATATTTGTAACGTCCCTCATCCATATCATTTATCCCTAATGTCATTAAAATGGAATCAACTAGAATATTAACCCACTAAGGTACATCCCCTGCTGAAGGGATAGTATTTCCATCACCAGAGAACCTACCATTGTAAGATCAATATGACCTAAAATCAAAAACAAATACATTATGATCCAACTGAATTGGATTCCAAAAATATGTTATATTATAAGACATCATATATGTCTTTGAAACATTAAATAGATTAAATTATCATCTATAGATAATCATAGGGAATCACCTATATGACATGGGAATACTATATTCCAAGTACGATGTGCTTACAAGGGCCTCTTTACAAGGAAATAAGTGCCAAAACATATAAACTATAAATCCAAAACTGAAGTTCATCACTAATGGTGAAATCACACTACTATAATACTAAAAAGAAATAACATCAACTGCATGAATTAGTAACTCAGACAACCTATCATAAATAGATTTCTCGATGCACTATCCAAATATCAATTAACAATCTCACACCAAATAGCATAATCTAAAAATTATAGAAATTTATAATTAATTAGTTAATTTAATTCCAAATCATAATAATTTCCTAAATACCATCCGGCCACCCATTTTACACTGAAACTGGGACAAACCATACCTCGATGGTTGGTAGTGTACCCCTAGTACAACTCTGACCAAAATCAAAAACATGTGACAACAAATTAAAAACAAAAATAATTTTTTTCATTTAACACCCCTAATAAAATTCACATGTTGTTGTAACATCTCTGAATCCTCTTCAAACGGTATGCAAACAACATCTATAGTCCTCATATACACATGCTAAGAAAAAGCCCCATAAATAATTGTATATTCCACCATGCTTGAGTGGAATTGTAATATAAAATCAAACCTGGTTCATGAAATGTTAGAGGGGTTCAATGGGAAAATGAGAGGATTGGAACAATGGGACTCCCCTGTAACCACACTAGATCACAACAAAAACCTCTACTAGATTATAGTGGAAGAACGGAGTAAGAGAGGGCAGGTGAAGGCTAGAAATCCCTCACCATACATGCATGTTCATCCAATGTGAGGGGGTTCCACCCCCCTCCCATCCCCACCTCTGTAAGCCCAATTTCATAGCCTAATAGTCCTTCAAAAAAAACCGTTCATATTATGAATTCCCATTCACATCATGAAAAACATACTACTTCTATTTTTTATAGCCCAACCGCACCTGCATTTTTTGGAAATCTTCATAAACACCCCTAAGAATCCCTCAAACCTGAAACCCCATCTAAAAACACTACATATGGTAATTCCAACACTCAAAAACATCAATTTGAGACATTCTTGTCACAATTAACCTCTCCTAAAACCAAAAAATATTAAACTTATTCTCAAAAATGATGACATAAATATCTAAATGTTGTTAAATTATGATACCAAAATCTATCATAATTTTATTTTACACTATATGAATCTTTTTATATGAACAAATTAGTTCCATTTTTTATAAGCATCAATAAATCTCTTGATTCACTCATTTGGAGCATCCTCAATAACTCATGATGATATGTTTCTTATGATAGAGATGAATAACCTATTATGTTCATAACTTAAAATCCAATGAAAAATGTCATTTCAAATATAATTTTAATTTTAATGTTATTAATCATTTCAGAATAAAATTCCTCTAAATTTTCTTCCTTGATTCAAATAAAAATAATTCCATCAACATACACAATTAAAATGAATGAGTTTGTGCCAACTCCATTAAAATAGAGATTAAAAACATCCTTCCAATTCTAGAACTCATTTCCCCTTAATCTATTGTATAATTTTGAACAATATACTTGAGGTTCTTTTTTCAACCCATATAATTCTTTTTTTCTTTTAGATTCGAGAAATATATTTGTTGTGTAAAAAGCCTTTCAGTTAATAAATGTAGACCACTTCCTCAGGATTATCATCCAAAAATACTAACTTCAGATCCAGTTATAAAACATTACAATTTCTTTTTCACATATCAAAACAAATAATTGGATCAATTAAGGCCTTGAAACTATAAATAAGTATCATAAAAATATATATCCAACATTTAATAGTATCCTTTTCATACAATAAAATCATTTTTATGTTCTACTTCACCATTAAGATTAATATGATGATTAAAATCCACATTTTTTTCATATCACATTCTTGTATTTGGAATGTAAAACCAATTACCCAGTTTAAATCTTATCAATCTAACTCAAATTTTCTTGGTTTCTTAGTATCCATTACACATGTTGTAATTCCACTTCAACAAAATTTATTTAAACATGAAAAAAAATATTGTATGATAATAAATTCAAAAAAATATCTTGGTTTCCTCACCTTTTCTACTATATGATAGAATATTTTCATTATTAAAATATTTTATAATCCTTTATGGTGTTGGCGTGGAAAGTTCCTTAGCAGTGGCTATGGTGGCCCATTTAGTTCCAGCTCTCTCGACTGAAGAAGGTGAGGGAAGATTGTTAGGGAGTGAGGTTCAACAATACACAGGACCAGAATTGGTACAGGAGAAATCCTACCTGTCACCTGAAAAATCCTTTAGTGGACAAGAGAAGTTGGCAGAAGTGAATGTATTGAAAGCCTTAAACCCAAACTCCCTCAGTGCGAAGTCTGGGGCTTGGGGGAAGGAAAAGGCTTGGAGTAAAAGGAAGATTAGAAGAATACCATGTGTATGTTGGGTCAGTGCAATGCAGGCTCTCAGTTGTAGTTGGAGAATCGTTTTGACAGCTTGGATGTTCAAGAGCCTACATTCCCTCAGGAGGATGAGTCTTCAGGTGATGATGTCTACTGTCTTTCTTCAGTGGGTAGTAAGGACCAGTGGAAAGGTCCTCACAGTCCTTGATGGAAGAAAGGGAGAAAAGGAATAAGATATTCAGGAAAATGCAGTGTGGTTCAGGGGAAGAAGTCTAAGGGGCGTAATGATTATTCTCATCTGCCAAAACCAATGAAGACCAGGTCAGTCAAAAAGAGAAGGAATAAAGAAAACTAATACATACAAGATGGGGAATGTGATGGTCCAAGTAGCCTCACGAGATTTAATAAAGCGGAGGATGAGGTGTGTTTAAATCTCATCCTGCACTCCAAGGAATATATTCTGGAGCCAACAATACGTCCCAATGTTTTAGAAGAAGAGCTCTACAGAATTTATGAATGAAGGCTTTAAGTTGATTCCATAGAGGAGAAGGAAGTGTGGTTGGATAAACAAGATAGGATACTTGCACGAGGCTTCAATCAACATAGAATTAGCTCACAGGAATTTTTCCAGACAATGGAATGGATGATTACCCACCTTGAAGAGCTTATCAGAGCAGATCCTGACCTCCAGGTTGGTATGTTGCACTGGTAACTTTACAGAGTAGCTAAGTAAATGAATATTAGCCTTGTTTTTAACCATTTTGTCAGTTCTTTTTTCATGTAGTGGTGTACTACTAGTGTACTCAAGTTTTTCCATTTTTCCTAAAATGGCATAATAAAAATTTAATTTGGAAGACTATCATATGATTTTTATTTCATTCTTATTTGGTTTATTTAATTTCAACATTGATAATAAATTATAAGGAAATTTTATTTTCAAATACAATCACATTATATATATCAAATATTTCCTTCTTATTCTTCTCATAACACCGCTAAATCCTTCCATTAGTTGTATATCAAAGGATTATTCTTTCCATGACTCTCCCATAAAATCTTCCCAATTGTATTCCTTTTATTATGATATTACAAGGGTTTTCAAATACATTTATACACATCAATTTTTTATTATTTTAGTACCATATATCATAAGTTGTATTCACTAAACTAAGTTGACGTATTGATTCAAGATCTAGAAAAAAAATTGTGTCTTATCTCTAAAAGTAATTTTAAGTTCCATGATTTGACATCTTGGTTATTCCCATGTCCACTAAGACCTGGTGATTTGTATTATATATTATTTTATAGATCAATATATTCGTTATCTATTCTATGTTTCTTAGGATATTCTTCAAATCCTCCATTTTTTTATTAAAATACATTATTACGCTAATAAATTTTGTTGTAATGACTCATTTGTATTTAAAAACATCTATAGAATTTATTAACCATCTCTAGATCTTATTATTTACTCAACATAAAATAAAAACTATTCATATGAGTGAAATAAAAAAAATATTAATGAAATACTAATTATTCTAGTTTTGATTTAATCCAACCAGATCACATAACAATGAATATATCAACTCAAGAGATTTATTTATGTTGATCTCCACCACATGGTGTCTCTTGTAACCATTTTTCGTTTGTGATATGTGTTATATTTTTTAAGTCTTTAAAAATTAAAATTTGGTAGGTTACCCAATAAATTTAATTTGAAAATAATAGCCATGTTCTTTTGACCCAAATTGCCATGTCATTTATACCATATTTTATTCTCCTTCATTATTCTCAATAAATATGGACATTGGTCATTAGAAACCTATATTATGTTCCCATTGGATTATTTAACATTTGTGTTGATAGTTCCATCCTTTAATATTCTTATAAAGCATCCATTCTTGAAAAATATCACCTCTCTCCCATTATCAAAAAGATAAGAGACACTCAAAATATTATGCATACATCAAATAAGATAAAATCAATGGATTCATGTTTTTTCAAATTATTCTTTTCACTTCATACTCTTTAAAAATATAGTGATCCCTTATTTATAAAATTTACATCTCCTCCATTAATCCTTTCTAAATCTTTAAATATTTTATTATTATCAACCATGTTTTATAAACAACCACTGTCAAGTATCCAATGCTTTCCACCTTTTACTAATTTATATGAAACCTCCACCTATAATGTTTATTTCATGATCATTCCACATCCTAACAGATTTTTATTCCACATTCCTTTTCAATGTCTCTAATGGTATAGTGAGACACTATTATTTGGTGTGTTCAGGTTGATTGTGCCTTCAATAAGTTTCCTTAAGAGAATTATAAAAGCTAGATAATTATACCTTCTCTTTTATATGTTGTTTCCCCTAGCCTTTAGGTCGGTTTTGGTTGAATCCCCCATAATTAATAATGTATATTATATTAAAGGAGTTAGAAATTTTACCATCACATATAGTTTTTGTGTCCATAAACTCTACAACACTAACATCTACCTTCATAGTTAAATATTATTTGTTAGAAATATGACTCATCAAAAATTTATCATTAAAATTACATTAAATTTTATGTATGATATTTTCTTAAATAATACTAATTCATAGAATTATTCTCTTTTTCATTTTCTTTTCCCTTACTCTTAGTATTAGGTTTTTGCGTTTTCAATATCTCACTATTTTGGGACTTCCATCACAACTAATTGTATTTAAAATGGGTAATTTCTACTTTCTATGTGATTTGATCACATTATGTTCTTTTTCATTACTTCCACTATTTTTTATAAGCTTTAGTATCCAACATGATAATTCTAGGAACCATTATATAATATACAAGTTACTTGGTCCCTTCACCAAATTCCTCAATAGAATTTTGGAACTCGTGTTATTGTTGATTCAAGATATTTTATGCATCCAATAAATTTTCATAAAGATGCTTCACTTATTCATTATTAGATATAATATTTTCATTTGTAATATCAATCATTTAATCTCTTGATTCATGGATTTCATTAAGGTATACCATCTTTTGTGTGAACTTGATTTTCATCTTGAAAATCTCATTGTCTTTTGATACAAATTTTAAATTTATAATGAATCATTATCCTTCCGCAAAGTCATCTTCCCTATTTTTATTTTCATGTTTTTTTAATTATACCAAAAATTCCATTCTGAATTGGAATTCTATTTGAGTCTCCTTACCACTAGTTTATTATTCATCATTACCCTCTTTTTCTTCACTAGAGGGATCATTGGACAATTTTGATTATGCTATGAAATATGTAGTCCCTTCTACCTACGATTCCTAATAATATTTTTTTTCTTTTCCCATTATAATATATAGCATCATCTAACATGATAAACGATTTTCCCTTTATGTTTTTTCATTTCCAACATCTTAAATGTATATTTCTCTATTTCTTCCACCATACACTTTGTTTCTCTTTAATGATATATTGGATTCATTAACTCAAATATTTTCAATATTCTTCTTAGTGAAACTATATTCAAACAATCCAATAATTCCCTAATTGATTAAAATAAAAGTAAATTTACCCTTGTATTTACCTTTACCTCATTGATTTCATTTTTAATAGAATTATATGAACTCATCAAATCTCATGGAATAATATTCATCTTTTATTTCTACTCATGATACTTATTAGGTTCGAGATTTTTAGAACATACTATATCTTTAGAATTAATCTCGTTAATATATTTTCCCTTCCAAATTAAGAATAACTCATTTCCCACATGATAGGAAACCATGATATTGTTAATCTTATCAATGGTCCACTAATCAAATTCTTGATCCTCTAGGGTAAAACCATTACATAAAACTTATTCAAGATAATATTTATCAACCTCTTCACCATCATTAAATCTATGTGAATTTATCAATAAATTCATATCAAGATTATAAATTTGTTCACCCAAAGGAAGAAAACGTCCACCAATACATCTTCTCTCTTTTAAACATTTCCCAAATCATCTTAAAAGATTATGACTAAGATTCCTTAACTTTATTATCTCCCTCATGGATTTCATGAAGTTTACTCTAATTTTTATTCACTGTATTCAGGTTTATAACTCCTGTAAACTCCTCCTATAAGTAGAATGAGAGTAACACATTTATGCTCTCCTATAAACTCCAATATTATTCTTATTCATTAAATTGCATTCTAACCCAATTTTCGGAATATATTCAAAAAATTTAGTGATATCCAGAATATCCTTGCTAACATTAAAAGAAATGGAACCACCCTATCCTTATAGATGTGTAATCCTTTCCCATTAAAAATATTATCTCCTCTATTATTATCGGTGGTCACGATTTACATATATCTCATTGATAAATATATGTTAACATTAAATAAATAACTCAAATAAAATGAAAAATACATGTAAATACTTCCAAAAATAATTTATACCTAGTGTATGGATCATGGGAGAATATAAAATAACTAATAGGTGGTGGAATTAGTGGTTACCAGTACACTAAATCTCAAAATAATTATCCCTCTTCTAGTTAGTGTGATTGAATATCAGGTGAAATGATGTGATGATAAGAGGTAGAGATAGAAATATCACACACGAAACAAGGGTTTTTAAAACATTTACTCACTGTTTTCATCAAGTTGACAATACTTGGGAAATAAAGGTTGTGATCTCTATCTTCACATACATTATTATTATTAATAATAAAAAGGAAAGGATATAGAAGATGTTCTTGAACTCTTAACTAAAAAAATCATCGATAATTTGATCAATCATTACATATTGACCATAATTTACTCAAGAATTTGAATCATGTGTGCACCCTTATTATTATCCTCTATCATAGAAAAAATATCCCTAGAATAGGTGTCTAGTTGTCTCAAAGTTTTATCACACCTTTAAAATAAAAACATATCATTTATTTATAGGAAGAGAAGCTCATTGGAATACCTTCATTATCCAGGCAATTTTGGTGTTGATATCAACCAAATCTAGTTATTATTGTTATATCTCCTCCATATATATTTTACAAAACTATATATTTGCGTGGATAGATATATTAAATGAAAAGAAACTCTATGAAATACTCATTTTAAGCATAACTCCCTTCGGTTCATCTCTAGTAACTACACATGAAAACCTATATCTACTATTTCATTTTCTTACTTATGTTACAATATTAAGTTCCTCAACAACAGACTGAAATTCCCAACCTCTACGGTCACTTTAAATAAAATAGTATAACATAGGAAATTGTGTATTCTAAAATAGGATTTGGAACACCCTTTAGGATCTTGATTACTTGTTTTCGCATATCAAATTATCCCTCAACTTTCCAAGTTATTACTAATTCCATAAAAACAACCTCTTATGGATTTTTCACTAAATTAAATGATATAATGTCAACTTTAAATACCTATTTGAGGAATTATCATGTTCAACTTCAAAATATTCAAGAGACAACCGTCTATATAAATTCCATCCACCATAAAATCATCACACGTTTTAATAATTTCAAAATGACCATTTTAATGGAGCACTATTGTATAAACTGATTAACCTCAAAATTTTATCATTATATTACCTATAAATAATCATAAAATATTATTGTAATCACCTATGAACATGTTTTTAACCAATAAATAATTGAAAAACCTTCAAAAATCATGAACAAAGTGACTCAAAAAATAAGCCATATCACGCCTCTAATGTGAAGGTTATATAAACACCAGACCATTGCATAGAATAGTGTCTTATTTGTTTCTTAAACCCTAAATGGATATATAATTATTATGTTGACAATGTATCAATTGAGAAACTCATTTCTATCCCTTTATCAATTCCCTTTAGGATTTCTATTTAAGACTTGTTAACTCCTAGAACATCAATTGTTCTTCAATCACCATTTAGGGATTCTTAAAATATATAATTCATTACAGTTTTTCGATAAATTTTTTGGTTTATGTCATTATTAATGTAAAATATAAATTGATAGTGGAGCCAATTCATTAGAAAAATTGAAGTTCAACTAGTGCTTTTGTATGGTATTGTTGATGATGTGTCACTAATAAAGAGGATTCCAGTTTTTTGTTTCTATACCAATATAATTTAGGTGAATATGTGAATGAAGGGTGACATATAATTTTAAGATATAAATATTTGAGGATATCTTGAGTGAGAAAAGTGAATACATAGATATTAGAGAAACAATTAAACACCTCTAATGTGGTAAAGTGATTATGAAGGATACAAGGAACTACAGTGACTTAGATAAACACATATAATATATAAATTCATTAGTGCAGTGAGTATAAAATATAAATACAAGTAAGTCAATTTTGAAATATAAGGATGGAATTTTAATGTTAAAAGGGATATAAATACATATACCTTGATCTGTGTAGATTTTATAGAATTTATATTGAATTCTCCAACACTGGTTCTATATTTTTAGGCTAGGACTCCCATATATAAATAAATGGATGAACTAGTTCTCTCATCAAATGTGGGATTATATATTCATTATTGAGCTTAATAATTTTTTATTCCTTCATCTTCATATTAATTTTATTAATATAAATGGATTTTTTTAGTTTTTTCTTATTCATAAATAATATGTCTTATTAATCAGTCAAATGGGGACTTGTTGACAATTATTTATTACTTACTTCACATTTATACATTCATAAAATTATTTTGAATTATTATTTACTATTTTTTCATCTTCAACGTAAACATAACTTTGATATAATAACAAATTCAAAATTCAATACATATGTATTTCATTAGCTTTATATGATAGTACTTGTTAATGAATTGATAGTGGATAACTATATTTATTTCATTTATGATTTATAATATAATATTATTTATAATTGTTGTCAATGATTTTTTGTATCGTAATTGGAACATGGAATAGTTAATTTTGAATTAATTCTAAAGGTATTAAAATTTAAATCAATTGGATCATTATAGAGAACTTTTACCTTTAGACATTCAATTGATAAATTGGGCTAATTAAGATTTTGATGAAGAAAATCAATTAAATAAAATGAAAATATTGTTCCTTTGATGACATTAATTATGGATGTAATAATTTCAAAAGATGAAGCATCAGTTTATATTCTGAATCAAGAAAGTCTACCCTTTATTATTTGAGTATTTTACCTCCAAGTTGATGTAGAATTTAATTTAACTACTCAATTTCTTTCTGTTACTATCATTTCCACTATTATAAACCTCATTGTTACAGATATTTCTTTTTACACTCATCATTAATAGAAAAAAAAATTATTATAAATTATTTTTAGTAAAAACATTTGGGAATTTGTATGAACCCACTGAACACCAAACTTATCATTGGTTCTTCTATTCACCACCATATTACCAAGTATAGTAGTATATTTTGGTAGATGAAATTTTTATATCTTATAATGACAATTTTTTATTAATATTCTCCTTCCATAATATTTTTTAAAATTTGTTTCTTAAAATATATCTAATTATAGGGTCTTTTTTTAGAATTTAAACATATATTTGAAATAAAAAACAGTTTTAAATATTTTTTATGTATTTCAAATTATTATTTCTTCCAAATTGGTGGAATATAATATTTAAAATCTATTAGTTTTCATTAATTTTTTTTAAATGGATTTTGTAACATCTCGGACCTAGAAGCCGATCAATAGTGCGCCAACCCAGGTTGGTCACATGGCCTCAAACACATCTATCCAAATGACAGAGGCTTCTGACTTGTAGTGAGGGACTAGGATGTGTGTGTGGGGGGACTATTACCTAATTACTAGAGTGTATTAGTGTCGAAAGTAAATTATATTCAACAAGTAGAGTAAGTAGTATAATAGCCAAAAAAACACTTAAGTAGAAAAAACCCAATAAATAAATGATACCTAAAGTAATTTCATATATAAAATGATGAAATATGTTATATTCTTATGAAATAATCCAAACCAGGTCCATATCCGTACCATAAATCACATGTATCCAAAATATCCAAGACCAAAAAGTGATATATCGAAATACCATCATGATCCTCAACCGAGTCCTATATTCCCTCTTCTTAAAAATGACACAAGATCAATCATTGAATTGTGGGTTGTTACCCTAGTCCCTACCTGAATCCATGTAGTCTATCTGAGTACACACCAATTTCCCAAATATGGTTCTTTATATAATCCTAGTAGGTAACCACCCAATGTTCTACACCATTTCAGGTTGTGAAATATAACAAGCTATGCAGTTTTCATGTCAAGTTTGTAAGCAGAAAATAAATGTGTAGTGCCCATGGAATGTAAACTATGAAGAATGTATCACTTAAATAGCCTCTCAAGGCTCCCTGCAATATATTATCAATATCCACTAACATGGTAGCTACAACCAATGCATAAACAACCATCATACCCTTGTCTTTTATCCTAACATGTCACGACAACCACGACCCTTTCGTACCACCAGAAATGTAAAAACCACTGTTCGGACCATTAAACCAACCATATCACATATTACATTATCGTACCATATGAAAAACGTTCCATACCATGAAGAGAAAGATCGAATATGTAGAAGACCAAGGCATCGTCTTCGAGTCCTTAGAGCATCTTAATGGAAACTTGGTTAGGCACTGGTTGGAGTCCTAGGATCATGGTAACAGAACATGTCATATGAGAGACTAATAAAACCGGATCCATGGGGTAGAAAGGCCCAATGCATCCCACAGAATCAAGATCCAAGTATCATAATCAATCAAAGGAATCCGCTACCACATTAATGATCCTACGAGCATCATCCAAGGAATTTCATACTACCATTTATCATTTCATACCATATGGTATTTCATACTATATTAGTTTACCCACTCATATTGACATTCCCTATCCCCAGATTCCCAGAGCTAGTGCATTATTTTAATACATTAGAATGATTACATGAAATAAAATACTGAAGGACTGATTAGTTTTGCAATCTTGGATAATAGATTTCAAACATTAACATTGCATTATAATTTCAAACATAAAATACAACATAGATAATACTTTGAGAATGCCATTATTCTCCTATATTAACCCTGAATATAATCCTAAAACAATTCATGTAATTATGGGAAAATAAAAAAAAGAAAGGAGTTAGCTCAGATCCTCAGTAAGGTTAAACAATACAACATATTCTTTCATAAATAAGCATAGAAAATTAAGGCAAGTATAAAACTGAAACACAAGCCTTTTGAACATAAACGTGAACATAATATGGAAAGAATGAATCAAATAATTCCATTTAAACATTAAAATGGATATTCTATTAGTCTAATAATCAAATTTTATGTTAATAACTAACATCATAATGAGGGAATTTGTAATTTCTGACATCATAACCACAATGTTAAGGCCAGGTGCCAATACCATGCAAACCCATATTGTCAAGTACTCATGCCAAGATAGTAGTTTTTCGCATGAGACCTACTGATGCATTGAGGGTCTATATCGGGCCCCACCCATCACTTACTAAGTCCAATGCATTCCTCTTATTAAAGGGTAAAAACATAACATAAAAATTCATATTAAAACTAGCATACAAAATGTTAATATATTAACCAAAAACCATGGATGGTGTCCAAATAGCACATAAACAATAAAATATATCATAAACCATTATATATAATATATTAGATTATATCATAATAAATCAACCTCAATTTATTATAAAATCCAACAAATGATGTGGACATAGATAAAAATAATCTAGTAAAGTCATTAAAAATATCTTCAGAAAAATACCCCTTTTTCTTTGAAATCATTTATTCAAAATCCACACAATTATAAATGAAGACATTTAAAACAGATTTTTTAATCAAATATTCTATTCCACTTTGAATCTTTTGAATGGAATTAGAATTTTAAAATATTCATGCCCATATAAATAAATCCTTAAAACCATTTTAAAAACATGAACATTAATGAGAAATATTTATAAAGACAAATCATTAAAACATTTAAAATGATGTTTAAGTTAAAGAGTTCCTTACATAAAAACAAAAAAAGACTCCTTTGGGAAAGAAATTAAGATACATGTACCTAGATTATAAATGTGTCCTATTAAATACTTACATACAAAATATCTCAAATAATAATGAGATTGTGAAATTAACCCTTACCATAGGTCTGATTCCCTCCGTACAAGTCTGAAACTCCTCTATAGTGGTTTAAAACATATTATTAACTTTAAATATAATTATAATATTATTTATGATTTCATATATTATTTATTTATGACTTTATATTATATGTTCATTTAGAAATTCCATGTTAAAGAAACGTTTAGGGTAATAATTACTTTATTTATCGTACTGGTTTTGACTTGTTATTCTTCATAATATTACTTAGATAATGATTTAATTACATTAATAATGTATAATTTGATATATATATATATATATATATCATATATATTCTGTATATAAATATATGTAATATATAAATATATAAAATGGAATACACCATTCATGGAGACGGTAAGTCGTACGTATGAAAGAACGTTATTTCTAATTTCATATCGTACTGAAGGGAAGAAAGTAAATGATATATATATATATATATTATTCTAATAAAATTATTATTTCATATATGTAATATTTATTTAGTATATACATTTTTATAATCATTCTAAAATGGTTTTAATGGACAATTAATCTCATCACGTCCTGGAGATGATAAGTTGTACATATGCACGAGCGACGATATATTTTCTTTAATTGTTAAATGGTATTTAATTAGATTGAACATTAATGATAAAATACTATATTATGTCATATTTATGATTTATATCCTTTATATTTATCATTATACCCATTTAAATAATGTATATATGAAAAACAATTTACCCCACGGTGTCGAGACAGTAAGCTATATCTACGCATGCATGGTGATATTTTATTTCATATGATGTGTAAAAGGATGAATATGGTTGTCCCATAATCATAAAAATATATCAGAATATATTTGATTCTAGAATTATTTCATTATTATGGAAACAAATTGGGAAAAGGAAGTATAATAATAAAATAACATTGAATAAATTAGTAAAACAATTACATCTTCTTCAAGTGTCTTCTTTTGATTTGAACAAAAGGACTTCTTAGGATGGTTTTATGTCCAACTTATCACCTCTAGGATAAAGTTAAAGATGTTTGGAGAATAAATGGGAATGTTTTTAATGAACTAAAGGGATTTAGTGGTGTTTATAAAAGAGAAGGAGGGGTTCCCTTTTATTAGAGAGGGGAGGGGAACTTTTGGAAACTCCAACACTATTAATTTATTTTAAATTTATTTTAAGTTTTAAATTTCTCCAAAGTGAGTTATTTCTAATATAAGATGAGCATAGGTATAAATAATCTCAACCAATGATTTTTGGACAATTTTATGTCACTGAATTAACCTTATCTTTTGGATTTAACTGTTAGTTAAATAATTTAACGTTTACCGTGTCTACTTGTATTTTTATACAATAGGGTTAATATTGTTATTATAAAATTCCAAAAGAACCAGAATTGGGTCATTTATAACATATTTCGCACTATAAAAGTTATTTGTATAAACCTTATATTTTCATGAATTTTATAACATTTAATAAAATATTATTTATTTTAATGTATCATTTATGCCAATTTCGAAACTATTCAATATTTTCATTTAAAAAAAATAAAACCAACATGATATCTCCAAACCAGTACTTAAAATTTGTCACTAAAATGTCTAATTTTTCTATAAAATTAGTGTATTTCATTAATTAAGTTAAATTTTATTTATTTTAATATTTTTAATATCATTTATTTGATATCTCAGTTAATTAAACAATTACTGCATCATTGTTATACAAGACATTATTTAAGTTATTTCTTCACTAAAATTTAATAAATAAATTTCCATTATGAATATAAATATATTATATTTCAAATGAATAATTATATTAAAATTTATCTAATGTATAACCATAAATAAAAAATATTTATTTTTTAAAATTTAAATATGACATTTTTTACTCTTATTTAAATAAAAAAATAAATGTATTAATATGAAATAAGTTGTTAAAAAGGATAAAATTTTATAAATAATTTTAATTTTGGTTAAAAACACATATACAATAAAATTAGGAAAAGTTTTAGAGAAATTTTATATTATAATATTATTATTTTTACCTTTAATTACCCTATTTTCCTTTAACTATAGTAAATAAAATTAAAAAGTTATTATTCACCAAAAAAAATTAATCAAATTAGACAAAATTTTTCATAGTTATTACAACCATTTATTTCCTTTTTTTGAAATTCAATTCAACGAAGCGGTAAAATTATTTTTAATGTTAATCCTACAAATGTGGCTAGAGGGAAGGTAAAGTATTCTAAAAGTTCAATAAATTTTTATATTTAATTCTATTATAAAAACAGTTCCAATGACCTACATTGGTTTAATATTTTTATTATTTATATATCATGACATTAAAATAAATTTAAAATAAAATAATTATTTAAAGGAAAATGTCGGTTTTTAAACAAAAATGCGGTAAATTCATTATTCATCAAAAATTGAAACATTTCATAAAAAATACCACAGATTCACCTGAAAATAATTTGTTTGCATTGAATAAATAAATGACGTCTATTTTACCAAATTATGTTTCTATGAGTTTCTAAAATTAATTTTATTATTGTTCACAATAGGCAATAAAAATCAGTTCCTTTAAAAAATTAGTATTTATAAACATATAACTATTTTACCGAATGTTATAAATTTCATTACAAATATGTTTTATTTAGGTGAAAACATTATAAATAACATTTAAAAGTTATTTTTTACTATTCATATTATATATAATGGATAAGTTATAAATATAATATTTAAATAAATATAATACAAAAGTGTTGTTTCAAAGAAACTCAATCTTGCATGTAACACAAGCCAAGTCGGTGTTGTGTGCAATATAAGCTATTGAATTTATTTAAAATATAATTTAATATGAATTCTAGGGGTGCTAAATAATTTCATTCTTCAATAAATTTCTTCCTCACAATTTGAAATTGGACTTTGAAAATAAAAGTTTGATACTAGGAAATACCTTTATGGAAACTCCACATTAGAAATGGGGTTAATAAAAGGCCTAATTTAAAATAATGAAAGGGAATTATGAAAGTGAAATAGAAATAATGAATAAAAGTGTTATATGTAGGAAAACATGGACACAAAATAAAAATATAACCATCATGTTCTGATTGAGTGTGATAGAGAACATGGTCCCAAGAAAGTTAATAATCACAAAGCTTGAAGTCAACGATGATCTAATGCGCCATCTGATTCATCAGAAAACACAAGTTCTAGGAAAAAAAATTTGGATCTAAGATCCATTGCCTAGAGTTTATGAATTAATTTACTTCATAAACTATCAACAAAAGTAAGAATACTCACTTGACAAGTAGAGTTTCATCCTTTCACGAGCTCCTATAACAAACTCATCTTTCTCTTCAAAAGATAATAAAATTCAAAAATATTCAATTTATCTTAATCATATAAATTTACAAAAATAAAATTATAAAATTTAAATAAACAAAACTATTTTATACTAACCAAGGACATACCATATGCTATTGGTAGGAAATAAATCATTGTCTCCCTTAGGAAGTGGGTTTGATTCCTACACCCTTGTCCAACATGACGGGTTGTCGCCCGACCTGTGGGTTTCCCTTTTCTTAAATCTATATTATTATAAAATTCCAAAAAAACTCTTATGAAATGTTTTAACCTTAAAAAAATAATATTCAATGTTCAACTTAATGGATTCCATCCTTTAGACTTATCCAAAATACTTCTGCCCAAACACACAATCCAAAACTTTATAAGGAATGTCACTAAATTTCTAAAATACACATAACATAATGTCATTATTTTTTTGTCACATAACAAACATGTGAATACCTTAATCATGTATTATGTTAATACATGTTAATACCATGAATTACCATAAAACCATAATGTATATGTTCATGCTTACTTATTCCTTACATAAAACATAGAATATTGGATATACTCCTTAAATTCAAAAAATGTTTTAAACTCCAACAATGATGGAATAAAAAAACTATTAATCGGTTCCAAGGTAATCAATAATATCCAATATAATTTTTAAAAATAAATCATCTATTTATTCCAAAATCATTATCTTAGTATCATAAAAATATTAGTGGTTATCTTTCCCTAAACCATATATTTTCTAAACAGTTTAACTTGGAACAATTTCACTTTTCTTGGTACTATACAATCTCAAATACATAAGGAAATAATATTGTAGTACAATTCTTATATACTCCATAATTATTATAACAAGTAAATTTCTAATAAAATATTCAAATGAAACAAATCTAGAATATATATACTAATAATTCCTCTTCATCTATGGTAGTATCCTAACTTGATTATTATACAATAACATCATATGGGGTATATTCCTTTTATGATTGGGACATTGATTCTCATAGTGTCTCATCTACTTGTAGATAAAGCATTTTACATTAGAAAACTTTGTTTTACCCATGAAATCCCGAACTTGGTGTCATTTCTCTCTAAAATTATAATGAACTCTCATTTCCTTCAAGCATTTACCAGGGTGATTTTTTCAACAGTTATCACAAGTGGGAAAATCCTTCTTTCCATTATTCCATTTATCCTACTTTTTCTCTTCCATTCTCTTCATCATTTTCTACCCTTAAAATCCATAGGACTCAGATAATTATTTACATATCCTATTAACACATGATATTATTTCCTAAAATAATGGGAATATATGAGAGATAATTTCCCTTTGAAATATTGGATTAAGACCATAAAATATATGATCCTCATTACACTTTGTATCATGTGAATTGGTGGAGTTCTCATTCATTTTCCGAGGAACCATTTTTATAAGATGGAACATATTCGATTAACTTAAAAAGTTATGAAAATTGTATAACTCTAAATATGGTATAACATATAGCATAAATTTATAAATCTTAAATCCTAGAATCGTAAGCTTTGGTTACTTTGGGGGCATCTTGACCTTTAAATCCTTCATAATGGTTGGTAAATAAAATATGAATTACACTAAGAATGTCCCACATGAGAGTAAAACTAGGTGTGTAGTAAGGACTGTTTTTATGTACCAAGTTACCCCATGTCAAGCCTAGAACACCGTGCAAGAGTTATTACTCCTATATAAATCTGTTCTAGAACCACGTCAACTTTTAGTATCCATACAGGGATGTATTTTCTAGAAATACCCACATAATATCTACATTACCAAAATTTTAGGATGTTCTTTTAGTATCCAAGAGCTAGTGCATTATTTTAATACATTGGAATGATTTAAAGGAACCAAATTATAATGGACTGATAAGTTTAGCAGTCTTGTAAAATAAATTACAAACATAAACATTACATTTAAATTTAATACAAAAAATACCACATAGATAATAATTTTATAATGACATTATTATCCTAGACTAACCATAAATATAAATAATAAAATAGTTCTTGGAATCCTGGGAAAGTAAAACATAAGAAATGGTTGGGCTCAGATGGTCAGTAAGTTTAAACAATACAAAATAAGCTTTTATAAATAATCATAACATTTTAAGGACAGTGTAAAACTGAACCACAAGAATTTTAAACATAAAATTGAACATAATAATGAAAAAATAAATCAAATCAGTCAATTTAGACATTAACATTAATATTCTACAAGTAAAATTGTGAAATGTGATCTCAATAAATTATCTCATAGTGATGGAATGCATAATGTCCGATATCATAACCACACTGTCAAGGACTCATGCTAAGACCATATATACCCATAGTTTCAATGCCTCATTCCAAGATACTAGTTTGTCTCATGAGACCTACTGATCCATCGAGGGTCTATAGAGAGCCCCACCCATCACTTACTAAGTCCAATGCATTCCTTTTATGAAAGGGATAAAACATAACATAAAAAATTCTTCTAAAATTAGCATACAAAATGTTAATACATTAAACATAAACCGTAAGTTGTGTCAAAATAGAACATCAATAGTCAAACATATCATAAACACTTCAATACAATATGGTACATTTTATCATAATAAATCAACATCAATTAAGCATATAATCCAATAAAGGATGTTGAAATAGATGAAAATAATATTATAAAGTAATTAAAAATATCTTGAGAAAAATACCCATTTTTCTTTGAAATAATTTATTCAGAATCCACACACATATAAAATAATACCTTAAAAAATATATTTTTGAATCAAAGTGTGCCATACCACATTGAAAATTTTGAAAGGAATTAAAATTTTAAAAAATTCATGTCCATATATGTAAATCCATAAAACCATTTTGAAAACATGGACATTGATGAGAAAGAATAATAATATATTTAAGATACATGGACATTTATGATAAATATATCCCAGTAAATACTTATATATAAACAATTTCAAATAATAATGAGATTACGAAATTAACCCTTGCCGAAGGTCTGATTCCCTACCTATGTTTTTGAAACTCATGTATAGTGGTTTTAAACATAATATTAACTTGTACCAGAATAATAATAATATTTATGATATCATATATGATTCATTTACGAATTTATATTACCCATTCATTTAGCAATTCCATGTTAAAGCAACATTTCAGGTAATAATCGCTTTGTTTATCATACGTGTTTTGACTTGTTATTATTGATCGTATTACATGGATAATGATTTAATTAATTCTAGGATATATAATATTATATATATATATTAAGTATATATATATATATATATATGAAATGGAATACACCATTCATGGAGACGGTAGGTCGTACGTTGGGGTGAACATTGTTTCTATATTATTATTATATTGAATAGAAGAAAGTAAATGATATAAATATATATTATCATAGTATAATTATTATGTCATATATTTAAAATTTATTTAGTATTTACATTTTTATAGTCATATTTAAATGGTTGTAATTTAGGATAAATCTCATCGCGTCGTGGAGACGATAAGTTGTATGTACTCATTAGTGATGGTGTTATTTCCTTAATGGTTAAATTGTTTTAAATTGTATGGAATAATATTTAAAAATAAGTTATATCATGTAATAATTATTATTTTAATCTTTGTATTTATCATAATATACATTGAAATATAGTATAGATGAAAATAAATTTACACCATGGCCTAGAGACGGTAAGTCGTACGTACAGACTCATGGTGACATTGTTTTCGTATGATGGGTAATGGATGAAAATGGTTGTACCATAATCATAAAAGAATCTCAAAATATAGTAGATACTATATTTATTACATTATAAAGGAAAAAAATGAGGAAAAGGAAGTATAATAAGAAAATAACATTGAAAGAATTGGTAAAACAATTACCTCTTCTTCGAGTGTATCCTTTTTATTTGTACAAAAGGATTGCTTAGGTTGGACTTCTACCAAAATTGTGTCCTATAGTATTAATTGAGAGAAGTTATGAGGATATATTCACTGGTTTTTTCTACACTAAATGGCTTTATATTTTTGAATAAAAGAGATGAAGAGATATCCTTTTATAAGAGAGGGGAGGGGTACTTTTGGAAACTCAAAAACTATTAATTTATTATAAATTTATTTTCGATTTCCAATAGAAAAAAAATTGATTTAGTTTGAGGATAATATTAGTATAGGTATAAATCCTCTCAAACAATTGTTTTCAAGGAATTTTATGACACTAAATTATCCTTATCCTTTGGATTTAACCCTTGGTTAAATAATTTTACTTTTACCATGTCTACTTGTATTTTTATATTATAGAGTTAATTTAGTTGCCATAAAATGCCAAACGAACCCCAATTAGGTATGTAATGACATATTTAACAATATAAATGTTAATTTCAATAGAATAATATTTTTATAAATTTTATTACATTTAATAAACTATTATTTATTTTAAAGTAGAATTTATGTCAATTTCGACAATACTAAATATCTTCATATTTACAAATATCAAAAAAAAACTTGATAACTTCTAAAAAATAAGTAAAATGTGTCATTAAAATGTATAATTTATCTATGAAATTATTTTATGTCAATAATTCATTCAAATTAAATTTATTTTAATATTTTTAATACTGTTTATTTGATATCTCAATTAATTAAAAAGTAACTGTATCATTATTATACAAGACTTTAAATAAGTTATTTATTCACTAAAAATTAAAAATAAATTATCATAATGAAGATAAATTTAAAATATTTCAAATTAATAATTATATTCTAATCTATCTAATGTTAACCATATATAAAAATTATTTTTTTTATTAAAATTCTAATACTACACTTTTAACTCTTCTTTAAATAAAATATAATAAACGTATTAATATAACACATGTGTCTTAAAAAGATCATATTATCTATATAAGGTTAATTTTTATATAAACAAACTTATCCAATGATATTAGTACAAGTGTTAGGGTTATTTTATATTATTATAAAATTATTTTTACCTTTAATTACCCTATTTACCATTAACTGTGTTAAATAAAATTCAAAAGTTAGTATTCTTAAAAAATTATTTTGATCCAATTAGACAAAAATTTTCATAATTATTAAATCCATGTATTCCCTTTTTAAAAAATTTAATTCATAGAAGTGGTTAAATTTTGATTAATTCTAATCACATAAATTTGGTTAGAAGACTTGTAAAAGAGACGTTCAAAAGTTCAAAAAAAATTTATATCTAATTATATTATTAAAATGGTTCCAATGACCTAAATTGGGTTAATATGTGTATTTTTTATCTATTGTATCTTTAAAATAAATTTAAAATAAAATAATTATTTAAATGAAAAGGTCGTTTTTTAAACAAAAATGGGGTAATTTCACTATTCATTAGAAATTGAAAGTTTACAGAAAAATACCAAAAATTCACCTTAAGATAATTTTTTATTTTATAAATTCATAAATGATATCTATTTTATTAGATTGGATTTCTATGATTTTCTAAAATTAATGTAATTATAGTTTACAAAAGGCTATAAAAAGTATTTCATTTAAGAAAATACTCTATATAAACATATAACTATTTTACTGAAACTTATACATTTCATTGTAAATATTTTTTTATGCGAAAAAATTATAAATAACATTTAAAAAATAGTAATTACTATGAATATTATTATATTTAATGGATAATTTATAAATATTAAATTTAAATAATTAGAATACTAAAGTGTTGCATCGTAGAAACTCGATCTTGCATGCAATGCAAGCCATGTCAATGTTACATGAAATAAGAGCTATTGAATTTTTTTAAAAGATAATGAATTTTCATGTCTTTGGTGTTACACATATAACCATTTCACCTTCAATTTAATATCATGAGTAACCCCACTCGTAAATCACATTTTCCAAATAAACTATCCAAGAAATTAAAGTTCAATATACACCATTTAATTACTCAAAAACATGTTTTAATAAGGAAAGGAGGTAGAACATCACATAAAGAAGAAAGCCAATTCACTTTAATTATAATTAAGCTTCCTCTAACAAGTAAATCATGAGAGCACATCCCATGGATAGTTTAGCAAGGAATAAAAAAGTTAAATTCATAAAGCACACCCCATGGGTAGACTTGGGAGGGGAAACCACCACCAATGCATCTCAAAGGGACCAAAGGGAGTCCCTAATAGGTCCAAATAAATACAATTTAATTAAATAGTCCAATTCCGGGGTTGCGCTAGAAAATTTGGATGGTGGAACAATGGAATCTAGGTGCCAAAATTGATGATAAAAGTGTATAACACCTATTGTATCTCAGTGGTAGAGTGTTCGTCGAGTATCAACTCTTTATTCTACTGAGAGAGATAGAAAATGAAGAATTAATAAAGAACCTAAAATTAGGGCATATTAGATTAGACATAAATATCATAGATGATATCTAGGGGAACAAATAATGTCTCAAATGGATTCAAGTACTCACCGATATGGATCTGATGAGGTGTTTCACACTTGAATTGGAGATCGAATAGAGAACCAGTATCAAATTCAATATTAGTTCCTCAAGGAAGGTCTCAAAACGTGCCATGGTTTTGTGTAGGAAGAAAATGAGGATTTTAGGATAAAATATATTTAATTAAAATTAAAATTAAAAAATTAACCCAAATTAAAAGTGGTCATGCAGTTTGAGTGCATTATTTTACCATCCATGCACCAACCATGTGTGGTTAGCTGTAAAATAAGGGGACCTTCATGGCTACCTCTCATGGTTTGACTAACTATGAGGAAACTCTGAAAAAAAACACTTTCAAAATTACATACATTCTCACACGGTCATGTTCTTCAAGTGAAACGGTCTTCCCTAACTGTGTTCCCTCTACCTTCACTCTTCCCATTCATCGTATGGTTTGTCATACCATGTAGCTTGAACCACAATGTTTTAAATAACCATGTGCCTGGCCATTTTCAATCCCAAACTCGTGTTATAGGCTCCGAACAATCCCATAAAACCCCTGATAACTTCATGACCTCAATGTTCATTCACATTTGACCATATTTAAACATTAAAATGAAAAAATAATTTATTCCTACCTCATACGAAAACCCATATTCTTAAAAAATTCCATGTTAAAGCAATTAATCACCCAATTTCCCTATCAAGCGTTGTCAAGATTCTTCTAAGAACAAATCGAGCCACTAAGGACGTACATCGGCCACCCACTCCCAAGCCTTGTCATATAAATGATTGTGCTTCCATAGCACTATACTAGAGGAACATACTGGACTTAAAGAACCTTTATACTCCTACCAATGATATGAATAGTATTCTCCTAAACCGATGTAGATTATGGTAACTCGACCTCCTCAGGATAAAAAATTATATGAGTTTGAATTATAGTTGTGTACCTGAGATACGTGTAAGGCATTGATAATGGATTGGTACCTCTAAAGTAACTACAACTGATAGGCTTCCATCCTGACTCTACCCATAATAATGAACATCCTGACATATCATTGTGAAATATTACACTATCTCTGGATTCTCATATGTCTCTACCACTATGAAATTCACAAAAAGACCGGATCCCTATCCTTGAACTTTAGAGGCCATCTGTAGTGATTAGTGTAAGATTTCTATTGAGACTTTGTCATGGTTATCTACTTATGAATCCAATGGACCTCTTTAAAAGTATCCTACATGAGATGCAGTCCTCATAAATTTTCCTCTAACTAGCACAAGGGAGATCATCATGGCCTACTATACAAATCCTTTGAAGGTTTCATCTATATCATTTCCCAATAGTTGATATTGTAGGTGAACTTGACTAGGGGGGATATTTCTCTCCCAAGAGCCTAAGAAATCTAGGACACATGCCTGCATCATGTATAAAGGCACATACATAGTACGATTCAATTTTCCATCAATCTGAGGGTGGTATATTGTTCTCAAAAGCACTTGTGCACCCAAAGCCTCATACAATCTCTTCTAGAAGCAAGACATAAATGGTTATCCCAATCTGAAATGATAGTGTCTAGGGCCACATGAATTCATACTATCTCATGGATATACCACATACCAATCTCATCAACACTAATGGTATCATTAGTTGGTAGAAATTGGGAAACCTTTTTGAGCCTATAAATAACAAACCACAAAACATCACTACCTCAAGGAAACCTTGGTGAACCAATCATTAAATCATCCCAATATCATCGCATTCCCACTTAAGAATAGATAACCATTGTAAAATTCTGGTTGGTATTTGATGTTATGCCTTCACCTTCTAACAGGTGGAACACCACATAACAAAATCATCAACCCCATGCTTAATACCCATCCACTAGTACTGATAGAATAAGCCATGGTGTATCTTGGTGACTCCAGGATGCATTGCCTAATATAGGGCATGAAACTAATGCATCATCTCCTCACGTATGTCCACTATAACCCAAATGAAAGCATGGATAGGTAGGATTTCCTCCTCACCTACATTCCATCTAGGAGGTGGGTCCTCACCTACCACACTCTCCCATAAGAATAGGTCTTCTAAATATAATAGTTGTCTTATCCTCATTATATATAAAAGTGTATAGTCATAGTTGAAGATGATGGAAAATTCTTCCCCTGGCTGTCATGCACCTCCAAGTACATCTCATCGAACAAATCCATAAGCTACCACTCGCTATTGGTCTACTGCACTTCCAGTATCAGAGTCCTCTTACTCATTGCATTGACCACTTCATTGACTTTACCATGCATATAGACAATCTCAAAGGCAAAATACTATAGGTACTCCACCCAGCTTCATTGTCTCATATTCATAACATGTTGTCTAAATTTTAAATTGAGGCTTTTTTGATCATTTTACACCACAAAATGATCTCCTAGTAATTAATGTCTCCAACAACGCAATGTGTGAACAACTACAGCTAACTTGAGATCATGCATTGGATAATTCCTTGCTTGTTTCCTCAACTGCCATGACCCATATGCCACGATTCTATCCCCTTGAATTAGCACTACACCAATATTGATAATTGATTTATCAGAATACATAGTGTATCTCCATCCCTTTTTAAGAAGTATCAGGACTGGTGCTGAAGTCAATCTCCCTTTAATCTCTTGAAATGATGTCCTTCAGGTATCTAAACATATAAACTTCACACCCTTCCTAGTTAAGCATGTGAATGGAACTACTAAGTGTGAAAATTCATGTATGAAATTCTTGTAATATCTATCTAGCCCCATAAAACTCTAAATGTCAAAGAAATTCTTCGAATTCTCCTAGGAAACTACAGCTCTCACCTTCTTTGGGACCACTAATACTCTTGTATCAGAGATAATGGGACACATGAAGCAAATACAGTCTATCTATAAGTGGCACTTTGTGATCTTAGCATGTAATTGATGATCTATCAGTGCATCCAAAATGATCTCAAGATTTTTGGCATGGTCATATAGATTGTGAAAATACACCGAGATATTGTCCATGGAAACCACAAAAAATGTTCCCATATATGGATAGAAGACTCAATTCATCAACGACATGAAAAATGTTGATGTGTTCGTGATACCGAATGACATAACTAGATACTTATATAGACCATACCTGATACGAAATGCTATACAAAGTATGTATTTTTGTCAAACACATACCAAGTGATTTTTGGAACTCAAATCAATTTTTTAGGACACTCAATCTCTGAGAAGTTGATCAAACACATCATCAATCCACAGTAAAGGATATTGATTCTTAATTTTTAGTTGGTTCAACTTCTGGTAATCCTTGTATATCCTAATCATACCATCCTCTATTTTTAAAAAAATTATTGGTGAACCCCATAGAGAAGTACTTGGATGAATAAACTATTTTCCTCCAAATCCTCTAATTACCTATTGAGATCCTACAACTCCATCGTATCCATCCTGTAAGGAGGAATGGATATAGGTGTAACCCCTTGAACTAGATTCGTGGATAACTCAAACTCTCTCTCATGAGGTAAACTATAAAATTGATACGGGTACACATCTTTAAAACAATCTACCCCTAGAATAAATTTCTTCTAATTCACTCTCTAATCGTCTAGATACAAACTACTAATTTGGGTTTTCATCCCTTACAACCCATGATGTTCTAGTCCATATTGGATCAACTATACATCCCATTCACTCTTATGAGTCTAAGTTATACTCTATGGTGATGTGAAACTCACCATCTAGTGATAACATCCAACATAAGATAGATAATCTACTAGACATTACATCATGAGTATGAATTCAAAGCCTTTCATATTGAGAACATAAAGATCCCAAATGAAGTGAAACCTATCAACCTCAAGGGGAAACTCCCTACATTAGAATACATCCTTTGTTCTGATTCCCATTGGAGTGTCTAATGTCAAAATTCCTTCAGAAGATACTATAAAAAGACCAAGGATTTTCACCATAGGTGAAGATAAAAAACTATCTGATGCATCTATATCAAAAGAATATAAGGTAAAGTAGTAGATGAAAATAAGAACATACCTCTCATAGTAGAAGGTCTGGCACCCTGATCATTGGGGGTGGGATATAAATAAAATATATGGAATGTACTATAGCCCTATGACCCAACCTCACTGCTCAAAGTTGGCTCAATATGATGTCTCAGTGTAACTGGTGTCTGGATACCTCTTCCAAGACCACCACTACCTTGTCCTAAAAAATCGGTACTACTCCAACTCCCTACCTAAGGCTGGTTTGAGAAACTTTCTCCAGAACTTGGTGTCGGAGATGTCCCCATTACAATCACTACTATAGGAAAGGTCTTTCATAAATATAGAATGTGGCCCATCCTACCTCAATATAAGTACTCGACTGTTTTTTGGTCACACGGGTTCCTCATGTGGCCTCATCTTTCACACTAATGACATAGAACTGAGATACTATTAATCATAGACTGATTGGTACTCATCTCATGGGAAGCCTCAAAACGGTGCTTCTTACCACTGGAAGCTGAACCACTAGGTTGAGATACAACACCGCCCAGATATATGCCCCCATCTTCCAATTGGTTTTTCATTGTAATCAGAACCTGATTCACAATTTCAATAGAAATGTTCAATCTAAACATATTGACCTAAGATCTAATAGTATGTTGGAGACCTCCCTCGAAGCGTCTCAGTCTTGATATCTCGTCAGTAAAGTAAGTTGGCACAATGTTTTTCAACTCTATAAAACATTAAAAGTAATCCATAACCTTCATAGCACCCTGCTCCAGACACAAGAGATCACTAGGCCACTCTTCCTATAGATTCCAGGGGTATAAATAGTCATTGAACTTGTTTTGGAAACTTTCCCCAACGACATCCTATAGCCTGTGAGCCTGATTCAGAACATCCCACCAGTTCTTTGTTTCTCTAAAAAGAATGTAATTCACGATCTTCACACTCCTCTTATGATGTGTCTACATATGATAAATCATTTTAGGAACAGTCTATATCCACTTCTCTATAGCCTCAGTACCTCCATCCCCTAAAAACATGGGAGGATCCACTGGTAGACCATTCCCCACCACCTCTAGAGCATGGTTATCACCACCCTCATGGAGTACAACTGGAGGTTATCATGTTGGAATGCCTCTATAATCCTAAAAACATGCCTTAAAATAGAATAAAACAATTCAAAGCTCAAAAGCATAGGAATGGTCAAAACCCTCTTAAAACTAAGTAATAGCCCATAGCCTTATCCCAAATCTAGGACAATAAAAGTAATAGTCGCCAAAAACAAATTGAGACACAACCTCTTTCCCACTGAAAAGTTAGGTCTAAGTCAAGTCTATGTTTCCAAGTTCACATTTTACACTTTAATTCATGTAATAATAATTTTCATTATTCATTTATTCAAAAGGTTTAACCCATGGTTCACCAATTCCCAATCCATGAGGGCTCATAACACATCATTAACCAAAATTTGGAGCCCATATAATCCATACAATATCAAATTGACATTAAATATTTGAATCAAAAGGTGTGTCACTTTCCCTTCCATAAGGGTCCATACTCTATATGAAAATAATGATGGTGTCAATTTCTCAATAGACAGAACCAAATTTTTCATATAAGTAGGTAAAAAATCATCACGCCTATCCAAACAGCATGAAATAGGTAATGAATCCTTAGTGGCATAGAATAATGCATGGAATGGAATCTCTAACAAGTTCCTGAAAGGATGCATGAGATGTAATACCCTCATCACATTTGGTTTAAACAAAAAAAAGAACCCATATTCATATCAAATAATAACATCACAATTCAAGTGCATCACCCAATGGTGGAATCAAATAGATGGAAATAGTCAAATTCTAGAAAAGAGCAATTTAATTCAAGGAAATTTTATTTTTCCAATATTCATTGTAGATTCCCCCAGGAACAACTTATTACCAACCTTTATTAACTTCTTGCCACCATCAATTATATTCAAATAGTAAATCTGTCCAAAAAACACATCTAATAGAATTTTTTAACATCTCAAACTCAGATTACACTCAATAGTTCCCTGATCCCAGTTGGTCACTAGGCCTCAAGCGCATATCCCCAAACACTATAGGATTCTAACTCATAGTGAGGGACTAGGGTGTGTTCGTGGGGAGACTATACCCTCATTACCCAAGTGTACCATAGCATAAAATAAATAAAATTCAATAATTAGTGGAATCCTTATAATAACCAAATAATAATTAAGCAGCGAAAGACTAATATATAAATGATGCCATAAGTCATTTCATATAAAAAATGATGATAATTGTTATGTGTATAAGTAATCTGCCAAACAAAATCCATAGAAGTACCATAAAAAACACTTATCCTAAATACCCAATACCATAAAATGATATCTCGAAATTGAATCACAAACCTCATGTCGGTTACATGGTTCCATACTCCAAAGCATGGCACAAAATCAAGAATCGAACTATGGTTGCTTTCCCCGGTCCCTACCTTCATCCAAGTAGTCTGTTCGGGTACACAATAGAAACCCAAAAAGGGTGTGATAAAAAACCCCATTAGTTAACCTCTCAATCCTCTATACAATTCTATACTGTACAATATTAAAATCTATGCGGTGTTCATGTAAAGCAGGTGTGAAGAAAATAAATGTGCAGTTCTCATGGCATGTCCACTACTAAGAACTAACACCAATATAGCCTCTCAATGATCCCTACAATATATGGTAAATCTCCTCTAACCAGGAAGCTACAAACATTAAATAAATAACCAATATGTCCTTTTCATTCATCAAAACATGTCATCTCAACCATGGCCTTTCCGTACTACCAAAAGTGTCAAACTACCATGATCAAGTCATTCAACTAGGCATATCACTTATTCAATAGTCATACCATATAGACAAAGTGTTAGACCATGAAGGGATGGATCCAAGGTTTAGAAGGCCAGGGAATCCTCATCGATCCCCTCAACCATCTTGATGGAAACTTGGTTAGGCATTGGTTGGAGTCACAGTGGCTTTTTAACAGAACATGTCCTATGTGAGTCAAACAAAGTCATATCCAAGGGGTAGAAATGTGAAATTCATCCCAGGAAATCAAGAACCAAAGAGCATAATAAATCCAAGGAAACCACTACCACATTCAAGATCAAAGGATCATTATAAAAGGAATCTATTCATTCATTAACCATTTCACAATGTTTATCATTTCTCATCATATTTCATTTCATAATATATGAGTTTACACACTAATATAACTATTTCACAATCAATTTCATTTCATGATTATTCCCAATCATATACCACATTTTCCAAAATAAAACATTCAAGAAATTTAATTTCAATATAAACCATTTAATAACTAAACATCATGTTTTAACAAGATAAGGAGGCACAACATCTCCTAATCAAGAAAACCAATTCCCATTAATTATAATTAAGATTCCTCTAACTAGGTAAGCAAGAGAACAAATCACATGGATTTTTTAATAAGGAATAAAAAAAGTTAAATTCATATGGAACACCCCATGTGTAGTCTTATGTGGAAAAACCACCACCAATGTATCTCAAAGTAACCTAAGAGAATCCTTAACAGGTCCAAATACATCTAATTCAATTAACCAATTAAATTTCTGGGTCGTGCTGGAAAGTTTAGTGGGTGGGAAAATGGAAGATTTTTCTATAATGAACCAAAACCAAATGGAGAATTATAAACCACCTACTGAAACTCAGTACTAGGGTACTCAACCAGTATAAACTCCCGATCCCACTCATATCAGGAGAAAAATGAAGAATTGATGAAGAACCCAAAGTTAGGTCATTAGATTGCACCTAAATTATGAAACTAATATATAGAGGAATGAAGAACATCTAAAAGGGAATCAATTACTCACTGATGCAGATCCAACAAGGTGCATGAATTGGATATTGAATAGATAATTGGGTTCAAATCCAAGATTATTCACTCAAGGAGGCTCTAAAAACATGCCACTACTATGCATAAGAATATAATGTTAATTTTATGTTAAATTAGATTTTATTTAATTTAAAATTATAAAATTAACCCAAATTAAATTGTGTTGTATAGTTTGAGCACACAGTTTGAAAAACTGTGTGCCAACCATCCATGGTAAGATATAGAATAAGGTAACCCACATGGTTACCTCACACAGTTTGACTAACTATGTTGAAACTATGAAAAAACACACTGTCAAAATTATAGACATTAACGCACAGATGTGTGCCTCAAGTCACATGGTTTGGACTAACTGTGTGGCCTCCTCCTACCCTCTTCACATGCCTTTTATTTTTTATCATACCATGTGGGCTACATTCATGGATTGAACTAGCCATTCAACATGCCATTATCACCCCCAAAACATGGGTTTCAGGGTCCGTACAAGCCCCGAACACCATCTATACCATCAAAACTCAAATTTAATTCACATTAAGTCATATTTAATCATTAAAAAAGAAAAATAAGGGATTTGTACCTCATATGAAAACTCGGGTTCTTACTGTTTGAGACTTTTATGTGTATTTTTAAGAGTTTTCACAATATTTCTTTTAATAAGTTGTTTTTTAAATAATGTGTTTTTAATATTTTAATTTTTGTTTAAAGATGCAAGAAATTAGTTCCATATAATTTGAAAAAAAATAGTTAATTTTTTTTTTATTTTGAATTTTAGGTTCCATTATTTTTTGTTTTAATTCAAAATAAAGTCTAAATTGAAACAAAAGTGTATTTTGTCTGGTTAAGACATGTTTTACATAAATTTAAATAGACGTGAAACTATTTTAATGTGTTATGGACTTTAGATTGATAGAGGTTATGGGTAGAGACTCAAACCGTTCCATTGGGTATGTGTAACGTATCTTCTTCGATTAAAATATTTAGAATATATATAGTAATATTTTTTGATCCATCCACTGAGAAGATGCCAGATTTTCTACCCAGTGATCACAGAAATAATACAATAAAAATATTAAAGATATAATATATCATGTGTACAATATTTTCTTCAAATAGTGTAATAACTCCAAGACAAATACTCAGTTCGGATATCTAATACTACTGTTAAGTCTATAAAGTGGATTTACCTTACCCATGATATAACCATGGATCATGTTGGATGCTCAGGTTCAGAACGATTGTGGGTGGATTGATAAAATAATTAATTAATTGAATTAAATTTTTCATTAATTTCCATGACTTTTCACTCATCTTATAAATACCTGGTTATGGGGAACTCCCATAATTATCCACATATAATAGGATATTTTAGAATAACCATTTGTGGAATGTTCCTAAAGGATTATCGAATGAACAATATCGAATCAATGATTGGAAATCTATGTGCCAATTAGCACTTGTGGATCTCACCATCGATGATGACACAATATTTATCTTCATTAGCACTCAATCCAAACCTGAGGTAGGGTTTTTTAATAATTTATTTCCATGTATGATTTTCCCATGATGAACAGAAACCAAATAAACCAGTAGATTCATTTGAGGGTCTATCATGTTGAGGGTGTGGGTTTATTTACCAAGGATTTGGAGAAATTGTAATTATTATTTACCATGATCTAAAATCATCATTTTAATGGAAATAAATTGTGACCAACCCAAAAAAAATATTAGGTTCATTCCTTGTTTTTTTGGCTTGTGTATTTCTCCCTCGTTTCTTCACAGGTTCATCACTAGTAATTTGTTTGGCTCACGGTCTGATGAATATTGAGTAATAAATATTTTTTACATTATTTGGAGCAAAAGATCAATACCATAGGTGTGAGTTATTCATAAAGGGTATGATTAAGGTGTGTAAATGATAGTGGATGACGGGAAATGAATCTGAATTGTATCAGGGATTCCCAGTTCCTGATTTGGTGTATGGTGATAGCATGGTGCAACAATAGTCTTTATTCGAGGAGATTGAAGGAATAATTATTGTGAAATAGAATTAAAAGGGTTGGAAGACTCTATATCTTGGTTCTCTAGAAAGATAGATGGTTGTATTTTAAGTTCAAATGGAAAAATCAGAAGATGTTTTAAGAAGCCATGGGTTTCAAGAAAATTATACATCACACAGTGTGTAACCTGAATAAAACACATTGTGTAGGGCCTTGGATATAGATATAGTGTTTAATTATAAATAAGAATATCACAAATTATGTGAAGCATGTTACATTATATGTAACCTAGTTCTAGAAGCTGAGAATGTACCCTAGGGGTACATGGGCATGACCCGACCAGACACACGGGCACAAGAAAAACACATTTGTATGTCCATATACTCAAACATGGATAGAGGACCCCCAAATTCCCAATAAATCAAGAATATGAATATGGAATTTTCACATATATAGGTACATGGGTATGGACCAATGTACATGGGTTGACCTAGGGAAACTGATACATGATGTATTTTGAAACAACACACCTTGTACTTTTTCTAAGCCAATGTGAGGCCTTCCACGTCTTCAGTATAGACTATGTTTAGTTTAGATTCATCATTTAGTTCATCCTTATGATGGTATAGTGCATCATTATACCCTTGGTATAAGATCGTGATCCCCTCTACAGGTTTTGTTTTAGATAGAGTGGATGGTATACCTCTATGAGGCCTGGTTTGGGAATCCTCTATCATATCATTCAATGGTAGGGTTCATGGTATCGGTGTAACTGCCATGCATAGGGAATCAATCACCAATATAGATGGTAGATTATGTTGGGTTTTTGGAATCCCCTATTATTCATGGGTGTGATCCCTTATCTATGTCTTGGGAATATTAGAGATCTGGTGAGTACTTATTTGGTGAGACATGGTGATCATGAACTCTCAGAAGAATTATAGTAGTGAAGTCATGGCTCATGGGGTGGATTTATCTAGATGAGTGTTACCTTTAATCCACCAATAGAAATCATGTGGATAAAAGTATGGTTGAGACCACTTGAGAATTAGTATCTTTAATGAGTATATATGGGTTTCTTTATTCATTATTTTTATTTTACATATCATGAACGACATACCTGTATATTGATGAGATGAATTCTCTTGATTTTTTTTGTTTAGTGATTTTTGGGTGTCCTACTATGTATTTTTTTACTCACTCCTTCATTGTCTCTTCCCACACATATCGTGAATTATGTATATAATAGTCCTTTTGATTGAGTCTTGGGAGGATTGGGAGTAGGAGAAGCTTCTTTTGGGGCTATAAAAACCATGGTTCTTACCATAGTTATATTTGACCACAATCCCCTTCTTTTGAGAAATTTTGACAATTTTTCTATTTTAAGTGAGATTATATTTATCACTTTATTATTTTTATACTATGTGGTATTATAATGGTTTAATTTATGTGTATTCATACAATGGTATTGGTGGTATTGTTTTACTTCTTAATATTTTATAAGATTAAATATTTTTGTGGGTACATATAGGTACTTAGGATAATTCTTATAATTCGTGGGATATGCCTATTCAACAGTAGTCATAAAACCCAAGCCTATTAGAGGTGGTATTGAGGTTTTTACACTTTTCTTACTACCATATTTTCCAAAACTTGGTGTGTTAGGTCATGATAGGGTGGTATCAAATCCAGTCAGTTCTATATTTGGACTGGAGTATCGAGTTTTTGTCCATCTATAAGGTTTGGTTTGGGATTTATGGAAGTAGTATTAATATGTTTAGAGTTTGGATTTCAGTCCCGGGTTTTTAGTGTTAGTGTGGAAGATAATGTATCTATTCACTAGGACTCTTATTACCTACTCGCTACATCAGTATGTATATGAACTAGTTGTAGGGAAAACATTTTTACATGCATCACACAGGAATGAATTATTGTTTTCATTTCCTTCTTATGTAATCTCACCAAATATAATCATTGACCATGGTGCATATCTTCTCTTTTAGGATTACTCCATAAAGTTATTTATCTGGGATTACACTACATCATCATGAAAATGGTCTACATAGTGATCATCCTTAATTACAAATGGATGGACATGGGGGGGTACCTCTGTGTGTTTATCTTATTTTACCACCAATAATTGAGTAAAATATTTTTCAATCAATTATGACCAAGGATATGTATTAGCTATGTAAAATTCATGAGCATTAGAGATAAAAACCTATTAGGTTTAGGGGCGAACCAGACACCCCATCATTTGAGGAATATCTTGTGTCAGTGACCCATGTTTTCCACCTTTTTTAAAAACCTATATATTATATGGTTGTCTCTGTAGTGAGTCTTCTCCAGTGCTCCATTGGGTGATGGAGGAGTATGGTGACTCAGTCACATGATAAGATAGCTCTTTACTAATCATACATAAAACTTTTATTCAAGGAAGAGATGTATCCATCCATTCCGGGATCAATAAACTTCTTGGAGCTTATAAATTTACATATTGGATGTTTGATCATGGTATAGTATTTGATAAGGTTCAATTCTGTGGGTAGCAAGGTGAGCGATGGGGTGGCTCGGCGGGCCACGGGGCGGGGCGGCGCAGCGAGGCCGAGGGGCGGCGCGGCGAGGCAACAGCTAGTGGAGCACGACAGGGCACGGAGTCCGCAAGAAGCAGAGCGTCGGGGTCTTGGAGGCGGCGAGTGGTGGAGCTGCGGGTGGTGGGGCCATGGGTGGAGGTGGATGTGAGGCGGCGTCGTTGCCTTCATTGCCTTCGTCGCGGTTCAGAGCCATGGGTGGAATTGGTCGCGGGGTGGTGTCATTGCCTTCATCTCCTTTATCATGTTTGATATCCATCCTCCTTTTTCGCGAATAACACAAGAATTATCCTATGAAATTTGGAGAGGACGGGCCATGTTTGTTTGGCCCGCACTCTCTGCATTAGAGTAGTAGCAAGCAGCTATAATACTTGAATCACAATAATATCAAGAACGAGTAAGGGAAATAATTCAAACACCCTCCCTACCTCATTCGTTTGTTATCGTCGATGAGGAGGGAAAGAAGACTGTTGATTGAAGATTTCCCGCATTGGGGGATGTCCCGAAGAAGATGTCGATGTCCTACGTCAGTGTTCTTCATTGAAGGAGTGTTTTTCATGGAAGAAGTTCTTCGGGGAATAAGTTCATAGTTGGAGAAAGCGATCTTCCAAGAGCTCTCCCCTTTGCCAATACTTTCCCCAAAAATACAAAATAACCAACTGTTATGTTTCCCCAATTTTAATTTTTGGCACAATTTCAAATTAAATTAATTAATTACATAGTGGTTGGCATAATAAATTAAAGGGGGTGGCACCATTAAAGTGAGGAAAGTTTAAGAGGCTTCCCCACACTTAAGAGGGAGTTCAAGGGGTTTTAGCCTAGGGTGGTCCCCACCACAATAACCTCTCATGGGAGGTTAGTTCAGGTGGTCCACACGACCATAACCTCTCATGGAAGGTTTAGTTCATGTCGTCCCCACCTATAAAACATCCACAAGGAGTTTAAAATAAAAATAAAAATAAAAGCTACACAATTTTTTTTATTTTATTGTTTCATGAATATTTGAAAAGATAACTTCCACCCTCGACCTACTGTGATCTAGGTGAAGGCTTAAGCGAATATTGGTGCTACGAGTTCAATGGTTCTCTCGGAATTCAATTTTGAGAACCGGTTCAAAAGATAGAAAATATCACTCGTATGTTTATTGAACATACCTGAAATAAATTTCAGAATTTTATTCCAGACACTTTGGGCCTCAAAATCATGTGCTGTTAATTTTTACGGACTCATAAAAATCCCAAATATTTTAAAAAAATACATGGAAATTATGGGTCTTTACAGGTTAGTTTTTTGTAATCTCACATTTTATATCTATGAGATACATGACATATTCACCACTCATTTATTTTTTGTGGTCTATATAATCCCATATTAATTGTTATATATTTAATTTCATTTAATTATTGATATTAAAATATTCAATTGGTTCATTTCTTACATATATCTCATGATTCAAATGTTACTCAAGCAGGATGGGGATTTCTAGTCTCACTTTTGTTTCTGCCAGAATTTTTCATATAGAAACCCTCATTTCTTTTGTGAGTGGTATATAATAACCATTAATGTATTATAATAACCTTATCTTTAAATATATGGGTATTTACATAACCATTTTAGGATCTCTCTTTCAAGGGGTTTACAGTTCAAAAGTTACCAAATTGGTAAGGTAAATTTTTTCTTAGTTTTCATTCTTTTAAACACTTGTTATGTCAGACACACATATTCTTTTACAAGGTGTATATACTAAATATTGACATTTTATATCATGAATATCATTATTTTATTGATATTTTAAGATTTATGTAATTTTATTATTTAATTGGAATTAGGATTCAAAGTTACTAAAGTGGTAAGAGTTTATTTCCACAATCTCATCATTTATCGTGATTTTTTATGATTATTCATCCATTGATGAAATTTTATGATCCAACTCTCAATAATCCTCATGAATTTACCTATCCATTTATTATACATGAAATATTCAAGTAATGGTACACTTTTTTCACTTTTTGATACTTAAGATTATTATGAAAATGTTTTAAAGAAAATCCAACTTTATTTCACTATTCAATTGAAAATTTGTGATCTTCCAAAAACATGTTTTCTAAAAATGTTTTTAAAAATTATCTAATATTCTATTATGATTTATAAAAGACTTATTTACCCATGTTTTAATTTTTTTACAAAATGGTTTTAAAAGAAATCTTCTTATTGATTTTCGATCAAGGAACTTTTCTAAGCATTCTACGATGCGAAAAAATAATGCTAGGAATGTATGGATTTATCTGCCATAATGACTATAATTTCATTTAATATACCTTTTTAAGATTAAAATATTATTTATAATGACAATATTTCTCCAAATATTATGAAATTCATTGTTTTTAATGTTTTTATCAAATAAAATATTTTTCAGAAATATTTTATGTTCAATAAATGTTTTAAATGATTTAAAAATATTTTTGTATATGTTTTCAAAAAGGTTATTTTAAAGGAAAATTATTTCAATGTTTTAAAATATTATTTTATTATTTTTATAATCTATTTTAAAATAAAAAGTGTTTTAACTATTTTTTATGTTTTAAATTTGGATTTTCAAATGTCTTGTTATTTACCTTAAAAAATTCTCTAGATGATCATTCAAAATCCTTCTTCATTTGAGATGATATAATTTGAAATATTTTATGACATACTAGGGATTTTAACCAATGATGCCATTATTATTATTTCTTTGAATGTTTTATGATAAATTTGAAAAGTTTTTTCGAAACTCATTTCTTCTCTATGATTTATACCATGATAAAATGCATATGAAACCCACTTCTTTTTATGGGTTATTATATAATTTTTATACCTTTAAATTTTTTACAGATTATGATATGATTAAACTTTTATGATACACATTTAAATTCATGGGTAATGATATGATGATTATTAAACACTTCACTTTTTAGGGGTAATGATATGATGAGTGTTTTATTATCTTGGGCCACATGTATGAATGATTTCATTATGAGATAGGTGGGACCTATATATCCCTCCAATGAATTATAAAAATATTTATACAACCTGAAAAATACATGGTTGGAATAGGTAGTGAACTCGATTTAGTAAAGGAACTTTTCTACTAAGATGGTCTTATGAGTGAACCTTGACTACTAAGATGTTCTTGTGAGTGAACCTTGAATACTAGGATAGTTTGGGGTGTGAAACCATCCCACTGCAAGGAAATGGATTCAACTAGATATATTGGTCAATCCTTCCAATTATTTTTATCCCCCATGAAGTTCCCTGATAGGTTTTGGAAATAATCATTGACTTATAGGGAATGATTTTATATGTTTATATGTGTGCCACAAATTCGATGTCTTGTTACTCTATTATGACCTCATGGATTATTCCCTTAATTACTTTATGATTCATGTCTTGTAAACTTCCAATATTTATGTAGTCAATAATGTATATGATAATTTATATGTAGGTTGTGATATTCATATGTAATTCTCATGTTCTCATACCCTTATGCACATGATTATGCTTACATATCTCTTTGGTAAACCTAACAGGGGATCTTAGCTAGACCATTTCTTATGTTTCATTTCCTAGGGTTAAGAATAATGCTCTTCAATAAGAGTACTAAAGGGTAATATCTTTACAAGGTATGTTTAAGATCTTTCACCAAATTTGAAGAATGTGTTCCAAGTTTCCAATGACGAAAAACTATTTCAGTCCTCATGAATGTACTTTTGTAATGTGATGAGTATTCATCTAAAATGATGTAATATACATGTATGTTAATTCTGGGTCCATATAGTTGTCCTTAAATGGAAGTATTAGTCAAACATTGGAAACTAGGATGATAAACCTTTTTTGCTATCCCTAGGTGTCTTTATAAGGAAATGTCTAGGGATTTCAATAAGGATAAGCCAATGGTGTCATATATTTAAAAAAAGGAATCATAATTTTTGAATATCATAAGTGATTTATTATGATTATGTGGTTTTCCAATATGATATGCACTTATAACAATATTCTTTCTATTTTATTCAATTTTGAAAACTAGAAGGAACTGGTTAATAATGAATGTGATGGAAAAAATTTGGATGAGCGGTCAAATGGAATGATCATTGGAGTTAAGGATGTTGTGATCATTCCTAGATAGTTTTCACAGAACATGATTAATAGAATGTACCTTAACCAACTCTCAGACTCACAAAAGAATTAAAGAAAGGATTTCACTGAGAGTTTATATAATGGAAACCATGGAAGATACAAGATTTAGTTTCCTTTATGTCAATAATGTGGAAATAAGCACTCAAGTGAATTTATTAGAGGAACAAGAATATGTTTTGACTATATAAAAGAATAATAATCAAGTAACTTCATAAGGAAAATAAATAATTTTGTTGTCATAATTAATTTTAATAATGTCCTCCCTAATATTTACTCAACATTTCATTGCTTTAAATGTGGAATAAATGGAATTATGGTAATATACTTCCTAAGTCTAAATCCTTGGAAGAGAATAAAAAAGGTGGTACGAGTACTAGTTATATCGATGTTGATGATGAGACTACATGTCAAATGTTAAAGGAAGGAGGTATTAAATAATATGTTAAGGTATACTTGTTAATGGATTTTGGATGAAGTTGAATAATCAAAGTGTTTATGTAATTGGATTCAAGAATTTTGAATTGTGAAATATATAAGGATTGTTCCATTTGTATTTTCTACTAAGTATTTATAAGAATATGTTAAATGGTTCTGATGGACTAGAAAATTGATTTAATAGCATGGTGATATTAATGGGGAATAAAATATGAAGGGAAAGATAACCCTTAATATGTTCTTATTGTTAATATAATGATGATTGAATAATGATATGTTGGATATGAATAAGTTAATTGGATAGTACTAATTACCTTGGAACTGATTAATGATTTGTTAAAAAAGTATTTTATGATATCCTGGAAAGATTTTATGAAATTTTTGGATATAAAGAATATATCCAATAATATTTGGAATAATAAGTAATCCATTTATTCAAAAAGGATTTATGGTAATTTATAGGTTTCAAAATAATTCATGGTGAAGGTATTAACATGTTTGGTATGTGACAAACAATAGATACATTATGATATGTGGGGAATCAATGCTAACCTATTTTTAAAAAATTTAATGACCTTATTTCTAAAGTTTTATAGTTCCAACATTCAGAAGGGTTTTAAGGTTAACTATTTATCAAATGTTTTATGTGAACATTATGATGAGGTTTTAGAGATTAAAACATTATATCATCATATGAGGATTTATGTATATTAGATAACTTGTGAAAACCTCTTTTTACTATTAAATATATATTGAATGACCTATCATTAAATTTATAGATCTCATGATCTTCTTATTCTTCAGGAATGAAAAATTGACCTTCATTTCAAAGAATGAGAAATGAAGCGGAAATTGATCAAGTCACAATAAAGTTTGAGGTTTTCCTAAAATCATGTAACTATATGTTCTCATGAAAATTCTTCATCATTAAAAAAATGGTTCCTAAAATAAAATTTCACCTTAGAATCGTCAGTTTTGATTATATAAATGACCTTTTTCAAACCTCTTTGGGTTACAGATTTTTGATCATCAACTTTCCCCTAACAATATTATTTATCACCCCATTATAACTTGATAGTTTATTCCTCTACCATGTCCATTATTTCACATTACAACTATGTTCTCATATATAGAGACCTAGTTATGAGTTAATTTGGGCAACCTTTAGGTTTTTGACATTCTTATTTTAAAGGATGTTTTTTTATTAATTTTTATGATGTGGGTTCCATGAAAGGGACTTTCAAGTATTAATCCTTTGATAACCGAGATGAATTTCAAAGGAAAAATTCATTTAAAAGTTGTATAATGTAAAACCCTAAGATTTTGTGAAATATATTTTTCGAATTAAAGTAATTTTTTGATATTTTTCTTTTCCCACAACACTAAATATATCATTTTCTATGAAAAAAAACTAAGTTTGTATTTCATTATACACAACACCAAGTTAATCTTGAACTACATGTAACAATTATATTAGCTTTTGGTATACAAAAAATTATGTTTTTCAATTTTTACACACAATACAATTCTCTTTTGATAGCTTGTGTTATAGGCAAGATCTAGTTTTATAAAACTACAAAGTACAATTAATATTATTATTATAAGATTATTATAATTATCACCTACCCATTAGAATGAAATATATGAATGGGATTAACTAAATTATGAAACTATGGTTTAAAATGTTTATAAAATTAATTCTTTGGTTATTAATTTATTACAAATTAAAATAAAATTCAATTGAATATAAAGGATGTATATTTTATGAAAATTTATTTTTATGCCCAAAAAGGGATTTTACATTAATAAATTAAATTAATCACCATTGGTGAGATATAATAATGAAATTTATATATCATAAATTCAACAAAAAATTTTACAAATAATATTATAAGTTTTATATGTTTAAAATAAAAACAAATCCATCTTTAGGCATAAAAGGCTATATATTTTTTTTCTAAAAGGCTATTTTCTGCCTTTTCATGGAAGACTTGTTTCAAAACTATTTTTTGGAAATTTTATAATTTTTATTTAAAAAATAAACTTAATTTTTTAAAAAATAATATAAAATTTTACTTTGGTTGAATTTTTGGTATTTTTTAGAGAAGTTTGATTTTTGATGAATTGTGAAAAAAACTAAATTTTAATTGAAAACTACATTTTTATCAAACATATTTATGTAATTAAATTATATTTTACATTATTTTTAAAGTATGTTTATATATATTATATATATATTAATACATTTTAGGTCATTATAATCTATTTTACAATGAAATTAGATATAAAAAAATTTCAAACATTTGAACATTTTCACATTGAAAACTCGTTGTCTCGTCCTGTCTGTGGGGTTAATTTTAAATTAATTTATGCCACTTCCATTTTTAGAATTTTGAAAAATTGATTCATAATTTTTAATTATAAAAATTTATAATTTATATTAAAGTAAACATAGTTTTTTTCAAAAAATATTAGTGAAATAAATTAAAATTAATTACAATGATTAAGGTAAAACGAGTATACTTAGTTGTTAAAATTTAACATAAGGTGAAAATAACCTAAAAACATTTATAAAATAAATTTTATAGACATATTTATACCATATAAACACTTTTATCATAAATTTAAAATTATTTGATACGCATGATGTAAGGGAGACCTCTCAATAGTGTTTATCCTTTTATATTTACAAGAATGTCACTCCTCCTCCACTATAAAAAATGGCACTCACCCCCTCACGTATTCACATATATAAATTCCATTGAATCGTAAAAAACCTACCCAAATAATCTCCCAAGTTTTCTTCACTCATCCTACAATCCGAACTCAGGGAATAAATTCAACCAAAAAATCTCATTGGTGCAAACCAAAAATAGTTTCCCATAGAATAGGTAGCATCCTTCAAAAAGTAATTTTGTTTTATTTATTTCTCAAAACAATATATTATTATTAATAAATGATTATATAATAAAATAATTATATTAAATATACTTATATGTTGTTATTTTATGGTTATTACCTATACTCATAGAAACTTCCTTCAAATGGGATACACAATCATCATTTTTTATACAGCGGACTACTGCCTCGTGAACTAATGTCATTTTTTCCATTTCCACCTCTCAAGGTTGGTAATAATGACGTAATTGATGTTTTTATATTCAATATATGATATTTATGATTTATTTATTATTTGAAAATTATTGTATTAAATATACCTTCATACTTTCGATCTTTTGAGAAAAAGATAACATAGTTTGTGGATGTGTAGACTATCGTCACCTCAAAGCAATGTGATTCGTTCATGATTTAAATGGAATGTATTAAGTTTGGTTATAATAAAAATATGTGATATAAATGAAATAATAATTCAAATTTAATGATAATATATATATATATCATTTACTTCTCTTCATTATTTTAATAGTCCATGAAAATGGAAATAATGTTTATCCATAAGTACAGCCTACCATCTCCATGAACGGTTTCTTTCATTTATGATTTATATATGTTATAGATTAATGTAAATACATATATAATGAATATATATGATATTTATATCATTTTTCAAATTATTTTAATTATTAAATTATTATCTATATAATACGATTATGAATACCAAGTAGAAAAATATACGAAAAACAATAGAGTCATTACCCGAAACGTAAATTAAACCAGAATTTTTTAATAAATGGGTATTATAAAGTCAAAATAAAATATTATATGCTATTGAATATAATAATATGGTTCTATGGTATATTTCTAATAAACTTATATTTCTTATATATGAATTTTGAAGGTGTTTGAAGATAGTCATGACTTGAGGTAATGGTTTTCTCATCTCACTTTTTATATCTATGAGATAAATTCCATATTCACCTCTTGTTTATTTTGAGTAATGTATATACATACATATTATATTTTATATTATGATTTTAATTTATTTAATGGTATTAAAATTTTCAATTTATTTTATTCTTACATATATCTCACTATTCAAAAGTTACTCAAGTAGAAAGGGGATTTATAGTCTCACTTTTATTTCTGTGAGACTTATTCTATAATCACCACATATTTCGTTTTTGTGGTGTATATACTTACCAAGAATTTATTATATAATAATTATCCTTAAATTTATGGGTATTTAAATATCTATTATATAACCTACCTTTAACGGGGTTTATGGTTCAAATTTTACCAAATCAGTAAGGTAAAGTTTGTCATAATTTTTCATCTTTGAGACACATGTTATGTAATGCACCAATATTATTTTACACAATGTATATACTACCAATTTCCCTTTTTTATCATGAAGTTAATTATTTTCGTTATATTTTAAAATTTATTTAATTTTATTATTTCCTTGTTATTCGGATTCAAAGATACTAAAGTGGTAAGAGTTTATTTCTCAAATCTCATTGTTTATCCGGATTGTTTAAGATTATACGTCCATTGATGAAATCTTATGATCCATATATAAACATTATAATGAATTTTATTATTATATTTTTCTTTATTATATATTCAAGTAATGGTACCATTTTCCCACTCTTTTTTACTTAATATAATTAAGAAAAAGTTTTAATGAAAATATGACTTTATTTCTCTTTCGGTCAGATATTTGTGTTCATAAAAATTGATTTTTGTAAAAATGTTACAAAAAATGATATAATATTCTCCCATGATTTTTAAAAGATATATTTACCTATGTTTTACATTTTCAAATGGTTTTAAATAGATTCTTCTTTTCATTATCTGATCAAGGAACATTTCTAATTTTTTTACGGAGAAAAAAATGAATATTAGGCTTGTACAGATTTATCCATCGTCATGACTATCATTTTATTGAAGCTTCATTTTTATTTTTAAAATGTTATCTTTGAAGAAAATATTTTACCTAATATTATATAAATTCGTTTGTTTCAATGTTCTTTTTAAAATGAATGTATTTAAAAAATATTTTGTGTTTATTAAATTTTAAAAATGATTTCCGAATATTCTTTTATATATTTACAAAGATATTTTCAAACAAAAAGGTTTTCAAACACATATGAAAACTATATCCTTTCATGGGTTATTCTATTATTATAAAAACTTATTCTTTTCCATAGGTTATGATGTGTTTAAATTTTTATGATACCCGTTTCATTTCAATGGTTAGGATATGATGTTTATGAAACTAATCTCTTTTTATGGGTTATGATATAATGAATGTTTTATTATCTTGTGGGAAATGTGTGTATGATTTCATTATAAGAAATCTGGGACCTATATATCCATCAAATTCATTGGTTAAATATTTATATCTCATGAGATTGACATAGTTGGAATATGGATTGAGCTCAGTTCAATAAAGGACCATGTTTGCTAAATTTTTTTTGGAGTGAAACTTGATAACTAGTATTTTCTTTGGAGTGAACCATGACTACTTAGATGGTTTGGGGGGTGAACCCATCCCACTATATGGAATGTTTTTTGACTTGGGATGGTGGTGTGTCCAATCCAATAAGTGTTTCCCCCATGAAGTTCCCGGGTATGTTTTGGAAATAAGCCTTAACTTATAGTGAATGATTTTATACGCTTATGTGTATACCACAAATTCTATGTTGTATTCCTATGTTATGATCTCAGGGATTATGGTCTTCATTCCCTTCTGATTCATTTCTTCTAAACATCCAATATTTATGTTATGACTCATGTATATGATCCACAATATGTAGGGTATGATCTTAAAATGGTATTCTCATGTTCCCATGCACTTAGGATCATGATTATTCTTATATATCTCTATGTTTACCCTTACTGAGAATTTGAGCTCACTCCTTTCTTATGTTTCCTTTCCATAAGGTATGAAGAAATGTTTTATGTAAGAGTACTAAAGGGGAATATATTTACAATATATGTTGAAGATCTTTTACCAAATTAGAAGAATGTGTTACATGTTTACAAAGACTCTAAACTATTACGGTTCTTGGGTATATAATTTTTTAATGTGTGGAATATTCATCTAAAATAATGTAATATCATTCTATATTAATCTTGTGTCTCTATAAAGTGTCTCAAGTATATATTATCTTAATATGATATTTATTTGATACAGATTAAATGGTAGTAATTCATCCAAGATTGTGACTTTGTGTTAGCCTATACTTCTAGGTAGGGGGAGGTGGTGGTAGATTCCTTAAATAGGAGATATTTCACACAGATGTTTATTGAGGTGTTGGAGTAATTAGGCTAATTTTAGTTATCCTTAGTGTATGAGTATGGTTCATTATATCTACAGGAAATAGTTTTTACCCCACTACATGTACAACATGTTTAGGAGGCCCAACATATAGATATCGATTGTGAGACCTTTCATGTATACATATCCACCGGATGTTATCCTAATTGATTTTCTGATGGTGAGAAGCATGTCACCCTATTTAGAAGATATATGTTCATCCCAGTGACATTTTGTGAGGAGGTTCTGAATAAGTTTTATGAATCCCCATTAATGTTACATATAGGTGTCATGAATATGTATCAGGGGTATCAGAGTGAGTTTTGGTGGATAAGGATGAAGAAGAATGTAGTGTATTTTGTCTCTCGGTGCCTCACTTGTCAGCATGTGAAGGCTAAACACCATGTTCTAGTAGGTTCAACTCAACCCTGTGAGGTTATAGAGTGAAATTTTGATGGTCTATATATATATTTCATGATAGATATACAATGTATGTATAAAAAATGATTTCACATGGGTGATCATAGAAAAACTCATCATGTCATCCCACTTCTTAGCTATCTGAGAGTAGAGTACAGTAGAGATCGTGGGATGAATTTACAGGTAAGAGATATTCTAACCCCATGAAGTTCCCTTGAAAATATTTTTATAGTGTTATAATCACTTCACATCCAGATTATGGATAGTATATCAAGAGGCCTTGAGGTCTCAATTTCATTTGTGCAATTTATTTACCCTCAGACAGATGATCAGACTGAGCGGACCATTCTGGTTCTAGAGGACATATTGTACACTTTCTTATTATACATTGCCATATTTGGTAGGACCTCATATAATATGTGGTGTATTAATATAAAAATATGTATCATTCTACCATTTTTATGGCATCATTAGTGTATTTATACAAGTGACCCTATAAACCACCAATATGTTTGACTGATCTAGGTGACTCAGTACTCATTGGCCCAGAGATTGTGTGATCAATGAAAAAGTGGGTGCAGATCATCTAGGAGAAGATGAAGACTTACCAGATTCTCCATAAGTCTTATGTAAACTAATTAAATAGGCCTTTATAGTTTTAGTTTGGGGACCATGTGTTTTTGAGGGTCTTACCTAGATGTGGATTATGGATATTTGGTATGTGAGGTAAGTTATCTTCGAGATTCATTATTCCTTTACCGATATTGTATAAGGACCATGAGGTGGTGTACTGCTTCTCCATACCACCATAGTTAGAAAAAATACATGACATATTTTATGTGTTGTAAATGAGTTTCTACAAGAAATAATCATTACATATTATTGAATAGGGTTATTTGGATATCCAAGATGGATCTACCTTTATAGAGTACCATATGGAGATCAAGGATCGACACGATAAGATTCTATATGGGTGAAAAATTCCTTGGTTCATGTACGGTGGAAGTATGGGAATCTTATTGAGTGCACCAGGGAGAGGGAGACCCATATACAAGCTCAATACCCACACCTTTCTTAGTAGTATTATTTTTTCTTTTTGGGATGAAAATCCCTAAGGTGGGGAGCATTTATCATATCTATTTTTTCCATGGAAATATTTTCAATATATCTAATAATATTTTCAAAAATAATCACAGAGACTTTGAGAGATAATAAGGCCCACTAAGCCTAAAAATGAAATAATAAAAATATAAAATATATATTACATCACTCATTCTCATTTTTCTTAAAATAGTGGAATATTTCTTGAACAATGACTCAAATGGGAAATTTGATACTATCATTGTGTCTGGAATGTGGTTTTTACCCTATGTGTGACCAAACCTCGGAGTTTTTTTAATGCTTGGGTTGAGTATGGTCATGGGTAGATTAACAAAAAAATTAATTAAATTAAATTAATTTAATATGTTTGTTAATTTTCCATGACCTATCCCTGTTCATATAAATACTCGATTATGGTAAAATACTAGGGTTATCTTTATAAACATAGATATTTTATAAGAGTAACTAGAAGAATTATATTATAGTATTCTTGAATGAATAATTCCAGATCAAGGATTGTTGAGCGGTGTGCCAACTAGAGCTAGTGAATGTCCCCAACAAAAATGACACAGGACCATTTTTCATTAGATATCGATCCTAATTGTAGTTAGGTAATTGTTTATATGATTTTATTTACCTTTTTAATTTTCCCATGAAAAAAAATAAACCAAAACATTGAATTTTAGGTTATTTATTATGTGGCTATAGTTTTATTTACATAGTATTTTTGAAAATTGTTATTGTTTTTACCATTATCTTCATTCATCATTTTAATAAAGAATAATTGGATAAAACCTGAATAATGACCAAGTTTCATTCCTTATTTTTTGATTTGTGCATTTCTCCCTCATTTATATATATATTCATCATTGGTAATTTATTTAGGCAATGACTTAATGAATAATATTTACCTGATCATTATAGACCATTCACTAGAAAATGCATAGAGGTACTATGGGTTCAAGTTCATGATCAAGGGTACGATTGAGGTGAGATGATAGTGGTGTAAGTACAGGGGTGGATCTAGATCGGTTCTTGGATTCATGCTTCTTGGTTTTGTGTGTGGTGACTACACTGTGCGATGACCATCATTTTTCTAGTGGATTGAAGGATAGATTTTGACAAGTGGTGATGATGAGGGTCAGATTTCCCCAAATCCATGATATTTAAAAAGATAAATGGTTGGATTGGTGATGGAGGTGGGGAAATCAGAATACACATGAAGGGACCATGGTATTCTAGTAAATCCCATGTTACACGGCATATACCTCGAAGAACACACATTGTATGGGTCTATGTCTAAGGTGATAGGGTTTATATGGAATAAAAAATCACACACCATGAAACATGTGTCATAAAACAAGTGATCTGGTGCTGGAGACTCATTGTGTACCCCAGGGGTACATGGGCATAGACACCACCATACACATAGTCATGGGTAGAATAAATACGCACAATTGTGTACTAAGACATGACCATTTGTTCCAAACATATCCAGGTACATGGTCATGGCTAGAGTACATGGGAATGTTTATAGGTACATAATAATGGCCCATTGTGCATGGGAATACCAGGGGTAGATGAGACATTCCATGTACATATAGTACACTCCATGAAATTTTTAGAGGGAAGTGTGAGTCCATCTTCCACTTAAGTATAGAAAAAGTTCAATTGAGTGTGATCCATTAATCCATATATATGAGGATACAGTGTGTAATTACATCTTCATTATAGGATTTTGATTCCCACTATAGGATCTATTTTGGATAGATTATGTGGTATCCCACCATGATTCCTGGGATGTGAATCCTCTATCATATATTTCTTATGTGGGGTTTGCGGTATCAGTGTGACCATCATGAATAGGGAATAAATCCCTTATCTACCCAGTTTATCCAATTGGTTTTTTGGAGTCCCACATTGGTATTGGGTGTGATCCCTTATCTGTTTTTTGGGGTATTAATATTCTTATAGAGTAATTATTAAGAGATACCTAATGATAATGACCTCTTGGAAGAATGATCGTAGTGACAACATGGATCATGTACAGGATTCTCCGAGAAAAGTTTTGCCTTGAATCCACCAATAGAATTCAATGGATGGTATTATAGTTGAAACCTTCTAAGACATGGAGTCTATTATGAGTATATCTTGGATTCTTTTTTTATTATCATTGTGTCTCATATCTTTATTTACATACATATATATTTATCAGATGACTACTCTTTATGTTTAATGTTTAGTGATTTCAAGATATCCTACTAGGTATAATTATACTCACCCATGAATGGGTTCTTCTTGAACATGTCATGTCTTATTCAAACGATATGTCTTTTGATGGAGTCCTATGAGGATCAGGAGTATGTGAAGCTTAGTTTTAGTCTATAAATACTGAAAATCTTACTAGTGATGTATTTGAAATCATTCCCCTCCTTTTGATAAGTTTTGATGCTTTTTTGATTTTTTATGGAATTGTATTTGTAACTTTTTTATTTTGATACTATGTGGTGCACTGATGGTGGTATTTACATGTATGCATGAATTGGAATCATTTTTATCGTTTTACTTCACTGGATTCTAGGGGCTGGAAGATGTGTGTGAGAATACATGTACCTAGGATAATGACTCCCATATATGGTATATTCCTACTCGACACTAGTTTCCTATCCCTAGCCTATTGGAGGTAGTCTTGGGGTTGTCACACTCAGCTTACTGTTGGTTAGTCAGGACCCGGTTGGTCGGGTCATGAAAATGTGAATAGATGTTTGTAGTTGAGAGTTCGTTAGAGTGTATGATCATCATTATTTTGGGGTATTTGGAAGTATATATATGGAACACATCTATTATGTGGGGGTTGTTAATTTTTGGGGTTGCACTATGATTTTTTTATATTCAAGAATGAATTTTTTTTAAAAGGATTGTGATGTGAGGACCCAGAATTCTTCTTACATACCTTGTTCTTTTAGGTGATTCATTTTGGATTTATTAAGATGGAAATAATTTGAGTTGTATCTATTATAACAACTTGGGTTTTAAGTGAGTGGTTTAAAATTTTTATTTTGGTATTCTCAGAGTTGTTGAGCGTGTTTATTTGTTATTGGAAAATTGAAGTGGAATTATTCTGTAGCATGATATTTTTATTAGATTTTAATAATAATAATAGAAGTATGTTTTTTGAATATATAATTAGTTTAAATATATATATAGATAGATAAAAATATATTTTTAATATATATATATATATATATATATATGAGGTTTAATGTTTTATTTTCACTTAATTATAATAAAAAATAATTATGGTTATATTATTTTAATTTTATGATTAATATTTTTTTTAATATTAATCCCTTTTATTATTATTTTATCGTATGTTAAAAAAATAAAGATAATGAAGTTTTTCGGGTGATATATGAGTGAGTGACGTGTTAGACCTATGATTGGAGTGTGTTTGGGTGTGATGTGTATTTAGTGAATAATACATGTGAGTAAAAAAAATAAATATTAGATTTGGGAGACATAAATTCCATTTGGGGAGTACCGGTTTTAAATGAAAAAAAATATAATCTAATAATAATATGAATAATAATGATAAAAATAGGTGTTAAAAAAACATTCAATGTGGAATTTTTGGTTATCACACCACATAGGCTTGGCATGATCCACTTTTTCCACTTCTAGTCCTTATAATTTAATTTCTCTCTCTCTCACTATTCTATTTTTCACCTCTCTATAATAACTCCCACAATTACCATCTTAATGTTGAATTGTCAAATACTTTATAATTAGGTAATTTAGTATAATTTTAGGTAATTTCAAGAACCCTAAATCATTGAAATTATTGGAATTTTTTTCATGATTACTCTTCATATTTTAATGAAGGTGGTGATATAGATACTTTATTTTTATTCCACAATATGGAATTATGATTCTTTTGATCCTTTATTTCAATGGTATAAATTTATTTAAATAAGATTAAAATATAATCTCTAGGTAGGAGGAGAAGGATTATATAATATAAATATTAAGCATTGTAAAAAAATCACGTTATTATTTAACTACTATTTTTTATTAATGGGAATGGATTAGATAAGGATATAATATGGTTTTTATATATTTTTTATTTTTTATGTTATAACCTTATCATAGAATATTAATTTTTAAGAAAAAATTTTATTTATCCAAACTAATAAATATATTTTTTTATTGTAGTTTAGCTACATTATTATTTTATTCGTAACTGAACTTTTGATTTGAAATACCCTTATATTAATATTTTAATACTTGTGTCAGTTACTAAATTTTTTTGACAAAAAATATATTTAAAAAATTACAAAAATGAATTGAAAATGGTTTCAAGAGTATTAGAATTGTTTGAATTTACATTAATTGTTAAAAACTACTTGCAGGAAATCCTGAGGAAATTCATTGTATTTTAATACATTTAATCGGGATAGTTTAAAGATGTAAAATTTATGAATTAAATTTCATATATTTTTAATCAATTTAGATTCATATAATTGATTACTCAAATATAGGTATAAGATATTTTCAAGGTAGGGGATATTTGGTTTTTCATAATTAAATTTTAAGTGTTTAAAAAGTTATACACATGGCGGTGAATTTTTTAATCCTTGACTTAGTGCGGTTATAAGGTGTTTTATCTAAATATTATATAGAAAATGGTATTTTGTATAATAAATAATCATGTGATCATATATGTATTTAATTTTATGATGATGTGTTATACCTTGATTTGATTAACATAATGTTTGAATTTTGATTAAGATGGAAGGTTGGTGATTCTATATTTTTCATTTCATATGATATAATATCTCTTTTATTAGGTATTATAACATTATTTTTACGATATTTTTTTCTTTTCTATCTTCTAGGCCTATATGTAAAAACCATATCTTTCTAACTTAGTTTTCTCATTTCAGTCAATATTTAATTTTTATATTGATTGAAATTTTTAGTTTAAGGGGAATGAGATATTTTTCATAGGGAGTTGGAAGGAGAAAGGAAAGGTGATATGCTTCTTTTGAAGGACTCGGTACCCATTATAGGTGTATTGAGTACCCGGTGGGGATATCATGTGCCAAATTGTATCTAGTGTCTTGTAGTAGCTCTAGTTAAGCCATCAAGTACCCAGTGGTCTGGTATTGAGTACTGGATAGAATATTGAGATGTTTTTTTAAAATGAAGGCAAAATGGATCATTCCACTATAATATTTAATCCCCTAAAATCATATTAACTCAATATTTATATTATTATTCCATATTCATCACCCTTAAGAGCGCTTATTTCTTCATTCCTCGCCTCTATATGATCCCTTCACTACCATTGATCCAATTTCTTTTTAATATTTCATAACATCAACTCTTAAGAAAATGGAAGGTTGGATCCCCCATTTTATATAATTTTTATAAAATCTCTTATAGGAGTGAACCATAATTCATATATTCGTATTCTTTCTTTTTGGAAGTCCATTATCTCTCCTCATTTTCCATATTTATTTTTATTATAGGAGTTGATCCAAGATAAGGAAAGGGTAAATGTATTGTTTTTCATTCTCAATGTAACACCCTGACCCCAGTTACCCAGAGTCGGAGCATTATTATGTATCATTGTCATGAACACAAAAGATCAAGTCTCGAAAGACTAATTAGTTTAGTAGCCTTGGAAGTAATAGATACATTCATAAGGTTTAAATTACATCATGAAATGGAAAACTACAACAACATTGTTTCCATAGACAACACTAATATCCCATAGACTATCCTTGCAAGTCAGTCATAATATAATTCTTCACATCCTAGAAAAAATAAAACATAGAAAGTGGTGAGCTCATATGCTCATTAAGGATAAAAATATAGCAGAAACTTTTTTAAATAAGCATAAACATTCAAGGAAATGTAAAATAATAAAACAAAATCCTTTTAAACATGAACTTCAGCATAATATGGAAAATAAAAAATCAAATAATTCCATTTACTTACTCACATGTGTATTCTACTAGTCGAATGATCACGTGTAATATCAATAGCCACTTTCATAATGATGGAATGCATAATTCCAGACTTTCATAACCACGTAGTCAAGGCCTTATGCCATTTCTATAAATAATATTTTGTCAAGGCCTTATTCCAAGACACTAGTTTGTCTCATGATACCTACCGATGCATCGAGGAGCTATAGTGGGCTCTACCTGTCACTTACTAAGTCCAATTCATTCCTCATATGAAATGTTTAAACATAACATAAACATTCGTATTAAAACTAGCATATGAAATGTCAATACATTATCCATAAACCATTAATGTTATAAAAATAAGACATCCATATTCAAACATATCACAAAACATTTAATACAATATGGAAGTTTTGTATCATAATATATCAACTTCAAATAAGCTTAAAATCCATCAAAGTATGTTGATATAGATGAAATCAAAATCTTTTTAGAGAAATATATCTTTCTATTTTGAAATCATTTAAAATTTACATAATTATAAAATTAAAAATTTATATTTGAAAATATTCTTATTAGATTTTAAGGGAAGCTTCGAGATGTTATAATGGTGAAAAATAGCCGCACCCACCGTATAAGTTAAAAAAACATGCTTGCCTTAAATCTGCCGAAAGGGTCAAAAAGTACCTTGTTTGGAAAACTACATAAAGATTCCTTTAAAAAAATATAAGGTCAAATAAGGGTATAATTGATTTTAAACCATTGTATTGTAAATAGTAAAAGTGTTTTGAAATATATTTTTAAGAAGCATGGATGTGGATGATAAAGAGGTCCAAGTAGATAATTACGTATAAACAACCTCGGATAATGAAGAGATTGTGAAATTAACCCTTACCTTGAACTTTTCCTTGGTAGATGGTAGGTTAAACTCCTGTATAATTTTAAAATAATTATTATTTAATTATACAAGAATCATATACATTAATATGATATCACATATGATCTTTTAACATTTCTTTTTTAATAATATCTCAATATTATTGTCTTTTCGGGTGTTAGCTGATTCGTTTTCCTTTGTATGCTTTGTTACGTAAGTAATATTCGTTATGGATAGGATGTATCATATTAATATTCTTAATGATATTAAGTATTGAAACATTATTTTTAATCATCTAATAAAAATTAATCTTCAGTGGATACGATGGGGAATTAATCTCATTGCGTTCGTGGAGATGGTAATTCGTACGTACGTACGAGCGACAATATCTTACTTTTGATATTTAAATAATATATAATTGGATGTGATATCATATATACAGAATCATTATCATGTTATATTTATTATTGAAATCAATTACACATCATTATTATACCAATCCAAATAATAATGTATTGAATAATAATTACACCTTGACGTGGAGACGGTAAGCCGTACGTGCACACGTATGGTGACATGTCATTCAAAGGATGGATAGAATAATGATTATGGTTGTAACATATTTATAATAACATCACAGTATATAGAATATACAAGAGTTATTATTTTATAATGTAAATAACAAATAAATAGGAAGTGGAAGAAGAAATGAACTTGAAAGAGGTGATGAAATATTTTCCTCTTCTTCGGGTTCTTCCTTTTGATTTGATCCAAAGGGCTCCATTGGTTGGATTTATGACTAAAGTAAGGCCTCTAGGATTAATTTAGGTTATTTGAGAGGGTATTCGGACCAAGGTTGGCCAAGACAAATGGCTTGAAGGAGTGAATTAGATAGAAGGGAGAGTGCCCTATTATAAGAGGGGTGAGGGGCACCTTAGGAAAAGCCAGAAATATTATTTTATAATAAAATCATTTTCCATATCTAATGGCTCAAAAATGAATTATTTAAATTATAAGGTGGGTATGTGTTGAAAAACACTCAACCAATAGGTTTTAGACATGTTTGGGTCACTATATTACCTTTATCTTTTAGATTTAACTCTCAGTTAAATAGTTTGAAATTTACCATGTCTCTTTGTATCTTTATATTATATGGTTAATAAACATACTATATACTTTCAAGAGAACCCAAAGTGGTTCATTAATGATACACCTATCTTTATATAAGTCTTTTGGATGAACTGTATATTTTTAGAAATAGAATATCAATAAATAATATAATATTTGTTTTCAAAACTGTTTTATGTCAATTATAACACTATTTGGTATTTTGTTTTTGGTGAATTCATAATAGCATTATTACTTTGAAAAAAACTTATATAACTAACCCTAATATGTCATATTAACCTATAAAATTAGTGTAATTGAGAAAAAGTCTCAAATTACATTTATTTGGATATTTATAATATCAATTATTTTAAAATTTCATTAATTAGTTAATTACTTCATCATCATTATGTCATAAATAAATTAAGTTATATAATGTCTAAAAAATATAAATAAAATTACATTATGTATGATATCGTTTTATATTTCTAATGAATATTTATATTCAAATTTATCTTATATGTAACCCTGTATTAAAACTGTTTTAGTTATTAAACTTTGATTTTAACACTTTTAACTCTTCTTTAGATAAAATAATAATAAGTGTCCTAATCTAATCCATGTAGACCAAAGAGGTTCGTATTTTATTCCTAAGGTTTTTTTTGGTTGAATTACACCTATCCAATAGAATTAATACATGTTTTTTGGTAATAATAATATCATTTTAACCCTTAATTACCCTTTTTTACTTTTAACTGTGGTAAATAAAAGTAAAAAGTTACTATTCACCAAAAATTATTTTCATCTTATTGAACCAATTTTTTATTACTGATATCAACCGTGTCTCTATAATTTTTTAAATTTCATCATAGAAGCGGTAAAATTAAGTTTTATGTGAATTTAAAAATTCTCCTACGAGGTGGGTAAAAAACGGTGAAAAGTTCAGTAAAATTTTTATATATCTAAAATTATTATAAACTAAATCCAATGAATTACATTGAACATATATAGGTATTATGTGTCTTTTTTGACCTAAAATAAATTTAAATAAAATAAATAATTATTTAAATAAAAATTTGGTTTTAAACTATAACTCAGTGTTTTTCACTATTCATCAAAAATTGAATGTTTTCGGAAAAATACCAAAAATTCATCCTAAGATAATTTTGATATTCCAAATCCAAAAATGAATTCCATTTTGAATGATAAAATTTATAAAATTTCAAAAATTGGGTATTACTATTCATAACGGCTAGTTTGATTGGTTGTGGTGTTTTAGGATTCGAAGTTACGTACAACACACCCTATTAAATTATTCTAAGAGAAGTGTATCGTGGAATCATGGGGTGTTACATTCTCCCCTCCTTCAAATAATTTCATCCTCAAAATTTTTAGAATATTACTACATAAAAAGACTTGGGTGGTTTTTTATCATAAGTTCCTCGGGATCCCACGTTGCCTCTTCCATATTATGGTTTCTCCATAGAACTTTTACCAGACGAGTTTTCTAGTTTCTCATCACTTGTTGTCTTGTATCAAGAACCTTGAGAGGCTCTTCGCAGTAAGATAGAACGATTTCTAGTTCTAATTCCTCATAGGTGAGTACATGCATTGGGCCAGGCATGTATTTTCTCAATAGTGATACGTGGAACACATCATGAACTTTAGGGAGACTTGGTGGCATTGCCAAACGATAAGCTACAGCCCCAATTCGTTCTATAATTTCAAAAGGTCGATGTACCTGAGACTCAATTTTCCCTTCTTACTAAAACTTATAACACCCTTCCAGGGAGATACCTTCAAGAAAACATGATCTCTTACCTGAAATTCCAAATCCATCATTCGGTTATCAGCATAGCTCTTCTGCCTACTTTGACCTGCTTTGATGTGGTTTTGGATTACCTTCACCTTTTCCATCGTTTCCTCCACAAGTTATGGGCCTACGATTTTTCTTTCTCCAATAACATCCCATCAGGTTGGTGTGTGACATCTCATTTTGAATAACGCTTCATATGGTGCCATCTAAATACTTGAATGGAAGCTATTGTTATAGGAAAATTCTACTAGTGGTAAATATTTATCCCACAAACCTTGAAAGTCAAGTGAGCATGACCTCAATATGTCTTCTATGGTTTGAATAGTCCGTTCTAATTTTCAATCAGTTTGAAAGTGGTAGCCAGTGCTCAAACGAAGTTTAGTATCTAGGATTTCTGAAGACTTTTACAGAATCTTGATGTAAAATGTGGATCACGGTCAGAAACAATAGATAGGGGTACTCCATGAAGTCTTACAACTTCATTAATATATAATCTTGCTAAACATTCAAGTGGTAAATCATCTCTTATAGCCGGAAAATGTGCTGACTTGGTAAGACAATCAAAAATGACCCATATTACATCGTTCCTTCTAGGAGTCTTTGGTAGTCCCATGAAAAATTCTATCGTAATATTACCTCATTTCCACTCATGAATGGGAAGAGGTTGTATGACTCCTCCAGGCTGTTTCCTTCCAGCTTTCACTTGTTGAAAAACCATACATCTTGACACAAAATCAGCAATCTCCTTCTTCATGTTGTCCCACCAAAAATGTTCTTTCAAATCTCTATACATCTTAGTGCCACCAGGGTGTATAGAAAAATTGGAACTATGATCATCGTCCAACAATTCCCTTTTTAGATCAGGTATATCGGGAACACAAAGTCTCTTCCCAAATTTCAAAATTTCATCTTCATACACAAAGTCTCTCAATCTCCCATCATTCACAGCTTTAATATTCTTTTGAAACTCTTCATCACTGGTTTGAGAACTCTTTAACCTTTATAATAAAGATGGATTGGCATCAATTTGAAAAATCATTGATGTTTCACCTTCCATGGTTATTCCCATATACATCTTTACTAGATCCATGTATATAAGATCCTTTTTAACTCTCATCTTGTTCAAAACTCCATTATCCTTTCTACTCAAAGAATCACCCACCTTATTTGACTTCCCCGGGTGGTAGTGTATAGTTAAATCATAATCCTTGAATAGTTCAAGTCATCGTCTTTGCCTCATGTTGAGTTCTATTTGTGATAAAATATACTTCAAACTCTTTTGATCGGTATATATCTCACATTTTTCAACACAGAGATAGTGTCTCCAAATCTTCAAAGAAAATATTACAGATGCTACCTCAAGATCATGAGTATGATAGCTTTGATCATGAATTTTTAGCTATCATGGTGCAAAGGCAATAACCCTGTCATTCTGCATAAGGACACAACCAAGTTCTTTCATTAAAGTATCACTCTAAATAAAAAACCCATCATTCCCCGATGGTAGAGTCAATATAATATAATTGACTAATATTCTCTTCAGTTCTTAAAAACATTCTTCAAAATCTATTTTAAAAACAAATTTAACCCCTTTTCTTGTTAGCTTTGTTAATGGGTTAGCCAACTGGGGAAAATTCTGGACGAAACGTCAATAATAACCTGTTAAACCAATAAAATTGCGTACCTCAGTTATACTCATCAGTGATGGCCATTCTTGGATTTCCTTGGTATTTGAAGGACCAACGGAGATTCCATCCTAAGAGAAAATATCTCCAAGAAAAGAAATCTCCTGAACTCAGAATTCACACTTGCTAAACATCCCATATAATTCATGTCTGCTAAGAGTCTTTAGGATAATGCGCAATTGATTTTCAGGATCTTAATAGTTTTTGGAGTATACTAAGATATCTTCAATAAATACCAATAAAAAATCATCGAGATATTCCTTGAAAAAACTATTCATTATATCCATGAAGACAGAGGGTGCATTAGTCAATCCAAAAGGAGTTGTTGTAAACTTGTAATGCTCGTCCTGGTTCGAAATGGTGTCTTCATAATGTCTTCCTTCTTCAAACACAACTGATGGTATCCAGATCGAAGGTCAATCTTTGAGAAGTATTGAGCTCCATGAAGTTGGTTAAATAAATCATCAATGCGAGGTAGGGGATACTTGTTCTTTATTTTTATAGCATTGATCTCCCTGTAGTAAATTCACAACCTCATAGATCCATATTTCTTCTTAACAAAATGGACAGAGGCTCCCCATGGAGAAACACTAGGGTGAATAAATCCCTTATTACTCAATTCCTCATGTTTTTTCTTTAGTTCCACTAATTCCACAGTGGGAATTATATAAGGGCTCTTCGATATGGGCCTTGATCCAGAAATTAAATCAATGGAAAACTCAATTTCTCATTCTAGAGGATGTCATGGTAATTCATTTGGAAACACATCAACATATTCTTTCACAATAGTTACATCCTCTATTTGAACATTCCATTCCTCACCCAGAGTTATTTAATTCTCTTCCTCCCTAATAATTGAATTTTTTTGAGCTACTAGGGGTGGATCTAGATAAGAATTAGTTGGTGAAAATTCTGCTCTAAAGATAAGTTCATCTTTATCATCATCATCAAAAATTGTAACCTCCTTCTTTTTACAATAAATATTTGCATCATGGTCTGAATGTCAATCCATACCGAGGATTATATAAAATTCAATCATGGGTATAACAATAAGATTAGCTGATAAAGAACATTTATATGCTCTAATGGTGAATGATTCACAAAACATTATTGCGATGATACTTCGTTGAAGATTTTTTGGATGAAAACTCCCTTGTAAAATAAAATTATAAATATCTAATTTTCATAGAAAACTGGGAAGATATGAAACAATGTGATGATCTAGAATCAAATTAAGCATTTTATAAACTTGAGGAAACCATTAAATTACTTGCCACCATATCTTTCAGAGCATCAACCTTAGTAGTAGTGATAGCATAAGCTTAGCCTTGATCCCTTGGCCATTTCTGAGGTATGTTCCTCTGAAACTTAGAAAATTAATTTTCATAATTCCCCCTTTCTCTACAATTCTAGCATTAAACATCCACAACCTCTTTCTTCCCATTTCAATCACGAGATGGGTGTCCTTTTTCACCACACTTGTATGAGACTCCCATTCCCTTAAAGAAAGTACCAGGGCATTTATTCCCTCATTTGTGGCAGAATGGATATTCAACTTTTCCATTATTCCCCTTATTTCCATTTCCATAGTGTTTAGAAGATCTCTTCTTCTCTTTCTTTTATTTAAAGTCGTAAGACTTAGATAATTATTTTTATTTCTTGATAGCACATGAGACAATATCTTCGTACAATGAGAAAGATTGTGAGACTAATACTCGACGGAGAAATGGTTTTAACCAATCAAAGAAATGATAAATCTTATTTCTTGGGTTACATATATAATCTATAGCATGCCTTGAAAACCATGCAAATTTAGCTTCATACTTTGAGACATTCTCATCCTCCTTTTTCCTCAGACTCAAAAATTTTCTTTCCATATGTGCTCGATGGTCACGAGGAATGTATTTTTCTATGAAAAGAACTTTAAACTCCTTCCATTCCATATTTGATACTTCATCATCTTCCTTTGTGTTCTGAATCAATGACCACCATTGATCTGCATCTCCAGTGAGGCGGTAAACTGCCATGACAACTTTTTCTCTTTCACTACTCCCAAACGCATAACATATTTTCTATAAGGAATTTATCCATTGCCCAGCCTCTAATGGATTTTTACTCCCATTGAATGTTGGAGGTTGATTCCTCATGAAGCGATCTAACATTGATCCTCCATGCTATGGATCAGGGTTCTTCACACGGGTAAGATTATTATTCATAACCTGAGTGAGTTATCCCAGTATGGTGATTAGCTGATCAGCACCAGTTGCATCACCAGCTCCACTATAGTTATCTTGAGTTGGAGGGTGATCCCTACATGGACTGTGTGCATTGATACGGTTTCCATTCCTTCCACTAGGCTCCATTTCTAAACAATGCAATAAACTAGATTAATTTATGAATCTAAATACATAATTCCAAACTTGTAAAACACTTAACATAAATTGAACATTTTTTAGATATAATCTGTAATCATAAAACTATTTTATTTGAGGAATTATATACTCATAAACCCTTTATAATGGTTTGTAAAGAAAATGAGAATTATCCTAAGCATATCCCCTGGGAGTGTCATAACCAAGAGTGCTACAAGGCCGATTGTCATGTACCCGTTCCCATTCGAGTCTAGCTCAAAATGGTGTTTTGGGGTTTTACCCCTAGGTACATCTGTTCTAAAGCCGCCTCTATGTGCTCGTATCCAGATAGGGATGTATTTCTTGGAAAACTCACAAAATCTATACAATGCAAAAATTCTAGGAAGTTATTCTATACTAATCCAAAAGGCCTATCTTAGGGTAATGTGCTCTAGTTAGAGTTTATCTAAATATAGATTCCAATGTTTGTACTAAACATCCTCTGATACCAACTATAACGCCCCGACCCCAGTTTCCCAAAGTCGGTTCATTATTACATATCATTGGCATGATCACTAAATATCATGTCTCGAAAGACCGATTAGTTTAGTAGCCTTTGAAGTACTAGATACATTCATCAGGTTTACAATACATCATGAAATGGAAAACTACAACAACATTGTTTCCATAGAAAACACTGATATCCCGTAGATTATCCCTACAAGTCAGTCATAATATACTTCTTTGTATCCTGGGAAAAATAAAACATAGAAAGGGGTGATCTCAAATGCTCGGTAAGGATAACAATATAGCGGAAACATTCAAAAATAAGCATAAACATTCAAGGAAATGTATAAGTCTCAAACAAAATCTTTTTAAACATGAACTTCAGCATAATATGAAAAAGATAAAGTAAAATAATGTCATTTACTTACCCACATGTATATATTACTACTCGAATAATCACATGAAATATCAATAGCCACTTTTATAATTATGGAATGCATAATGCCAGACTTTCATAACCACGTAGTCAAGGCCTTGTGCCAAGACTACAAATAAGATTTTGTCATGGCCTTATGTCAAGACACTATTTCTTCTCATTAGACCTATTGATGCATTGAGGAGCTATAGTGGGCTCCACCCATCACTTACTAAGTCCAATGTGTTCCTCATATGAAAAGGTTTAAACATAACATAAACATTTGTATTAAAACTAGCATACAAAATTTCAACACTTTATCCATAAACCATGAATGTTATAAAATAACGCATCCACAATCAAACATATCACAAAACCATTAATACAATATAGAAGTTTTGAATCATAATAAATCAACTTCAAATAATCTAAAAATCCATCAATGGATGTTGACATATATGAAATGAAAACCTTTTTAGAGAAATATCTCTTTCAATTTTGAAATCAGTTAAAAGTCACGTAATTATAAAATAAAACATTAATATTTGAAAATATTCTTATAACCTTGTAATGGAAGCTTCTACGATGTTACAATGGTGAAAAATAGCCACACAACCCGTATAAGTTAAAAACACATTCTTACCTTAAATTTGTCAAAAAAAGTCAAAATGTACCTTGTTTGGAAAACTACGGTAAGATTCCTTTTAAAAGATATTAGGTCAAATAAGGTTATAACTAACTTTAAACCATTGTCCAGTAAATAGTAAAAGTTCATTGAAATACATTTTCAAGAAGAATGTATGTGGATGATAAAGAGGTCCCAGTAGATAATTATGTATAAACAACCTCAGATAATGAAGATATTGTGAAATTAACCCATGCCTTGTACTTTTCCTTGGTCGATAGTAGGTTCACCTTATATATAATGGTGAAATAATTGTTATTAAATTATTAAAAAATCATATACATTAATATGATATCGTATATGATCTTTTAGCATTGCTTTGTTAAAAATATCTTATTATTATCGTCTTTTCGGGTGTTAGGTGATTCGTTTTCCTTTGTATGCTTTATTAGGTAAGTAATGTTTTTTATGAATAGGAAATATCTTATTCATATTAATAATGATATTAAATCTTTAAACATTATTTTTAATCATCTAATAAAAATTAATCTTGAATGGATACGATGGGGAATGAATCACATCACGTTCGTGGAGACGGTAATCCATACATACACACGAGCGACAATATCATTCTTTTGATATTAAAATAATATATAATTGGATGTTATATCATATATAATGAATTATTATCATGTTATATTTATTAATTAAAACAATTAAACATCATTATTAAACCCATCCAAATAATAATGTATTGAATAACAATTACACCACGACGTGAAGACGGTAAGCCGTACGTACACAGGTTTGGTGACATGTCATTCAAAGGATGGATAAAATAATGAATATGGTTGTACCATATTTATAATAACATCACATTATATATAAGATACTGGAGTAATTATTTTAGAATTTAAATAATAAAGAAATAGGAAGTGGAAGAAGAAAGGAACTTGAAAGAGGTGATGAAATATTTACCTCTTCTTCGGGTTCTTCCTTTTGATTGGATCAAAAGGGATACTTAGTTTGGCTTTATGACTGAAGGAAGGCCTCTAGGATGAAGGTAATATTGTTTAGAGGTTATTTTTGTAGATTTTTTCCAATACAAATGGCTTGAAGGTGTGAATTAGAGAGAAGGGGGAGTGGCCTTTTATAAGAGGGGTGAGGGCCACCTTAGGAAAATCTAAAAATATTATTTTATAATAAAATTATTTTCAGTTTTTAATGGCTCAAAAATGGATTGTTTAAAGTCTAAGGTGGGGATGAGTCAGAAACCACTCAACCAATAGGTTTTATACAGGTTTGGGTCACTATATTAACTTTATCTTTTTGATTTGACTCTTAGTTAAATAGTTTGACATTTACCATGTCTCTTTGTATTTTTATATTATATGGTTAATAAACATACGATATACTTTTAATAGAACCACAAGTGGTTCATTAATGATACACCTATCATTATATAAGTCCTTTGGCTGAACCTTAGATTTTTATGAATAGAATATCAATTAATAATTTAATATTTGTTTTAAAAACTCTATTATGTCAATTTTGACACTATTTGGTATTTTTTTTGGTAAATTCATAACAGCATTATTAATTCGAAATATAATCATATAACTAACCCTAATATGTCATATTGACCTATATAATTATTTTAATTCATAAAAAGTCTCAAATTACACTTTTTAGGATATTTATAATATCAATTATTTTAATATTTCATTAATTAGGTAATTACTCCATCAACATTGTGTCATAAATGAATTAAATTATTTAATTTATAAAAAATATAAATAAAATACCATCATGTATGAAATCATTTTATCTTTCTAATGAATATTTATTGTTGAATTTATCTTATGTGTAACCCTATATTAAAAATGTTTTAGTTGTTAAATCTTGATTTTGACCCTTTGAACTCTTCTTTAAATAAAATAATAATAATTGTCCTAATCTAATCCAAGTGGACCAAATAGGTTCATATATTATTACTAAGGTTATTTTCATCGAATTACAAATATCCAATAGAATTAGTACATGTTTTAGGGTAATAATAATATCATTTTTACCCTAAATTACCCTTTTTACTTTTAACCATCGTTAATAAAAGTAAAAACTTATTATTCACCAAAAATTATTTTAATCTTATTGAACCAAATATTTATTAAGGATATCAACCGTGTCTTTTAGATGTTTTAAATTCCACTCACAGAATCAGTAAAATTATGTTTTAGGTGAATTTTCAAATTCTCCTAGGAGGTGGGTAAAAGACGGTGAAAAGTTCAATAAAATTTTTATATATCTAAAATTATTATAAACCAACTCCAATTAATTACATTGAACATAATTTGGTATTATGTATCTATTTTGGCCTAAAATAAATTTAAATAAAATAAATAATTATTTAAATAAAAATTTGGTTTTAAACTATAACTGAGTGTTTTCACTATTCATCAAAATTTGAAAGTTTTCTGAAAAATACCAAAAATTCACCCTAATATAATTTCGATATTCCGAATCCAAAAATGAAGTCGATTTTGACAGATAAAATTTATAAAATTTAAAAAAATGGGTATTAGTATTCATAACGTCTACTTTGATTGGTTGTGGTGTGTTAGAACTCGATGTTGCACACAACACACGCAATTGTATTATTCAAAGAGAAGCATACTGTGGAAGCTTGGGGTGTTACACTAGATTTCTATTATCTTATTATAAAGTGTTGAATACTTATAACTCCTTATGTTAGGTTGGTTTGATCATTCATGTGGTGGTGTATCATCTTTCTTTGTAAGATTAAAGTAGTTTTAACATAATTTTATGTAGGTTACACGTCCTATCATTCATTTATTTATATTTCATGGGCTAGAAATGGTATAGGGTTGGGTTATCTGACAAAAAAGTAAGTCCTTCCATTAATAAATGTTTTTCATAAATTTTGTTCTGGAAACAAACATTTCTTTGGTTGATAATTAATATATTTATACGTAAAAAATTCATGGTTCTTTATTATGTTATATTTTATACATGGTTATCACACTTTACAAATTAATTTAATTTTTTGGTTTTACAATAAATATTTTAGAATTTATAAGTATGCTTACTGATTTCATCAATAATCTTCTCATGGAGAAGACTTATTGAATATATTTGTAAAACAGTTATTGATAGTTTGTATTATGTGAGTTCATTACTAATGTTTCTTATCTATTCATTTCAATAGATAATTTTTTTAAGAATGTAAAAAGGTCTATATTGTAGTTACAAATTAGTTATATAGGTATTTTGGACTATATGGGATGGGTAATTAGTAATGGGAGTGTATATAATGTTTATCAAATTATGTATACACTATCCCCTTTCCTTTGGGATGGATATTACACCCTAAATCCATTATATTTCTTTTTCTCTTACTTAAAACATGTCTTCAAGTTGGAAGTTGTAGGATTTGACTCTATTTATATATGGTATTAATTATTATATCTGTTATATATGTTAGTTTTTTTATTTCACCATGATTTTGTTTGTTTATTTACTCACCTATATAATATTTTTTTGATGAAGATATACTTAGGGAAGGTGGTCAACGGTTGGGTGGTTACCTTATACTGTGAAAGATATAATCATACCCTATAGAGATCCTTTGCAGCATGCATGGAAATACTCTTATGAGTCATATGGAAATGGTTAAGTCACAAAATTAAGGTAGTTCATAGAACTTGTATTTTGATGTTTTTTCCGATCCTTTTTTGTATTTTTATGTATGATCCACATAGGGATGATGTGGTTTTCCCTGGATATTCATTATAGAATTTATCATACATGGGATTTCCTTTCTATAATTAAGTGACTATATAGTTCAAATAGATCTTGAATACATTCATTGTGTCTAGATATGTATGATAATTGGTATGTATTGATGTTTTGGACCTTTTCAAATGAATAAGATTTTACATATAGGTTATATCTATATAAAAATATCCATGTACAATAGGTATCCTTGATATATAAATACCCTCATTGGTGGATAGGATTATATTTAAACAAATTCTCATATCTACTATGGTCATTCAAGATTTTGGGGATGAACCTTTGATGACTTATTTTATCATTAAATAAGAAAACACATCTCCCAAATTTTTTTCTATCATCCCACAACATTTATATCAGTATCTGGTGATCTGGTGGTATTGCTGAGGTGTTGTAATTATTTGGATTACTGTGATAACTATTTTTTGGATGAAAAAATATATCTTTCAGAATGAGTTATTTTAAAAATTATGTTAGTTGAACAAAATTAATAAATATCTATTAATGTCGAGAAGTCTAGAACGTAAGGCAGACACTAGTATTAGTGATGAGTGAATATGAATGATGGAAGTTGGGAGGAATATATGGGATTGCATAAGTGTAACACGTATGACGTGTAAGAATAACTCGGTGTTTTCCAAAGGACATTCAAGGATTAATTAGATTAAAATCGATTTATTACACTATTATTTATAGAATAGATTTGGAGGAAGTGCATCTACTAAGTAACTACCAGTGGCCTTGATAGAATGGATGGTCTTCTATGAAGATCATAATGAAATGTCACCAGATCAACTGGATGGAATTTTCTATTTATAGATGGGTGGAGTCACTTGTTCAATAAACATTTAATTTGTATCTTCTTCTTCTATTTTTAATAAATATATGTATTACATTTCTCATAGAGTAGGACATGATCTAAAAAACATAAATTTCCTTGTTATTATTTCAAGTTGGTGTGACTTTTTCTCTTATAGTTTTTAGGTGTTCTAGAAGATTTATTGACATAAAATTGATTCATTATGATATATTTGAGTGTTTTCCCTAAAATATAAATTTATACTATTTTTCTTCTATTTTATAACATCCGGCCATGTTTCCTAATTGAGGTCTGAGAAGGATGTTCTAGAATTTTGTAGCTTCACCATAAAAAGTTATATCATATCATATCTTGAAATTAGAATTATTTATTAGGTAATTTTATTTTATATTTTAAATTTTAGTGGGATTTTATTATATCATAAGATATTGAATTTGAATAAGGCATGGTCCATATCAAATTGATCAAGGGGTCAGATTTTGGAGTTAGGAATATGTAAAATGTAGATTATTTATTTCAGAAAAATAATTGGTTATATTGAAGGAAACCATACCTGAAGAAATGGAGATAGTGGAATGGGAAAGAAACAATTGAAAATAAATCAGGGTTTTTTTCGATGATGTTATCCTCAAATGTAGATTTCAATATCTTTGAGTTTAAGATAACTATGACACTTATGTTTAAAATAATAATCATGTATGGTAAACCTACCTCAATGAATAATGATTTTCTATTGTGGATCCCCTTTAAATTAAAGAATGTGGAAGGTAATTTTGTCTCTACTCTAGCCAATGAATTCAACTTCACCCATATATAATCAGAGTTTGTATAATTGAATCATGGAGGACCATTATGGGCCATAATTCATCTTCCATGATTTCTAGAATCATGGGATGTGATTGTTATCATGGTGAGTAATTAAAGTGGTAAGACAAAATTATTGTTTGATTTAGTTTTTGATCTGATTCTAAATAAATATATTAGGTGGAAGGGGGACTACAAATCTATTATAACTACATTTTCTAAAGAACTTTTTGGTAACTCCACTCGAAGGATCAATTATAAAAATATTTTCATGAAATGGGAGAAGAGATGAGAAAAATTGAATGATATTATACCCACATATAAGCATTACAGAAAGAAAGGGAATATGAATAAGGAATATATATAAATAATAGATAATTATAGAGAGTTTATTCCTGAATTTTCTTCTATAAATACCATAGTTAAGAAGAGAATGTTTTTTATTAGTGTCGCCAGTTTATTAGAGTCACAGATTATTGATTCTAGGGATTAATTACACTAAATATCCAAGAGGAGAAGCATGATAAACTCTATCTATAAAATATTAAAAAAGTTTCATCTTTTATATGATAAAACCATCAAGATAGTTTGAAAAAGGTGATGTGAACATCCAAATCAGGTGAATATACTTGATGGGGTTGTAAGGATGAGGAATATGCATGTTTTATTAAAAACATTTATCTTAGTTGGTCACTGAGATGAAATGTTTTTCTATAAATGTTTTATATAATGTGTATGGAAGATCACACGGGGATCTGTGATGGTTTTTAATGGGGTGAAAGATGAAACATTTTACATTATTGAGAGTTAAAAATATAAAAACATACTAAAAACAAAAAAATCTAGAATAGAAAATTTGTAAAACTATAATCTCTATCCCAATGGGGATAAAGGGTTAACAACATTTTTTTAAGTAATATTGAAACTAAATCAAATGGAGTATAGAAAATGGGAAGAGTGTATACATTAATGCTTTTGTAAGGTATCTTACAATACAGTGGTAAGACACCAAATAACCAAACTTTTAATCCAGTGTATATAGATGTATAGTGTTCAACACTAATACATTCTCATAGAGGGTCTTTGTACTATGTTAAATACATCAATGATGCATCACAAATGGTTTTTGTTTTATTTATCAATAAAAAGTTTGAATTTTTCATAACCTTCAATTGATGGATGTACATGGTAGAAAAATAATCTATTTTTTATCATAATTTCTTGATGTATGATAGTGGATGAGAGCATAGGAGAAGATACTTCTAGATGTTTTTTTAAGAAATGATTTTTTTACAAGATGATTCCTATAACATTGTAAGAAAATTGTGTGGTTTGAATGATGAATTAGACAATAAATTAAAGATATTATACCATTAGAATACGTTCTAGTTTCCCAAAAAAAATTGGGCATACATATTTAATTATGCGGCATACCTCATGAATCAATGTACACCCACATTGTTAGAGAATGGTTGTTTAGAAGATCTATAGACTAAAATAATGGTATACATATACTACCTAATTTTAATTGGATATGTCGGCTATATCTAAGTGGATTCTAGGTTGAGAGAAAATTTATAATCAATGTCCCAATCAACATTTTTTAGGCTATGCTGGTGGAGACTTTAGATTCCATCTCCTGGATAAAGATCTTGGGAAGGCCATATAAATCTAGAATATTCACTTCAATTAATGTATCTTAAGGAAATATCAGAACCTAGTGGAGGATAAAACAAGTAATAATTGATTAAAGTGGTGTGAAAGTTTTATCTAAATGAAAGTCTATATGTTATGGAAAGAACAAGAATCACCCAGGTTCAAAAAACATCTAGTTGTATGGAAGGAGAATATCTATATTGATATCGGATTATAGATGTGTTTAAGAGGAAAAATATATCAAAAATATAAGTAACTATGGAATCACTAGGATGAGTTTTAGAATAATAATTTCTAGATATATTCCAACCTTAGGAATTAAGGTAGTCTATCATAGTTAGAAGACTAATGTAGAGGTTCAAATCTAATTTTCATTACCTACATAATATGGATGGTAGATAAACCATGATCTTAGAATAATTAGTAATTCATAGTTACTCAATAAAATGGGAATTAGTATTGAAGAAATATATGGACTCTTTATATGTTCATAAGACATGGGAGATAACAAAACATCATAATGGAAAAATAAAGTTAAAGAATAAATGGGTTTACTATTTTAAAGGATGTATTACTTGGTTGGAAATAATATAAGGTAAATTGGTTATGAAAGGATTTAAAAAATCAGAGTTGATTATAAAGAAATATATTAAAAAGTTATTAAGAACACAATAATATGGATGATTTTGGGAATGGTTTCTAATGGAGGCCTACATATTGAGCAATTAGATTTGAAAAAGTATTTTTATTATGGATATTTAAAAAAGGGAATATTTATAGAGAAAATTAAAGTATTAAAATAATTAGAAATTAAAATGTAGTGTAAACTCAAAAAAGGATTTTATGGGATGAAAAAAGTACATAGACAATTTAATATGAGGTTTGATTCTTTAATATCATAATAAAAGTTCAACTGGTGCAATGATAATCTTTTCTAATACTAGAAGGTGTTCGATGATGAAAGCTTTATCATACTTATCTTGTATTTAGATTAAACTCTTTTAGTGGGTTCATACATAAAATGGATTTAACATATAAATAAACATTTTTATATAAGGTTTATGATGAAGTATCTCATAGAATTCAAACCAATTTTGGTGATGAAAATCCATATATATTGAATTCCTAAAACATTGATGTTGTCTTACTTAGAGTAAATCTATAAGATAGCGGAAAGTCATATCATATCTAGATCAAAATCATTATCTACCCAATTGTAAATACATTTCTAAGTGTCCAATGAAAAACCACTATGAACAAAAGATACACCTAAGTACATAGAAAATTTTATTTTTCCTTATAATTTGGAAGCTTGATGACTTCCATTGCTTTTAAAAGTTCAAGAATTTATCAAGTAGTGGTATCTCCCAATAAGTTTAGGGAAAATCTTGGAAACAATCACTATGAAGTACTAAAGTGTATTCTTTTGTAACTCAAATTTTCAATAGGACTAGCCTTTCACTTTGAAATAGATAATATATTGTAAATTTATACAGATGTAGACTTTGAAGGTGATTTGAATAGGTGTAGAAGTACCATGGGATTTGTTTTACTTATATAGGAACTCTCGTGATTTGAATTTCTGGTCTATAACTGAAAATTGCACTATCTACCATGGAAGTAGAGTATGCTGTATAAATGATAGGAGAGAAAAATATGATATGTTTTAAGGGATTTTTAGAGGAACATGGATGGAAGTAGAGGAATGAAATTATATATGATGATAGTTAGAGGGAAATCTATCTTTAATTGAATCTAGTGTTTCACTCACAAAAAAACATAGTCATTTCAAGTATCACTCCATTCATAAGATTTTGGAAGATGAAGTAAAGAAGATATGAAATATAAAAAATGTCTGAATCTAGATGATAATCATAAAAAGGTCATAGTCCCATAAAATTTAGGGCAATTTTGTTCCATATTGGGGTATGGATTATCATGAATAAATGGAGGGAGATTAATTTACTACTATTATGGGAGGAAGGAATGTTAAATTCTCCTAAGTTATCTAGAAGACTCGATGAAGCTGAGAAAATAATTATCAAGGGGTATATTGTTGGGTTAGATGTGATCAATGTTTTTTAAATAAGTTAATTTATATTCTATAATATTTTAATCTATATGTTATGTTAGATAGTCTACATGGGGATAGTTATGTTGAACCAGGGATGTTTATAATAAAAATTAGGTGGAAGCAGTGGTAATGATTGAATCTGATTGATGGAAGTTAAAATCAATAAATAATTTGGATAAGGTTAACATTGATGATGCATAAGAATAAATTATTGTTTTTGAAATCATACATAATTTAATTCAAATAGATTCATGAAATTAAAATTTATTTCATATATTTTTCACAGGGGATCATAATTTTCCATGACGAATCTACTAACAATTTGTCGATGGCCTTGACTAAGTAGAGGGTCATAAAGGAAAATTTGAATGTGGTGGAACCTGATAAACCTATTGTACTAGTCTATTTGTAGATGGGTGGGTCACTTATTTAATATAAATGTAATTTTTATTTTATTATTCAATTTATATTAAATTGCAGAACTTTTTCTCTCATATAGTAGGAATATTTTTAAACCACATAAATTTCATTAATGTTGTTTCATGTAGGTGAGAGTTTTTTTCTTCTAATTGTGTATTTGCAGAAATATCCACTAATATAAATGATATTTATTGTGATATATTATAGTATGGCTCCCTCATCGAAACATTTATATAAGGTTTCATCTATTTCATAACTTCTAACCTTTTTTCATAAGTGAGGATCTTGTAGTATGTCTAAAATTTGGTATTTTTAGCACAAAAATAGTGACATAGTTTGTATACTATTCATGTATATGGTTTATAGACATTAAAAATAGTAATAGATCTCAATAAATAGAAATGGGGTAAAAATTATAATATAATATAGAACTGTCATAACTTAAAAATTAACCCATAAATACATATAGCTGGCATAACTATGGTGGAAGTTTAAGTTCCTAGATATAATCTACATTAAATTTTTATTTTCTTCGTATATAATCTCTATTCCATAAAGTATTATTCATCATGAATAGGTATCTATATGTTTAAACATATAATACAACATTCCAATTCATGTGCATGATTTTGTTACGTTAATTACTTATTGAGTTCAATTGAATATTTTTACTAACTTAAACATCAATAATAAATAAATAGTATTTTACTATTTATTTATTACCGATGACTAGGTTGATATGAATCAATCATTGATTCATTTTATTTATAAATTACCATTATTATTTCTCTCAGTTATATTTTGAATATTATATTTAAATTATTCCCTAAAATTTTTACAATTTTTTAATGTAAGAAATGGTTTGATAAATAGAATATGTGGGAGAGGGGGTGGGGATTAGACTCAAATATTAATGTGATGTGATAAATTTATAACTATTTATTATTAGAATAAAAACCATTCCTTTCTACCAAAATCTATATTATACTAGCTAAAATAATAACAAACTATTATGCAAGGATTATATGAGCATGTACCACCTACCAAACCCACTATTAATCCCTAGTTCATGGAATGGATTTCTCAATTACTCTATATTGTTGGGAAGAGAGTTATACTAATGGAACAAATGATGGTTGATGTTATAAGTGATTACTAATTTCATCATCCTACTTTTATTTGGAGTGATTTTTCCCCTCATTAATCCAAGGAGTTCATTGACCACATTTATCATTTATATACATATTTTAAAACATCTAAATAGCACCAAATATAATTATCCACATTAATTATTGAAGGATTAGCTCAGAGATAGTGGGATAATATAACTGAGGCAAAAAAATTAAGATGGATTTAGATAAAATATCAATCAAGATATATTCATTAAGTAGTTCTACTCTACGATTTTATGTAAAGTAAATTTCTAAGAGTTTATACAACATAAATAAGGAGTGGTGACTATTTTAGAAAACATTGAAAAATTTTCTATTTCACTTATATTTTATCATTACATGAGTAGGGTTTAGAAATATAAAACAAGGAATTTAAAAATAGATTACAATGTTGCTTTTAAAACCCAGGTGATTATGATCAACTCATCTACCATTTATAAAGTGGTAAATAAGGTTATATTATCTAAAACATGATTTAAAAGGAGGTTTAGGTGCTATTGAATCATTACCTGGATAAACCATGGGAGATAGTTCATCCAGTGGTTAAAAATAACAATTATAGGATATGGGAACAATTGGTTCTGTTTAGGGGAGTCGATAAAGCATAGTACCTTTTTCTCCATGTTTATAAATACCCTCTTTTCATTGATATCATTTCGAGTGTTATAGATATACTAAAATAATTTTTCCCTATTAAGTGAAGTAATACCACTTGTTGTTCTAGCATGTTAATATTTGTTTATTTTATCAGAGAAATTTCTCAAAGTGTATTAGGTAGTAGAAACATACAACCTAGATATCTCATACCTAGTTCAATACATAATCGACTTGGGGTAGCTGACTACCTTTTGGAAAAGCTATTCGAGGAGGTTGATGAAATGGTAAGATCCATCATGCCCCTATACCTTTATCTAATAAGGGATTTCCACCATAAGGACAACTCAAATGTTTAGGTAGGATGTATACAATGGATAAATAAACCACTTATGCTAGAGTGGGGCCAACAACATTAAAGGTATTGTTTAAGTATCTTTTATGTTGTATATCTACTTTTTCCATAAGAGGTAGTTTCACTGAGTTATCTCTGAGAAATTAGAATCTGTTCTAGAACTCAAAGTATAATAATCCTCTATATTTATGAATTTTAACACTCAAATGGAAAAATTAATAGAGTAGAAAAATAGATATCCCTTCTTCACTTTAGTTGTGGATACTGATGGGAATTATTAGGATCTAGTCATTCTATATATTATTATTTTTTATTATAAGAACATATTGGTTTACCCAATTCCAAGATCCTGTTATTTTTTATCAAAGGAAGATATCTTTATCATCTCTCACTAGCATTCAATATGATATCATAAAAGAATGGGAATTATAGGATAGTTGAGAAGGGTCATACAAGGGGCATGTGGGAATTATTACCACCTCCTAGGCCTGACTAACTAGTATTTGTCTATCTCCAAGCCTGACATAGTGCTATGAAACATGCTCCCAATCCTGGTGTCAGAGATGACCCCTACCACTCACTGTTGGAGAGAATGTCATGAAAAAGTGATGCATATAGCCCATCATGATGCATGATCAGCACTTTACTGGTTCATGATCACACTGATCCCTCATGTTTCCATGTCTACCGCATTGGTGATAGAAAACCAAGCTACCAGTACTCACATCCTGACTAATACTCATCTCATTGGAAGCTTCAACATAGTTCTTTCTTCTTAAATACATAGAACCACTAGGTCGAGAGACTGCACTACTCTGCTCTATTCTCCTAGGTTCCCTCAGGTTCCACTCTATAATCACCAAATGATTCACTATTTCAATAATAGAGGTCAATCTGAACACATTGTCCTAAGTTCAGTCCTTTATCTAAGTTTCTCTCCCTCGATGATTCATTATTAAGATATATTGTCAAAAAATTATACGCCTTTATTAAGTATTTCGAATACGCCATAACTATCATAGTGCCATAATCCAGACGCATAATCTCACTATCCATATTTTCTCTCAAAGTCTCGGGGTAAAAGTAGTCATAGAAACTGGTTTATAAATAAACCAAAACCATATCTCATAGCCTATCAACCTTGTTTAAAACATCCAATCAACACATTTTATCTCCCTACATCATGTATGTCACGAGCTTCAATATCCTCTCAAGACAAGTCTCTAAATGATAAAATACTATCCTAGTAGTCTCAATACATATCTCTATAATCTATGAACCAACATCCCATAAAAATGTGGGAGGATGTTACAACTGGACCACACGTATTAGCTCATCCCTAGAAAAGGAAGGTTGTGGTACTCCCTAGAATGTCAGATTGTAGTGTAATAATCCTTCATGGAACTATGCCTCATCACCTTTGTCTATAATTACAACTAGCTTCTTAGCTGTAACTATAGGAGGACACACTAGTATCCCTTAGCCCACCACCAAGGTAGTGTTGTTGTTTCCACCTTCTTGACATAATAATGGAGGTTTTCTTGGTGGCATGTCTCTATAATTCCAAGAAGACGCCTTTGAAAATATCAATATCAAAATTTACCGCTGAAAGAATAGGATGATTCAAATGCTTAATATATAAAGTTGTACCACAAAAACTTCTCCTAATTTGGGGACTGTATAATAAAGACTACAAACATTACAAGATACGCTGCCTACAGTCTATTAAAATGTTGGATCTAGGTCAAGTTCCCTATTTTCCATTTTAGTTTTCCATTTGATTTCATAATCATTTCCTACTTATTTTTAAATGGTTGAACCAAAATATTCCCCACTTATGATCTACAAGGGACCATACTCCTCATGAACCAAAATCTGATGTCCACCTAATCCACACCATAACATGTTCCAGTCTATACGACTCATGGTCCATGAATCAATGTACCACAATTAGCAGCATAGGGTGTTTTTGGTATTCTAATCAAGAAAACATTACTTTGGTTATGTTAGTCACTCTAAATACTAACCATGAATCAAAATTCCATTAATAGATCATAAATAAAATTAGAAGGTATATCTATCATGACACCTTTGTCAACATCCTGAAAACAATCAATACATCCAATAAGGCATGACATAATGCATGACATATAATTCTTATAAAGTGTCTCAGATGATGTATGAGATGGAATACCCTCATCTCATCAAGTTGTAAAAAAATAGAACCCACCATCATATGAATTATAAGATTAAAATTCATGTTCATCACCCAACACTAGAATCAAATCAACTATAATAGTCAAAATATTGAAAACAAAAAATTCATTTGAGGCAATTTGGAATTTTCCTATAGTTAGCTACTCATAGGAAAATATCATTAGAAAATTATACTTAATTCCTAATCTCCTTTATAATATAAAAAAAATAGTAATATACAAAAATAATAGTCCTCTGATACCACTTGGTAACATCCCAAACCTGGATACCAATGAACAGTTCCCTGGTCCTGACTGGTCACATTGACTCAAGTTCATCTTTCCAAATGCTAGAGGCTGGTGACTAGTAGTGAGGGCATATGGTGTCTCATTGGTGAGACTATGCCCTCTTATAAAAGTATAGCATAGTTTTATCAGTCATATAAATCAATAACAGAAGGTGTAAATCAATGAAGAAATAGATGAACATTTAAGATAGGTATATATAACAATGCCAAACTAAGTTCATATAAAATGAGTATCATGTAATGTCATGTGTCTATAAAAAATACAAAACATGTATGCAGGAAATGGTTCAATACATGTATAAAAACACCAAAAAGACAAAAAAATTACTATCTCAAGATAGAATCACTAGACTCGGCACGATCTCATGCTCCCATGATCCTAATCATGGAACAAAGTCAAGAATCAAATATGGGTGATATCCTCAGTCCCTACCTGGATCCAAAATGTTTTGCTAGGTACCAAATGGTAGCCCAAACAAGGTGTGAGATACAATATCAACAGTTCACCCCCCCCCCCACAATGAATCTAAAACATGTCTTGGTTTTTTAATAAAAACTAAAGTAGTGTGAAATGTATATAATAGAAATGATAGTAATATAGGTGCAATGCCCATGGAAAAAACTAATGCTATAAGTGACATTATCAAGCCCTATAAGACCCCCTACAAAACAATTATCATGCTCCTATAATAAGTTGGTAGTAAAACAATAATAAGTAAACACAATGTCCATGTATTATACATAGTATATCATAAAATCCATGGTCATATTGTATAAACTTTATCTAATTCCAACCATGAAGAAGCTGTGTAACCAGAAATTTTACATTTACTATTTTTGAGCTGTGTAATCAATAATTTAAAATTTTCCATGGTTGTACCATATAATAAGAAGTGAAATACCCCTCAGGGTTGGGTCCAAGGTATATAGAACCAAGTAATCCTCATCAAGTCCCATGAGCATCTTTTTGGAAACTCGATTAGGCTTGAGTTGGGGACCAAGGATCATTTCTACCGATCAAGTCCACTTTGATCACAAGAAAACAAAATCTATGGGGTATAAAGTCCCAAGGCATCACATGGATTCATAATCCAAGGAGAATTATAGGTCCAAGGAAGCCTATACCTTTTTATAATGGCCCATACCTTTCCAGGTCCATTACTTTTTGAAAATATAGGGTCTGAGGTGTTCTAGAGACAATAGTGACTTATTTCAAGAGTTTTTTAGAAATCCAAATTTTCCAACGGTTGCTCGTCTGATGGTAAGTCGTCCATCGGTGAGTCACAATCTTTACTCACATTGGTGACTCTCAATAGTGATCCTATCATGGTTGGTAATCAGTAGTAATTCTTAATGGTCACTCTCACCTATGACTCACAATGATGATTAGTTGATTTAAGGTCTCTAGTGGTGATTTGTCCAACAGTGACTCACCAACGGTAACTCACCCCGTAGTGAATCATAATGGTAGGTAACCAGGGGTGACTCATGATGGGGATTCATCCAGTGGTATGTCATCCAAAAGTGTGTCACCCAAAGGTTACTAACCAAAAGATGCATCACCCACCAGTATCCTAAACCAATGACTCACCCAATGGTGAGTCATTTCCTATATTTTAACAAATTTCTAGTTTTTTCCCTTTACCATTTTATTTGATGTAAAATGAGTTTAAAAACCTATTTAAGTGATTTTGAATCCACATCAAAGGATATAAATAATATATTTAATTTTCTAACATCTAGGAGGGTCCAAAATGTCCAAGTCATGTGGTCTTGGTCCAGATCTTCCTTTAATGTCTTTTGAAACAATTTCTTCCATTGATATAGGATATGGCCTTTCGAAAGCCAAGACCCATTATTCTTTGTATTTTTTCCTTTACTCTTGATATCTTCCATACCTGAACAATTTTTCCTTGAGGATCCCTGATTCTATGTTTCACCCGTAGATCTCATTTCCATGTTTTCTTGTGTGACCCCTATTTTGCACAGGGAGGAGGTGTTGTTAATCTGTTTCTCGATGTATGTATCCCTTTGCCTCTTTTATTTATGTATCATGCTTGGTGGGTGTATAAATAAATCTTTGTGAAGATAGTGGAATAAAAAAAATTGAAGATAATTGAATCGGCCTTAAAATAATAAATTTTTGTATGGTGTGATGATGATAATGATAGTATTGTTTTATCTATTTGTTATAAATATTGTGTTTTTTATGGGATAATCACCTACTAAAAATCATTGTCATTGGTGTCCTTTGTGTGTCCACCTATTATGTCTTGTAATAGATTGTTTTTTATCATATTTCTAACTTGTATAAATATAAAAATAATTAACCACATATATTTGGTTAAATAAATTGAGTCCCCAAGATCAAACTTTTTCTGTGATCACCCCAAAATATAAAAAGTGTAATTAAAGAACAGGAGCCTTGTTAAATCTGCATGTTGTTCCTTGTATGGTTGTGTGGTTGTGTTTTTTAGGGAATGGGTGTGTATGGGGTCATTTGGGTGGTATTTTTTATGTAATGGAATCATAGGTTGAGAGATTTTTTTTTCTGAAATGGCCAAGTAGTGTTTTGTAGTGGGACTGCACCAGGTTGTGGCATGTTGCTTTGCTAGATGTGATAGGTGTGATTGATTTATGCAGCGAGGCATCCAAGAATGGTTGTGATTGGATTTTTTGATAGAATTGGGTGTGATTTTGGGGTTGGTTCTTTTGAGAGAGTGGATTAGGCATAATGACTTTATAGAATGATGATAGTAGTGGTTGACATGGTTTTTAAGTAGAGAAGAAATGTGAAGTGGTCTGTTTTATCATGGTTATTCTTCCTTGTGTGTTTTATGTTGTGTGTATTTTTGTGTTCTGTGACTAGTGGTTTCCCCATGTATATATAGAATGAATACATGATTTTATTAATAAATAATAATAATTCGATTAATGAATTGGATGGGGTTATGAATTTTAATTTTGGATAGTTGTGTGGTAGTTCATTTAGAAGTAGCATTAGAGGAAGTTTTTGGGTAATAGTTGTTGTTTGGAAATGCATAGGTTGGGATTCAGTTCCAGGTATTAAATACATAAATACACATGTATATATTTGTGATTTATATATTTACCCCACCCTATTTGAGCATTATGTTCCAAACACGACCATCATCATGGGGGAGGGTGTCTTTCCCAAAATCCTAGTGGGAGGATGGATGGTTGATTAATTGATTTTCCCTGCTTCCTCCTATAGGAATTAGTAGCCAAAGACTCTTCACGAAGGTTTTGGAGTGGTAGTGAGGACCAGGTGTCTGAGGGTGAGTTTTTCTTTTCCAAGGTGTCTATGGAATGAGATATGGTGTTCCTTCCCAAGTTTCTTTGAGATGAGGTATGGTTTTGGCCTAGGTGTCTATGGGCGGGACGTGGTATGGTTGCAGAACCAGTGTTTGAGGGTGGGATGTGGTGAGCTTCATCTTCCCCGGTTGTAGGACTAACTCTTAGGCTCAGGTGAGGTGGGTGGGTTGTGATGTTGGGATTTTTGAAGAGTGTGGAAGAATTAGGACATTCGTTGTTAGGGTGTGAGCAGCTAACCTGTGGGAAGTGGTGCAGGGTAGCTAAACACTGATGTTCTTACTATATTACTTTACATGACTTATACTATTTGATTAGTGTTCCTTAGTGAGGTCGGGGTGGCTGGTATACCTTGTTAGGTGCTCTTGGATTCTGTTGTTTTCCCACTGGGGAATTTTTATGCTTCTCCACTTATGCGTGAAAGACTTTGTAATTTCATAAGAAGTATACTTGATTTCTCACCCTACGTAAATAAAATTGTTTTTAGTTTTTTAGGAGGAATATATTTATCATGCTAGACCATACTAGCTCAGATATTGGGATAGTTGTTTTTTCACTACATAGATTTGATTTTTGGTATTTAATTTGTAGTTTTATTATATTTGTAATATTATTGTTTTAAACATGCTTGTGGGGTGGATTTTATATTTCTTTTATATATAGTTCTTTGAGTAGTTTTTAGGTTGTTACATCTTATATCCCGATCATGATTACTATAAAAAGAATAATTCCACCCATTTTGTGAGATTTTTATATCCTTGGTGCGGGTCTCCACCCATGGGTTTACTAGAAGTGGGACTCAGGGGTCATTATCTCTCTTTCTTTATCATGAATAAGGAAGGTCATGACTGAATGGTATCAGAGGCTGATGGTTGATATGTTATATGGAATCTATAGTTAGGCACAGTGATTATTGCTTATGTTTGTAAAGAAATAGTGTTAGGTGATCTTGTTGTATGACATAGGCCATGGAATACCAACTCGAAAACGGAATTTTAGGGGCCCCCATGATCTGATGCAAGGTATCATAGCTTACCAAATGACCAAGTAAATCTACACCATTTGATTATTAGAGACACAAGAAAAGGTATATGCAACATAATGACTTGTGTTCTTGTCTGAGTTAGGAATTTTGGAAAAGTTGAAATAAATAATGAGTTAAATAAGTTAAAATGAATCTTAACTAAAGTTCCATACTACTGAAGTTTAGGAGTTATTTGTTTACCTTTTCAACTATGGAACCTGGTCATCGTCCATGTGTGGATACAGTGGTTGAGGTTCGAAGAGAAAATCTAATTGATCGGTAGTAGGTTAATCCAGTGGAAGAGGAAGACCAGTGGGAGGTTACATTATGTTCTTTCCAGTATTAGGATCTAGGAATATACAATGGTGGTGTTTCAGACAAGGAGGTGGATATTTTTCTTGAGGATCTCGTGATCACCTTCATCTTGATCTGGGATCTAATGGACTACAGGGTTACTTCTTCAGTGAGTCAGATGAGGGGAGATGTCAGTTAGTGGTGGATGTTGTACCTAGGGTAAAGAAAGGAGGATGTTGATTTTTGGGTTGATTTTGAGAAGGAGTTCTAAGACAAATTACTTTCTTTAAACATGAAGGTTTACAAGAGGCATCAGTTAATCTCCCTCCAGCCTAGGAGTATATCGATATGGGATTTGGGGATCAGGTTCAAGGATCTCCTTCATTTATCACTATATCTCTTTCCAGATGAGGAGTCTCATATAAGACACCTAGAAAAGGCTCTTTTCCCTTCTATTCAGTATATGGTTACTCCCTTTACCTTACTGACATACTTAAAGGTCAAGAATAATGAATATTTGGTTGAGTGGATGCACACCGAAGGAGGTATACCATGATATGGGAGTCATCCTAGTTCTTAAAATGGAAAGTATTCTAGTAGTAGGTCTTTGGAACCAGGTCTTTTGAGGTTCCGGTCGTTGGGGAGCCTACATCAGTAGTTCTCATTTCATCCATTGGGTCCTCATACTTTTTCCTTTAACATGGTACAAGAGTTTTTCTCTTGTAGAGCATGTGGTAATATTTAGAGTTTTTTCTCGAAAGTTTTTTAAGCTAGTTATAGTGAAGGTGGGAAGGTTTAGTGCCTACCTCAGCCACAGTTGCTGGCCAGTCTATTTCAGTAATAAGGACAGTAGGATCCTTCCTTATCGAGCGGATATAGAGCTGGTAAAGGCCGACCATAGGGTGTTCATCAGGTACCTCAACCCATGCATGGTCAGGGATTCAGTCATTAGTAGAGGGGTAGAGGACATGTGCATGGTCAGTTTCGTGCCACAGTGTTAGTAGTTCCAGCAGGGCCATAGATTATTCGTGGTACGATCAGTTTGTTTAGTACACATTCTTGTACTTTGTTTCATTTAGGAGACTCACACTCATTTTTTTTACCTGATCTAGCCCATGCTCTGGGACTATATGTAGAGAGACTTCTCATTCCCCCAGTGATGATTACGCTAGTCGGAAGTTAGAGTATCATGATTGATGTTTATCGAGGATGTAGAGTGATGATGGGACTGCATAATTCCCATGGGGCCCTATTCTTACTATAGATGAAGAAATACTATGTTATTGACATCATCGATTGGTTATATTAAATTAATATCATTATAGACTAATTTTAAAAGAGATTCATGTTTTAAGATGTGGATGGGCAGTGTGTGGTTTTCATTGGTGAGTAATGCTGTTAGATAAGAAGTCAGCATGTAGATCCTCTTTGTTCATTATTGGTCGACCTGTCCGTGGAATCAATAGATATTTATATGTTTTATTCTCCCACATTTATTGGGTTGTTCATGAATGTTTTCCCTAAAATTTTGTGACTCTACCCCCTCAGTGTATCATTGTGTTCATGATATACTTTTAGCCCGGTGCTTGTCTAATTTTGATGGCTCGTTATTTGATGGAACCCTCTAAGTTGTGGGATATACAGATTTAGATTAATGACATGAATAAGAATGGACTCATATGTCTTAGTGTGTCATCGTGGGGTACTATAGTATTTTTTTTAAAGAGGTAATATTGTGTTCTGAGGATTTGAATAGACTGCAAAAGGTTGAATCAAGTAATGGTCAATAATCGTTACCCTCCCCTAAGGATAGATGATATTTTTAACCATATGAGGGTATAAGGTTGGTTTTCTAAGATAAATTTTAGGTTTGGGTATCACCAATTGAGTTTCAAAGAGGTTGAAATCCCAAAAACTACCTTTATATGCAATTATGGGAACTTTGAGTTCTTGTTCATATTGTTCGGTGTTACGAACACACCAGCCATTTTTATGGGGATTATGAGCTCTGTGTTTTGGGAGTTCGTGGACTGGTTTGTCATTATATTCATTAATGACATCACGATCTACTCGAAGTCAGAGGATGAATATACTGAGAAACTCAGGACTAACTTGAAAATCCATTGATGCCACTACCTCTATAGGAAGTTGTCCAAGTGTTAAGTTCTGGACATGATAGGTGCATTTCCTTAGGAATGTGGTGTCTCGGAAGGGCCTGAAAGTGGACCTATCAAAGGTTGAAGCAGTTATTTTATAGGAATCACCTGAGAACGTGGGATAGGTCCATAGTTTTCTTAGTCTACTAGGATATTATGTGTGTTTTTTACATGATTTGTGTTAAGTTGTAGTTATTTTGATAGATTTGATCAGAAAGGAATATTTTTTGTGTGGAGTCAGTATTTCCATTAATCATTTGGCTATATCAAGGGGGATTTGGTCAGTGTTCTAGTGATCTGGTTTCCTGAGGAAGTGGTGAATTTTGAGGTGTTTTTTTATGCTTCCAATTTGGTTTTGGGATGTGTGTTTATGCAACAATGGGGAGTGATGTCTTATGGTTTGAAGAATTTACATCCCCATGAATGTTACTATTCCACTTATGATCTGGATATAGCAGTAGTAATGTTTGTGTTAAAGCTTTGGTAGCATTATCTCATCAGGTAGCACTTTGTGGTCTTCAGGGACCATAAGAGTTTGAGGTATATATTTTCCCAGCAAGATATGAACTTGAGAAATTGAAGTTGGATGGGGGTTTCTTCGGTACTGAAATTTCAAGATCTCTTACACCTTAGTGAAGGGTAATGTCATGGATTATTCTTTGAGCATGAAGTCGTAGAAGGAGGTTGTTCAAGAATCTGTGGATTCTTGGAAGGAAATTGAGTATTTGGCCACCTAGCGCCTAGATGTAGGAATGGATGATGGAAGAGGTTATCCATTTAAGATGAAAGTGTGGTCATATATACTTTAGACATTGTCTAAGTATCATTATGGAGAATCGGAGGCAATGGTGATGAACAATCGAGATGGCTAGGGTGATGCTCTCGAGGGATGGTTAGAATCGAATGTTGTTATGTGGGAGACTATTTGTTCTGGTGACAATGCATGAGAACGTCTTCTGTGAGATTCATATATACCCTTTAGCGGTATAACTAGGAGTTTCCAAAATTTATCGTGGATTGAGGACATAGTTTTGGTGGCTTTGGATGAAATGGTAAGTGACAATGTTTGGGGAAAACTGCTTAGTGTTCGAGTAGGTGAAATATGAGCACCATGTTCTTAGTAGTTTGTTTCCACCCGTAGATGTCCCTGAGTAAAATTGGGATTACATATCGATTGATTTTATTATAGGGTTACCTATGGATTATGGGGAATTTAATGAAATATTTTTAGTAATATATTAGATGAAGAAATCAGATCACTTCTTAGCAATCAAGGAGTCGAGCATAGTGGATGTCTTGTCTAAGTGGTATGTGGATGAGGTGGTGCGACTGCAAAGAGTCCCAATATCCATTTTCTCATATTAGGATGTAATTTTAGCATCACGATTCATGAGGGGATAACAATATGATTTGGGAACTCAGTTACACATCAACACTACCTTCCTCCCTCAAACAGATCTCCAGACATATCTGACCATCCAGACATTGGTGGACATGTTTCAATAATACATCATGGACTTCAGCAGATCTTGGGTGTGGAACCTTCCCTTGGTGGAGTTTTCTTACAACAATAGCTATCACTCATCCATTGGAATGTCTCCATTTAAATCATTGTATGGAAGAATGTGTCTTTCAACTTTGTGCTAGATAGTGGTTAGGGAGATAGATATTCTTGGTCCCAAGGTTGTACTGAGCATGATAGAGAAGTTTCCGCTTGTTTGTGAGATGATGAAGGTAGAAAAGGACCGGTAAAAGTCATATGAAAATCATAGTAGGAGGACCTTAGAGTTCATGGTTGGGGACTACGTGTTCTTCAAGGTTTCCCCTTGACATGGATAGCAAAGTTTTGGCATAGGGAGAAAGATATCTCTGAGGTTTTTCAGACCCTTCGAGGTGTTGGGGTGATTTGGAAATATGGAATACTATTTAGAATTTTCACCACAGTTTGAGAGGATCCATGATATCTTTCACATCTCCCAAATTCATCAGTATCTACACGATGATTCCCATATCATTGACTGGGGATATTTGGATATTGAAGATGACATGACGTATGTCTAGAATCCAATACATATCCAGGATCGTCAAGATAAGGTTTTTCATGGTTTGACCATTCCCATGGTTCATGTGTTGTGGAGGCATGGTGTCCAAGAGGAGATTACATGGAAGAGGAAAGCACATATTCATGCCAAGTACCTAGAGTTGTTATGATTTTTTCTCTCACATGTTTTAATTTATAAATGTGATGGTTGAACATTGTTTTATATGGGATGAGTTGTTTCCTTATTATGAAATGTGTGATAAAATCAGGACATATGAAGAGGGGAGGACCTGATTCCTAATCGAGGCACATTAATGAGGATGTGATTAAACTCATGCAGGTGAGTTAGTGCCACCCATAGCCGATAGTATCTTGACATGGAGGAATGAATTCCCTAATTCGTGAGTTCAGGTAGTTTGGTTGTCTGGTTAGTCTTCTAGTTGTTTGGGTTAGCAGATGTAAGAGGAGGTGTTCTTGGATGTCAAGGATTCACTTTAACATTCAAACAACATAGGGTGTTTTATCTTTGAATTTGAGGAGTTTAGTTGTCATTGGTGTTTCAAGTGTATTGGGATCCTTGAGAGGTATCTCACGGGGCATTTGTTACGTCCCCTCTTTCTTCTAGGTTTGGTTTTGAATTCTCGAGGGATGTAATAGTTTGAGAGGTATCTGATGTAATTTCCTAGACCTCTCCATGTCCATTAATTTTTTAAAATCTATTTTTTTAGGTTTCATGGAGGGAATAGTGACTCATTTCAATAGTTTTTCAAAAATCTAGTTTTTTCAACGGTAGCTCATCTAACCGTGAGTCATCCACCAGTGAGTTAAGACTAGTGAGTCACAGTAGTGACACACACCAGTGTCCCACAATAGTGATTCATTGATGGGATGTCTCATGTGGTGTGTCACAACGGTGACTCACACTGATGAATCACAATGGTGAGTCACTGGTGGTAGGTCGCCATTAGTGAATCGCCCAATAGTGACTCACTAGTGGTGACTCATTCAGTAGTGACACACAATGGTAGGTCAACAATGATGACTTTCGATGGTGAGTCATCCAAAAATATCTCATCCAATATTGATTCACCCATTTGTGACTAATCCAATGGTACCTCACCCACCAGTAGCACGCACCGGTGACCCCCCTAATGCTCGGTTATTTCCGACAGTTTTTCAAATTTCAAGTTTTTCTAGTTTCACACCTTTAATGTTTTATTTGACATAAAATGAGTTTAAAATCATATTTATGTGATTTTAATCCATTTAAAAGGATATAAAATATATCTTTAAATTAATAACACCCAGGAGGCTCCTAAATTTTCCAAGATGTGTGGTTTTGGTCAAAATCCTCCTTTAATAGCTTTGGAAATGTTTTCTTCTGTTGATATAAGATCATGTATTTCTGAATCCAATACCCCTTTATCCTTGTTAGCTTCTCTTTACTCATGATATCTATATTCCTTGAACCTTTATTCCACAAGGAACTGTGAGTCTATGTTTCACCCCCTAGATCGTGTTTCTCTAGAGCCATCTGTACCCCCTATTTGGTGCAACAAAAAGGTGGTGATCATCTGTTTCTTAAAGTAGGGATCCCTTCATCTCTTTTATTTATATATCATGTGGGATGTTTGTATGAATAAATCTTTTTAAAGATATCATAATAACAACCATATGGATATAATTTAATTGGAATTATGAAAATAAATGAGGGATTGGGAATATGATGATGATGGTTTGATTTTTTTTGTTTTATATCCATATTGTGTTTTCTATGGTCTAATCACCCATTGAAAATAATGGCTATTGGTGGCCTTTATGTGTACATCTGTGATATCTTGTGATGGATTTTTGTTGATCATATTTTGAACTTCTATATATATTCAATTTATTAACCACATATATTCAGTTAAATAAATTGATTCCCTATGATCAAACTTGTTATGTGATCACCCCAAAATTTAAAAAGTGGAATTAAAGAATGGGATACTTGTTAAATATGGATATTGTGCATTTTATGGTTGGGTGGTGTTGTTGTTGGGGGTACAAGTGTGTGTGGTGATGTTTGGGTAGTGTAATGGAATTTCATGTTGAGATATTGTTTATTTATGAAAGGGTCGAGTAGTGTTGGGTAGTGGGATTACACATGGATGTGGATTGTTATATTGTTTGATGTGATGGGTTTGACAGATTTATGAAATGTGGATGCTAAGAATGTATATGGAGGGAGTTGTTACTGGAATTGGTTGTGAGTTAGGGGTTGGTTCTATTAAGAAGATGGATCAGGCAGAATGACTTGGAAGAGTGATGATGGAATTGGATTACGTGGGTGTTATGTAGAGAGAAAATGTGTAGGGTGTTATTTTACCATGGTTCTTATTCCTTGTGGGTTTTATTCTATGTGGATTATTGTGTGCTATGAATATTAGTTTCCCCAGGTATAGATAGAATGAATAAATGTTTTTCATAAAAAATAATAATAATTGGTTAAATAAATTGGCTGGTGTTATGAACTTGAGTTGTAGTTGGTTGTGTGGTCGTGCATTTAGAGGAAGAAATGTGTTTTTTTGTGACAGTTGTCGGTTGGAAACCCATCGATTTGGGTTTAGTGATTGGTATTATATACATATATACACATGTATTTCTTTATTATTTCTATATAAACCCCACCCTATTTTAGCACTATGTGTCGAACACCCCCATCGTCATGGGGGAGGATGTATTCCCACCATCCTAGTGGGAGGATAGATGTATGGTCAGTTACTCTTCCTTGATCCCACTTCTATGCATTAGTAGCACAAGACTCTTCACGCAGGTTGTGGTGTGGTAGTGAGGCCAAGGTGTATGTGGGAGAGTTGTGCTTTCTCATGTGTCTATGGGTTGTGATGTGTTGTGCTTTCCTAGGAGTCTTTGGGAGGGGATATGGGTGTGGACCAGGTGTCGGTGGGTGGGACGTGGTATGGTTGTGGCCCAAGTGTCTGCGGGTAGGATGTGGTGAGATTTTTTTTCCCAGATTGAAGTACTAACTCAGAGTCCCATGTGTGTACGGGAATTTTTTGACTTGGGGATTGTGAAAGTGAGTGGAAGCATCTGTACATTCGACATTAGGGTGTGAGTAGCTAACCATGGGGAAGTGGTGTGGGGTACCCAAACATCGATGTGCTTACTATATTAGTTTACTTGACTTGCACAATTTGGTGAGTGTGCCTTGGTGAGGTTGGAGTGGATAGTATACCCTATTATGTGCTTCTATACTTTTTTATTTTTCCATTGGGGTTTTAGTATGCTTCTCCACTTCTGAGTGAAAGACTTTTCCTTTTCCACTGAGTATACTTGTATGCTCACCCTAAGTATATAAAACTATTTTCAGGTTTTCTGGAGGACTACAAAGACTATGATGGACCTTATTATCTCTGATGTTGGGATAGATGTTTTTTCACTTCTTATCTTGGATTTTGGGTATTTACTTTGGAGTTTTGTAGTATTTTTAGATGTCTTGTTTAAAACTTGCATGTTAGATGGATTTTGGATTTATTTTATATATATTTCTTGGAGTTGTTTTGAGGTTTAAAAATTTTATCTCATGATCTTTTTTACTATAAAAAAGATAATGAATCCCATTTTATGATATTTTTCTTGGGGTAATTATATATTTTTCTTCATCTTGAAGAAGGTGGGTCATGCCACATTTCTACGACCCTTGGTGTAGCACACCAATCGTGTCCTATGAAAACATTCATCAATCAATTCAATTACAATTTCATACCATGAGTTTACCCGCTCATAAATTAAATCATAATCAATTACATTCCATGATTTTACCCCCTCATATAACAATTCTATATCAACCATTTATTCAAAAGCATCAACATTGATTTTAGGAAATATCAATCTCCTAACAACCAATTAAATTCACTTCATTTATTAATTTTGATTCCTATAACTCGGAAATCACTTCCTCACCACATGGGTGGTTTAACAAAGGTATAGGAAAATAAAATTTACATGGAATTCCCCTTCTTAATCCTTGGTTGGTGAAACAACCTCCAACACATCTCAATGAAACTAAGTGAATCTCTAATAGGTTCCTATACTATCAATTCAATTATTCAATTCAAATTCAGTGTCATGTTAGAATGTCTAGAAGGCGGCACAACAAAAATTTTCTCTATAAAGAACCAAACCATTCAGGAAAATTATATACCACCTACTATAGGTTTGTAGTAGAGTGATCATTTACCTAAATAGAAAATCCAATACTATGTAAAATTAAGAACAACATAAAAGGAATGGAGTACTCACCAACATGAATCCAAAGATACCAATGGCACTCAATTTTGAGTTCGGATTGAAGAATGGGATCAAAATATACTAATTTTTCTCCAAGGAGCTCTCCAAACATGAATCACTACAAACAGATGAAGAAAATAGAATATATTTTATGTTACAAACATTTTAAGGGAAAATAGATAATTTTTATAAAAAATCGGGGATGCATGTTTTGGTCGTATGGTTGGCCAAACTGTGTGCCAATAATGAGCCCTCGGTTGTTCTGATGGGGCACCCGCATGGTCATTATGAACGGTTTGAAAAAACATGTGTAAACCCTGATAAATACCTCTATAAAAAAATTATAGGTTCTCCCTCATGGGTGAGTTCCTCCATCTGTATGTTTTACTCAAACCGTATGTGCTCTTCTATCCCACTGTCCATCCCCACATTATTTCATCAAACCATGTAACTTGGGTCGCAAGGTTACTACTAACTATATGGAATAGATGTTTTTCTCCAAGAGTTGTTTTTTGGGATCTGAACAAGACACAGAAACTTTCGATACCCCTATGACCTAAAAGGGTATTCAGATTATTCCTTAAAAATCATTAAAACTGAATATAAAATGATCTGTACGTCATAGGAAAACATGGGATCTTATATTATCCCCATCCTAAAATAAAATCTTCTCCAAATTTACCACTCAAGGGTGGTCAAGAATCAAAAAATAATAACTCCAACAACTGAGCACATATTTTGGCCTCCTTATCCCATGTTTAATCCTATAAACTGTCATTATTCCGGAGCATTCCTACTAGAGGAACTGACTATCCTTGGAGAACATGTATACTCCTTTAATTGATATGAATATTATTCTCATCAAAGGTAGCATCAACCTGTAACTCTAACTAATCTAGATGAAGAGTGTAGGATCATTCTGAGTGATAAAACTTTAGTTGATATATGTGGAAGATGCAATTAATGGATCAATACCTCTGAGATAACTACAACATATAGGCTACTAGCTCGACTCTCTCTAGAATCCCAAACGTCCCAATATATCATGGTGAAAGCTTATATTGTTTCATAATCTATTTGTGTACTGATCAAACAATGATATAACAAATTTTAGAACTCTTATACCTATGTATTAAATTGATTATGGGTTTAACCATCCCATTATTAAATCCTTTTTCACTCAATATTTGTTTTGAATTCATTTGTTGAAGGAATGCTTAAAAGATGCAATTTCATAATGGCCCAATTTGAAACTAGTTCATTGTTTCTATCATATAATTAAATACACTAATCAAAATTTTAAAATTTATATTTTTAGGATTTTTTGGTGATTGGGATTCAATTCATATAACATGGACAAAGGCTGAATGCAAGCAGTAGGGTCTGAAATGTGGCCTACAAGTGAAGACAGTCTAGGCGGGCCAGATTCAACCACCCTTTTGTATTTTGGTCATAACATGGGCCTTGTAACTACAATTGGTCTTATTCTACATCCATTTTACACCAAACTCGAATTTCCACCTCTAAAACGAATTTCATGACATTTTCACGTGTCTTGTTTAGTCAACCAGTTGGATGAAGAAGAAGTAAAAATGTCATCCATGTATAGTGACCTAGTCCCTTAGGCACTTGACTTATTTTATGGAAATTGTGATGTATTTTTCCATAAAATCACCCCTCACCATCAGTCAATCATCTCGAACAACCAGTGGTCAAGGTGAGTAAAATTACAGATCTCTCTTTATCCATTTTATTTCTCTTCTCCATCATGTGATTCTAAATTTCCTAGTGATCAATTTGGGGGGTGTTATTTGTTGTATTCCTGATCTACATGCATGTAATATTTGTAAAGTAATTGAATTTATATGTTTGTTTTCTATTTTTCTTAAATTCTAAATTTGGAATTTGTGATTATTTTAGTATGATAAAATAAAAATCAATCCATGCTTCCATGTGTAACTTAGATCTAGTGATGATTTGAGTGTGTATACCGATTTTCCCACCCCTTCCATTTCATGAGTGTGCAAATGGATTACGTTAGTTGATAAATTCTAGGATCTTTAACCAATTAATATAGATATTCTTTTCTTATGTAATATATTATCATAGACACAAATCTGGTCATCTCATCATTTTGTTGATGTGATTCCTTCATTGAGTTCACTTTCTACATCAATTCAAGTTTTTTGAATTTGAATTGTCGCTGATAATCAATGTCATTGATCAAAAAATCCAAGGTCGTAACCTAGTAAGAACTCACATACCTATACTAGTTTCAATGTGTATAAAATCAAGGAATCAATGATCCTTCCCATTCCCTTGAGATCGATGACGGATTGATCATCAAGGGATACTTACAGGGGTTGATCATGATTTCTCCAACAAGTTTCTCTCACTTAGTAATAATGCTACAATTTTTGTTTTTAATCAACCAAACCAAAGTTTTGAAAAATTAGATTCCCATTTTATTTCCATAATCAAAACCATTTTTTAATTAATGATCTAAGGATCCTTCAAGAGATGACTTAGTGTTACTTTTTTACTATAGAAATTCTAGTAAAATTAAAGATATAATATGTTGTTCTCAACAATTTGATCAAATTTTGGAACCATTTTCAATGAGGCAATATCATTTTTTTTCTTTTCTATTTCCTTTTATTTATAATTTTACTTCTTAATCATTACTCCTTTCAATACCCCCATCCCTTTTGATTTTTTTTCTATTATTGATTTATTTTGTGTTTCTTCTTCTCTCTCTAATACTCTATATCTATATAATTATATAGTATTTCATTCTCTTGTATTTTATCATTTAAACATTCTTAATTGATTTTATTTTACCCATATTAAATCTTTAAAAGAAAAAAATACAAAAAATAATAAACATCACAACGTATTTTGATGACCTGATTAGAAAACTGATAACTATATAAATTTCTCCCAAAAATTGGAAAGAAAATTCACTAAAAAATAGGTCATCTACAGCAGGAAAATCAAGAAACATTAAAGAAACACATTCGGAACCTCAATTAGTCCCAAACCGATCACAAATTGAACTAAATCAACCCCTATAAATCATGGTAGCAAATAATCATACCTTAAAAATACTGGCCACCCCAGATGTGGAGTAATAACATGTGTGCATCTAATATCCTAATGAATCATCCAACATTGAGTTGAGATTAGTCCTCATACAACGACTTCCTAAATTACATAGTCTTCCTCATGAGTAATCTCACAAACATCTTAAGGATTTTCACATAATGTTCTCTACCATGAAACCCCAAAATGTATCTGAGGACCTCAATAAGTTTAGGAACATCCCATTCTCTGTTAATGGTGTAGTCAAAGACTGGATATACTATTTTCCTACCACAATTGGGGTATGGAATGAATATAAATGACTCTTTATAGTGGAAAATAAGTTTCTTCATCCAGTGATTCTTCCCAATAGGTATGTCCCCCTCTTGAAAAAACTCATTCCCCACCCATAAAAAATTACAATGAATAAAAAAAATTGTAAACAAATTACAATTAAGGATTACCATGAACAACCCATTCCTCTTCCTTTCCCCCAAAGACTCTATAAGTTGAAGAAAAATTTGGATAATGATATTGATAATTAAATAATGGATACATTTGAAAAGGTTCAAGTTAACATTTATTTATTGGATTTTGTTAGGAAAATTCCATGTTATTCCAAATTTCTTACAAAACTTTTCACCAATAGACAAAGGTTGAAGGGGAATGAGAGATTCAACCTGGGAAGGAATGTCTTGGCCTTATTTCTACCAGCAATGCCAACTAAATGCAAGGATCAAGAGCCTTCATGAAACCTTGAACCATAGGAGAGACATTATTTTCAGATGCTATGCTAGATTACTGTTCTCTGATTAATGTAATGCCTTACTATGTGTAAACTTCTCTAAAGTTTAAAGAGATTTAATTGATAGGCATCATTATGAAACATTCCAAATGGAGCACAACACACCCATCAGAAGTGGTTGAGGACTTCCTTGTAATTGTGAATAATCTCATCTTTCCCACAGAATTCTATATTCTTGAGATGGATGATACCTAAATCCAAGTGCATTCCCCTCTCATATTGGGAAGTAAATTCCTTAAAATAGAAAATATTATCATAAAAGTTCACAATAGTATGCTTTCCATGGATTTCGGTGGAGAAAATGTCAGTTTTAACATCCTTAAGCCTATAAAACACCCCATTTAAGATCACTCCACCATTCATGTCTATTAATTGGAAGTGATCTCAAATGATACACACACGAAGTCCTCTCCTAGACCCATAATCTGATTCATTTTCCTCTTCTTCACCCTTAGATGATTTGAGATTTAATTCATGTTTTGAGTGTAGTGTGGGTTCAGAAATGTGGAAAAATTATTTTAATTAATTAGTGTGTTCATTATGAGGTACAAATGATTGTTGATGAATATATAAATCTCATTTAAATATATTCACTGTCCTTAGAGAATAAAAAAGATTATATATATAACTTCATAGACTTCAATCCCCCTAAATCCCCTTCCTCAATCCAATAACCACTGTTGTTGGAACTAAAACCACTTCATTATAATTAAAACTTTGCCTATCTTGAGGGTATTGACCAATTTTCCATCGTTATGCCCAACAAAATCTTTCCAAAGTAGGAATCAAAATTGCTTGATCATTATAAATATTATAAAAAATAGATCGGATGGACATTGGCAGATATTCCTAGGATTATCCCATTTATTTGTTTGCACTTATACTAATAGATGATGAGGCTAATCTCATAAGTCAAGTTCAATTCCAGATTAATCCCACTCTCCTTACAGTGATAAAATTGGATGTTAGTAAATTACTTGTTGTTGGGATCATTTATCATATATCTAAGAGTAAATGGGTTAGCCAAGTACAAATTGTGCCTAAAAAACTGGAATAATGTTTGTGTCAAATGAAATGAATGAATTGGTTCCAACATATGGGAAAATAGTTTTTGAGTCTGTATTGACTACCATTAACTTAATCCATCCATTAAAAAGGAACACTTTCCTCTACCTTTCATTAACCAAATGTTAGAAATACTGGATGTTAAGTCTCGTTATTGTTTCCTTGATGGCTATTTGGGTTATTTTCCAATCTAGTTTTCCCCTTAGGATCCACAAAAATACTAAATTTACCTGTATATTCAGTGAATTTTCGTAAAAAAGGGTGTCTTTTGTTATATGTAATGCTCTTGGTACATTTAAATAATGTATTTTTAGTATTTCCTTTTGAGTACCTTGATAATTTTATGGAATTTTTTTTGGATGATTTCATGATTTATGGAACTTCCTTTTATTACTATTTGACACACCTAGGTTTTAAACTCCATAATTGCATTGAAAAAAATCTCATATTAAATTTTGAGAAATGTCATTTCATGGTTGAGCAGTGGATTGTTCTTTGGCATGTTATTTCAAAAGAGGGAATTCAAGTGGATAAATCAAAAATTAATTTAATTTCAACCATTATATATCCAAAATGTGTTTGTGAGGTGTGACCTTTCTTAGGTCATGGTGGATTTTACTATTGATTAATTAAATACTTCAGTAATATCTCACTACCCTTTCCCTTGTTATTAGAAAAATATTCTGAGTTTTTTTGATAAAAAAATATGATGATTCTTTTAATTTACTAAAAATGAGTCTCACATCACCTCCCATCATGCAACCATCAAGGTGGGATCTCCACTTTGAACATATTTGTGACACCTCTAACTTTTTAGTTGGGGTGGTATTATCACAAAGGGTTGAGAAGGCTCCTATTATCATTGTTTATGCCTCATGTACCCTTGAACCTAGCCAAAAAATATAAAAAAAACACTAAAAATTACTTATTTAAATTGTTTTTCCCTTAGAAAATTTCTATTCATATCTTATTGGTTAAAAATCATTGTCTTTTCTAATCATGTTGCCCTTAGTTTTCTCCTAAAGAAACCTGAGGCTAATCCCCACCTTATATGGTGGATGATCCTCCTCCTAGAGTCTGACCTTCAGATTAGAGATAAGAGAGGACTATAAAATGTGGTAGTTGATCACATAAGAAATATATCCCCACCACTGGATCATCATGTTGACTCACCCCTCTCCATGGAGTAATTCTTCCTTCATGATAACCTTTGTGATGCTTTTGACCTTACCCCTGGTATGCATACATTGCAAATTTTAAGGAAACATCTAGGGTCTCCACTGATTTCACAATCTAGAATCCTAGATATGTATGCATGATTCTCAATGATACATTTTTGATGACCCGTATTTGTGGAGAATTTGTAGAGACCAAGTTTTTCATCGGTGTGTCCCTGACCATGAGTCCAATTCTGTTTTAACCCTCTGTTACACATATTCTTGTGGCGTCACATTGTCTCTCAATGTATTAATTGAAAGGTCGTTGACTCAGGAATTTATTGGCCAACATTGTATAAATATTCCCATAAGTTTTTTAAGTTGTGTATAGGATGTCAATTCATAGGAATTATCTCCAAGTTGAATGAAATTCCCCAAAAACCCATGTTATTTTGTTAGATCTTCAATGCATGGGGCATTGACTACATGGGGACTTTTCCAAATTCATTTGTATTTTTTAAAATATTATTATCTACTAACTATGTCTCTAAATGGGTGGAAGCATAGGGAACTAGGTTTGATGACTCTCGAGTGTTTTTTGATTTTGTGGGGTCCAAAATTTTAAGCGGGTTTGGTTTACTTAGATTCATCATTAGTGATCAGGGTTCACATTTTTTCAATCACAACATGAAAAACATGCTCTATAATTTTGGGGTTATTCATAAGTATCCAATAAATATCACCACCAATTAATAGACCATCAAAAATCTAAAATCGGTAAGTTAATAAAATCTTGGAAAATGGTACAACCAAATTGGAATGATTGGAGTTTTCACTTGGATGGTGCACATTGGGCACACCGTACTTCATTTAAAACCTCTATTAGAATGTCACCATATATTATTGTGTTTGGAAAGGCTTTTCACCTTTTGGTAGAGGTATATAATCATGAATATTGGGATGTGAAACAATGTAATATTAATCTCTCGATGCAGGTGAATGTAGAAAGTTATATATTTAGGAGTTGGAAAAACATCAGCATGATTCATATGAAACCTCCTAAATATAGAAAGAGAAAACAAAGTAAATCCATGATGGGATGATTTATCAGTAGAAGGTTCATATTGGTGAGAAGGTCCTAATTTATAATTATAGGCTAAAGCTCCACCTAGTTAAGCTTTGTTCCTGATGGCTTGGTTTGTATACCATTACTGATGTTTACCCTTTTGGTTCTTTATAGGTTTTTTATGATAAGATTTAACAGAGTTTTATTTTCTAGAGGAAGAGGGTAAAACACTTCTATGAGTATCTTCCAAAGAATATCATGGACGAAATCTAGCTGATGGATGCCACATATGACACCACATAGTAGGCAGACCCTTTTTCCTACCTTTATTTACTTATCTATTTATTTAAAATAATTTCATTGAGGAAAATGTAATTTTTAGCTATGGGGAAGGGTGACATGTCATATATAGGATTAAACAATAAAAAAACAACAACAACAAAATATGTGTTTTTATTTTTGATTTCTTTTTCTTTATTTTGTGTTTTTATAAAACTATTGATCTTAAAAAAATATCCAAAATTAGTTTCCAAACTTGAGTCAATTGTGTGTAAAATTCCTTTTTTTAGAAAAATGTTTTTGAAATGATTATTGATATGGAATAATTTTCTAGAATTAGTATTTTAAAATCATTCTTAGGTGTTTAATGGATTTTTGAATCCCATGCATCATTATCATTATCCAATATTTTAATCTCTTACCTGAGAGACATTATAATCCCTTTATTGCATATTCTTCCTTTTAATCACTTTCTTGAGAGTCTCAAATTATGTATATAAAATAAAACATTCCTTGATACTATTTTAAGCGATAAGATTAAATTATTCTACATTCATTATAGAGGCAATCATTCATTGAAAAACTATTTGTAAAATTAACCTCTATTTTTATCCACCTTAACATTTTACCCTTCTTAAGCCTTAGAGACCCTGAATATTTTGTTAGGTATCCACATTAAAATGTAATATATAGCTACCAACCCATATGTTATGTGTATTCTTTCTTTATATTCAGTAATTTTGGGGGAGATGGTGTTTCCATGGGAATTTTGGGGAGAGAATCATTGTTATGGGTTGATAAAAAGGGTGCCAATATTTTTCTTGGGAAGTGTTTTCACAAGACCTATTGCATCATTGTTTGTAGATATTTCCATCTTTATATCTAAAAAATTGTTTTTAAAAAATAGTTTTGTACACACATAAAATATAAAAAATGGAGAAAAGAGGATGTTTACTCATTATTAATCACTTCTTGGATGTGACCCACACAACTGGAAAATGGGGATACTGAGTTGGAGGTGATCTAATTTGTGAGGGGTTGTGTGTTTACATTCATTGTAAAATATTTCAGAATTTAGACATGTTTTGTATGTAAGATATTAAAAACTCCACTTCTGATTCATATTTTTAAACATTAAATCCTAACAACTCTTTAACCATAGAACAAACTATTGGAAGTCCTCTTGAGTATCATACTAGTTTCTACTAGTACTGAACATAAAATCTTAGCAAGAATATGGAAAGATAACATGAACTCTGTAAAAACATAATAAATCCACTTTAATATATTCCTTGAGTGAAGAAAAAAAATTTATAGGAGAGGTGGGATGTAGCATGTTTCATGGGTGAACAAATAAAGTTGAACAAATGAAAATGTTAAAGATGACAATTGATAGTAAAATTTATTCCATAAACTATAATGATGAATTTCATTTCAATAGAATCATGGTAGTTTTTACACCTATGATTTAGGAATTGCACACGATTAGGATATTATACTTTTCCTATAAGTACAAATGTTTTGTTGTGGGGGTGTGATCACATAGAGATATAAGAATTTCATCACCCTTATAAATGTTTATTACACTATTTTTGGGTTTAATAATCCCATTATTAAAGCCTTTTTCACTCATTAATTGTTTTGAATTCATTTTATAAAAACATTATTAAAAGATGTAATTTCACAATGGCCCAATTTGACATCACTTCACTATTTCTATTATATAATTAACTACACCATTCCAAATGTTAAAATTCATTTTTTAGGATTCTATAGTGATTGGGATAAATTCAGATAACTAGTCTAAATGCTGAATGCTTCCAGAAGGGGCTCAAACATGGCCTATAAGTGAAGAAATTATGGGTTGACTAAATTGGACCACCCTTCTGTGTTGGGGTATAACTCGATCCTCGTAACTGTATTGGGTCTAATTCTACCTTTATTGGAAAGAAAACAAGAATTCAGTCCTCTCCACCAAGATTCTTGGACATTTTAATGTGTTTTTTTATTCAACTAGTGGGATAAATAATTAGTAAAAAGACTTCCATGAATAGTGACATAGTCCCTTATAAAATTGATTTATTTTGTCAAAAGTGTGATGTATTTGTCCATAAAATCTATTCTCACCCTCATTATCTCATGTTTCAAGACTGGGGGTGAAGGTGAGTTGAGTTAGAAAGATATCTTCATTCATTTTATTCATATTCTCTATCATGTGTTTATAAATTTCGTAGTGAGAAATTTGGGAGGTGTTATTTGTTGTAATCCAGAGCTCCATGCTTGCAATCTTTGTAAGGTAATTGAATTTCAAGGTTTTTTGTAAATTGTTATTAATTTCTACCTTCTTATTTTTTTTATTTTGGTATGATTAAATACAAATGAATGGAATAATAATTCACATGCTTCCCTGCATAACCCAGATCAAGTGATTATTTGAGTGTGGTTGCCTCTTTTCTCATCCCTCCACTTTCATGAGTGTGTGAATGGATTCTATATATTGATAAATTATAGGATCTTTAACCCATGAATATGATTTTTTTTATTTTGTAATATTTTATCATTGACACAAATCTATTCATCTCATCACATTGTGGAAATGATTCCTTGATTGAGTTCTATTTTTTACATCGCTTCAAGTTTGTTGATTTTGTGCGGTCACCAATAATCAATGTCACTGATCGATAAAATATTGATTGGTAACCTAGTAAGAACTCCCATACCAATAATATTTTTACTGTGTATAAAATAAATTAATCAATGATCCTTCACATTCCCTTGAGAGCGATGACAGACTGAGAATCCCAGGACACTTACCGGGGTTGATCACGGTTTCTCCAACTAGTTTTTATCACTTAGAAATATAGTATCAATTTCTATTTTTAATTAAAAAAACAGAGTTTTATAGAACCCCATTTCCCTTTTATTTTCATAATCAAAAGCTTCTTTTAAAATTAATGATCTAAAGCTCTGTCAATAGATTACCTAGGGATACTGTTATACTATAGAAATTCTAGTTAATCCGAACATCTAATTTGATGTTCTCGACAACGTGATCAAATTTTGGAACCATTTATAGGGAGACAAGATCATTTTTTCCTCTATAATTCCATTTATTATTTATTATACTTCTTTATCAGTACTCCTTTCAATACCCCCAATACCTTTTTTTCTTTTACCATGGGATCATTCTTCTCTCTCTCTTCCTCTCTATCTCTCTATAATTATATAGTTTAAAATTCTTTTTTATTTTGTATTTTCACCCTTATTAAGTGATTTTATTTTACCCATATTAAATAATAAGAAGAAAAAAATACAAAAAATAATAAACATAAAAACTTATTTTCATGACCTGATCAGAAAATGGAAATCTACTTGAATTTGACCCAAAAATCGAAAAGACATATCACTCGAAAATTAGGTCATCTAGAGAAGGAAAAATAGGTAACAATGAAGAACCATATATGGAGCCTTAATTAGTCCCAAAATAGTAAAAATTTGAACCAAATAAAACCCTATAAGTCATAGATGCAAATAATTAGACATTAAAAGAACTAACCACCCCAGATGTGGAGTACCATCCTACGTAAATCCAATATCTTAAGGAAGTATCCAACACAGATTTGAGATTAGGCTTCATCCAACTCCTTCCTAAATTCAACGGTCTTATGGGTGAGGAACCTCATATACATATTAAGAAGTTTCACATTGCGTTCTCCACCATGAAACCCTAAAATGTGTCTGAGGACCTCATTAAGTTTAGGGCCTTCCATTTATCAGTTGATGGTGTAGCCAAAGGTAGACTATACTATTTGCCTACCATAATTGGGGGATGAAAAGACCTTAATCGAATCTTTATATATATATATTTTTCCATACCTCCTGAACTGCATCAATTTGAAATGAAATATGTGGTATTAAGAAATCACAAGGAGAGACCCTTTATGAATACTGTGAGTGAATCAAATGATTTTGTTAAAGATTCCCCCACCACCAAATTTGTGATAAATTACTAATTAAATACTTCTATGAGGTAATCATCCCCATGTATCATGGAATGATAGATGATATAGCTGGTGGTTCCCTAATTGATAATATTCTTTTCTCCACTCATAACTTAATAGAAAAAATGGCTCAAAATGCACAAACATTTGGTACATGATGGATTTCACTGACTAGAGGAGTTCATAAGGTAAGTCATTATACCTAATAAAAAGGTAGATAATAAAATTGATGAGGTTCATACCCTTATAAGGTAATTGTCTCAAGCACAGGGTTACTCAAAATCTTATTCAGTTCCATTATATAGTGGTATTTTTTCTGATAGTGCACATTTTTATGACCAGCACCTACAACTTTAGGATTCATCTGAGTCATTTGTAGTATTATTCCCTGGGTGTCCATTCCAACAAACACCTTCCTTCAAGCAAGAACTATTCCAGCCAAATCCAAACCCCATGTGGAATGTACAACAATAGTACCAACATGGAGGAAACTCGAGGTAACCTAAACAGAACTTTTATCAACAATTAAAAGGTATGAAACACTCCTATCCTCTAAAATCTCAAAAAAATCATCCTCCTCCCAAATCTAAACCAATCCTTGAGGACATTATAACAACCATGCTCTTTTATTACACACTTAAACATGATTTATTACATAAAAAATTCACTTGTTACAACATTGAAGATCAACAGGTCTAGTGTGTTTGGGGATTAGGATCATTACATAACAACTTAAAACATGAAATAAAACATCATTATTGAAAACATCCTTTACATGACCACTACATTCCCTCATACTTTGCACTACATGGGATAACCTGAGGACATGTATAAAAAGGGTGACCTATAAAGCCTAGTAAGGGAACAAACAAAGAATAACATGAGGAATACAATACATGTTAGACAATAGTCATATCAATGGAGCACAAGAGAAACATGAACATAAAGGCATGATAATTCATGATAATAATAACATGGAAATGTGGCAACAACACTTAACAAGGAATTAGCATGATCCAAGGCTCATTGCACATGGAGCATGAGTAAACCCTCATTTCACATGAAGCATTAGTAAACCCTCATTTCACTTGAATTAGCATGATTTTACAACCATTTCACATGACGTATCATGATACTATACTTTACCCAATGCATTGAAGCGCTATTTGGGCATACCCTTTCTTAAACATTTCAATTCATGCATAAATGTGCTACATGGATCATACAACATGGAATCAATCATCATCATTTATTCAACGATAAAGGTTTTTGGAATAAATACATGAATATTTATAATCAATAAATAAATGTGAATAAAGGTGAATGCCCTTGATAGATAAATGGGCATGGTATTCACTACACAATGACATTGTCTTGGAAAATCGTAGTGCAATTTTGGCAGCATAACGACGTGAAATAAGAACTCATAAAAAATGGTTGATGAGAGAGAAAGGGGTGTATCATCAAATTTACCTGAAATGGACAGTAATGCGGTCATATAGATACTTGTACCAACAAACATATTGTAATTTAGATGCATAATACAAAAACAATACATGGATGTAAAAGAGGAGAGAGAAACCCCTCACGGAATTTTGGCATTGTAGCAGGTGTACATGGGACACATTAATGAGAGAGAAAGGGGTCTCCCATCATCCTAACATAAAGATAAAAGCATGGGGTGGTTATAAATCATACACCAACATTTTTAATTGAAAAAAGGGAACAACATCATAAATAAAATTTGACAAAAATGAGAAAGGAAGAATTCCCTTACTTGGAAGTGTGATCCCAAATGCTTGGGAGGGGCTTGAGAGAGTCTTCTTGGGAGCTTGGGGTTCCTTGGGAGGATTATAGAGAAAGGAGGCCAGAGTCTTGATTAACTTCAAAATCTTTGAGTGAAGAGGAAGTGGGAGCTTGGTCAGGTTTATATAGGAAAGGAGAGGAGAATTCTTTATTATTTAGGTTTGGATTAGCACATATTAAACTAATCAATACCACAAACCAACCCATGGTTTTTTCCCATGGTTTTTGACAAAGGGGATTGGAAAAAAATTATAATTACAATGTCAAAACTTCTTAAAATAATATGGTTGCTTAGGTGGAGGTGAGTCACACTCTCAATGAAAACAATTTAAAAAGACAAAATGTTTTATAATCCTTGAAGGGTCCACCAAGGATTTGTCAAATAAATCAAAAAAATCCAAAATCGCATTATTTTAAAGTTAAAACATATATTTTCAAACCATAATGTTAATATTTTTTTATTACATCACTATTGGGTCATTATTATGTCATAAAACACATTATATATTGAAACGGTATTTAATTTTTACAGAAAAAAATGATTGCCTCAAAAAATTATGAAAAAATCACCATTGGATAATTTCTTCATCCTAATTCCAAAAATAATATTCATTTTATCTAAAAAAATTCTAAATATGGTAATTTTAACTTTTAAAATAAAAAAAGGATATATATCGAAAAATCATGGGTTTTGATAAAAATAGATTTCAAACCTTAATAAAAATTACAATTGAATTCATAAATATTGTATGACCATTTATATTTAATAAAAAGTAATTTAATAATAATAATAATAATATTTTATTAAAATATTATTTAATTAAAAAACCATTAACTCATCATAATAAATTTCTTTGTTGAATATTATCTAAAAATAATATTTGTGCTTCAAAAACTATTTACAAAGTAACCATAATAAAAAGAATGCATATTCTCTATACAATAATAATGTACATAATCATAGTACTAGGTTATTGTTACATAACCCCTTAAAACTCCTTCATATGACCTTAGTTTAAGGTACGCAATGGTGATAGACTCTTGGGGTGGTTCGGATAACTTTGCTCGAGTGGTAATCTCTATTAACTTCTACTTCTACTGTAGTCAGTTCCGCTAAAGATTAACATGTTCAAGATCAACTTGGGTTGGTCAAGAGTGAAGAACAATGATGCTACCTCCTTTCCGAGCTCTGAAAAATGGGCTTCGTAGTGGGAAAGTCTACTGGATGAGGGCATCACTTCCTTTCTCTGAGTAAATTGGATTTGTTAAAGCCCTATATTTGTACTAATCATTGATCATTGTTCAACGACTATATTAGCAATGTTCACAGTTATTATCATTATTTTAAAATCCATAAACATAAAACTAATGAAGTTAACATCTTATATAACCATAATAAGAAATTTAATTAGATCAAGATGAATTTTCATTAATGAAAGTCTGTGTCGTTATAATCTTCCCCCCTTAATAAATTTCACCATCTAAATTTTATTTTCCCACACTAAAATGGATATGGGTAACTTTGCTTCATCAATTCCTCTGATTCCCATGTCACTTCTTCGAACTTGTGGTTTCTCCACAACACCTTGATGAGGGGCATTATCTTATTTTGTAGAACTTTTTCTCTATGATCTAAGATCTTCACTGGTTGCTCCTCATAAGAAAGACCATCCACTAACTATACCACCTATAAAGAGAGTACATGTGAAGGGTCACCTATGTACTTCCTTAAGAGGGATACATGAAAGACATCATGTACTTTGGCCATGGTAGGTAGAAGTGCTAGTCTATAGGTCACAGCCCCGACACGGTCAAGAATCCCGAAGGGGTCTATGTACCTAGGACTTAACATCCCTTTATTTCCAAACCTCATAAACTTCTTCCATGGATGTATGCATAGAAATACCATGTCAACAAATTTAAACCCAATGTCTCATCGATGGTTATCTGCATAACTCTTTTGTTGACTCTGGGATGCCTTGATATACTGCTGAATGGTTTTCACCTTCGCCACAATTTCTTCGACCATTTCTTTTCCTAGCATCTTACTCTCACCGACTTCATCCCAACATTCCAGTGTTCTACACCTTTTCCCATAAAGGGATTCATATGGTTCCATTTGGATTCTTGAGTGTAAACTATTATTATAAGAGAATTCAACCAGTGGAAGATATTGGTCCCACCCTCTTTTGAAGTCCATAGAACATGATCATAACATATCCTTCAGTGTCTGAATAGTTCGCTCAGATTGGCCATCCATTTGAGGATGATAGTCCGTACTGATGTTCAGTTCAGTATCCAGAGCATGTTGAAGACTCTTCCAAAACATAGAGGTGAATCTCGGATCTCGATCAGTTAAAATAATTAATGGTACTCCATGTAGCCTTACCACTTCCCTGATATATATCTGTGCCAGTTGATCCAACGAGAAATCCTCCTGAATTGAAATGAAGTGTGCAGACTTTATAAGATTATCCATAACAACCCAAATTGAATTGTTTCCTTTGGATGTCTTCATAAGTCCATCGAAAACTTCTATGGTGATGTTCTCCCATTTCCATGCTGGTATGGGTAATGGTTGCAATGTCCTCATATACTTCTATCTCTCAGCCTTCACTTACTGACACACCATACACATTGATGTAAATTCAGAGATCTCCTTCCTCGTATTATCCCACCAATAATTCTCTCAGAGATCTCGATACATCTTCGTGTTTCCTAGGTGAATAGAGAAATATGAACTATGTGCATCATCTAAATTTTCATTCTTCATCTCTGAACATGATGGAACATATTTTGTTTTACCAAATATCACAATTCCTTCATCATTAAAATTGAACTCTGAGATTTCCCTATTTTGATAGCTTCTACATTCTTCTGAATTCCCACATCATCCTTTTGAGAATCATTTAACTTTTCCAAAAGATATTGTTGAGAAATAATTAGTAAAAGGATTGTTTATGTTCCCTTATTTATGATTCTCATGTCCATCTTCATCAAATCGAAGAATATTGTATCCTTCTCAATTCTCATATGTGATATAATCCCTGGGTCCTTTCTACATAGAGCATCCACCACCTTGTTCGCTTTCCCATGGTGGTAATGGATTGAGTAGTAATAGTCTTTGATTAGCTATAATCATATTCATTAGTGCATGTTCAACTCTTTCTTTGTGAATATATACTTGAGGCTTTTGTGGTCTGTATATTTTTAACACTTCTTCTCAATGAGATAATGCTGTCAAATTTTAAAAAAGAAGATCACCACAGCCAACTCCAGATCATGTGTTGGATAATTCTACTCATGAGCATTCAATTTCCTTGAAGCATAGGCAATGAATTTTTCATTTTTCATTAACACACATCCCAAGACCTTCTTCAAAGCATCACTGAACACCACAAAAATTTCTCCACTTGTGGGTAAAGTGATCATGGGCATAATGATAAGCCTCTATTTTAACTCCTTAAAGCCTTCTTCGCATTCATCGCTCCAAAAAAACTTTACTCCCTTCCGAGTTAGCTTGGTAAGAGGGTTGGACAATCGTGAGAAATTTCTCACAAATTGTTGATAATATCCAACTAACCCCAAAAAGCTATGGATATCTGTTATTGATGTTGGCCTCATCCATCCCTCAATTGCATCTATCTTGAAGGGGTCCATATATATCCCATTGATTATGATGATATGACCCAAGAATTAAACCTCTTTCAACCAAAACTCACACTTGTTGTACTTTTCATAGAGATTCTCCTTCCGCAAGGTCTCTAGTATAGTTCTTAGATGCTCCTCATGATCCTCATTGTTTTTGGAGTTTATCAAAATATCATCTATAAAGACTACCAAAAATTTGTCGAGGTAATCCCTAAAAACACTATTCATCAAGTCTATAAAGATTATCATATCATTAGTGAGTCTGAAAGTCATTACTATGAATTCATAGTGCCCGTATCTTGTATGAAAAATAGTCTTGGGGATATCATCCTTCTTCACCCTTACATGATAATATCTTGACCAAAAATACAGCTTGGAGAAGTATTTTTTTTCACGCAGCTGATCGAACAAGTCATCAATATGTGGGAGAGGATACTTGTTCTTTATTGTGATTTTTTTAGGCCCGTGATAATCGATGCAAAGTCTTGTTGACCCATCCTTCTTCTTGACTAAGAGAACTGGTGCACATCATGGTGAAGCACTTGGGCATATAAAACCTTTATCCAGATTCTCCTATAGTTGTTTCTTCAGCTCCTCAAGCTCCACAATAGCCATTCTATATGGAGTATCTGATATTAGAAACTCCCCAGGTATAAGGTCAATTGAAAATTTAACATCTCTTCTAAGAGGAAGACCAGGGAATTCCTTGGGAAACTCTTCAGCGAATTCCCTCACAATAGGCATATCTTTAAGGATGGTTGCCTCCTTAGACTCGATCATAAGATCCAGATACGCATGCCCATAGGGCAGTAATATCCATGTCTGAGATGATGGAGCTAAAGAAGATTCATCTTCCTCCTTGCACTTGTATAGAATCAGGGGTCGATTCTCCACATGGAGAGTGATTTCCCTCTCACGGAAATTTTTGTTGGCTCTATATAGGAAATCCAATACATGACAAGAATTAAATCAAATTTCACTAGATGGAATATGATGAGGTTCTCCCGGAATTTCAATCCACAAATTATGATGGGTGAGGAGTTATATTCATAGGATGTAATGATTTCCCCATTTGTCGTACTCACTGACATATCCACTTCCAAGATTTGTGGTGGGGCTGGGACTGTTCTACAAAACTTTTAGGATATAAAATAATGCGTCGAAATAGAATCAAAAAGTATGTTCACTATTCTGGAATGAATAACTAGTGTATCAGTGACCACTTAGTTTTCGTGGTTCACTTCAGAAATAGTGATGGAAAAATCTCTCCCTTGTTGAGTTGGAGGTATTTGGTTGCCTCCAAAAACCCTTGGCTTAGGGAACTAATTTTCAATATGACTTGGTTCTTTGCAGTTGAATCAATGAAAAATGTGTTGAGTGTCTAATGAAGTATTCCTCTCCTCTGTCGCAGCCACGGGTTTTTCTTGTTGACAGTTAATTTCCAGGTGCCCTTCTCTTCCACACCAAAAGCATTTCCTGGTCCCCTTTCGAGAATTTCTGGGGTACTTCTCTCCACACCTTTGGCAAGTGGGGTGCTGGAACTTATTAGAAATTTAGGATTTATCCATCAGACCACCAGTATTGAAGTCCACCTTACGCATTTTATCCCCATGATACCCATGCGATTCTATGATCTTCATTTTGACTATGAGGGAACATCAGACAATATCCTCATAGTTTTCAATGTCAGGCATCACCAGTGCTTTCCGTAGGCTAGGTTTCATCCCACAAAATAATTGGTCAACCATTCATTCAGGGGTAACGACAAAGTCAAAATCGTATCGTGCAATCCTTTTTATGTTTTCCTCATACGCACCGATAGATTTGTCATCTTTTTTATTGAAGGAAAAGAAGTCCCTTTCCATCTTAAGCCTAAGGGTGCGCGGAAAATATTTATCAAAAAACATCTTCTAAAAATCCTTTCATTCCAACGCCTCAATCTCTCCCTCAGGCTTTGTATTTTTTATCAATTACCACCATTGATCGGCTTCACCCTCCATACGATAATTAGCCCAAAGAACCTTCACTTTTTCGGAACATTGAAGGATGGAGAATATCCTTTCAATGGAGTTGATCCATTGTTCGATGATTAAGGGATTAGATGATCCATTAAAATTAGGAGGCCTTTGTCTCATGAAGATCTCGATATCAACTTATTATTTCATAGGGTGGTTGAACATTCCTCTTGACCCATGTTTCTATTCAAATATTGAGTTAACTGTGAGCGAAGTGTGACAAAGTTTACGATTCCCACTCCCTTCAGATTGGGAATCTCATTAGCAGATTCATCACATTGATCTTCACATCGGTTGTTAGCCCGAGTTATCATATTACCATCGATTGGCTGGAATAAAAGAAAAGTTAGGGGTAACACTTAAAGAGTAATCCAAGGGAAAAATCGATGACTTATAAATAGATTTTATTTCTATAACTTATGAATCTATAGGCTTCAATATATGTTATCCAACATATATTCTTAGGGATTTTTTTAATTACCTTAATAATGGTTCATACGAAGCTTGTGAATTTACCAATGCATATCCCCCATGAGTGTTGTAACCATGACTGCAGCAAGGCCCATTGTCATGTACCAGGATACCTTGGGTGAAGCCCGAAACTCCTTGTCAGGGTTTTCACCCCTAGGTACATCTGTGCCATAGCCTCCTCTACTTGCTTGTATCCAGACCAGGATGTATTTTCTTGATAAACCACTTAATCAATACCCATCAAAACAAATGTATGTTTTTATTATACTTAGTCTTGTCTCTAAGGATTTACTGGGGTTTTCTAATCCTAATCCAAAAAATAACTAAACATATCCTCTGATACCAACTATGACAACCCTACTCTTTTATTACACACTTAAACATGATTTATTACATAAAAACTTCGCTCATTACAACATCGATGATCGAGAGGTATATTTTATTTGGGATTATGATCATTAAATTACAACTTAAAACATTAAATACAACATATTTATTGAACAATTTCTTTACATGACCACTACATTCCCTCATACTTTTCATTTCAGGGGAAAACCTGAGGACATGCATAAAAAGAATGAGCTATAAAGCCCTATAATGGAATAAAAAAGGAATAACATGATGAATAAAATACATGTTAGAAAATAGAAATATCAATGTAGCACAAGAGAAACATGAACTTAAAGGCATGATAAAGCATGATAATCATAACATGGAAATGTGGAAACAACAGTTAACATGGAATTATCATGAGCCAAAGCCCGTTGTATATGGAGCATGAGTAAACCCTCATTGAACATTAAGCATGAGTAAAAACTAATTGCAATTGATGATGGCTTTCCCCCCTTCCTGGAGGGGGGGGGGTAATTGGTTCAGCCTCCTCCAAGATCACGGAAACCGTTTATTCCCTTATCTAACCATAATTTTCTCTCAGATTTCCTGATGGTTTATCTATGTCCAAAGGTTCCATATTTGCATCTTGGTGGTCTGTAGTTTCTGATTTCGATGTCTGAGTTATTGGAAGCTTTGAGTCATCTGTACCTAACGTTGGTCATGCTTTTCAATCTTCGATGTCCCTCGGCTGACGGCTTTGATCATTTTGTCTTCAGTAAATGGGATTTCCAAGACCATGCAGTTGTTGGTCTTATGGATAAAATACACTTCATGATTCATATTTATTTGGAAGCTGATCTTATGCGGGCTTGGTCTAATGCCCCTCAGCGATGTAATGTTTTCAAGTTCTCTCTCCTTAGATGGTCGTTTGACCTTTTCATGAATCGGGATCCATCCTCCAACACGATTTGGGTAAGCCTCCCTCAACTTCCTCTACCATTTCAGAATCCTTAAATTCTTCATATGATTGGAAATATGGTGGGTCGTTACCTTTGTTCTGACATTCGCACTTACACTATAAATCATCAGATTAATCCTCGTATCTGTGTTGAGGTTGATGTGTCAAAGCCTCTAGTGGAGTGGTTTTGGATTGCAGTTGGTTTGGAGTTTAGATGGAAACAAGAAGTTGTGTTTGAGTATTGGGTTATCTACTGCTCAAATTGCTGCCATTTGGGGCATTTGGTTTCTGTATGTCATGCAGATGGTTTCAAGGATAGGAACTATGTTCCGAGGAGGAGGCCTAATGAAGGACAGAGGAGGGTGTGTGGAACTGATCCTAGAAAGGGCTCTGGTCTAGAGAATATGGAAGCACCAGTAATGGGCAAGGCTGAAAATGTATCCTTAAATCCGTTGGTTTATGAAATTTTTAAGTGGTTGAAGAGTGATCTTCAGGTTGGGGATGGTGGGAAGTAGGTTGAGGATAAGTGTGGCTCTAGTGCTGGAGGTGAGTAGGCTATCAACAGTAGGGTCGAGGGGGTGAAACCTGTGGTAGTGGAGAAAACAGGTCTTGCAGTGTATGATGGTCTTGCTGTGGGGAATTAGGAAGGATGTTATGATGAGAAAATTGGTCGAAATAAAGCTGATAGAGGGGTACTGATTACATTTCCTTCAAGAAACTGTTTTCAGGGTCTGGAACAAGAGGATGAGGAGGTGATTAATCCAGTTAATAATGGTTCCAATGCGGAGAATGGACCTCAGGAGGCTTCTGCTGCAAATAAAGAAATGAGGATGGTATTGTATGAAGATAATGAACTGGTTGAACATTCACAATGCTTAACATTAATTGATGCTAATGCTCAGTTTCAGCAGAATCGGTCAGCAACTTATCCAAAGGAGGTTATCCCTAGAAATGGGGGGGGGAGTATTCTGAGAGCGATAAAAATAATAATTGTGGATTGGCAAGGATCTCATATATCAACATTTTCCAGGGTGGGGTAGGTCTAAATATGGGTATGCAAGCTCTTAATGAGGGTGGAGGAGTGGAATCCGCTACTCCAAAAAGAAGAGGCAGGAAGGATTATTCCTATCTACCTCGACCGTTGTGCACCAGATCCTCCTTTAAGCGAGACCATGGGGTGACCCTAGCTTTTAAAAAAGGTAGACCAGCCATGAAAGATGGTCTTGGGAAAATCACATTGGATGATGTGAGGCAGGACAATAATGGTGATTTCATGAGGCTTTTTAACCCGGATTCTGAATGGGGAGCAGCCACCGCGGAGGAGGACTCTTGTGTTGGTTGCGATGACTGGTACGAAGACTTTGGCTTTTAGTTTTTGTCTGTTTCTCTGGGCATCTATTTTCTTGGTCTGTTTTGGAGGTGTTTTGTGGGCTTTAATGTGACTTTGGGTTTCTCTCTTTTCCTAAAAGTGTTTGGAAAATAATAATAAAAGTTATTCATCATTGGAGTGCTATCAGGGCGCACCCTTTCTTAAACATTTCATTTCATGCATAAGTGTGTCACAAGGATCATACAACATGGAATCAATCATCATCATTTATTCCATGATAAAGGGATGTGGAACACATAAATGAAGCTTTATAATCAATAAGAAAATGTGAATAAAGGTGAATACCCTTGATAGATAAATGGGCATGGTGTTCACTACACAATGACATTGGCTTCGAAAATTGTAGTGCAATTTCGGCAGCATAATGACGTGAAATAAGAACTCATAAAAATGGTTGATGAGAGATAAAGGATTGTCTCATCAAACTTACTTGAAATGGAATGTAAGGGTTCATAGAGATACATGTTCCAACAAAAATAATGTAATTTATAAGAATAATACAAATGAATTACTTGGATGTAAAGGAGGAGAGAGAAATCCCTCACAGAATTTCGACATGATAACAGGTGTACATGGGACACATTAATGAGAGTGAAAGGGGTCTCCCATAATCAAAACATAAATAGTGAAGTATGTGGGATTTGTGAAATCATACCCCAAAATTTTTAAATTAAAACAAAAGTGCACAACAACTTAAATTTTTTTTACAAAAATGAGAAAAGAAGAAATCCTTTACTTGGAAGTGTGATCCCAAATGCTTCGGAGGGGATTGAAATAGGCTTCTTAGAAGCTTGGGGAACCATGTAAGGATTTTAGAGAGAGGATTTTAGAGGTTGGACAAACTCTATAGGCTTTTAGTGAAGAGGAAGTGGGATCTTGGGTGGGTTTATATAGTATAGGAGAGGGGATTCTTTATTATTTAGGTTTGGGTCACCACACATTCAACAAATCAATAAAACAAAGAATCACATGGTTTTTTCCCATGTTTTTTGAAAAAGGGGACTGGAAAACAATATTTTATAAGTCTAATGGCCTAACTTCTTAAAATAAGATGGTTGACTATGTGCAGGTGAGTCACACTCTCAAGGAAAACAATTTAAAAAGACAAAATGTTTTATAAGATATAAAGGGTCCACCAAAGCATTGTAAAATAAGTAAAACTGACCCAAAATCATATTATTTTAATGGAAAAACATATATTGTCCGAACATAATGATTATAGTATTTTATTACATAACTATTGGGCCATTATGAAGTCATAAAAAACGTTATATATTTAAAAGGTATTTAATTTTTTCCCAAAAATTTATTTGTCTCTGAAAATTATGAAAAACTCACCGTTCAATTATTTCAACATCATTATTCTAAAAATAATATTCATTTTATCTAAATAATTTTCTAAATATGTTATTTTTGACTTTTAAAATAAAAAACTATCATTTATTTCAAAATCATGGGTTTTGATTAAAATAGCTTTCAAACCTTAATAAAAATTACAATTTCTTTCATTAAAATTATACGAACATTTATATTTAATTAAAATTAATTTAATAATAATAATAACGTTTTATTAAAATACTATTTAATTCAAACATCCATTAATGCATCAAAATAGATTTCTTAGTTGAATATTATCTAAAAATAATATTTTTTATTTAAAAACTATTTACAATGTAACAATAATAAAAATAATTTATATTATCTATACAAGAATAATGTACATAATAATTGTACTAGGGTCTTGTTACATAACCCCTTAAAACCTGCATAGGACCTTAGTGTAAGGTGCGTTCTGGTGATAGACCCTTAGGGTGGCTCGGATAACATTGCTCGAGTGGTAATCTCTATTAACTTCCACTTCTCCCATAGTCGGTTCCTCTCAAGATTAACATGTTTAAGCTCGGCTTGGTATTGGTCAAGAGATAATCCCAATTACGCCACCTCCTTTCCGAGTTCTGAAAAATAGGATTCGTACGGGTCAATTTTGCTGGATAAGGTCATCGCTTACTTTTTGTGAGAAAATTGGATTTTTTTAATGCCCTATATTTATACTATTCATGTGATCACTATTCAATGGCTATATTAGAAACGGTCACAATTGATAATAGTATTTTAAATTATAGAAACATAAAACCTATGAAGTTCACTTGTTATATAACCATAATAATACATTAAATTAGATCAAGAGGAATTTTCATTAATGAAAGTTTGGGTCGTTACAGACATGGTGAATACAATGGAAACCCATAACCTCCAATTCTGATAGAGAAAATAATCATCTATTCAAAACCAATGAACTCAAGTGATAAAATTGGAAAACACCATCGAGGAGATAAGGATGCAAGGTTTTGGAAAAATACCTGCCCAACTTATTTCTAATCCAAAAGACAGTGTTAATGTTTGTTCAATCACACTTCGTATTAGTAAAGAAGTTTATTAATCTAATGATTCTACCCAGTAGGTATGTCTCTTTCTTGAAAACACTCTTTCTCCACCCCTAAAATAATCCAATGAATAAATAAAAATCAAAAAGCGTAAACAAATTACCATTAAGGATTCCCATGAAGAATATATTCCACTTCCTTTCCCTGAAAGACTCTATAAGCCTAAGAAAAATTCTAATAATCATATTTATAATGAAATAATGGATACATTTAAAAAGGTTGAAGTTAACATTACTTTACTGTATGTTATTAATAATATTCCCCATTATATCAAATTTCTAAAATAACTTTGTACCCATATATGTAGGCTTGAAGAGAATGAGAGAGTCAACCAGGGAAGGAATGTCTCATCCTTGATTTAACCAATAATTCCATCCAAATTCAAGGATTAAGGAACTTTAATGATACCTTTCACCATAAGAGAGACATTATTTTTCAATGCTATGAAATATTTAGGTGCTTCAATTAATGTAAATTTTTAATCTTTGTACACTTCTCTTCTGGTTGGAGAGCTTCAACCGATATGAATCATAGTGTAACTTGCCAACCGTAGCACAACACACCCATCTAGAGTGGTCAAGTAAGTCCTCATAAAAGTGAATAATATCATCTTCCCCATAAACTTCTATATTATTCAGATGGAAGATACAAAAAGCCTAGGATACACCCCTCTCATACTGGGAATTGAATTCCTTAAAATCAAAAAGACCATCATAAACATTTGTAATGGTATGATTTTCATGGAGTTCAGTGGATAAAGGTTATGTTTTAACATCTTGAGGAAACAAAACACCCCATTTAATATCACTCTACCCTTCCTATCTATTATATGGAAGTTCTCTCCAATGACACACACACACACACAATTCTCTCCTCAACCCATACTCTAATACATTTTCCTCTTCTTCTCCCTTGGATGATTTGAGTTTTTATTCATATTTTGAGTGTTTTGTGGGTTCAGAAATGTTTAAATGTTTTTCTTCAATTTATGAGTTCGTTCATTTTTATTTACCCATGATTTTCAATGATTATGAAAATCTTGTTTCGATAGATTCTCTATCGTTAGAGAATAGACAATGGTATATAGACAGTTTCATGGACCTCACTCCCCCTAAATTCACTCCCTAAATCCAAAAACCACTAGTTTTGGAACTAAACCCACTTACTTCTAATTTAATATATTCCTATGTGAAGGGTATTAACCAATTTCCCATTATTATTGATAATAATATCTCTTCATATCAGGAATGAAAACTCGTTGATCATTTGAAATAGTGAAAAAAGGTTATAGGATAGACATTGGATGATATTCTTAGGATTATCCCATCTATTTTCATACAGCATATACTAATAAATGATGAGGCTAAGCCTGTAAGGAAAGGTCAATGCATGTTGAATCCCACACTCCTTGAAGTGGAAAAATTGGAACTTAGTAAATTACTTGCTTCTAGGATCATTTATCCTATATCTTATAGTAAATGGGTAAGCCCATTAGAAATTTAGCCTAACAAAACTTGAATAATGGTTCTGTCAAATGAATGAAATGGATTGGATCTAACACATGTGAAAAATAGTTAGTGAGTCTGTATTAACTATCGTTGATTCAATCAAGCTATGTGAAAGGACCACTTTTCTCTACCTTTCATTGACCAAATGTTAGAAAAACTGGCTTGTAATCCCCATTATTGTTTCCTTGATAGAAATTTAGGTTATTTTCAAATCCATATAGCCCTTGATGATAAATAAAAGAAAACATTTTCTTATCTATTGGGCATATTTACATACATAAGGATTCCATTTGGTCTATAAAAAGCTCCTGGTACTTTTTAGAAATGTATGTTGAGTATTTTTTATGAGTACCTTGATAATTTTATAGAATTATTTATGTATGATTTAATGATTTATGGAACTTCATTTGATGACTGTTTGGCACACCTAGGTTTTATCCTCCGTCGTTTCATTCAAAAATATCTCATATTACATTATGAGAAATTCTATTTCAAGGTTGAGAGGGGTATAGTTCTTGCAGTTTTTATTTCAAAATATGGAATTCATGTGGATAAACCCAAAATTAAATTAATTTCCACCATTACATATCCAAAATGTGTTCATGAGGTGTGATCTTTCATTTTTCATGCTTGTTTTTATCATTGATTCATTAGAGACTTTAGTAAGATCACGCTTGTATTATCCAATTTTTTACAAAAAGATTCTGAGTTTTTGTTTTATAAAAATTGTGAGGATGCATTAAATTCATTAAAAAGGAGTATCGCATCACATTCCTTTATCCAACCACCAAGGTGGGATCTCCCCTTAAAACTTATGTGTGACACCTATAACTTTTCAGTTGTGGAACCTTTATCACAAAGGGTTGGGAAGGCTTCTCATGTCATTGTGTATGCCTCACATACCCTTGAACCTACCCAAAAAAATTTCACAAACACTGAAAAATAACTACTTTCAATTGTGTTTTCCTTGGAAAAATTTCATTCATATTTTTTGGGTCAAAAAATCATTGTCTTTTCGGATAATGTTTCCCTTAATTTTATCCTAACAAAACTTGAAGCTATGTCATACCTCATATGGTGGATGATCCTCTTCCAAGAGTATGACCTCAAGATTAGAGATAAGAGAGGAGTAGAAAATGGGGTATCTGACCTCGTTGGTAGGATTTCCCTACCACTAGACCATCTTGTTGACTCACCCCTCCCCATGTCAGAATTCTTACCACATGAGAACCTTTGTGATATTGTGGACCTTACCCCTGGTATGCAGACATTGTGAATTTTCTAAAATCATCTAGGTTCTCAATAGATTTTAGAACTTCAAAATCCAAGATATATAAGTGCGATTGTAAATGGTACATTATGGATGACCCATATTTTTGGGGAATTTTTAGTTTCCAATTTGTTCACCGGTGTAGACCTAAACATCAGTTGTGTTCTGTTTTTACCTTCTGTCACACATTGGCATGTGGGGGTCACTTTGTCTCTCAATGCACAACTCAAAAGGTTGTTGGATCAATAATTTATTGTCCAACACTGTATAGTGATGGTCATCAGTTTTTTAAGTCATGTACTCAATGTCAATTCATAAAGAATATCTCCAAGAGGAATGAAATTCCGCAACAACCCATGTTATTTTGTGAGATATTCGATGCATGGGGCGTTTACTTCTTGAGGCCTTTTCGGAATTCATTTATGTTTGTGTGCATATTATTATCTGTTTAATATGTCTCTAAATTCATGGAATAAAATTCCAATAGGACTGATTAATCTTGAGTGGTGTTTTATTTTGTGAGGTAATAAATTTTCAGCAGGTTTGGTTTTCCAATATTCGTCATTAGTAATCAAGGTTCACATTTTTTTCAGTCGCAACATGGAAAACATTTTCTGTAAAAACGGGGTTGTTCATAAAGTATCCACTACATATCTCCACAAAACTAATGAACAATCATAAATATAAAATCGTGAAGTTAATAGAATCTTGTGGAAAATGGTCCAACTAGATAGAAAATATTGGAGTTTTATCTTGGATGATTCACTTTGGGTATATCATACAAAATTTAAAACTCTGATTGGAATGCCACCATATAGGATTCTGTTTAGAAAGTATTTTCACCTCCTAGTAGAGGTAGTGCATTGCTCATATTGGGATGTGAAATACTATAATATGAATCTCTTAGATATATGGGAATATAGGAAGTTGTAGATCCATGAGTCGGAAGAAATTCGGCATGATGCATATGAGAACTCCCGAATCTACAAAGATAAAACAACGAAAACATATGATGGGATGATTCTTTAGTGTAAGTTTCATATTGGTGGGAAGGTCCCCATGTATAATTCTCGGATAAAGCTCCACCTATGTAATCTTCATTCTTGATGGATTAGTCTATTTATTGATACTGATGTTTACAATTTTGGTGTTATATAGGTTTTTTATGAGAATAGTGTATAGATATTTACTGTCAATGAGTAGAGGCTCAAACACTTCTATGAGGATTTTCCAAAGCATGTTGTGGAGGAAATCCAATAGATGTATGTCAGACATGACACCACTTAAGAGTAAGTCCATTATTCATACCTTTATTTATTTATCAATTTAAAAAACTTTCATTGAGGACAATATAATTTTTTTGTGGGGGGGGGGGCATGCCATAGTTTGGATTAAACAAATAAACAAATAAACAAAACAGAATGAATATGAATTTTCATTTTTGATTTTTTTTCTTTATTTTTGTGTTTATCTAACCATTGATCTTAAAAATAAAATCCAAAATCATTTTTCATTCTTGAGTTGATTATGTAGAAAATTCCATTATTTTTGGAAAAAAAAATTCAGATAAATATTGATATAGAATCTTTTTATAGAATTTTTATTTTAAAATCATTATTATGTGTTTAATGAATTTTTGAATCCTATACCTCATTAGAACCATCCAATATTTTAATTCCTTATCCAAGAAACATTCTAACCCCTTAATTGTATATTCTTCCTTTTAGTCACTTTATTGAGAGTCTCAGGTCATGTAGAGAATATAAAACATTCCTTGATTCTATTAGAAGCCATAATATTTATGTACGTTACAACCATGATAGAGGAAATAATTAATTGATAATCCCTTTGTACAATTAACGTCTATTTTCAACCACCGTGACATTTTACCATTATTAGGCCTTAAAGACCATTAAATTTATGTTATGTAGCCACATTACAAGTTAATTTATCCCTACCTATCCATCTCTTGTGTATATTTTTATTTTATTTTTAGTAAGTGTAGGGGAGATAGTGTTTTCCTGATAATTATAGGGAGATAATCATTGTTATAGGTTCACATAAAGTGTGCCTATATTTTCCTTACGTAGTGGGATCAAAAGACAAATCATATCATTGTTTTAAACACGTTTCCCTCTTTACCTCCAAAAAACTGTATATAAAAAATACTTTTGTATACATTAAAATAGAACAAAAGAACAAAACAGAGAAAAGAGGATATTTACTCATTATCACTCACTGCATGGTTATGACCCACACAAATAGACATTGGGGATAGTGATTTGGAGGTGGTACACTTTTTTAGGGGTTTAGTTGTGTACATTCATTGTGAAAACTTTCTAAATTTTTACATGTTTTGTATGTAAGATATTAAACACTCCTATTCTTCCTCATATTTTTAAACATTAAATCATATAAACCATTGAACCTCAGAACAACTAGTTCTATGTCCTCTTATGTATCAAACTTGTTTCTTCTAGTAGAGAAATTGTAATCTTTGAAAGTATATAGAAATATCACATTATCTCTGGGAAAAGAGAATAACCCCACTTTAATGTGTTCCTTGATTTAAGAGGGAAAAATTCTAGGAGAGGTAGGTTGCAACATGTTGCATCGGTGAACAAATGAAGTTGAAAAAATTCAAATTTGAGGGAAGAAAAATGATATGAAATTTTATTAAAAAAAGAGATATGATGAATTTCATTTCAATAAAATCATGGAAGCTTTCACAGCTTTGATTTAGGAATGGAACATGATTAGGATATTATACTTTACCAATATGTAAAATGGTTTAGGTGTTGGGGTGTGATCCAATAGTGATATAATATATTTTATCACCCTTATACATTTGTAGTATATTTTTTATAGGTTTAAGAATCCCATTATTAAAGCCTTTTGAACTCAATAATTGTTTTGAATTCATTTGTTGAAAGCATTCTTAAAGGATGCAATTCCACAATTGCACAATTTGACTATAGTTCATTGTTTCTATCATATAATTAACTAAACTAATACAAAGGTTAAAATTACTTTTTTTATTATTATACAGTGATTCAAATTCAATTTATCTAAATGGATCAAATTCTGAATGTGTGTAGAAGGGGACCAAACATGGCCTAGAAGTGAAGACATTCTGTACAGGCTAGATTGGACCACCCTCATGTATTTAGGCCATAACTCGGTCCTCGTAACACCAATTAGTCTCATTCTACCTCAATTGAAAATAAAAACACCTCTCCGCCCAATTTGAGGGCATTTTAACATGTTTTGGTTAGTAAAACAGCTGGATAAAGAATAAGTAAAAAGTCTTCCATGAATAGTGACATAGTCCCTTAGGCACCTGACTTCTTTTGTATAAAGTGTGATGTATTTTTCTATAAAATCACCCTCACCATCATTATCTCATGTTTCAAAACCAAGGGGGAAGGTGAGTTGAATTGAAGAGCTATCCTCATTGATTTTATTCCTCTTCTTCATCATGTGCTTCTATATTTCAAAGTGATAAATTTGGGGGGGGGGGGGTTATTACAATCCTAAGTTCCATGCTTGTAATCATTGTAAGCTAGTTGAATTTCCAGGTATTTTTCAATTGTTATTAATTTATGAATTCGTAATTGTTTTTATACTGGTATGATCAAATATAAATAAAAGGAACAAGAATCCCCAATATTCCATGCATAACCCAGATCTTGTGATGAATTGAGTGTTGTTTCCTCTTTTCACACCCCTTCCTATTCATGAATATGCGAATGGATTATGTTAGTTGATAAATTATAAGATCTTTAACCCATGAATATGAGTGTTCTAATCTTGTGGAATTTTATATCATTGACACAAATCTATTCACCTCGTCACATTGGTGATTTTATTCCTTGATTGAGTTCCTTTTTTACATTAATTCATGTTTGTTGATTTTAAGATGTATCCTATAATCAATATCATTGATTGATAAAATCCAAGGTTGTAACATAGTAAGAACTCACATACCAATACTAGTTTCATTGTGTATAAAATCAAGGAATCAATGACCCTTCCCATTCTCATGAGAGTGATGATAGATTAAGTATCAAGGGACACTTACCCAGTTGGATCCTAATTTCTCTAATCAATTTCTCTCACTTAGTAAAATAGATTGAATTTCTATTTTTTAATCAAAAAAACCAATGTTTTATAAAACCCCATTCCCCTTTTATTTTCACAATTAAAACCTTATTTTAAAATTAATTATCTAAGGCTCTATCAAGAGACGCCCTAGGGTTACTACTATACTATAGAAATTATAGTAAAACTAAACATCTAATTGGAGTGCTTGACAATGTGATCATATAATAGCTTCAATGAGATATGTAAAAAGACATGATCCCTGACTTCAATCTCTAGAGGTCGTCTATGGTGATTAGTGTAAGATTTCTATCAAGACAATTTAGAATCCATCCACTTCCTTAACAATTGTACCAGCTCATAACTCTCATGCCCGATACGTGGTCCCAGTAAAGATGTCTCACCTATCTCTAACCATCACATGGTTGGTCTTTATAGTCTACCATACAATGCCTAATAAGGTTCCATGTGTATCTTTTTATTGATATTGTTTTAGGAAAACTCGACCAGGGGTATATGCCTCTCCCAAGAGCCCCAAAAATCTAGGATACATGATCACAACATGTCCACAAGAACCTGTATTGTATGCTCTGACAGGCCATCAGTATGAGGGTGGTATTTCATGCTTAGAAGCACATTTTTAACCAACTACCTATGCAAACTCTTCTAGAAATGTGATGTAACCAGGCATCCCTATTAGAAATGATTGTACAAGGGACCCCATTATATCGTACAATCTTACGTATATACAACATCCTAATATCATCTACACTAAAGGTATCCTTCCTCCAAATGCATTTTTTCATATTTTATAAATGCCCATTTAAGATTTAGAGGTAACTATACATTTCCAAAATCAAAAACATCACCCAAAATCCAAATTCAAAATACATCACCCGGACTCATAATTCAAAAACTTCTCCCAGATTAAAAATACAAATTCAAACTTGAAATTAAAATAGCTAAAACACACCTTGATTCCTACACCACAAAAACTCCTCCATCTCTGAGATACTAATCTATGAGTAACCCTGAGCCATGATCTCTGACACTGAAACATGCCACCTCATTGGTGAAAATCCACTAGCCAACTTCCCATTGAAGATGCCCAAAAAACCATCACACCAAGCCCAAATCCAAGATAAACAGTCATCATACCATCACTAACACAAAAAACCTACATGAATATTGGCCATTCCAAACATCAGAGAGAACCACCAACCATCGATGTCATAGAAAGATAAACCATAGCACCACTTTTTCCCACCATCACTTCCACCACATCGTACAACAAAACCAAAGACCCACAATTTCCTGAACATAATCCATAACATCGATAAACAACTTGAAAAAACATCAAACCCAAATCAAACCCTTAATCATAATGAAACAAATAAAGAACTGATGCTAAAATAACCCCAAGAACATGAAAAGGTGGTCACAGGTCACAAATCTTGGAACACTGCATCACTCTCACAAAAACATCCCAAAACCTTCTTGGGATCCATCACACTTGGCAGAACATGGAGGGAGAAAAGGACTTATAATATAAGTTATTGAAAGAAAAAATGACCTCCAAAGCAAGCAGTAACCAAGAAAGCACCGTCATCCCCTGTAGATGGCATCATCTTCAAGCCTTCACTGGTGAAACAGATACCTCAACTCCAACAAAAAATTAAATTAGATACCAAAGCAGTTGATGAAAGAAGTCAAGACAATCCCCTAACACCGACTCACGACCACCAACACCATATAAAACCACAAAAAAATTGAAGGTCACCTTGATAAAAAATAAAAGTTAACACATTATGATTCTTTCAACAGCAATCCACACAGGATCACTACCTCAAGATGACCATGTAAAACCGATCAAGAAATCCATCATAACATCATCTTATTTCTACTAAAAAAATTGTAACTACAATAAATGTCGGGTTGGTTGATGATGGTTTTCCTTCACCTACTGATAGGTGGAACACCTCATAAAAAAATTCTATATCAACTTTTATACTTGAACACTAGTACGGATGAAATAACCCATGATACATTTTTATAATACCAAGGTGTACTGTCCAAAATAAGGGTTGAAAATCTCACATCATCTCATCACATTTGTCTACTAGAACCTAATCAAAACCCTTGATACATTTTATATTATCCTTACCACCCATCCAACTAGGAGGTGAGTCCTCACCTGCTACACACTCCCATAGAACTAGAGCTGATGAGTCTAATAGCTAACTCATCATCACACTATCCAGTATGTTAGAGGTCGTAGGTACGGATGAAATAAAATTATAACCCTGATTGTCTTAGAAATCCAAGGGAATACTATAGAACAAACCAATAGGTTTTCACTCACTGCTTTATTGATTAACTTCTTTCATCTGATTCCTTATGCTCAGTGTATCAGCCACGACATTGTCCTTTCAGACGTATAGGAAATCTCATAGTCAAAAGACAGTGGGTACTCAACCCACCTTCACTGCCTCAGATTCAGATCATGATATGTAAATATATACTAGATGTTTTCATGGCTCGTTTACACCGAAAAAATATACTTATAGTAAATAATGTCACCAACAACACAAAGTAAGAACAACTGCAGCTAACTGAAGATTGTGTGTCGATTAATTCAGCCTATGTGGCCTTATTTGTTGAGACCCATACACCATGACTCTATCCCCATGAATCATAACTACTCCAAGACAAATACCTAATGCATCACAATACATAGTGTATCTTCCCCCTACTCTGGAAGAATCAGGATCATCACTGAAGTCAATTCTTCTTTCAGCTTCTAAAATGCTTTCTCATAGGTATCTATCAATACAAACTTCACACCCTCATTAGTCAAACTCATCAATGTTGATATTAAGCATTATGATTCCTATATGAATCTACAGTAATATCCTTCTATACCCAAGATACTATCTTTGTCAAAGAATTTATTAGCATTTTCCTATGAATCTATCACTCTCACCTTATTTGGGTCAACTTATAATTCTATCTCTAAGATAATATGACCTAGAATGTGAATATCATCCATCCAAAAGTGGAACATTGTGAGATTAACATATAACTGATGTTCTCTCAGTGTATCCAAATGATCTCAAGATGTTTTTAATGGTTGTTTTGATTGTGATAATACACCAAGATATCATTAATTAAAACTACCAAAAATGAATCTAGATCATTATAATGTAATTTTTTATTAATGGAAAAAAACAAAGGTACATAAATTACACAAAAAGTCATGGATATATAAGATCAATAAGATCCTAATATGACGTGAAATAGTGAAGGTCGAGGGTATCCCCTATTACTATATTGAACCCCTCCGGTTTCAATTTGTGCACATTGTGTGAGCATATTGGATCTAAACCAAGGACATAAATCAAAGCAAGGTGTTATCTAACGTGATTTCCCATAGGACATGTATGATCTACATTGATTTTGTTAATAATAATACATTTTCTCTTTCTGGTGATGTACTATATTGATAAATTATTGGAACTAATTCCACGCAAGGTGTTGTGAAGGATATTTGAGTTGGTTTATGACTCTAATAAATCGATCCCCCTCTGGTGTCACAAGATTAAACTCATTAGTATCACCTTATCCTCCACCTATAGAGAGGTTCCTAGACCCATGTGGAATGGAAACACTAAAATGACTAAGATAATAAAGTTGTGGATGACCCCTTCTCTGTATAGGACCCCCATATTGTAGGACCTATCTGTATTGAGTTTGATACCCCTAGAGGGTGGGTCCAATGGAACCAATGGATTCTGATGCAACTGCTACCACGCTGAGCAAAATGTGTATGAACATGAAGTGGTTTAAGTGAGGGATCCTCATACCAATTTCTGATGAGACTGACTATATAGTGGAAAAAATTAATTATTCTAAAAATGATGGATATACCTGAGGTTGGGACCTCATCATGCCTAGCCTTGTTTCTAGCCTTCCATATGCACCAGTAACCTATATTTATAACCATAGTGTGAGCTGGATTATCTAGGCCCCTCTCTCCTGAAGTGTGGTACCACCTATCCATGAATGAATGATAATCCATGTTATGGGAATTGAGGGTAGTAAAATCACCAAAGTAGCTCAACATAGCACACACCCAAAACAATGAATATTAATGGCGCGTTATTTAGACCGAATCACATACTAGATACTGATATAGACCATACCTTCTACAAAATATTTTATGAGTTATTTCTATTGGTCAAACATGCACCTAATGGTATTCGGATCTTTAATCAATTTTTTAGAACACCCAAGCTCCAAGAAGTTCGAAAAAAAATATCATCAATATTTGGTAAGGGATACCTATTATTAACCATAAACTAGTTAAATTTTTAGTAATCTACACCTACCATGATGTTATTATCATCCTTTTTCACCAAAAGAACTGTAAAACCTGAGGGAGAAGTTATGGGTCGAATAAACTAATTTTCCTCCAAGTCCTCCAGATGCATCTTGAGTGCATGAAACTCGGTAGTAGAAATCATTTATAGAGGAATGGATACTAGTGTAGATTTGGGAAGATTATTGATGGAGAAAGTAACCTCTCCCTCGTGAGGTAAACTAGAAAAGTCATACAAGATTACTTCCATGAAATGATCAACCACTGGAGGGAAGTCTTCATGATGCACTTCTAGATCATCTAGATACTACGTACCAATCTGGGTGATCTTCCAACAGAAACCATGATGTTTTGGTCCATCTCTGATCTTCTATACATCTCATTCACCCTTGTGAATAAAAAATATCCCCTATGATAATGTGAAAGGAACCCTCTAGTGATAAAAATTAACATGGTATCAATACTAAAAAAGACATTCCACCTTGATTATGACATCAAACTCTATCATCTCAAGGAAAAAATATTCTAGATGAAGTGACACCCACCAAGATTAAAGGGGAACTCCATAAACTAACAAAAATCCACTATTATGATCCCCAATAGAGTTTCAATCATCATAACACCCTCAACAAACTAAATCATGAACCCAAGGATCTTCACAATAGGTAAAAATATGAAACTATGTGATGTACCTATATCAAAAAGAGCATATACAAGAGTATAGAATACTATGATTGTACCTATCACTATATATGTTCTGGAACTCTCCTCCTCAGGGGTAGGTTGTACAGAATATATTTAGCCTGAACCTTGTCCTTTTGAAACAAACTCACTACCAGAATAAACCTCCCTTTATTGTCTCGATTCAACTGAATATTGGATGCCTCAGCCACAACCACCTTCATGGTCTAACTGATCGGTACTGCTACATCTCCCAGCATAATGTGCATCTTTGAAACATACTCCCAATTATACTATCAGAGCTATCCACTTAACAATTACTCTTATTGGGAATTTCCTTCAAAATCGATCCACATGGCCCATCCTTCCACTAGCTTTTCACTTAACTGGGTTGTAATCGCACTGATTCCCCACTTTTCTGTATCTACCACATTGATGAAATAAAAATGATCTATGATTAATCATATCCTAACTTATAATACTCTCATAGGAAGCCAAAAATGTTGATTCCTATCTAAATATGTATAAAAATTGTTTTGAGAAGATGTACTCATTTTCACTACACCCACAACTTCCCTCAGGTTTTGATCTGTAATCAGCACATGAAAATTTATTTCAATAAGAGTGGTTATTCTGATCACATTAACTTGAGATAGAATGGCATGTACAAGAACTTACTCTATGTTTATCTCCCTCAATTACTCATCAATAATATATATTGGTGAAAAATATTCCTCTTTGTAAAGCATGTTGAATACTCCATAATTGTCACAACACCCTGCTCCAGATGCATGAACTCACTAGCCTGCTCTTCTCTCAGTGTCTTGGGGTAAAATCAGTCATTGAACCTACTTCGGAAATCAACCCAAACAATATCTTGTAGCCTTTCATCCTAGTTTAAAAAATCCAACATGCACTTTATTGATTCCCAAAGAATATATGTCATGAGCTTCACTCTGCTCTAAAGATGTTTCTCCATATTCTCAATGATCGACAGAGTAGTATCAAGACACAGCTCTGTAGCCTATGGACCTCCAACCCTAATAATTATGGGAGGATGATATTATTGTAATATACACGATAGCTCATCCATAAACAAGGATGGATTTGGTTCTTCCTTGAATTTCAGCATATATAACAAAAATACTTCATGAAATTGTGCCTCAACACCTTTGACTAGAATAAATACTAGTTCCTTAGCTGGAAATATAGAACGATCCACCAGTTGCCCTAGGCCCACCACCTCTAGAGCATGGTCATATCGACCTTCCTAGTATACAACTGGAGGTCATCATGGTGGAATGTCTCAACAATGACAAACACATTCCCCAAAAAAACAATATCACAGTTCACAACTAAAAGTGTAGGATAGGTCAAAACCTTCCAATACCATGTCATACCTCATGGAATGCTCCTAAATCCAGTCCATAGTCATAAACATCACTAGATATACTACCTACTTCCCACTCAAAGGATAGGTCTAGGTAAAGTTCTCAATTTACCATTTTATTTTTCCATTTTATTCTATAATAAATTCATATTTATTTTTAAATGGTTGAACTAAATGGTTCACCACTTCCAATCCAAAAGGTCACATATGGGTATAATTAATGAGGTATGGATATAGATGTGGATTTGGTATATATTCATGTGTTTATATGTTTATTTGGATTGGTTTATAGATGTAGATTGGTATTCCGATATGAAGTGGTATGTGGTATAATGTGGTATGCAGAAATGGAAGGTATGGGAGTTCTAGGGTGTATACCATTTAGGTTGAGGGTGATAAGATTGGTGGGGTGGTTGTTAAGGGTAGTCTCAATTTCTATACTTTTATTATTTTATTGTAATTATATTCCACATTTATTAGGAATGTTGTTTATGGTTATATGGGTTAGTTGACTTACATTGGATGGGATCACATATCAATTTCACATTATACACACTAGACCTTTAGTATTATTATTTAATACTGATAAGAGAGTTTCTAGAGATGAACTAATAGAGTATACTTGTATTCTCACCTCAAATTCTATCTACTATTTTCTATGTTTATATTATCATATTGGCGGGTCAAACATGTCCTTACTAGCTCAAAGGAATAGTGTATATGATGAACATCAATATAAATCATTTTACTTTCTCTAGATCATTTTGGTTTATCAATTATGGCTTTGGTTTTTTTTATGAGTTGTATAACATTATATGAATTTTGGGTATATATATAATAGAATTTATTTATATTATTGGGATGATGGATGTTGATTGGGGGTTCCATTCTTCTTTCTTAGGCTTAAAGAGTGTAATACCTCCAATATCATAATTTATATTCTCACAGTTCTAGTCACCCACCCTTGTCCTATTGAAGGTAGGATTCAAAGGTCACACTTGGTTATTTTATTGAACTATGGGGGGTTCTAGTGAAATTAGGTCCTAAAAAACTCACAATATTCAATTGACATAGAGAAATATTCCAATTTACATGTTTTGTATGTATATTGTAGTGGTTATATTATTAATGCAATTCTGAACCATTAAAGAGAATTTTTACATTTTCAATAATCAAATACTAACCTTAGGATAGAAAACATTCATGAGAACCATTGTGTTTTATTCTCAATTAAAATATAGAAATTTCTTCCTTCAGATGATTTTAAGATTTAATGACTATTTTTTCCCTAAAATAAGATTTTTATATGGACATATGTATGTTAATTATGGGTAAAAGTATAGTGAATCTAACAGTTGATGTTATCTTGGTGTTATCCGTTACAAGGATTATGAAATTTATGTATTATTTATCTCAGTATTTCAATATAAAATAATGATATGACAAATTATTAAGTGTCAAAAGATAGTATCATACCTTTAGTGGTTTCAAGGAACATAAAAAATCAACTATGTTTTATGAGTTATATATTTATAATTATGAACTCGTATGATTGACAGAGTGGTTATATGTGACATTTTTTGGCTATGATTCTCATGTTCCTTATTATATCCACCATAGGTGGGAAGCATATTATAGAGCATGATTAATTATAAGTGGGATTTATCCAGAAGTTCTCTATCAAAAAAGAGTAGGATAATTCACATAAAAATAACACTATATTAGAATTTATTATTTATTGACCAATTTTTAACTATAGTATATGATTGAATGAGTTTTATCTCCCATGAAACAATTATGGATTGTGAGAAAACCTATGGATCAATAAGATAACCTATGTCATGATACTGTTGTATTTTATTCATAAAATTGAGAATGTAATCATAAGATGGTTTGAAATCAGGGATGGGGGTAATAGAAGATGATATCAGAAAATTTTTATCATGGAGAGAATTGCATGGATTGAGGTGTGATCCTTGATGTTTTTATTTTATTTCTGCAATATCACTAAATTAATTTACTATGTTGATTTATTTTTTATTATACCCTAACACTGAGACCTTATATAAATTTACATTCATGAAGACTTATTTTCCATGTATTTATTACATGCACATTGTTGATGTACACTTACGTACCATGAGATCTTTTATTGTGAATTCATGGAAAAGGGAATCTTTTTTCTAGAAAAATGCTTGATAATTCATGATCATTTATGAATAAGTTTTAATATCCCTTTAAATGAAATAATAATCTACACTATGATATACAAAACATATTTAGATATGTTCTTTGATGTCTAAGAGTGTCTGTTTGGATCTATTTTGGTATTAATATATTAATTAGATTTGATATTTTGAGAGATATATTTAGTGTTAATCTTGGGTATACATTATTTGGAATGATATACTTATGTAAGGTGACCATCATATATTTTTGAATGGTCTATCACTCAAATGTGATATTTTTTCAATCCTTGAGAATGATACAATGTTGTTCCATATGGTCCTATTGAACATCCAAAATGGTGGGGTGAATTAGAGTGAAAAAAATTTGTTTTTCTTAAAACCAAATAAATTATTGTCTAAATATTAAAAATTAATCCTTGAACCTAATTTTGATCGCACAAAAATATTAGAATAATATAAATAGTATGGGAATAGGATTTTACTTGGCTATCCCAAAGTGGGATATATCTAAGGAGAACATATAAAAATTATATTGATGTGCCAAAATATCATGACATTACTATAATTTGATTAACACTTTAAGAATATTTCACTACTCATCCAATGTATATAGCCTCTTCCTCTCTTCAATTTACTACTTTCAAGTGTTATATAAAGAAAATATCAATACATAGGTAAATATTATAAGTTATTAACAATAGGGTTGACACTAAACAATAAGGGTTTTCTCTATGATTTTCTACTCTTAACTTTATAGATCTTCAAGGATATGTATAGTGTCACACCCATGATATTAATTTCATGTATATTTTAACATTATTTATTTATTTATTTATTATAAATCGTTTCTAAGTTATTTCTTTTTTAAATTTTAGAGTTTTTAAAAAATAATAGGTGTTTCATGGTTAGCGTATGGTTAGAATAACCATTTGGAAACCAAGTGAAATAGGTATACAACATGAAGGATCCTTTTCTCATAGTTGTTTCATGGTTTACCAAACTGTGAAGATCAACTATGTGAGTTCCCAAGGGAGGCATTGTGGTCAAAACAGTTGGTTGATGGATTATAAAACCTTGAAACCTATCCAAAAACTAAAATGAATTAAAATTACTTCTTTACCCTAACTCCCGTTTTACCCATTTCTCCTTCATCCTTCCCTCACACTTTAATTTTTTAACCTAGGAACATGAAACCTCCTCCTCATATCCTCCTTGAGTGGATTTCTAGTGCACTCATGTTCAATTTCTTCAAGGTTACTTTAATTAAGTCTTTTCTATTCCTTCCTTATGCTCTCTTTATCCTAATATCTAGGTTTTTTCTCTTTCCCATTGTCATGAAGTCATAATGTTTGTTTAATGTAGTCCAAAGGATTTGTGTCTTAGTGTCTATGTTTTTTTCTTACATGTCTAGGTTCTATATTTCCTCGTCAAGTGGATCCCCTCAATATCCAAGTGATTTCCAACCTGTTCAAAGCATTAAAGGAAAGTGTATTCATGTAATGTTGTTTTTAGATGAACTAAAATTGATAAACTAAATTTATAAAATATATTGTTAAATTTTTTTGATGCATAGAAGGATGTTTTGAGAACCTCATTAGTGTGTTGGTTTGATTTCTAAATTATTTTCCTTTGGAATTTAATTGAAATAGATAGAAAGTGGCATGTCATTTTTTATGGAATAAATAATTTTAGAAGGGGATGTACATGGAAACATGTGTACCTAATAGGAGTTACTAGGATAATTATCATATTAAATTGTCCTCCATTTATATATTTTAGGCTATGATATAACACTGAATAAAAAATTCTTGCTCTGAATGTTGCTACTACTAGGACATTATCTTTGACCTCTCTAGCGGCTCGTGCATGAGAAATGTTATGAATGGTTCTTCCATTGAGAGTATGAGGATCCTTGGATGAACCTGACCTTAGCTTCCATATTTATTTCAATTATTATTTATTTTTTACTTCTTCTCTAATTTTCTTCCCTTGTTAATCCTAAATTTAAATGAATGATTCATTTCAATTTTTCTTTAAAATAACATGTTTAAATTGTCTTGCAATAACTACTGACAGAATGATTAGTGTGATCCTATTGGAATTTCAGGATCATACCCTACATATTCCCAATGAGTGTATATTGATTTTTTTTATTGGACTTGGTTAAAATAAATGTGTCCCATAGAGATGATTCTTATTATTTCCTAGGGACCTTAGTCGGGTGATGGTAGTGAAATGGTTGGAGTCTGGCCCCTGTTTCACATAGAGATGGGTGGCATCCTTTTGGAATCTGTTGAGTTTCATTTTATAGTACCATAACCATATTTTGTATATCTACTTTTTGATTCTCATCCCACTTATCTTACACATGTATGTTAATAATTGGTCATTTTCCTTTTTATAGATTATTATGGTTTCTTTTCTGATTTCCTTTATAATAAATTGGTATTTTATTTGTTAACCATTACTAAAAGATTTACTTCATACCCATTCACTAGTTTCCAATCTATGATGATTGGTAACTCACTTGGGGACATGTCATTGGTTGGTGCCCAGTTAATGGGTGACCATGTTTGGTTTGTGGCATACAACATATTCACTTTTTATTCTGAATCTTCAATGAAATTCATCCTCATGCAATTTAATTAAAAAAACTAAATATTCAATAATTTTATCTTATTATTATCTATAACTCTAGATATTAAAGTCACTTATTTATTATATTTGTAATATTTAATTAATTACCTATATAGATATTGTTTCCAAACTCTATAAGAATTTGAATTTAAAATAAAAAATTAAAACATAAAATCAACTAAAACTTCAAATACATCATTTTAATAAATTTATATAATATATTATCTATTTTATTTCAAATTGGTTGTTATTATCTATTAAAATATTTAAAAACCATCACTCAATTTAAACATAATTACTCCAATTTGAAATCTATAGAAAAAATCTAACTCAGGGTGGGAAATGCTACTTCACATAATGTTGTAGCGGTTTCTATATAACTTCCTCAACTTCCACTTAATCTATTCCACATCCTATGTCTCCTAGGTGTGTAAATGTTGAGCTCCAAATTTCATGGTCCTATATGTTTTAAGAGGATAAATATAATAACATGTAACCTTTGCCTATCATGGAATGGAATACCTTTCTTGGTCTAAGTAATTCAACTCTAAAAACACAATAATCTACCATGATACCATAATATAATGACCTTTTGTGTGGAAGTGTAACTATATTCATTTCAAATTCATTGAAAATAACCCATATTTCTTCATGATGCATCACTAGATTCACATAATTACACATCAGTATACATAATAGATTTTATCTACTCTCCCTCCCTTTATGAAGCATTGTTTACAGCCACAACACATGTTATTCTTATATAAGTGAGTATCATGAATAAAAATTTTGTTTCATGGTGGATACATTTCGTATGAAGATAATTCTTATAAATATCTCAGGACTTTTCAAAATTTTCTCAAATTTAACTTATATACATGGAATGATGTATATATTCACAACCAAACTTATGCCACTTCCAGAATTTTTAGAAACATCCTCTAATGATCTTCTTCTTCCTTCATGGCACTTAAAGACTTCCAAATATAAACAATACTTCACCTTGACATCAATCTTGACAATAAAATATAACCAAAATAACCTTTGGTTAAATTTACCTAAACCTACATATTTTATTATCAACAATCTTTTCAACCACACGCTCAACCAACTCCCCCTAACATTGATCAATAATGAAGGATTACCCTAAAACTATAATTTAAATGACATTATACTTAAACAATATTCCTTTCCCATCATGATTTTCTACCCATTTAACTATAAAATTAAAATGATTGAAACTATTTAATTTAAACCATTCCTATATTACTTGATTCTTACATTATTCTTTATTTTAAAAAATTGTATTTAATTAATCTATAAGACTACATGAGTTAGGTATCGATCTAGGAAACAATAGAAATAACTAAATTCATCAATGTGGTCAATTATTTCATCTGGTCAATTTTACATTTCCACAACACCCCATGGATTTCATATTCCCCCTATTTTATTACCTCAAATAAAATATATACACCTATATACACAAAAAATAATCAAATATATGATTAATGTTTATGTGGAGAGGGGAAATCCAATCCTCCTTAGATTGATAAGATTGATTGAACTTTAAGGTTCAACCTATTCCTTTTGAACACATGATCCACCAATGTATTTTTTAAAATATTTTCTACTTATTATTGTGTTCTAATAAATAATAGCTTCAAAACAATGTTCTCAACCTTATCCATTATGAAACCTGATGTTTGAATGCTTTATGTAAGAGAGTTGAATCAGATTTTTTTAGCATAATAGATATTTTATTTTCACACTAAATCATCATTTAATAATTCTCCACATTATTGATATCCTCAAAATATTACTTCATCCAGATAATCTATATACAATATTTGGTGACTCGGATATAATACATGTAGTGAATCAGACCCTAGTATCTTATATCTAGTGTCCACATCAATACATTGTCATAAGATACCAGGAATCTAATCATAGATGATATAATTGTTTATTAGTCCTATTAAAATCATAACCTACATGAAATTAGAATTAAATTTTAATAAATAAAAAAAGTAATTTTATTTGATAATATTATTATTCCCCAAAGCATTTACCTACATATCAATCACAAAAATACTTCATTATATCATAGGGAAAATAGAAAATTAGATATGGGTGACCTCAAATGCTCAGTAAGGGTAAGCATATAGTGGAAGCTATGAATAAAAATAAATAATCAATAAGGTAAGTTAAAAAAATGAAACAAATTCCATTAAATTAATAAATAGAGAATAATGTGGAAATAATAAATGATAATAGAATAATTTCATCTAAATAATCATATGATCTTGAAAAATTCACCATGGATATTCTAAAAAATTCAATAATAGCATGGAATATAAATGACTAAATTTATAATGATGGAAATCATATTGTCGTACATCTAAAACATACCATTAAGGCATTATTCCAAGACATATAAATACCATTGAGACCTTATGACAAGACATCTATATAAATGGGTAAGTCATCGACCATAACCCAAACTAGTTTTTCTAATGAGACCTAACAATGAATAGTGTGGATATAATGGGATCTAGACATCACTTAATATGTCCAATCCATTCCTCATATTAAAGGTATTAAATATAAAAAACATAAACATATGTACTAAAAAACTAGCATATGGAATATTAATAATTACCCCAATCAATAGAAATAGTCATAAACCATCCAGAGTAAAATTGTTAATTGTAATAAAATTATACATTGTGATTCAAACTGATCATAAACCATCCATAGAAATAATAATTAATATTTTAATATAAAATATCAAAAATTTATCATAATTAAAATAGAGGTTTGATGTTATTGATGAATATAAATACAGTAAAAATATCTTTAAAAACATGCTTGAAGAAAATATCCAATTCATTTTGAAAATCACCTTGTAAAACTAAATATTCACAAAACATTTTTAAAATAATTTTCTTTGAAAATAAAATTTTAAAATATAAAATAATAATTAAAACATTGAGTGGTCATGAATTTGGGATATCTATACATGTTGAGTATATTCAAACAAAGATTCTTTCACTTTTTCCATAATATCAAAATGAACCTTGTTTTGAAACATACATGAATATTACTTTCAAAACATTTTTTAATAAGTAAAAAATTGGTGAAATTTTATTTAATAAATCATTTTTAAAAGGTTCAAAATAGTTTTGAAATCATTTTTATAAAACATGGTTTTGGAAGAAAACAGATTTCTGACTGAAGATAAAAATGAATTCGAATTTTGTTAAAAATATTTTCTCTACTATTTTAAGTACCTATAATTGTAAAAATGGTACTATAAACTAAAAAATCTTGAATAAATAGATAATAACAAAATTATATAGTTTTATTATCCAATTATCTAATAATTTCCTTCAATGGAAATCCAGGCATAAATAATCCCGGTTAAAATGGCACTGTGAAATAAAAAATTATAAAGAACATAATGATGAATTGAAAATTAATAAATGAATATATTATGTGTATAAAATTTAAATCCACGTAAATAAATTTAAATACAAAAAAGTATTCTAAATTCATTTCATGTATAATATTATAATATCGAAGACAATGAAGAAGTAATATAACCCATTGAAATGAAATTGTGTTATGAAATCCTTTAACACTTAATTTAAAATAAAAATAAAAATAATTACTAATTAATCATGATTTTACATTTAAAATGGAAATTATATACCCCATTTAAAAGTAATTAGGTTCATAAAAATATAATATGCCTCAAAAAATAGAAATTGAGATGAAGTTTCTTACCTCACCCTTCTTTTTTGTTAAATTTACTTTAACCTCTGTTGTGGTGGTTTTAAACATGTTATTAACATATAAAAAACCATATTAACATTTATAATATCATATATGAACCTTTTATAACATCTTATCACCCTATCATTAATAATCATTCATTATTTACACTGTTTTTGGTGTTAACTACCATGTTTTCTCAAGCATGTTTCGTCATGTAAGGTCTAGTTATTATGAATTTCATATAGTTACATAACATCAAGAATAATAATTATTAAATAATAATCATATTTATACATAAATTATACTTTTAATACCAATAATTAAATATGGTTTTGTGAAATTAATTATGTTACAATCGTGGAGACGGTAGGTCATGTGTTTGCATGAGTAACGTTCCCAATTTGAAAGGATCATTATGGAAAGAAGTTAAGTAGAATTTTATATTTACCTAAATATAATAATATCATATATTTATATATATATATTTATAATTTACTTTATTTAAATATACTTATATATATAACAACTATGTAATTTGGTGATGAAAACTAAGTCAGATCACTTCGTTATGGCGGTAGTCCACTCAAACACGAACAATTTTATTGTTTTTTAGTGTAACAAATAAAATGATATATTATATTTTCATAATGACAAATATGTCAGAAATATCCTAATTATTTTAGTTATATAACATATATTCATTAACTTTATACTTAATATTGTCCATGTAAATCATTATTTAAAAACAAAACAGATCACTTCGGGATGCGGTAGTCCACTATAAACACAGGTGATGTTATTGTATCCCATATGGAACGGAATGTAAAAAATGTATATCTGATATAATGAATCCATATGTATAATAATTTTATAAATATAACATTTTTTTATCATTCGCACCCATGAGAGGTGGTAATGGAAAAATGAACCACATCGATTGGGGAGGCGGTAGTCCGTTATACAGATGAATGAGGATTTGTAACCCATTTGATGGAAGTGGGAATGGTTTTTGGTCATTGACATAACATAAAAATATCTCAGAATATATAATATTTTTATTTAATTATATCATCATGGTTTGAAAATAATTAAATGAGTTCGAGGAAAAAATAAAATAAAAATGACCATTGAAGAACGTTAACTCTTCTCGAGGCAACCTCTTTAGGTGACCTCCAAAATCCTTCCTAGGTTGGATTACCTCTAAAAATAAAGATTCTTGGATTATAGGAGGGAATTTTGGAAGTTATTGTTTTTGGGATTGGCCAAACCATAATGGTTTTAATGTGTGAATAAGAGAGGATAGTGGTGGCCTTTTATAAGTGGGGTAAGTGGCACACTTGTAATTTTTGAAAATATAATGGTGTACACATATTTTTCACATTTAAAAATGATAAAAAATAATTTTTTCTCAAGAATTATAAATTATAATTTCTATATATGGCCATAAAACAGATTTTATACAAGTTTTTACTTCATTTTAACCCTTATATGTTTAGTGTAACCCCCGATAAACCCACTTTTACATTAATTGTGGTAAATAATTTTTACTATTTTTACTAATAATTTTGGTAAAATCTTAAGTTCAAATTATTATATAATATCAATCTTTATTATTCAAAATATATATTAAATTTTTCCAAATTCCATTCACATAAGTGCTAAAATTTAATTTTAAATTAACCTCATATACACGACGAGAAAGGAGGTTTTAATAGAGAAAATGTTCAAATGTTTACAAAGTTTTTATATTAAAATTAAATATAAAAGTGATTAAAATGACATAAATCTTATTAATAGATATATAATTTAACTAATTTTACTTTTGATCCCATTTAGAAATATAATTTAACTTTATAAATTTTTAAACAAAAGAGATATTTACAATTAAAATTTAGTATTTTTCATTATTCATCAACAAATGAAACGTGTCAGAAAAATCCAAAAAAACACCATTAGATAATATTGACATGTATATTTAATATATAAATTTTATTTTATAAAATAAATTTTATAAAAGTGTCAAAAAAATTTATCATTACTGTGGAATAAGGGACAAAACCTTTTTTTAAACAGTTTTTCAGAAAACAAGTCTTTTACTTCAAAATGATTCTTATTTTATTTGAAATCAATAGATATAAAATTAATTTATTCTATCAATTTTTAAGCTATATAAGTTTCATAATTTATTTAGTATTATTCATATCCTCTAACATAATAACTAGGTTATAATGTTCATGTTTAATGAATAATATTTTAATAGAGTGTCCTGTTTTGTTCAAATCCATTGTTGTGCGAATTGAAATATATCTAAGGGATTGGATTATTTAAAAATAAATATTTTTTAAAGAGTAAATAATTATAGATAATGATATATTTCATTGAACATGATAAATTAAATCATCAATGAATAGTTATAGACCTCAACAAAATAATTTTTTATGATTTAAAAGACCATCGGTTCAACATAAATGAAGGTACTAGGATATATTTTGTTTCAAAATCCTTTTTATTGAGTTGATGAATTACTTTATTGTCTAAGAAAATTAAAAAATATACTTACTTGATGACTTTTAATTTTATAAGAAAAATTTAATCCTTTGTTTTTTTCAACAAATTTCGAATTCATATCTTACTCCAAGAAGTGAATATCTAAAAATAAATTTTTTCTGCCTGAATCACTAGAATTCACTTTCAACGGATTGTGAAATACATAAAATATTGAAAATCATTTCTCTATGTCTCTAAATATTCCTAAAAAAATAATTTCATTAACACAAGCTATCCAATATCACCCAAAGATCAACTTGATCCATTCCATATATAGTTAAACTTAATACTCATCCTAAATATGTTTAACCAAATATAGAAGTAAGGTCACTAAATAAATATCATATTCCACATATAGTAAAAAGTGGCACTTAATTCCACATTCCAAATATGTGAATACCTTTATAACTATTAAAAATTAATTAAAACATGTATGATTACAAAAATAAAATCATATGTATTCAAATAAATTCAATAAATTAATACTATCAGTATAATCCTATGATGATTACATAAACCGTCAAATCTCAAACTAATTTCACGGTCACTGACACTACTTATAAAAAACTCAATATAATCTTTACATGAGAAACATATTAAGTTTTATCATCCCTCAATCATTTTTTTCAAATAGGTTCTACTTTTCATTGAATAACTTTTCTTGGTATTCAATACCATGTATAATATTCTCTCAAATCCTTTATGAAATAGTATTGTAGTAAAATAATTATACATTTCATGATTATTATAACCCAAATCTGATTGATAAAATAGTATTATAACATAATTATTGAATCCAAACACAATCATATAAATCATTACACATATCATGTGGTACTAGCATATTATTGACTATGATCCCTTATATTTTTTAGGTATATTACCTTGATGATTGGGAAATTAATTTTCATAGTTCCCCATATCCTAACAAATGAAACATTGAACATTGTAAATTTATTTCTTTCCATTGTAATCATGAGCATGGTGGCCTTTCTCTCCACACTTTTATTAAACTCTCATTCCCTTTAAGTCTGTACTATGGTGTTTCTTTCCACAATTATCATATATGGGAAAAACCATCATTCCATTATTCCCCTTATAAATTTTTTTCTCTATCATTATGTTATTCTCTTGATAATATTTTTATCCATAATACTCAGAGAATTTTTTCTTAATATTTAATTCACATGATACAATGTATTTACGTGATGAGTATGTTTGGGAGACTAATTCCCTTTAAGATATTAGCTAAATATTTTCAAAGAAATGATCATTAATACTCTTTGGATTATGTGTATTGATACAGTTTCCATTCCTTCCACTAGGTTCAATTTCTATAAAATTTAATACACTATATTATATCATAACATTAAAAATATTACATTATCACAAAACTAGTGAAACACTTAACATAAATTAAATATTTTATGCAGAGATAATATCATAATAATAAACATGTTTTATTTGATAATTTTTTCAAAAAACAAAAATATTTAAAATTACTCATAATGTTTTGTAAATAATATGTGAATTAACCCAAGAATATCCCCTATGAGTGCCAAACTAGGTGTGCAATAAGGCATGTTTTCATGCACCAAGTAACAATCGTGCTAATCCCAATGCACCCTTTTTAAAGTTATAACCTATAGGAAAATTTTTTATAGAACCTTCTACACTTTTAGTATCTAATGAGAGATGTATTTTATATGAAGAAACCATATAATATATTACTTACCGAAAAATTTGGATGTTCTTCCATGATTGTCTTCAAATTCTATCTCTAACCTATTTTTTCATAAATCTAGTCCTCAAGGATTATACTAAACTTATTATAATACCATCTATATCTTTCTATACCCTAGAATCCTAGAACCAATGTCTAAATTATTACATTATCATAAGATACAAGGTATTTCATCCGGAAGGAACAAATATTTTAATAGTTTTGGTAAACTACATACGTACTTAAAATTTATGTTACATTTTATAACATAAAATACGCAAAGAATTGTTTTTGAGAATTCTATTATTCCATATATCAATCCCAAAATACTTCCTTGAATCCTAGGTAAAAACATAATAAAGGGATGGAAACAAATTCTCCTTAAGGGTAACCATACAGTAGAAGCTATGAATAAATAAGGTATAATCAATATATAAAGGTAAATAACTGAAACACATTCCATTTAATCAATAACTTGAGTATAATATGCTATGAATAAATTAAGATCATATAATTTCATATAAATAATCACATGATCATGAAAACATGGCCATGGATATTCTAACTAATCAAATAATCTCATTGAATATCAATGACTGGATTTATAATAAAGGGATGCATAATTATGGAAATATAAATAATACTGTCATGTACTTATTCCAATACATCTAAATATAATAGATTCATTGTTCCAATATATCTATATAAATGGATAAGGCCTTATCCATAACCCAATCTAGTTTCTCTCATTAGACTTATCGATGCATCGAGGGGTATAGTATTCCCCACCCATCAATTACTAAGTCCAATGAATTCCTCATATTAAATGTTTTAAACATAATCAATATAAATATTTTTATTTAAATACCACCTTATGAAATATTAATACTTACCCTAACCAATAAACATAATCAAAAACAATCCAGAGTAAAATAGAGAATAGTAATAAAATTGTACATTTCCATTCAAACTGATCATAATCCATACATGAAAAATAATAAGGGTTATTTTAATACAACATATCCACAATATAAGATTATTAAAATTGAGGTTTTATGTCTTTGATGTATAGAAATTTCATAAAATGATCTTTTAGAAAATTATTGAAGTAAATATCCTTTTCATTTTAAAAATCTAATTTTGAAACTAAACGTTAAAAACATATTTTGAAAATAATTTTCTTTTAAAATAAACTTTGAATAATATAAAATATTCTTTCAAATATTTATTGATCATGACATCAAAAAATATGTACATGTAAAGTGTCTAAAAACAAATAGTCCTTTCACATTTTTAGAAAAATCCTAACAAGACTTGTTTTAAAAATAACATGAAGATCCCTTTCAAAAATATTAAAAGTCAAAATGGTTAAAATTTTATTTTACAAATAATTTTAAAAGTGTTAAAACCATTTTTGAAAATATTTTTAGAAAACATGGTTTTGGAAGAAAACGGATTTCTGACCGAATAGGGAAATGATTATGGGTTTTCCAAAAAAATATTTTCTAAAGTATTTAAAGTATAGAATGTGGAAATATAGAATTAATAACCAAGACCTGCAATGAGGTATCCTACCGATGACTTATCTGGGTGCCATGATCTCCTCAGGCCGGCTTCGAATCAGATATTTCCACTCAAATATTGAGAAGATCTAAGATAGAGTCCTCAACTTGAATAATAGGTACCTCTCCTTTGGGGGTCACATTTCTCTTGTTAACAGTGTCCTTATTTCCACTCTAGTGTATGCCCTATCTTTGATTAAATTCCCAAATGGTGTCATTTGTAACATCTAAAATATCATTTCCCATATTTTTTGGGATTCTCGGGTGGAAGGGAAATTCCACTGTGTGTCATGGGAAAATATGGCGAAGCCCATCGGGGAAAGTGGGATCGATGTTAATTTCATGGAGGACACTCTCCTCTACAGGCATGCAAAAATATTTGGGGATATTGAAAAATGTTGTACCTTATAGGGTAAAACTATGAGTGGGTATCTAGGGGGAATCTCGGCATCGGAGATAGGCCACCTTTCCCCCTTTCTTTCGATGTTGTTCCCCGTCTTCTCATCTCAGCAACCACTAAATCACTGGATCATTGAGGAGAGAAACCTATCCTTTGGGCACCAAAACTAGCAGGTATTGTCTCTCGATTTCCCATGTTATCCAGCCTAAAACATCATGTTCAAGGAGGAATGAATTTACCCTGAGATCATCAGGGATGTTCTTGAGAAAGACAAACTAGGTACCTTCCACCTCATTGAAACCATCGCATACCCAAATAGGTGTGTTTTCACACCTACCAACTTAGGAACCTTTTTTGGTAACCTTTTTCACTATAAATTGGTCACCCAGGAGTTGGAGGACTGCTATAGTGAATTCTTATTGGTCAAGAAAATCCCAGCTAAGTATAATTTACTCACCATGAGGATTCACCACAATGCAGTCCCTACTGATGAGAATGTAAGTAAATGTGGTATTTCTCTGGTCTCCAAGTGTTCATGCTACAAATTTCATAAGGAAGAGAGAGCCTTTCATTTTTTTCATTGAGAGTGAATGGTCATGGGAGGTATGGTCCTTCTTTGGCATTTTCACTGCTTTCTCCTCCCCATACCGCCCTGATGCATCTTTCCTAGATCACTGGTCTCTTAACTCGGGTGATAAGGGATCCAAATTACAAGTAATAATAATCACTCCCCATGTGGGTTATTAGTGTCTCCAGCAGGTTAGAAACAAATATCGGCATAAGGGGATCCTCTCTTCAGGGAGGTCCATCGTTTATAGGAATCTAAGCCTTCTTCTTGATCTGGTGAGGCTCTTCGACACATAATGGGATGGACCTTCACTCTAGTGTTTTCTAATGATACCCCCAGATTCATCCACCATGGGCTCCCTGAGAGGCAATTGGGTTTATTGGAATCCTCCGCTACTGGTTCTGAAACTCAATATTGATGGCTCCTGCATCTTAAGAATTATAATAGGGGGAGTTCTAGTCTACAATTCTTGGGGTTTGTTCATCATGACATTCACTTCTCACTTTTTCCATGGATTTTCACTTCAAGAGAAGGCTTTCTCTTTCCTCATTGTCCTTTCCCTTTATTAGTAGGGTGGCATTGCACTTTCTAAAGCTGAAATAAATTCCCTTGTCCTTCTTAACACCACGCACAACATTACCCATACACCGTAGTCAATCACTTATGCCACAAGAATGTGTCATGGTCTGATCTATAGTAATGTCTGCCTAAGACACATGTGGCATGAGGGTGACATGGCTGGTGATCATCTATCTTCCATAATGAATACAGGTTCTAGTGTCTCTTATTTTTATGAAAAAAATTTCCTAAAAGGGGATGTGGTTAACATCATCATAGGGGATTCCCTTCATTTTCATTATTTTAAACCCCCATAGTCTCTTGTTTCTCTTTTTGTCCTCTTGGGTGTTTCCTACCTATTTTTTCAAAAAAAAATGAATTTAATTGAATAATTTCCTTCAATGAAAATTCAAGTATAAACAATCCTAATTAAAATGAGATTTTGAAATAAACCCTTAAAAATATCAAAATGATGAATTCATAATTAATAAATGAATAGGTTATGAGTATCCAATATAAATCCACATAAATAATGTTTAAATAAGTAGTACATATTCTAAATCAATTACACACATAATCTTATAATATCAAAGACAATAAAGAAGTAATATAGCCCATTAAAAGGAAATTAAGTTATGAAATTATTTACCACTTGGTAATTTTTAATTAAAATCCCCTTGGATGAAATAAATACCATGAATTATAAATTAATCATGATATTAAATGACAAATTTGAATTATATAAACCATATAAATGTAATTAGGTACTTAACATTACAATATGCCTTAATGAAGATAAATTATAACTAATCCCCTTACTCCACGTTTCCTTTTGGTTGAACATGATTTAACCACATATAGTGGTTTTAAACATGTTAATAAGTTATAACCAAACCATATTAATATTTATAATGTCATTTTTTATCCTTTTATAACATATTATTACCATTTTGTTAACAACCTCTTGTTATTTTCATTCTTTTGGGTGATAATTGTCATGTTTTTTCATACATGTTTCACCATGAAGGATCAATTTATTTCAAATATAATATAGTTCCATCATATATATAATAATAATCATGAAATAATTAAAATATTTATTCATAAGTTAAACTTTTAATACCAATCATGAAATATGGGTTTGATAAATGAAGTGTGTTACGATACTGGAAACGGAGTAACGTTTCCATTTTTCAATGATTATTATGGAATGAAGGTAAGTAATATTGTATCATTAAAAAATATAATAATATCATATATTTAATTTTATTTATTTAAATATACTTATATATCATCCATGTGATGTGGTGATGAAAAAGATAATCCCATCACTACGTGAATGCGATAGTCCACACATATATTAATGATGTTATCATTTTTCAGTGCAACAAAGAAAATAATATAATATATTTAATAATGATAAATATGTAATTATTATCATAATTACATCATATATATCACATATATTTGTAAAATTATTCCTTATTACCTTACATGTAAATTGATAGTGAAAAAAATCACATTGCTTCGCAAGGCAACAATTCACTGTACACACGAGCGTCGTTATCGTATCCCCTAAAGAATGGAAAGTAAATTAATTTAAAAATTATATAATAAATCCATAGGTATAATTATTTAAAAATATCATATATATATACTTAATACCCATCATCATACCCAACTATGATAGGTGATAATGGAAAAATAAATGGCATTGGTTCACGAGGTTTTTGTCTATCATACACATGATTGATGATTTCATAACCCATTTCATGGAAGTGGTGATGGTTGTAGTTTATGGCCTGAAAATAAAAACATATAATTATTTATAATATAATGAGGTTATAATATCATAATTTTTAAAATAATTGAAGTAGTTGTAGTAAGAAATAAAATAAAAACGCTCGTTGAAGAACATTACATCTTCTTCGGGAAACCTCTTTAGTTTTGCACCAACTTCCGTACTAGGATATATTTATACCCAAAATAATGCTTGTATAACTAAATTAGTGAAGTTTGAAATTTATTTAGGTAGTAATGTTTTTAAAAAAAATGGTTTTATGGTGTGAATAAGAGAGGATAAGGGTGGACTTTTATAAGTGAGGTGAGTGGAACACTTGTAGTTTTATAAAAACAAATGTATACCCATGTTTTTAACAACATAAATGGGTCTAAAATATTTTATTATAGATAATTATACATTAAAAGGTCTAAATATTTCAACATGATAGATTTTATAAAATTTTTATTTCATTTTAATCTTTATATTTTTAATTTAACCCTCGGTAAACCAATTTTTACCTTAACTATGGTAAATAATTTTTATTGTTTTTACAATTAATTATAGTAAAAATTAAGTTTAACTTACTATATAATATAAATTTTTATGATTCTAAATATTTAATTCTTTCTTTTCAAAATTCCAATCACATAAGTGGAAATATTCAATTTAAAATTAATCATGAAAACGTGGTGAGAAAGAGGGTTTTTAAGAAGAAAATTTTCAAACATTTAAAATGTTTTTATATCAAAAATCAATAATTAAATAATTAAAATTACGTAAATTGGATTAATATTTATATATTTGAACTAATTTTACTTTAAATCCAATTTAAAATATAATTTAACTTTACCAATTATTTAAATAAAATGACATTTTTCAATTAAAATTCAGTATTTTTCACAATTCATCAAAAAATGATACTTCTTAGATTAATACCAAAAAACACCCAATTATAATTTTAAAATTTATATTTAAAATATTAAGTTTATTTTATAAATTAAATTATATAAAATTTTCATAAATTATTTTTATCAAAATTTTGGAGGAAGTGATGAAACCGTTTTCTTTATAAACTACACTTTAAAAAACATTTCTTTTACTTTCAAATGATTCTTATTTCATTTATAATCAATAGTTATTCATTTAATTTATTTAATTCATTTTTAAACCATATGATTTTTTTGATTTATTTATTAGTATTCATACCCTATAAATTTATGGTTATGTAATAATAGTCATGTTTAAATAATAATATTTTAATAGAGTATTATGTTTTATTCAATCTTGGTGTTGCATGCATTGCAGTATATTGAAGAGATTGAGTCATTTAAAAAAATATCATATGTTTTTAAGATTTTATATTCTCTTTTAATATATTTTTTGTGTTTTATACACATTTTTGTATACAATATTATTACATTAAAATTTTAGGGTGTTACACTTCACCTTTAAAGTTCTTAAAGAAATATGATTTTGTTTCATACTTATCCAAATTTCAAAATTACATAAAATATAAAATGCAACATAACTTATGTACTTTTTATCAAAAAAAATTATCATCTCAGTAGTCATCTAAATAATCTAATAAATCTATGTTTTCTCTTATTTTTAATATCAAAACAAAATTTAGATATTCCATCTTCAGACAACTCTGGAAACATGAAGCCAAAATTATATCATAGAATATGTTCATTATGGTATTATTAACATAAAGTAAACTTCTAAATATTCTTATATAAAATTTAGAATATAATCCTACATCTTTTTGTATCTTCCCAACTTATTTCCATATATTATTGGAGTCAAAATAAATATGCACTCTTCTATTATGAATTTCATTAAATCTTATTTTCCATACATTGCAAGTAAGGTTATTTTATTCCCATCCTGTTGATGGAATTGAAACACCAAAAAATGTGTCAACACTAAAAACATTAACATTTTATATTTTGAACTCATAAATTTTTCAAATTTATAAACATAATTCATTTTACTTCCAATAAACATGATATTATCTACATACAACAACACAATGAACTACTTCTCTTTTAAAATTTTAAAATAGAGGTTATGTTCAACCACCCATCTATAGAACTACATATTCCCTAATATAGAATCCATTTATGCATACCAAGCACGAGATTAATTTTTTAGGTCATAAAATTATTTCTTTAACCTAGAAACTTTAATATCATCATTTCCAAGAACAAATCCAACCGAATTATCTATTTACACTTCTTCATTGAATAATAAATTTAAAAAAGTTTTATTCACATCCATTTGAAACACTTTGAACTTAATATAGACATAAACTATTAAAAAAAGTTTTCATATATCCTATTATCTCCACTAGTGTAAAATTCTATTCAACACAAATGACTTCAACCATATCATATGCATTTCAAACCACCCTTTCCTTATCACTTTTTTCTTTAATTGACTCTATATTAGAATAATCATCAACCTGAAAATTTTATGTTTCTCCCAAATATATATTTTTTAATTCACATTCATCAACAACTTTATAGAATAATAAATTATATATTCTTGTTTTATTTCATTCTCAATAGCCTTTACAACACTACCCTCAAAAATGATACTCAACCGATTATTGAAACATGTATAGGCCTAGCTTTTTTTGAGTATCCTGGGAATATTCCTTCAAAACCCAAATAACCATACTTTCCATGATTTAATTCTTTATTTCAAGTGAAACACTTTATTTTAAATAAAATGTGATGATTCAAAGATGGTCTATTTATGATACATATTTATTAAGGTGTATTCTTAACTTTCAAACTAAATAATACTATATAGTTATTATAAACATCCACCTGAACCATTTTTTTCTAATAGTGGAATAATATTCAACTACCTATCAACAATTTATTTTCTATATTATTGACCATTTGATTTATTCTTTCAATATCCCCATTTTGTAGGGGTTATTAATAATGAAAATTAATTTTAAAACCCTTTCATTTACAAATAATTTTTAACCAAATATGATGTGTATATATTCTATTCAATTTTTTCATCTTAGAATCATTAGGGTTCTTCTAATTTCATTTCCTAATCTTATTTGAATCATTTTTATGAAATATAATACTTATTTCTCAAATATAATAAACATTAAACTCCCCATTATATAATAATCATCCAAAATGGTATCAAATACCTCTCACTATTGGTTCAAACTTGACTAATTTAACTACAAACATAAGTTTAATCCAAAATCAAAAAACATGATTCTCTATTATTATTTATATAATAATAATTTTAAACTATATTTATATACATAAAATCCTCAAATATCATTTTTTTATCTCACTTAATATAAGGAATATGAACTATATCTCTGAATTTGATAAGTTATCTATACTCTGTTGACTAATATAGACTAACCTTTGTTACCAAAATCTATTTTCTTCTTCCATAGTTTATTGGTATGTTTTCTCCTTTCTATCAACAAAATATAAATTTCCATTAGTTATCTATTATATCATTAGATAATTCAAATACTTCCCATTAATCATCTATTCCTTATGAATGAATGTGACTTCAAAACGTAAGTCACAAATTGGACTTATGATCAAATATTATGATGTGGTACTTAAACATAGAGAATATTTTTATTTTTCATTTCATAACCTAGGAGATAATCCTTAAAAGTTTATTTATAATCAATGCTATATAATTTTCAAATCATTGTGTTCCATCAACTCTAACCTTTACATTCTTTAATAGATTTGTATTTTTTATAATATGGGATGAGAACCCACTATATAAAATCTAGGTGTTGTTATAATTTGATTCTTTAAATGTAATTTGAACCAAATTATCCATCTCAATTTTCTTTTTTCACTTACAAGGAATTTTTGAGTTTTTTTAGGCTTTTGTTGGTCTCTTCATAATGTCTTCAGTTTATGAAACAAGATCAATTTCTTCTTCTTTGAGAGGATAAAAAACTTTCTTCAAGGAAATTTTATTATATTTTTTTAATCCTCTTTCCTTAGTCTTACATAAGAATATATTTCTCTTTATTGAATGTAGTATACCAATTTATATCTAAAATTTTAAAAATTAAAACATAAACCATAGAAATAATTTTATCATTAATATGAAGAATATTATCCAAATCTTCTTTGTTGACTTCCAATAGCTACACCTCTTGGGTAAATTTTAAATTATTCACAATAATGGATTATATGGCCTAATAAGACAGAAACATTACACATTATGAGTGGAAAATCTGGTTACTATTATATCTCTACAAATATATTGATTTTAAGTACATCCTTGATTTTGGATAAGTTCTTGATGTCTAATAAAATTCTCTCTTATATCGCTACCTTATGCTATTAATATTTATATACTTTTCCATTGAATTTATATTTGGATTTTGTTTGTGTTTATTATTAATGTTTATGTAAATATGTTTCATGAATATTTATTGGGTGATAGAGTGAGGTATCCACCAAAAAGAACTAAAGGTTCTTCCTTTATGGTTTGGGTAAATGATGATTGAATAGAATGCCAATAAAAATGAGTTGGTATGATATGTAACATTTATATATTAGAAAATGGTTTTGAATAGATGGATTTACTTGAATACATGGTTGTACAGATTCAATTTAGTAGCTAATAACATCAAATGGTATTAGATAAGTTCTTCATGTTTATGACAATTGTTGAATTTGAATAATCATTTTCATCAATAGATTAAAAAAGTGAGATGAAGTTGAAGGAGTTGGATAGATAAATATGGAATGGACAACTTGTACAGTAGTAGTTTAAAAAGATAAAGTTAGGCTCAAAGTTATGGAGAATATATATTATAAGAGGAAAACCATCCTAGTGTGATACTGTTCAAAATTTACTGAAATCATTATTATACAAAACATGGATGATGGTTGTGAAGGGATAGTGTCAAAATTAAGACTACTTGGGGTCATCTCAAGATGTATGGGATTTTATGATATAGAAAAAAAGTTAATTTAATTAAACATAAGTCTTTTACAAATAAATTATATGAATTTTTAGATAGAATAATCCTTCAGGCGTTGAGCTTACATCTTTTTTAATTATATGACTTCATCATATGTATTCAGTATTGATCTTATAGCTTTAGCGTGTGCTGGAAATTTGTAAAAGTCTAGAATTTAATAATTTTTAGAGATTTTGTAAGACTTGAAACCCCATATTAATTATTTTCTATAATAGTACATTACTATTAAACATAAGGGTTGGTTAAATTAATACTTTTAAAGACATATGTTCTAAATCCCCTAATGCACTGCAAGTCTTCTAGAATAATTGAAATTTTTAGAAAACTACTAGATGAAAATGAAGTACCCTGAGCAGAATGTAAGTCTTTTTTCTAAACACAAGTATTTTGGACAAAGGAATATTTCATGTTCTCCTAAATGAAAAATTGACGTTTTGTATTTAAATCATATGAAAATGGAAATAAATTGGGTTTTAATGAGGATGTTATTAGGTGATCATAACATTATGATGCTTATAGAAGTCATAATCCAATCTTGTTTTTTATAAGTATGAACCACAAAAACTATTTATTGACAATGAACAATGAATTTGAATGGTTTTTAAAAATAATATAGACATTGCTCCATTAAATCTTGAGTTGTATATCAAAGTATAAAAAATCATAATATGAGTTATTCGAATAAGTTTTTTTATCCTCCTGACTAAGATAATGAAGATAAAAGGAAATAAGATAGAAGGATAGGAATTTTCCAAATTAAAAAGAGAGAAACTTCTAGATTTATTAAATAAAGAAATGAAATGATTAAGAATTATGTGGCCACTATATGAAATACCCATGTGTATATTCATATAAGGAAAATTGAAAATAATAAGGTAGAGTGTAGTTGTTCTACTAATGTGAACATACTCAACTAAGTCCTATATGATATTTCTTCTTTAATTTCTCTAGCTAAAATGTGTTTCTCAACACTTTAGGATGATTTTATGATTTTATATTCAAACATCTAGAAATATTATAAGTGTGGATTTTTTTGGAATATTTTTTTAATTTAAAATAAGTTGAGTCTAATATTAATAAAAATAAAGATATCACTAGCTATGTGAGGTGTAATAAATGAGGGTATATTTTGAATTCCTTTTGAGTTGAAAATATATGTATAGAAATGTGGGGATTCCAAAAGTGATTATTTAATAAACACACTTATTTTTTGGCATAGATATATTCCCCTTAGAATTCTATTTAAGGAAACTAATTATGATGGGAGAAATTGAATGATCTTATATGATGGAATATAAGAAGATTGATTAAGAAGAAATATAAATAAAAGAATCATCAACTATTTCTTGTGTGTAGATAACTGAGATCAAGAGTTGAAACCGAATATTGGAGAGCACTCTAATAAAAAGAAGAACAATGAGGTTATATTCCATGTTTTATAAAAGAAGTGGGTAGAATTTAAAACTTTACTATAGTTGTAAATTTTATAGGTATAGAATAAATTATATAAGAAGAAGTGAGTGTTTTGATCGGTACTACAAATATGATATAGTTGGGGAAGAAAAAATAATAATAAGTGGGTGACTATAACCATGGTAGTATTAATCTAAAAACATGGTATTTCTCAATTTCACCATGTCAACTTTGAGTGAAGAATTTTACGAAGATAGTGCACAGATTTTGAAGGAGATATGAGAGCTGGTAGGTTTTAAAATACAGAATTGCATGAATTTCCCTTAAAGAATCGATGGAAATCTATGACATTTAGTTATGAGAATAATATAAATATTAGAATATATATATACATCACTAAGTATCCTTATTTATATAATTCAAAATGTGATCTTAAAATACTACACTTACATATACCTAATGGGTAGATGTGAACCTATATGACTCAGATTGGGTAGCTTATTATAAATCCATGAATTCAATGTGAAGATAGTTGTGAAAGTCCTAGGGAAAGTAAAAAAGATAATTTCTATGATATGATATAATTATAGTTGTGGGACACACCAGTACCATTGTAGTCAACATTTTATTATAAATAATAGTAATTGATTTGAGAGAATAACTAGTAATAGTAATGAGTAGGTATTATAACCTAACCTTGTAATAAAATTATGTGACATCTATATTAAATTACTATAATTTCATGTGGTTGTTAAATGTTATATATAAGGTAAATAGATTCATTTATATCCAAAAAGGTAACATAGGTTCATTACAAAAGAGAGTTAGAGATTCAAAGAATATTTGGAAATTGAAAAAAATATTTCTCATCTAATGCACCCCTCCCCATATATTTCTTCACTCAATCCATCAAGAATTTAAATTGGTATCTTATTATAGGTTCACCTCTAATTAAATATAAATTTTATTTGACTTATAAATTTTCACTAATATATTAAGTGAACATTTTAATTGTTTTAGATTGAAGAGACTCATATGGACAGATCTGATTCCATTCCTATTGTTACACATGTGAAATTATCTCCCAAGAATTTTGAAAACAGAATTAATAAATATTCAAAGAAGAATAGAAAAAGTAGAGAATAACATCCACTAGTTATAGGTATATATATTGGAGTTATTAGTTCCAATTATAAGGATATGGATAATATTAAATTAATTGATAACCTCTATTGTGAGGTTGTAATTTATTTAAATAATTTTCCTAGTGAAATTTTTTCCCATGTATTTATATTTATTTAATTACTAGATGATGGAAAATAATAACTAATATATGATACTAAACCGATGAAAAATGTATTTGAAATATAGTTGTAAAATTTAAACTCGCTAATCAAATATATTAACGATAAGTTGTTGTCCATGAAAATTAGAAAAGAGAACTTTTTAATGGATTAAGTTAACTTTAAATTGTGTATTGAATAGAAATTAAATATGAGTAAAATTAGTGATCAGAAAATCCATACATTATAAAAACACATAGATCTAATATGGGAGTTATGGAAGCTCAATTAGATGTTAAAGGAAAAAGATTTAGGGAGTATAATCATTAATTATAATAAATAATCCCTATGCATGAGGATAATAATCATATAGGAAAAATTATTAGGAAGGTTGGTTAATATTAGTTGAATATGAGAATACTACTTCAAACCTAAGTTTCCTAGAGAAGAGAATCATATTGAAACATCAGGAAGAATTAAAACATTAAACAAACTAATATACAGGGAAAAGTAATAAATTCACTCATGCTTTAGAGAATAATTATCCCTCAATAGGTACACTAAATAGTGGTAAAGAGTTATTAAAAATTATTGAGGAAGAATCTCTATCAACTACCTAAAAGAAGATCGCCTATAGTCCTAAAATAATTGTATTACCTGAATCTAGTTTTTTCAAAAGTACTATAAAAAGTCAAACATTATATGTATTTCGGTAAAGAAAAATTCTAAGAAACCATTAACATTATCAAGGAAAGATTTGAGAAGGTTTTAAATGAAAATATCCCTGATATGATTCCAAAAAATTTGGGAATATAACTAAAAATCATTATGTTATGAAATCTATAAAATTTGTGCAACCTATATTTAAAATGAAAATAACATGATTTATGGGAAGATATTGGTGTTATTATAGGTTTATTTATATGGACCCTGATTGTTGGAATAATATTTTAACTCGTTCAAGTTAAATGAGGATATGACCTACGAGAAAAGGGATAGAGGAGAGAATAAACCTACTATAAAAATCCAAAGAATAGAAAATCATCATCATATGTTAAGGATTATATACATAAGTTTTTCTTGGGAAATAATCTTATGAAGAAAGATACTAGTAATTCACCTCCTATAAAGACTGAGTATAAATGTGTTTTCACATGAGTGGTGACTGAAAGATGAAAAGAACATTGTGTGGTAGGTTAAATCTAACTAGACATACTCCAAACAACTGTATACCAACTTTACCAGAATTGATTGAGTTATTGAATGAAAAATTAAAAGGACCATTATTCTCTATTTCCAAACTTTTTTGTTATAAATATTGATTTTACACAAAAGAAGAAGATAGAGAACAAGCCTCAAGAACTATTAATCATAAAGACAAGGCAGTTGGAAGTGGCTAGGTAGATGGATCAATCTAAAAATAAATAAAATTTATTTTCTTACTAAAAAAACAATTCCATTACATTAATAATAAGAATTGAAAAATGGAAGAAATACGTACTACCCAAAAAAGGATCAAATATAGATAGCGAAAAAGTATGTAATAATGAATAAATTTGGGAATTTTAGAGCATAAATGAGAAATTAAACTAGGTAGAGATAAAATTATTAGCCTCATTTTTACAACTAAGGGAGTAATGAAGTCCACTTTATTACCAAATCACATTTGATTATGTCTCAATACCGAGGATTCAAGGTGAGGTTTTAAGGAGGGTTTTTTATTCTTATATAACTCATAATAATGACCGTAATAGTGGTGATTATTTAAAGTGGTATTAAAAACTACTTGGAGGCTATTTATAGAATAATCCATCCATGGTTATGGATTATAGATTGCACCATATGAGGGGTGATACGGAATAATTTAATAATATTAGATATTTATCATTTTTTATGATTCTAAAAATCCATATAGAACCATCATATATTGAATATTTAGGTAATATACTTAAAACCCTAACCCTTTTAAATATAAATCTATTTGTACTTGTCAAGGGGGGTGACTAAAAAAATGGGTAATTACCTTTCACTTTAAATATTTTAATGTTTATTCTCAATTGAAATGAATTTTCCTAAAATATTTTGAGAATTTGGTCTATACAACCCTTAGAAAGTGAAAGACATTATTTTCACTACATAGAGAAATATATGTACAAACATTATTCTTTCATATTATCACTCCTATTTTCTACACTAGTTTTTCTCACATAGAATTATAGTTGAATTACTCACTTCACATTTATAATAAATCCTTAGTTACATTATTCTCAAAAGGAAAAAAATATCAGTGTTTTGAAGATTGTTCTTAAGAATAGATGAGTAAGGGGGGATATTTTAACTTGGATAACCTCTCCTTTTATATGTTGAATGGTTATGGGGGAGAGAAAAAATTTCACGAATTTGAATTTATTATCATTAAGGTGATAAGAAAAAAAACTAATTTTGATCATTAACATGAATCTTATGTGTTTCAAAGCTCAAATTATTGATAACAAATCCAAAGTTGGAGATTGAAGTTCAATTTATATTATATTTATGTTTGTTTTCAATGGGCATGTTAAAGTGTGTTAATGAGATTTATTCAGTTATGTACCTTAGTATTCACCCAATGGAAGTAAAGGTGATACCCATATAGTTTTCATAGCGATGGATTGAAGAGGATCCCATTGGAGAGGAGTTAGCAGGATTTGAAACATTCAAATATTAGAAAAGAAGTATAAAGAGTTGGATACCCTTTAATACATTGACTGAAAGAGTCTGGTGGAAAACACATAAAATCATATAATTTTTTGATCTAGTCTTAATTTATTTGACATGTGATAATGTTTAATAATCCTTGTCTTAAATATTTTAAATGGAACAATTAAATTTGAAGGGGCTGTAAGGAATGAACTAGACTAAATAGATTTTATAGTTGTAGTTAAAAAAAATTAACTCAAGTTCAAAGTTGATGGGAATCCAACTTAAAAGAGTATAAACTACACTAGTGTACTATAGATTTAATGGTTGTGAAATAAGTTTTGTAAAACACTTGTATGAATATTTATTAGGGTCAAATTCACTATTAAGAAACTTGGATTCATCATAGAATCTCTAGGATTTTTGGAGATAGAATTATAAAATGGAAGAGTACTTAAATGTAACACTTTGCATACTGAATTGTATGAATTCAAGATGAGAATAAGTCCCTAGGTGTAAAATTAAATCTTTTACCAAAGTATGACTTCATTTTATGTCTTATATATTTACCGTAATACTTTGTAATTGCTATAAATTTAACAAAGGATGGAATGTATATATTTTTAGATTCATTATAAGTATTTTATCCCTGATATAAGTCTTTTATAGTGTAATATTTTTCTACTAAAAATAATACTTGGTGAACATAAGTCTTTTAAAGGCTTATGATGTGAATCTACCTATGTAGTGTAAGTCTTTGGGACATGGAAATTTTAAAAAAAAAATTCTAGATAAAAATGATATACCCTGAGCAGAACAAAAGTATATTTTCTAAATGTATGTTTCTTGGATTTAGGAAAATTTCTAGATTTATTGAATGAAATATTGAAGGTTACAAATTTTAATCTCATGAAGATGGAAATAATTGGGGATAAAGTTTGTGCTGTAATTATGTTATGGAAACATCATGATTCTCAAAAAATCCAAGAACTAAACTTTTTTTTGAAATGTAGAAACCACTAAATATATTTCTTGGTAATGAAAAGGGAATTTTATGGGTTTTCATGAATAATATAGACAATGTTCAGTAAAATATTTATTTATATATCTGAGTATACATCAATATATTTTGAGTTGTTTGAATATTTTTTTAATCTACCTAATTGAGATAAAGGATATCAAGGAATTGAGATAGAATTATGGGAATTTTTCTCATCATTAAAAGTTAAAAGACTTTAAGATTTATTATACATGAAAATATAATAGTTATTAATGTTATGTACACTGGTCCAAATACTTGTGTATATATTATGAAAATAATAATTTATAATAATATATGAGTGTTTTGAGTTGTTTCTACTATGTACATTCTCAAATAGTCATATATGAGATTTCTGGTTGAAGATATCTTGCTAAAAATTAGTTACTCCACACTATAAGATGATTGTATGGTATGATATTTATAGAGTTGGAAATATTTTAAGTGTAAATTTGATGTAATATCTTTAATGAGTAAAAATAATTTAATCATGTTGTAGATAAAAAGTAATAAATTACAAACCATACAAGGTGTATTTGATGAGGTTATTTTTTGAATTCCTTTTGAGTTAAAAAAGTGAATATAAATGTAGAGTTTCCAAGAGTCAATATTTAATAATAATATATTTTTTGATCGTGAGGAAGGTACCATTGATATTAAATTTAAGGATATTAATTATGATGGGATAAATTTAATTCTATTAAATTAAGGTGGATTATAAGATTAATGAGGAATAAATATAAATGAAAAAAGCTTTTATTTCACCTTGTTGGTTGATAACTATGAGCTTAGATAGAAAGTAAACATTTAAGATCTCTCAAGAATAATAATAAGGGGCATCCACAAAAAGTTTTATAAAATTAGTGAGGATAATTACAACTATACTAAAAAAATAAATCTTTTTTGTTTAGAAGAAAGTATAGAAAAAGAATTAAGTGTGTTGACTGGTATTTCTGATAAGATATTTTCAATGAAGAAAGAAGAAGAAGATGACGTGAATTCCTAGAACTATGAAAATATTTATCTAAAGATATAGTCTTCCCTGATTCCACTATGTTAATTTTGAGTAAATAAGTGAGATAATTGAGTGAGTAGGTTTTGAGGATATCTTCGAGTTGAGAAATATTCAGAGACTGAGTTGTGTGCATTTCAATTGAAGAATCAAGGTAAGTCGAAAAATCTATGTTGAGAAAAGAATACCAATATTTGACTGTTGAGATATTTATGAAAAGACTTGGGATATACTTAAAATTATTCTTTTTGAAGACAACACTTTAATATACAAGGTGGGATGGTGTGGAACCTATGTGACTCAAGGTATGCTTGGACAGCAAAGCTATAAGATGTAAATTTAATGTAATCATGTTGGGAAAACCTTGTGCATGGTAAATAAGTGAATTTAAGTGATATAAAATCATTATAGGATTGGAATTCACCAAACCCATTGTAATTTTCATTTTGTTGTATTGGATAATCAATGATTGGGCGAATGACCAATCATGTAAAGTAGTAGGTCTTAGTAAAAAACCTTATGAAAATACCATTTTTCATCTCTATTATTTACATTCATTGCATGTGGTTGATACATGTTTAAAAAATTCTAAATATATTCATTCATATCCAAATAGGTAACAGATGTTCATTACTGAAGGGGATAAAGATTCAAAGAATATTTGGTAATTAATAAAAATTGGTCACACATGATTCACCCCCCCTAGGTTTCTTCACTCGATCAACCATGAATTTCATCCTTTAATGTTCTACCATCATATCTAATCCTAATTTTCTCCAAATAATTGGATATTTGAGCACTAATAGTTTCTTCAAAATATTTTTTACCACATTCGACCCTTTATTTCAATCCATCATCTTAAAACTTCCAAAATAAATGTTTCTTATTTGAACCTTCTATTTTGATTTCTGTTTTAAGATTATTTTACAAGGAAATGAATTTTTCATTATTGTATTTAATCTTATTTACTTTCTCTTTGATATATAAGTTAATATCATCAAAGACCTTTGAATTTACTTCAAAAAACAACACTTAATTAATATATTCTTCATATATTACATTATTCTTCTTATATTATCCTACTATTTTCTCAAGATGATCCAATTATTCTTTAATTTCAACAACATAACTGAAATACTCCTTCAAAAAACCTATATTGTTTCAATTATTATTTATATTTAAATCAATCTTCTCAAGTGCTCCTTCTTTTTCATCATGGATATCAATAACTCTCTCTTCGGAATCATTGTCTTTTTTAACTTCATGTTTTAATTTTTATATTGACTCTATTATTGAATATTCTACATCTAAGGTAAATACAATTTTAATGTATTCCAATTCATCTTCTTGAACATCCTCTTCTTCCTTGGTTACAAGAACTTTCCTATGAAACTTATTACTACTTTAGTTCCTAAAATCAAAATTTTTTATATGGTAATATTATTTTTCTATCTTGATGAGAATTCGTGCTCAAAATCCCCTTTATTATATCTCTTTAGATACCTATTATTGATGTGTCTAACCATCACACAATGGAAATAATCTAGAGGTAACTTACGCTCAAATTTATCATTTCCCATTTTAAACATTCTTGTTATAAGTGATAAGAAGTTATCACTTACCCCGTCTTCATTTTTAACTTCATAGTATTTTTACTTCTAAATAACCTTGAATTAAATCTCATTATATGAATTTTCTAAATAAATCTTAGGATTTACCCAAATCTCATAAAAAATAATTTACTATGTATGTAATCAATAGATAACTCTACAAGAATCATTTTTTCGAGTGTTGATATTTTTTTATTTTACATTAGAAGTAATATTCTAATAATTTTCATTAAAATATCTAAATCCATGATCTCATAACCATGTTAAAAAATAGCACCAATAAATTTATTAATACTATTTAACAAAACATTTATATTATCATTAGATCTTATCTTAATATCATCTAATCCATTACAGAAAAGCTAAAAACTTTCCACATTAACTTTGGTGTATCCTTCAAATATATTTTCATGTTTATCCTAAATAATTATAGTTTTTGAATATTTTGTTAGATTCATATAAATCTTATTGTGTAATCCTCATGGTAGAACATCCTGATACTTGGTATCACCATTAGTTATCTACTTGTCTACTTTTGTCATCAATTTACTAGTTGGATCACTAATTTGAATCCCATGAAATTAGATACTAATTTTTGTCCCCTAAAGTACTAATGGAAACCCTAAGAGTGGGTTGGATTGGGGTGACATGTGATTTACTTTTCTTAAAACTAAATCTTATCGTGTATTCATAATAGAAAATAAAACATGAACCTATTTTTCTTGTAACAACAAAAATTCACAAACTATATAGAGTATATACACAATATTTTACTTGGTTAACCCAAACTAATATATTTCCAAGGATTTTATAAAAAAATTTGATATTATAAAATATCACTACTTCAATAGTATGAGATTAAAACTCTTTATGAATATCTCTCTACTTATCCAAGTTTCATGGCCTCTCCTTCTCATCTATGCACTACTTTCAAGAGGGATGCTAAGATGATATCAACACACAAGTCAATATTATAATATTACAATCAAATTATTAAAACCAAACTACAAGGGTGTTATCCATGATTTTATTATCTTCAATTTTCAGGTAATAAATGATATATACAACATACTCTTTTTTTAGTTTTTTTATTTAATTCAGTTTATCCACACACGCTTTATTCAAAAAACTATGTATTCAATAATCTTATACTTGTTATCCTATATATATTTAACAACCCTTCACTATTACACATTAATACATGATGTACCTACATAATAATAAACTTAATACAACCAGAAATATTTAGAAGTCTATTTTATTTTCGAATTAGGTTCATTTCAATACAAGTTTAAACATGAATTACAACATCTTTATTGAAAACTTATTTAACATGCTTAATATTGAAACTACATTGGATAACTTGGGGAAAACATAAGGAAAGGGTGATCTATAAAGCCCAGAAAGTAAATAAATATGGAATAACATGAAGATAATAATATGTGTTAGACTAGAAATATCAATGATGCATAAAGGAACAAGAATAATAGGGCATAATATAGCGTTATAATCATAACATGGGAAATGTTGTAAAAACATAAAACACTGCATCATAAACATATGCAAAGGATAAACCACCAAGACTTCATGGTGGAAAAAGTACCATAAATGAATTAGGTACACCCTTGTCCTAACATGACATATCATGATACAAAACATTACCCTATTCATTGGAGCACTATATAATTTCATGTGCACCTGACACTTTTATTTCAATCTCATTCTTAAGTGTTCCACATAGATCATACAAAATGGATTCATTCATCACCATATTTTATTCCATGATAATTGAGTGTTGAATACATAAATGTAATTCCCAAAAAAAATAGGAATAATTGTATAAATTTTAATACCCTTGATAGGAAATGGGTGCGGTATTCACTACACAGTTTCTTTGGAATGGAAAATCACCGTGAAATTTTGTCAGCCTAGCGGCGTCGCTTAAAAAATAATAAAATGGGTTTTATGAGAGTGAAATGGATATATAATAATTTATAAATACATTTTATATCAATAAGGAAATATAAATACATTTCCACATGTATAGAATTAGAAAAATGGGGCATACGATAATAAATAAGCTTGAATAAAAAGAGAAAGTAAAGGGTGCTTATGAAGTTTCAGCAACGTGTGTACATAAGAGGGATTAATGATGGAGAAAGGGTTAACTAATCATTTATAAACAATAAGGGAAGTATGGTGAGGTTTTTAATCATAACAAATCAATATTAATTTCAAATAAAAAGGCATAACAAGATAAAGAAACTTGGAATAAAATGAGAAAGGAAAGAACTCTAGCTTGAGTGTGTGGCTCCAAAATCATGAAAAGAGGCTTCTTGGGAGCTTGTGGTGCCTTGTGTGGATTATAGAGATGGGTGGAAAGATTAATAAATTGATCCAAGGATTATAAGTGAAAATAAGTGGGATCTTGGAAGATTTAAATAGGAAATGATAGGGGATTTATTTAATATTTTCCAAACTCAGGTTTTTGACTCTATATAATAAAATATTCCAAAACAAAAACATTCACATGATTTTTTCCCCTGTTTTTTCCAATTTATGGAGGATTTCATTATTTTATTAGGTAAATAAACGAAAATATTAAAATAATACCCTTTCTTATGTGGAGTTGAGTCACTCTTTAAATGAAATGAATTTAAAATCATAAAATATATTATATATTTTGGAGGATTCATAAAGGAATTATAAAATTAATAAAATAATCATGAAATCACATTATTGTAAGAGGAAAACATATATGTTTCCATGGATACCAATTATAAAATTTATTATATAATTTTTGGTTTTTTATGATGCCATAAAACACACCATATATTTATATGGTATTTAATTTTTACCCAAAAATTCTATTGTCTAAGAAAATTATGAAAAATTTACCCATGAATAATTTGAACATTCATATTCCAAAAATAATATTTATTCTATCTAAATAATTTTCTCAACATGTTCATTTAAAATTTTCTAATAATATTCTATATTTATTGAAAAATGTTTTGTTTTTACAGTAACAGTTTTTGAACGCTTATAAAAGTATATTTCACTTCATAAAACTTATTTGAAGATTTATAATTAATAAAACTTATTTAAAAATAATATTTTGTTAAAATAATATTTATTTCAAAAATATGTTAATTCATCCAAATAAATCCCTAAATTGAATTTGAATATTACCTAAAAATATATATTTTGTTTAATTGAATAAAAATATAAATATTTTATAAAGTAACAACAAAAATGAATATAGTTTCATTATTATATAAAATATATATATTCATATTATTAAGGTCTTGATACATATCAATTTATTACACTGGATTATTTCCTAAGAGTAATGTGTGTAACGGTGATACTTTCATGGGGTAATTCAGAGAACAAGGTTTGGGTTGTGATCTCTATGAGCTTGAACTTCTCTCATAAACGATTTTGTTCATGATTAAGTTTTCGGAACTCATCTTGGGCATGGTAAAGGTAAAATCCTAGAGATATTATCAATATCCGAAGTTCTTATAAATTGGATTCATAGGCCATAATTCTACTGGTTAACGCCAATACTTCCTTTATCTAAGTAAATTGGATTTTTTAAAATACCAATATTTACACTAATCATGTGATCATTTGTTCAATAGATATATTAAAAATGATATATATTCCTAATGGTCTTTTAGATAAAAAAAATTATAACCAAGTAAGTGCATGTGTTTTATATTAACATATTACATAATAAGACATTTAATTAAATAAAAAAGGGAAATTTAATTTATAATAGTTTGGGTCATTTCAACACATCTAGATTTTCAAGTGACTTCCCTCTTCTAGGTTTAATCTAGTCATCATTTCCAATGATGCCTCTATTTTTAATCTCAATAATAATTTGATTTTTAAATTCATATTTTAAACATTAAATCAACTAAAATGTTAAATACAACCTTTATATTCATTTATAGAAGATATCATTCATTTAATTTTAAATGTATGGTTAGTATCTATTGAGATAATTACCAAATGATCAAATTATCTTCACATATTTACTCATGTTCAAATTAAAAAGAAAAATAAAACTCATGGAATTTCATGGTGCTTCCTAGAATGATGTAGAAGTTTCCATATAACTTATCCCATCTTCCAATTAGGTCATGATGCAACAAATATATTTACGTTGTGTAAACATTAAACGTAAAAATTTATAGCCCTATAGGATTTACATTTCCAGTTTTCATGGAACTAAACCTTTACCTATCATGACACAACATACCTTTCATGGTGAAAGTACATAAACTCCAAAAATACTTGAGTCTTTACTGATTCCATTGTGGTGTGAAATTATTTTTTCACTATAGGGATACCTTATATCTAGATTCATTGAAAATCTACTATATTTCTTTACAACATGTTATTAGATTCCCTATATAGAAAAATGTTAATATATTTGATGTTATCTTCTCAAACTCCCTTCGTGGAACGTTGTTCATAGTCATGGTGTATACGATCGTTATATAGTTTTTTTCATGATGTAACCATATTTTTTTGTGTATGAAATTAATATGAAAATTAGTCTGACAAATATCTCAGGACTTATCAAGTTTTTCTCAACTTAAAATTAATGTTACAGTGTGATCCATATAGTCATTATGTGGCCTAGGTCACATATGAATTTTATTTAAACTTCCTATTGTGATATTCCACTTCCATCAAGGTACTTTAATACTTAAAAACTTTAGTAACACTTTATCCATACCAAATAAATACAACCAAAAGAACCTTTGGTTATAATAGATACTCTCCTAGTTGATATTTGACCAAGTTTACATATGGGTGGTACTGATTTGTGAGTTCATAAATATATATAATAATTATATATTTTTTTAATATTATATTTGAAAATTATCATCTTTTTAATTATACAAAAACATGTGATTTCATCTTGAGTCATTGTAATCGCCCCTATATATGAAATTGGGTAGCCATGTACTTATTTTTATTTTACATTTTACATTTTACATGAGTATAAAAAGATATAGAGTTAGTGGAATCAATATGTGGAGGTGGACTAGGTGATAATTATATAAGGAATTTATAGAAAAGTTATATCATTGATATTTATAAGAATTGTTTAAGTGAATCACAATGGTTCTCTATAAAATTGTCTCCCAAGGAAGCTAAAATCAATCAATGTTATTCATTTTATCTTATTTAAATTTTTGGTATTTTATTTTAATAATGAAAAATAGAAAAATAGGGGGAGGGGTTCTTTCCATGTAAATTATAAATGAATAAATAGAAAATATTATAATAATGTCAATATAATATATACAAACAAAAAAAGAACTCATGAATTCATTAAATATATATGAAATGATGATATCAGTAAAAAAATAAAAAAATAAATAATTTTAAAAAATGTAAAAAAATATAAAGAGAATTTATTATAAATTTAATTTTATTTAAAATTTACATTAATGTAAAATAAAATTGAATTTCTTTTTATGAATATAATAAAATTTTTATAAAAATTCCCTATAAATCCAATAAAATAAAAAATAATATTTGGAACAATATAAATATATATATATAGACTACACAGTTGAAATCCTAAAATATAGATCAATTTTAACAAGGTTCTCAAATAATTCATAATTTAAAATATGAAATTTTCTAATTAAAAATTTATTTTTAATTGAAAAATTATCTTGATACATTATTTAAAAAATATGAATGAATCTTTATTATCTGCTTCCACAGGATTTTAATTTTTTAGTCCTAGGAAAAATATTTTATACCCAGGTAAAATTTAACACATTAGTTAAAAGTGATGAAATATTTCCAATTATATTCAATTGAAAAGTAATCATATTGTTTTTATGAAATAAATTCCTCTTATTTCACTTGACTCCCATAAAAATCATTCTATTATATTATTTCCATCCATTCTCCATTTTCTAACCTACCTACATTTAATGAAATTCAAATCAATCTTTACTCATGAAAAAACATATAATCAATGTTTCCCTTATTTTCGAAAACATGCATGCTTTTCCATAAGTTTCTATAATTATCATTTCTCCACAAAAATATAAAAATAAATTTTTTCAATCGTAATAAATTTAACAAAAAAAATTATGGTAAATTTTTTTTCTGTAACGATTTGAAAAATATAAAGTCTTTAATTAAGATGTTTTTTGTTTAAGAAAAATTCATAATTTTTCATTTCAAAAACAAAAAAAAAATCAACACAAAAATTCCTTAAAATTGTATAACTAAATTTAAACACTTCCCTTTTTCTCAAATTTATCCATTAATTAAGAAAATAATTAAATCTCAAAGAATTATTACTCCTCTTATTAATTATTTTTTATTTTTTATACACATTTTTCCATTTCTTATTTTTTTATTTTTTTAGGAATAAGAGAATTCACATAAATTAAATAAAAAATCTCATGGACCATCTAACCAAAAAATTCAAATAACTCACTTTATACCCATACATGTTTAACACTTCTTGAACAACTCATGACATCACACGTCTCCAACAAATTGTATCAAATATAAATGATGAAAAATAACTCTATAGATGGGTAGGTAAGGAAATATTTGGCTTGAAATGTGACTCACCTATAAGTTTATCCAAGGTTTATAAGGTATTAAAGTTGGATAAAATGTTAATGTGGTCTCAATTTATTAAAGGTTGTAAAATTATGAAAAATCCCTCAATCATGTTAATAGAAGTTCTTAAAATCAAGTAGTTTAGAAAAATAAGCATAGTAAGTTCTAGAAAATATAACAAGTCCCAATATTCACTCATGTAAATGAGGGTATAGTGAAGAATATGTCAAATGTCTTAGATCATATATAAAAATGGGAAAAATATTTTGGTTCATTTACTCAAGCTCTTGAAATTTCATAACAAGCTAAAAAACATGTGATTGTTTGGGAATAAAGAACATGAGAATTAAATTATATCAATAATCATTTAAACATTAAATTTTAAAAATAATTAATTTCTTAAATATTTTGTTGGTATTAAAAATTAAATTATTTATTCAATTATCTTTAAAATTGTTTTTTATAAACAAACTTACAAAGGAACACAAAAACTCAAATAAAATAAAAACACACAAAAAATTTAAATTAAAAACCAAAAAAATATTTATCTTATCCCCAACACTTAATCACTAAATTTTTATAAATAAAAATCACATATTATCATTTTAATGAATGGTTTAAAATGAATATATCAACCATAATAAAATTATAATGTAAATAAACAACCTAAGTATTTTTCATTGGATAGTTTAGGAAAATATACTCTTCCAACTACATTACAGTCGATAATAAAAACAAAAGGGGTCATTGTTCATTTAACAAAATTCTAAAAACATAAAATATTAAGAATTATAAAAAATTTAGGTTACCTCCAAACAAGAGTTTCATTTAGTTTTATCAATATCTAAATGGATGTAGTGGATTATCTATACTCTCAAAGTAGTTGTGATTTACTTCATATGAACTAGAATACAATCTTCATCACAATGAACTTCACAAAATTATTCTAAAGGACCTCTTGATTAGAGTAATATGTGTCCATATCTCCATATGTGGTGTTTTTATAATGTATTGGGGTGGAATAAGGATATATAGAGACTCATTCCCAACTTAACCTTGAGGAGAAGTTCAATCCACAATGTTTTTTCAATATTTCCTAAAAAGTGTCTCATCTACTAGTTTAGTATGAATTTTTTTTTCAAGAGACAATAATTGGTGCAAAAATCCTCATGTTTATAAATAAAATTAAAATTGGGATATTCTATCTTATAATAAAAATAAACTACAACAACTATAGTATCATACTCTTCCTCATCAACCAGGTCATGCAACCATGGTTTTGAGTATTAAATTAAAAAAAGAAGAATTAATAGGAAATTTAGTTGGATAATAATAAAATAGAAATGGAGTCATTGTTTTATAAACTTCCTTCAATGGTTAAACTCGTAACTATTATTCCCCATGGAGACCCTCTATAAATTTTCATCAGAATTTATGAAATGGATTATAGTTTTCTAGTGCTTCCTCAACCTATGATACCATATATTCATAAAATATTGGGAAATTTAGTGGTACAGGTAGTTTTGTTTCCATATTTTAATAAAAAATGAGAAAGTATCAATATAAATCATTTATCATTAAATGTCTTAAGGAAATATTGATTTAGATCATTATTGTATAGACCCATGCTTTATATACATGGACGTTAAATTACTTTTGTGGAATACTTAATACATAGCAAAAACCAACACAGAAGTACCATAATAGTTTAGTGTCTTTGGAAACTCATAACATAATCTTCTATCATGGTGAAATATCATCAACATCTCCAATAAAGATCATACCCTTTTTTTTCTTACCTAAAACCTTTATTTATATCCTGGGGAAAATAAAACATATAAAGGGTGAGCGAAAATGCTCAGTAAGGGTAATAATGGAGAAAATAAAACAAACCATATACATTTGAACAAAAAAACATGAATATAATGTTTAAACATCAAAATCTTGAGCAATGACATAAAACATGGAAGTACATAAGGAATAGATCATAATAGAACGTCAATAATGATAAAATATAATGGTAATAAAACATGTAATTGGGGAAAACCATTAAGCACATGATATTATTTCCATAGTAGCCAAGGCATTTCTACCAAGACCATCTTAGTGGATAAGGTCCCTTACTGAATCGAGTTCACTCCTCATTTCCGTCCTGTATCACTTAACCGGATTAACTTTTCATTCCAGTAATGTCTATCTCATGAGATATAAATATTTATCCAATTCATTAGAGGAATATATAGGTTCCACCCATCTCATAATGAAATCATTCTTATGTGTTCCACAACATAAACATAAATCATTCATCATAACCCAAAGAATAAAATGTGTTTCATAAACATCATCCCATCATAACATAATCCATATAAAACAAATTGATATCATTTAGTCATGAGAAAAGTGAAACCATGTAAATAATATAGATATTATACTTGAAACATACACATATGAAATAATGTCATCTTAGATGGAAAATGGTTTTGATAAAACACTTGAAATAAATTATTGAGGAAAATATCCTTTCTTCTTCAAAATCATTTTCTTTTCAAAATATGCCATGAAATGTTAAAAGAAAAGGATTTTTATGAAAATAGTCATTAAATATTGTAGTGTAATCTTTATTAAAATAAGGTGTTATGAAACCATAAAAATCCGTTCATGCCATATAAGTTAAAAAAACATTATCCTCGTACTTTTGCCAGAAAAGACAAAAAGTACCTCATATGGTATACAAAAGAAATATTCCATACATACAATGTAGTAAAAGTAAAAATGGGTAAAAAAGTAAATTAAACATAAATTAAACCATTTTTAGAAAACATGGACATGGATGATAAATATAACCCCAGTAAATACTTACAAATAAACAATCTCAGACAAAAACGAGATTGGAAAAGTTATCCCTTACCGTATTTCCAATTTCATATATATGTGTCCAAAACTCCTATATAGTGGGTTTAAACATATTATGAACTTGTAACAAAACCATAATAATACTTATGATATCATATATGATTCACTTAGGTCTTTATATTACCCGTTCATTTGTCATTTCCATTTTAAAGCAGCATTTTGGGTAAAATTGTTTAATTTATCGTATGTGTTTGTACTTGTTGTTATTGATATTATTATTACTTATATAATTATTTACTTACTTCCATAATATAAATCACGATTTATATATCATATATATTCAGTATATATATATATATAATAGATAGATGAATGAAATGAAATACACCGTTCATGGAGACGGTAGGTCGTACGTACGCATGAACGTTGTTTTCCTTTCCTTATTGACTTGAATGGAAGTCAGTAGATGACATATATATATATATATATCCAGTAGCTTAATTATGTCATATATTTCATTATTATTCATTATATATACTTTATAATCATTCTTGAATGGTTAACATGGAGAACGAATCTCATCGCGTCATGGAGACGGTAATCCGTACGTACTCAGGAGCGATGATATCATTCCCATAATTATTGAATTGAATTGGAGTGGATGATATAATATCTCAGAATCATTATGATGTAATAATTACCATATATAATTATTATTTACACCATTATCCCCATCCATGTAAGGTGGTGGTGGAAAAATAGATTACACCACGGTGTGGAGACGGTATTTCGTACGTACGCACATGCGGTGTTTTTTGTTTTCCATAGGATGGATAGAAGGTGAAATGGGGTTGTTTAATATTTATAATAACATATAATTATATTATTTATACTGATGTTATTACTTTATAATTAAACAACTAGAGAAGAAGAATTTTAAAAAGAAAGAAACTTGAAAGAATCGGTAGAAGAGATTACCTCTTCTTTGACGCACCTCTTTTAAGATTCCTCTTAAGGACTAGAGTTTGTCTTTTGAGGAGACCAGAACCTCTATAATGTTTCTAGGTAAGTTTATAAGAAAAATGGGTAGGTTGTTTCTGAGCTTTAAGGCTCAAAAGTGTGTAAATAGAAGACAGAGTAAGTACCATTTTATAAGGAAGGAGAGGGGCGCCATAGGAAAAACTTAAAATATTATTTTATAATAAAGTCATATTCAATTTATAATGGCTCCAAAGTGACTTATTTTGAATATAAAGTGGGTATGGGTCTAAAGACTCTCAAATAATAGGTTTTAGACAAGTTTAGGTTACTATTTTAACCTTAACATTTAGATTTAACTCTAAGTCAAATCATTTAACTTTTACCGTGTCTTCTTGTTTTCTTACACTATATGGTTAATAAACTTATTATAACAAGACAAACTATCCCTAAGTGGTTCATTATTAATATATATAACCTTATCTAATTAATTTGGGAAATCCTTAGATTTTTATGAATATAATAAAAATTAATAATATAATATTTGTCTTAAAAACTATTTTATGTCAATTTTGACACTATTTGGTAATTGATTTTTGTGAAAATCATAACAGCATGATTAGTTCGAAAAAAGTTAATTTAATAAATATTAACATGTAATATTAACTTAAAATTTTATTTTAATTTATAAAAAGTCTCAAATTACTTTTATTTGGTTATTTATAACATCAATTATATTAATATTTCATTAATAAGGTAATTATTGCATCATCATTTTGTCATAAACAAATTAAACTATTTAATGTCTAAAAATTATAAATAAAATACCATTATGTATGAAATCTATTTATCTTTCTAATGAATATTAATTTTAGAATTTATCTTACATAACCCTATATTAAAAAAATTAGTTATAAAACGTTGATTTTAACTATTTTGACTATTCTTTAAATAAAATAACAATAAATATTCTAATCTAATCCAAGTGGACCTAAAGGGTAATATTTTATTCCTAAGGTTATTTTTGGTCGAATTAAACTTATTCAATAGAATTAGGACATGTGTTATGGTAATAATAATATCATTTTTACCCTTAATTACCCTATTTACTTTTAACCGTGGTAAATAAAAGTAAAAAGTTACTATTAACCAAAAATAATTTTTATCTTATTGAACCAGATTTTACTCCTTGATATTAACTGTGTTTCTCAGATTTTCGAAATTCCACTCACAGAAGAGGTAAAATTAAGTTTTATGTAAATTTTCAAATTCTCCTAGGAGGTGGGTAAAAGACGGTAAAAATTTCAATATAATTTGTATATCTCTAAAATTATTATAAACTGACTCCAATGAATTACATTGAACTTATTTATATATTATGTATCTATTTTTACCTAAAATAAATTTAAAAAAAATAAATAATTATTTAAATAAAAAGTCGGTTTTTAAATAGTAATCCAGTGTTTTCACTATTCATCAAAAATTGAAAGTTTTCATAAAAATACCAAATATTCACCATAGGCTAATTTCGATATTCTTAACCCAAAAGTGATGTCTATTTTGAAAGATAAAATTTATAAAATTTTAAAAGTGGGTATTAATATTCATAACGTCTAGTTCATAATAATTTTATAATAATATCTCGTTTAGTGAAACTCGGTATTGCGTATAACACACGTTATCGAGGAAGGTTGCTTTGGAATGCAACACAAGCCTAGAATAGTGTTTTCATATACTTTAACCTAATACGGTGTTGGGTATAGTGCAAGCTAACCTTTTTGTAGCATACAACACAAGACATCAAATAAATTAAAAAGAATATTTCTCAAAAAATATCGGGGTTTTACATTATATCCCCCTTAAAATGAATTTCTACCTCGAAATTCGTCAGAGTTACTTGTAAGTTTATTTCATAGAAAACCACATCATAAAAAATAATACTAAAACTTAATTTTAAAAAGTAAGGTATGAAATGTAACGATTACCCAAATTAACTCATCACTTGGTTTCCACATAGGAGAACATAGGTGAAAATATGGATATACAAGAAAAATCTAACCATCAAGTTCTGATGGAGAGTGGTAGAGGAAATGGCTATGAAAGAACCATCAATCACAAATCCGTAAATTTGTGATGGTCTAAGGTACCATCTGATTCATTGGATATAAGGACACTCGGACAACATTTTTGTTTTTCAAGATCATTTCTCTAAAGTTTATGAATTTGAATTATAAGAAATGCTTACTTGATTTTTGTACAGTTTTTCATGCCTTGAACAATTTTCACTTCATCTCTTAAAGAAGTGAAGTTTAATTTGTCATTCTTGAAGTGTTAATAGATCATATGATAGAATGATGGGTCACTCCATCTATCTCTAACAAAATATTAGCAAAAGTTATTAAATATACATAAGTCCATATATGGTGATATTAATCATATATGGCTCCAAAAATGGACTTGTACTTCATATATCATACCACTTAATAAAACTAATTTCTACTAACCAGGGACTTCCTGTAGGACAGTGGTAGGCGATAAAGGCCTATCGTACTTCGATTGTGGGTTCGATTCCCGTATCCTTGTCCGACGTGATGGGTCGTCGCCCGTCCTACAGGTTGTACTTTTTCTAAAACTATACTATTATAACATATCAAAAAGTTCTATCCATAAACAATACTATCTGATGTCTAACTTAATCTATTCCAACCATTAAGATTATCGAAAATACTTTTTTTCAATTATTAGAAATGTCATCTATCGAGCATGTGAATACCTTCATTTATCCCCCATATATCATAAGATATATCTTGATGGTGGTCAGAGGCCAAACATGTGAATACCATAATCATGTATTCTCTTGAAAAATGAACACCCACTGAACTTTAGTGGAGACATGAATGCTATCAAACGTTAACTCTTTCCACATACCAAAATTCCAAAAATTCAATATATACTCAAACCATGATATCACATTATCCTTATACCAATCATGATCGCATGAATACCATCAAACATATTATTTTTTCCTTATCCCTTCATTATGCGCATATCATCTACTTTAAAAAAAATATTTCAATCACTTTTCATGGTTACCTGTACCATATAATTATCGAAAACCATGATAAACCATTTCATAGATATTCTAATCTTCCACTATACTATAAATGTGATTCCACAACATTATTTTGGAATCCCTTTACATAAACACATAATCATTCCTCCACATTGTTGTCATACTCAACATCACCAATATTGATTGCATGTGACTTCCCTTTGTCCTATTCTTAAAGAGGTTGTTGATGTCGATCATCATTAACCCTTGGATTAGGGTATTGGTTAGCGTAATGCCCCATTTCCTTGCAATTGTAGCATTGAAGTGTTGGTGGTGCATTCTTTGTAGTCTTTTCTCTATTCATATCATTAGTTACCTTTTTCCCATTACTTCAACACTCAAATGCTCGATGACCTTCTTTTCCACACTTAAAACATTTTCTAGTACCTTTTAGACAATATCCACCATTCTTCTTTCCACAATTTGAGCATAAAGAAACATCCATATTATTTTCACCATTGTTTTGAGATTTCTCCTTGAACTCCATCTTTTATTTCTTGTCAAAACAATGACATGGATATGTAACACTAACTTCCAGTTCTAGCTTGATAACATAACACACAATTTATTCATAGCTACTGAAGTCTCTTATGGCTAATGCCCTTCAAAGACTAGGTTTTAAGCCACTAAAGAATCAATCAACTTTATATTTAGGTTGGATGATAAATCCAAATGCATACCTTGCAAGCCTTGTAAAATTCACCTCGTATATACCAACAGATTCATAATCCTTTTGCTTAAGCTCGAGGAACTCCTTTTCCATCTTTGTTCGAAGAATACGAGGGAAATACTTATTGAAAAACAAGTTTTTGAACTCGTCCCATTCCATGGATTCAATTTCATATTGGGGAATGTTATTCTTAATTAGAGTCCACCACTGGTCTACTTCACCTTCTAACCGGTAAACAGCCAAAATGAAATTTTCATGTTCTGAATAGCGAAGTATCAAAAATATCTTTTTAATGGTACTAATCCATTATTCAACAACAAGTGGATCAAAAGACCCACTGAAAGAAGGTGGACGTTTCCTCATAAAGAACTCAATAGAATATTGTTCCTTTCTCTCCTCGTTTGGAAGTCCAGAATGATTCATAGTTTGTGTAATTATAGCAATACAATTTTTCACTCCATCTCCCATAACATTGGTTTTTTCAGGAGTACAATCACCGCATTGTCCATTACATTGATCAACACAGTTCCTTCGGGTTCTAGCCATAGTCTAAAACCCCAAAAGAATAATGTGACAGGCAAAAATCATGCAAGGAAAACAGCATAATAAAGGGGGATTACTTTCAATATATAACACCTTAGGTTTAATTCTAAGATCGTTACTGTAATTCTAGGACTATAACCAATACGTATACTTATCCTTAGGGACATCCCTAGACATACTTTATAAATATCTCTAGGGATTTCAAAAAAGTTATCGCATCCTAGTTTCCAAAGGTTAACTAAACCTTTCCTCTGATACCAACTATAGATACTCGTGCATTATATACATGGAAGTTACATTACTTTTGCAGAATACTTAATACATAACAAAAACCAACACATAAAGACCATAATAGTTTAGTTTCTCTGGAAACTCATAACATAATCTTCTAATCATGGTGAAAGATCTTCAACATCTCCCATAAAGATCTTCCCCTATTGTTTTCTTGCCTAAAACCTTTATTTATATCCTGGGGAAAAGAAAAAATATAAAGGGTGATCTCAAATGCTCATTAAGGGTAAGCATGGAGAAAATAAAACAAACCATATACATTTGAACTTAAAAACATGAACATAATGTTTAAACATCAAAATCTTGAGCAATGACATAAAACATGGAAGTACGTAAGGCATAGATTGTAATGGAACATAAATCATGATAAAATTGAATGCGAAAAAACATGTCATTGTGGAAAACCATTAATCACATGATATGATTTCCATAGTAGCCAAGGCATTGATTCCAAGACCATCTTAGTGGACAACGTCCCTTACTAAATCGAGTTCACTCCTCATTCCAGTCCTGTATCACTGAACCAGATTAACTTTTCGTTCAAGTCATGTCTTTCTCATGATATATAAATCTTTACCCAATGCATTGGAGGGAGATATATGTTTCACCCATCTCATAATTAAATCATTCTTACGTGTTCCACAACATAAACATAAATCATTCATCATAACCCAAAGAATAAAATGGGTTTCATAAACATCATCCCATCATAACATAATCCATATAAAACAAATGGATATAGTTTCATCATAAGAAAAGTGAAACCATGTAAATCATATAGATATTATACTTGAAACATACACATATGAAATAATTTCATCTTATATGGAAAGTGGTTTTGATAAAAACACAATAAATGAATTCTTGATGAAAATATCATTTCTTCTTAAAAATCATTTTCTTTTCACAAAATGCCATTCAATTATAAAAGAAAAGGATTTTGTTGAAAATATTTACGAAATCTTGTAGATTAAGCTTCATGAAAATATGGCATTATGAAATCATAAAAATCTGTTCATGCTATATAAGTTAGAAAAACGTTCTCCTCGTACTTTTTCCAGAAAAGGTAAAAAGTACCCCGTATGGTATACAAAAGAAATATTCCTTACATACAATGTAGTAAAAGTAGAAAATGAGTAAAAGGAAATTAAAAATAAATTAAACCATTTTTAGAAAACATTGACATGGATGATAAATATAACCCTAGTAAATACTTACAAATAGACAATCTCGGACAAAAACTAGATTGGAAAATTTATCCCTTACAGTAGGTCCAATTTCTTCCGTATGTGTTTGACACTCTTGTATAGTGGGTTTAAACATATTATGAACTTGTAACAGAACCATAATAATATTTATTATATCATATATGATTCACTTAGGTCTTTATATTACCCATTCATTTGTCATTTCCATGTTAAAGCAGCGTTTTGGGTAAATTTGTTTTATTTATCGTACGTGTTTGGACTTGTTGTTATTGATATTATTATTACTTATATCATGATTTACTTACATTCAGAGTGTAAATCATGATTTATATATCATATATATTCAGTATATATATATATATATAATAGATAGATGAATGAAATGAAATACACCGTTTATGGAGACGGTAGGTCGTGCGTACGCATGAACGTTGTTTTCCTTTCCTTATTGACTTGAATGGAAGTAAGTAGATGACATATATATATATATACATAAATCCAGTATCTTTATTAAGTCATATATTTCATTATTATTCATTATATATACTTTATAATCATTCTTTAATGGTTAACATGGAGAATGTATCTCATCGCGTCGTGGAGATGGTAATTCGTACATACGCACGAGCGATGATATTGTTCCCATAATTATTGAATTGAATTGGAGTGGATGATATAATATCGCACAATCATTATGATGTTATAATAACTATATATAGTTATTCTTAACACCATTATACCCATCCAAGTAAGGTGGTGGTGGGAAAACAGATTACACCACGGCCTGGAGACGGTATTCCGTACATACGCACACGTGGTGTTTTTTGTTTTCCGTAGGATGAATAAAAGGTGAAATCGGGTTGTTTAATATTTATAATAACATATCAGTATATTATTAATACTTATTTTATTACTTTATAATTAAACAACTAAAGAAGAAGAAGTTGAAGAAGAAAGAAACTTGAAATAATCGGTAGAAGAGATTACCTCTTCTTCGACGCACCTCTTTTAAGCTTCCTCTTAAGGAACTAGAGTTTGTCTTTTGAGGAGACCAGAACCTCTAACATTTTTCTAGGTAAGTTGATAAGGGAAATGGTCAGGGTTTGGCCGAGATTTTAGGCTCAAAATTGTGTAAAGAGAAGAGGGAGGAGGTGCCCTTTTATAAGGGAGGAGAGGGGCACCTTAGGAAAATCTTAAAATATTATTTTATAATAAAGTCATATTTGGTTTATAGTGGCTCCAAAGTGACTTATTTAGAAGATAAAGTGGGGATGGGTCTAAATACTCTCAACCAATAGGTTTTAGACAAGTTTAGGTTACTATTTTAACCTTGTCATTTAGATTTAACTCTATGTTAAATAATTTAACTTTTACCGTATCTTTTTGTTTTCTTACACTATATGGTTAATAAACTTACTATAACAAGCCAGAATAAACCCAAGTGGTTAATTATTAATATATATAACCTATTCAATGTCATTTCTCGAATCCTTAGATTTTTAGGAATACAATAACAATTAATAATATAATATTTGTTTCAAAAACTATTTTATGTCAATTTTGACACTATTTGGTAATTGATTTTTGTGAAAATCATAACAGCATGATTTGTTCGAAAAAAGTTAATTTAATCAATACTAACATGTCATATTAACATAAAAAATTATTGAAATTTATAAAAAGTCTCAAATTACATTTATTTGGTTCTTTATAAAAACAATTATGTTAATATCTCATTAATAAGGTAATTATTCCATCATCATTGTGTCATAGATAAATTAAATTATTTAATGTCTAAAAATTATAAATAAAATACCATTATTTATGAAATATTTTTATATTTCTAATTAATATTTATAATCGAATTTATCTTATGTATATCCCTATATTAAAAATTATTTAGTTATTAAACTTTGATTTTATCTATTTTAACTCTTCTTTAAATAAAATAATAATAAATGTCATAATCTTCTCCGAGTATACCTAAAGAGTAATATTTTATTCCTAAGGTTGTTTTTGGTTGAATTAAACTTATTAAATAGAATTAGGACATGTGTTAGGGTAATAATAATATCATTTTTACCCTTAATTACCCTATTTACTTTTAATTGTGGTAAATAAAAGTAAAAAGTTACTATTCACCAAAAATTATTTTTATATTATTGAACCACATTTTACTCCTTGATATTGACCGTGTCTCTCAGATTTTCAAAATTCCACTCACAGAAGCGGTAAAATTATGTTTTATGTAAATTTTCAAATTCTCCTAGGAGGTGGGTAAAAGACGGTAAAAATTTTAATATAATTTTTATATCTCTAAAATTATTATAAACTGACTCCAATGAATTACATTGAACTTATTTATATATTATGTATCTATTTTAACCTAAAATAAATTTAAATAATATAAATAATTATTTAAATAAAAAGTCGGTTTTTAAATAGTAACCTAGTGTTTTCACTATTCATCAAAAATTGAAATTTTTCAGAAAAATCCCAAAAATTCACCCTAAGATAATTTCGATATTCTAAATCCAAAAATGAAGTCCATTTTGAAAGATAAAATTTTTTAAATTTTAAAAGTGGGTATTATTATTCATAACGGCAAGTTCATAAAAATATTATAATAATATCTCGTTTAGTGGAACTCGGTAACACATATAACACACGCTATCGAGGAAGGTTTCTTTGGAATACAACACAAGCCTAGAATAGTGTTTGCATATACTGTAAGCTAATACTGTGTTGCGTATAGCGCAAGCTAATCTTTGTGTAGCGTACAACACAAGACATCAAAGAAATTAAAAATAATATTTCTCATAAAATCTTGGGGTGTTACAATTATTAAGTTCCTTGATGTGTTCTCATAATTATTTATCCGCATAATTTTAGTTTCACAACACTAACCCATGTCAATATAAAAGAATGATTGTTTCCTTAAAATCAGAGGGATTATAAAAAATCAAAGTATTATTTATTTCAATGAAATGTAGATAAAGAAAAACAAAGGAAATATCTACGTAAATATGAATACAAGTAGGTAAATGGATTATCCACCCCAACAATGACTCCAAATTTATATGTCATAATTGTCCCAAAGTTATATTAATGATATTTATAAAAAACATAAGAGTGTATCATATTGGCTAACTCTATGGTATCCTCTTATGGAGGGTACACTCAAACATTTTCTTTATTATCACTTATTTATATTTTTTTCTATTTTATTTAAACAAATAAAAATAAGAACAAATTGTGATTTATATATATAAATTTGAAAAAAAAAATTAAAAATAATGACATGAAAATACTAGAATGACCAGAAGTGAATAAACACAAAACAAATAGTTAAAAAATACTCACTCATTCATAAAATTTAAATGAAATGATGTGGTGGATAAAAAATAAAAAAATAAAAAATATATATATAAACCAAATGTATGATAAAATAATATCACATAAATCTTCTACATATGTAAAATAAAATTACATTTATGTTTATGAAAATTGAATGAAATTGATGGAGTAAAACAAAGAAAATGATACAATTATTATTTTCTTAAAATTTTGTTCCATTTTATTCTAAAATTTATTTCAAGCTCAAATTAGAGAATATATCCCCATTAATAAAAGAAAATTATCCCCCGATAATGAAATTATATACCCATATTTAAAGTAAAGTGTGTGTAGTTTTAGAAAAGTGTTGTTATGTTTGTATTCATCATGTGTTATGAAATTGATACTGTGTTGATATCATATTTTGGTATTATTTATCAAATATGTTTTTATACATTATCATTTTGTATATGAATTATGATTTTATATATATTTTAAAATAAATTATTAAATATTTGTTTATTTGTATATTCAAAATATGTACCCCATTTTGTGTGTGCACCCTCTTGGTTCGAGTCACCAACCCTATCCTATTAGAGATTTTCTTGGGATGGTACAGTAAACCTTATTTCTGATCTAGGAATAGTTATGTCATATAATCTATAGTGTTATCTTTGAAATTTTAAAGGCCCCAACTCCAGTATCCCAAAGCTGATAGTTAATTTATAACATTAGAACAAGATATAAGTAATCACATCTTGAAAGACCAAATAGTTTAGGTGTATTGTTAAACTAGATAGAAACATTAAATTCACATTAAATTTTAAAAAATAAAATACCCAATGTTTTTTCATTGAGAACTACATTATTATTCATAGTGTATCCTGACATATCATTCAAAAATCACTTCGTAATATCCTAAGGAAAATAAAACATAAGAAAGGGGTGTTCTTAGATGCTCAATAATGGTAAGAATACAGTAGAATATATCATAAATAAATAATAATATTCAGTACTTCAAGGTAAATAAGTAGATTACTTTCCATTTAATCAATAAATTGATCACAACTTGCAAGAAATAAATGATGGTCAAATAAATCCATATAAATAATCACATAAAATTGAAACTTATCTATGTATATTCTAAATAATCTAATAATCACATAGAAATAAATAAATAATCTCATAATGAGTGAATTCATAATATTATACATATGAAATGTACTTTAAAAACCTTTCACAAGACAGTTTAAATCTATGGGTATAAACCCATCAAATTTGGCCAACTTATTTGTCTCATGAGACCTATTGATAGATAAAGGGGCTATTTATAACCAATACCCACCCATAACTTACTAAGTCCAATGTATTAATCATTTTAAAGTAGTGAAACATAATCAACATAAATATTTATATTGGAAAATAACATTTGAAATGTTAATACTTACCCAAAATTAAATAAACAAAATCTAAAACCATTCAGAGTAAAATAGTGAATGGAAAGAAAATTATATATCCCAACGCAAGTTGCTCATAAACCATTTAGAGAAATATTAAGTATTATATGAATAAAACATATCCCCTGTGAAGAATAAGTATAATAATGGTTTTTTTGTTGATGAATAGGAATTAAATGAAAAGACACTTTAAAACATTCTTCTGGAAAATACTCATTCCACATTGAAAATATACTTTTAAAACAAAAGGTTCACAAAAAAGTTTGAAAATAATTTCATTTGAAAAATAATATTTTAAAATTATAAAATAATATTTAAAACATTTAGGGTTCATGATGGCGGGAAATTTCATTCATGTCATACACGAAAAAAAAATCCTTTTGCGTTTTTAGTAAAATCCAAACAGACCTTGTTTTAAAAAGAAATAAATATTACTTTCAAATAAATTCATAAAAAGTAAAAATGGGTAAAATGAGTTTAATAAATCCTTTGAAAAATGTTAAAACATTTTTGAAAACATTTTTTGAAAACAACTATTTTGATGAAAAAATATTTTTGACTGAAGAGAGAAATAAATTCAGATTTTCTTAAAAACAAAATATCAATAATTTTATGTACCAAAGTGTGTGAAAATTGTAATATTACCTTAAAGGGTTAATTGATAGCCATATGAGAATAAGATATATTTATTTTAATATATAAATATAAAATAATTCACTCAAGGGAGACTTAAATAAAAACAATCCCAAGTAATTATAAGATTGTGACATAAACTCTTATCACTTTGCTAACTTTTGAATAATAAGCCTCATGAAAGAAATATCTTCAAACTAAACATTAAATACTATTAATATAAATTTATTCATTACATAAAATATAAAAATTGGTAGTATATACACACTATAATAGAATAAGTGGTGAATATGGCATATGTCACATGAAAGTAAAAGTGAGACAAGAACCCCTTACCTCAGGTTTGAATTCATTTATATATTCCTGAACCTCTTATATAAGAAATATAGGTTTATTATACACATATTATATAAAATTACTCATATATCTCATTCCATATATGATTTACTTATACTCTTTTATCACCCATTTATTAATAATTCTTTTTCAAAATCATTGTATCTAGTGATAATTGCTTCGTTTTTCATGTATGATTTAGTTCGGTAATTTTGGTCCTTTTAATTTGATCATGGTTACATAATCTCAAGAATATTACACATTATTTAATATTAATATATATTAGTTATATATATATTTATAGTAATCAATTAAATTTATATATATCAAATGGATTACATCATTCATGAAGACGGTATCTCATACGTACGTATGAATGTTATTTCCATTTTTCACAAAAAGATGAAAATAAAGGAAAATAAATATTAATTAAACATAATAGAATAATTACTATTTCATATATATCATTTATATTAATCAAATACATCCTTATTACTATCCATGAAAAATAATATGAAAAAAAAATCACATCTCTATGTGGAAGTGGTAGTCCACACATACGTACGAGCGATGGTATTATTTTAAAATGGATTAGAAGGTAAATATTTAGATGGGATATTATATTTTAAAAATAATTCTTATATCATAAATATCACATATATTCATTAACTTAAACCTTAATTTCTTATATGTAAAGTGTGAGAAAAAAAGAGAATCACATCGCTTTGTGAGGCGGTAGTCCACCGTACGCATGAGTGAAGTTATCGTATCCCCCAACAGAATGGAAAGTATGAAAGTATATGTCATATAATAGTTAAATAAGTATAATAATTTCGTAAATATTATATAATTATTTTAAATCTATCATTATATCCATCCTTAAAAGGTGTTGATGGAATACAAATTACATCAGCTCGCGAGGCGGTAGTCCACCGTATGCACGATCGACGGTTTTATATCGCATTTAATAAAAGTGGAGATTGTTTTGGGTTATTCCATTAACATAATAATATCATAGTAAATATTTAATATTTTTTTTTTTGATAATTATTTTTATAATTTTGTAAGGATGTGGAAAAATAAATAAAACAAATACACACATTTAATAATTTTACCTCTTCTTCGGAGATCCTCTTTAGGTTTATACCTAAATCCTACTAAGAGATATTAATAACAAAAAATAAGTCATATAATAAGTTTTTATGGATTTAATTAATGGATTTGTGTACATATTATATGAACCTAATGTTTTTGTAACTATGAATAAGGGCTGAGAGGGGGTATCCTTTGAAAAGTGGGGGAGAGGACACACATTGAATATTTGAAAAGTTAAAGTCATACCCAAGATTTTCTATTGAAAAAGGCCTCCAAATAAAGTAATTAAAAAAATTAGATATTATAGGGTAAACATATGGCCATAAAATTGGTTATGTAAATGTTTTAGGTAATTTTTAACTCTTGTCTTTTAATTTTAACCCCCCCCCCCCCACACCCTCCCAGTAAACCCATTTTTACCTTAAAAGTAGTAATTAATTTTTTTTCAATATTTATTATGGTTACATATTAATTTTACCTTATTATATTATATAAATTATTTTATTTTCAAATATTCAATCAAATTTACCAAATATAACTTAAATAATTGGCATGATTCAATTTTAAATTAAACTACATACGTGATGAAAAAGTGGTTTTCCAAGGAGAAAATCATCATAAGTATAGAATGTTTTGATATCTAAATACAATATGAAATTGATTTAAATGAAATAAATTATTATAATTGTAATATAATTGAACTATTTTTACTTCAAAACCAATTTAAAATATTATTTAACTTTATAAATAATTAATTAAAAAAGGAAATGTTCAATAAAAATCTACATTTCTCATTGTCCCTAATAAATTAATATATATATAAAATTCTAAAAAATTCAACCAAATATAATTTTGAAATAAATATTTTAAAAAATTTAGTTTTTTGTCAAATAAGTTTTCTAAAATTGTTAAAAACTAATTATTAATTTTGTGTGCAAATCATGACTATGAGACCATTTCGAAAAATATAGTTTTTTAGAAAACATTTCTTTTTCATTCAAATGGTTATTACTTTATTTATAATAAATAGATAACCATTAAATATATATTATACATGTTTAAACCATATAATTTTATTAATTTAGTTACTATTATTCATATCCTATAACATAATTTCTAAGTTATAATGGTCTTGTTTAAATAATAATAATAACATTTTAATATAGTATCGTGTTTGGTATAAACTCGGTGTTGCATGCATTGGAAGCTATAAAATATATTGAATTTATTTAAATATATATTTTTCATAAATTCAAATGGTGTTACATTATCTTATAAGATTATTTTTTTGTGTCATATATAATATCAAATATGATGTTCCTCTTTTAAAATATTCTGACATTACATTCTACCCCCTTAAATAAATTTTATCGTTGAAATTTAATCTTTATCTTGGAAATCATGGGATTGAAATTTTGAAATACCTTTCTTGAAATCCCACATCATATTATTTGGAGACAAAACATCCTATTTATTAGATATAAGGGAGTGAAAAGTTCATCTAGAATAATCACATAACAAGGTTTCCAAGTAAGAAAACATAGGTATGAAGTAAATATATAGACATAGAAGGAAGGAATAAATAATTATATAGAGTGATAGAGATCATTGATCACAAGAAGATGGATTATAAATAGAATCTTAATGACCCCAAAACCATTAATCATTAAAGGGTGAAAATACCATCAGTTCATTAGAAATGAAGGTATTAGGATTTTTTTTCAAGATTCTTTTCCTAGAGATGGGTAATTTTTTACTATATAAGAATATAATAAAGTATACCTAATTCATATATTTATATCTTATAAGAATAATTTAATTATTTGGTTGTGGTTTTATCAATTTCCACTTCATCTCATACTCTTAGAAATGAATATCCAAAAATTAATTTTTAATACCTGAATTACTAAAATTATCTTTTTACAAATTGTAAGATCCATAAAAGAGTAACAAGATTTTCCTCATATATCTAATAAAACCAAAATGGTTATAAAATATTATCTAGAAACACAAAAAGTTCAACTTAATACATTCAATAAATATTTAATCATAAGGCTTTTCCAAAATATATCTATCCAAATAAAAAAGGAAGGTCTCTAAATCAAAATTATATTCCCTATAAAATATAAATTGTCTCTTAATGTTACATTCCAAATATGTAAATAACTTTATCATCATAAATCCTTAATAAAAACATGCATACTTCCAAAAATAAAATATTACATTGTCAAATATATTCCATAAATCCAAACCTATAGTAAACTCCACCATAAACCGTCAAATCACTAACCAATTTCAATGTCACCAATATTATCACATAGACATTTATTTGTAATTATTATCTCAAAATCAAGCACATATTTAGTGTTATCTTAACTAAATAATGTTTTTTACAACAGGATTAACTTATAACTTAATCGATTTTCATGTTCATTGGTACCATTCAACATATGCTCTCAAATCCTTAAATAAAAAGTGTTATAGTACAATCCTTATACATTTCATAATTTTTATAACCAGAATATAATTGATAAAATAATCATATAATATAGTTCTTGAATCCAAAAACAAGAACATTAATCAACACACTTCATCTATAGTTATATAATATGATTTACCTTCATCCCTTGGCTTCTTTTTAGGTATATTCCCCTAATGATTAGGGAATTAATTTGCATAGTACCCTATATCTTTAATGTTTAAGCACTCCACATTAACAGATTCTTTCTTTCCATTGAAATTATGTGAATGGTTTATTTTCTCACCAGACTTATAGAATGCTCTCAATCCCTTTAAACAAGGACCAAGGAGATTCTTTCTACAATTATTAAAAGTGGAAAAATATTTCTCTCCCTTATTCCATTTATCTATTTTTTTCTCAGTCGTCATATTTTTCTCTTTATTCCTTTCAAATCCATAATACTTTGATAATTATTTCACTATATTTATAAATCATGATATTATTTTTTTTATAGGATGGTAATTTTTGGTATATTTTTTAACTTAAAAATATTTTCTTAAACCCATAAAAGAAATAATTATTCATACTCATTAGATTGCATGAATTCATATGGTTCTCATTCCTTCTACTAAGTTCAATTTCTAAATAATGGAATACATTATATTATTACTAATAATTTATAATCACAAAACTAGTGAAATACTTAACATAAATTTAGAAATTTATTCATGGATTATATCATAATCATAAATAAAGTTTTGTTGGGAAATATTTCAAATCATAAAAATATTTTCAAATCCTTCATAATGGTTTTAAGGAAAATGTGAATTATTTTAATAATATCCTCTGATATTGTCAAACCAAGTGCGAATTAAGGTAATTTTTCATGTACTAATTAATTCCTAAGTCACTCTTGATCAAACTTTTCAGATTTATTACCCCTATATACATCAATTCGTGAACCATATCCACTTATAGTATCCATACAAGAAGGTATTTCTAGGAAAAATTTATAATATCTACCATAAAAAATAATAGGGAGATCTTATATACTAATCCTAAATGTTTATTATAGGTTTATGTTACTATGTCTATGTTTTCATAAATCTTTTTCTCAAGATTTCTATTAAACTTTCCCTGATACCAACTATAAATAACCAGACTCTAGTAGACCCGATATAGTGGTTACTTTATTACATTGGAACTAGATACAAGGAATCACATCCTGAAGGACAAAATAGTTTAGTATACTTGTAAAAATAGATAATTATATGAAATTCACATTAAATTATAAAAAATAAAATTAAAAAAGTTTTTCTTTGATAATTATATTATTTATAATAGTGTATCCCTACAGAGCAGTCAAAAAACACTTCCTGGTATCCTGGGAAAAGTAAAACATAAGAAATGGGTTAGATTTGATGATCAATAAGAGTAATCATATGGTGGAATCTATCCTTAATAATTAATCATTATTAATATGGTATTTTAAATAACTAAAAGATTTCCCCTTTAATCAATAATATTTGCATATTATAGAATAAATAATTGATGATCAAATAAATCCATCTAAATAATCAGATAAACATGAAACATATTAGTGGATATTATAACTAATATAATAACCACATGTAAATTAATAACTGGACTCATAAGAAGATAATTCATAATATATGAAATATAAAACAAATTAGAAATAACTTTGACAATACATTTTAAATCTATGGGTAGAACCCCATCTAACTTTTCCAACTAATTTTTCACATGAGGACTATAAATGTATCAAGGGGTGTCTATAACTATGACCCACCCATCACTTACTAATTCCAATTAATTAATCATATAAAATTGGTGAAACATAATCAATATAAATATATGTATTGAAAAAATAACATAGAAAATGTTAATTCTTACCCCAATCAAATAAATCTAATCATAAACTATTAATTGTACAATGGTCAATGGGAATAAAATTGTACATACCAAGTCAAAATAACCATAAAAAATCCATATAAATAATAAATTTGTTATCAATATAATATATATCTAAGGGGTAATAAGTATAATATGGGTTGTTGTTGATGACGAATAGAAACTCCATGAAAATATTCTTTGATACATTTTTTATGAAAATAACCTTTTCACTTTTAAAATGACCTTTTAAAACTAAAAGTTCAAAAAATTGAAAATAATTTTCATTGAAAATAACCATTTAAAATTACCAAATAAAATTAAAAACATTGAGTGTTCATGAAATTAAGAAATTTCATTCATGTCGTACATGTTAAAATTATGTTACCTTTCACATTTTTGGAAAAAAACAAATAGGCCTTGTTTTCATAACAACAAGAATATTTATTTCCTAACTTTTTTATAAATTAAAATTGGGTAAAAAAATTTAATAAATCATTTATAAAATGTTAAAAATATTTTTGAAAAAATTTAGAAAACATGGATTGTAAAGAAGAAACATTTTCAACCGAAGAGAGAAATAAATTCAGATTTTATTAAAAACATTTTATCAATCATTTTAAGTACCAAATAGTTGTAAAATGTCAATATAACATGAAAAATATAATTAATAACTAGTGTATAAGAAAATATATTTGTTTTAAGATATAAATATCAAATAATTCCCCCAATAAATACTTAGATAAAAACAATCCTGAAAATTGATGAGATTGTAAAATAAACCCTTGCAACTTTAGTAACTTTTGAATCATAAGCCTTGTGAAAAAATATGTTCAAATGAAACTTAAAATGACATGAATAGAAATATATTCATGATATAACATATAAAAATGGGTATAATATACACCACACAATGGAATAAGTGGTGAATATGGTGTATGTCTTATGACAGTAAAAGTGAGACAAGAAGCCCTTACCTCGGGTTTGGCTTCCTTCATATGTGTATGAACCTCATGTATAATAAATATAGTATTATTATAAATCTATTAAATAACCATAATAATATTTAGCAAAACATATATTATTTACTTATATTATTTTATCACCCATTTATTAATAATTATTTGTTAAAATCACTGCCTCATTTGATAATGCTTCCTTTTTCAGGAATATTTTAGTTCAATAATTTTGGTCCTTTTAATTCAATCATGGTTAAATAATCTTGGTAATTATAACCATGATATAAATAAAATATATATTCATTATATATATATTTATAGTAATTTATTAATGTTTGAGATATAAAATGTATTACACTGTTCATAGGGGTGGTAGGTCATACGTATGCATGAACATTGTTTCAATTTTTAATGAAAAATAGAATGAAAGAAAAATAAATAATAATTAATACTTAAAAAATAATTATTATTTCATATATATAATTTATATTAATCAAATAAATCCTTTTTTTATACATATAAAAATAAAATGAAAAACATTTCACATCGCTATTTGGAGGTGGTAGTCCACACGTACGCACGAGTGGCATTATTGTTTTCCAACGGGTTGGAAGGTAAGAATTTAGATGAGATATTATATATCAATAAGTATTTTTATATAATAATATCACATATATTCATTATATTTATTATTAATTCCTTTCATGTAATGTATAACTGAAAAACAAATCACATCAATCGGTGAGGCGGTACTCTGTCGTACACACGAGCGACATTATCATGTCACCCATGGAATGAAAAGTATTAAGGTATAAATTATATCATGAATAAAAAATTATAAATATTTTATGAATATCATATAAATATGTTAAATCCTTTATTATATCCATCCTTGAAAGGTGGTGATAGAAAAGGATTTATATTAGTTCGTGACGCAGTAATCCACTGTGCACAAGATCGACAATTTCGTTTCCCATTTGATAGAAGGGGAGATGGATATGGGTTATGATATTATCATAATAATATCTTAGTATACAGGGGATACTTTTTATATTATATTATCATTATTGTATATGGTTTTAAGAATGTGGAATAAAAAACAAAACAAATTCGTATGTTTAATAATTTTACCTCTTCTTCAAAGATCCTCAATTGATTTATACCAAAATACTTCTTATTGAAGAATTTATAATCAAAATAAGTCATATATGATGTGGTATATGATTAAATATGGTATTTGGGTAGTTATTGACCTAATAAAATGGTTTTTTATGTTTTTATAGGGGAGTAGATGTGTGGCCTTATATATGTGGGGGAGAGGACACACATGAAATTCTTTAAAAGATAAAGTGATACCCACATTTTTATCATCCCAAAAGCCTCAAAAATCGGTCCTTCTCAAACATAATATATTATACGTTCAATATGTGTCCATAAAATGGGTTTTGGACAAGTTTTAAGTCATTTTTAACTCTTATCTTCTTATTTCACCCCTTCCCAGAAAACTTATTTTTATCTTAACAACAGTAATTAATTTTTACTACTTTCAATATTAATTATGGTAAAAATATAATTTGAACATATTAGAAAACATAAATTCTTCTGGTTAAAAATATTTAATCCACTTTTCAAAATTCAAATTAATTAATTTTAAAAATTCAATTTAAAATTAAACTGTGGATTCAATGAAATAGTGGTTTTCTAAAGAAAACAATCTCATAAGTATAGAATGTCCAAATATCTAAATTAAATATTAAATTAATTCAAATGACCTAAATTAGTTAAATTGTAATATAATATAACTAATTTTAATTTAAACCCTATTAAAAATATAATTTAACTTTGTAAATAATTTAAATAAAAATGATGTTTTCCTTAAAAATGTGTATTCCTCACTATTCACCAAAAAAATAATATTTTCATAAAATTCTCAAAAATTCACCCAAATATAATATTGATATGTAGATTAAAAAAATAAAGTTTATTTTTTCTCAAAAAAATTCTAAAAGGTATAAAAATTTCTTTTAAATTATTTGTGCAAAGTGAAACTAGAATGCCTTTTAAAAAAATATTGTTTTTCAGAAAAAAGAAATTCTGTTCCATTTAAATGGTCCCTTTTTATTTATAATCCTTATATAACTATTGAATTTATTTTATACATGTGTAAACCATGTAATTTTAATAACTTATTCATTACGATTCATACCCACTAACTTAATGACTATGTTATAATGGTAATGTTTAAATAATAATATTTTAATAAAGTATTGTGTGTCGTTCATACTAGGTGTTACAGGAATTGAAAGATATCAAAGTGTTTGAATTTATTAAAAAATAAATATATAATGACGGTTTATGGTGTTACATTGTCTTTTAATCTTGTTTTTTCATGTCATATACACTATCAAATATGATTTTTCTTTTTTAAAGGGTGTTAAATAAATAATAAGAACTCTCCAAGGGAATCTCATGTCAACCCCTTTTTCTTAGTCATATACAAGAGGTTATTTCTATATCATCATTTTCATTAAAAATATCATATTTGGAAAGTGTATAAAATCATTATCAATGTCACCATCCCATGAATTCAAATAACAAATCACATCTCACTAAGTTTTAGGATCATCAAATAATTATCAAACATTAATGTCATCATCACCATCCCTTGTAGGAAGAATTTTTTATTTTGAAATTACTATTATTGGTCATCAAGATGATTAATAGGAAATAATTTACTTAGTATAATCATATTATGAATGTATGACCTATTAGGTTCTCCCTTAAAATCGATCTATATGTTTAATAAGATTATATTTCAAACTCATGGTGTTCATAATAATAGTTATCCCCCCATAATTATGAATAGAAACATTGGATAACTCTCACTAAATATAAATAAATATCCTAAAAACTCTACCCACCAACTATAAAAAATAAAAGAGAGATAGGTGCTTCATATTATATTATAAAACTATCACATGTAACCATGTTTAAAATATGAAAAAATGCTAATGAACACTTTGTAACTCATCCCATTGATTGGAATATCATAACTATAATGTCATTAAAACCTTATGCCAAGCAATATCACTAATAATCAAGAGACATTGTATACATATTTCACTTTGTGGTTCCCAAATTTATATCCTCTTAAATTATTATCCATGAAAATTAAATTGGATATCACTCTCATATAATCATGTTAAGAAATATATTTTATCCAAAACAATTTATTAGGGAATTTAAATGACCAAAAGGAAGATAATCTAGTTCTCTACACTAGAAAATTAATTTCACATTACTCATGGAATTTTTCTAGGATAATACAAAATCAAATTTAGTGTATAAATATATATATATATATAATGTCCAAAAACACCCTTTAAATTGTCTAAAATGGATTTAATAACCTCAACATAATGATATATGTTAAAAAAGGACTAAAATTTCCAATATAAAAGGATAAATATGGATAAAACATTAATATTTTTCTTTATTTTTTGGACATAATGGTCTATGTGGTAGCCTTGTGTTTTTCTATATAGAACCTAATGTAACTACCATCACCTAAGGGGTAATAGTGAATTAACTCAGATTCCCCTGGGGGAGCTAATAAATCACTGGGTTGGGAAGGATCTTTCATGTTTTATGAGTTTTCATAGTCCAACGTTTTTGGGTGGTTCTTGGATCTCATTGTACCAAATGATCTAGACCTACATAAAAACTCTTATTTTTCATGGATTGGTTATATACCATGAAAGGTTGTTCACAATGGTTTGTCCCACCAATATTTAGGTGGATAGGTTTGGTCCCACACTACCTAGCTTCTTAGGAATCTCAGGTTTAATAGGAAAGGGCCCATTTTATTTTTTAATTTTTTTTATTTAATTTTGAGTTTTGAGGGGTGGATTGAACACTACACAATCAAGTTCCATGGTCTTGGGGAATATAGAGTATGGTCACAAAGGTCACCTAGGGAGGATGTATAGATTTCTTTGTCTATTCATGGTGTTAGGTGATTGTGTAGATCCACCATGCATTGTTGGGTTTGTGATTATAGGTGCTTGTATAGTCAACACATGGTCTTGGTATAACATGAAACCTAAACATGGATATGGGTTCATGTTATTTGATTTATCTTTTGAAAATTCAAGTGGTATCCCATAAGACTAATTAAACACCCAAAAATTAATTTGGAAACCCCTAGGTTTCTTTTGGAGTTAAATTGTGGGTTCAAAATCATTGAATGAAACCTTTATCTTTAGGATTATTTAGATCAAATTTGAATTGGAGTTTTGATCTTGATGAAGTCTTTTTTTTGTAATATATCATTTTACATATCATTATTCTTTTATTCTTTAGGTAGATATATCCAATTGGATTAGATCTAGGGTTTTTATTGTGGATTTGAATCATTAACAAAAGCATCAGGATCTTGTTTTCTTATAACTAGGGTATGTTTTCACGACCCGACCCTACCCAGGCATGAGCCTCAACTACCCCAAGCCCTCCTCCATAGGCCAAGGGTTGGCGACCAGCGCCGAAGGCACAATAACTCGTGGAGACCTTTGCCTAAGTACCTGTACACACACACGCATCACACTCAATGCAAAAGTGCAGAGTAAAAGGAAGAACAAGAAGAGTAAAAAGAAAAACCGCTATATGTATAAACCACAGATGTGCATCGACCTCTAAATAGTACAAAGTACAAGCTGAAAAGAAAGGGGGAAAAACACACGCCCAACCAAAAAGTGCCACAACCTGGCAACAGGTAAACAAAAAGAAACAGCTGACGAGTCTCCCACCTAGAACCCGGCCACGACTACCGCACGCGGTCCAAGCTCCCAAGCTCCTATGCTCCACTGAATCCACGCTCCACATGTCCGTCGTCTGCAAGGGCACACCAAGTGTGGGAAAATCCCAAGCAGGGGTGAGTATAAAAATACTCAGTAGGATTCCCCGAAGGCTCGAGGGAGAAACAAAGGAGGTACCGAAGGGTGAGCAGTAGAGCGAACAGGGAATGTAAAGGAGTACAACTGAAAGTGCAGTGAAGAGTCCATCTCAACCCATCAAGAGAAAGGAAGTAGACTTGTCCAGGCACAAGGAGCTGGAAATGGTGAGAAGATGAACTTCTCGTCGAGTCTTCGCTACCTATAGCAGGAAAGTAGACTCATCCAACCACGAGAATCTAGACACGGAAAGCACGTGGCATACCCCTTGCATCTTCACCTCTCCTGGAGGGAGAGTAACCAAGACCAAGAAGTGGGTACTCAAACAAGGTATATACATATATATATGCTCTACAAGAATCCCGAACAAACTCGTAAGGGGATCTTCGTCCCGTATCTCAGACCAAGAAAAGAGTATCCAACCGTCACAGAAGTAAACTCCATCATCGATGCCCAGCATCCCGCACGTCTGCCCTGAACTGCAAGCCAAGGGGCTCAATCACTAAACCTTGACACTATCTGCTTTGGGTGACACTGACTCACCTGCACGGTTTTAGATCGCGTCACAAGAACGTGTATCGGTGGGGAAAGTGCCCCTCGTACTTGAGAGTTCTAGGGAAATTCAAGCCACACCTCGTCACCGCCCTGAAGCCGAGAGGTCTCCTCAAAGTCAAAGTCATTCCATCACCGACATGTACAACAAAGGGTCCCACTCCGGTGGTCACGGAGGAAAGCCACATACTATCCTAGTAGAAAGGACTGAGTCTGAAATGCCAACAGGTGTCCCACTGCCCAGCCCTACTGGAGGGTAATTCATAAATAGATATCGAGAGACCCACTGCCCATCTCTGCTAGAGGGTAAACCCTAATACATCATCAGGAGACCCACTGCCCAGCCCCGTTGGAGAGTAGACCTTAATACATCATCAGGAAACCCACTGCCCAGCCCCGTTGGACGGTAGACCTGGAATAAGTCGACATGCGACCCACTGCCCAGCCTTGCTGGAGGGTAGACCCGGAACTAGACGAAGGGTGACCCACTGCCCAGCCCTGCTGGAGGGTAGACCCTAAGAGGTCGTCGGGTGACCCACTGCCCAGTCTGTGCCGGAGGGTAGACCCTAAGAGGTCATCGGGTGACCCACTGCCCAGTCTCTGCTAGAGGGTAGACCCTAATAGCGTCGGGTGACCCACTGCCCAGTCTCTGCTGGAGGGTAGACCCTAAGTGCGTTGGGTGGCCCACTTCCCAGTCTCTGCTGGAGGGTAAACCCTAGAAGTCGATGAGTAACCCACAGCCCAGCCCCGTAGGAGGGTAAAACTCAGAACTTCTTTGGCCATCTCTACAAGAGGGTACAATATTGGCCAACCGAAAATGGAGTGGGTATCGCGCAACCATCCTATTCTAGAACAAAACCAGGGGAAAACACTCAACCCTGCTGATCTAAACCATCGAGCACAGAGCTGGGGGAAAACTCAACCCCGCTGGTCGACAAACGAGACCTAAGGGACCCTCTACGTCGCGAGAGGTCAAATCACACAAAGCATCTCATGGAACGCACATAGGTCCCACTCGACGTGTGGCCCCAAGTCAACCCCAACCGAACTCACAAACGTTCTCAGGTACAAACAACCACATGTACCTCCAAGCGCTCCCGTATACTCCCAGAGTATACCACGTTCCATCCCAAAGGCTATCGTGCACACGGCACCCAGCGTCAACGCGAAGGCGTGACGTAACAACTCCACCTCAAAGGCCCAGGCACAGCCAACCAAACCACTTCAAGCATTTACACCACTCACACGGGAGTGCACGTGATCACTCGCCAAAGGTCCGTTACAAACACGGTAGAAGGACCGCAACCGGGGAACCTTCACATTTCCACATTTAACAAGATCACGCAAGAGGCTCTGCACAACCAAATGGATCATGCTGTTGTAATCCTCACGGAGAAACACATGAGATATACTACTTACTCGCCTCAAATGGATATCCGACAGAAAAGTCACCAACACCGCCTCACGCCTGAACAGTGTCCCTTGATCCCAAGCCTCAGCCCCGAAAACAGTCGGGCGCATCGCACCATTGCGATCCCCTCGGTAAAACACGTCAAAAGAACTATTCACTTGAGTGCAACAGATATCCGGAGAAAAAGATACGTTCCGGCGCACCGCACACGAGCGGTGCCACGTGGGACCCATATCCCGGTCCCGAAACTCAACGAACGGATCACACCGTTGGGATCCTCTCAAAAAAACAAGATGTACTATCCACTTGTCCAAAACGGTCACCCGGTGATAAAGATGGAAAATCACCGTCGACGCCCAAACAGCCCTCGTGGGCCCCGCACAATCGTGTAGAATTAGAGCGGGTGGATTGCACCATTGCAATCCCCTCGGAAAAACATCCAGAATCGACTGCTCGCACGCCCCGAACGGACGCCCAGTGAGAAAGTCGCTAAAAGCTAACCACAGCTCAAAAGACGGCCCATGGGGCCCACGCCTCAAATCCAGTCTCAACGCTCGAAACTACCTTGGAAACCTTCACCTTAGTGCCAAGGGCGCAACTCCGCTGACGGTGCTCAAAACGGACGTCGGATGCGTCTGCGCTGCCGAAAATAATGATCTTGAGAAAAACGTCCATCCACTTAAAAAAACGTCATGCCTCTGCGGCCCCTCATTTAGGGAATTAAAAATTCTTAAAACCATCTCAAAATGTCTGCCTTTGCGTCAGGTCTGTGCAGCCGCAGACGGCACACAAAACAGACGCTCATAGCGAAAGTTATGTGCATCGGAAAAACTGAGGGGCAATGCCCCTAGGGCTGGACCGGCCTGGGCCGGCCAGCGCTGGCTGGCCCGGCTCACCACGCCTGGCCCGCGGCTTGGCCGCGCGGGCCGACAGTGAACCCGGTTCACCGCCTCGTCGACCGGCCGAGTTCGGTTTCCGCACGACGACCCGCGCGACGCGGGTCGTGCTCCCCCGCGGGGTCACATGCCGCAACCCTGGTCCACCGCGGAGCGCCGCAGCCACCCGCCGCCCGCCGCCTTCCACCTGAAGCGCTGCCACCGCACTGAGAGCCGCCGCCGCCGAGGAGCTCCTGCCGCCTACACCCGGGTCCACCGCACCGCCTGAAGCCCAAGCTGCCGCCGCCTTGAGCTGCTAGAAACCGCTGGAAAACACCTCCAAAACCCACTTAGGTTCGCTGGACCGCTACGGACGCCTCAGATCTCAGAATTCAAATCCGTAACAAGCGTCGGGAACCCCAAATAACACACTACGTGATCATGGGATCAAATCATAAATCGAGCATAAATTCGACACAACAATTTGAGATCCATGTATGCGGGAAAAACAAAACTAAAAACGAAACCTCCTACCTCGTTGGGCCTCGCCCGGAGCTTCGCATCGATCCGCCGGCATCACCGCACCTCACCGGAGTCACCTAGCCAGACCGTCTCTCCGGAGATGGAGGAGGATATGGGAGAGGGTTTTGCCAGGGGGTTCCAGGGAGAAGGGAAGGGGGAGTGTTTAAATAAATTTATTAACGATTTAATTAATTTAAAACCCCCGAAAAGACCCACATCTGAAACACCCGACAACGTCGAGGTTAAGCCTCTCCTAGGGTAAACACCACCTCCATAGCCCAACGTTTGTCTCAAAACTTTAATCCGAGGACCCGTTCAAAAGTTATTAAACTTAGCACCCGAGGCCGCCAAATTACGAAAACTCCCCTGGGGCCATTTTTTCACAAACGGCTCGCGCCCGCGAAACTTATACCCCTCCTAGGTTAAACGGCATGCTCCGAACTCAACGGTGTAATCAATTTTCCAATCCAAGCCTCCATTTAATAGATACTAGCGTTTCACCATTAAACGTAAATTAATTAATTAATTTATCCATTTAACGTTCTGAAAGCGAACGAGGGGTCCAAACGTCCCGTGCCGACAAGTTTTATGTCGTTCCTTGGGTAAACACCCCATTCTGGACAAATCCGTACACTCAGATCTCTGATATGGATCACCATTTAGGAGTTATCCTGTTTATTTGGCGATTCCAGTGTGAACGCACTGAAAATTTAATTTCGGCCACTCCGGGGCTCGGAATCGCACGCCATCCAAAGGCGCTGCTCTGGAATATCATCAAGAATATTCCAAAGCCTTTCGTAGAAAAAACCGGGTTCTTACATCATTCCCTCCTTCAATATTTTCATCCTCGAAAAGAAAAACTAGGTAGAAATATAGGGTACTAAGCCCACACCTGGCTTTCCCATACCCAGAAGAACACACGCACAGCTCTACGTCACCGCACACAGACCAAAGGATTGATCCGTTCACGCGAGGTCGGCCCTTTCCGATGTCGTGCACCCACTCCAGACTTTGAGGTTAGGGCAAGGTGGTAGGGTACCTCGCCATCCCTTTTCAAGGTCTCAAACGACCTGAAGGCTCTTGGGGGTAGCTCACCTCCCCGAACGAACCTCTACGTCGCACGCCGCAACTGGAATCACCGCCCACTCCTGAAACAATGCCCGGTGATTCACTCCTTCAGAATATACATATGGTGAAACACCCAAGGATATCTGGTCATTCAAGGATCCATAGTCGATGCTCTCTTACACGCTTGAAAGGTGAAGGAGTTGACACCATCGACTAAAGAAAAAGGTCCCACACCTTTTACCTTACTAACACAGGGTTACACCCGATGCCCCGCGTCACCCTGGTAACACCTCAAGAAAGGAGCAGGGAGGAAATCATCCCACACACAGAGTCTATAAATTCTATTGCAAGAAGTAGAAGAGTTGTAGAGCATACCTCTCATCACCTCATGCTCTGCAGGATCGTAGGCATCCAAAGCACGCGGTTGTCGGCGGACCCAACTGTCAGCTCCCGGAGCCTAACGTGGACCGCCTAGTGGTGATGGGGAGACCCCGTAAAGTCATCCCCCACTACCAGTTCCTCCCACTCTTCTACTAGCACCACCTCGCTAGGTACTAATCCGATCATGGCACTGCCTCTGTCGTGGTGGTGCACCTGCTGCCTGCCCGAAGCTCTCAGCAACTCGGGTCGGGCAGACTCGTGCCAAATGACCTCGCCTGTCACAAACATAGCACCAACTCTATCTGCACTGCACTAGTTCCCTCCGGTGCCACTGTGGTGTATGACCACGCCCCTGAGTCCGGTTGTCAGGAAGCCACCTGTGTTAAGGTTCTGCTTGCCGACGCCCACTAGCCGCAGTAGACGTCTCGGCTCCAACGTGTATGCTACCACCACCAACACTAGAACGTGACAGGAAGCCCTCTCTCACTAGCGCCTGCTCTAGAACCCTGGAAAATGTGGAAATACCCAAGGGTACTATGACAGCATGAATCTCTCGGTAGATACCCTGCTCAAACTTCCGCGCTCAGATGTTGTCATCATGGACCAATTCCGGGTAAAAGCGTGCACGGTCTGCAAAACTAGCCGCGTACTTGGCCACCGCCATCCCTCCCTGCTGAAACTGCAGGAGCTCCTGAATCCGAATGGAGCACAAGAAGGAGGGGAAAAACTCTTCACAAAACAACAACTTGAAGTCGTCCCATGAAAGTGATGACTCGTCAAGAAATTGAGTCACCATACTCCACCAATGCTAAGATGCTCCGTGGAAAAGGGTGGCTTCCAAATCCACTCTCTGATCTGTTGGCGTCTGCACAAGCCTGAAAAGGCGAACCACTACCTCTAGCCAAACCTCTGCTGCCTGAGTGTCTGGCTCACCACTGAACCTCAGAGGTCTCTGCCGCTGGAACTCACGGAGCATGCTCAACCTACGCTCAAGCCCCGCCTTCTCTACTAAAGCTGTCTGCTGCTCAACAGGTGGGGGGGCTACTACCGGCCCACCCGGAGAAAGGGGCTCGCATGATGGGTCCTAGATTGTGGCCTCATAGCTCACAAGGTCGTCGTCAAGAACCAAAGCCGGTATCCTGGCTGGCTGTCTTCGTGGAGACATCCTGAATATTATCAAGGAGTGTCGTGGTCAGATGAGCATATATGTATATAACCATAACAATATCGATGGGGAGCTGACTCAAGAAGGACAGTCAGAGACTCAATCCTATGTGATGCACAAACCAATTTTCCCTGCAACAGGTGTCTCAGCATTCCGATTCGACAAGAGGGTTCTCAAGGTCATGGTGAATGGATACGTCAGTCGCCACACCATCACTGGACTCCCTGGCCTGAGAGACACTCTCGATACACATTGACATTGTTGCCCTAAATCCCAACCAATTACTCTTTTAAGGATTTCCGCACAATGTCCCAAGGAACGAACCACCTCTGATACCACTTTTTCACGACCCGAACCTACCCGGGCTCGCGCCGCAACTACCCCAAGCCCTCATCCATAGGCCAGGGGCTGCCGACCAGCGCCGAAGGCACAATAACTCAGTGAGGCCTTTGCCTAAGTACCTCTACACACACACGCAGCACACTCAATGAAAAAGTGAAAAGTAAAAGGAATAACAAGAAGATTAAAAAGAACAACTGCTATATGTATAAACCACAAATGTGCATCGACCTTTAAACAGTACAAAGTACAAGCTGAAAAGAAAAGTGGAAAAACACGCTCCCAACCAAAAAGTTCCACGACCTGACAACAGGTAAACAAAAAGAAACAGTTGACGGGTCTCCCACCTGGAACCCGGCCACAACCACTGCACACGGTCCAATCTCCCAAGATCCTATGCTCCACTGAAGCCATGCTCCACCAGTCCTTCGTCTGCAAGGGCACACCAATTGCGGGCAAAGCCCAAGCAGGGGTGAGTATAAAAATACTCAGTAGGATACCCCGAAGGCTCGAGGGAGCAACAAACAAGGTACCTAAGGGTGATAAGTAGAGTGAACAAGGAATGTAAAGGAGTACAACTGAAAGTGCAGTGAAGAGTCCAGCTCAACCAACAAGAGAAAGGAAGTAGACTCGTCCAGGCACAAGGAGCTGGTAACGGTTAGAAGATGAAATTCCTGTCGAGTCTTTGCTACCTATAGCAGTAGAGTAGACTCATCCAACCACGAGAAGCTAAACACTGAAAGCATGTGGCATACCCCGCGTGTCTTTGCCTCTCCGGAGGGAGAGTAACCAAGCCCAAGAAGTGGGTACTCAAACAAGGTATATACATATATATATGCTCTACAAGAAGCCCGAACAAGCTCGTAAGGGGATCTCCGTCCTGTAGCTCAGCCCAAGAAAAGAGTATCCAATAGTCCCAGAAGTAAACTCCATCATCGATGCCCATTATCCCGCACGTCTGCCCCGAACTGCAAGCCAAGGGGATCAATCACCACACCTTGACACTATCCGCTTTGGGAGGCACTGACTCGCCCACACGGTTTTAGATCGCGTCACAAGAACGCGTCTCAGTGGGGAAATTTCCCCTCGTACTTGAGAGTTCTAGGGAAAGTCAAACCACACCTCGTCACTGCCCTGTAGTTGAGAGGTCTCCTCAAAGTCAATGTTATTCCATCACCGACCCGTACAACAAAGGGTCCCACTCCAGTGGTCACGGAGGAAAGCCACAGACTAGCCTAGTAGAAAGGACTGAGTTTGAAATTCCAACAGGTGTCCCACTACCCAGCCCTACTGGAGGGTAATTCATAACCAGATATCGGGTTCCCCACTGCCCAGCCCTGTTGGATGCTAAACCCTAATACATCATCAGGCGACCCACTGCCCAGCCCCGCTGGAGGGTAGACCTTAATACATCATCAGGCAACCCACTGCCCAGCCCCGTTGGAGGGTAGACCTGGAATAAGTTGATAGGCGACCCACTGCCCAGCCTTGCTGGAGGGTAGACCTGGAAATAGACAACGGGTGACCCACTACCCAGCCCTACTGGAGGGTAGACCCTAAGAGGTCGTCGGGTAAACCACTACCCAGTCTCTGCTGAAGGGTAGACCCTAAGATGTCGCCGGGTGACCCACTGCCCAGTCTCTGCTGAAGGGTAGACCATAATAGCGTCGGGTGACCCACTGCCCAGTCTCTGCTGGAGGGTAAACCCTTGAAGTCGGTGAGTAACCCACTACCCAGCCCCGCTGGAGGGTAAAACTCAAAACGGCTCTGGCCATCTCTACAGGAGGGTACGACATTGGCCAACCGAATAGGGAGTGGGTATCGCCCAACCATCTGACTCTGGAACAAAACCAGGGGAAAACACTCAACCCTTCTTATCTAACCCATCGAGCATAGATTCGGGGGAAAACTCAACCCCGCTTGTCGACAAACGAGACACGAGGGACCCTCTACGTCGCGAGAGGTCAAATCACACAAAGCATAGCATGGCATGCACATGGGGACCACTCGATGTGTGGCCCCAAGTCAACCCCAACTGAACGCACAAACATTCTCAGGTACAAACAACCACATGTACCTCCAAGCGCTCCCGTATACTCCCAGATTATACCACGATCCAGCCCAAAGGCTATCATGCACACGGCACCCAGTGTCAACGCAAAGTCGTGACGTAACAACTCCACCTCAAAGGCCCAGGAACGGCCAACCAAACCACTTCAAGCATTTACATCACTCACACGGGAGTGCATGCGATCACTTTCCAAAGGTCTGTTACAAACACGGTAGAAGGACCGCCATCGGGGCACCTTCACATTTCCACATTTAAAAAGATTGTGCAAGAGGCTCCGCATAACCAAACGGATCACACCATTGTAATCCTTGCGGAGAAACATGCGAGATAGACTACTTACTTGCCTCAAACGGATATCCTACGGAAAAGTCACCAACACCGCCTCACGTCCGAACGGCGTCCCGTGATCCTGAGCCTCGGCCCCGAAAACAGTCGGGCGCATCTCACCATTGTGATCCGCTCGGGAAAACACGTCAAAATCACTACTCACTTGAGTGCAACAGATATCCGGATAAAAAGATACGTTCTGGCGCACCGCACATGAGCGGTGCCACGTGGGACCCGCATCCCGATCCCGAAACTCAAAGAATGGATTGCACCGTTGCGATCCTCTTGAAAATCACACAAGATGGACTATCCACTTGACCAAAACGGTCGCCAGGTGATAAATATGGAAAATCACCGTCAACGCCCAAACGACCATCATGGTCCCCACACCATCATGCCGAATTAGAGCGGGCGGATTTCACCATTGCAATCCCCTCAGAAAAACATCCAGAATCGACTGCTTGCACGCCCCGAATGGACGCCCGGTGAGAAAGTCGCTAAAAGATGCACACAGCTCAAAAGACGGCCCGTGGGGACCACACCTCAAATCCAGTCTCAATGCCTGAAACTGCCTTGAAAACCTCCGCCTCAGTGCCAAGGGCTCAACGCCGCTGACGGCGCTCAAAACGGACGTCGGATGCGTCCGCGGCGCCCAAAATAAGGATCTCAGGAAAAACGTTCGTCCACTTAAAGACACGCCGCGCCACCGCGGACCCTCATTTTGGGAATTAAAAATTCCCAAAACCATCTCAAAAGGTCTGGCTCTACGTTAGGTCCGCGCAGCCGCAGACGGCACATAAAACAGAGGCTCGTAGCGAAAGCTACGGGCGTCGGAAAAACTGAGGAGAAATGCCCCTAGGGCTGGGCCGGCCCGCACTAGCCGGCCCGGCTCGCCACGCCTAGCCCGCGGCTTGGCCGCGCGGGCCAGCGTTGGACCCGGTCCACCGCCTGGTTGACCGTCCGAGGCCGGTTGCTGCACGACGACCCGCACGACGCGGGTCGTGCTCCCCCGCGCAGTCGCATGCCGCGACCCCGGTCCACCGCAAAGCGCCGTGGCCGCCCGCCGCCCGCCGCCTGCCGCCTGAAGCGCGGTCGCCACGCTGAGAGCCGCCACCTCCGAGGAGCTCCTTCCACCTACACCCAGGTCCGCCGCACCGCCTGAAGCCCGAGCCGCCGCCGCCTTAAGCTACCAGAAACCGCCGGAAAACACCTCCAAAACCGGCTTAGCTTCGCCGGACCGTTGCGAACGCCTCGGATCTCGGAATTCAAATCCGTAACAATCGTCGGGAACCCCAAATAACACACTACATGATCATGGGCTCAAATCGTCAATCAGGAAGAAATTCGACACAACAATTTGAGATCCAAGTATGTGGGAAAAACAAAACTAAAAACGAAACCTCCTACCTCGCTTTGCCTCGCCCGAAGCTTCGCGTCGATCCGCCGACATCACCACACCTCGTCACAGATGGAGGAGGAGAGGGGAGAGGGTTTCTCCAGGGGGTTTCAGGGATAAGGGGAGGGGGAGGGTTTAAATAAATTAATTAACGATTTAATTAATTTAAAACCCTCGAAAAGACCCGCATCTGAAACTCCCGACGGGGTCGAGGTTAAGCCTCCCCTAGGGTAAACACCACCTCCTGAGCCCAACGAAGGTCTCGAAATTTTAATCTGAGGCCTCGTTCAAAAGTTATTAAACTTAGCACCCAAGGCCACCAAATTATGAAAACACCCCTGGGGCCATTTTTTCAGAAACGGCCCGGGCCCGCGAAACTTATACCCCTCATGGGGTAAACGGCACGCTCCTAACTCAACGATGCCCTCGTTTTTGCAATCCATGCCTCCCTTTAGGAGATACTAGCATTTCACCATTAAAAGAATAAATTAATTAATTATTTAATCCATTTAACATTCTGAAAGCGAGCGAGGGGTCCAAACGTCCCGCGCCGACAAGTTTTATGTCATTCCTTGGGTAAACACCCCATTCCGGACCCATCTGTACACTTAGATCTCTGATCTGGATCACCGTTTAGGATTTATCCAATTTATTTGGCGATTCCAGTGTGAACGCACTGAAAATTTAATTTCGGCCACTCTGTGGCTCGGAATCGCACGCCGTCCGAAGGCGTTTCTCTGGAATATCATCAAGAATATTCCAAAGTCTTTCGTAGAAAAACCGGGTTCTTACATATGTAACATGTTAGGACCAATATGGGCCTATATACCCTTAGAGGGGTTGAATCAGGGTATGGATATTCTTTTTCAAAATTCTTCCTACCCCACTATATCTCAAACCACTTAATCATAAGGGTTAATTTGTTTGCACTTGTGTGTTTATTATGATCACTTCTTTTCTTCTTTATATGATGATGATGATTTGGATGAAATTTAAGGAATCGAGCATGTAGAAACATATATTTTTACTTGGTTCACCCTCATTAGGCTACATCCAAGGAGCATTCAACGGTGATGTGTCACTATACCAAATAAACTAAAGATAGTTAACAATAATGTTCTGTCTAGATAACTTATAAGCTCATGCTCAGTGCCTTTACAATGTTTAGGGTTAGCTAACTACTTTCCCAATGTCCACTCTCTATTTCTCTCTCTCTGTCTCACTACTGGTAGAAAGGATAACCTTCATCCTCTTCCTCTGCCCACTGCACTTGGAAGGGATCCACTCACAGTTTTTGGACTTGTACGTCTATTCATTATCTCTAATGGGTGAATCCTTCACTATATGTAGATGTTCTATTGAAGTCCAAATTTCATCCACTAATGAATATCCCTTTTCCACTAATCTCTGGGAAACTACCTTTATAAATATCTTTGAAAAGCATCATACTTCACGAAGCACCCAATTTCACGAAGCTCAAATGAGCCTTGGTGAAGTCCTTCCCTCTTTGCAATGCACACACCTTCATAGAGCTCACTACTTCCCAGAGTACCCTGCTTTGCATTGATCAAGCCTTTGCAAATCTCAAGACTTCACAGAGCTTAGGCTGTTGCAGAGCTCAAGACATCGCAAAGAAATTTCTTTCGTGAAGCACCCTGAGCCAACATGGAACACACCCCTTTCACGGAGCTACATTAGTCACCATGAAGCTTCTATCTTTTGCAAAGCACACTACCTCCGTGAACCTCCTTCACAATTTGAGAAAAAAAATTATTGGAAAAACTCAATACTTATCTTTAGGGGGTTGAGGTCTATTTATATGTGATTCCACCAACCCTCGAACATTCCACCCATAGTCAGCACCATGTTAGCTCAAATTGGGAAGCTCCAAAATTTCCACATAAATTATCTCTATATCGCAAAACACTAAAGAGATTTTCAGATCATGGAGCTCATTGTAATCATGGAGTGTTCTATAAATTACTTTGTGTCACTTCAGTAAAGATTTTCCACAATGGTTTTCACCTCTATTGTGCACGAAGATTGTCGTAATTGCAAAGAACACTGTCAACTTTCTTCATGTCTTTGAGAAATCCACATCATGGAGCCTATCTTCATGAAACTCATGCATTTTATATATTTTTATGATATCTCCAAGGAAGTCCATATTTCACGATGCTCACCAAACTCCAAATTCTGGACCCTAAAACTTTGGAAAAAATTAGAAAATGCCATCACCTCATATCTTGTCTTTTTGTACCTCCTCCAGATCTTGCATTCCTTTGTCATGGTTCTTTGCAACAAGGATTGTCAACAAAATCTTTGGACGCAACAATTCACAACGGAAACCTGCATCATCAACAAATACAACCAACCCAAAAATGATGCAATGTTACATTGCGGGATTTTTTCCCAATAATATATCCCTTTTGGTTTGTTGAAAACTCTTCTCAAAATGATTTTATGCACTTTGATACCTCACTGAGTCTCCTTCCATCATCTTCCATCCTTCACCTCTTGCGATTCAGATTGTGACCAAAGATTCACACACCACATACTCTAGGACCACATGAGCAATGCTTAGTGTAAAAAAATAAGAGTAGTATGAAAAGTTAATCATTTAATCACTTAATTTTTTACACCACTCGTTGATATCATACTGATACCAATAAACTTTTTTCATCACAGACCACAACTATCGTGATATATAAGCATTGATATATCACTTCAAGCATCTTCAGATTCAATACTCTCCCCATATCTCATTGCTCTCCCCCTATCTCGCTGCTCTGCCTGTCATCTTCTCCTCGTGTCTTTGACTAAGACATTTTCTCCCTTCCTTATCCATAGTTTCTCCCCCTTTATGAGTCACTCTTTCTCCCCCTTTGTCAACGAACCCAAAGGTCACTCCTCTATGTTCTGAGACATTGGAAAGAACATAGATTTGAACATTAGAGAAAAACAAACCATACCTAGAGGAGAAGGGTGCCCACATCCACACTTGTTCAAGTGCGGGGTGTCGACTAAACTCCCATAGCTAATCTATGCCTCTAAAATGCATCCTTGGGTAAGGCCTTTGTCAGAATTTCCGCAACCTATAGTTATGTGGGCGCATACTCCAACTTCATGATACCCTTCTCAACCTTCTCCTTGATAAAATAATACTTTATCTCAATGTCCTTTTTCCTTGAATTATGGATGGGATTTTTTCTAAGATTTATATCACTTGATTTATCACACTGGATGTTGATCGGAGACTTCACTTTAACTCCCATATCATCAATTTGGTGGTTCATACACAATAACTCTGTGCATGCTTAAGTGGAAGCAATATACTCAGCTTCTATGTTGCTCAATGAAAAGCAATCATTCCTCTTTCTTAGACAAGAAATACACAAACCAAAATTATATAAATCACCTCCTAATGTTGATTTCCTATCATCTGCTGAACTGGCCCAATCTGCATCTGTATATCCCAACAGCTCTTTTTTAGATTTGTCATTATAAATCAAACTAAAATCCACCGTTCCATTGATATACCAATTTATTATTTTCACTGAAATCATGTGGATTTACATGGTATTGATTCGATATCGCGCTACATTGAATGTCGCGAAAACAATATCAGGTCTCATCATTTTCAGGTACAGTAAACTCCCAACAATATTCTTGTATTCTATGATATTAACTGCCTAGCCATTATCACCTTTTGATAATTTCATATGGGTAGAAACCGGAGTCTTGATTTACTTGTTATTTTCCATTCCATATATTCTCATAACCTCCTTTGAAAATTTGGATTGAGAAATGAAAGATAAATTCCTTCCTTATGACACTTATAAACCGTGTAAAAATTGCAATTCTCTAATCATTGACATTTCTAACTAACTTTTCATGAATTCAGAAAACTGGTTGCACTGAGCATCATCTGATCCACCAAATATTATGTCATCGACATAAACCAGAACCATCATCCTTTAATTATTGTCATTGTTAAAATAGATATAGTAATCGACTCCACCACACTGAAAACCATGTTTCTTCAAATACTGATCAAGCCTTGAGTACCATGCTCTTGGTGCTTATTTTAGCCCATATAATTCCTTCCTCAGACAAAAAACCTTGTTCATGTTCTAATGAATGAGAAAACCATCTGGATGCTCTATATACACTTCTTCATCCAGAACCCCATTCAAAAATTAGGATTTTACATCCATTTGGAACACGTTGAACTTCTGTAGAAATGTAATGGATAGGAATAATCTGATTGTCTCCTGCCTTGCAACTGGTGCAAATGTTTCATCTACATATATTCCCTCTATCTGCGAGTATCCTTTGCACACAATCCATGCTTTGTTTCGAATTATTGTTCCATCTTCATTAATATTATCATGATAGACTCATTTATTCCTGATGATGTTTTTATCTGTTGGCCACGAAACAATCTCCCACTATAATGTCCAACTCTTCTTATTATCGGGCCCACTATTTAGACCCGTAAACATTCTTCTCTTCCTACATCATTTATTCTAATCTATCACTTGACATTGATCCATTAACAAAATATTCAATCCTACTGAGTAGGAACTCGATGTAGGAAACAAGAGATAAAGTTAATAACAAAATCACTTTCTATTATGCTCAATTGATCTTTTTCTTCTTCAACTCTAGTACCTAATTTTAATCAATTGAAACTCTAGAGAATATCAATTTTTCACTTTGAGTATTTATATTACACTTACCCTTGGTTCGTATCTCCCTATAACCTGAAACACTTGAATCATCAGTTAACAAGATTTATAAACATAGTGAGAGGGATACTTCTTGAATCCTCAAAATGAGGATTTTGGTTGATCCTGATGGGTCAACCCTTTGATTATTTCTTATAGAGCATCGCAATCCTTCCATGCCTCTTCTATCTACCTTGATATCATCCACTACTCTGGCCATATGACTAATCATTCATTTCCCACATGATGAGCCTTTTTCTAATATGTAGATTCGGTCTTTCTCACTATTTGTGGTTTAAACCAACTAGTGCACATTTACTTCTTTGGTGTCCCACCAAAATTTCATTTCCCTTGATTCCTTCTCTGAGTAGGAATACCTCTTCTTTTTTATCTTCCCTTTCTCCTTCCTCCATTGCATGGATCTTCTTATTTCATCCACTTCTTTCTGTGTCACATGACATTCAAGTTTTTCAATGAATTATTTGTTTATTTTTCTTTTATCATATTTCTGAGTCACCACACTATTTTTCACTAGTGGTATGTCCTCTACCGAATGAACATTATTCTGACTCACATCTATAGAGTCTCCTCACTTTTTCATCCAAATTTTTTCATGCTCTTTCTGAGTGATATATTATTAGTGTGATAGAGGAGGTGACCAATACACCTTTCGTTCAGCTCCTTGTGATTCCACTGAGTCTATAATCATATTCTTCAACATACCACTTTGTCTCTCAGTGTAGAATTTCTCATTATGTATCCCTGGAGTCGATAATATACTTTTGATTCCCTTTTCCTTTTTGGCTTTCTTCTTACTACAATTTCTTTCCAAATGCCCATAATGAGAACATACAAAACATATTCCATCAAAGGAATACCTCATCTCATCGTTTCTCATCCAAGATATTGATGAATATTGAGTTCTTCTTCTGACATTGATCTCCTGAGATTCCTGACACATACGCATTGGGTGTCTCATTCTTCTATAATAATAGCATCTGATTAATGTTTTCCTCTGAGATACTCTTCTCTCTAATTTATCATGATGCTTTTTCTTATTCTCAGATTTAGTACAGTTTCTATCTTCATAGCATGAAATGTATTACTAAGCATCTAAACAGAATCTTGATATATGACCATGAGTCCCAAATAAAAATAACATGATGTCATTACTTCCTATAAATGTCCTCTTAGATTTTTCATGAGCACCTACAAGATTTTTTCTATTTCTAAAACTGTTCACATCTTTCTTTCTGTCATGCATGGGAGGGGATTCATCAAATCCAATACAATTTTTTTCCAAACAGTATGGTCTTTGAGTTGGGAAAATATGTTGTTGTTTCTCTTCAGAAATAGAATATATTTTTTAAATTTTATCATCACTTATTTGAGGATAAAAAAATAATAAGTGCAAGGCATCTTTCATTTTTGGATTTCCTTTAGTATTGGATGTATCCTCTTTTTTCCTCACTAACTATAGATCTTCTAACATCTTTTGAATCTTCATTTCCCTTTCTTAACATTGAGAATTAATTTCTCTCTCAAGATTATTCGTGGTACTCATCTCGTCTTCCATTTATCGTGTGATCTTATCTACCATATGAATTTTATCCTTTACTTTCATTTTTTCTTGAGCAACAGAATGAGAAAAACATGGATTCTCTAGTTGTATCCTTTGATTCGTCTGAACTAGCTCAGTTAGCTGTGAAAAAAGATCACCATTTTTGGAATTCAAATTTTGAATGTTATCTGAGTTCAGATTCTTTCCCTTATTATTAGCTTTCCATTTTTCTCTCATTGTAGACAACTTTTGCAGTTCTGCAGCTTGGGAATCATTATTCTCCCTAAGATCAGTAAATACGTCAATAATGATTTGATTTAATCCTCTTAACTTGTTGAACTTAGTTTCCAATACCTCGATCCAGATATTTTTACATTTAATTTCATCATTGAATTTCTCATCTAATTCCTTTGTCTCAGGGAAAAATTTCACTTTTTGACTTCTTGGAGTTTCTTCATCATCAGTAGTTCCAACATCACTTGGAATATCAGATACTTCCCTCGTTCATACATCATTATTGAGTAAATATATCTTTTCCCTATCTGATTCATCCAACCCTTCATTTAGAAATTTGTTTGATTCCATTAATTGAATCACACTTTTTCTATAAACACTTCTGCACTGAGAAATACCATCTGACTTCTGATTCTTCTTTGAGGTTTTTCCCTTTCCCATGGAACACCGATATAAGAGTATACTAGATCTTTAACCACAAAAATAGACCAAACTAAGTCAATGAAAACCAATATGATAAAAAATCCTTCCCTCTGATACCAATTTTTAGGACCAATAGGAGCCTATATACCATGAGAGGGGGGTGAATTAGGGTATGGATATTCTTTTTCAAAATTCTTCTTACCCCACTATATCTTGACCACATTATCACAGGGGTCAATTTGTTTTCATTTTTTTTTATGATCACCTCCTTCATTATTTATCTGATGATAAAGCTTTGGATGCAATGCAAGGAAGCAAGCAGGTAGATATAGAGATTTTTACTTGGTTGACCCTCATTGGGCTACGTCCAAGGAGTATAAAACAACAATGTTCCACTGTACCAAATCCTCTAAAACTCACTGTCAAGAATTTTTGGTCTAGATCACTTATAAGTCCAGGCTCACTACCTTTACAATGTTTATTGCCAGTTCACTGCTTTCCCATGGTTCACTCCCTATTTCTCTCTATCTGGATCACTTCTGGTTAAAAGGATAACCTTCTTACTCTTCCTCTTCTCACTGCACTTGGAAAGGATCTACTCATAGTTTATGGACTTGTAGGTCTATTCGTTATGTCTAATGAGTGAATCCTTCACTGTATGTAGATTCTCTATTAAAGTCTAAATTACATCCACTATTGAATGAACCTTTTCCACTGATCACTGGGAAACTACCTTTGGAAATAACTTCACAAAGCACAATACTTTGTGAAGATCCTAGTTTTACAAAGCTCAAACAATCCTTCGTGAAGTCCATGACACTTCACAAAGCACACACCTTCACAGAGCTCACTGCTTCACAGAGCACCCTGCTTCACAGAGCTCAAGCCTTCATAAATCTCAATCCTTCATAGATCTTAGGTTGTCGCTGATTTCAAGCCATTGCAAAGAGACTTCCTTCGTGAAGGTCACTGAGCCAATGTATAACAAACTCTTTTTGCGGAGCTAGATTAGCCACCGTGAATCTCCTGTCTTTTTTGAAGCACGCTACCTTTGGGAACCTCCTTCACAATTTGAGAGCAATGAATTTTTCTTGTAAAAACTCTCTACTTCTCTCGAGGGGGTTGAGGACTATTTAGAGGAGATTCTACTAACACTCGAACCTTCCGTGCATAGTCCGCGCCACGTCATCTCAAATTGAAAATCTTTTAAATTTCTGCCAAAATACTCTCTATATCGCAAAGAACTATAAAAATTTTCAGATCATGGAGCTTGTCGTAATCATGGAGTGTTCCATCAATTCCTTTGTGTCACTGCCGCAAAGCTTCACCGCAATTCCCTTCACCTCTACTGTTCATGAAGCTCATCGTAATCATGAAAAACACTATCAACTTTCTTCATTCCTTCACGAATTCCACATCAAGAATCCCATCTTCACGAAAAGCATGCATTTTCCATATTTTTATGAGATCTTCAAGGATATCCACATTTCATGATGCTCATCAAACACCAAATTTTGGACACCAAAAATTTGGCAAACACTGGAAAATGGTGCCCCCTTTTATCTACTCTTTTTGTATCTCCTTTAGATATTCCATTCCTTTTTCATGGTTCATTGCAACATGGATTGTCAAAATCATCTTTGGAACTTGAAAATTCACCATGGAAACCTACATTGTTAACAAACACAACCAACCCAAAAATTTTGCAATGTGATCGTGAGGGATGTTTTCCCAACATAACATTAGATCAGGATTGTTGATATCAAATCTAGGGTTTTAGTATCTTCATGTTATCATAATCTATGGTAAGTGTATCTTATTCACCCCTAATGAAATTTTGATTCTATGTCATGTGGTTGATGTGATTTCAGGTTGTTTTCCTTTTTGAGTAATTTTCAAATAACTTGATTAAATTGATTTGATAAATTTTTATTTTCTTAAATTTGAAAATTATTGGGAGATCAATTATTTTATCATGAACTAGGGTTTTCATGTATTGGATTAAACCGTGGGATTTCTTTTGGGGATGGTGTTTTGTAAAAATATAATTTTAGGTCACCTAAATTGGTAGATACAAGCTCTAGTTTTAATGAATTATTTATGGAAAACTATTTTCATAATGTAAAACTATTTTGGGATTTAAAAATGTTTGGTATGGGAAATAAGATATAATTTTATTGTATATATGGATTAGTCGAGTAATTTCATGTGATATAGCTAGGATGTGATATAAATTTTGAGAACCACCCATATTTTAGGTTCATTCTACAATCATAGATAAGGATTTTTGTTATGTTATTAATTATTTCCCATTAATACTTCTATTATATTGGTTGTTTAGTGTTTGTGTATTATAATAGAACTATAAACAGTTTCCTTGTTTAAAAAAATTGGTTGCATTATTTTCATTTTCTACTTTGATTATCTAGAACTACTACAAACCATATTAGTTTAAATGTGCTACCCTATAATCATGGAATCAGTCACATGGTTGGGAATAGGTCTACATTTTATTTTCCAAAAATTATTGAGGGTAATATGATGGCCTATTTATACTCTACCATACCTTTTCATAATAGTGTGTTTGTATAGCTTTTGTATGTCATTATTTAGGTAAGGAAAAGGATCTAATATTCATAGATTATAGATCTTAGGTGTTAAGTTATTATTAGATGTGGAGGAGTTAATTTATACATTAGAGGAGGATTTATACCATTCACATTAAATGGGAATCATCTAATAGGTTGATGTGTCTTGGTAGGATTGTGTTTTCTTTATTAAATTCATTACACTCTGTTTGAATTTAATATTAATTTAAATAGTATTTTAATGTTGGTTACATATTTTAAATAAAAAATCAGAATTTTTGTACCATGAATTTGGTTTCTTATTTAAGTAGAAATCATTACACAACAATTGATATATCCCTTGGCCCTAGTTTTCAACCTTTGGTGATTTTGGGAATGCCAATGAGGCCACGTGGTTCTCTGGTATCAATATTTGGATTTGTGGTCATGGGTTAGGGCCATCAAAACAACCCACAAAAAATATCCCATTAATGTTTAGGGATATATTCAATCTAATGACCAGAAGTGGATAATGGTGTTAGTTGACAATATGATCATGCATCCTGTATTTTTTAGGTGTAGCCTAATAGAAAACATGTTCCTTACATTATATAATAGAGCAAAAACCCTCCCAAAAAAACCAATCATGAAGTTACTATACTTAATCCCTCATAAATCACTACCAATTCCATGTTTTTTACCATCATGTGTTGGTATGGACTCATTTCTCCCATATCTAGTGTACCAATCTTCCTTTTTTCAAAAAATATCCTATTCATGGAAAGAATTGGACATAATAAGAAGGTAAGGGAGATTCAATCACTGATATGTTCTACTTCCATAGTGGTCATTAACTTTAGGTATCTTTAATAGGGAATATACATCATATATTCAATGGATAGATCATCCAGTAATGGTATCACCAAGTATAGATATTGTTAATGGCTCATCAATAGTACTAGTAAGAGAAAAAAGGCAGTATATGACTACTGGTTGTGAAAAATCCATTGATAATAATTATAATTGTTATATTATTATTATTATAAATATCAATAAAAAACTATACATTATATTAAATTTAATGTGACAAAAAAATTCAGGAACAAAATTTGTGCAAAGGAGTTCAGCATCCCACCTTAGTGGGACCACCAATTCTCCATTAAGTTTTTTTTATTTCTATGCTCCAGGGATTGTGAGATAATGAACTAATTTTGGGGGTTTCACTTGTTTATATATAAAATAGGCTCATAATGGGTCAAAAATCCAATATTTTCCAAATTCATCGTTAAATTAAAACTTTTTTCAAGAAAGACTATGATGATAAAATTTAAATTTGAATTCACCATTTAAAATATTTTCATTTTTCTTATAGGGGTGCTTGTTTTGGAAAAAATTTATTTTAATAATTTACATTTAAAATGTTTCTTATTACATTATTAAATATTTTAAGATTATAATTAAATATATAAAAACATCATTTTAGCTAATAAAATCAAAACATGATTCAAGTTATTAACATAAGTGAAGTCTTTCTCAAGTAGAATCCAAGACATTACATAAAACCTGAGATATATCCCATTTCTCCATACATAATCACATAAATTGTGTTCTTTTTTTATATAAATTTTTATTTTTTATTATTTTGTAATGTTCTTAATTTTTTTTCATTTCATGTTTTTAAAAATATTTCAAGTAGGGTTTTTTTCATCCCTTTCATCATTAATTTTTTCACTTTTATATTAAGTAATTGGTTTTTTATAGGTTGATTGATATTTTTCATACATAATGATGGGTTTTTAGGTTATAAGAATAAAATAACCTTTTATTTATGAGGATAATTTCTATATTTTGTATTAATATATATTAATTCCTTTAGAATTATAATTTGTTAATTTTTCAAGGAATGTTAACATCGGGACTCCATCGTATAAATCATAAAAAAAATATTATCTCTCACTACTTCTTATATTTACATTTTTAATTCATTGAAGTTTAAATTACAAAAATTCAATTAAATAATCAAATGATCATATCAAATAGATACTATCTATCTCATCCACCTGTATCATAAAATTCTACTGATCTAATCAAACATTGCATGCATTATAATGTTTATAGTTGGATATTTTTCAGATTTTATGTTTTAGGTTTGGTTTTCTTTTATTCACACTATATGAAAAATATTTCAAAGTGAATTTATTTAAATTTCAAAAAGATACCAAATCATTTAAGTTATATCATTAAAATGACACTCAAATTATGATGCATGTGAAAATCATGTCCTCAATACCTAAATGACACATGGATCATGTTGTCACAACACCTCTCTATTTCCATATGATGGTGTAAATACCAAGGGATTAATGTTATATGTCTTGGATATAGTTATCCCACATTAATTAAAATAAATAATTTATGAGTCATGTTTTGTATCATTATGACCCTTAGAAATATAGAAAATATGAATAAACTTACTGTAATCTAACATTTTATAAGCTAATCATCGGGTTAGCTATATAAAAAAGTTAAAATGGTCATATATACAATCATTCCATAAATCACATATCTAAATGAAACACTCATAGTTTATGAATAAATAGTAAAATTATTTTTAATAGTTATATGCATAATAAAGTTTCTAAACATTACCTTAGGACCAAAAGAAATATGTATCATAATTGGAATCTCCCATGTAGAAATCATAGGGATGATCTAGTTCCATGCTTGGCCTAACCATACAGAATTTTTCAAAATACTCCACCTAAAATGCAAACCCCATAGGGAAATAGCTTCTATGCTCTGGTGCTTTACATTTCCCTATATCACATACCAAAGTATTTTTACACAACCCATATGGTCCTTTACATGGTATGAGCATAACATTCTAAGTAGGTGGACACCATCCCACCACTTATAACTTGTTATAAACTAATAACTGTAGAAAAAATGAGTATGAGAGGAATAAGGGGTTCAAATACTGAAATAACTATATATTATTCCATTAAGGTTCGGAGGAATACAGTATTCCACTGATAAAACCAATGGTTAAAATAAAAAAAAGAATGATTTAGGGTTTTGTTAAAAATATTAAATGAGGTTGAATCTAGAAAGAAAATTTAAAATCCTAACTAATATTAACCTAAAATAAATTCAATAAATATCTTAAATAAAGGGAAACTGAATGAATCAAAGAGATTCACAAGCCCTATATTAGTATAAGAGTGTATTTAGATCACTACCATAAAGAAACAAAAAATAATAATGGAGATTAGAGGGTGAACAAACCTTCATTGTGCTAAGAATGATCCCCTACAACCAACTGGAAGAAAATTGGTCTAAGGTTAAAGTTAGATCTTTAAATTATAAGAGGGATATGAGTAAGATCTCTAAGAAGATACCAAAATGATTAAAATAAGGTATTATCAGGATTCACCTTATATTAGGGGAAAAATTAGATCTGGTAGAATTACTTTTCTCCCACTCAAAAAACCACTTGTTGTTCTACTGGGTTCCTGGTCCATATCCACTGGGTACTTGGTGGTGCTAAAAGTGGATCTATATTCATTACGATTCCATTGGGTAACCACATTCTCGTCCCAATATTTCAAAAGTTACAACAAACTTGTGAGTTAATTTTCCTAACTAACCCTTTAATCAATAACCCAATATTGGTGAAACTCAAATAAATAAATGATCAAAAAATTTGAATTCCAAGAGTCTCCTTCAATTTTAATGCCCCAACCCGAACCACCAATTTTATTCCAGAGAGCGGGAACACCTCATGCACACCACCCCACACCCAAGAGGCTACAAACTAGCATGGAGGGTCTAAAATTTGTTGGTGGGGAGAGTATACTCTCGGTATCATATCCATGCATAAATAATAATAAAATATAACAACTCAGAGTAAACAATGTGGAAGAATAATAATATAAAATACCGTACAGCTCCTAAAATAAATAAATAGGTTCCCTTTTTCAAAATCCATACTTTAGAAATATATAAGAAGATAATTAAATAAATACCTAGCAGTGTCCTCTAGTGTAACGCCCCGACCCCAGTTATCCAGAGTCGGTGCATTATTGCGTAACATTGGCATGATCACAAAAGATCAAGTCTAGAAATACAGATTAGTTTAGTATCCTTGGAAATACTAGATACATTCATAAATGTTACATTACATCATAAAGTGAAAAACTACAATAACATAGTCTCCATTTTCCACACTCATATCCCCTTCAGACTATCCCCACAGGTCATTCCTAAAATACTTCTTCACATCCTGGAAAAATTAAAACATTGAAAGGGGTGAGCTCAGATGCTCAGTAAGGATAACAATATTGTGGAAGCTTTCATAAATAAACATTAACATTTAAGGCAATGTATAACTAAAACAAAAGCCTTTTTAAAATTAAACTTCAGAATAATATGGAAAAAATAAAATTAAATGATTCCATTTACTTATTCACATGAATATTCTACTAGTCGAATAATCACATGCAATATCAATAACCACTTTCATAATGATGGAATGCATAATGCCAGACTATCATAACCACATAGGCAAGGCCTCATGCCAAGACTACAAATAATTTTTTGTCAAGGCCTCATTCCAAGACACTAGTTTTTCTCATGAGACCTGTCGATGCATCGAGGAGCTATAGCGGGCTCCACCCGTCACTTATTAAGTCCAATGCATTCCTCATATGAACAAGTTTAAACATATCATAAACCATAACATAATCGTATTACATAAAACATGCATAAAGGAAACAAAACATTTCCACATTTCAATCACAAGATATCAATACAACACATTGATATAATAAAAACACTTTCAAAACCATTTTCAATACCAAAACAAAAGAAAATTAAAACTTGATATTTATTTTTCATTTAAAAATAATTATGGCTTTTAGAGGAAGCTGAAACTCAAATAATGGTCACGGTGGTGGGGAAGTCGTTGTCGCCGCATATGTAAGAAAAAAACATTCCTTTTGTCGTTTAGTAAAATGCTTCGTATAAAAAGATTCCTTTTGAATAAAAGTAAGAGTCAAAGGGGTTTATATACCGTATAAAAGAAAGTTCTGTATAAAACAAAATATGCCTCAATGAAAGGAGATTGAGAAGAAGTCCCTTACAAAGATCATTTTTTTAAATAAAATAGATCTATTGTGTGTATTCACTATAAGTAAACATAAATAAAGTACAAATACATTATAGGACAAAATAATATCATGACATAATTTGAAAGTAGGAGATTAACCCAAAGAATGGAAATTGGGTTAAGAAGTTCCCTTACCTCGTGTCTGAATTGACTCGATCATTCTTTAACCTCATGAATAATAAACTAGAGTTAATTTATATTTTATTAAGAACCTTTTTCGTGTTCATTATTCTTTTTATATCACTTATTACCATGTTATGAACATTATGTAATTATTTAAGTTAATAACGGTCATTTTTTTATCTATGGTACTTGAGTCAAAAATAAACTTCCTATAATTACAAGTTGTTCTTGTGGTGAAATATCCATTATATCTAGAATTATATTCATGATTTAGATATCATATATATCATATATATCCATTATATACATTAATTCATAATATTACATAACATTTAGAGGTAAGAAATGAAATGCACTATTCATGGAGACGGTAAGCCGTACGTACGCATGAACGCTACTTTCATTTCTATTTCGTATTTAATGGAATGAAATCATAATGATATAAAGGCATATTATAATTCCAGTATAATATCATATATAATATCATTTACTCCATACTTTATTCATCCCACATATGGAATTAACAATTCAAATCACTTTGAGGGGGCGGTAGTCCGCACTTCCTAAAATGAAGATATCGCGTTTACCCATAATGGAAACCATAAAGGTATGTCATAAATGAAAAATACAGAAGCTTAAGTAAAACATAAACATATTATATATCATATATAAATATATTGGCATCTTAATGTCCACCTTTGACGGTGTTATATGAGTGTTGAACATTCATCGTTTCGTGAGGCAGAAATTCTCCATCCACAAAAATAGTATGTTCTTTAACCATTATATATAGGTGTGTGTAATTTTAGCTCTAATAATTCTTATAACAACATCCTAGTATATTTATGATACTTGTTTCGTTACAAAAGAAATGAATAAAAAGATTTTAGGGGGTTGGAGAAGAAAAATAAAACAAAATAACATAAGAGAAGACATTACCTTAAAATCGGGTAACTCTTTTTTGATTTGAGCCAAAGGCTTCCTTGGGAAGAATTCTGCCCAAAGTGAGGCTTCTAGGAGTAAGATATGGAAGTTGAGAGAGTATTTGTGCAGATTTTGGCAAATACAAATGGCTTGAAAGGTGTAAATAAGGTGGTAGTGGTGGGGGACTTTTATAAGAGGAGAGGAGGGGCACTCTTGGAAAGCCATGAAATGTTACTTTATTATACAATGAGTTTCGGATTTTAAATGTCCCAAACATATATATTTAGAGGATAAGGTGATAAGGGTTCGAAATATACTCATCCAATAAGTTTTGGACAAGTGTAAGTTTTATATTTTACATTATCTTTTCATTTTATTTAAATCGTTAATTAATGAGGTAATTGCTCCATCATCATGGTGTCATAAATAATTTAATTTATTTAATGTCTAAAAATTATAAAAAAAAATATCATGATGTAGGAAATATTTTAAGATATATAATTAATATTTATAGTAAAAAATATGATATGTATAACCCCATTTAATTTTTTTTAGTAAAACAACTCATGTTTGTGACAATTTTATTTTTACTTTAAAGAAAAAGTTATTATTGTCATTTTCTTACCCAAGTGGCTCCATGGGGTCCCCAAGTTGACCCATGGATTGTCTTGGTCGTCCATGAATCATCCAATAATTGTAGGACAAGTGTAAAGGTATTTCCATATTTTTATAATATCATTTTTACCTAAAATTTCACTAATTACCATTAATTGCGATTAATTAAACTTAAAAGTTACTATTCACCAAAAAATTATTTTAATCCCATTGAACAAAATTTTACTTCCTAATGACAACCATTTATGTCGGATTTTTTAAAATCAAATCACAGAAGTGGTAATGTTTCATTTAAACGAAAAAACAGTTTTTTTAACTACCACTTAGTGGTTTCACTATTCATCAAAATTGAAGTTTTTTAGAACAATGCCAAAATATCACCCTAAGATATAATTGATAGTCCGAATTCAAAAATGATGTATATTTTACAAAATTCCAAACATATAAGTTTCATTAATTAATTTTATAATTAATTCCCGTTGTCACAACAAATAGCTTGTTTTTAAGAAACAATATATATCAAAAGATTGACAATTGTTTATGTCCAATTTCAAAGTGAAATTAATTATAATGACCACCATTGGATAACATGTTAAAACTATATTCTAATTATACTTTAAAACCACTCAAAAGTATAATTTATCACTAAAAATTATTTTGATTAAAAAAGTTGTTTTTAAGTATTTTTCACTATTCATAAAAAATTGGAAGTTCTTAGAAAAATACCAAAAATTCAACATAGGATAATTTTGATATTCTGAATCCAAAAATGAAGTCCATTTTGAAATATAAAATATATATAATTTAAAAAGGTGGATATTACTATTCATAATGGCTATTTTGATTGGTCGCGCTGTGTTAGAATCTCAAACTTGCGTACAATGCAAGCTATTGCATTATTGAAGGAGAAGCGTATCGTGGAAGCTTGGGGTGTTAAATTTTCCCCTCCTTCAATAAATAGTGTCCTCGCAATTTGAAATTGTTCTTTGAAAATAAAAGGTTTAAAATAGAAAATACCTTAGTGGAAAACCCACATCGGAAATAAGGTTAATAAAAATATAACATTAAAAGAAAGAAAGAGGAGTACAAAGGTCACCCGAGATAGCCCATACTAGGATTATATGAAAATATGGATATGGAGGAAAAAAACCACCAAGTTCTGATGGAGAGTTGTATAAAATATGATTAGGAGAAAGTTAACCATAAGAAAATCACAAACTTGTGATTGGTTAAACGGTCATTGAATCCCCGGTTGGAAAAGTTAACCGACAATGTTTTTGTTTTAAGTTACCTTTCATAAAGTTGAGGAATTTATTTAAGAGATTTAATAAGAAAGTAAGGAAATATACTTACCTGTCATGTAGACTTTAATTATTTAATAAATTTTTACCACAAACCCATCTTTCACTCCAAATGGTAACAGAACTCAAGAATATTCTATTTGTCCTAATTGTATAAGGTTCCAAATATTACCACATACCATTTAGATTAGGAAAACTATTTATAATAACTAGGGACTTCCTGTAGGCTAGTGGTAGGTAATAAAGGCCTGTCGCACTATGGTTGTGGGTTCAATTCCTGCAGCTTTGTCCGACGCAATGGGTAATCCCCCGACCTGCAGGTTGTCCATTTCCTAAAACTATAGTATTATAATATTCCAAAAATAATCTTCAGAAATGTTTTAACCTTAAACAATACTATCAATGGTTAAACTTAATCCATTCCAACCTTTATAGTTGTCCAAAATACCACTGTCCAGACTTTCTCTAAAAGGTCTCTAAATTCCAAAAATCAATTGTAACATCAGATTCCCCAAACAAGGTAAAGTTTCTCTTATTGTCACATACTAAAAATATGATTACCTTCATCATATTAAAACCTTAATGAAAACAACAAGTACTACAGTACAGTCATTATATATATCACATTATTCTTATAACCAGAATATAATCCTTGAGTCCAAAATCACCAATACATTAATTATTCCACTTCAACTGTAGTAATAGCATAAGATTGACCTTGATCCCTTGGTCTTTTCTGAGGTAAGTTTCCCTGACGCTTAGGAAATTAATTTGAATAATGCCCCATTTCCCTACAATTGTAGCATTCAACATTGATAGCCTCTTTCTTTCCCTTGCAATCACAAGCCTGATGACCTTTTTCTCGACATTTATAACAAACTCTCATTCTTTTTAGGCAAGTACCAGGGTGATTCTTCACGCAATTATCGCATAATGAAAAATCCTTCTTTCCCTTTTTCCCTTTATCTGTCTCTTGTTCCACCGTTCTCTTCTTCTCTTTCTTTACTTTATTTTCATAAGATTTAGAGAATTCATTTTCAGTCTTGATAGCACACGAGACAATATCTTCATATGTTGAGAAATATTGTGGTACTAATGCTCGACGGAGAAACGGTATTAACCCATAAAATAAAAGATTGATCTTACTTCTTGGGTTACGTATATAATCTGCAGTATGCCTCGCTAACCTTGTAAAGTTAGCCTCATACTTTGTGACATTATCATCATCCTTCTACCTCAGACTCAGAAATTGGCTTTTCATATCTGCTCGATGGTCATGTGGAAAGTATTTTTCTAAGAAAATTTCCTTAAACTCCCTCCACTCTATACTTGATAATTCTTCATCTTCCTTTCTGTTTTGAATCAGCGACCACCATTGATCGGCATCTCCAGTGAGGCAGTAAACTGCCATGATAACTTTCTCCCTTTCGCTACTCCCCAAGGTGTGGAATATTTTCTCTAAAAAGTTTATCCATTGATCAGCTACTAATGGATTTGTACCCCCATTAAATGTTGGCGGTTTCTGCCTCATGAAGCGGTCTAACATTGATCCTCCACGTTGCGGATCAGGGTGCTCCATATGAGTAAGGTTATTATTCATAACCTGAGTGAGTTGTCCTAGTATGGAAATAAGTTGATCAACACCAGTTGTATCACCAACTCCATAATAATTTTCTTAAGTAGGAGGGAAATCCCTACATGGAGTGCGTGCATTGATACGGTTTCCATTCCTCCAACTAGGTGCCATTTCTAAACAATGGCATAAACTCGATTAGTTTATGAATCAAAATACATAATTCCATACTTGTAAAACACTTAACATAAATTGAATAGTTTATGGATATAATCCCTAATCATAAAAATGTTTTATTTGAGAAATTATATACTCATAAACCCTTCATAATGGTTTGTAAAGAAAATGAGAATTATCCTAAGCATATCCCCCGGGAGTGTCGTAACCAAGAGTGCAGCAAGGCCCGTTGTCGTGCACCAGTTCCCATTCGAGTCTAGCTCAAAGTGGTGTTTTCGGGTTTTACCCCTAGGTATGTCTATGCCAGAGCCACCTCTACCTGCTCGTATCGAGATAGGGATGTATTGCTCAGAAAACTCACAAAATCTCTATAATACCAAAATTCTAGGAAGTTATTCTATACTAATCCTCAAAGTCTATCTTTGGGCTATGTGCTCTAATCAGAGTTTATCTAAATCTAGCTTCCAAGGTTAATACTAAATTGCCTCTCATACCAACTGTAACTCCCTGACCCCAGTTACCCAGAGTCGGTGCATTATTGTGTAACATTGTCATGATCGCAAAAGTTCCAGTCTCGAAAGACCGATTAGTTTAGTAGCCTTGGAAATACTAGATACATTCATAAATGTTACATTACATCATAAAGTGAAAAATACAATAACATAGTCTCTATTTTCCACACTCATATCCCCTTCAGACTATCCCCGCAGGTCATTCCTAAAATACTTCTTCACATCCTGGAAAAATTAAAACATTGAAAGGGGTGAGCTCAAATGCTCAGTAAGGATAACAATATTGCAGAAGCTTTCATAAATAAACGTTAACATTTAAGGCAATGTATAACTAAATCAAAAGACTTTTTAAACTTGAACTTCAGCATAATATGGCAAAAATAAAAATTAAATGATTTCATTTACTTATTCACATGGATATTCTACTAGTCGAATAATCACATGCAATATCAATAACCACTTTCATAATGACAGAATGCATAATGACAGACTATCATAACCACGTAGCCGAGGCCTCGTTCCAAGACTAAAAATAAGATTTTGTCAAGGCCTCGTGCCAAGACACTAGTTTTTCTCATTAGACCTGCCGATGCATCGAGGAGCTATAGCGGGCTCCACCCGTCACTTATTAAGTCCAATGTATTCCTCATATGAACAGGTTTAAACATATCATAAACCCTAACATAATCATACTACATAAAACATTCATAAAGGAAACATAAAATTTCCACATTTCAATCAAAAGATATCAATACAACACATTGATATAATAAAAATACTTTCAAAACCATTTTCAATACCAAAATAAAAGAAAATTAAAACTTGATATTTATTTTTCATTTAAAAAAATTATGGCTTGTAGAGGAAGCCGAAACTCAAATAATGGTCACGGAGGCGGGGAAGTCGTTGTCGCCGCATACATAAGAAAAAAACATTCCATTTGTAATTTATTAAAATGCTTCGTATAAAAATATTCCTTTTGAATAAAAGTAAAATTCAAAGGGGTTTATACACCGTATAAAGGAAAGTTGTGTATAAAAAAAATATGCCTCAATGAAATGAGATTGAGACGAAGTCCCTTACAAAGATCATTTTTTTAAATAAAATAGATCTATTGTGTGTATTCATAATAAGTACACATAAAGAAATTACGAATAGATGATAGGACATAATAATATCATGACATAATTTTAAAGTAGGAGATTAACCCAAAGAATGGAAATTGGGTTAAGAAGTTCCCTTACCTCATGTCCGACTTGACTCGATCGTTCTTTAACCTCCTGAATAATAAACAAGAGTTAATTTCTATTTTCTTAAGAACCTTTTTCATGTTAATTATTCCTTTTATATCACTTATTAACATTTTATGAACATTATGTAATTATTTAAGTTAATAACGGTCATTTTTTCGATCTTTGGTACTTGAGTCAAAAATAAACTTCTTATAATTACAAGTTGTTCCTGTGGTGAAATATCCATTATATACAGAATTATATTCATGATTTATATTTCATATATATCATATATATCCAGTATATATATTCATTCATACTATTACGTAACATTTAGAGGAAAGAAATGAAATGCACCGTTCATGGAGATGGTAAGTCGTACGTACGCATGAACGCTACATTCATTTCTATTTCGTATATAATGGAATGAAATCATAATGATATAAAGGTATATTATAATTCCAATATAATATCATATATAATATCATTTACTCCATCCTTTATACATCCCACATATGGCATTAATGATTCAAATCACTTTGAGGGGGCATTAGTCCGCACTTCCTAAAATAAAGATATCGCGTTTACCCATAATGTAAACCATAAAGGTATGACATAAATGAAAAATACAGAATCTTAAGTAAAACCTAAACATATTATATATCATATATAAATATAGTGACATCTTAATGGCCACCTTTTAAGGTGTTATATGAGTGTTGAACAATCATCGTTTCGTGAGGCGGAAATTCGCCATCCACAAAAACAGTATGTTCTTTTACCATTATATGTAGGTGTGTGTAAGTGTAGCTCGAATACTTTTTATAACAACATCCTATTATATTTATTATAATGATGTTTTTACAAAAGAAATTAATAAAAATATTTTAGGGGGTTGGAGAATCAAAATAAAACAAAATAACATAAGAGAAGACATTACCTTAAAATCGGGTAACTCTTTTTTGATTTGAGCCAAAGGATTCCTTGGGAAGAATTCTGACCAAATTGAGGCTTCTAGGAGTAATAGAGGGAATTTTAGAGAGTATTTGTCCAGAGTTTGGCCGAGCCAAATGGCTTGTAAGGTTTAAATAAGGTGGTAGTGGTCGGGGACTTTTATAAGAGGAGAGGAGGGGCACTGTTGGAAACTCATGAAATGTTACTTTATTATATAATGGGTTTCGTATTTTAATGGTCCAAACATATATATTTAGAGTATAAGGTGATAAGGGTTCGATATATACTCATCCAATCGGTTTTTGAGAAGTTTAAGTTTTAGATTTTACATTATCTTTTCATTTTATTTAAATTGTTAATTAATGAGGTAATCGCTCCATCATCATGGTGTCATAAATAATTGAATTTATTTAATGTATAAAAATTATAAAACAAATATCATGATTTATTAAATCTTTTTATCTTTCTAATGAATATTTATAGTCAAAAATATTAGTTGTATAACCCCATTTAAAAATTGTTTTAGTAAAACAACTCAGGTTTGTGACAATTTTATTTTTACATTAAATAAAAAGTTATTATTGTAATTTTCTTACCCAAGTGGCTCCATGGGGTCCCCAAGTTGACTCATAGATTTTCATGGTATTCCATGACTCATAAAATATGTTTAGTACAAGAATAAAGGTATTTCCATATTTTTATAATATCATTTTTACCTAAAATTTCACTAATTACCTTTAATCGCGATTAATTAAACTTAAAAGTTACTATCCACCAAAAAATTATTTTAATACCATTGAACCAAATTATACTTCTTAATGACAATCATTTATGTCGGATTTTTGAAAATAAAATAACAGAAGTGGTAATGTTTCATTTAAACGAAAAATCAGTTTTTTTAACTACCACTTAGTGGTTTCACTATTCATCAAAATTGAAGTTTTTCAGAACATTGCCAAAATTTCACCCAAAGCAATAATTGATATTCCGAATTCAAAAATGATGTATATTTTAAAAAATTACAAACATATATGTTTAATTAATTAATTTTATAATTAATTCCCATTGTCATAATAAATAGCGTGTTTTTAAGAAACAATATATATCAAAAGATTGACAATTGTTTATGTCCAATTTCAAAGTGAAATTAATTCTAATGAACACCATTGGATAAAATGGTAAAAATATATTATAATTATACTTTAAAACCACTAACTAGTATAATTTATCACTATAAATTATTTTGATTAAAAAAAAAATTAAGTATTTTTCACTATTCATAAAAAATTGGAAGTTCTCAGAAAAAATACCAAAAATTCAACATAAGCTAATTTTGATATTCCAAATCCAAAAATAAAGTCCATTTTGAAATATAAAATATATATAATTTCAAAAAGTGGGTATTACTATTCATAATGGCTATTTTGATTGGTCGTGGTGTGTTAGAATCTCGAACATGCGTATAATGCAAACTATTGCATTATTGAAGGAGAAGCGTATCGTGGAAGCTTGGGGTGTTACATCTAGAGTATGTCCTGGTGCTACTCTAAGCTCCAAGATCCTTGGATCAACCATCTACCATGGGACCCGATCCTTTTATTGGATCCCTATACATGAATTCTACACATGCATCATAATTCCCATATATGGTGTGAGTAATAAAACCTAGTATAAAACAACCAATGCATCTTTAACAAGTGTGAACAGGAATAACAGGTATATTCCAAGATAATAATAAATGTGAAACAAGCATAAAAAAGACACATATTGAGAAATATTTTTCTATCCAATCCATAGTTATCCTTGATCATACTAGGTTCATATCCATTCTGGTAGGATAATGAAATAATTTTAGAAGTAGAAATGAATAACCCACAATTTTCATAATCACGTCACTCATTGGTCTCAAGGCATCAAGTTAGATCGGTCCCCCATACCATTATATCCTATCTATGTCGTAGATCAAGCCTCCAGGCAATCATACCTAGCCAATGCTTCAGGTTTGGCATCCTAGACACTATTCATCTAATGTCGCTAACTCGAGTCAACCCTTTAAGATATCATTCACCTACCATGTACTTAGGTTCATCATCATTATCATTTCAAGTCATACACACTCCACCTCTAAGGGATAGTCATAACATTATGGTCACCTATTCCAAGTACCAAGAAAAACCTCCAAAGACACAATAAACCACATAACATGGTATATTTTAAACAGAAAAACATGTCACATCATCATGATAAATATTAGAAAAAATGAATTTGATAAACATAAAACATGGTCAAACATTCTACAAGCATACTAATAGTATCAAGCATATTAAATAGGTCTAATAAGATACATATGATGATATTTAATCTCTATCAACCATAGTCAAATATAAATCCATCACAAGATTTATACACTGGAAACAAGTGTATACAAGTTCCCTAAATGGTAAGGAACTTATTATATCAAGGTTATTGATGAAGAACTCCAAGGTTCATCAAGGAATGAAGAATGTTCACATCACACACCCATATAGAATAAGATCACACATCAAGGATGTATTTTTTTTCTTTTGTTTTATAAAAAAAGAGGTTTAGAAAGGTGAATTAAGAATAAACCATATAAAGAATGTGATTCTAGAATCACATACCTTACGGTGTCCATAAATAGAGCCAATTCTGAGAAATTTCAAAGGAATGGGAACCAATTCATTAGATCCATATATATCAGAGAATGGATCATGAATTTTTCCTCACTTCAAGAAGGTATCCTTGGTTATATCCAATGAAAATATATTAATCAATAATTCATAAATATAAAATAGATTAAAGTAGAAATAAGGTCTCACAATGATCGATCTAAATGACTTACCCAAAAACATCATTGTTCTTAATAGTTATATCTCCGGTCAAGAGAGGTTTTAATTAACACATTAAATCCCCACAAATATATTAAGGAATCATTAATAAATTATTGTTTTATCATTAATCTTACATTAATAATAGGTTAAGGGGGATTATTTATAAATACTTACCCATATAACATTCATTATCAGTAGTAAATCTTGATACAGTCAAGAAATGTCTTCATCATTCTAGTTATATCACCAATATATAATTATAAAGGATTAATTTTTCATTTTATATTCTTGGAATTCATAGATATCCAATGGAATCTTGCTCCTCTAAAATATGGATAAGGATTTGGAATAGATCTAACAAGAACCCACCATTCTAGAATCTTCGAATTGATCCCAAATTGAAGGAGGAACGTGAGATGAATGGGTGAGCTCTAGGAACTATAATGGAGGTATAAAATTCAGAATAGATCCACTGAGGTTATAATTGGATTTTGAAGGGGGTTAAACCCACATGGGATTAAAATATTATGGGGTATATTAACTTCACCCTCAGGATGGGTGCGCTGTAAATCCGGAAGTTCTAGAAGAATCACCCAGGTCTTGTTAGCACCACCAAATAGTCAGTGGAACCCCACTGTTAGGAGAGTGTGTTTTGCCAAATTCTACAGACCTACTAGAACTCCACCAGTGAGGTGGTGGTGTTTTTCCAACAATGCCTATGTTGGTCCCTTCTTTATGTATCTAACCACCAATTCCCAAAAACCTAGCTACCACAAACTACCCTCATTTTCACCCATATTAGAGAATAAAAAATGAGGATTTTAATTTTTATAAATGAAAAATATTTTATACAAAGGAATAAAACAATAATATTACAATTCTCCCCCTATGAGAACTTCTCATACCTAATAAGTTTCTTTAAAGGTTCAGCTCAAATGACTCAGGCTAATGATTATGAATACTATCCCCTCACTCCAAATAATCCTACCGAATCTATATATAATGTTATATAATCATCTCTAGTGGTACCAACTTCCCTCAAAGTACATCCTCACTCTGATATACAATCTGCACAGGTCACTTCATGTATGATGTGTTAGAATCTTGCTCAACATTGATATAATTGAGGACATGAATATAATCAATTGTGTTCCTCTGGATATGAGACACATAAAACACATCATGTATACCTCAGTAGTAAAAAGGAATATCTATATGGTACACCACCATCCCAAACAACTCATTAATATTAAAGAGTTAAATATAGTAGGGTGTGAGCTTCCTTTACTTCCTCAATCATTTATTTCCTAAACAATGATTTAATCTTAGAAAAAAATGGTCTCCTATAGTAAAATAAAAAGGTCTTCTCTTATGGTTAGCATATGTTTTTAGCATTTCTGAGCTATGATTAGATTCTTCTGAGTTAATTACACCTTCTCAAAGGTCTCATGTACCATATTGGTTCCCACAACTACTGACTCATGAGCCACATGCCAAAAATGTAATGAATAACATGGCCTTCCTAAATGAGATTCATAAGGTTCCATATGAATCAAATCATGGTGGTAACTATTTTTATAATAAAACTCAATGAATGGTTGTTTATCTCCCCATGATTATCTATAGTCTAGTGTGAAATGTTTAATCTTTTCCTACAATATGAGAATCATTCACTTAAACTGTCCAACATCTTGGGGATGGTATGTTTTTCTCAATATCAACTGAGTCCCTAAGGCCTTCTGAAAGCCCTTCCAAATAATTAATGTAAAACATTCTCTCGGTGAGATAAAATTATCAAGATAACTCCATGTAATCATACAATCTCACAAGAATATAACTTTCCAAACTTGTTGATTGGGTGAGTCTCACATATCGGTAAGAAATGAGTAACTTTCATCAACCAATAAATAGTCACCCATATAGCATCACAAATACTCATTATCCTTGGTAACCATATAAAAAATTCCATCGTGACATACTCCCACTTCCACAAAGTCATATAATGTGTCTAGATTAATCCAACCAGATGTTGGGGATTTGCCTTTATCCTATGGTGGGTAAGGCATTGATAAAAAAATCTAGAAATATCCCTCTTCATTACTAGACACTATAACTGCCACCTGATGTTATGGTATGTTAGACTCCTCAGGTTCCAGTCATGTTTTAATGATCACAAATCCTATAACTTTTGTTAATCCTATTCAATATATCTCAAATAATGTGTAAAGATGGCAGGTTTCTTTATGCTTTAAATAAACTTCCACTAAATCATGTTAATCTGAAACCATGTTTGATTATCGTAACATGTGTTTAACTTTGTTATATAATGATTTCTTATATGAATTATTATGTCCAATTCATTATATGAATATTACTGCTTAAGTCTATATATAGATATTTATCTAAGTATGAGAAACTATGAGTTTTCCACCAGTTCTAGTTTTCTGGTAAAGGACCCAGACACCATAACCTAGACATAGTAACCCAGACAATGTAACTCAGACACCGTAACCCAAAAACTGTGATCTATACACCATGACCCAGACTCCATAACCCAAACACTATGAGCCAGACACCATGATCGGTTTCAGATCTCATGAAGTCTGTGACACCAGTTCCATGCTACAATTAATAAGACACCATTCTAAGTTTGGAAAAGCACCAGACATCATGATTCTAACACTGCATATGTGCTACTAGTTCATGATTTCAATAAAACTATTCCATCATGAATATATCACTGTTAAAAAACAAAAAAGAAGTCATTTTTTCATGGTGACTCCATTTCTAAGTGATATCATTTCTGGACAGACTGTTACATTTTTCTTTAATATGTTTAGTCATTCTTAATTTAATTTTTAACATTCATATTTGAGTCATTTAAATGCACTGACATAATTAATATTTCTTAGTAGACATGTCACTTGATAGTACAAGGTATATGGTTCAGAATACGTGAATCATGTTTGCTCCAACACATGCACTTCAAAATAAAAAGGAAAGTCTGGCACTGAAACAAGGGTCGCATATGAGTAGTAGAATAGTAGACATGCAATCATTTTGAAAAGATAACTGATATATGCAGTAAGAAACAACTCAAGAACACATGAAGAACTCTCAATACAAAGTATATACTACCATAGATCAAATTCAAAATCATCTTCGTAGTATCAACTCTATGTATAACATGAGCTAGATCTTACTGCAAACCAGAGCACCAGACTTGCGATACTCTATTTTTCACTAGAGGTCTCAATACTCACATCTGCATCATCCTACAAGTCCATAGCAGCATAGAATCATTGTTCTTGAAAAAATCTAATATGAAAAAAGAACAATCATAAAACATTAGGAGATGTCTCGAAAAGCCTATTCACAGAACCCCCCGGGTCCCCACACTGGTGCAAAGCTCCTCCTTCGCGATGCCACCACGAAGCAAGGCAGCGGGATAATCCGCAAACTGATTAGACATTCGTGAACCCACCACAGAGCAAGGAGGTGGGATACTCTAAAAACTTATTTTAAATTCGCAAACACACCACAGAGAAATGAGTTAGGATGCTCCACAAACTGATTTGATGTACGCAATCCCGCTGCAGAGCAAGGAGGCAGGATGCTTGGCAAACCCCTTTGACATTCGTGAACCCGCCATGGAGCAAGATCAGTCTTCCAGCTGAGAGTCCTCTTCTTCACGACACCTATTGCCTATAAATACCGGGCTCCCCTCGATCCCAAAAGAATAATCCTCCAACCTTTCACCTTCTGAGCTCCCACATCGTGAATAAATTTCTTCTCTATGAACCATGTGTTTTTCAAGGTACTTTTACATCATGAAGTGCCTTCCCCTTTGCATGAATTCCACCCCTCTTCAAAGGGGGATGCCCTTTGTGGAGCCCACGAGCCTCCTCCATGGAAGGAGATCCCTAAAGGGACCCAGGTCTTCCCGGAGCACTTGTGCTTCGTGATGTACCCTTCATGTACATGTGACCCACATGCTAAGGCAGGGTCACTGTGATTCACAAGGCATATTGCTTTGCAATATTACATTTCGTGGGGCACCCTTACTTCATGAGACATTTCTCTATAAATTCCCTTTCGCTTCATGAAGCACCTTCCATATGAACCTATGAACTATGCCTATGTTAGTCCACTTCACTTCGTGAAGCACACCCCTTTGCAAAGCCCCTACACTTCATGGAGCACCAGAGCTTCACAAAGCTTCTACTTATAAACCCCTTTGCTCTGAAACTCTTTTTCTCATGTGGCCCTTCAAGTTCGCACGAAGCAATTTCAAGGTCCCTTGGGAAGTGCATCTCATTGTGTTGCTTCGACTCATGCTTCTTCTCATAGGCACGCTAATGGCTATTTCTTTTTTCATAACCATGCTAACGTTGACCCCTCAATGGATCACTCCATAACACCCCCTCTCTATGGCATTGTTGATGCATTACATTCCCCAAGGGGTGGGGGTATCAGTTATATAAGTCCTAAGGGGTGAGGAGTGGACCCACCATGTCCGAGCTATAGAATGTTACATTTCCAAGAGCCATCGCCCTCAGCACATGATGTTAAACTATGGCCTCACCCCATGCATTATACAAGGGGTGCCCCATCTCGGACATTATCTATGACCACTAGTCTCAGTGAGAGTGAGATCATTCCTCAAATGGAATGATATCCTCTTTATCGGAGCTTCGACTATCCACGGGGAAAGGGAAACCACCTTGGTGTAAGCCCCTATCAATTATTGCAGGAGGTAGTACCATTTCCCCTCCTCTCTTCATCTGTGCCAAATCCCTCTCCCTTTGGGCTTTGTCACCACTCGGGCCTCCACACTATAGTAAGTCCCAATCTCAATCACCCTAGGCTGATAACCAAGTGTAAGCCCCTATTTTCTCTTTGGGCCACTTACTATGTGTAAGCCCCACTTCACTTCCCATGGATGCACCCTTCGCAACGTGGTCATCAGGTCCTTGCTACCTCTTGTTTCTCACACCGAGCACGACTCATGTGGTCTTAGAGTAAGCATCAACCAAGATATTTTTTCTGGGAATCCTAGAGTGTAACCCCCACACCTTCTTAAATATGTGGTCTGTGATCCTTGCCATGGTAGGGTACGTAGGAAGCCTCTCTGAGGTTCAAGCCCAACAACCAATGGTTCTGACCGTTTCATGTCGGTCCACCACACCTGAACTATAAGGTCATTGATCCTTGACAAGGAAAGGTACGTAAGAAGTCTCTCTGATGTTCAAGCCCACCATCCATTGGTTCCAACCATTTAACATCGGTCCTTCACACCTAAACTACGTGGAATTTAATCCCTGCCAAGGAAAGGTACGTAGAAAGCCTCCCTGAGGTTCAAGCCCAACACCCATTGGTCCATAACATTTTTCCTTTTGAACTACATGATCTTTGATCCTTTCCAAGGCAAGGTATGTAGGAAGCCTCCCTAAGGTTCAAGCCCGACGGCCACTGGTTCCGGCCCTCTTCATGTCAGACCACCTTTGTCCCGCATAACGTCAAACTGTATGCCCCCTTTTCATCCTGCCTGACTTTAAACTGAATCCTCCATCCTAAACTACGTGGACTTTTACATTTTCCAAGGTAAGTTACATAGGAGTCCTACATGAGGTTCAACCCCGTCCATCGGTAAGCCGTTGTGACCCCATACAATAGTAATCCATTGTGACCCCATCCAGTGGTAATTCGTTGTGACCACATCCAGTGGTAAGCCATTGTGACCCCATCCATCGGTAAGTCATTGTCACCCCATCCAGTGGTAAGCCATTGTGACCCCATCCAGTAGTAATCTGTTACTCCCTTATCGAACGGTGAGCCATTGTGAACCCCATTCAGTGGTAAGCCGTTGTCAACCCAAACCCAGCAGTAAGCTGATGTCGTCCCGTCTATTATAACCCATATCATTAGTCTGTCCCAGTAGCATATGACCAACCTCGGGCTGCTAACCACGAGTAAGCCCCATTATATCATCAAGTCGTTGTCCCCTCTGTGCACCCTGATTCTATACCCCCATCCTGAATTATGTGGACTTTTATTCCTTACCACCGGGATATATAGGAGGTCGCTTCGAGGCTCAATCCCAACATCATCATCGTCCTAGAGTCGACTCCATCTCATTATCCATCCACTACACTTAACCATCCATTATCCATATTTATTCCTACCCAGGCTGCCACTTCCAGGTGGGATCATGCCACCTCATTCCCCATTCCCTTTAACAACAATCGAGTAGATAACCATGTTTTAGCCCCAAAATCAATATTCTCTCCAGGGGTTTCACCCATCTGATCCACTCTAGTCAGTTTTCTGATTTGTTGGATCTATCTTTTCTAGATATTAAACCTGTGACATACCCTTTTTAAACATATGAAAATGAGAAAAATCTCAGATACATGCCTATGGCTTATAATTCCCCGAATTCGACGTGGGATGCCTCGGGCTTCTGCACCCCCAAGAAGACCTATAATAAGGGGAAGAAACCCAGATGCACTAGTGTTTCAGCATCCAGACATTCCAGTGATGTCCAACATGACTAATCCCCGGACCGAAGGTTGCTGCCCTGACTAGAACCCTTGGAATGTCCCGATAGAAGCAGTGTAATTAACTATTTCCCATGATAAAATGGAACTGAGAAGAGTTTCATGAACAATGTCTTAGTCTATAAGGGATACCTGGTCTATGTGACAAGTTCCGAGGAGGAATCCATGGAAGGAGGAACCAAAACCCCATCATCCTGTTTCGATTAAGGAGCAAACATCCCTGAATAAGCGACGGATGCTGCCTGCCTTTGGAAAGTGGGAATGCGGGGCACCAACTGCGCGTCCTCCACAGGAGGATGCGCACACCCTAGAGAAAGCATCAGAAAAAGAAATGTAAAACCCAACATGAAGTTATTCTCCTAAATTTGGAGATTAGTAGCGCTCAAGACATCATTTTATTATCGTGTCACCAGATCCAGTTATCTGGCACCGGGTCTCACCAAGAAAATATCAGGCCAAGTGTGAAACTTGATAGAAGTTGGGGTAGTCAAAACTTTGGACACCCCAGTCTGCGACATTGTTAGTGTGGATCCTTCTTACCATCCATGGGATATTGAATGGTGTTGGGGAACCGGACGTCGATTTCTTTGTTTTAGCACTAATGGCTTAACATCCCTACTTGTAAAGAACCAAGATGTTGCACCAGGAACCCGATCGCCACCTACCCACCGATATAGGTCCAGGGATAATGAAAACATGGAAATCCCACGTGGCTCAACTGCTTTTATGATAGATTACACACCCACATATTATGGGAACCAACACCCCACCTCTCCTTATGAATTCGTACAAAAAAAAGGTGATAAGTGAGCTCGTAAGCCAATACGAGAAGAAGGGGATTATCCTAACTCGAGATATAGCCTGTCAGGATTTATGGGTGCCTTATCCTTTCTGCCACCACCTCCCCCAAGGGTCGCACATGGAGACACTACTCTCCACCCCAACGTACAATCATTTCAGGAGCCTCTCCCTGGAACATCTCGATGAATCCCTCCCCTACGCCAATGAGGTTGGGGATGTCAGAGCTAGCCCGACTGGGATCCTACTCCAGGGGGACCCAAGGAGGGTCCCTTCTAGGCCACACCTGCTCCACCACCCAGTCCCACAGGCTAAAGAGTAGGTAAGTTATGTACCTGCACCACCGACCCCAGTTCGGCTGACCCGGTGCCAGCGTCGGGCGCAGGCCGAAGAGGACGCTCTCCAAGGGGCATCGATGTCAACAACTGATGTGGCCCGGGCCACCGACGACATGTATCATCAGCCTTTTGTGCATACTGGGCATGGGAATTTATATACCTTGTCCAGATCAAGGCCTCAACTTCCCCACAGGCAAGCTATGTTGACTCTCTGGACCACCGGTGTAGGGATCACCCTCTGTGGGCCAACCCACGGCAGCGACACCCAGTACGAAGATCCTCCCCATACCATAACCAAGGAGGACGTGGATCTTCCCTGCATACAAGCTCGGCACTGAGGTCCGCCCCGTTCTACCTTCAATCTAAATGAGGGTCCTCCCCACAGTAGTGATGCTCAGTATGGAAGCCTTTCCCGCACTCATTACATTGGGTAAAGGGTCATTCCTCCTACCATTGACTACTTATATAGAGATGTTACTCTTTCATTCAATCTTCAGTATGGGGGGATTCCCCATGTCCTTGTAACAGATGGTGATGGTCCTCCTTTCCGTAGCAATCAGAGGAGTGAAGGACAGCTTCGCTTCACCAGCTCCCAGCACGGAGATCCTACACATGTTCGGATTGACCAGTACGAGGGGCCTCCTCATGCTGATGCTTCCAGGGAAGGTAAGATTGAAGGTACTACCTGTGCTCCTATCAACTCCATTGGAGGTCCTACCCTCTCCAGCATTTCCCACGGAGATTCCCACTACACGTTAGCTGGTGGGCACGACAGTCCTCCCCGTGTTCCCTTTGATATTTTTTCGGGTGCTCCTTTCACCCCAGCTCAATTAGGCAGAAGTCCTCCCCTCCCTAGCACTAGTACATCTGAAGGACCTCCTCGTGCCAAAAAACTACCCTATCTTGAAGAGTCATCCCGGGGCAGGAAGGCGGGTTGTCACTGCCACAAAAAGGACACTGAGAAGTTTCAGACTGAGATCAAACTGGTTTGCTTCTCAAATTGTGAGGTGGAATACGACTCAGTGATGGATCCCTTGCTTAAATTCTTCATGTCTAGGGTCGAGGCAGGAATAAGGCATATCATCCACATAGTTTCATAATGTGAGGTCCATCAGATTCCCACCTCCTTCTGCAAGTATATCCAGGAGGACGAGAATTTGGAAACCCCATAGGTTACAGTCATGCAATCACCACCATCATCTCCAAAAGAACTCTCTACCTCGATTAGAGATTGCAGATAGCTATTTTGGGGACCAATGGTGGAAGAGGATTAGCGTAACCCATTTCCAGTAGTTGTATTCCCTATGCTAGAAACTTTAGTCGTCATCCCATCTTACCGTGATGTGGTGGCCAAGTCACTACACTCTTCAGAGGATATCCCAAGATGCGGTGTCTTGTTAGCTTCCTCGCTATATTCTACACCGGCCAGCCTTCTATCTTAGTGGTGTACATCGGGACCACTACCAGTTCCCCAACCACCTTTAGTAGATGAGTGGAGAAATGAAGGGCTAGACCTTGAATCTGGACCAAGGATCTTGTGGGATATCCTCACAGCAGACCATTTCCCCGAGATGTTCTTTCCAGTTGTAGTGCCAAATTTTAGGCCACTAAAATTGCTCACCCAGGGGTAAGTTGGATTCTTTCTCTAGGCCCTCGGGGTGACTCATTTCTCTTTCAGCATTGACCAGTGTCCTACCCCAAGAGTCAAGCACACCTCGAAGAAATCGTCCAACAATGTCGTTTGGTCGATTTAGCTACACTCCCTGTGGCCCAGCTCCCTGAGTCACCAAGCCTCTATAAGACCCTCCTACAACGATTCATCCAAAGCATTAAAGTTATCTATAGGATAATCAAGTAGCCTTATCCCTATGTTCAAATTTATTGTTGGGGGCAGTAAGCAGCCCTCTATTTTAGTTTCATCTTGTGCCAGCCTGATTTTCTCGGCGACAGAGGATATGCCTCCAGGAAGAGTCACGTTTGACATGGATGACCTACCAGAGGTTGAGAATGAGATGGACCTCCTTGATGGGGACTTACCCCCTGAGGGAGTTCTACAGCTATTGGATCTATTGGGAAAGGTTACTCGCCAGGAGAGAAATCTACTGGGTCTTCCCATGCCAACCGAGGCACTAGTCCTCAGCTAGAATCCCAACAATGGTATGGAACTCCTCAGAACCATCAAACCCTCTGAACCATCTCCCTGAGTGCATAATGCAGAAGATGACCCCCAAAAAAGTTCTGTTGCGTCATCAACTCACCAAATAGAAGAAGGTATTTGATGACCTCCTTGCTGAAAGTGTTGTAGAGCGACGGCCACACTATGGTGATCCTCGGCTAGGGCAGTAGGGGTAGGCACAACCTCCCCTTGGCGAACAACCCCCAGGTGACCCTGACAATCCAACCCATGCAGACAGGGTTGAAGTCAGAACTTATGGAAAGAGGGTATGGTATGTCTCGCCAAATCCTCCTGAACGGCGTGACAATCCTCGAGACCCAGGTTAGGTTCCCCCAAATACCCCACAGTTCGTTCTACTAGCTGCTCCATGAGCCACTGGGCCTATTTATCATGTTGAAGAACTCGCCAATGCCCTGGTGGTCAAGGATCCCTGTCAAGATAGGGACCCCCACCCAAATGATCCAATGGAGACACTCATCACCTGCCTCAAAGCCTTAGTGACTCGATAGGTGGCAATCCCGCCTGATGGAAAGCCATACCCAGCATGGGTGGATGATATGCCAGCACCACTGGGTTTTGGGACTCCCACCTTGTCCCCCTTAAATGGGACAGGGGACCCACCACAACACCTCTCCCACTTTATCTCAAGGTTTTTCCCCATGTTGGGAACTCTAGAGCAGTAGGAATCCTCCACGCTCCGATGTTTCGTATAGAAATTGGAAGGGTCAGCGTTCGTCTGGTATAGCTAGCTTCTCATTGGGTTAGTGGCCAGCTGGGAGGATCACCGTAGGAAATTCCTCTACCAGTTCAGTTCCACCACTCAGAAGATGAGTATCGTGGACCTCTTCAAGTGAAAGCAGAGGCCCAATTAGCACGTTGCTGACTTTGTCGCCCAGTGGAAACGACTCACATACACCCTTGACAAGCCGCTGACTCAGGTGAAATTGATGACGATGTTTGTAAGGAATGTAAAAAGAAAATTGGTCCCCTCTCTAATCACCCAGAACTACACTAGGGGATTCTAGTACTTCTCTGATAAGGCTCAGTTCCTAGAGGAAGCCTTAAAGTTGGCTAAGTAGGCATGTATGTTGCCTCTTTTGATCCCCGTGAGAAGGGCCTCTAGGGCCGAGCCTGTCGTAGTGGCTAAAATAGAGGCCCCTAGGAAACTAGAGTTGTTACCATAGGATTCATCTCCACAGCCTCGTAGAGGTCATCTACCTCAAGAATAACCTCCGACCCAGTAGTGCCCATCCAAGAATTGGCAGGTTCCCCTGCACAATGTGTTTCCACCGCCTAGGCGAGATAACCAAGCTCCACCTCCTCGAAAGGATCCTCCAGCCCCTCTTCAGGGTCATGCTCTGAGGGCCCCCTTCTTAGTTTGGAGGAACTATACCTACTCATTCAGCAAGGCACAAGTCCCTGGTTATTTCCAAAGTTCCTTAGAGCATGGGATTGTACGTTTTCTTGAGTGAAAGATGCCAGAATAGGAAAACCTCACTGATCGCCCTAATTAGTTCCCCTACCACCGGATCTTGGGGAACACCCTCAAGCAGTTTTATGTGTTCAATGAATGGCTTCAAGACCATGTGGATAACAACATAGTCCGGTTTGGCCCAGCTCCAGCACATGTGGCATGCGTCGGTGTGAGGCCAGACTACAACAGCGACAGCGAAGGCGAGTGGCATCAGGTTTCAAATCATGGGTCCCAGTATGATGACTGGATGGCTCGTAAAATAATAATCCACTCCAATGGTGTTATCTGTGCATCCCTTAATTGGATAGAGCTTTTAGATGCTGCAACTACTACTTCTGCATCATCGTATCAACCACCCTCTTCATAGAAGAGAAAACACTATTAGCACAAGAGAAAACAAAGTCCCCTGCCAATGTCATTGTCATCTCGTACACTCATAAATTTCATGCCCCAATAGATGATGATACCTCCCAAGATCTGTCCAGTAGTGGACGACTCTTCATGCAACAGTCAAGGGTATTCCTCGATTAATTCCATAGAGTTGGTAAATCCCTACATGATTCCTGACAATGAGGAGCGCCAGGAAGATCCCCCAAACATCCCCAATCGTCATCAGCATTTATGGACCCATGACTATATGGGATTTCTAAGTGCTTTGATCAGAACTTATAGCCAGGATATACATACTACCAAAACCAGGTAGCAGGCCCAGCATAGAGCTCAGCATGCTCATCCTTCTCACCTGGTGACATCAAATCTGGCTTCACCGTCATTCGTGTTGTTGGATCAGTAACAACCACCTCGACCGCATTGTGACCAGCCACTCCCTACTACAATCAAGTCTCAGTCATTTGGCCCTCATCTAGTAGTCACTATGTAGGCTTTGACTAGTGAGCAGTGAGATATTCCCAATACCAGTCAGTCGTCGGTCCAGTCGGTAGGACCCACCATAACTCCTGTCATAGAGCGACCTCCTATAAGCAGAAGTTCACACCTAGCACAGAAGTATGATTTTCTCAAAAATATTTCTATCATTCCAGCAAATCTCTCCATCCTTGAGGCCCCTGGAGTTTAATCAGATATGTGTGAGGCCCTCGCGGAGGCTTTAAGAAGCCCCCTCCAATTTGAGACAGAGGTAGCAGCTGTAGAGGCCTTTCATGCTGAGGTGGTTGAGAATGCTGAATGTCAGTACATCATCTCATTCTCTAGATAAGATGAAGGCTCTCCCATATAGAAGAACATTCTCCCAATGTACATCACTGTTCAGTTCAATGGCACGGAGTTTCACCGCTGTCTTATTGACACGGGCTCTGGGATCAACCTAATCTCGACTCAAACACTACAAAAACTAGGGTTGTCTAAGGATGATCTGAGTACCTCTAACCTAAGAATCTAAAGTTATGATAGGACAGAACAGACACCTATCGACAATATCCACTTGAAGACCCATTTCAGTGGCCTACTTGGTAGTACCGAATTTATGGTTGTCTCTAAGGACACCGCATACAATACATTGATGGGAAGGCCATGGATCCACCTACATGTGGTGGTTCCATCATCATATCACTAGATCCTCAAGTACTCCCTTAATGTTCAAGTGGAAGTTCTTCAAGGTGATGTGTCTCCCTTTGCCTCTTGTGAAGTCTGTTATCTAGTTGTTGAATACTACAAGAGAAAAGACAAGCAGATTTAGGCTAATGAGGTTGATCAAGCCATGGCTGTGACCGACCCTTAGATAGATCTAGATGATGCCTACATCTTTCCAATCCACCAATTAGAGGCTATGACCCCGAACATGGGATAATGCTTCTTTGTTTCTGGAATGAGGTGGGAACCAATTCCTAGTACTAAGCGACACTGAAATATCACCTCGTACTACTATAAAAATCAAGCTCAGGTGATCCTAAAGCCTCCTACTCCCTTAAGGTATCGGGATGTCCGCCCCATGGAAATGGAAATACGTCAAACTTGATTGTTTACTCGGTCTAGTATTAACCATCTCAAGTTGACACACCACAACTACTTTGATATCATCTATCATGACCCCTTGGGCCGAAGACTAGATGGGATCAGATCGATAGCCTAAATCGCTATGGTTGCGGCAGCACAGGAGTCCCCTGATGTAGTGTCCACTACCGCTCAGGATAGTACCGGCCTCTCGTCGAGATCTATTGACTCAGAAGAAACTCCTCCCACTGAGGACCCCTCCTCTATATGTGAAGAAGAGGATTTAGAGTATGCTCCCCCTGACTTGCATCTCTACCATGGTAAATGAATTGGTATAGGTGAACCTCGGTAGCAAGGTAGACCAGAAACCCACACTGATTAGGGCCACAATTCCCCTAGATGAGAAACATAAGTACATAAAATTCCTTAAACAACATCGTGATGTATTCGCTTGAAGTTATGATGAGATTCCAGGACTTTATCCTCAGGTAGCCATCCACCGCCTCAGTCTCCCCGTAAATCACCGTGGGTTCAAGCATCCTCCCAGGAAGATTCACCCTTCCCATGGTGCCATGGTCAAGGATGAAGTTGACAAGCTCATCAGAGCTAATTTTATTAAGGTGTTCCAGTACCCCAAATAGATAGCTAATATTGTACCAGTTATGAAGAAGAACAAATAGATCAGATTTATCATCGACTTCCGGGATCTCAACTATCACTGTCTGAAGGATGATTTTCCCATTCTTGTGACTGAATTGTTGATCGATGATACAACTGGGTTCCAAGCCCTCTCCTTCATGGATGGGTACTCTGGGTATAACAAGATCCAAATGGCCACTGAGGATGAGGATTCTACAGACTTTAGGGCACCACAAGGTACTTTCTTCTACCGAGTCATGCCCTTCAGTTTAAAGAATATTGGTGCCACCTATCATAGGGCTATGCATCGCATATTTAAGCCGATCATCGAAACATTGGTGGAATGTTATGTGGATGACATGGTGGTCAAATCTTGCTAGTTTCAGAAACATTTCAAAGACCTTGAGAATGTGTTTGGCATTCTCCATTCTCGCCACCTGATGATTAACCTATTGAAGTGTACCTTCAGGGTCACCTCTAGAAAGTTTCTCGTTGTTGTTGTCAGATATAGGGGCATTGAGATCGACCTAGAGAAGATTAATTCCAACAGTCAAGTGTCTCCCCCAGCAACATTTGGGAGCTTTGAGGATTCCAAGGGCACATAGCCTACACACACGAGTTCATCACAAATTTGGTTGGAAAGTGTAATCCCTTTTCTCATATCATGAAGAAAGACACCGTTTATGAGTGGGACGAGGAGTGCTAGACTACTTTTGAGGAAATCAAGCAGTATCTACTTTAGCCGTTGTTATTAATGCCACCCATATTTGTAAATCCACTGGACCTTTATGTGACCACCCTGGAATGATCTCCTGGCACCTTTCTCACCCAAAAGAATAACTAGGTGATGGAGAACAACCTCTACTACCTTAGCCGCAAGCTCCTTGATACAGAGACCAGAGATTCCCCTATCGAGAAGAGCTGCCTTGCACCGGTATTCATAGTGCTGAAATTGTAGAATTACCTCCAACATTAGGAGGTACAGCTGGTGTCATTGGTAGATCCCCATAAGTACATCCTGAACCGACCCATGTTGACAGGACGACTAGCTCGGTGGGTGGTAATCCTCCATCATTTTGATATCAGTTTCATCCCTCATAAGGATATCAAAGGGAAAGCATTGGTAGACTTCCTTTCCTCCCATCTAGCTCAAGACGACTAGTCCCTAGACCACAATTTACCCGATGAATCAATTCTCTTGGTGGACCAGGCCTTGTCGTGCCAGAAAATGAACTTTGATGGTGCTTCTTGGAGCCCCACCATTAGGAGTCTCAATGACCCCAGACTCAACAAAGTAGGCCTGGGTGTCGTCTTCATTACCTTGGACCAAGACATTCTTCCATATTCATTCCTTTTGTCAAAAGGCTGCACCAACAATGAGGCAGAGTATCAGGCTCTCATTACTAGTCTCGAGCTGGCCCTCAAGATAGACATTCACCATTTTCATGTGAAAGGGGACTCTGAACTAGTAATCAAGCAGATTAATGGTGACTACATCATCATAAATCCAGAGCTCGTACCATTGTAGGAATGCACTCTACTGTTAATTTCCAAGTTCCCATATTATCCTGAATTTACTCATGTCCCTCGATCTTAGAATGGTCGAGACGATTCCCTGGTCGGCCTAGCTGCATCACTTGTAGAGCCCAAGTAGGATGATCTGATTATCCATGTGGTACACTGGAGATTCATTGCTCCGGTTACTTCTGATGATGATGACGGCCAATATGTGAGCCATCTTACTTTCATCGCCTCCACATCAAAACCCCCAAATCCCCTGGATGTAGTGATTGAAGATACTCCTGACTAGAGAGCCCCCTTTGTTGATTATCTCCAAAATTGTATTCTCCCAGTAGATCAGGCTAAGCGCGACCAAATTTTATGCTGTGTGTTACAGTTTACCCTCTAGGACAGTCCTATTTGTGAGAAGATCCTATACAAGTGTGGGTTTGATGGGGTTCTCCTTCATTGCATTCAAGGAGTCTAGATTTCCCTTGTCATACATGAGGTTCATGCCAGTTCCTATGAGACTCATCAGACTAAGCCAAAACTATCTCACCTAATCCAACGACTAGGGTACTTTTGGCCCTCTATGATCCATGACTGCATCGATTTCTTCAAAATGTAACATGCATGTTAAATTTATACCAACTTCATGCATCGACCGCTAGAGCCTCTCCACTCCACCAAGTACTCTTGGCCATTTGCTGTATGGGGAATCAATGTCGTTGGACCATATCCACCAGTGACAGATCGCCAATGCAGATTCATCCTGACTGCTACATATTTATTCTACAAGTGGACAGAGGCAGTTCCACTCAAGGAGGTCAAGGTCTGTTGCATCGTTGAATTTATGAGCAGCAACATCATCTACCGATTTGGAGTCCATCATGCTGTCCTCACTGATAACGGCACGAACTTCCAAGAAGCTGAGCTGAATAAATTGTATGTTAATTACAGCATCCAGTCTAACCATATCTCTCATTATCATATGAAAAAAAATGGAATGATCCAGGCATTCAATAAAACCCTCTCTAACATTCTACAGAATATGGTTGGTCATAACAAGAAGATTTAGATGGACAAGATCCCCAACTCCCTCTGGGATTATCGTACAACGACTCATAATTCCACCTAGGTGACCCCATATTCTCTGGTGTATGGGATGTAGGCATCCTTCCCATCTAGATTCAATTACCCTCATTTTATAGAGCTATCTATGATCAGCAAGCACCATATAAAGTGGATGAAATCCATCTGGCTGAGGTAAAATCGCTCGATGAGAATAGGCTTCATGCCCTACATAATCTGGAAAGGCATCATAACAAGATATCTAGAGCTTTCAACAAGAAAGTTCACCTCCAATCCTTATTGAAAGGTTACTTGGTATTGTCCATGAAGACCCCAATGATACCCAGTAGGAAACCACCCAGGTTGGAGCTCAAATGGTGAGGACCTTACATTATTCACAAGGTTTACTCCAATGGAGCATACTCACTGGTGACCATGGATGGTGAGCTTATAACTCCTCCCACCAATTCCAAGTTACTCAAGGAATATTTTTCTTGATCTCCCTTTTTATGGTCATACACAACCCTAAACTACATTAGGGTCCTCCATGACCTTAAACTATCCAGTCCTACATAACTTTAAACTATGAGTCATCCTTCAAGATATTAAACCGCATCGCAATAACAATATATGGATTGATTCCCATCCTCATGGGATTCGTAGGCATTCACAAACATCTCATCTTGAGTCCATCCCCTGTTTCCTCTTTGTTTATCCACTCATGGGCATAGTTCTTTTGGAGGATCCCACATGGCGTATTATAAGCTTCTTTTCCCCCACTCATGTCAGGGTTATGATGATTGCACCATGTGCCCTCCCTTATTCTTCTCTCCCCCCACATCCTTACCGCATAATGTTAAACTGCATGGATCTTTCATAAATACGTTCGAATTGATTCCCATCCTCATGGGATACGTAGGAACGCCAGGACATTTTGTTTGTAGGCCTATCCCCAAACTCGGAGATCTCCCCTTGAGTCTCGTCTCGCACTGGCATATTAATACCCTATCCATCCCTTCCATTTTGGGTTTCCATTATCTTTCACATCTGAAAGGTCCTATAAATGATATAGATACTTAGCCTATGGGCACTCCTATCATTTCATGCTAATTCCCTCGAGGATTTTGAATGAAAAAAATGATATAAGTCCCGTGTTGCAAATAAGTTCAGTGGTTGACGCTCATTTTTTATTCCAATTTCAGGTCACACAATATAGATGATGTGTTTTTAATTTGGTCAACATCCATCCTTTGTCGTTTTCACCACCCCCATATGTCTCAAACATTGAGTGTAGTGGTTTATTCTACTCCACTGTCTCTCCAAACCTCGGTCCACCTCGAGGAGGAGTGTGATTCCAACTGGTGGTCTCTTATGTGATGGGGAGAGCCTAATTCTACTCCTTGTTTTCTGCACCAATCATTGCTCCCACGGGCTTAGGAGCTATGATAGGTCAATACCCACATGAGTGGCCATATGGCTACAGCTGGCCGAGACACCCAACCTTAGGTCCCTCATCTTTTTCGGCCCCCTGGTCCATGTTTTCATTTAAGATTGTGTGGTGTGGTGTGGACTCATGCCCTCATTCATGTATGGTTATTCTTCTACACACCACATATCCCCATGAGACATCCCTCCATTTATAACCCTTTCTGCGGGTGTAGGCCCTTCCATGATTCGTGAGCCCCATCATTTGTGTTTCCATCATCTTCTATATCCAAAAGGACCCCTAAATGGAATGGATGCTAGGCCGAAGGGCTCTCCTACCATTGTAGGCCAACGTCCTCGAGGATTTAGAGAAAGAAATTGATACAGGTCCCGTGTTGTGAATGTGTTCAATGGTTGATGCCCAATTACTTTCCCCCGAACTTTGGTCATACAAGGGTGGATACTATATTCCAAACCAAGTCAACAGTTTTCCACTATCATCATTTTCACTTTGTGGTCTTCCAAAGGCATGATGATTCACCCTCTACACTCAGATGTCCCATGAATATGACATTAAAATAGATGTCTACGGTTTGAGATCTATGGCCTTAAAACAAGATCATCATCATCCTCTCTGCAAGTCGCTAAACTGCAATCCGGCTATTACACTCTGTCTATGGCGGGGCCTCAGGTCCCTTGGCCTTTTTGGGCCCCATGCCCAAGAACTCACTTAGGATTGTACAGTGTGGTAGGGGATTATGTCCTCATTCATGGCAGATTTCCCACCATTCCATACAAATCCCTCGTTGAGATACCTTTCCCCTATCTGTGTCCTTGCTGCATGATGATAAATTGCACGACATCCTAATAAAAATTATGTATGACTTGATTCTCATCCTCATGGGAAATGTAGGAATGCTCGAATGTCTTGTCTTTAGGTCTAACCCCATCTCTTAGTGAACTCCCTATCATCATGGCCCCTTGGACTACTTTCTTTCAAGAGAGGGGTATATGGTTTGGTATGGGATTATGTTCCCATTCACGTTGGGTTTGTAACAACCACGACACATACCTCTCTATCCAGAGTGTCGCTCACTACCTTTCCATACATGCATCTCTTCAAGTTGGATGATATTATGTTGGGTCCCTTCACCCTCTTCAGTTATTAACCAATGTGCCTAGGAGCAGTCTCATACAGAACCTAGAGTGTCAGATTCTACCTGGACATGCTTTCACCAATTGGTTAGGCTTCGGGTTCCCCTTCATTCGGTATTTCATTATCTTTCACATTCAAAGGGACCCCAAAATGTCATGGATACTAGGCCTAAGGGATATCCTACCATTATGGGCCAACATCCTAGAGGGTTTCAGACAAAAAATTGCTACAGGTCCCGCATTGTGAATGTGGTCAGCGATCGACGCTAATTTGTTGTTCTCATTTCAGGCCACACGATATGGATGTTGTGTTTCAAAAACAGTCAACAGTTATCCTACATCATCATGCCAACCCCTTAAAGCCTTGAATGTTGGTTACATGATTCACATTATTTTCTACACCATTATGTCCAAGTGGAATTTAGACACTCCTTTCACTTTCCCTCAGTGTGCATTTTCACGTTAGGAGGACAAAGACGTGGTAAGGTATCATTCGGGGCTCCGCACTGACATCCCTATGGAGTGCATTCCAGGTATTGCAAAAACCTTTTCCACCCTTGTTTCTCGCACCAAGTTTGACTCATTTGGGCTTAGGAATTGGATTGAGTTCTGTTCCTTCTTAGAAGAGTTCTGCTTCTCCATGGTCCGAGATCAAATACCTTAAACTAAGATCTCTTTTAGAACTCTGTACGGATTGATTCTCATTCCCATGGGATACGTAGGAACTCCCAAACATCTCGTCTTTGGGTCCAACTTGAGTTCCACTAATTTATCTCTTCTATTCTACTTTTTAGTCCCTAGTTCTTATAGGACCGCATTATGTGGAGTGTGTGGGCTTACGCCTTCGTTCACATCAGGTTTACAATTGCTACATCACATACTTCCCTTCAAGGAGCTAGTCCCTCCTACCTTCTTCCACATATTCTATAACATTTTCTATCCCCCTTATCACTAGGTTTATCACTTAGAATCATGCACGGTGTGATGTGGACCTCTTCCTCATTCACATCAGGTATGATTTATCACGTCATGTCCATTCCCTATTGAACCTCATCCTTTATGTATATGTATGAGACATATGACTTTAAACTATACCTCCTAGTCCCACATGACTTTAAACTGAGTATTTTATACTTCATGACATTAAAATGTATGGTTGGTCCCGTCACATGACCCTAAACTGTGACATTATCATCCTGGACGCACGACGAAAAATGGCATTGCATCATGGTGTCTTCATTCTAGGGGACATCACGTTTGGTATTGGTCACACACCATAACATTTTTCAATGCCTGCACACAGCTTTATTCTTATGGTGATTCCTGGAATTTCTATCCTAGGTCCATCGTTTCACAAAAAAAACACATTCACTCATCCTAAAGGACAAACAAGATCTATCACATGCCGCTTCTTTTGGTGCATGGTCTAGACCCGCGCAACCTTATTATTTATGACACTAGTATCTTACTGTGTCATCCCGGGAACTACATGTGTCATGATTCTCATTATCATGGGATATGTAGTAACACTCGTGCACTTTTCCTCAGGCCCAGCCAAATTTTCATTTTTGGTCCCTCGACCTAAAACCTCTCCAAGGAAAACATGGTGATCTGGACTCCATGTCCTCATTCACCATGTGTCTCCCACATTCCCTACCATATATGGTATAAGCTCTATGACCATAAAGTAAGACCACTATAATTCCTTTCCACAAGACATTAAACTGTACGACATCTTCTAGAACTATGTACATCTTTATTCCCATCCTCATGGGATACATAGGAACACCCAGACACATTGTCTCCAAGTCCATCCCCAGGAATCTAAAATAATATCCTCTCTCTTTCGACCTCTAGGTACAAACACTTTTTTGAACATGTGGTGTGGTGAGTACCTCATGGTTTATCATTCACATTGGGTTTTTCAATAGATGTACCATGTGCCTCCCATGTCTTTTCCAAACTTGGTCTGAGTTTTATGACCCTAAACTATGATATCTCTATGGGAACTACATGACACATTTGGATACTTCTCCACCCTTCTCACAGTCCATTAAATCAATTCCCCCCTTTATGGTCCATCCTATGACCATTAAGCTGGAATCGTGCAACCCCAGGACCCTTGTCCTTGGAAAGGGACTTGAATCCCTTTATCGATACGTCTTTTTTTTTGTACTCAGATTCGCCGTGACAAAAAGCCCGAAGTGTGGAATTTTCATGGGGAAATTCCCTCATTCCATGTCCAAGATTCTTAAGCCTGTTATTTTGATATTCATCCTCTTCCACATCTTAAGGGACCCCCTTTACAGCCTGGTCTCATGTCACACTAGCATATCTACCGTCTTAGGCCAACATCCCTGAGGACCTCAGACGACATTTGCGATAGGTCCCATGTTTCGAACTTGTTCATCGGTCGACCCTCATTTTTCTGTCCCCATTACAGCCTAATTAAAAATGAATACTGTGTTTTGAACTTTTTCAATGGTTATCCACTATCATCATGCCACCATCTATGTGGTCCAAATCTCGAGCATCATGATTCACATATTTCCACTGCCTTCTGTTCAAGTGCAATTCCAACATACTCGGCTTTACTCCTTCGCGCATCTAGGTGTGTTATGTAGGCAGTTCATCATCATTGGTAAGTAATTCACCTAGCATCGCATCGCCTATAACATGTGCCTTCCTATTCTAGGAGAGTCAAATCACTACTCCTTGTTTCCCTCATCGAGAACGACTCATGTGGGCTTACTAGTTCTGGTAGGACGTGTACTGGCACAGCCATGCTACACATGCCTTTCGTCGTCCTACGTGATGCTAAACTGTGCCCTTAGAACTACATATGTCTTTATTTCTATCCTCATGGGATACATAGGAATGCCCATGCACTTTTCCTCGGGCCCAGCCTAACTTTCACTTTTGGCCCCTTGACCTAAATAACTTCCTCCGGGGATATTTGGTGTGGTACGGACTCCTTTTGTCCTCATTCACATCAGGTTTATAGCTACTGCACAATATACTCCCCTTCTGGGATCTTCCCATTCACTCTTCATCCCATTGCAAGACGTTAAACTACACAAGCCCACATGTCCTCAATGCATAACATTAAACTGCGGTTCTACCCTGAATAAGTTCAGGATGCCATATTTTAATCATGGGATGCATCAATTTCCTCTCTTGAAAGGATTCTCCCTACCAGCGTCGGTCTCTGACCACTTTGTGCTTCAATAACTACGTATGTCTTGATTTTCATCCTTATGGGATATGTAGAGATGCCCATGCATTTCGCCTTGGGCCCGTCACTAGGTTCATTAACCCTTCTGGCCCCTCAGCCCCGATCTTGGTCAAGGAAGTATGATATTTAAACTGTGTGCACCATCCTCACTATATGAAGTAATACTACATGTCATTCTAGGTCCTTACCAGAGATTTCCTATTGGAAGTAGGTAAGATCCCTGATCAAACCGATGCTCCCACCTAATATGCCTTCACCACGATGGCGTAGTTTCAAGAGTGTTTGACTCCATTCGAACAACCAATCACGCCACACTCCACGCTTTGTGTTCTTGACACACGCCTGTCATAGGGCGTGGCAAAAAAATTATTTCCTAAGATAAAATGTAGTAATGTGGTTAACCTAGGATGTCTCCCGAAGAGGAGTGCACACAAAACAGGTAGTCACTTTTAAAACGAGGGTAAAAATGTTGTGTTTTTGAAATGAAATTTGAAATTAAAATGATTGAAAAACTATGATTTTAAAAAGGGTGATTAGGTCGGGTTCGGTTTCCTAATTTTAATTCTATCCTTGTTCAATTTAATTCAAATATCTTCTTCTTTGTTGATTAAACTGAGTTTCCACAATCATTTCCTCTCACTTCCTTGGTGAAATTATTATTGTGAGAGAAAACCTTACCAAGATCTCGGTTTGGTCAACTCTCCTTCAATGTGTAAAATAGTTTTATTGGATATCCTTAATTGAAATTGGAAATACTCGATCGGGTTTTTTTATCCCAAACAATAAAAAACATTCACTACACCTTTTACATGTATTGACGATCGTCGAGTACTTCACCACTAATTCCTGGTTTATTCCATCGTATATAAACCAGAAATTAGTGGAGAGAGATTATGATTATTTTACCAAGGAAAAAATCAATAACAGAATTAATATTCAAGAATGATCGCACTTGATAATAAAATCCTTTATAATAAATTGTAAACAACTTTGAAGAAGAAATAAATTTATTCAATTGCGTCCAAGAACTCAAGCATTATAATGTAGAAAAACAACCCTTCCTCAATCACTCCAAAAGTTTACCCCACCATGGTAAGGGTAATTGAGATGAATGGGGAAAAATAAGGCATTAAAAAACTATGAAAAAGAAAATAAATAAAAGAGAAAGCTGAAAATATCTCCTTCTTGGTGTCCCGGAAGGAATGGGATGGAGAATGGGATGCTTTGAGAGGGTAGAGCTCTCCTCCTTTTATAGCTAGACTTTGTTCTCTAGATGTTGATGCGTTATATCCCCTTTAAATGACATTTTCATGCGTTGATCCCTTCTTGAATGTTGTTCATAATTTCCTTTTCTATGGCCCCTACAAAGCTCAGCGGATTTGGACATGTATTCCGGGAGTTATGGCCGTTTTACTCTGAACATGTATTCTGTCTAGTCAGACTCTCCAAAACGCAATCCTCCAGTTTAGGGTGATTTAATGACCCCATAAACGGAAAATTAACGCTTCCCTTTCTTCATAAAAGATGATAAAACCTCCTTGTGCGATCACCCATGGAGTATCACAACATTTGGGCCCACCGTGTATGTGTTATGGAGCCCACACCAAAACTAGGCAGAACTGCATACAGTTTTCTTGAGCCAATATTTGAGCTTCTTTGGAGCTTCCATATGGTCGATTCAGCTTTTAGTATAAAATTAGAAAATGAATCCATGGATGTGTAGATTCTATAAAAGAAAGAATTTTTCAATTTTAATTGTTGTAGATAATGTTATATCCAAACTACAGAAATAATTTAAAACTGTCAAAAATCCAAAATGGCCCATTTTTACTATTCTGCTCAAAATAACACCAATATCATAAAATTGAAACAATTCATCTTAAAGGAAAACTTGTGTGGGTTTAAAACAATGATATTCAATATAAATTAATTGAAAATATTTGCTCTATCAATTCCCCCACACTTAGTACTTGGAATCCTGGGCAAGTAAAAATCAAATCAAATCAAATCCAAAACACATATCAATGCTATCTACTAAATCAATCCCAAGAAACAAAAAGATATCATACCTCATTAACAACAATTATTTCAAGTTCTCTATTTTAGATTTCAATATTTTTCCACTTCATTTATTATCCCATGCACACAAAACACCTACCTCAGATGAATTTTCTCTCATCTCACAAATGTAAATGTTGAACAAGTCTTTTCTCATCCAAACTCACACAAGAGTCACCATAGGCTTGATAAATTCCTACTTCTCCACCTGATATGAGTCAAGGACATGTGTTTCTCATGAGGATTTTTCAGGGTTGTTCTGTGGCTTCTGGTTGGTAGAATTTAGATGTTGAAAATTCTAAGGCTGAAAAAGGAGGGCTTGGCTCTTATTGAAGCAAAATTGTAAGATTCTAGTTTTCACTCAAATATGGTCTCCTTATCTTCCACTTTGTAGAAACTCAACTCCATAATCATTCAACTAGCTCGGGATTTTAGAAGAAAAAATTTCAATCTTTTCAAACATGATTTTTCTTGAAAGCTCCAGATAGGCACAACTTTCTTTTTTTTACATTAGAAGCTCCAGAAAGGCACAAATTCTCTTATCATGAAAGCTTTAGAAAGGAACAGCTTTTAACAAAATGAAATAATCAGTAGAAACATCTACTCTATAACATTTTATATTCCACCAAAAGTATCACCAAATGAGGTATTACACCACAAGACATTTTCCCCCACACTTAAGTTCAACTAGATCATGCAATTTCACTTCAAGAGCAGGTAGGATAAAGATAATTAGCTTGTAATGTGGCAAACCTAATAGGAAATTCATGGCTACTAGGGGCTACAATGAAGGATAAATGTAAAGGTGGGCCATAATGAAAAGGATTATTTTGAAAAGGGGGCTTCAAACCAAATAAATACCTCAATCATTTAAAACACACGTACCCCAAACCCTAAAGTTTTGAAAGGAATAAATCAAATTCTGGTTAAAGAAATCATGGTCTGGTTCTCTCAAGAAATGAGGTGAATGAAAAGAATATGAAAAAAATGGGTCAGAAGCCTCACAAGAAAGTGATTTCAAAGATATAGACAGTGAAATATGGCATGGGTTTCAAAAATCAGTGTACTTTTCATGAAATTCCAAAAGATTTGAACTTGAAACAAAAGTAATTTCAGCATTCATTTAAGCTTGGTTTCATGAAATATATTAGTTCACTCATTGAAATGGGTTTCAAAAATGGTATTGATAATCATTTAAGCTTAAAAGTTTTAGAAACACACCAAAAATTGAAAAATAAACACACACAATTTTGAAAACACAGAATTTTTTTATTTTTTTGTGAAAACAAACATCAAATGAAAATCCTATACTACAAAGGTTCCCTCCCCCACACTTAAGTGATGCAGTGTCCTCAATTAATTCAAGTGGAATTAACATGTAAGCTAATTTTTAAATGAATCACAACATCCAGAAAGTGTGAAGGAGAGGTACAACCTGATGGCTCTTATTGATGGACAGGTTGGAGGAGTGGGATCTCCTCCACTAGCTCTGACTGTAGGGTCCCAAATAATTTCTTCAACCTCTCCCATTCATAGTGAATGGATCCTGATCTCCGTCCTTTGCAATCTGCACAACACCAAAAGGATATACATCAGTAACTATAAATGGACACTCCCATTTGGAACGAAGTTTACTTGGCATCAGCTTGAGTCTGGAATTGAATAGGAACACTTTATATCAAGGATTGAATTATTTCGGTTGGATCAGTTTGTCATGAGCCACTCTTGTTATCTCTTTGTAAATCATGGAATTTTCAAATGATTCTCTTCTAACTTCCTCCAGCTCCTGTAACTGCAACCTTCTCTCTTTCCCATCACTTCCAAGATCCAGATTCATCTTTCTCATAGCCCAATAATCCTTATGCTCCATTTCCATAGGTAGGTGACAACTTTTCCCATAAATCAGCCTATATGGACTCATTCCAATCGAGGCCTTGTAGGCTATCCTATAAGCCCATAAAATATCTTCCAATCTTTGGCTCAAATCCTTCCTGTTTGAATTAACAGTCATTTCCAAAATTCCTTTGATTTCTCTATTGTAAACTTAAGCTTTCCCATTAGTTTGCAGATGATAGGGATTTGATGTTTTATGATGCACCCCATACTTCTTTAGTAAAGTCTCTATTCTACAATTGCAGAAGTGAGTCCCCTAATCACTGATGATTTATCTAGGCACTCCAAACCTACAAAATATGTTAGACCTGACAAAAGCACAAACAACTTTAGCATCATCAGTCCTTATAGATTTTGCTTCCACCCATTTGGAAACATAATCAACTGCAAGCAAGATTTAAGAATTTCCAAATGACATCGGGAAAGGTCTAATAAAATATATTTTCCAAACTTCTAAAATGTCATAGAAATTCAATGGATTTTGGGTCATTTATTGACTCTTTGAAATATTTCCTGAAAACTAACATTTTTCACATATTTTGCAAAATTCATGAGCATCTTTAAAAATGGTGGGCCAATAAATTCCAGATTCTAAAACCTTCCTTCCAGTCCTTTGAGTTCCAAAGTGGCCTCCACAAGCTAAAGTGTGACAAAAATCAAAGACAGATTTGACTTCACTTTCAGGTAAACATCTTCTTATTACTTGATCATTGCAAATCTTCCAAAGGAATGGATCATCCCAAATGTAATATCTAGACTCAACTTTCAGTTTTTGAATTTGGTGAGAATTGAAATGAGATTGGATCTGAGATGTTACCAGAAAATTTACTATGTCAGCATACCAAGACACCTCTCCATCAATCAAGTATAACTGCTCTCCTGGAATTTGATCATTCAGTGGGTCTCTTTCTGGAACTTCAATTTCAGCAGTGTTTGGCAGTCTACTTAAGTGATCAGCCACTTGGTTCTTAGATCACTTATTATCCTTGATTTCTATATTGAACTCTTGTAGCAGTATCATCCATCTCACTAACCTTGGTTTATCATTAGCTTTCTTCATTAAGTACCTCAATGCTGCATGATCAGAAAACACAGTGATTTTAGTTCCAAGAATATATGATCTAATTCTTTCTAAAGAAAAAACAACTGCAAAGAACTCTTTTTCCGTGGTTGTGTAATTGAATTGGGCCGCATCTAAAGTTCTCGAGGCATATGAAAGGACTTATGGCCTTCCCTAAATTCGCTGAGAAAGGACTGCTCCAACGGCTTGGTTGGAGGCATCACAAAGTAGTTCAAATGGTTCTTCCCAATTTTGAGGCCGCATCACAGGTGGTGAAATCAATCTATTCTTCAACTCATCAAAGGATTTCCCACATGCACCATTGAAATCAAAATCAGCATCTTTCAAAAGTAATCTAGAGAGAGGGAGAGAAATCTTATTGAACTCTTTGATAAACCTCCTGAAGAATTCTGCATTTCCTAAAAATGAACTAACATGTTTCACACAAGTAGGTTAAGGAAATGAATTTATCACTTCAATTTTTGATTTATCCACTTCAATTCCATTTTGGAAAATGACATGACCCATTACAATTCCTTTTTGAACCATGAAATGACACTTTTAAAAATTTAAAACAGTATTTTTTCAATGTGGGTTTTCAAAACATTTTCCATATTTTTCATACAATGATCAAAAGCATCTCCAAAAACTGTGATATCATCTAAGAAAACTTCCAAGCAGTTTTCAATGTGATCAGAAAATATACTCACCATGCACCTATGAAATGTACCTAGAGAATTAGATAATCTAAATGGCATTCTTTTATATGAAAAAGTACCAAAGGGCATGTAAATGTCATCTTCTCTTGATCCTCGGGAGTAATGGGTACCTGAAAGTAACATGAAAATCCATCCGAAAAGTAATAATGAGTTCTCCCTACCCATCATTCTAACATCTGGTCAATGAAGGGGATAGGGAAATGATCTTTTCGAGTGACCTAGTTCAATTTCCTAAAATTAATGCACACTCTCCAGTTGTTTTGAATTATCATAGGGATTAACTCATTCTTTTAATTCCTCATAGTGGCTAGGCTAGTTTTTTTTTTGGAATGACATGAATAGGGCTGACCCACTGCAAATATGAAATGGGATAGATGATCCCAGCTTCCAAAAGCTTTTCGATCTCCTTCTTCACAACTTCCATCAAGGTGGGATTTAGTCTCCTTCGGGGTTGTCTAATAGGTTCGGAATCTCCCTCAAGAAAAATTCTATGTGAGCATATTTTTGGGTTTATTCCTGGGATATCACCTAAGCTCCATCCTATTGCCTGTACATTCTCTCTCATAAGTTCAATCAATGATTTTTATTGGATTTTAGAGATATTATTATCAATTATCACTGGTAGTTTTTCTCTCTCTTTATGGTATACATATTTCAAATTATTGGGGAGTGGTTTGAGTTCCAGATCAGGGGGATGCTCAAGGGATGAAACTAAATTGACGTTTCCCACTTCCAAATTTTGGACCTCATCTTCCTCCCACATGAAGTCAGAATCTCCAACATCTTCTGCATCCACATGTTCAATGATATTTCCAAGGGAAGAAGTCTCTCCTATGTCTAAGAATTCATAGAACATACCTGATTCTTCAACTGGTTCTACACCAACTTCATGGGAGAGTGAAAAGAGGGAGTGATCATCTGATGGGTGCCTCATGGATTCAAAAATATTGAAGGGAACCATGCTCTCTCCAACTCCATGGTGAGTGTTCCTTGATGCACGTTGATGATCATCATTATTGTTATTCTGAATGTCCTCTCTGGGATGATGGGAGATTGGGCTGGTGCTCAGTCTTCCACCATGGCAATGACATAAAAGTCTACTGGAAAGATTAATCCTCTCACCCCTACAAGTACATCTTCAAAGACTCCAGCTGGGAAAACGGTAGATCTATTTTCTAATTGTACCACCACCCAAGTTGGTTTTAGTTCTCCGATCTGCAAATATGAAAACACTAATTGAGGCATCAAATTTATCGAAGCTCCAAGATCACATAATGCATCAGTAAAATTTAAAGAACTGATAGTGCAGGGAATAGAGAAATTCCATGGATCTTGACATTTTTGAGGTATCGATGGTGTTATCAATGCTGAGACGCTTCTTCCTTAGTTGATTCTTTTATTTCCATCTAGCCTCCTTTTTTTAGTACACATCTCCTTCAGAAATTCTGCATATTTAGGGATTTGTCTGATTGCATCCAGTAGTTGAATGTTAATCTCAACCTTTTGGAATGTTTTTTAAATTTCCCATTTAATTCGTTCTTCTTTACCCTTCTTTGACTCAACCAATGCTGATAGGAATGGTGTCGGGATATCCTTTTTCTCCGTTTGTTGTTTTTGAAGAGGTGATTCAGTTCTGTCCTTCCAAAACCTTGTTCTTTCTCATTTTTTTTCAACTCCATCTTTTGGATGGACAGGACGAGCTTTAGAAGATTCCTTGGAATCATCCTCCTCATTTTTATCTAGTGGTGTGATCTCCTTCCTGCTTCAGGTGGTGATTTACCTAACATTCTCCTTTGTATTGGGAATTGTTTGTGAAGGAATTTTACCTTGGTTCTTGGTGAGAGAATCCATAATACTTGTAAATTGATCATCTAGCTTGTCAATTTTATCTTCTAATCCCGCAACTCTTGTCTTCAACTGTTGATCATCATTTGTCGGTGCACTTGTGGACGGTTTCTCATAATTCTTCCACTGGAAAGGTGGTGGTTGGAAAGTTTTTTGTTGTTGGAAGGGCTGATTATAAGGTTGTTGGAATGCTATCGGGTTCTGATATTTCTGTTTAAAAGGTGCTCTGGCTTGGTTCTATTAAAACACGTACCCTGGTTGGGATTGCGGTTGGTATTGACTTTTTTGATAGGCTACAACACAACTTTTCGTCCCCTGCACTTCTGGACATTGATCAGTGTAATAATAATTTGAAGAGCATAAACCACCTACCGGATTCGGCCCTTGTTGTTCCTTCACGTGGTTCACAGCTATTTGTCACACCAACCTGGTGAGTTCACCCATTCCATTCCTAATTAAATCTACTGAATCAAATGTTCTTACCTCATGTATTTCTCTAGGGATTGTACCTATGGTGCCAAACTGTTGTGAGTTTTGTGCAGTCTTTTCAATCAATCCTCTAGCATCCTTTGGTGACTAGTCAATCAAGGCTCCTCCAGATGATGCATCTAGCAAGTTTCAATCATTTTCAAGCAATACTTCATAGAAGAAAACAATGAAATGGTGTTCTTCCACATTCTGGTGTGGACAACTAGTGCAGATCTTCTTGAATCGTTCCCAGTACTCATAAAGTGTTTCACCGGTTGATTGGCGAATGGCATAGATCTCTTTTCGGATAACTGTGCTCCTGGATGCGGGAAAAAACCATTGCATGAAGCATCTTTGAAGATATTCCCAGTCTTGGACTTCTCCTGGTTGTAGACTATACAACCATTCCTTTGCTTCTCCCTCGAGTGAGAATGGAAATACCCTCCACTTTACCTGTTCTTCTACAACACCTCGGGGTTTGCAGCTGGAGCACACATTGGTAAATTCTGGGATATTCCTGTTGGGGTCTTCACCTGCAAGACCATGGAATTTAGGGAGAATTTTAATCATGATAATGTGGTATTAAAAATCATTTTCGAATGAAGTTATAACTAGTTGATTTTGTTGTTTAGAAAATTGTGGGGTGCAAAGATCGCGCAATGTTTGGTTGGGATTGCCAGCCATTGGAGGTTCAGAGTGTTCACTGGATGTGTCACTTGAATCTGTATGTTGAATTTATTCAAAATCTAATTGAAAATATTTCTTTCTCAATTTGGTTATTGTTCGCTCAATTTCGGGATCAAATTCAATTAAATTTTTGTTTGAACTACGGTTCATTCAAAAGAAAGAAGTAAAAAAATGTTTTTTAAGGTTTTTTTTAGGCACTGCCTCCCCGAAAACGGCGCCAAGTTTGACGCACACCTATCATAGGGCGTGGAAAAACAACTATTTTCTAAATTAAAATGTATTAATGTGGTTGAACTAGGATGTCTACCGAAGAAGAGTGCACACAGAACAGTTTTTCACTTTTAAAACTAGGGTAAAAATGTTGTGTTTTTGAAATGAAATTTGAAATTAAAATGATTGAAAAACTATGATACTAAAAAAGGTGATTAGTTCAGGGTCAGTTTCCTAATTTTAATTCTATCCTTATTCAATTTAATTCAAACCTCTTATTTTTTTATTAAAGTGAGTTTCCATAATCGTTTCCTCTCACTTCCTTGGTGAAATTATTATTCTGAGAGAAAACCTTACCAAGATCTCAGTTTGGTCAACTCTCCATCCATGTGTAAAATAGTTGTATTTAATATCCTTAATTGAAATGGGAAATACCCGATTGGTTTTTGTTTATCCCAAACAATCAAGACCATTCACTACACCTTTTACACGTAATGACGATCGTCGAGTACTTCACCACTAATTCCTAGTTTATTCCATCGTATATAAACCAGAAATTGGTAGAGGGAGATTATGATTATTTTACCAAAGAAAAAATCAATAAAGGAATTAATATTCAAGAATTATCACACTTGATAATAAAATCCATAATAAGAAATTGAAAAAAACTTTCAATAAGAAATAAATTTATTCAATTACGTCCAAGAAGTCAAGCATTACAATATAGAAAACCAACCCTTCCCCAATCACTCTAAAATTTTACCCCACCATGGTAAGGTTAATTGAGATGAATGAGGAAGAATAAGGCATTAAAAACTATGAAAAATAAAATAAATAAAAGATAAAGCTGAAAAGATCTCCTTCTTGGTGTCCCGGAAGGAATGGGATGGAGAATGGGATGCTTTGAGAGGGTGGAGCTCTCCCCCTTCTATAGCCAGAATTTATCCCCCGGATGTTTACGCGTTACATCCCCACTAAATGAAATCTTCACGTGTTGATACCTTCTTGAATGTTGTTCATAATTCCCTTTTACGTGTCCCCTCAAAATCGCAGAGGATTTGAACTTGTATTCCGAGAGTAATGGTCGTTTTACTTTGAACATTTATTCTGTCCAGTCAGACTCTCCAAAACGCAATCCTCTGGATTAGGGTGATTTAAGGACCCCATAAATGGCCACTTAATGCGGCCCTTTCTTCATGAAAGATTCTCCGAAACTCCTTGCGCGTCCACCCATGGTATATCACAACATTTGGGCACACCATTAATGAGTTATGGAGCCCACAACAAAACTAGGCAGAACTGAAAACAGTTTTCTTGAGCCAAACTGTGAGCTTCTTTGGAGATTCTATATGGTTGATTCATCTTTTATTCTAAAAATAGAAAATGAATCCCTAGATGGTTAGAATCTGTAAAAGAAAGAATTTTTCAATTTCGATTAGTGTAGATAATGTTATGGCCAAACTACAGAAATAATTTAAAATTGTTAAAAATCCAAAATGGCCCATTTTTACTATTCAGCTCAAAATAACACCAATATCATAAAAATGAAACAATTCATCTTAAGGGAATACTTTTTTTGGTTTAAAAAAATGATATTCAAAATAAATTAATTGAAAATATTTTCTCTATCAATTCCCCCACACATAGCACTTGGACTCCTGGACAAGTAAAAGTCAAATAAAATCAAATCCAAAACACATATCAATGAGATCTACCAAATCAATTACAAGAAACAAAATGATATCATACCTCATCAAAAACAATTATTTAAAGTTCTCCATTTTATATTTTAATATATTTCCACTTCATTTGTTATCCCATGCACACAAAACACCTACCTCACATGAATTTTCTCTCATCTCACAAATGTAAGTGCTGAACAAGGCTTTTCTAATCCAAACTCACACAAGAGTCACCATAGGCTTGATAAATTCCTAATTCTCCACCCAACGTGGGTCAAAGACATGTGTTTCTCATGAGGAATTTTCAGGGTTTTTATGTGGCTTCCGGTTGGTGGGATTTAGATGTTAAAAATTCTGAGGTTGAAAAAGGAGGGTTTGGATCTTATTGAAGAAAAATTGCAAGAATATAATTTTCACTCAAATATGGTCTCCTTATCTTCCCCTTTGTAGAAACTCAGCTCCATCATCATTCAGTTAGCTCAGGATTTTAGCAGCAAAAATTTCAATCTTTTCAAACATGATTTTTCTTGAAAGCTCCACATAGGCACGACTTTCTTTTTTTTACATCGGAAGCTCCAGAAAGCCACAACTTCTCTTATCATGAAAGATCCAGAAAGGAACAAATTTTAAAAAAATTAAATACTCAATAGGAACATCAACTCTTCAAAATTTTATATTCCACCAAAAGTATCACCAAATGAGGTAGTACATCACAAGACATCTTCCCCCACACTTAAGATCAACTAGATCATGCAATTTCACTGCAAGAGTAGGTAGGATATGTAAAATTGGCTTGTAATGCGGCTAACCTAACAGGCAATTCATGGATACTAGGGGCTACAATGAAGGATAAATGTAAAGGTGGGCCATAATGAAAAGGATTATTTTGAAAAGGGGTCTTCAAACCAAATAAATTCCTCAATCATTTAAAACACACGTACCCCAAACCCTCAAGTTTTGAAATGAATAAATCAAATTCTGGTTAAAGCAAGCATGGTCTGGTTCTTTCAAGAAATGAGGTGAATGAATAGAATATGACAAAAATGGTTCAGAAGCCTCACAAGAAAGTGATTTCAATGATATAGATAGTGAAATATGGCATGGGTTTCAAAAATCAGTGTACTTTTCATGAAATTCCAAAAGATTTGAACTTGAAACAAAAGTAATTTCAGCATTCATTTAAGCTCAGTTTCATGAAATAGATTGGTTCACTCATTAAAATGGGTTTAAAAAATGGTATTGATAATAATTTCAGCTTAAAAGTTTCAGAAACACAACAAAAATTGAAATATAAACACACATAAATTTGAAAACTCACAATATTTTTATTTTTTTGTGAAAACAAACATTAAAAGAAAATCCTATACTACAAAGGTTCCCTCCCCTGCACTTAAGTGATGCAGTGTTCTCAATGCATTCAAGTGGATTTAACATGTAAGCCAATTTTCAAATGAATCACAAAATCAAGCAAGTGTGAAGGAGAGGTACAACCTGATGTCTCTTATTCATAGACAGGTTGGAGGAGCAGGATCTCCTCCACTGGCTCTGATTGAAGGGTCCCAAAGAATTTCATCAACCTATGCCCATTCACAGTGAATGGATCCTTCTCTCCATCCTTCTCAATTTGCACAGCACCGAAAGGATATACATGAGTAAATATAAATGGACCCTCCCATCTAGAACGAATTTTACCTGGCATCATCTTGAGTATGGAATTGAATAGCAACACTTTATCTCCAGGATTGAATTCTTTCGGTTGGATCATCTTGTCATGAGCCACTCTTGTTCTCTCTTTGTAAATCATGGAATTTTCAAATGCTTCTCTTCTAATTTCCTCAGCTCCTATAACTGCAACCTTATCTCTTTCCCAGCACTTCCAAGATCCAGATTCATGTTCCTCACAGCCCAATATGCCTTATGATCCAGTTCCACATGTAGGTGACAACTTTTCCCATAAATCAGCCTATATGGACTCATTCCAATCTGGGTCTTGTAGGTTGTCCTATAATCCCATAAAGTATCTTCCAATATTTGGCTCCAATCCTTCCTGTTTGGATTAACAGTCTTTTCCAAAATTCCTTTTATTTCTCTATTAGAAACTTCAGATTTCCCAGTAGTTTGTGGATGATAGGTAGTTGATGTTTTATGATGCACCCCATACTTCTTTAGCAACGTCTCCATTCTCCAATTGTAGAAGTGAGTACATTGATCAATGATGATTACTCTGGGCACTCTAAACCTAAAAAATATGTTAGACCTGACAAAATCACAAACAAATTTAGCATTGTCAGTCCTTGTGGCTTTTTGCTTCCACCCATTTGGAAACATAATCAACTGCAAGCAAGATATGAGAATTTCCAAATGACATCGGGAAAGGTCCCATAAAATCTATTCCCCAAACTTCAAAAATGTCACATAAATTCAATGGATTTTGGGTCATTTTTTGAATCTTTTAAATATTTCCTGAAAACTGACATTTTTCATATATTTTGCAAAATTCATGAGCATCTTTAAAAATGGTGGGCCAAAAAATTCCATATTCTAAAACCTTCCTTGCAGTCCTTTGAGGTCCAAAGTGGCCTCCACAAGCTAAAGTGTGACAAAAATCAAAGATAGATTTAACTTCACTTTCAAGTAAACATCTTCTTATTACTTGATCATTGCAAATCTTCCAAAGTAATGGATCACCCCAAATGTAATCTCTAGATTCAGCTTTTAGTTTTTGAATTTGGTGAAAATTGAAATGAGATGGTATCTGAGATGTTACCAGAAAATTGACTATGTCAGCATACCAAGGCACATCTCCTTCAATCAAGTACAACTACTCTCCTAGAATTTGATCATTCAGTGGGTCTCTTTCTGGAACTTCAATTTCAGTAGTGTTTGGCAGTCTACTTAAGTGATCATCCACTTGGTTCTTATATCCCTTCTTGTCCTTGATTTCCATATTGAACTCCTGCAATATTATCATCCATATCACTAACCTTGTTTTAGCATCATCTTTCTTCATCAAGTACCTCAAAGATGCATGATCAAAAAACACAGTGATTTTAGTTCCAAGAAGATATAATCTAAATATTTCTAAAGCAAAAACAACTGCAAAGAACTCTTTTTCTGTGGTTGTGTAATTGAATTGGGCCGCATCTAAAGTTCTCGAGTCATATGAAATGACTTGTGGTCTGCCCTCAATTCACTGAGAAAGGACTCCTCCATCTTCTTGGTTGGAGGCATCGTAAAGTAGTTCAAATGGTTCTTCCCAATTTTGAGGCTGCATCACGGGTGGTGAAATAAATCTATTCTTCAAATCATCGAAGGATTCCCTACATGCACCATTGAAATAAAAATTAGTATCATTCAAAAGTAATCTAGAGAAAGGGAGAAAATTTTTAATGAAATATTTGAAAAACCTCCTGTAGAATTCTGCATGTCCTAAAAATGATCTAACATGTTTCACACAAGTAGGGTAAGGAAATGAATTTATCACTTCAATTTTTGATTTATCCACTTCAATTCCATTTTGGGAAATGAAATTACCAATTACAATTCCTCTTTGAACCATGAAATGACACTTTTCAAAATTTAAAACAAGATTTTTCTCAAGGAAGGTTTTCAAAATGTTTTCCAGATTTTTCAAACAATGATCTAAAGAATCTCCAAAAACTGTGAAATCATCTAAGAAAACTTCCAAGCAGTTTTCCATGTGATCAGAAAATATACTCACCGTGCACCTCTGAAATGTACCTGGAGCATTACATAATCTAAATGGCATTATTTTATATGAAAAAGTACCAAAAGGGCATGTAAATGTTCTCTTCTCTTGATCCTCGGGAGCAATGGGTACCTAAAAGTAGCCTGAAAATCCATCCAAAAATAAATAATGAGTTCTCCCTTCCAATCTTTCTAACATTTGGTCAATGAAGGGTATGGGGAAATGATCTTTTTGAGTGATCTGGTTCAATTTCCTAAAATCAATGCACACTCTCTAGCTGTTTTGAATTATCATAGTGATTAACTCATTCTTTTCATTCCTCACAGTGGTCAGGCCAGTTTTTTTGGAACGACATAAATATGGATGACCCACTGTGAATCTGAAATGGGATAGATGATCCCAGCTTCCAAAAGCTTCTCGATCTACTTCTTCACAACTTCCATCAAGGTGGGATTCAATCTCCTCTGGGGCTGTCTAACATGTTTGGAATCTCCCTCAAGAAAAATTCTATGTGAGCATTTTTTTGGTTTTATTCTTGGGATATCACCTAAGATCCATCCTATTGCCTGGACATTCTCTCTCAAAAGCTCAATCAATGATTTTTCTTGGATTTTAGAGAGATTATTAGCAATTATCACTTGTAGTTTTTCTCTCTCCCTAAGGTATACATATTTCAAATTAGTGGTAAGTGGTTTGAGTTTTGGATCAGGGGGATGCTCAAGGGATGAGACTAAATTGACGTTTCCCACTTCCAAATTTTGGACCTCCTCTTCCTCCCACTTGAAGTCAGAATCTCCAACATCTTCAGCATCCACATGTTCAATGATATTTCCAAGGGAAGAAGTATCTCCTAAGTCTAATAATTCATAGAACATACCTGATTCTTCAATTGGTTCTGCACCAAATTCATGGGAGAGTGAAAAGAGGGAGTGATCATCTTATGGGTGCCTCATGGATTCAAAAATATTGAAGTGAACCATGCTCTCTCCAAACTCCATGGTGAGTGTTCTTTCATGTACGTTGATGATCATCCTTGTTGTTTTCAGGAATGGTCTCCCTAAAATGATGGGATATTGGGCTGGTGCTCGGTCTTCCTCCATGGAAAGGACATAAAATTGTGCTAGAAAGATTAATCCTCTCACTCCTACAGGTACATCTTCAACGACTCCAGCTGGGAAAACGGTGGATCTATTTTCTAATTGTACCACCACCCGAGTTGGTTTTAGTTCTCTGATCTGCAAAGATGAAAACACTGAGTGAGGCATCACATATATCAAAGATCCAAGATCACATAATACATCAGTAAAATTTAAAGAACTGATAGTGTAGGGAATAGATAAAGTCCCTGGATCTTGAAAAATTTTCAGTATCGATGGTGTGATCAATGCTGAGACGCTTCTTCCTAAGTTTATTCTTTCATTTCCATCTAGCCTCCTTCTTTTTAGTACACAGATCCTTCAGAAATTTTTCATATTTAGGGATTTGTCTGATTTCATCCAGTAGTGGTGGTTGGAAAGTTTTTTGTTGTTGGAAGGGCTACTTATAAGGTTGTTGGAATGCTATCGGGTTCTGATATTGCTGCTGAAAAGGTGCTCTGGCTTGGTTCTGTTGAAACCTGTTCCCTATTTGGGCTTGCGGTTGGTATTGCCTTTGTTGATAGACTGCAGCACAATTTTTTGTCCACTTCACTTCTGGACATTGATCAGTGTAATGAGAATTAGAAGAGCATAAACCACATACCTGATTCGGCCTTTGTTGTTCCTTCAGATGGTTCAGAGCTATTTTTCACACCAACCTGGTGAGTTCACCCATTTTGTTGCTAATTAAATCTACTGAATCAGATGTTCTTACCTCATGAATTCCTCTGGTGATTGTACCTCTGGTGCCAAACTGCTGTGAGTTTTGTGAAATATTTTTAATCAATCCTCTGGCATCTTTTGGTGACTTGTCAATAAAGGCTCCTCTATATGATGCATCTATCAAGTTTCGATCATTTTCAAGCAATCCTTGATAGAAGAAAATAATTAAATGGTGTTCTTCCACATTCTGGTGTGGCAACTGGCGCAGATCTTCTTGAATCGTTCCCAGTACTCGTAAAGTGTTTCACCGGTTGATTGGAGAATGGAATAGATCTATTTTCGGAAAGTTGTGCTCCTAGATGTAGAAAAAAACCTTTGCATGAAGCATCCTCTAAGATCTTCCATGTCTTGGACTTCTCCTGGTTGTATACTATACAACCATTCCTTTGTTTCTCCCTCGAGTGAGAAGGGAAATTCCCTCCACTTTACCTATTCTTCTACAACACCTCGGGGTCTACAGATGGAGCACACATTGGTAAATTCTTGGATATGCCTGTGGGGGTCTTCATATGCAAGACTATGGAATTTAGGAAAAATTTGAATCATGTTAATGATAAATTCAAAATCATTTCATAATGAAGGAATATCTAGTTGATTTATTTGGTTAGCAAATTGTGGGGCGCAAAGATCGCACAATGTTTGGTTGGGATTTCCAACCATTGGAGGTTCATAGTGATCACTAGATGTGTCACTTGAATCTGTAAGTTGAATTTCTTAAAAATATAATTGCAAATTTTTCTTTCTCAATTGGGTTATTGTTTTCTAAATTTCTGGATCAAATTCAATTAAATTGTTATATGAACTACAGGTCATTCAAAAGAAATAAGTAAAAAATGTTTTTTTAAAAGGTTTTTTTAGGCACTACCTCCCCGGAAACGGCGCTAAGTTTGATGCACCCCTGTCGTAGTTCATGGAAAAACAATTATTTCCTAAGTTAAAATGTAGTAATGTGGTTGACCTAGGATGTCTCCTAAAGAGGAGTGCAAACAAAACGGGTTGTCACTTTTAAAATGAGGGTAAAAATGTTGTGTTTTTGAAATGAAATTTGAAATTAAAATGATTGAAAAACTATGATATTAAAAAGGGTGATTAGGTTAGGGTCGGTTTCCTAATTATAATGTTATCCTTAATCAATTTAATTCAAACCTCTTCTTTTTTGTTGATTAAAGTGAGTTTCCAAAATCGTTTCCTCTCACTTCCTTGGTGAAATTATTATTGTGAGAGAAACCCTTACCAAGATCTCAGTTTGGTCAACTCTTCTTTGATGTGTAAAATAGTTTTATTGAATATCATTAATTAAAATGGGAAATACCTGATCGGGTTTTGTTTATCCCAAACGATCAAGAACATTCACTACACCTTTTACACGTACTAATGATCGTAGAGTACTTCACCACTAATTCCCGGTTTATTCCATCGTATATAAACCAGAAATTAGTGGAGGAAGATTATGATTATTTTAACAAAGAAAAAATCAATAAGAGAATTAATATTCAAGAACGATTGCACTTGATAATAAAATCCGCTATAAGAAATTGAAAACAACTTTGAAGAAGAAAGAAATTTTTTCAATTGCGTCCAAGAACTCAAGCATTACAATGTAGAAAACCAACCCTTCCCCAATCACTCCAAAAGTTTACCCCGCCCTGGTAAGGTTAATTGAGATGAATGGGGAAGAATAAGGCATTACAAAACTATGAAAAAGAAAAAAAATAAAATAGAAATCTGAAAAGATCTCCTTCTTGGTGTCCCGGAAGGAATGGGATGGAGAATGGGATGCTTTGAGAGGGTGGATCTCCACTCCTTTTATATCTAGAATTTGTCCCCTAGAAGTTTACACGTTATATACCTATTAAATGACATATTAATGCTTTTATACTTTCTTGAATATTGTTCATAATTCCCTTGTCAGTGTCCCCTCAAAATATTAGAGGATTTGGACATGTATTCCGAGAGTTATGGCCGTTTTACTCTGAGCATTTATTCTGTCCAGTCAGACTCTCCCAAACGCAATCCTCCGGATTAGGGTGATTTAAGGACCCCATAAATGGCCAATTAACGCGGAACTTTATTCATAAAAGATTCTCCAAAACTACTTTCTCGTCCACCCATGGAATATCACAACATTTGGGCCCACCATGGATGATTTATGGAGCCCAAACCAAAACTAGTCAGAACTAAAAACAGTTTTCTTGAGCCAACTTGTGAGCTTCTTTGGAGCTTTCATATGGTCGATTCAGCTTTTAATCTAAAAATGGAAAATGAAGCCCTGGATGTTTAGAATCTGGAAAAGAAAGAATTTTTCAATTTTAATTAGTGTAGATAATGGTATGGCCAAACTATAGAAATAATTTAAAACAGTTAAAAATCCAAAATGGCCCATTTTTGCTATTCAGCTCAAAATAACACCAATATCATAAAAATGAAACAATTCATCTTAAAGGAACACTTTTTTTGGGTTTAAAACAATGATATTCAATATAAATTAATTGAAAATATTTTCTCTATCAATTCCCTATATTCGGACCCTCGTCCTCTTTCACATCTAAAGGAACCCCCTAATAGTATGGATGCTCGGCCTATGGCTCGCCTACTGTCCTGGGAAAGAGTTATAGAAGACTAATGAATGAAATTTTGAGTCAAGCCCCGTGTTTCGAATATGGTCAGCAGTCGTCCCTCATTTGTTATCCCCATTTTAGGCTATCACAATAAGGATACTGTGTTTTGAACATAGTGAATAGTTATTCTTCATTGTTATGACATCCCTACAGTGTTTCGAATTTTGGGTATTGTGATTCACACCTTCCACTCCCCTATGTTTGGATTAATTCCAATTCCCTTGGAATTACCCCTCTCATGCACTAGCATGCACTGGGAAAGCAATTATTTGACTGTTCTGAGAGATTTATCCTCCAGTCAGTCCTCTCCCTTTATTCTCAAAAATTTGCATTGGTTGTTCAAACCCCATATGCCCAGAGCTTGGCTTTCACTCTTATATTCGAGTGGAATGATAAGGTGTCCATCCCTTGTTTCTCACATTGGGCCTGACCCACGTGATATTAGGTACTGATCACTAGATGTTCCATGGATATAATGAAAATTGAATAAACCAAACGAATAACGAAACTCATGCATGCATCTAGCATAAATAGCCAAGGCATGAAATTGCAATCAAAAGTTTCAGGAAGCAAAGTACCCGAGGATCTATCCCTCCCCTCGATGGTTTGAACCCATCAAAATAACGTTGTATCTCCACCACCCTCTAGCTCGTAGCATCTAGGATTTGTTGCCACCTATTCAGTTCCTACTCCTCCTCAACAGAAATGGGGTGCAGTTCGTCAGCCGCAACCCGAGCCCACTCCTCATCGTTACGAACAACATCCATCTCCGTTGAGGGTTGTTTCATCCACTCTTTGGCCTCTGCCAGCTGGACCTTCATCCACAATATAATATCCAACTGCGCATTGAGAAGAGAATAGTGTTCATCTGCCCAGACCTGCAGCCGCTGAATCTCATTTTTAGCCTCCTGGAGCGTCTTTATGATCACTACTTTTCTCCTCTGCCAACCCACACCAAGGCCACGATCATACCTTTGAATATTCTCCTCCATGAGATCTCGAACGGTCATGTGAGGTCGTTGGGCATCTACTCCCCCAGCGCACAGTTAACACAATCGGGAACGAAGTCTCTCCATATGTTTTATCCATTGTTCTTGAGGTTTGTCATCGATAAAGCACTTAATCAACTTTCATGACCGGTGACAGACTATCTTTCTATCCTCTTCATCAGAGGCCATTTAGTCCCAGTCTGCAGGGTTGGCAGGCTCGTACGCAGGGAACGCCCCCAAGAACTCGTCAGAAGGGTTTGTATCTGGTGTCTGATCTGGTATGGCAGGACCTGGGCTATCTAAACGATCTTCATCGTCAGATCCTACTTCAATAATCTTAGGCACAACCCTACCAATGGTCTCACCAGTGATTTGGAGCACCTTAGCTTGATCGGTCTGAATATCTGCCTCCATAACCACCGGCATTCCCCTATGAAAAGAACTTCCAGGAATACCAACCAACCTCACCAAGGAAGGCCACACCATTTGAAAAACTGTATATACCAAAAATGAACAAATGTTAGTTAGCCTAGTCAATAGGTGGTGATCATGAGGTTTGTAAATGAGGCTTACATAGATCGAATTCTCTATCTCGTTCTTGGGTTGTTGCTATAGGGACCCCGAGGTGTGGCCCTCCGTATATTGTTGGAAGGTCTGAAAACTCAGGATGAGCCATCTTGGGTATCCTAGACCCGCTGGACACGGTAATCATCATAGTCACGGGCAAGGATCATGATGTCCCCGCATCTCCATCCACTGAAGGATGACAATAGGTTCTATGAATGAGGCTCTCCTGCATAGTATAAACATTAGTGAGGGGTCCAAAGTTTCCTGGAAGTGGATCTCAGGAAGGGGTTCCAAGTTTTACCTCAAGGGCCTCTGCAAATTCATCAAAATCTAAGACTTGATCAGAGACTTCTCCCTCTTCCATAGGGCTCCCACTACCGGCCTCCTCCCCACAGGAGGATTCGTCTGATTCTTCCAGTAGAGGGAACTGTTCCCTCAAATCAGTAACTGACAACTGCAAGGGAGCTGTTTGATCCAACAACACCTTCACCTGATATGTCATTAGATGTGGAACACCCCGGGAGTGCACGAAGTCCTCAAACTCACCCAGTTATTGCTCATCCTCTACCTGGGACATCGCAAAGCCGGCCCAAATAGGGCATATCCACGGCAAATCCATCCTGAGATGATTCAGGTGTTGACACATCTCAGACGGGCCGAGAAATTGCCTATTGACTTCCCAGATGCACCAGGACACTGGGAAGATAGAATTCTTTGGATTCTCTATGTGGCACAACCACTTCCCAATATCCTTAGTCGATATTCTATATAATCCTCTTGGTGGCCTCCCCTTTGGATAACTCTGTTCTTCTAGGACCACCAGGTCTGCTGTCGTTGCTGGATCTGCTGCCACTGCCTCCCCCTCAATCGGTATAGGCCTTTCCACCACAGTAGCCCCACTACCATGGGATATCCATGTTATCTTCTAACCCCAACCTTGAGGTTGGGGAGGCACACTATCACTAGCCTGAATGGTTGTTTGCTTCAGCATCTACCTCAGGTAGGCCGCCTCCCGGGTTTTGGTGTACTCTTTCACCAACCCAAAGACAGCTATGGGCGGAGGTCGCTCATTCCGCATATTCTCTTCTTCCCGTGTGAACATGAGCCACATATGCCTTATCACACATAGATGTTCATCATGGCTCACCCCTAAATAGACATGTGGGGTATGTCACTTCATACACCGAAATTTCTTGGAGAATTTGGTTCAGGGTGTACGGATCACAGAGAGGCTTAAGGTCCACTCTTTCCACCAGGACTCCACCTCAAAAGGCCAGGATATAGGACCAGTGCTCTTCCGTTCCTTGGCCATCATTAGTGAAAGAACCCGTTGGCAACATGAACAGATGAAATTTGAACTCCTCTACCTTCCAGACCCAGTAAAGTACCGACGACATAGTCATCTTGGCCAAAAATCTCCATACGGTGTTCAGGATGGATGGGAGGAAGTTCGACCTTAGAGGGTAGATGGGGTTTAGATATTCATAGACCCCCCCCCCTAAATTTCACCGTTATCCACCCATATAGGAGGTGGAATGTCCCACATATCCTCAGTGGCCTCTTCCCCTCATTGATATTCCACAACATCTTTTACAGCTTGGCGAGCCTCGAGATTCTTAGGTTGACCCGCCCTCTTGTCGCCAACATGAAATCCATGATAAATGTTCTTGGTCACACGCCCATGTTCGTATCCCTCACTGGAAGGATCCAACTGTAGATGAGAGCTACAATGAATGTCGCCATACTGACTACCAGTTGTTTCTCGGTGCTGACACACAATCCCCAGGTTTTTCACTAGATGTCCTCCAAGATCCACCAATATGAGTGATCCTTGCCTCATTGATCCCCCTTCGGGCATGTTTGAGGCCTCACCAGAAACTTCATGTCTGTTGGGAAGTTCAGGAACTGCTTGAACCACCATCTGAAGTGGGCGTCTCTCACTTCTTCCTTATCCTCTCCTAGAACCATCTCTATCAATTCCATCACCAATGGTATCATTTTCTCTGGATCCTCCCACACACCCATAACGGGGAGGAATTCATCATACATCACCCCCAGTAGCGGGACCCCCGAGATCTGGTGCACATCCCATAAACTGATGCCAACCTCCCCATGGTGTAAGTAGAAGGTATTGGTCCTCAATGAACACCTTCTCAACAACTTTGGCATCATCTTCTTTGTTTGATAGATAAGGAATTGGGAGGCCCAAGCCACCTCATACAGGCCCACTCTCCTCAACTCTGCCCCAAACTCTTCACAAGAGGTACCTACCCAGTAGCACTAGGCCTAGTCATCAATGAATTATCCACCCTCGCATAGATCCCAGTCATCAAACCATCCCTTCTCTGGGCTCCTCAGAGCTACCTTCAAGATCGTCTGGTACAGAGGGGGGTTGTCTCTGGCTGCAATTCCTTCACGTCAATATTGTTCAGATGATTGTATAGATAATCAGTAATATCAGGCATGAAGTCCTCTCGGGCATGGCCGTCAGCCACCCTGAACCACTGGCGTTGGCACGGTGTGCTCCTGAACCAGTACGTTGGCCCATCCCTAATTGCTTCAGGAATGAAGATGTCACCCACCCCCCTCAACTAAAATTCATATAGAGGCAGCCTCTTACACAATGGATAATTCTTTTGGCTTTTCGATAGCAGATTCCCCCACAAATCATGATCAGAGTGGCTCTGTACCAATTCCCCTAGACCTAATCTATTCGCTATCTCCTCCCTTTAGGTAGCATCTGCAAGGACCCACTATAATCCTCTTAGTGAGCCATTCCATTTTTAATATTTGAACACCTTTTCTGAAGCCCTTTCGTGGAGCTCATTCCCAAAGATAGTTTGCGGAGCTCGATCCCAGCAACAGAATTGTGAAGCCTTACACCGACCATCAGATGCAATCCATAGAGAATACCATCGCATAGTCAAATACTCACTGTGCACTATGAAGTAGAAGGCCCAATTCATATAGAGCAATCGCGAAGTACACCGAGCTTCGTGAATCCAGAGTGATAAATGCCAAAAACGAAGAGAAGAGAAAGGAAAAAAGAGAGGCCAGATCCCCTATTAATAGGCGAATACCCCTGGTGCTTTTTGGTACATCAAACCACAGGGAGCTATGTGGCACATTCATCCTGCCCATCACCTCTCCGCTTCGTAAGCCTCCTTCGCGAGTTAGCTACGTGATTGGATGATGGATTTGGGTGATTGACACTTAGACATTGAACCTCGATTTCTCCTCGGCTTCAATTCTGAGGGGGAGAATTTGTTGTCACCAAAATCTGGGATGCACAAGAATAAACGAAAAGATTTAGGGACTTCCTCATGAAGCTTGTTCGCAGAGCCCTTGGGTACTAGTGTCGGTTCAATGATCCTCCTTCTCCAAGCCGTTGTGGAGCAAGGAGGTGGGATGCTCCACGAACTGATTTTACATTTTTGAACCTGCCGCAGAGTAAGGAGGTTGGATGCTCTGCGAACCGATTTGATGCTCCCAAACCCACTGCGGATCAAGGAGGCAGGATGCTCCGTGAACCCCTTTGATGTTCACGAACCCACCATGAAGCAAGTTCTGTCTTCACACCGAGAAGCCTCTGCTTCGTGGCGCCTCTTGCTTATAAATTCCGGGCTCCCCTCAATACCAAAGGACAGATCCTTTGACCTTTCACCTTCTTAGCACCCACATCATGAAGCAATTTCTACTCTATTAACCACAATCTTTTCAAGGTACTTTTGCATCACGAAGTGCCTTCCCCTTGGCATGAATTACACCCCTCTTCAAAGAGGGATACCCTTTGCAGAGCACATGGGCCTCCGTGAAGGAAGGAGATCTCCAAAGGGACATGGGTCTTTGCAGAGCACTTGTGATTTGCGAATTACCCTTCATTCACATGTTACCTGTATGCTAAGGTAGGGTCACAGTGCTTCACGAGACACATTGCTTTGCAATATTACGCTTCGTGGATCACCCTTTCTTCATGAGACATTGCTCTGTGAATGCCATTCCACTTCTCAAATCACCTTACATATGCACCTATTCCCTATTCCTAGGCTAGGAAACTTCATTTCACATATCAAACCCCTTTGTGAAGCCCCTCTACTTCATAGAGCACCAAATCTTTACAAGGATTCGACTTATGAACCCCTTTGCTCTACAACTCCTTTTCCTATGCGGCCCTTCAGGTTCACACAATGAAATTTCAAGGTCCCTTGGGTGGTGCTTCCCATTGTGTTGCTTCACCTCATGGTTCTTAACATAGGCATGCTAATGGATATTGCTTCTTCGCATAGCCACACTAACATGGACCCCTTAATGGATCACTCCATAACACCCCTTCACCACGACATTGCTGATGTCTTCCCTTTCGCAAGGGGCAAGAGGTATTAGTTATGTAAGTCCTAATGGGTGCAGAGTGAACCCACCTCATTCGATCTGTCGGATGTTAAACTACCAAGCACCATTGTCCTCGGTACATGACATTAAAATGTGGTCTCGCCTCATGCATTATACATGGGGTTCCACATCTCAGACATTCTCTACACCCACTGGTCTCCACAGGAGTGAGATAATTCCTCACATGGAATGAGATCCTATTTATCGGGGTGGCGTCTGTCTGCGGGGAAAGGTAAACCACCTTGGTGTAAGCCCCTAGTTATTATTGTAGGAGGTAGCACCCCTGCTCCTCCTCTCTTGCTCGGTGGGAAATCCTTCTCCATTTGGGATTTGTCACCAACTGGGCCTCCATGTTGGAGTAAGTCCAAATCTCCATTACCCTGGGTTTCTAACCATGTGTAAGACCCTATTTCCTCTTTGGGCCACTTACTACATGTAATCCCCACTCCAATTCCCATGGATATACCTTTCGCAACATGATCGTCAGATCCTTGTTGCCTCTTGTTTCTCACACGGATCATGAATCATGTGGGTTTAGAGTAATCATTGACTATGAAATCCTCTTTGGGAAGCCTAGAGTGTAAGCCCCACACCTTCTGAACTACATGGTCTTTGATCATTGCCAAGGTAGGGTATGTAGGAAGCCTCCCTGAGGTTCAATCCCAACAACCATTAGTTCCGACCATTTGGAATCAGTCCACCACACCTGAACTACAAGGTATTTGATCCTGACTAAGGAAAGGTATATAGGAAGAATTATTGAGGTTCAAGCCCACCATCCATTGGTTCCAACCATTTCACATCATTCCACCACACCTGAACTATGTGGACATTAATCCTCATCAAGGAAAGGTGTGTAGGAAGCCTCTCTGAGCTTCAAGCCCAACACCCATTGGTCCCGACCATCTTTTCTTCTGAACTACATGGTCTTTGATCCTTTCCAAGGAAAGGTGCATAGAAAGCCTCCATGAGGTTCAAGCATAACAGCCACTGGTTCTAGACCCCCTCACGTTGGACCACCTTCATCCCACATAATTTTAAAATGCATTCCCCCTTTCCAACCTGTACGATGTTAAACTAAATCCATCATCCCAAACTACATGGATTTTGATCCTTGCCAAGGCAAGGTACATAGGAAGCCTCCATGAGGTTCAACCCCATCCAGTGGTAAGAAGTTTTGACCCCATCCAATGGTAAGTTGTTGTGACCTCATCCAGCGGTAAGCCATTGTGACCACATCCATAGGTAAGTCGTTGTGACCCCATCCAGCAGTAAGCCCTTGTGACCCAATCTAGCAGTAAGTCATTGGACCCCTTCCAATAGTAAGTCGTTGTGCCCTCATCTAAAAGTGAGTCACTGTGAACCCCATATAGCAGTAATTCGTTGTCAACCCAAACCTAGTGGTAATCTGCTGTCATCCCCTCTATTGGGGCCCATATCACTAGTCTTTACCAGTGGTGTAAGACCAAACTTGGGATGATAACCATGTGTAATCCCTAGTATATCATTGGGTCATTGTCCCATACACGCACCCCGATTCTATACCCTCATCTTGAACTACGTGGACTTTGATTCCCTACCACAGGGATACGTAGGAGGTCTCTTCGAGGATCAATCCCAATATCACTGTCGTCCTTGAGTCGACTCTATCTCATTCTCCATCCACTCCACTTAACCATCCATTATCCATATTGATTATTACCCGGGCCACCACATCCCGGTGGGGTCATGCCACCTCATTCCCCATTCCCTTTAACAACAATCGGGTAGCTAACCACGTGTTATCCCCAACATCAGTGTCCCCTCCAGAGGTTACACCCATCTGATTCACTTTATTCAGTGTTCTGATCAGTCTAATCCATCTTCGCTAGACGTTAAACCCATGATATACCCTGTGTTAAACATAGGAAGTTGAGGAAAACCTCAGATACATGCCTATGTCATATAATTCCCTGCATTCGACATGGGATTCCCCGGGCTTCTTCACCCTTGATAATCCCTATAATAACGGGTAGAAACCTAGACATGCTAATTTTCCAGCATCCAGACATGCTAGTGATGTCCAACCTGACTACTCCCCCAACCGAAGGTTGCTACCCTGACCAGTCCCCTTGGAATGTCCCGATAGAAGTAGTGTAATTAACCTATTTCCATGAAGAAATGGCACTGGTAAGAGTTTCACGAACAACTCCTTACTCTATAAGGGAGACTCGAACTATGTGACAAGTTCCAAGGAGGAATCCACAAAAGGAGGAACCAAAATCTCGTCATCCCATTTTGATCAAGGAGAAAACGTCCCTAAAAAAGTGACGTATGCCACCCACCTTTGCAAATCGGTAATGCAGGGCAACAGCTACACGTCCTCCACAGACGGATACACATGCCTCGGTAAAATCATCAGAAACAATAACACTCATATCCCTTCTAACATTTTATCATCATCTTTTCCCTGTTGTGTATTATTTTTAGCTTTCGAGAAGTTTGTGTATGTCTGTTTTAAAACACACACTGTCTCCTTCACTAAACTGAAAGATACCATATATCCTTACTCTCATATCTTTTAACATATTTTTACTCCCATAGATAAGTGTGGAAGAGGTCCTTGTATGACCTAGTAGTTTTTACCCATGAAGAATGGTGGAAGAGGTCGTGTGACCTGGACAATCTTGTGCACTGTTGTTTACCCCGATCTAGGGTGTGTGTCAAGTTTATTAATATAAACTGCTTGGTGGAAGGTGATCACCAAGTGGAGTGTATTTGGTCTCATCTTGAGACTTATCCACTTGTTTTATCTACTGTTCCTTTTAATTTAGTTTTTCTCAACTTTATGATGTATTTCAGAAAACACTAGATTTTACTTTGATAGTTAGTTTTGGATAAAAGTTATAATTGTGTTTCCTTATTATAATAACTTCAAAATTTGTATCAATAACTCATATTGATATTAATGAGAATTAATCAAACGTTTTAGAGGTTATTTGAAAAGTCACACCATTATAAATATATTACCTTAATTGACTGGACTGTATTATTTTTTTATAGGGGAATCTTTGTAATAAAACGTGTTAAAAGAAATTCTGAATAGATACTCAATTTAACCCCCCCCCCTCTTGAGTACTCTACTCTGGACAACATTTTTTATCAGTGTAGTTTGTTCCTGTTAAGACTCTTTTTTTAAATCTATTCAACTATGATTTTAGTTGTACTTTAAAGATCTATAAATTTATGTTAATTATAAATTTATAACTCTTTTAAATTATTTCATTATTATAGAAAATAGAATGGAAGTTTTTTCAACAAAAAGGCGACCATTATTTAATGAAAATAATTATTCCCAATGTAAAATTAAAATCAAAATGCATTTAGAAAGTATGGGCATTGAAATTTGGATTTCAATTATAGATGAGAATAAAATGACTTCTTCTGATAGAATTAATTGGGATGACCCATCTAAGACTGCTTATAATGAAATTTGTAAATCCATGCATGATTAATATTTATCTTTAGTAGATGAGGAATTTAACAGATATTATGCATGTAAAATTGCCCATGAAATTTAGGATACATTGTCTGTTTCACATGAAGAAAATTCTAGTGTGAAATAATTGAGACTAAAAACTTATACTATTAAATATGATAACTTTAAAATGAATCCTGATGAGCCTATTTATGACATGTATCTCAGGTTAAATGAAATTATCAAAACAGTGATCTCTCTTAAAAGAGAATTCACTGTTAAAGAATAAATCATGAGGATTATCAGATGCCTACCTAATAGATAGAGAGGAACCTCTGTCTCTATTAGAGAGTTATGTGACTTCAGAAAATTACCTGTCAAATAAATCATTGGGAAACTAATGATGTATGAAGAGTATCTTAAAGTCAATAAGGGAGAGGAGTATGAACCCAAAAGAAATTATGTGGCATTCAAGACCACCACCTCTAAACACGAAGAAAATGAGAAACTGCAAGTCTCTATAGAAAGTTCTGGCACTGAATAATCTTCACCTGACAGTGATGAGGAGATGGCTCAATTAGCCAGAAGGTTCAATAAATTTTACAAAATGAAGAAATTTTTCAGAAAGCCTAACTTCAAAGGAAGATATGATCAAAAGGGAAGTTGGAAGAAAGATTTTAAAATAAATGACAAGTCTGATGAGATAGTATGTTATGAATATAAGTGAAAAGGACTTGTAAAAGACGAATATCCCAAGATCATGTATAAAAAGAAATATGAGGAAAAGATATAAAGTATAAAAAGGAAATGAAATAAACTTAGAGTGCTTCTAAAGAAAGTTCAAGTGAATCAAAATGAATCTTCATGTGATGAATAGGATAATAAAGAAAATATATGTTTCATGACCAACACATCTGAGGTAACACTGGAATCTCCTGTAAAAAATTCCTATTATTTTGGAAATGAAAGTGATTCTAAAAATATGTCTAAAGAATAAATGTATGAGTATTACAATATTCTTGAAGAGACATGCAATGAACTAAAGGATAAATACAGGTATTTAAATAAACAGTATGCTCTTACCTCAACTATTAAGTATGAACTTAATGTAGAAAGAGATAAAAATGTTCAATTACTCAAAGAAAACAATAAACTAAAACTATCTAATGAGAAATTGAAAAAGGACCTTGAAAGTTTTACTAATGGTAAAGATAACTTTGTACAAATGTTAGGTAAACTGATTTCCCCTAAATACACTACTGGAATTGGCTATCAACCTGGTAAAAGAAATTTTGGAAAAACCTATTTTTTTCTAAATTTATAACATACAACCTTACTCATAGTTTAGAAAAACATTATGCTAGGTCAAATTATGATACACTCTCTACTGTTTCAAGATTTTCTGGATAAAATAGATAATATTTTTCAAGTACTTTACATAATTCTTATAGGACACCTATAAGACCAATGAGGGTTCTTAAATCACTAGTTAGTAATATTATTGGACCCAAACAAATATGAGAACCAAAGTCTATTTTTATTTTACAATTTTGTAGGAAAATTGTTTAAAGAGGTCCTATAAAATCTTATGGTACATGGACAGTGGGTGTTCAAGACACATGATAGGGTACTATTCATTCTTCAAGAACTTAATAAAAGTTGATGGTGGACATGTCACCTTTGGTGAAAATTCCAAAGGAAAAAATCTTTAGCCTTGGACAAATCGGTAACTCTAACTCGGTTTTAATTTCTAAAGTACTTTTTGTTGATGGACTGGAATATAATATGCTCAGTATTTCACAACTATGTGATGATTGATTTCATTTTAAATTTGAAAATGATGCTTGCAATGTTATTAATTATAAAAATGAATTAGTATTTTCTTCATTGAGAAATGAAAATTTATAATTTGTCAATTTATATTCTTTAGTTTCTTAAAAGGTTTCAAGTTTAAGTGTATTTCACAAAGATTCTTGGCTTTGGCATAGAAGACTAGGACACTATAATATTCACTCCCTTAGAAAGTTAACTAGAAAAAATTTATTCAAATACCTACCCAAACTTTAGATTCCAATTAGTGTGTAATACTTATCAAAAGGGAAATCAACACAAAACTTTCTTCAAACCAAATAAATAAGTTTCAACTTCTCAACCTGTCGAGTTGGTTCACATGGATTTGTTTGGACCAACTAGAGTTTCTAGTTTAAATGGGAAGCCCTATGTTTATGTTCTTGTAGATTACTTTTATAGATATACTTGGATATTATTCTTGGCTCACAAAAGTGGAGCCTACTCTTAGTTTACCAAATATGATAAAACTATCGAAAATATCAGTGGAATTAGAAATAAATCCTTAAAAACCGATCATGTCTACGAGTTTGAAAATGAAGATTTTTAATCCTTTTACTCACAAAATGGCTATAGTCATTATTTTTTTTACCCTAGAACACCTCAAAAAAATGGAGTTGAAGAAAGAAGAAATAGGTCATTGCAAGAAATTTCTAGAACCATGCGTAGTGAATATGACTTTCCTATTTATTTTTGGTATGAAGATGTAAATACATCATGTTATATAATTAATAGAGTTTTGATTATACCTATTCATAAAGAAACACAATATGAGTTATGAAATAATAGAAAACCCAAAGTAATCTAATTCAATTTTTCTTATTGCGAAGTCTATATCTTTAATACAAAGGAAATCATGACAAATTTTCATCCAAGAGTTATGATGAAATTTTTATAGGATATTCAATCTCTAGTAAATATTAAATAGTTATTAACAAAATAAATAAATATGTGGAAAACTTCGACTATGTCAAGTTTGATGAAACAGATCCACATGAGCCTAAGACCTATCTATAGAATCTTGAATATGATATGTCAAATCTGGAAATCAATGCTAAATCCTCTAACTATCCTATAAAAAATCTGTGAAAACACCCAATTCTAGAAATTCTACATATTCAAGTCATAATGAACCTGAACCTTTTGATGAACCTGAAATCAGTAGACCCTAATTTTCTAGAGCTATTAGAACCCTTAAGAACCATCCTTTAGATGTTGTTATAGGAAATTTAGATAAAGGAACTCAAACTAGATCTTCTATTAGAAATCATGTTGAACATCATGTTTTCTTATCACAACATGATCCTAAAAACATTAATGATGCTATCAATGACGAATTTTGGGTGAGGGATATGTAAGAAGAACTAAATCAGTTCGAAAGGAACACAGTTTAAAAACTTGTTGATAGACCCAATAACATATTTACCATTGGAACTAAGTGGGTGTTTAGAAATAAGGTATATGTAGCTAGTAATATAGTTAGAAACAAGGCTAGATTGGTTGCACAATGCTATAGTAAAGATGAATGAATTTAATATGAGGAGACCTTTGCACCAGTATCGAGACTTGAATCCATTAGAATCCTTCTTTCTTATGCTGCACATTTTAATTTCAAACTATATCAAATGGATGTCAGTAGTGCATTTATAAATGGTTATATAGCTGAGGATGTTTTTTTTGATCAACCTCTTGGTTTCAAGAATCCTCACTTTCCAATCATGTTTTCAAATTATCAAAAGATTTGTATGGTTTAAAACAAGATCCAAGAGATTTGTATGATAGATTAAGTACTTTTATTATTTAAAAAGGTTTTACAAAAGTTATATCTTATCCTGCCCTTTTTATATAACGAATTTAAAATGATGTTTTAGTAGTTAAAATTTATGTTGATGATATTATTTTTAGATCTTCAAAGAATTATTTATGTATTGAATTTTCTAAAATTTTGGAAAATGAATTGGAAATGAGTTTAATGGGTGAAATAAAATTCTTTCTTGTATTTAAAATCATTCAAAATAAATATGGTGTTATTTTAATTCAAATAAAATATTTTAAAGATCTTTTAAAACAGTTTGTCATGGATAGCACTAAAAGTAGTGATAATCCAATGAGTACTACTTGGAAGTTGGATCTTGATGAAGATGGAAAATCTATTGATCAAACTACTTACAAAGGAATGATTGAAAGCTTACTATACTTAACTTCTAGCTGACATGACATTATGTTTAGTGTATGTATGTGTTCTCATTTTCAAGAAAATCCTAATGACTCTCATTTAAATGATGTTAAAAGGATTTTCAAATACCTCAAACATACATCCAATCTAGTATTGTTATATTATAGAGGAAAATCATTTGAGATAGTTAGTTATTATGATGTCGATTTTAATGGTTTTAAGTTAAATAGAAAAAAACACCTCTAGAACATGTTACTTTTTAGGAAATTTTCTAGTATGATGGTGTAGTAAGAAACAAAACTCTGTTTCATTATCTACCACTAAAGCTGAATAAATATTTTCTAGTAGTTGTGGTGCATAATTTTCATTGATGACACATACATTACTGGATTATATATACCAATTCAGTCATTTAACTATAAATTGTGACAATACAAGTGCTATTAACGTCTCAAAAAATCTTGTTTCACAATCCAAGACAAAACATATTGATGTGATACATCAATTTTTGAGAGACAATTATCAAAAAGGTGATATCACTTTGGAATTCATTGGAACTGAATATAATCTTGCTGATATATTCACCAAACCATTAAATTCTGAAAGGATATATTACATCATACATGAATTGGTAATGATAAATCTTAAGTAGAAAGTGTATTGTTTCACAACTTACTATTTCACATTTTACAGTTTCGCAAGTCATTGTCTTAAGATTATTTTCTCACTCTCATAGTTCTATAGTTTACTATCTTGAAGTTGTTGTTTCATGTTTATGGTCTCAGAGTTACTATCTCTTGGTTATTGTCTTAAACTTACTATCTCAAATATTATGGTCGAACCATGTGGATACAAACCGTAAAGATGACACTGTGAGAACCTGTTCCAATCTCACTGTGACTACTTGTTTTGGTCTCACCATAATGACACTTTTTCATTTTATTTTTATTTTATTACCTATATCACTGTGTTGATTATTTTAATATATGCATCTCGTGCTTTTGAATTTGCGATGCTTGATACCCTGAAATGATAAAAATGAAATATGTTTCACTCCTTTCATCACTCGATCTCCCTTTTCTCAAAATTGAAACTCATATCTCTCAAACCATAATACCTTCTACATATATATCTCTATCTTGAAACCCTCTTTGAATGTCCAGAATGAAGCACCCATATTCTTCAACTCCTGAGAAGTGCATATCTAAGAAGAAAGTGAAAAGAGAACCAAAGGTAGCACCCAAAGGACCACTGAACCCAAAACGTTTTGATAGAATAGTGGTACCAAAAAAGGAGATCTGCAATAAGTGGTCGTTGTCAAGTAAGTATTTAGTGTTGAAAGTACTGAAAGAGAAGGGATGAATGAACTGGTTCATGAGGGAGACAATGCCACTTTATCCAAAACTTGTTGCTCAGTTCTATCACTTTGTTCAGTTCTCATTTCATACAGAAGATGGTTTTGATGTGAGGAGCTAGATCAATGGCCAAAGACGCACCCTTTCCTCGAGACTATAGGCTGACTTCCTACGGATACCTCATGAAGGAATTTTTTAGGAATACCATAGAGGTCCTTCTCCTCCAAGTGATATTTTTGTTTTGGAAGAGGCCTTGGGAATCTTGACTAGAAATAAAAATAATAGAAGATCTATTCCTATTGAATTGGATGGTGAAACTATATTGCTGTTTAAGTTTATTCAGAAAATTATTAGTCCAATAAAATGATATTTTTCTACCCTTAAATATCAGGATGTATTTTGTATTCATATTATAAATAATGGACACAAGATTAACCTACGAAAGTATGTTATACTTCATATGTGTGAGTTGATTAAGACAACCTCAAAGTCTACCTCCTTGTTCTACTCAAGGTTAATCTATGATATGATATATGCTACAGGAATGGTTGGACCAAATGAAGAAGTCATCGGGGACTATAAATTTGGTATATCAAAGGTTACAGTGAAAAAATGAAAATTAGTTCGAATCCGTGGAAAAGGGATTAGGTGGAGGATAATGAAAGGTTATAAGAAAATTTTAATCTAGTTTAGCGTCCTTAAAAACTTAAGAACATATCAGATATTGGTCTAGAACCATATGAAATTGTTGACTATCCTATTAAAGAGGAAGAAGAGGTAGTTATTTCACCTCTAGAATAAAATTTCTTGGATAAGGAAGACATCAATCCACCGGTTCCACAAGTCTTGGTTGAGAAGGAAGAACATGTTACTAAAATAAGTATTGATTTGGAAAAAGAACATACTTTTGGAAGAGAATATGTTTTTAATGAAAGGGAAAAGTTTGTTCCTAAGGAGCATCTAGAAGAAGAACTTATTCTTTAGAAAGAAGTTTTGGTTGAAGAGTATTTGAAATAACAAGTTAATCCTGATGTTATCCTTTACGTTGAGGAAATAATAGAACAAGCCTTCCAACTTGCTAAAAAATAAATGGTTGAAAGTATTGGACGTAATCTTTCTGAACTTGTTTAAAGAACTGAATCTCTTAGCCCCGTGAGAGATGCACTTGTTAAGTGGGAGCTTCACCCTAGTCTATAAAGTTTTTAAATTCCTAGTCAAGTTGATCAAATCATTTTGGATAACTGGTATAAGTTCCATAGCTACTTTGATTTGAATTATACCCAGTAAGCCTCGGTTAAATTCATAGACATGTCTATTGTGTTTCAACTGAAACCAGTTTCTACTCTAGAAGTAATCACTACAAAGTAACTTGATCCTATCTCAGATTCTATTCCTAAACCTTCATAATAACCTCCTACTTTTGTGATTCAGGGTTATTTTAATGCCTTTGGATCTACTTTATTGGTTGGAGTTGAAAAGCTCAGGGACACCCAACCTGCTCTTGTAACAAACCTAAGTGAAATAGATGTTGCATTTCTATTAGAGAATATCGTATAAAATATTCATTCAAAATTTCTTCATGAAATTTATGAAGTTAGAATTGAGAACAAACAACTATGTGATGAAGTGAAGTCTCTTAGATCTATGGTTGAAGATATGCAGAAAGTCTTGAAAGTGGGAAAATCTTCTATTGCTCATATTATTGAGGATGTTTGTGTTCAGATTCCAAAATAAGCTTCCTCTCTAGTTCAACCAAACATGACTTCATTAGTTGATAAAATGAATGAGAGGAATAGGAAGATAGTCCAAGAGATGTGTGAGTTTGTTATTGGTCTCAAAAAACTGAATAATGAGTATAAGGGATGTCTATAGGAAGTTATGAATCAACTCAAGTCCCTAACTTCAGTTGTTATAGCCTCTCATGCCTTTGGATAGTCATCTCAATCTGTTTACCATGATCTACTTAGAACTATAGTTAAAAAGGATCATTATTTAGTGTTCAGTGGTTTTGAAAAGGAGAGTCTATCTACTATTTTCAAGAATAGTGACAGAGTGCTTGATTTGGTGGGGATTCATTAAATATTGAAAATGATTCTCAAGAAGAAATTACTAAAAAAGTGGATTTATAATTTAATAGTATTTTCTCTAAGAAAGATATGACAAATCATTTGAAGTATCTTTTAGAGAATTTGAAAATCTCTCATGTCACTCAAACATAAAATACTCAAGTTCAAAAGCTGAAATATTTCAATCCCTTATTGTAAAAATTCATAGAGAACAAAGTTGATTTGGAGAATGTAATTTATTATGGTGGTGAGACTATTACTGACTTCATTTAGTTGTTGAAGCCTTATCTTCATGTGTAAAGAACTTCTATTGTGGCTCCTACAGCTACACCTTTACAGTCTTATTTACCTCTTTTCTCATCCACTGCCTTTGCATCTACCTCAATGTCTTTATCTCAAGCTCTGAACCTGATCAAACATGGTATCCTTGACCAAAACCTTCCTCGATATTACACCAAACCTACTTTGGCACCTTCTATTTTTGAAGGACTCCCTCTTCCTTCTCTTACTATTGGATCACTCCCTTCTTCAAATTCTACTTCGGCTCCTGTGGATCCTTCTAATGCTGCTACCAAGGGAAAAGAGAAGACATCTAGTGCTAAAGAAAAGTGAAAATTGTATTTTGATAGCGATTTTTTCCTACTTCTTTTCCTGCCACATATTTTTTCTCTAATGAGAAGTGAACTGTTGTTGTATATTCACTTCTTTACTTTCATTTTTTTCTCTCTTACTTGTACTCTTTTTGATAATACCAAAAGGGGGAGAATAGCAGTCACTAAGGTCCTAAGAGAGAAAGCACACTCATAATAGATATCTAATTCATATGATTTGTGATCATCAAAAAGGCAGAGATTGTTAGAATCCTCATGTTTTAATCATGTTTTAATGATCATAAATCTTACAAATCATTCTAAACTTATTTAATTTTTCTCAAACCTTATGTAGAGATTGTTGGTTTCTTTATGCTTTAAATAATCTTCAACTAGATCATGTTAATCCTAAGCCATGTTTGAATATTTTAACCTAAGTTTAACTTTGTTTAATAATGATTTATTATATGAATGATTAAGTATAATTAATTCTGTGAATATTACTACTTAAGATTGTATATATATATTTGGCTAAGTCTAAGAAACTATGAGTTTTCTATCAGTTATGGTTTTCTGGAAAAGGACCCTGACATCGCAACCCATACACTGTAACCCAGACACCATGATCTAGACACCGTAACCCAAACATCGTAACCCAGACCCGTGATCCAGACACTTTGACCCATACACTGTGACCCAAACATTGTGACCTAGACATCGTGACCAGTTTCATATCTCATGAAGTCTCTGACACTGGTTCCATGCTAACATCACTAAGACACCATTCAATGTTTTGAAAATCACCAGACACCGTGATTCTAACACCTCATTTGTGCTACTGGTTCATGATCTCAATTCAACTATGTCATCATGACTGTCTCACCAATCAAATACAAAGAATAAGACATTGTTTCGTGGTGACAACATTTCTAAGTAATACCATTTTTGGACAGACTGTGACTTCATCCTTTAATTTGTTTTGTCATTTTTAATTTAATTTTTAACAGTCATATTTGAGTCAATTAAATGCACTGACATAATTAATATTTCTTAGTAGACATGTCACCAAAAAGTGCAAGGTATGAGGTGAAGAATACATGCATCCTATCAGCTCCAACACATGCACTCTAAAATAAAAAGGAAAGTGTGGCACTGGAATAAGGGTTTCATATGAGTAGTAGAATAGTAGATGTGTGAGAATTTTTAAAAGAGAACCGATACATGAATCAAGAAACAACTAAATAACACACGAATAAATCTTGATCCAAAGTCTAGACTACTGTATATTAGATTCAAAATCATTTTATCAATATCATCTCCACAAAGAACACGAGCTAGATATTACTACAAACTAGAGAACCAAACTTGTGATACTCTGTTTTTCGAAAGAGGACTCAATACTCAAATCTGATTCATCCTAGAAGTTCAGAGCCGTGTATAATAACACTCAGATTACTTCTAACCTTTTCTCATTATCTTTTCTCTATTGTGTATTATTTTTAGCTTTTAAGCAGTGTGTGTACGTCTGTATTAAAACACACACTATCTCCTTTACTAAATTGAAGGATACAAGATATCCTTCCTCTCATATATTTTTACATCTGTTTACTTCTACAGATAAGTGTGTAATATTTCCTTGTGTTACCTGGTAGTTTTTTCCCACGAAGAATAGTGGAAGAGGTCGTGTGACCTGGACAATCATATGCACTACTGTTTACCCTAATCCAGAGTGTGGATCAAGTTTATTAATATAAATGGCTGGGTGGAAGGTGATCACCAAGTGGAGTGGATTAGTTATTGTCTTGAGACTGAACCACTTTTTTTATCCACTATATCTTTTAATTTATTTTTCTCTTCTTTACTGTGTATTTCAGAAAACACTAGATTTTACTTTTATAGTTAGTTTTTGAAAGAAGTTATAAATTTGTTTCCTTATTATAATAACTTCAAAAGTAGTATCAATAACTCATATTGATATTTCTGAGAATTAATCAATCTTTTGAGAGGTTATTTGAACATTCACACCTTTATAACTGTATTACCTTAATTTGTTGGGATGTATTCAATCTTTATTGGGGAACCTTTTTAAGGAATATTTTTAACATAAATTATGAATAGATACTCAATCCCCCCCCCACCCTTGAGTACTCTACTCTAACCAACATGGTACATTATTGTCTCTCTTGGACATACCACCCACCTAGAGGTATTTAATTATCCCATTAACTCTTCTCTAATAGAAGTAGGGATTATAACCCTCCCATATAATAGATCACATTATCACCATCTAATGACCACCAGGGTATCAAATCACCACTTGCAAGTCATTCCCTCGTTAAAACACACTAAGGGTAGGATTTATGACCAGCCATTACCTTGTTTAGAAGAGAAGATGTGATCACTAAAGTAGTATACATCATTGATCCTTGGTCCTTGGAAGTACCAATCCTCCAATTGACCAATAATATTATCATGAATCATTATGCCTCTTAATGTCATTCATCATGGTCCTTATCTACCTGAGTCATATGAATAATATAATTTTTACTGATGTTACATTTACCTAGTGTATAGGATATCAAAATTTTTAATGTCTTTATATAATCTACATAGTGACTCTACCTCAAGTTATGGTAATGATGTGTGAATATATAGAAAAGGCTCTTATGGTCCATTTAAATAAAAAACCTCTTGTTGAAGAGGCAATGTTTCCAAAAAATTAAACAGTTTTTAGCATCATAATACATGTTCCAAGGGAGAGTTCGATGAAGTCATGGTCAATCTGAAGGAACTTTAATCCAAAACATCCTAAAATCCCTTAAAGGGTTATCTTATGTAAAGCTCTCCACATTTACAAAAGGATGAATATCATGAAGGTCAGAGTTATGAGGGGGCCTTATGGTAATATCCACCATGAAAAAAACCCAGGCCAGGGACCACCTTCGCAACTGCATGAATCCCTGACACTGATCTTCCCACCACATAAATTTGGAGTCACAAATATCTTTTCACTCTTGAGGAGGCCTGATGATGATCTATGTACATTGAAATTCATAGCTGCGAATCCCATCCATTCACAAAGCTCATAATGCTTAGAAATTTATTCAAATATTCATGAAATCCACATATTTATAATTACCCCCTTCAATATGACATTTAAGTGGAATAAAACCATTTGACTTACAAAAATATCTCCATATTCAAAAACAACCTATACATCATGAACATAAGAAAAAATGGATCACCCAAGGTATCCAATAATTTTGAAACCACATCCCTTGTGTTCTTGAGAACCTCCACCCAAAGTGTTGATGCCTTTCACGAAATGTTATGCCCATCATAGAAGAAGATGTCCCTCTGAGGAACTTGAGGATTTGCGAATCATTTATCATTCGAGAAGCACACCCCTTCTAAATTAGAACTTCACACTAAGGAAGGGGCACCTTGTTTCAAGAAACCTACCCTTTTTTGATCCAATTGACCTCATAAAGGATCCAAAGATTTGGGATACCCTCCTTTATGAGCCTCTAATATTCATGAAGCACCTATATTAGGCCTCTCTATGGTGCCTCCCTTCTGCTGACACCCTTCATGTAGTTTGAGTTCCCATGATCCCTATCCCAATCTTGGATCGATTTAGCTGTACCTCAGGTCCATATGTGACAAGTTCCACCTACTCATGTGTTATCCCACATCACCCCAACTCTGTTCTGAGTCTACGATCCACCAGTTTCTTCTAAGCATAGGTACTCTAACCCCTATTTATTCTAATCATAGGGACACTAACATATACCTCATGATTAACCACTCCTCCATAGTAGTGTCAATTCCATGTCCCTTCCAAATGTGTATGAGTGGTGGTCATGTAAGCTTAATGGGAGAGGAGTGAATCCCCCCAAATCAAAGTTTCATGACATAAAATTTCCTTTCTCTATGTCCTAGTTGTTGGATGTTAAAATGTAAGATAATATATTTAGAACATGAAGTAAAATTGTATCTTTATCCAATGTAATGAGCATAGGATTCCCCATTTATGATCATCATAGGATTTCATCCTATCCTACAATGGAGTAAAATCTAGCCCTAGAGGGGTAAAATCCATCTCTAAAGAGAAACATTCATGTGTAAGCCCCACATAATTCCCCCAAGAGAAATCCTCTTATGAAGGGTAACTTAAATATGTAAACCCCACACCATCCCTTATTGGTTCTCCTTTTTCAACATGAGAATACTTATCGTATGATATTAAACTTCATGGATCAGCCCGGTCACACGAACTTAAACATCACCATCGAACTTCGTGGGTTTTGATCCCTATCCTCTAAAAAGTCTACATAGGAAACCTCCATGAGGTTCAATCCAAACACTGGTAAAATCATGTGTGACATCTTCCCTACTAGGACACACCTCTTAGATCCACCTCCATAGTGCATTATGATCCAAAACATTAGATCCTCATTAATAGGGTATTCTAATCCATCAGTAAACTATCTAAGGGTGAAAACTTCCCTCTTAGGGACACACCACCTTGATCCACCTCCATGGGGTGTTCTAATCAACCATCCCATATCCCCAAGTCCTTAAATACATACCTCAATCAATCTCAACCATATATTCTAATCCATCTCTACAGGACATAGAACATGTGACCAGGCCCATAATACCTTCCCTATGAAATAAACATGGGATTCCTGAGGTAAAAAATACATGGAAGACTTATGCCTATGGCATCAAATACCTCGTGATTAACATGGGATTCCATGGGTTCCACAACTAAGATGCCTCAAATAATATACCCTCCCAATAAAAATATTCATAGGTGGCCAATGTTCCCAACATCCATACATGCCCATAGATACCCAAAATCACTACTCTCTTCACTGAATCTTGTTGACCTATCAAGGTAGAATTGGTGTAGTTAATTGGAATCCGCATAGATATGGAACTTTAAATGAGTTACACAAACATTACTCAAATATTTGAGGGAGAACAAGACTAGAAAATGAGATCCAAGGAAAAATGCATGGAAGGAGGAACCAACATCCCATCATCTTGTTTCAATTGAGAATAACAAATCCTTGATAAAAGTGATAAAAGGTTCCCCCTTTGAAAAGTGGGAATGTGGGGAAATGAAAACATGCACTACACACAACTCTGATGAATGCATCGAAAATTGAAATGGTGAACTTGACATGAATCTATTATCCTTAAAATGGGGACTCGTAGAATTGGGGAATTAGTATATTATAATGTCCTCGTATTCCCAACATTCAGTGTTGGGTCCCACTAAGTTGACTGTGGGACTAACATGGAACTCACCTAAAAATTGGGGTAGTTAGCATTGAGAACCCTCAGTATGTGACATTATCAACATAGAACCTTCCCCATCTTGAGAAGATTGGGAAATGTTGAGGGATATTGGGAATTGATTTCGTCATACCTATACTGACAGATGAATCCACATTCCTTACAGGCCTTAAGAAGTAGGAAATCAGCAACTCAACACCATCAAGAGTAGGGGCAGGAGAAATTATGATGTTGAAACCCCACACAACTCTAACCCCACCATGACTTCTACAGAGACATCGAAAACCAGGTTCTCATGCCCTATATCACCCTCTAAAATCATCCAGAGGAGGGTGATATACACCCTTGTGCTTTGGTATGAGAAATAAGGGGTTATTAACGCTTGAAACATGGCCCACTAAGACTTAGAGGCATAAACACCTAAATAATAATACCTCCCCCAAGGTTCGTTCAAGGGGAACCCCCCCCCCCTCGTTCTGATAATTAACTACTTTGGGATTCTCTCGCTGGAGAATTCTAATTACTCAATCCTCTATGCCGAGGAGGTACATGATGATATAGTCAGGATGGTTGTGACTACTGCTCATGAAATTTTCATGGGGGATCCCATAAGCCCATGTTAATTCCAAAAACGACTGGTTCCTTAGGCCAAAAAACATGTGGACTTCACCCCCGATCTACCAGCCCTAGTTCAAAGAACTTGATGCCAATGTCAGAGGCAGGTTCAAAACACTTCCCAATAAGGGGGGCCTTCTTCGGCTCTAATAACCCCTTTCAGCTCCAGGAAGGACCATCTAATCCCTACAGTATGTGAATAAAGATTTTTATTTTCAAGATTAGGATCGTGAATCCATCTATCTCAAAGATATGTTGGTTTGACTCTTTCAATCATTAGCACCACTAATGGTTGTTACAGTATAACATGTAATGATCTGACTTGAGGTATAGGTCCTCTCTAAACCACCACCAACCCCAGTAGAGGTCCCCCCCATTATTTCAACAATCAACACAGAGGTCCTCCACATGCTACTATCATCCAAATAAGAGGTCCTCCCTACTCCATCAACAACAAACATGGAGTTCCTACCTGTTCCATAAACAACCCAAGCAGAGGTCATCCCCACTTTTCTAAAAACCAGTACAGAGGTCTTACCTATACTTCCACTTCTCAGCGTGGAGTTCATTAATGTGTCACTACCAACTAGAGTGGAGTTCCTCCCCACTACTTCACCAGCCAAAGAGAAATTCCTCCCCATGTTGCAACTAATTAAATCATAGGTCCTACCCACTATAATAATAGTTGGAATGGAGTCCCTCATCATGTCCCGACCTACCAAAGTGGAGGTCCTCCCCATGTTACAACCCACTATCAGAAAGGTACTCCCTGTGCTGGAGAGTTACCCTACCCTGAAGAACTATCATGGGGGAGAAGGGGGAACACTCGTCATTCTAGGTGAAATCCTAAAAACTCCAAGATTTTTTGGAACTCATTGACCTCACAGATAATGAGGGGATAGAAGACTTCATAATGGATTAATCAACATAGTCTTTAGATTCTAGGAAAAATACCGAAGGGTAATATTCTCCATCCTAGAAGCTAAGATCCTCAGGATCCCCAGATCCCTCTATAGTTACTTGAAGGTGGAGGAAGTTTTGGCCCCATTATAGGGGATCACATTGCATCTGTTCTCATCAGCACCACTTTTCATCCACTGTAACTTTACATAAGACATGGGAGAGATGTTAGGGTCTAGGAGGACTCTTTCAGATGGTGATTATTCTGATGATCCATTAATTAAAACTACCATCCTCATTCATAATGAAGTGGTGAATACACCATCCTATAGGGATTTTATGATACAGTTGGAACCTCCCCTAAGAGACATCCCAACATATAGTAACCACTAGAAGCATATAGTGACTCCTCTCTTGAAAATTCAACAAAATAATACGTCGATATTGGTACGTCCACTTATCCCTCAGATAGAATCTATTAGAGATTAGTCCAACCAAGGGTAGGTCCCTTCTTCTGAGTAATAGGGTATGTGGGAGATTCTATCCACCAAACAATTGTATGTGGTGTTTTGGCTGCCTGAAAACAAAAAATTAGGTATCTTAGAGTCCCTTACCATATTCCAAGTTTTTTTTCCACTAAATCATATGGGTGATGTTTTTATGCCTCTACGACCATAAGTTGTTCTTTCCAAGAAATTAGGATCACCTCAAGGCCATTAATCAGCAATGTTGAAGGGTTGAGTTAGCAATGTTCCTAATGGATCAGTGCCCTGAGTCTTATGACTACTCACTGAATCTCTAACAAATATGAATAAATATCCTCAAATTTCTCTACTGGGTTTTGGGAGAATCATCTCTTCACAAGAAGATCAAATTTTGGGGATAGTATATTTCTCTCTAATTCAAACCAATCTTGAGATAGCTTTTCTATTCTACTGTCGGCAAATGTTCAAATTTGGATGCCATCACGGTGAACATGGTCATCCCTGAGATAGCTGAAGATCAAAGGGACAAGGTCATCAATGTTTCTCTTGACATGGAAGATCCTCCACAAGGGGTAGTAGGGTACCCAAAAGACCCTCAAAAAGGTGTCCTCACATGTTAGAAGAGGCAGGCATGTGGCCTCATATATACCTTCAATGAGGAATTAATAACTCCCCATCACAATATCGATAAAGGAAAGGGACATCTTGGGGCATTTAATCCATTTTAGTTTTTACCAAAGATAGATATAGAACCCATGATGGTTTCCTTGCTCTGAAAGCTCGAAGATAATAAAAGTCTCATCACCAATATCATTACTAATCGGTCCCTGGATTATGGTGACGACCTCAGGGATCCCATATCTCCTTCAGTGGGGTAATAGAAACAAGTCATATTGGTACATATTATTTATCTCAAGATATTTATCCCCATTCAAATATTTAGAGAAGAAACTATAGTATTTGTCAAGCAACTGAGGTATGAGTCACGGAACCCGCACATGCAGTGTAATTACCAACCTCAAAAACCAGGTCATGATGCTCCTTGAGTTGATGAGCATGTTCCTCTAGTTGATGAGTCTGTCAACACATTGGTGTTCAGGGACCCCCTCCATACTAGATATCCTCACCAAGATGACCTGATAGCTACTCTTACTGCTCACCTCAAGGCCTTGGAGACATGATAGGTGGTGATCCCGCCTAACGAAGAGCCATACCCGGTGTGGGTGGAAAACATCTGAGCACCCCCAGTGTGTGTACATCCTATATTCTCTACATTAAATGTGATGGGTGACCCAATTTATCATCTATCCCACTTTATTTAATGGTGAGAACCTATGTTGGAAACCCCAAGAATAGTATGAGGCTTCCAAAATTCATTTTTTAGACACTACAAGGACCTACATTCATCTGGTACATTCAACTACCCATGGGGGCTATCACTAGTTGTGAATACCTCCGTAAAAATTTCCTATATCATTTCCAATATACCACATAAATAAAAGTATTTCCAACCTTTTCAAGTGAAATAATAGTTTTTATAAGTGAGTCTTTGACTTTTTTTCTTGGTGGAAAGGTCTCATGCACTCACTCAACATGTTTTTGACTCAAGAGTATAGAATAATGATGTGTGTGGGGAATTTTGAGACTAATATATTCCCTACCCTCATCACCTAGAACTTTCCAATTGGATTATGAGAATTTTTTTATAAGTCCCAAAGTCTTAAGGAATCCCTATAGTAAACTAGACATTTGTACTCGTTTTCTCTTACAGCTCCATTGAGAAGGATTTCCAAATAAGAGATTGTCATAGTTGTACAAGTGGAGAACCCCAAGATGATAATGTTATTGGACCCTTTTCTATAGTATCCTCATCGAGTCAAATCCTACCAAGAACAGCCTCACCTAGCACATCCCTCTTAGGCATATCATCACCCTGCAAAAAACCTTCAGGTATGATCTCTCTAAGTATAGAAACCTAGATGAGAAAATGTGTCATCAAACCCCCATCAAGAATAGGATCCTAGAGTGAATTTCCCTAACATAATGTATTTTACTTATTATTTCAGGGATACACAGGTCCCGAGCTACTTCATTTTTTCCCTGAAGAATGGAATTCTGAGGCTTCCAGAGTGAAAGAATCCATAGGAAGCTGGATGCACTGACTTTCCCTACCATTTCCCATATCACAGGATCCTAAAACATGCCACTAAATAAAATTATGTTTTTAAATAATAGCTCTTGGACCAATTGTATTATATTTTGGTCAAGTTGGTAAACATTCTAGAATAGGTGAAACACATCTCTATCCACCTGAGAAAAGGATAGTGAAAGCTTTGGTGAATGGAAATAGGCTCACAATCCTGGAACGTAGAATAATGTTAAATGGTTGGATTTAAAGGTATTTTCCCATACCCATGGATTCATTCATTCCATATTAGGTAGTCCAAAACCTTATTCAAACACCACACCTCTTTTGGACACTATATTTGTATTAACATCAATGCCTTCCAAGTCTTAGAAGAGAAAGTGTCAATGGTAAAAAGGAAACTAGAGTCCCCTGTTGGTGTTGAATCCATCTCAGGTCCTCTGTGATTTCCTTCCTCTCGCATTGGGAACCAAACCTAAGGTCTAACCTACATTGGATTATATCACTAATGATGAGAAAGAGTATGCCTTAGTGAACATCATCAAGCTATAAAACCACTTCATGATGCCTGACATTAAGTAATGAAATATAACCCCCCCACCCCATATGCCTCTAGCTGATGACATCGAAAAAAATCCAAGTAAATGATAACCTCCAAAATTTTCAAGTAAATTGCTAAAAATGATCCATACATGCTACCAAAACTATGTATCACGTTTTACATAGAGCAGAGAAAGTGTTATCCTCCCTGACCGCATCATTGGGTATACCTCCATAGTCGACAGTATTAGTTGACCTAGAAGCTCATCCATGACCATTCCATGATCATATACATCCATACACATCTTGACCTCAACCAATATATAGTAATATGGAAGACATTAAACTATTAGTGGTTCATAGTAGGTCAACGAGCCAACAACCAGAGATTTATAAGACTAGCCAGAAACCAATGGTACAGCCAGCAGGATCCATTGGTACCCTTTCATGGAGTGCCCCCTTCAAAAAAAATATTCCTTTGGCATGGAAGTATATTGTGTTGAAGAACCTTGAAGTCATACTCACAAGGATCTTGATCCTTGAGTCCCTATGCTTCTTGAAAGAAATGTGTTAGTCCCTTGCTAAATTATTGAAAATTACCCTCCGGTTTGAAGAAAGTGTAGCTACCGTAGAGGCTTACTATGCAAAGGAGGTCGATCAAGAAGAATTAAAATGTTTTATCTCATTATTTGGGGATGATGAGGCTGACCTAATATAGGGACACATACTCTCTCTTTATATTATTGGCCAGTTCAATGGCATGGAGATCTGGTAGTGTCGGGTGGGAACATGTTTTGGGATCAACCTCATATGTACCCAGACACTCCACAAGCTGGGACTGGACAAAGAAGATCTCACTCCCTCTAACTTGATAATTCAGGGTTATTAAAAGAGTGAAAAAACCCATGTGAAAATTTCCATTTGAAGACCCAGTTTGGTGGATTTATATCGACCACTGAGTTGATGATAGTCTCATAGGATATCACCTGCAATGCGCAGCTAGCTAGCACCTAGATTCATTTACACATAGTAGTCCCTTCTTCGTATCAAATTTCCTAAAGAACTCCCTCAATGATCAAGTAGGGTAACTCTAGGGTGATGTCTCTCACTTTCACTTCTATGAATCCTGTTATCTGGATGTCGGCTACTACAAGAGAGAGGGGAAGTATGTTTAGAATAATGGGGTTAATCGTATCAATGTTCCCAATGATCTATCAGTCACTATGGATAATATATGGGAAGTCTTGGATGATGCTTTCATTATCCCAATTCATTATTTGGAACCCACAACACTGGACCTAGGAGGTTTCTTTATTGTCTCCAAGAAAAAGGATTTCAGTGTCCCTAAAAATTAGAAACACAACATATTACATGATACTCTTACACCGGATAGGCCCTGGTGATACCAGAATCCCATAACCCTATATGGTACTAAATATGTTTTCCTATGGAAACCATTTTGATGCACTCCCATTTGTTCCACAGAGCTGGGATGAATCGACAATAATTGACTTAACATCATTTCTTTGACATAAATAATGGAACTTATGATCGAAGACCATATGCAATTATCTCGAAGGTGACTATCTCAATGGTCTTAGTAGAGTAGGATAGCCTTAGAAAATATTTTGTATCTACCTGAGTATATTACATAGCTCACTCTGAGTTAGAAGGCTCAGAAGATCTGCCTCCTCCCATTGATTCCCCTACCTGAGATGATGAAGATGATTTGGAAGACACCCCTCCTACATTTGAATAATGTGTCTCTGCTATATTTGATGGTCTAATTCAGGTGAACCATGGTATAGAGTAATATCCAAGGATGATGTTGATCTATGTATCATGTCTCCATAAGTGTATCAGTAGTACATGGATTTCCTAAAGCAGCACCGGGGAGATGCCAGTACATGACCCTGAGGTCACCTTCCACTATCTCGGCCTTCTAGTGAGTCATCAGGGGTTCAATCATCCTCATATAACTATACACCCCTCTCACAGTGTTATGGTTGAGGTTGAGGTTTATAGGATTATCAAATCCTTCTTTTTCAGGGAATTAGAGCACTATAGATGGCTTGATAACATCATCCCAGATAGGAAGAATAAAGGGAATATCAGAGTCTGTACTGACATATGAGACATTAAATGACATTATCTGAAGGAATATTTTCCCCTTATAGTAATAAATCTATTGATTGATGTTAGATTCAATTTTATATCCCTCCCTATCGAGGATGGATACTCTGGGTAAAATTATATTTAGATATCCCTCATGGATGTGGATTTCACTGCCTTTAGGGTCCCATAAGGGACCTTATGCTATTAGATGACCCTTTTCCTGAAGAACATAAGAGAAACTTATTAGTGGTCCATGAACTACATCTTTAAACCAATCCATAGGAATCTGGTAGAATTATATGTGTATAAATTTGTGGTTAATTCCTTCCAGTATTATGACCATCTCAGAAACGTTGAAAATTTTTTCAGCTTCCTCTGCTCCTAGAATTTGAAGATGAACCCCTTGAAATTCATAATCACAGTTACCTATATGAAGTTTCTCATATTCTTCATAAGATAAATGCATTTGGAACAACCCAGAGAAGATCAAGGCTATCAACAAAATTCCTCCCTTGAGAAACATTCGAGAGGAAAGAAGTCTTTATGGACACTTATCCTACTTACATTGATTCATCATGAACTTATCTAGAAATTTTAAGCCCTTTCTGAGGCTCATGAATAAAGGAACCATCTAATAGTGGGATAATGAATTCCAGACTAAGTTTGAGTAAATCAGGAAATATTTGTTACAGCCTTCAGTTGTGATGCCACCCATATTAGGGAAGCCCCTAGTACACTATATGACCACTCTGGAATGGTCCCTTGGTGCCCATCTCCCCAAGAAGAAGAATGTGGGAAGAGAAAATATTTTATATTATCTCAATCTCTTGTTCCTCAACACGAAAACTAGATATTATCCTATCGATAAGAGATTCCCCGCATTGGTTTTTTAATATATATGTTTTGGAATTATCTAAAACATCATGAGATACGGATAGTGTCTCATGAATACTCATTGAAGTATATCTTCAATCACCCCTTGTTGAAGAGAAATTTGGAAAACTGGGAAGTGATCCTTCAACAGTTTGACATCAGGTTCATTCCATAGAAATCCATCAAGGGTCGGGCATTATAAGACTTTATATCCACCCATCTAACTGCTGAAGTGATGACCCTAGAAATTGATTTCTCAACTGAGGCCATCCTCTCAGTGGATTAGGATATTCTTTATTGGAATATTCATTTTGAGGGTGCCTTCTAGAGCCCAATAGGTACCGGTCTCAACAATCCTGATCTCAAAAAATTAGGCATATGTAATAACTTCATCACTTCTATACAGGCCATTCTATCATAACCATTCCTGTTGTCATAAGGATACACCAAAAATAAAGAAGAGTATCGGGCTCTGATTACTAATCTCAAGATAGATTTTGAGATTGATTTCTTACACTTTCATGTGAAGTGATACTTTGAATTTATCATCAAATCGAATAATAGTGACTATACTTTCAAAAAATCAGATCTCTTTCCCCTGTTGGAGTGCACTCGTTAACTAATGGCCCATTTCCCTTCTCATCCAAAAGTGACTTATATCCCTCAATCACATAATTTCCAGGTCGACACCTTGACCAATTTATCCATGTCTCTTATAGAAACCAGCTAGGATGACCTGATCATCCATGTGGTGCATTAGATGATCATTTCCCCCGCTATGTTAAAACATGATGAAAACCAATTGTTAAACTATCCATATATTGGTTCTTATAAATCATAACCCATTGGTTTCCCCATGGTAGATAAAATTTCTAATTAGACAACTCCTTTCATCGAGTATCTCTAGCATGGAATTATTCCACTAAACTTTGCCATGTATGAGTGAATATGTTGTCATACATCACATTTTACTCTTCAAAGTGAACCTAACATAGAATAAACTCTAAAAAATATGGGTTTGATGGAATTATCCTTTTTTGAATCCAAGGAGATGAGATTCACAAGGTTATGCAGGAAGTCCAAGATAGGTCATGTGGTTCCCACAAAGAAAGATTGAATCTCTCCCACTAGGTTCAGAGGATGGGTTAATTTTTTCCCTCCAAGGTCCACAGTTTTATTGAGTATTTAAATAGGTTTCATGTGTATCAAATTCATGCCAATATTGTACAACAAGCACTAGTGATCCTCAACACCACCAAGTACACTTTTCAATTTATAGTATGGGGACTAGACGTTGTGGATCCATATCCTCTAATGATTTCTCACCAATGCATGTTCATTCTAACTACAACAGATATCTACTCTTTGTGGGAAGAATTGGTTCAACATTAGTAAGTCAAGGCCTGATTTGTGGTTAAATTCATGATCTCCCATGTCATCCATTAATTCAGATTCCCTCATGCCATCTCACAAAAATGGAACCAACATCCAGAATTATAAACCGATGAAGTGGTATACTAAATTCAACAACTTGTTCATCCATTATTCGAACTATAATGTGTAGGAAAATGTATATATTGAGTCATTAAACAATAACCTCTCTAAGATTGTGAAGAATATAGTGGGACAATATAATAAGAGTTGTATAGAAAGAATCCCTAATTCCCTCTAGTCCTATCAATAATGAATCTTAATTTCACTCAGGTGACCCCATATTCTATGGTATATGAAATAGATGAATTCCTTCCCATCAAGGTTTAGTTTTTTTCACTTATAATAGTTGTCTATGACCATCAGATAATAAATATAATGGAATAGTTCCATATATCTGTGCTTGAATCCCTCGAAGATAATGGAATATAGGCCTTACACAATCAAGAGAGGCACCATAATATGATAGAAATAGCATTCAACAAGATGGTTATCCTCCTATCCTTTCTACATGGTGACATGGTACTAGCTCTCATAATTCTAATGATACCTATAAAAAATCCATCAAAGTTGGATCCAATGTGGGATGGCCCTTATATCATTCATATGGTCTATTACAATGGATCATACTCCTTGATCACCATTTATAGAGAGTGTATTATTACACCCACCAATACCATGTTTCTCAATAAGTACTTCTCATAAGGTAAGTGATCATACTAAATGCGTGAAGTTAAACTGTGTAGCATCAGGATCTAGGAGGTATGAACTTTGGACTACTTGTTAATGATCCCAGCTCAATGAACTTAAACTAGTAGCCCCCTTTAAGTATAAGAATAATGAAATTTAGACTGTGTGTGGGCCCCTTTCAAGAGTGTGATGTGTGGAAATGTCCCTCCTATTCCATCATTTTTTGTCTAGTTTTTCACTCTTCCACACTACAAATATACACTTGGTATACTCAACACCTTAGACTATGAATTTTGATCTTAAACTATTTGAAACCTCTATAGTCTGAGCTATATGACTTTAAAATACAAAGCATTATGTCCTCAACACAAAATGTTAAACTGCGATCTTGCCCCATAAAAATTTGGGATTCCTCTTTATATGAGAATATTTCATGAATAAAAAATTGGGATACCATATATGATAAGTATGGGGTGGTTAAAAAACCTTACCCCATTCCTCAAAAAATGGGATTCCCCATGATATTCAAGAGGTGACTTGATTCCCTCACTAGGGAGGGTTTCCCCTCTATCAATTTGGATCTCCGGCTACATCATGTTCCAGAACTATGTCTAGATTGATTTCCATCCTCATGGGATATATATTTATGCTCTAACTTAAATCTTTAGTCAAATCTAAAAATCATCATCCCTTCATCCCTTCGGCCCCCCTTTATTGTGGTATCATTATGACCCTAAACTGTGCGACGTTCATATCAAGGTATGAATGTGCTACATGAACTTCCTTGTCTCAATTCACATCATTTTTTACCTCTCTTGTGATACATAAATTCCTTTGATACCAACATAATTCTATTCCAAGCATCATGAATTCAAACTATTTTTCCCATTTGCCTTCTCCCCTGTCCAAGTATTAAGACCTTAACTGTGTATCGTTCACTTTTTAATTTTTTTCTGGTGTGGAGGACTCCTTTTGTTCTATTTATGTCAGGTTTTACATCTTTTTTCCTTTAAATCCTTCTTGAAACAAACATTTTCATATTCCAATCATCACAAGTTTAAATTGATTTCCCATAGTCCAAGAAACGTGACTTTAAACTATTCACCATGGTCTAGACTATATAACCTTAAACTATGTGAAACTGGCTTTAGTGTCACTTCATGTGGTTTAAGGACTCCTTGGATCCATTGATGATAGGTTTTATCTATTGTGTTGTATGAAAATCCTTGATGTCCCCCCATGGTCTAAGCATTATGACCTTAAACTATTTTTCTACTTTTCCAAGCACTATGACCCTAAACTGCATGTGTTCATCCCTTTTTTTCATTGTTTTCTTCATCCCTAGTGCTCCAGAAACCCCATTCCTCCACCCTCATTCCATAACTATGTGTGGATTTATTCCCATTCTTATGGGATACATAGTGACACCTAGACTTACTATCTTTGGACTTGGCTATTGATTCACCGTAAAAACATTCATTACCTATGATTTTATTAACCAAAAATCTCCCACGAGAATCCTTTTTAGGTATAATCCCTAAAAATTTACCATGACCCATCAATAGTCTGAGATTCCTTCATAACCTGATATGAGGAAGAAAAGAAATGGAAGCTCAATGTGCAAGCTTGACAATGTCCTCAGTACGTGATGTTAAGATATGATCTTACCCCGCATAAATTCATTATGCCTCTTAATAAGAGACAATATAACCCTATGTCAATCCTGGATTCCCTACATGACAAATATGGGATGAAAAAACACCAAATTCTTCCTCACACAACATTAAAATGCAGCCATACCCTGTATAAAATCAGGATTCCTCATATCGAATTATAATAAGATTCAATATCCTCCTTTGAAAGGGTAGCCCCTTCTAACATCGGTCTTCTACCTTATCATGTTCCAAAACTACGTATGGATTAATACCAATCCTTGTGGGAAACATAGTGATTCCAAGATATCTCATCCTAGGCTGAGCCTCTTTTTTGACTCACTAATGGGTCTTTCTTTCCCTGATGTCATGACATCAATTTAGGTTATGGTTTGTTGAGTTTTGTGTAGAAAAATGTCTCTTTGTCCCTTTATATATGTTGAGTTATTATTTCTCAATTTCATGTGAACTATCCTGGGACACTCATACCCCCTATTCAAATATACGTGACCTTAGAACAACATCTGTCCCTATATTCCAAGATCTACAATTATAAACTAGTAGCCTCACTAATCCGAGTTGTACAACTTTAAACTTCCAAGCCTTACGTTCTTAATTCAGGACATTAAAGTTCATTATTACCCTATAATATTAACTAATGATGTGTTATATGATATGTATGGTATGGAAATGTACCCCATCTAAAACCAGAATTCTTTACATAATGAGTATAGAAGACAAGTATGAGATTAACTACACAATACCCTATGTCAAACAGAGATTCCACCTAATATGAGATGAACTGATATCCTCATCAAGGAGGGTTACTCTACCAGTGTTTTTCTTATACCACACCATGTCTCAGAACAATATATGTCTTTATTCCTATATTTATTGGATATGTAGTGATATATATATGTGCTTATTCTGTTTAGACTCTCTGTTGAATTAGATTTGGGACATTACCCACTTCCACTTTGACACTTCATGCTTTCATTGATTTGTAAAACCATTATACTCCTAGTCTGAGAAGGGTCCCTAATGGAATGGTATCATGCCACACTAGCTCACCTACCATATTGGGTTGGTGCCTCAAAGGATCATTGGTAGAAAACAGCAGATCCCATGTTTCGAACTTAGTCAATGGTCGATCCTATATTTTTATTATCCATATTTAAATGACATTGGTACGGATCCTATGCTTCAAACATAGTCAACAGTTGTTCCTCATCTATTGGTTATTCATCTTTCACTCTCTAGTTTTTGGAAGTCATGATTTCCCCTGTGGGATTTTCCATCCACTTTTACTCATCGTTGTGTTCTACCCAAAATGAAACGGGAAGTCTATACCACTTTTTTTCTCACATTGAGAATGGATCAAGTGGGATTAGGAGTTGGGAGGGGGTCTCAAGCAAGGTTGATACACATGATTAGTTGACATTCCAAACTCTATGACCTTAAAATATGATTATAAGGTCTAAGAATTATGACCTTAAACTAATTCTCCATAACCCTAAGGATGTGTTTCATGGTGTTGGGGCTACTTGGATCCTCATTCATGATGGGTTTTCACTTTTTCATGTTGGACATGTCCATTTAAAGAATTCAATGTGCGTTCTAATCCTCGTGACCTTAAACTATGTGCAACCTGACCCTCATGCTTAGCATGGAATGAGGGCCTTCTTTGGCCCTCAATCGATGTTAGGTTTTTTCTCCTTCATACAACATCAAACACTAAAGGGTGACCTATGGTCCAAAATCTATGACATGAAACTAAGAGGAGAGACCAAAGGGTTCTGTATGGTCCCAAATCTATAACCTACAACTAATAGTAGAGCCTAAGTCTATGCATCATGAATTTAAATTGTGTGTGAATCACCCTGAGAATGTGTTTCATGGAGTTGGGCCTCATTGGATCTCAATTCACATCAAGTTTCCATTCTTTTATGCTACACATTCCTCATGGGGTACCTTCTCAATGTCCAAGATTTGTGACCCTAAACATAAAGCCATGGTACAAACCTCACGACCATAAATTGTGTGTGATTTGTCTCAAGGTTTTCTTTTACAGCATCAGGTGTCCTTTTAAGCCTCTCAATTCACATTGAGTAACTTTTCATTGATGTTGATAACATGCCTTTGAGACACCACACCCCCTGGTCCAAGTACTATGACCATAAACAATTTTTAATAGGTCCAATATTTATGAACATAAACTAGAATCCATGTTCCAAACATCACGACCATAAACTATTTACATACATGGTGTCTCTAGAATATTCTATGTGGTAGGGCCACCTAGGTTCCCCTATTCACATCCATAAAACACATCCTTATTAAATGGTGTGAAACTGCAACCCTACCCCATGAAATGGACATGGGATTCCCTCTTAACCTAACATGAAGAAGAAATGTTAGGAAACTTAGTGCATAATCCCCACACACACCACATCCTGATCACACAATTTTAAATTGTGTGAAACATCATCTTCACCATATGATTTTAAATTGTGTGTCCAACTTCCTCACTATACGATGTTAAACTACATGTATATCGTCCCCATTATATGATGTAAAACTAGGAGGAATATTAGGAAATTTCCTGAGAATCCATTTCCTTTGATGTTTTCACCTACCGCATCATCCATGTTCTTCGACCATCTCTCATCATCCAAGATGATTTGTCCTATAGAATACAGTTTTAGCCTTTGTTCATACTAATACGCCCACACTGACGCACTCTAAGCTGTAGTGGTGTAATTCTGTAGGTGTTGGAATCCATTAAAACATTTCATCGCTTCATCACCACACTTCATGTTCCCCTTATTTGGATCCTCATCCTACTCCACATATGAAGGGAACCCCTAATGGTATGGTGTCCATTCAAAATGGCTCACAACACCTCAGATGACTTTGGAAAAAATTCTAAGATAGGTCATGTATTTTCGATCATGGTCTATGGTCGAACCTCATTTTTTGTCCCAATTCTTGGATAAGTGATATGGATTCTATGTTTTGAACATTATCAGTAGTAATCCCATATTATTACATAATTCCCATTATGTTCCAGATTTTGGGCATCATGATTCACACTCTTAATTCCCATTTTTTTGGTAGAATTTAATTCCCCTGGAATTACCTCAACCGTGCACTTGTACACACTTGAAAATAAAGTTGGTTGTTCAGAGAGATTCATTAACTATCCATATACTCTCTTGGAACAAACACTCTCAGTGGTCAGTTTGAAAAATACAGACCTCGAATGCTTGAAAATTGCATGACACTCTGATATGAATGAGAGATCCCAAGGTTTTCCCTTGTTTCATGCATTGATAGATGATCGTATGAGCTTAGGTATTAGTCATTTATTATCTAGAAAATATAATCCAAGTGAGATAATAAATAAAAATAAACATGTTAAAACATTCAAGAGTTTAAAACAAAAATACAATGTTTTAAATGGTAATCCACATATAAGAGCCTCTACTTTGAAAAATTTTCTTATAAATCGACCCCAAAAATCACACGTTTTATCTCAGATAGATTTTATGAGTATCATAAAAGGTCCCCTCCAACTTCACCAGTTATTACTTATATTCATAAGCTTTTGGGAAGAATTATTCATCCCTAATACTTGTTTGGTTCTATTTGGATCGGCACTCAGCTACCAAGGATGTTGCCTATTTCACCTTGGTCTCATCCTCCAACAGCTGGGAATTAAAATTACTGATGATATAAACTTCAGAATCAACGATGGCCGCATGCTTCTATACCATCCCTTCAAGTACAGAAATATACTCTACAGTTTCATTGAGTTCCTTGGAGAATTATTCCTTATTCCTCTTCCAAGAAATGTAAAGTACCTATAAATTGGAATGTGCCTACTCGAGTTGGAAGTCCTGATTCAGTACATAAAGTTTACTAGAGTATACCCCACCAATACCAAGGATGAATAGACAATGGAAGAGAGATCCCACCCATTTTTCAGTTTCATCTATCTAGGTATGAGTGATAAATTTACATTCATACCTCCATTCCTTATGACGAACAACCCTATTCTCCCCAGTGGCATCTAAGCTAGAGTCCATGACATTTTCGGGTGGTGCAAGCTCCTATAGAGGTAAGACCTATATCACATCATTGGATAGATCATCCATGTTTAGTCACTCAATAATAAGTGGATGAAAATGCATTCCCAATCCCAAGAAGGGATCCTCATCCACCCCTTCACCTATAGAAAACTCCTCTACTTCTTACAACACCTATGAGGTGGGTATGACTTCCCTAGCCTACTCAGTTGCCCCTACTAGTGGTTTAATTTTGGCCTCATCTCCCATAGCCACCACCAGTAGAAATTTCAAAGATGGAATGTCCAAAACTATATCCTTAGTCTCCTCAACTCCTAGTAAAAATGTTTCCTCCTCCACTGTGGCATCGGATAAAAAAACCACCTCTAGTGGATCCTCTCTGATAGGTTCCTCCACTAGATCTCCTTTATGCATTCCCATGATAGGCACTATCTAGATCCCCTAAATTTAGGGAATAGTCTTAGTAGTCCCTTTTGTGGAAACTCTATATTTTTTCTAACTTCCGCATCCTCTCCATCAATTTTAACCGAAGGAGCAGCACCCTCTATTATCATCTCCACTTTTTGCACCACCATTGACTCAGATAATGGTGCAGATGGCTAATCCAAAAATGAAACTTGAACGACCATTTAAATATGATTCTGTTAAACATAGAGTCAAATAATAAGAAACAAATGTGTAAGGGAATAAGAGTATTATGTTACTAATACATCCTAGTGAGGAGCTCTTGGAGGTTCATGGGAAATTCCTTCAATAGGGAATTTCCCTAGTGGTTGTTGCATCAGTCACAAACACTACCTCAACTAATGGTTGTCCTCTCTAAGCCAAAATTTCAAGGTGGGACCCCATGATATCCCCCTGAATGGTTTAGGTTCCCTCACCCTCTGTCAGAGGCTCATCACGAACTTCCCCCTCATTTGTGCTCATCGATTCCTGCATGATGGAAAGAAGGGATTATTTGACAAATTTAAGGTTTGGATGATTCCCAAAGTAAGAACACAAATATTAAGGGGTTTACCTAATCGGTGATTGGATTCCCATCTCTATTTGTGTCCCAATAGGTTTCACTTCCCTAAGAGTCTCTCGATTCTTCTCCCCTAGCTACACCAACAACCCCATGACCCACTGAGATGACCAGAGGGGAATACGTGACCAGAATCACCCTTACTCGGTTAGTCATGGTACACATATTTCCATCGGAGAAGACCACATCCTCTAGTACCACCATATATTTCATTACATCCTCCTAAGGAATGTGGAATCATTCCCTTAGGTGACCCAACCCAGTGAGTTATATCCCATCGGTGATGATATACTACCACACCCCTGAATGGGTGGTAAGATGCTTATAGAGTCATCAAATATCCTAGATATTACGTAATAAATCATTGTTGCAGCATTTGGGTGATGTACTCACATCCCTGGTCCTTGAACATTCACCCTTGGGATCATCCTAGATGGTTCACATTCCTCTTGTGATCACTTTCCTAGGAGAGTTAAGCCTACTGCTACTACTCTCCCTCCACACTCCACCTATACCATCTCTGGCCACCAAGCCAATACTTCGGGCATGATGTGATCCAACCTTCACTCACCCTTATCCCCATGGTTATATACCATACCCATCATTAGTCTATGTGGTTTGGTGCCTCATCATCTCCCTATGATATACACTCTCCCAACTCAGTACGTAATTGTTGGTGAGTTTGTATGCAGCAGTAGGCGGTGGAAGCTTGTTTCACATTCTCACATCCTCATGTGTGAACATGATCAAGATTTTCTATAGGGAAATTTTTTTAAACTCGTGGAAAACCTCAATTTACACTTTATTTTTTAGCCACTATAAGATTTTTAACTGGCTTGTGAACTGGTGAGGGTTGTAGGGCTCACAAATCAGTTTGTGGTTAACCCTCTCCAATAGTAACCCAACTTGGAAGGATAAGTGGTATGATCACTGATCAATGGATCTCATTCCATCATCGGTCACCATCTCTATTGGGAGGTGGAATGAGTGGAACATGAAGCACTCTTATAGTCCAAATTTTCCATGTATATCCACCAAGCCCACCTTGAGCAGGCAACTCCTAGTAATGTTCAGGATCACGGGATAGAAGTTCATGCTAGGAGTAGAGATAGGTTTGGATATTCATTTCACCAAATGTGTGTGGATACTAAGTTGTATAAAAAATATAGGGGGCCACACACATGGATCAGATTCTTCCCTTTGATGATGTGGTGGAGCACCTTATAAAACTTCATCAATATTGGGAAAACCCGGTTGATGTGTTTCCCCATCGTCAGCATGGACACATAATGAAGGTGCTCGACCACACCCCCTTATATGTATCCCTTTTCAGGAGCATAAATCTATAGATTAGTGTGGAAATGAATCCATACAACCTAAATATGGGATCTTCAAGTGTAATTGTTTATCCATTTATCATAAACTAGCTTCCCTCCAATATCTTCTAGTAGGATTACTCCTTACCCCGCAGATATGACCCAAGGAATGCGTTCATCCTCCCCAGTAGATTTTCTACTAGATCATCCCCCTTGAGTGTCTCCTTTACTGGTTCATTCAAGGAATACCAGAACCATTTCTTAAATGCAATGTCCTTAATCCTTATAATGTTCATGTTGTTTCCTTACACCAACCTCAATAATTCCCTCACAAGAGATGGAATCTGCTTCTGGTACTCCATCATAAATAAACATTTCAATTAGGATCCCAGAAATATGATGAAGATAACATAGACTAATTCCAACCTTTTCATGATTCTGATATAAATTATTGGTCCCTTAAGACCATTGTCTTAGTAGCTATGGCATAATATCCTAGTAGTGGTATATGTGAAACTAAGAATCCAATGATTCGCCATAAATCCCCACTCGCTTCAGCTCAACCTAAAATTCACAGCCCCATGTGAATTACCAATAGTCTTAGGTCTATTCATTGATAAATATTCTTCCTTGGTGTGGGTCCTAGTTGTTCATCTATCCTTTGAGTGGATCCCCAATCCCACCTTTAGAATCATCACAAACTATGGGGGTGTCTCGTCCTCCAGATTATCTCCATCAACATTATTTATGTGGTTCGAGAGAGTTTCTTTGTTGGAAAAAATTTGGATGATGAATTTTTTGGATCAACAAAGTATTGGCTTTTGTTTTCAAGTATTTTTGAGAATAAAGGAAATCACTTCACTTTTTATAAGTGGGTGGGGAAAGACAGTAAAGTTATAATACTTTCCCCAGTAAATCTGACAATGCTTTTCTGATTTTTATTTCACAAAGATCATAAGTTGTTTGGAGAACTTGTGATGAAAGATTTATAAATGAAAGGGTGAGAAAAGATGTTGTTAATCAGAATGTTTGGTCTTGCAGAATGAATTGTCTAAGATACCGCGGTTTTCTAGTGTTTTCCAATTTTTTGGGGTCCAAATTTTGAGTTGTGATAGCATTGGGAAAAGTGTATTTCATTGAATATCTCATCAAAATATGGAAAAGTAATGAATTTCATGAAGTTGTGATTCATTAAGTATATTTTCAAAGACAAGAATAATTTTGATGGTGTTCTCTGCTACTACAATGATCTTTGAAAATGGCAGAGGTGAAGTGAATTGTGAAGGGAGAATTGCAGTAGCACAAAGTAATAAGAAGCATAATGGAAGTGAAAATAATTTTATTGAACACTCCTCTATTTTTACAATCATTACAAATCTATAAAATATCCCTAGTGCTTCACAAAATAGAGTGATATAGAATTAACAATAATTTTATATCTATTTAATATCAAAGAAGGTTCATGGAGAAAGCGATCTCTGCGAAGGCAGTAAGCTCTGTGAAGGAAAGGATCTTCATGGCGAGCCTTTGAGCTTTGTGAAAGAAGTAAAATTAACAAATACCAATATGTGCTCCAAAAAATAGTGAGCTATATGATCTAGTGATCTCTGAGAAATAGAGATCTCTGTAAACTAGAGTGCTCAACGAAGCTGGGAGCTTCACGAAGGAGCTATGCGAGCTAAAGATTTGAGTGCCCAAATTATGTGAGAATTTCTTCCAAATGAATCAAGATGTGACTACGGTATATAACTAAGTATTATTACAAAGTCTAGGTAGTTATTATCAGCTTCTAGATATGAAAGTGAAGATTTTTTTTCAATGATCATATTTGTGAAGGGTTTATAAGAAGCACAGAGATATTGTATTTCCCTATTTGTGCTAAGAGGGTGCACACACACTTGAGGATTATCTCGCAAGTACTACACTAGTGAAAGAGAATATCCTACTTGTTGTATTCCATGTTAAATTATTATCTCTTTAGTGTATTTTTTTGTATATGATTATCTCTATAACATACCAAGGACTAGATAATCTCATTGAGTAGTGAACATTGTAAATTCTTATGTTCCTGTGGATGTGTGTTTGGATTGTGTTTAGAAAGGAAAGAGATCCTTAATAGGAGATGATGGTTGATTCATTTGAAGGGAAACATAAAAAGAAAATACATCACTAATTCACTCCTCCCCCTCTCAGTGATACTTGAATCCTGACTGGGTAACTTCAATTGGTATCAGAGTGATAGGTTCCGTTCATTTATTCTTTCCTAGAGTTTTGAAAATAAACTGTGACGGAGAATATGATTTGTGTGAATAGTAAGGGTATTATGATATTTTATGAGAATAATTATCATATATGGAAAGATATAATGATGACTTATCTTTATATTGGATATGAAGTTCTTGAAACTACAACAGATGGATTTATTACTATTGAGGAAAAGGTTCCTCTTACTCCTACCAATAAAAAGAATCTTGAGAGTGATGAAAGAGCTAAAAATGCATTACTATCATCTCTTTTTGAGAGTGAATTTTTAATAGTGAAAGGTGTCGCTATAGCCAAAGGAATCAAGGAAAAACTAAAAAATATCTATGAAGGAAATACAAAAGTGAAGAAGAAAAAACTTCAAATCTGGAGACTGAAGTATAAAGACTTAAATATGGGTGAGAATGAATATTTCAGAGACTTATTTACCTAGATAAATGAAATTTTTAGTAAAATTAGATGTCTTGGTGAAAATTTAGAGGATTATATAGTTTTTGAAAATATCTTGAGAAGTTTTCTTGAAAAAATATGAATCTAAAGTTTCATCATTAGAAGATAGAGACCCTGAAACATTATATCTATATGATTTTCATATCACTCTCATAAATTATGAAATGATAAGGGAGAAGTATATAAAGAGCAAAGGAAAATTTGATAGAGAAATGTCTTTCAAGGATGCAATGAAATAGAATTTGAAGAAAATTCTTATTGAAGATGAAGCTGGTGAATCCAACTTTAAAAATGAGGTATGTCAAAATTTTGATGAAATTTTATCCTTGTTTTCTAAAAAATGTGAAAAGAGACACAGGGAAATAAAAAGTTTAATTCCCTATAAAATTTTTTGAATGTGGAGTTATTGACCACTTTGTGGATAATTTCCCTCAAAAAGGGAAAGATGGTGACATTGATTAAGAAGACAAAAGTCCAAGGAGGTCATGGAAGAAACAAGGTCAAAAAGATAAATATTCTAGCATAGGTAAGGATAAAATGATTTTCAAATAAAAAAGAAGGTTATTTTTTTCAAAAAAAAAAGAAAAAGATGACGATAGGGAGACTGAATATGAAAAATATGTTATTGAAATAGATAGGTATAATACCTTTTTGCAATAGTGAATAATGAATATTATGAGAGTAGTAGTACTGACGAAGATGAAACTCAAATTGAATAGTATATGAAAGAAGAGATGAAGGAATTTTTGAGAAATATCATAAGTCTTAAGAAGGAAAATAGGAAATTGACAAATGAAAAATCTTCATCAAATGACCAAGATGGTTTTCCTGATAAAAAATAAAAATTTGAAAAGGATATTCATGATGTGAAAAATAATCTTCAAAGTGAAAAAAAAATCGTAATGATCATCTAGATGTAAATTTGAAATAAAAAAGAAGATGAGTTAGAAATTTTCCAAGATAAACTTTCTAAAGATGAGGAAAGGAACACAATGTTCAAAAAGTATGTTACAGAAGTTGGTGAAAGTTCTTCTAATAATTAACCTTATAAGGATAAAAAAAATTACCTTCAAAGGTTGAAAAGAAATATTGAACTGTTTATGATAATAAAACTACTAGAAAGGATACGTATGTGGTCAAAGTTAGCAATAAAAAAATCATAAGCATCTAAAAATCCCGAGTCAAGAAAGATTTCTACTAATTATGGTTCGGGTAAGTCTGAATATAAATATGAGCTGAAGAGGAAAGTTACAATTGAAAAAATGAAGGTTGATGGTCAGTGGAGTTTTGGTAAGAAGATTGTTGAGAATCATGTTCACAACTCCAGTTAGTATGGATGTTTCATAGGGTAATATTCATTATATGGCTACTATTGGTATTGTGGTGAATTTTGACACATAGAAAATATGTGTTTGTTCAACCAACAATATTACTATTATTCCAAAAGCTTTGAAAAATAATTATTTAGGGGGAGTAAATATTTTAAAAAAAATATTAAAAAAAGTCTAGAATACATCTAAGAAGGTTGGTGTGAAAGTTGGGAATAGGTTCCAACCAATAGAAACTATCTATAAAAGATGTGATCGACATGGACATCTTGCTAAGGGTTTACTGATTGTGTTACCCGAACAAGAAACATTTTTTAAAAATTCTAAAAATCCAGATATTTTAAAGGCTAAGAAATACAAATCATCTTGGTCTGAAAAGAAAGAGAGCTTGGTTTTCCAGCCAGAACAAATTGACTTGGCTAGGAAATTAGAGGAAGAACAAAAAAAAGTGGATGAAAATGATGAACAGAAAGCTCTTATTGTCAAAACCTATTTAAAATATATGAAAGGAGAATGGACAAGGATCCTTGATAGTAGTTTTTCATCTCATATGATATGAGAATTAAAGTTTTTAAATAATGTGAAAGATTTCAAAGAAGAAACAGTGACATTTGAAATGATAATTCTATAAGGATCAAAGGTGTTGGATCATCCATCATTGGAAAAGAAAAGATGAAATCAAGGAAAACACTTTATATTGATGGGATGAAACACAACCAGCTAAGTGTGTCACAAATCTGTGATGAGGGAAACAAATTAATCTTTAGAATATATGGATTTTTTGTGAAAAATCAAGATGAAAGAAAGGTAGTTACAAGAGTCCAGCATACAAACGGAAACTTGTTACAAGTAGGAGAAGTTCATAAATCTTGTTACATGGGTTTGGTGGATGAAAATCGATTGTGGAATAAAAATCTAGTACAATTGTACAAAGGAACATGAGAAGATTATCAACACGAGATAGTGTTTGAGACATTTCTAATTTATCAATATTAAAAGATTAGTGTTGCGCTATTTTTCAAAAAGGGAAGATCACAAATACAGTGCACAAGAAAGTTGACATTTGTTCAAAATGGCCTGTAGAACTTATCCACTCTGATTTCTATGGGATAATGAGAAAAAAATAAAAAATGGGGATAAGTACTTCATCACTTTCATTGATTATTTTACTCACATTACATGTGTTATGTATATGAGGCATGAGTCGGATGCTCTGAAATTTTTTAAAAGTTTCAAAAGGAATGATGAGAAGGAATGGGAGTATTTAGTGAAGAATTTCAGAACCAAAAATGGTGGTTATTAAAAGAATGAAAAATTTGAAAATTATATTAATAATAATATGATTTGATATGAATTTAGTTCACCATACACACCTCAACAAAATGGGGTTTCTGAGAGAAAGAATAGGAGTTTGTGAACATCGGTTAAACTATGTTACTTGAACGTGGTTTCTCTCATTAATAATGGAGGATATACATGAGTAATACTATGTATATACAAAACTAATGTTTCTACACTCCAAATTTAGATATGAATCCATGAAAAATGTTCTATGAAAAAACTCCACGTCTAAAACCCTTAAGATTTTTTGGGATTCCATGCATTATAAAGAAGAAAAGTGGAAACCTTGGAAAGTTTGATAAAAGAGGATATGATGGAATTTTTATTGGATATTCTCTAGAAGGGAGAGGATATAGATGTCTCAAAAAATAAATAAGAAGAATTATTTATTTTCGAGATGTGAAAGTTGTTGAAAATTTTGAGAAAGAAAAGAAGTCATATGTTGATGTGAAAGTTGAGTAGGATAGAGAATATTTTGTTAACAACCCTAATAATGTCGTAGACTGTGTTAATCCTACTAAATTAAAGAAATCAGACTCATAAATCTCAAGTGATGAGGATAAAATTCAAACATCTCATCCTAGGTTGAGGAAATAGGTTTAGGCTCGGAATATTATTGGATATCAACATCAGACGGTTCAAATAAGAAGAATAACGAATGTTATTACACACACTTCACTCTTTTCAAAAGTTGAACTAAATGATGTGAATGAAGAATTTGAGAATCCATACTGGGTTTAGGATATTAATTAAGATCTTGATCAGATAGAGAATAATGATATTTGGGAGCTTGCACCCAATCTGGACAACAAGATCATTATTAGTATAAAGTGGGTTTTCCAAAACAAGCTGAATGAAGATGGTGAAGTGATAAGAAATAAAGAAAGATTGGTTTGAAAAGGATATTAACAAATTGAAGGAATTTATTTTGATGAATCCTTTTCTCTGGTGTACAATATAGAAATAATCAGAATCTTTTTTACTATTTCTGCACAATGAGAATATAACATCTGTCAAATGGTTGTAAAATCCACATTCTTGAATGGAGATTTTGATGAGGAAGTTTACATTGATCAAACCTGTGTATTTTTTATTGAAAAAGATGAAACATATGTGTATAGGTTGAGGAAGACTTTATATGGGATAAAACAAGCACCAAAGGCATGGGATTAAAAATTGGATACTTTCTTGAGGAAATTGAATTTCATAAAAGGAAGAGTTGACAGCCATATTTACATAAAGGAATGTCAGGAGTTCTCTCGGATTGTAATTGTTTATGCCTATTTCGTACTTCCTTGAAACGTGTGTTCTAGTTTTAAGAATCACAGTTTATAGGAAGTTTCCATTGGATTTATTTATGGAACCGGAAACTTCCAACAGTTCTTTATCCAAAGGGGTCCTTCTTTCCAAAGGCAGGCATTTGTTAAGTTTAAACTTTAAAATAATTAATAACATGCATTGGACGAGAGGATGGGAGGTCAGACTCATCACACCCTTTTTTGGGGAATTATTGTCTACTCTGGGACTCTCTTTTTAAATTTAAGATATTTTCATTAATCCTTATTAATTCACTAAGTATATCATAAGTACCTGTTGGAATTTAAAATCACTTTTTAACATGTGTAAAATTTAGAATCATCAGTATGCATTCAAGGTTATTCATTAATGGAAATATAATTATGTATTTGTGGTTTTCCATCAATGTAATCCTCTAATATACTACTTAGAGATTCTTTTAATCATCATTGTGATGATACTAGTTTTTAAGCCACTCTGTGGGGAATTCTGGAATTTATTATCATCTAGGGAGACGAAGGTTTGTTTAGATATTGGGATTATGCCCATAAAATGGGCTACCTTCCTATACTTGTGAAAGGAATTATAACCCTCGTATTTTGGTGCCACTTAATGGGACACATCATACCTTTTAAGGTCATGTGATAAGGACCTATAAGCGGAAGGTACTTGGTCAAAAATTATTGTGGGACTTATGCTTAAGCAACCCAAGGAACTTGGAAAGGATATGGGTTCCCATGTAAGATCAGACCTTATTGAAAATACGGCCAAAGGAGAATAGGTTTGATTTAGGGTATTTGGTTTGAACCTCAATGAGGCTTCCTATGTATCCCATATGGATAGGAATCAAAGCCCATGTATTTCGATAAGTCTCATAGGAGAGTATGGTCCTTTGAGAGAGATAAGTTAGGGATTACATCATAAAAAGGATGCCTTGATGATTTGGGGTTTTATTTGGGGATTATTCCTAAGGAGGATGCCTAGATTAAAGGAATTGGGGTTGGATTCCTGAAGAGGATTTCCAGTGATCTTGGGCCTAGAAAAGGATTTATACGTATCCTGGATTGAATAGGAATCAGAGTTCTCATAGTTCATTCAATTGTGAAAATTTTGTGACCATGAAAAATCTCTAATCCCACGTGAGTCATAATCTGTGTGACAAATAAGAGGACGTTAAAGATTCAACAAAAAAATCATACTTTCAAATTGTTTCTCCTCCACTGGTGAAATATGGCGCACCTATGGTGTCCAATGTGAATGAGGTTGAGGCGACGAGCCTTCCCTCTATTCTATTTACATTGAAAAAGGGTCCAATGTAAGGCGTAAGGGATGGAGGTTAGGGGCTTACACTAAGATGGTTTCCCATGGTGACAAATTCCAACAGGATAGGGAAAGGGAAACAAAATTCCTTGTGCCCATATCTCCTCTTGTCTTTGGCACCGAAGAAGAGAGGAGGAGCAATGATGCTACATCCTACAAAAAATCAAGGAGATTATGCCAGTATGGTTTCCCTAAAAGTTATCCTGGTAGGGGAGGTAGACTTCTCCTTTTTTTTACAAGGAAATTTAGGTATGAACTGTATCTTCCCATACTAGAGACCTGAGGTTCCGGGTCATCTCTTCGAGAAGGGAGAGGCTAGGAACCAACCCTCCTCCATAATGGGAAATTCCCAACACTATTTCTGGGAGAAAGTTCTATGTGTCTATGGATATACAAACCCATAGACACTCTATAAATCCTAACCCCATTGTGAAAACAAATGTGGGAAACCTCTTACTGTGGATACAAAAACCCAAATAGGATACACGCTCATGTTCCCTTCCCAAAGGTTTTATAAGTCATGAGGTTTTGGTGGAGGTCTCAACAAAATCCCTTTCAGATAAGGGAGCCAAGGAAGAATAATTCATTCCCTGAATGGATTGGATGAAGGTTTGATGGCTTGTAGACTGAAGATAGTGAATAAAGTAAGTGAATCAAGGAGGGGTGCCCAAGTAGAGAAGGGCACGCAAGTATGGGAGCACAAGTAGGTAAGGGCGCGCAAGTAAGGGAGCACAAGTAGCCTTGGGTGACCTGATGTTTACTTAGGTGACGTACATCTCGTATGGTAATACTTGGGAAAGACCTTTCTCAAGCCTTCAAGAGTATTCACAGGTGATCCAATAAGTGGTCTCTCAAGTTCTTATGAGAGGAATGGGCGGCGCACAAGTGTTTCTGACTTGGGGAGGTTGGTCGCTTTAGGTGCACAAGTGTTATGGTTTTAAAACACTAAAAAGGACGTAAGTTCAAATATCCTCCCTTAAATCCTATGCTCAAGGTGTTTAAGAGAAACCTTGAAAGTTTCAGAAGACTGGGGCGAAGTACTTGGGTGACCATAGCAGCAATTGGGCATCAAGTAAATTCATTTGTACAAATGAGGGGCCCAAGGGTCTATTTATAGGCAAATAAGTGACCTTGGGAGAAATGAGTTAGGCACAAAAGTGACTTGTGCACCAAATTAGGGAGTGCAAGTACCTTGCATGCTGATGGTGTTTTGGCTAGACTAGGACAAAACCTTTAGGACTTAGCCAAAAATTAATCCTTCAATCTTCTCCAGCATGGTGGTACGCAAGTATTTGTGTGCAGGTACCTTGGGCGCCGCTTTAGGTAATTAGACAAATAATTTCTCCATACCATAGGGGTTTCGCCCCCTTCACTGACCCCCATTAAAAATGTAGAGTCGCACCGTGAACATTTCAAGCTCGGTTGAGGACATTTTCAGTTGCGACACATGGAAATACATCTTCAATTGTAGAGAAGTTCATGCAACACATTTCATGCTGTCTACAATGTTGATGACTTTATCTTTGATGGGAATGATGAAAGATCATGCAAAAGATTTTCTGAGGATATGAAGAAGTTATTTGAGATGTCCATGCAAGGAGAAATGAAATACTTTCTTGAGCTGAAAATTTCACAGAAGAAGAATCACATTTTTTGTCTTAAGAAAATTATTCTAAAGAACTTCTAAAGAAGTTTGATATGGAAAATTAAAAACTATTTTCCACTCCAATTTCAGTGGGAACTGAGTTTTTTAAATATGGATAAGGTAATAATGTTGACCAGAAAGAGTTTCAAAAGCTGATTGGAAATATATTATATCTGACTGCCTCAAGACCCCACAAAGTCTATGTATTTAATTTATGGGAAATATTTTAGAGTGCCCCTAATGAATCACAATTGATTTATAGAAAAAGAATTCTCGGATATATCAAAGGCACAAAAAATGGAATCAGGTATTATGGATGAAATAATATTGATATTTTCAGTTATTTAGATGTTGATTGGTCAGGAAACATTGACGATAGAAGATCTACATATGGTGGAGTTCTCTTTCTAGGATAAAGTTGTGTTAGATGGAATACAAAGAAATAGAATTCATTAACTCTTAGAATAGCTAAATCTGAGTATAGTGATACTACTCAAGCTGCTACTTAACTAATGTGGATGAAGACTCAGTTGGAATATCTGCTTGTTGAAGTAAAGATACCTTTGATCTTGGGTTGCAACAATCAAATTGCAATAAATCTTACATAGAATCTGGTACAGCATTCTTGTTCAAAACATATTGACATAAAGTACCACTACATCAAAGAGAATGTGGATTAGAATGAGTTAAAGATGGTGTTCGTTCTTCCATTGGAACAAGTTACTGATATATTAAAAAAACCTTTACCGAAGGAATAATTTTTAAAATTGAGGTTGAACATGGGTGTCCAACCTCCTTATCATCAATGTTGAGTTACGTGTTTTTTCCCTCTCTCGTCTTACCTTTGGATAGTCTTGTTAAGGGGGAGTACTATCATAAATTTATCAATATTGGGGCATGCATAAATGGGGTGTTGTGGGTAAGTTATGAATTCATCATGTAAGTGTGTGAACCATTCTAAATATTTATTAGAATGGTTGTTGAATGATTATAGAGTGGTTGTAGGAAACAATTTTTTTCATTCTAGGAATGTTGAAGAAGTGAAGAAGGCTAAGGAGGACATATGATGCGATGTGGTTTCATAGTAACTACTTTTGGACAGCATGGTCTTGCTGTCAATAATTATTTTTTTTCTATAATGAGTTAGCTCGTGTAGGCTTAGAATTGTTGATAAGTGACCCATTTCTTAAAGTTTCGAATTTCTATGATATATGAATCTTGGTTGAAAAAAATCCAAAGGGAGAATTTTTTTGGACCATTTTGGCTGATGAAATTTTTTGATGCATGAATTATTGCCTTTTGTTGTCAATGAAGTTTTAGAAGAAAAGAAATCACTTCACTTTGTATAAGTGGGTGAGGGAAGACAGGAAGGTTATAATAATTTCCATGGTAAATCTAACAATTATTTACTGAACTATATTTCAAAAATATCATAATATGTTTATAGAACTTTTGATGCAATTTTTATGAATCAAAGGGGGAGAAAAGATATTGTTAATTGGGATGGTTGGTAGTGTAAAAGCAGGTGTCTAAGATGGCGCAATTTTCCAGTGTTTGCCAAATTTTTGGGGTCCAAAATTTGGATTTGGTCTAGGAATTCAAAAAGTGGATTTCCTTCAAGATCTCATAAAAATATTTAAAGAGAATTAATTTTGTGAATATGGGATTCGTGAAGTAGATTTCTTAAAGACTTGATGAATGTTGATGGTGTTCCATGCGACCACAATGAGCTTCGCAAATAGAAGAGGTGAAGAACATTCCGAGTGGATAATTATAGTGGTGAAAAGGTAGAAATATAATCGTGATGGAACAAATAATTTTATATAACAATTCACAATTATGAAAAGCTTTGCGAATTTGGAAAATAGACATGGTGCTTTGCGAAAAAGAGTGATTTTCGGTGAAAATTTCGGAGCTCTGTGATTTGGTGATGACATGGCACTAAGGTGGGTTGAAGGTTCTAGAGTCATTGGGAAATGCCTATAAATAGGTCCCTAACCCATTGAAAATAGTAGAGATACTTAAGAAGAACTTTAGAGCTCTCTAATTGTGGAGAAGGATTGTAGAGAATGTGAGATCTGTGAAGGTAGTATGCTCTGTGAAGGCAGTAAGCTCTATAAAGGAAAGGATCTTCACAGCAAGCCATTGAGCCTTGAAATAGAAGTGAGATTCACAAAGAAAAATTTTTTCTCCATGAAATATTGATCTCTATGATCTAGTGATCTCTAATAACAATAGAGCTCTGCGTACTAGAGTGCTCTGTGAAGCTGGGAACTTTGCGAAGGAGCTCTGCGAGCTGAATATTTGAGTGCCCAAATTAAGTGATAAGTTCTTTCAACTGGATCTAGATATGACTAGGGTATATGACTAATTATTATTATGAAGTATAGGTAGATCACATTATCTTCTGGATAGGAAAGATAAGAGTGGGTTTTAATGATCAAATTTATAAAGGTTTGTCAAGAAGCATAGAGATATTGCATTACACTATTTGTGCTAAGAGGGTTTACACACACTTGAGTATTATCTCCCAAGTAATACATGAGTGAAAGGGAATATCCTACTTGTTTTATTCCACATTAAATGATTATCTCTTTAGTGGATTTTATGGTATAGGATTATCTTTGTACTATACTAAGGACTAGATAATCTCATTGAGTATTGAACTTTATAAATTTTTGTGTTCCTGTGGATGTGTGTTTGGATTATGTTTAGTAGGGAAGGAGATCTTTAACAGGAGATAAAGGTTGTTTAATTATAAAGGACACATAAAAAATAAAATACATCACTAATTCACCCCTCCCCCTCTCGGTGATACTTGTATCCTGACTGGGTATCTTTAGTCTGTTGTTATTGGAATATAGTCTTTTTGGATGTGGCCCATAGTGTCCCAACACCACTAGTACTGTCTTGGTGTGATTCTAAGCTAGTAGGATGGGTCGTCTATACTTACTCTAGGTATAAAAACATCATCTCTCATCCAAAAACTATATATTAGAGGCATATTTCCCAAAAGATACTCTCTTTGAGCCTCCTTCAATAATGAAATGATGGATTCATGGTCCGAGGTGCTCAAAAAACTCTCCCCAATCATTATATTCTTGACCATTTCTTCCTAAAAAGTAGCAGCAACATTGGATACTTGAGCATCCATTTTCTTCAAGACTTGGGACTTTTTCTAAGTCTTTTTCATGAATCTATGATTGCAGAGATGGTTTAGTGAAGTTTGATTTCACAGAGGTCATTTCTTAAATGTGTTTTTATGAATCTCAGTTCATGTAGAAATTTTCATGGATTTATTCTCTCTGATAAGTTAAGATTCCTAAGTGGTAAGGATTGAAATAGTATATCACTCGTCAAGGGTGTGATATTTGTGAAAAGAGAGCACAGGATTTTCTCTTTGTGATAGTCATTTAGTCCCTATAAGGTCCCACCCTATTCTATTTATATGTGTACATATAGACCCATATTCATAATTCTATTCGCAATGAGGTTTTTTAAGGATCTTCATGAATAAGCTTCGTGAGAGGGAATCTATTTCAAAAAATTTGGTGATCCTCCCTCATAATCTAACCCACCTTATTTTCCCAGTTAGCTACAATTCTAAGGTGGGGAGTTTTTGGTATAAAAATATGTATTCCTTGGATTAGGTTGATGAAGGAACAACAGATTAAAAGGAAATTAAATTCAAAATGTCCCAAAATTCATCCAAGGGGTATATTTCATGAAGCTCCCCACTTTCACAAATGGGTGAAGCTCACGAAGGCCCCGACCATGTAGAGACCTGATAATAATCTCTTTGAAGTAAAAAAATATATCATGGATGGACTTCATTAGTGTGAAAATACTTGATTTTTATCTTCATACAATGTAAATTTGGAGTTGTGAAGCTCTTTAGGCTTGCACGGAGGCCTGTCAGTGATCTTCATGCAGTGACATTCAGAGTCACGGAGCCCATCCATTCGTGAAGCTCATAAAGCTTTACAATGGAATAAAATCTTCACAAAACCAAAATATCTATAAATAACCCAATTAGTCTCACATTTAAGGGTAATTTGACTTCTTGACTTCCAAAAAATATCTCCCTATTTACGAAGCACCTAAGATTTGTGAATGTAAGTGAAAATAGATCACTCAAGGTATTAAATAATTGTGAAACCACCTCCCTTATGTTCTTGAGAACCTCCACCAAAAATGGAGATTCCTTTCATGAAGGAATATTCCCTTCGTGGAACAAGAATTCCCTCTGGAGCACTTAAGTCTTCACAAATCGTTCATCATTTGCAAACCACTACCCTTCAAAATCAAAACTTTACTTTGAGGCAGGGGTACCATATTTCTTGATTCCTAACCCTTCATGAACCCCTTTACCTCCATGGGGACCCCAAGATTTGTGCTACACTCTTTCACAAGCCTCTAATATTTGTGCATCACCTCTCCCATGCCTCTTTATGGTGCTACCCTTATGCTAATACCCCTTCACAAAGGTTGAGTTCCCTGGGTCCCCATACCAATCCAAGACTAGTTTAGCTACACCTTGAGTCCCTATGTGACTAGTTCAAACCTCTACTATTTCTACCCACTTCACCGTAAGTGGGAAATGAGTCTCTTACCTACCTGTTTATTTTAAGCATAGGTACTCTAACCCCTTGTTGCTTATAATCGTAGGGACTCTAACATAGAGCTCATGATTGAACACTTCTCCACAACAGTGCCAACACCATTCCCCACATAAAGACACATGAGAAGTGGTCATGTAAACCCAATGGGTGAGGAGTGAGTCCCTCCACATCTGAGTTTCATGATGTAATGTTTCTTATCTTCACATCCTATTCATATGATATTAAACTATATGAGAATTTCCTCATCACATGACGTAAAACTATATCCTTACACTATGTGATGAACATTGGATGCTTCATGTATGACCATCATGGGATGACACCCTCTTCTAAAGTGGAGTAAAATAAATCCCCATAGGTGTACAATCCACCCCCAAAGGGAAGATTTCTTGTGTAAACCCCACACCATTCCCCCAAAATAAATCCTATTGTAAAGGGAATCTTCTACACATAATCCCTACACCATCCCTTATCAATGATCCTTCTTCAACATGAGTGTCCTTAACACATGATGATAAACTATATGGATCGGTCCTACCACACGACCTTAAACTATGACATTGAACTACATGGATTTGTATCCCTGTCTTTTAAACAGGGTGCGTAGGATGCCTCCTTAAGGTTCAATCCTAAAAATGGTAAACTCATATGTGACATATTCCCTACAAGGGACACACCACTAAGATATACCTCCATAGGGTGTTCTAATCTATAATTTGGATCCAAGTCCACAAGACATTATGATCCATTGGTAAACTCTCCAGGTGTGATGCCTTCCCTCCTAGGGACACACCTCTTCAGCCCACCTCCATGGGGTGTTCCGATAAACCATAACATCTCCACAAAACATTAAACTCATTCCTCAGTCCATCTCAACTGGATGTTCTGATCTATCTCTATAGGATGTAGAACTTGTGACCTGACCCATAATATATACTCTATGCAATAAACATTGGATGCCTGAGGTAAAATTACTTGGAAGACTTTTGACCCTAGCATCAATTACCTTGTGATTGACATGGGATTCCTTGGATTACACACATAATATGACTCATATGAGATTCCCTCCAAAAAGAAATATTCATAGGTGTCCAAAGTTCTTAGCATCTATGAATTCCCAGAGATGACCAACGTGACTACTCTCTTGGCCAAAGGTTGCTACCCTATCAAGAAAGAAGTAGTGTAATTAACCGACATCCACATAGAGATGTCACTGAAAATGAGTTCCATGAACATGACACGAATATTAGAGGGAGACCTGGACTAAGATACTAACTCTAAAGATAAATCCATGGAAGGAGGAACCCATATCCCATTATCCCATTTAGATAAAGGAGTGTACATCTTCGATGAATGTGATGAAATCTGCAAACCTTTGGAAAGTGGGAATGAGGGGAAATGAAAACTTACCCCATGTGAATCCCTAAACAAAGTGTCAGAAACAAGCATGGACCACCACTGATATCCATATGTTGTGTATAGAATAATTCCACTCATAGGGTCATAGTTGACATGACCCATATACTAGTACCTACTCTATTTACATCAGTACTGCTCCCAAACCAACACCTGAAGAATCATAGTATATTTCATAACCAATCCCAAAATTGGGAAGTATTAACATGGGAGTTGTGTCAACCTCCACTTAATCTCAATAAAATATTCTTAATATTGGTGAAACAACTAGAACATCACTACCTTCTTCATCGATGCAGTCATTGATGTTGATAAATGAGATAAGTCCTATATAAAACTTTGGTAGTATCACGATAAACCCAAAAATATAATGATCTAAAACACATTATGAAGAAACTTCTAGGATATTAGAAACTCCACTTTCTCTAGGTCCATGGATATACCTATATTAGGAACTACTTTCTCCAAAAACTTCACCTCATGAATCCAAAAGTTACAATTCAGAAACTTGGAATGAAGATAATATTCACAAACCATACTCGTGACTATCTTAATATTTATATCATATTGTTTTCAGTTTGGTGAGTATATAAGGATATAATCAATGAGTACCATGATTAAAAAATATATGGGTGGAAGATATTTTTCATGATATCCATGAGCACCGCCGATGAATTCTTCAATCCAAACAGAATTATGAAGTAATTATATAGCCCATACATACTTTGAAATACTATCTATATGGTGTCCTCCTCTCTAACCTATAGCTGGTGATAGATCGATCAAATATCAATCATGGAGAACAACCATGATCCTTGAAACTGATCAAAGATATCATCATTCTTAAAAAATTGATATATTTTCTTCACCATCACCTGATTGAGATATGGGTAATCGACATAAATTTGAAGACTATTGTCCACCTTCATAGACAACAAATCAGGTTCACCCCATGGAGAAGTACTTAGCCTAATAAACCCCTTCTTCTCCAAGTCCTCGAGTTGTTCCACGATCCCATTCAACTCGGCTGAAACTATACAATAAGGGGCTATTGAAATGGGATGTGCACCCTGTAATGTCCTGTTTTTTTTTTACCGGTTGAAATTTATAAAGGAAATTGAACTTTACATTTGGTGGATAGGTCAAATCATAAACCGAGTCTTCAAATGTAATTATAATAATTATAATGCTAAAAAGTGGTATTTTTTTCATAAGGTTTAAGATCTGAGAGGTGTCTCAGATTTTTGGATGAGATTTAGGAGTTTTTTAATCTTAAAGTAATCATTTTTGGAGAAACAAAAAGGGTGCATGGTTTTTTTAAACCATGAACCCCCTGATGAAAAATTTTGCATCCCTATAAGGGGTTTCGCATGGTTTTTAAGCCATGAAAGGTGGGGTGAATGTCCATGAATAATGTATATAGTAAATTTTAAAGGTGGGTGCTTGGGTTGCCCACAATTTTCCAAACCATGATCCTAGTTGTACAGTTAGTTCCATTTAACTAGTAGCACTACATAGTTGGTGGATAGTTATTCCAAACTATGTGGAAAAACTACGTGGGGTATAGATCTTGGTTAGTGTGGGCCACACAATTGGTGCATAGTTATCCAAATCATGCATCCTAATCTGATGCCTCATTGAAAGGGGGAAATTAAATTTTTCCCTTCGAACGTTAAAGAGTTTTAACCCTTTTTGTACTCCCATTCATCCAAGAGGCCATCCCACACACTAATACTTCCCCTCCTTTTCTAATGGTGGTATATACCTTGTTTGATCTTTGAATCAAACATCATAAAGTGCATTAGAATCATATAAGTAAGTCTAAGACTCATATTGATTCCTTTTTTATTTATCTGGCCATATGGAATACTAAATACATGCGATCTAATTTACCATATTTGTTGAGAATTTGAAAATTCTTCCAATTTATATTATTCCATCTCAAATAAGGGCCCGGTATTGAACAAGTGAATCATCCTAGCCTTATTTTGTTTTTTCTAGTTTCTTTTACCTTAATTCTTCATTGTTTATAAATTATTATTTTTTGTGATTCGTGTCATATTTTCCATGCATTTCTACTAAAACATGAAATACTTTGAATTAAGCTATTTAGAACAAAACATCATTTTCCTTTAGTCCCTTTGTATGTTTGTAGGTCTATGAACTCAACCCAAACCAATTGTTAAATTGATTTCAATTACATACTCCTTATAAATTTTTTTGGTAATGATTTAACCACCCATTTGGTGTGTTATTAAATCCTTTGTAACATTTATAAATGACTTAATTAATAAAAATGGTTTAGTTAAACCACTTGTTCCATAGTAATTTTATTATTTCTTAATGTTTTCGAATCAACCAATATTATTATTTAAACTAATTTGGAAATTGATAATGAAATGTGTCTTGGTGAATTAAATTATGGAATGACCATCATGTTGTTTATAAATGAAATGGATAGATTCATAGTTGATGTGATCATGGAATACAGTGAATTTCTATGACCCTCTTGTTATTAATAAATGAAGTGTCCCAAAAAGTGTATACTTGAATTGTTGTATGGAATGATTAAGTCATCGATTCTTAATTTTTCATATTTCAAATAATGAGTGGAATTATTATGGACATGGACATATTTATTACTTAAAAATAAAATAGTTAAATGATTTCTATACACCTTGATTGATACTCGAGTTCCTTCTTAAAAACTCCTTGTATGGACTCATAGGATGTTTGAAATTATTTTACCATGAGTGATAATTAGATTTTACTTTTACAAAACTCCATGGACAGACACATAGGTAACTTGAATAATATTACACCTTGATTGATTTATGGGTTACCTTGTTATAAATTCCATGAACAGGCTCATAGTCTATATGTTTCTCATGCTTTGAGTGATACTTGGGGTTTCCATTTATAGATCCCTTTTTACAAGATCATGGGGAAATACAAATTTAGTGAAGATACTTGGGTTTCCTCTTTAGAAAACGCTAAGGATGGTCTCATAAAATAAAAACATTACATTACTCCTTGATCAATACTTGGGTTCCCCTTTACAGAACACCTTGTATGATCTCATAGAACAAATGAATTATATCTTGCATGTTTATTATTATGTATAATTAATGGTACCTTCCTTAGGATGTTTAGCACAATAATTTATGGATTTTTAGGCTTATAGCCATGGGTCATAGGACTAATTTATTATTATCAACACTACTACTATGTGGATACATTGTATCCTCACCGATGAATGTATATCTCTACATATATTTGTTTACATATAAGATTATATAAAAATGTGAGCTTGTTCAGATGTATTCCGACTTAGACCAAAGAATATATGGACTTCTAGGTTTCCTTGTGGAACCTACACTTGAATTAGTTAAATTTATTTATTTACTACCTTCTTGATATATGTTGGTACAGGAAAATGTGTCCACAAAATATTCCAAATGCTTCCATACATGATCCAAGATCATATCCCATTTCACGAGATTAGATTAGGTAGGTTGTAGGGCCCAAACGGACTTAAGGATTATGAGTTATGAACATTTAAAGTTGGGCGGGAAAACTGGTTCGCGGATCCCATTTGTGAAGCTCCCTCTGTGATCACGGAGTGGAGGAACTTTACTGGGGCCTCGTGCCAATGCAATGATCCTCCTTCGCAAAGCTGCTGCAGAGCGAGGTGGCAGGATTCTCTATGAACCCCTTTTACGTTTACGAACCCGCTGCAAAGTAAAGATGTAGTATGCTTCGTGACCCCCTTTGACATTCGCAAACCCACCACGGAGCGAGGAGGCGGGATGCTCCGCGAACCCCTTTGACGTTCACGAACTCGCCGCGAAGCAAGATTTGGATTCACGCTGAGCGAGCTCTGCATCGCAGAGCATCCCCCCTATAAATACCCATCCCACCCCCATTATAATGATGGTTACACTACCCCTTGGGCAGTAGATCATTCTCATTTCACAGAGCTCTCGAGAACAGCGAGTCCATCCTCTGCGAGTAGCTTCCTTCGCGAAGCTGCTCCAGGAATCCATGCTCCGCAAGCAGCTTCCTTCGCAAATCTGCTCCGTGAGTCCATCTTCCACGAGCATCTTCCTTTATGAAGCTACTCCTTGAGTCCATGCTCCATGAGCAGCTTCCTTCGCAAATCTGCTCTGTGATTCCATCGATAAGGTGCTCCGTGATACTCCATGTTCCACAAGCCCCTTTTCTCTGCGAAGCTACTTCACGAAGACCTATCCTTTGCGAGGATTATACCTTCGAACCCACCAATCCATACAGTGGTGGATGCGCCCCCACACCCCCACTTGGGGTCAGTGTCGGGCTGCAATCCCAGCCCTCCAGTCCGATCCCTTCATTACCGTCACTACCCCCCATGAAAAATGTAAAGTCGCACAGTGAACTTTTCGGGTCGGGATGTCGGCATTTTCTATTGCACCCTTATGCGCACCCACCTTCCACCTATGGAATACCATGATTTGAGATACTCCTCCTCATGCCATTAAACACCTTTAGTCAACATATTTCTCTTGTTTTGTGTCTCATGTTGTGAGTTGAGATTCTCATCATCAATTTCCAGAGTACCTTGAGTCAAACCATTCCTCAAGAAACTCATCTGAACCCCATCACCTGAATCCTATGCCAGGTTGAACTAGAAAGGGTCACTCTTGCGTAAGTCCCAACACCGGCTATTGTTAGGCGCTTTCTGCCAATAGTCCTAACTATATTACTTTAAACTGTAGTGGACCTTATGTTTCAAGCATAGGATGCCTCTTACTCCAAACAAGAGATGCCTTATGTGCTAAGAATAAGATTCCAAAAGTCCTATCTACATGACTATAAACTATAGTGTACCCTATGTTCCAAACATAGGATGCCTCTTGATCCAAACAATAGATACCTTATTCTCCAAGAATAAGTTGCCAATAGTCCTATCTACATGACTATAAATTATGGTGCACCCTATGTTACAAACATAGGATGCCTCTTGCTCCAAATGAGAGATGTCATATGCTCCAAGCATGAGAGGCCTAACAGTCTTATCTACATGACTATAAACTATAGTTCAGTCTATGTTCCAAACATAGGATGCCTCTTGCTCCAAACAAGAGATTCCTTATGCACCATGCATAAGATTCCAACAGTCCTATCTATATGAATTTAAACTATAGTACACCTTATGTGCAAAACATAGGATGCCTCTTGATCCAAACAAGAGATGCCTTATGCTCCAAGCATAATATGCCAACAGTCCTTTCTACATGACTTTAAATTGTAGTGCACCCTATGTTCCAAACATAGGATACCTCTTGCTCCAAACAAGAGATTCCTTATTCTCCAAGCATAAGATGCCAATAGTCCTGTCTACATGACTATAAATTGTAGTTCACCCTATGTTCCAAACATAGGATGCATCTTTCTCCAAACAAGAGATTCCTTATGATCCATGCATGAGATGCCAATATTCCTCTCTGCATGACTTTAAAATGTAGTGTACCCTATGTTCCAAAAATAAGATGCCTCTTTCTCCAAACAAGAGATTCCTTATGCTCCAAGCATAAGATCCCAACCGTCATATCTTCATGACTATGAATGGTGGTGCACCTTATGTTCCAAACATAGTATGCCTCTTGCTCTAAACAATAAATTCCTTATGCACCATGCATGAGATGACAATAGTCATGTCTACATGACTATAAACTATAGAATTCCCTATCATTAAATAATAGGATGCCTCTTGTTCCAAATAAGAGATGCCTTATGTGACAATCATAAGATGCCTCATTCCATGATTGCAGTGGAATAATTTCAAGAGAATTGGAATTCGTTCAAACATTCCATCATTCCACCTCATGATTTGCATGTCCTTCATTCAGATCTTCATCCTCTTCCATGTCTAAAGGGACCCCCTAATGGCCTGGTCCCCTGCCGCATCATCTCACCTAACGTCCTGGGCCAACGCCCCAGAAGACTTAGGATGACACTTTCATTCAGGTCTTGTGTTTTGAACATGATCAACAATCGGCCCTCATTTGACTTTCCCCATTTCAGGCTGAAATTATATGGATGTGGTGTTTTGAACACGGTCAACAGTTATCCTCCGTCATCACGCCACCCTCACCACATTCTGAATGTTCGGTATGTGATTCACACTTTTCATCCCCCTTTGTTTGTATTTATTCCAGTTCCCTTGGAGTTATCCCTCTTGTGCGCTAGTACATAGGTGTAGGCCTCAATCATATGCCTCAACTCACCAGTGATTTGAGATACCCTCATGGCCAGACATGAGGAATACATTCTAGGTAGCTTTCTTGTGTAAGCCCCATCCAACTTTGCCACTCCATAGCAGCTCACGGGCAGATTCCTTGGGTAAGCCCCATCCACCACCGTCGCTCTATAGAGGCACCAGGGCAGCTTCCCTACATAAGACTCAATCCATTTCTGCTTCATAATGGCACCTGGACAGCTTCCTTGCATAAGCCACATCCACCATTGCCGCTCCATAGCGGCACCCGAGCAGCTTCCTTGAGTAAGCCCCATCCAACATTATCGCTCCATAGTGGCACCCTAGCAGCTTCCTTGCGTAAGCCCCATTCACCATTTCCACTCTATAGCGGTACACGGGATGGATCCATGTGTATGCCCCATCCATCGTTGCCGCTTGTTAGCAGCATCTGAGCAGCTTCCTTGTGTAAGCCCCATTCACCACCCTTCATGGGCGTACCTTTTCACTGTGATCGTCAGGTCCTTCCCACCTCTTGTTTCTCACACCGATCATGACTCATGTGGGCTTAGAGTAGTAAGCATTAATTATGGAATCCTCTCCTGGTAGCCTAGAGTGTAAGCCCCAAACCCAACCTCAACTATAAGTTCTTTGATCCATGCCAAGGTGAGGTATGTAGGGAGCCTCCCTAAGGATCAAGCCCACCACCCATTGGTCACTCCAACCCCCTTCACATTGGTTCTCCAACCCAACTTAAACTACGACATCTTTGATCCTTTCCCAGGCAAGGTACGTAGGAAGCCTCCCTGAGGTTCATGCCCACCACCCATTGGTCACTCTGACTCCCTTTATGTTAGTTAACCAACCCAATCTGAACTATGAGGTATTTGATCCTTACCAAGGAAAGTTGTGTAGGATCCTCCATAAGGTTCAAGCCCACCACCCATTGGTCACTCTAACCCCCTTCATGTCGGTTCACCAACCCAATCTGAACTACGAGGTCTTTGATCCTTGCCATGGCGAGGTACATAAGAAGCCTTCCTGAGGTTCAATCCCACCACCCATTGGTCACTCTGACCCCCTTCACGTCGGATTGCCAACCCAACCGGAACTATGAGGTCTTTGATCCTTGCCAAGGTGAGGTACGTAGGAAGCCTCCCTGAGGTTCAAGCCCACTACCCATTGGTTTCTCGACCCCCTTCACATCAGTTCACCAAACCAATTTTTCATCTGAACTACGTGGGCTTTGATCCTTGCCAAGGCAAGGTACGTAGGAATACTCCCTGAGGTTCAATCCCACCATCCATTGGTCCCAATCATCTTCACATCAGTTTACTAAACCCCACCTGAACTATAAGGTATTTGATCCATTCCAAGGAAAGGTACATAAAAGGCATCCCTGAGGTTCAATCCCAACACCCAGCAGTCCCAGCCATCTTCACGTTGGTTCCCACTTCACCCCGAACTATGTAGAATTTGATCATTTTATCTTAGATAGGGTACATAGGAAGCCTCTATGAGGTTCAACCCCATCCAGCGGTAACCCATTGTGACCCCGTCCAGTGGTAAGCCATTTTCAACCCCATCCAGTGGTATGACATTGTAACCCCATCCAGCGGTAATACGTTGTGACCCCATCCAGCGGTAAGCCATTGGGACCCCATCCAACGGTAATCCATTGTGCCCCCAATCGACCGTAAGCCTTTGAAGTCCCTAGTTGATCGTAATTTGTCTTCAGATTAACTATGTAGACTTTGATTCTCTACCACGGGGATACGTAGGAAGCCTTTTTGAGGTTAAAGACCATCACTCATGACTCATCCTGATCTACCTCTCAATCCCATCTGTTCTGGGAAGATAATGCCCCGACCTGGAGGTTCTATTTCCTCTAGATCCCATTCATCTGTTCATTCTCATGGGTTGCCTCCTTAGGTGTCTCATCATCCCATTGAACTATGCAGACTTTGATTCCCTGCCATGAGGATATGTAGGAATTTTCTTCAAGGCTCAAGCCCAACATCACCATTTTTTCACATCAGTCCCATCTCATTCCCCCTCCACTTCATTAAACTCTCAATCGTCCATCCTGATTCTCACTCAGGCCGCCACATCCCGGTGAGATCTTGACATTCATCCCAGCATCGTTCCTTGCGGCACCCGAGAAGCTAACCATGCATAGACCCCACTCAATCCATAACCATCCACCCAAGATTATCCCTCTTGCGATGGGCCTCTGTCCATTCATAAGCCCCATCATGTATTCGGGTCGTTTCCCTTTGTGTACACCCCGATTCATCACCCCTTCGAACTACATGGGTTTTGATCCCTTTCGACTACATAGGTTACATAAGAAACCACTATGAGGATCAATCCTAGCCAATGTTAAGCCTTAGTGCTTCCCCATTATGGGGTGTACACTCCCTGATCCACCCTCAGTGGTGACCAGACCAGCCTTCACTGTGTGACATCTTCTCTTTATGGGGCACACCATCTCAGGTCTACTCTAATTGGGTGTTCTGATCCATCTACCTGGTAAACAATCTTGGAGATCCCTCCTTAGGATCTACCAATATGATCCGTCTCTATGAGACATTTTTATCACCCTCATTCCGTCTCTGCAAGATGTTAAACTCATGGACTACCTCGTGTTAAACATGAGATGCATAAGGAAAACCTCAGAGGACAGGCCTTTGGTGTAACCATCTTCACAAGACATTAATATCATGGCGTACCCCATTTTAAACATGGGAAGCTGAGGAAAACCTTAGAGACATGACTCTGGCATAAGGTTCCCCACGACTGATGTGGTATTCCTTAGGTTCTGCACCCCTGAGACGCCCTCTTATGAGGAAGAATACAGGTTCCCCTAGGTCCACGCATCGAGAGATTCCCCGACATGCCAGATGTTACTATCTACTCCGACCAAAGGTTGTTACTATGTCAATACCCCATGGAATGTCTTGACGGAGGTAGTGTAATTAACTATCATCAACAAAGATAGGGAACTGGGAACAAGATTCAAAAACCACAACTTAATCTTCATGGGAGACCCGGACTAGGTGACGAGTTCCAAGGAGGATTCCATGGAAGGAAGAACTGACATCCCATCATACCATTTTGATCAAGTATCAAACTTCCCTTAATAATGAATGAATGCCTCCCACCTTTGGAAAGCGTGAATGTGGGAGAAAAAACAGCGTCGTCGTCCTTGAACAGACAGACGTGTGCGCCCCGGTAAAAGCGTTGGAAACAATATAAAATCACACAATTTTTTTTTATATAAATGGATTGGATATCATTATACACCAGTTGTGGGAGGCATACTGAGAACATACCACACCATATTCAAATCTCCATTTCACTAGGGTACCTTAAAAGACCTCATGGTTTCAGGATCTGGTTCATGGATTATGCTTGCTTATTGTTACCCTTCTAGACTAGGATAGAGTATGAGAGTTGAGGATTGAGCTTATTCCCATGATGTTATTAGAGATAGTCATGGTGTATATTAATTATTTATTTCTATTTTTGGTTTTATATGTTATATGTAGACCTCTATATACTTATGTCAGAACATGTTCATGGATGATTATTCAGTCTTTTATTATTATTTTTAGTTGATTCTATATTCAACTTCCCTTATCTATTATTTCTTTTTTTGTGTTTATGTTTATGATATAGAGTGTATAGTCTCCCCATCATGCCTCTATTAGACCATTGATGTTATTTATAAGAATCGATCATATGGGGAGGCACACTTGAGGCCTAGTGACCAACCAGCTTAGGGCACCGTTTAGTGGTTCTGAGTTCGGGATGCTACAAGTGGTATCAAAGGGGTTTCTATTAAATTTTTATTACTATTTTGGGATGTTAGAGGGGAGTCTATGATGTGTTTTCACTTAGTAAATATCTTGTTTAGGTTCCATCCAATCCATGCTTGATGGAAAGATCAATTTTCTAGGGATGGTACTATTGTTCGTGTTGTTCTATGTTATAGTTTTTTTATTAATTCACCTAGGGTTATTATTTTTCTTCCAGTGTTTATTGATTTATGATTTGTAAAATTTACCTTTGTCCCAATATGGAAAGTAAGTATTTTAAATGAATCATCATAGGCACTTAGAATTTACATGCCATGTATATTCCATACCATGTAGGTTGCATCATATATTTCTTGGTGCATGATGATTTGTATACCCTATTTAGGTACTTATATATTATGTTTTCATGTATACCATGTTTGAGTGATTTTTTCAATTATTACCTATATGATTTTATTACAAGGTATATTTCCAGGATTACTAACATTCTTAGATGATTATTATCATGAATTTTATTTAATTATGATATATGTTCAGTTAAATAAAGTTTATGAAACAACCTAAATGGTCTTTTCCCATATAGTTTGACAGTGGAATTATATTTAACCAACAACTTTGGAAATGTTTGATCCATGAATATTGGTTTCATGAGCTAAATTTTTAATCATTTCGACTAAATTCATACTAAATTTACAATTTATAGTGTGTGGTTTCACTATATACAAGTAAAATGTAACCCATATAATCAAACTATTTCATATAAACTTGTTATATTTTGAAAACAAGTGTGATAACGCAGTTGTAGTTACATAATTTCCAATTGTAACTTATGAAGGAAAGTACCTATATAAATTAGGAATGGTTATTCATCTAACTAAACCATGATTCTTATATATATTTGTGTGTGTGTCCCTAGCTTTATGTCACCAAATCCTGCTCCCCCTCATTATCAGAGGGGGACTTTTGCGTCGCCCTTCACCTAAGAAGGTTAGGTTCTCTCCGTCTTCTTTCTCTTTTCTTACTCCCTTACCGAGAATACGGCTTTCTCCAAAGGTTCCAGGTCTTTTTTTCAAGGTTCCCAATTAGTCTCTACTTCTAGTGGTGCTAAATAATTCCTTGGATCTATGTTTTCTCACCCTAGTGGCCTGCTTCCAGCTCAATCGACCATCAGTGGAAGTGTTTGATCATTTAGTCAAAGCTGATTGGAAATTGCGGCAACGCATGGTCATCGGATTTCTTGATTGAAAGAACTTCATGGTTCTATTTGGTTTGGAAAAAGACTTGATTGATGCCTGGTCTAGGGCACCCAGACGATGCAGTGGATCCCATTTCTATATCTTCTTCTAGAGCTTCGATTTTCACATGAGGCGAGACCCATAAATGATAGCGGCATGGGTAAGCTTTCCTTTTTTACCTCTATCCTTTCGTAACCCTTCCATTTTGTGTGAAATCAATAATATGGTAGGGTGGTTCTTGTGTTCTGATCATCATACCAAGTCTGTGTGTCATCCAATTTGTCTGTGGATTTGCGTTGAGGTCGATGTTGCAAGGACTCCAGTGAACTATGTTTGGATCACTAACAGTAATGAGTTTTGTTGGAGGAAAGAGGTTGTGTTCGAATCCTTGATGCAGTACTTCCGTTTTGGTCATTCAGAGTTGGTCTGACATAATGCGAAATTGAGTCAAAGCCCGCAGGAGTGTTTTGATGGTCATGAGGACTCTGGTCTGGTTCTTCTGGAGATTGAGGGTAGCAATGCATGCATCTATGTGGGAGGGGATCAAAATAGCATTGCAATGGTTTTAGAACCTTCGGATGTAGTGGTGGTGTAGGAGATGTGGTAGGGTGATCCAACAGAGGAGCCCGTGAGTGGTTGTTGAGTGAAGGAGTTGCATGTGTCCTCTAACCCGACAGTGAAGTGTCTGTTAGATAGATTGGTGAGTGACCTTGGGCATGGGAAGATGTCCGCGATGGAGAATATTGACGATTTATCTCATTTGAATTCGGGTATTAGGAATGAGAAGCAGTTGGGCAGTGTGGATCGTGAAAACGATGGAGTACAAGATCATACTAGATCCGAAAATCGATTTGATTTCTTGGAACATGAGTAGGTTCCTATTGTGGCTAAGGGACCTCAAGTGTCTGAGTTATGAAGATTGATCCCAGCAATCAAGTGAGAGTTGGTATGAAAGAACATGACATGGAGCTGCATGATGGTCATGGAAACATGTTGAATAATCAAGTTCTTTCCATGACTGGTCATAATAAGAAATCTGATCTGAGAGGCATTCTGGATGCTGCAGAGAGTGTTACGGTGAAAAGGGATGACGGAGTCAGGAAATTTTCTTCTGTGAAAATCACTGTAAAATGGGGAAGTATCTCAGATAGTGACAAATAAAATAGCAGAATTGTCAATCCATCTTATAGTGACATTGTTCAAAGTAGGTGATGCAAGACGTCTGATAGTGATGGAATGAGGATTGTGCCACAAAGGAGGAAAACAAGGAAAGATTATTCTTACCCTCCAAAGTTGGTGACCACCAGATCTTTAGCTAAGAGGGAGATAGGGGATATTTTTGTTTATAAAAAAGGTTGTGGAAAATCCAATAAACAGGCATTATCATTGGAACAGTTGAACTTAAGAGAGAAGTACATCAATCTCTTAAAATCAATATGAAATGAATTCAGAGTGGGAATCATCTACTGTAGAGGAAACACCTTACTATGGAGGTGGGGAAGGATATTACTATTATGATATGTAATTGTCTTATTTCTTCAAGAACTGGTGGATGGGCGCGTGCAAGATATTTTCTCGCATCCTTTTTATTTATCAAATGTACCTTTTCTTTCTTTTAATAAATGTTCAAGGGTCTTTCGCCTCTGACCCACATACCAGGTTATATTTGTGATTGTGTGTACTAAATTAACTTCCTAAAGAAAATGGTTTCCTTTATAAAGGAAAATACCTCTATGTCTTGAGAATGAAGACTCGTATGATTAAATTTATAAATGTATAGTTGGACTTGAGTAGGTCAGTTGGGGAATTTTCTTATGAGATAAATAAATTAAGGGTGTTTTGAAACTTAAATAATATAATCCATTATGGGTTTCACTTAAATGGGATTTCAATTGTAATTTTTAGATCATTAACTCTATAAATTGGGAATGGATTCTCATATAATTGAATCCAAATTGACTTGATGGGACCCTAGTAGGTTACCTTTACATTCTTATGAAACTTTTACTTAACCCTATGGGGGTGTGATTATATTTTTCAGATGATTATTTTAAGTGTCTGAAACCTCTTATATGTTGTTACATATAAATGTATAGTTTCAACTTAATTGACCAGCCCTCTTAATTTATAAAAGAGCTCTTATTTACTATAGAGCCTTATTCTTATGAGGCATCGGTTAATTAAAATTCCAATTACAAACTAAAGAGTTTTTTCTTCTATAGATTGGAAATTTACATTTTCTTTAAATGATCTAGTGGTGAAAAATATTGAATTAAATAAATTATTAAAGAGGAAATTACAAGAAACATTTCCTGAAATGTTGTGTAATATAAGGTAAATAAATCACTTAGTATGGTTGGCCTTGAAAACTTGTACTTGGAGTCCTTGATTTATGAGATTTTTTAAATTTTGAAATGAATAAGAATTGTTTAAATTAATTAGAATTGAATATTTTAGAGGTTCTTATTGTAAGGACCCCTGTGTTGGGGCCAGTTTGAAAGGTTGTCTTGAGGGTTTCTTAAATCAGAAATAGGAGCATTTCCTATAAGTCTTAGTTGATTATTATAGTTGTTTCATATACCTGATGGTTAGGTGGTAGAGGGTAGTAATATTTTAGGAATATATCTAGTTTTAAATTCAACACCCTATGCTTAAATTAGGGGTTATCCATTTAGGTATCACCCTCAGACCCTTTATGAATTAATAAATACTCATAATAAGTTTTCCAACAAGAATTTTTATTCAGGTGTCCTTTTTCCCGATTAGGACTCTTAATAATGAAGCCACACCCTGGAGTAAATAGGTGATTTTTTGGAAATTTAATCCTTTTTAAATGAATGAGAATCATTTAATTCTCTAATTCATCAAACTAGACATGCATTGTGCATAATTATCCACTTCATTGGTCATGTGACTTTCCTCCTCTTTTGATGGGATATCACATTCCAAGAATACATGGAACCCAATAAGTCATTTTTCTATCTAAATGGAATGAATTGTTATACGTGGTTCTGGTTAGTTAAAAGTGATTCTCTAAATCATACATTTTTAGAGATATAAGGTCACACAATACCTCAAATTTTATGGTTACCCAAATTCTTGGATAAAGTGTCATGGGTTATTAAAGGCTATGTTTATGGGTTATCTTCATAGTAAAGTGACTCAGGCTTTGTGATCTCATTATAAGAACTATACCTTTGAGTTTGAAATCAAAATTTAAGACATCCCAATGATTTGGGATAACATTATGGAAATGATCGAGTGTTGTAGCACTACTAATCTAGTTTAATTTTGGATTTTATGCCAAATATTGATGACGTTCATATAATTGAATTAGTGGGAGAATCATGTGTATGTATAAAGGTGAATTTTACCTACAATTCTTGTAAGAATTTGGTTTTCTCTCTATTAGTGATAGTTCTTGGCACATGCATTTTGCACACATCTATGAACCACATTTAGTGGTGATGCAGTGTGTTCTGTTTGATGCACCCTGATTTAGTAGCCTGATGAACAGGAAACTCCTCATATGGGGAGAGTCATATTGATTGGGAGAATTGTATCTTTTCAGGTATAAGGAATGTGATCATAAAATACCATTTTCAAATAGTCAAAATAGATTTTTAATGCTATTAAGATTTTTTAACGCTTAAAAACTTAAAATGACACCATAAGGTGGGAGTTTATTTGATACTCAATGGAAAATAGGGATTCCATTTTAAATAGGGGTTCAAGGGAAACATTTGATTTAATGAAAACTAATGTTCTGATTAGAACTATCAGTTTGACCTTATTGATTAATGAATCTCAAAAGTCTGAGTTAGGTTTTTGAATTGGGTGGTACGGGATAATACACCTTCTATATATGAAAATTAATTTTGTGTTAATTTTGTGCTATAACATTTTAGGTTCTGTAATGTTTAATTGTTGGGTTTGTGCTAAGGAATTATGGTTTCAGAGAAGTGAATCTTATGGAATGTTAACTCGGATCTTTGGGTAAAGTAAAAAGTAAGTGCCTGATGATGAAGGATAACATTTAATGGGTCAAGTGACCAGTTGCAGTTAACTTGTGAATGGTCCTAAACATGTATTGTCAGGATAAATGCAGTCTAAAGTTGGTATAGGAAAATATATCATGTTTTATGAAAACATGTATTTGATAAATGTGTTAGGAATGTCTCTAGAACACTACATGCATGTTTTATTAGGAAATTTCGATGGTGGAAGTATTTTGGCTACAAATTTTCCATTTAGAACTAAAGCCTACAATGGGGAGATCCATAGGAAAAATTATTTAATAGATGATTATTTGATCATGTATTAGGTTAGATGGGATAATTTGAGAATCATATAAATGTTTCAGCCCTAAATAATAGTTTTGGATTGAGTTTTAATGACTTATGTACCATATGATTTAAGGGATTCTTAGAGGAGCGTTGGGCATTCAAAAAAGTAATGTGTCCATTTGAATGAAAATTAATGACCCAGTTAATTTGAGTGTTTCTTTAATTTTTTCCCAAGTCTTCACGGGGAAGAGAAGTTATAAGGTGGGGAGTTTGTTACATCCTCTGTTATGAACTAATTGAAATTTTCAAAGTAAATCAAACTTCATGTTTGGGGAATGGGATAAATCTTAAACTGGGTCTCAAAACATAAATTTGTGATTTGGAACACAAATTGTTTTTTCATAGATAAGTTTTAAGTCCCAATAGGTGTATCAGAAGTTTGGATGGGGTTCTGAAGTTTCGGGCTCTGAAATATCTTATTTAGGGGGAAGAATACAAGGTGAACGATTTATTTAGACCATGTGGCCCCTCAAGAGAAATTGTGTAGCCCTATAAGGGGTGTCCCACAGTTTTCTAAACCATGAATGGTGTGGTTTATGGTCCTAAAGAATTTCTAAAGTAAATTCCAGAGGTGGGTACATGGGATATGAATAGTTTTCCAAACTATGTGCCTTGCTAAATGGTTAGTTCCACTTAACTAGTAGCATTTCATAGTTGGAGCACAATTATCACAATATATGTGGCTAAACATTGTGGTATATGAATCTTGGGTAGTGAGAGCTACATGGTTGGAAAAAAATTATCTAAACCATGTGGCCTAACCATGTGACTCGTTAAAAGTGGAAAACTACCATTTTTTCCCTTTGACCCTTAAATGGTTTTCACCCTTTTTTTCCTCCCATTCGGTTAGGAGTCCCTCCTATGTGCTTCTCCTTCCCCTCCTCTTCTCGTGGTGGGATATCCATTATTTGAGCTCCAAATTTAACACCTTTAGTTTTTTTGGAATAATATTAGTAAGTTTAAGACTCATATTTCTTCATTATTTCATTTATCTTTCCATATAGAATTATAAATCCATGTGAGCTAATTTACCATATTTATAGTGAGTTTGACAATTTTTTCAATTTCTCTCATTTTGGAAGGAATTAGGACTGAGTATTGGATAACGTAAGTGTCCTAGACTTATGGTGGGTGGTCTAGTTTCTTTTAATTTAAATTTTTATCATTTATAAGGTAATTTTATTGTTCCACATTCTGAACATTTCATGTGTTTCTCCTAAAACATGAAATACTTTAAATTGAACTATTTAGACCAAAACCTCATTATCCCTTAGTCCCTTTACATGGTTGGGGGTCTATGACCTAAAACCAAACAACCACTTAAGGTGAGTTTTATTACATACTCCTTGTACCATTTTTTAAAAATTATTTAACCACCCATTGCATGTGTTCCTAAATTCCTTGGCATTTTTATAAATGTCTAAATTAATAAAAATGGTTTAGGTAAACCACTTGATCCTTGGTAATTTTCTTATTATTTAAAATTTTCAAATTGACAAATATTATTAGTTAAATTAATTTGAAAATTGATAATGAAATTTTTCCTGGTGAATTATATTATGGAATTTTCTTCATATTGTTTATATATAAAATTGTTAGATTTATATATAATGTGATCATGGTGTACAATGAATTTATATAAACCTCTTGTTATTAATAAATAAAATGGCCCAAAAAGTGTAAAATTTAATTTTTATATGGAATTATTAAGTTCATGGCCTCTTAAATTTTTTGTATTTTAAATAATGAGTGGCGTACTTATAGACATGTCCATCTCTATTACTTAAAAATAAAATGGTTAAATGTTTTATGTGCACCTTGAATGATACTCATGTTCCTTATTATGAAAATCCTTGGATGGGATCATTGGATTTTTGAAATTATTTTTACAAAAAATGATACTTTGGATTTTTTATAAGGAATGACATGGATGGTCTTATAGGTCACTTGAATTATATTACACTTTGAGAGATACTTTGATTTCCTGGTTAGTGAATTCCAGGGATAGGATCATAGGATAGATATATCTCATGCTCTAAGAGATACTTGGGTTTCCCCTTTATGGAAATCATTGTATGGGATTATAGGGAAATTAAGAGTTATGGATGATAGTTTGGTTTTATCTTTATAGAACTCCATAGATGGTATCATAGAATAAATAGAATTACATTACTCGTTGAGTGATACTTGGGTTCATATTTATGGTACGCCTCATATGGGATCATAGAAAAAATGATTTATATCATTCCTTTTTATTATTACATATGACTAATTGAACCTTGTGATTTTTATCACTCTCATTTAAGGATTCATGGGATTATAGCCATGGGTCCTAGGACTACTTTTTTATTATAATTGTTACTACTATGTGAATGCCTTGGATCCTTGTTGATGCATGTATATCTCTACATATATCTATTTACATATATTCTTATATATGTGCGTGAACTTTTTTATATACATTTAGGCTTATGTTAAAGATGGTATAGTCATCCAAGTGTCCTTAAGGAACCTGAGCCCAACTTGGTTACATTTATTAATTTACTTCATTCTTAATATACATACACACTAGTTATTTTATATACATGGACTGGATATCATTAGACACCATTGGTGGTGGCCCACTAAATATATCTCACACCATTTTTGGGTTATCATTACACCGGGGTACCTGAATAGACCTCACGGTTACAAGATCATGTTTATGGATTATGTTTTCTTTCTATTATACTTCAGAACTAAGATGGCGTATTGTAGGAGAGGACTCAACATGTTCTCATAATGCTATTATATATAGTCATGGTGTCTTGTCATTGTTTATTTTTATTTTTAGTTTCACTGTGTACTATGTACACATTTCTGTGCTTATATCAAAACTTTTTCATTCATGATTATTCATTATTTTATTATTTTTATGTTAGTTGATTTTATATTCCACTTCCCTTATCTATTATTTCTTCTATTGTGTATATTTTTTTGATCTATATGGTATAGCCTCCCCACAATACCTCTTTTAGACCCTCTCTGTTAGTCATCATCCTTTGGCATATAGGGAGTCACACTTGAGGCCTAGTGGTCAAACAACTCAGGGAACAATTTAGTGGATCTTAGGTTGGGACTCTTCCCACCTAACATGTGATATATCTCAAAGTTAACTCCTATAATATGGGAGAATTCCTATGAATTCATCTGAAAATAATTCATGATAGAGATATAATACTGAAGGAAAAGATGATGGACTACCATTTATCGTACTGAAAGAACCATGCTCGCAATTCCCATCATGATCATCCCAAGTCAACTTGTGTCTTTACCAATTCTACCTACCCCCAATTCCCATTCTTTATTAATCACATACTTCTATCCCTTGGGATATTTAAATGACACCCATATCTATTAGTAATAAATGTGATCTCAGAATCTAGTCAAACATTCCATGACATGAATCACATAAAATCTCATCATCACTAGAATCATGAAGTTTCATGGATTTCTATAAATATAAACAATTATATGACATTTTGGGAATTAAACAATATGGTCAACATTCATGCCCAATGGGGTATGGAGGGAAAGTGACTCAAAATAAAAATTGATTGATAAGTCAAGTATAGTAAAAAATGTGTAGATATTAAGGAATTGGAAGAATTAGTATCAAAAAATGTAGTAGAGAAAGTAGAACTGGTCAAGACCATTCATTGAATAGTAGACGGCCACTCACCACCATTTATTGGAGTATGATATACTTCATAAACTTGTTATTCCTCAACTACATGACCTTTTCTCTTATATTTGTGACTAGTCGGAGTCATCGTCATTTTAATATACTGCTAAGGACCTTGGATATATCCCTAGTTCCCTGACCACATCTAACTTTATACCTTATAGAATAAAAACCTCAAATATTTGAGGTGGAGTTGCTAAAGGTGCCCCATATTTCCACATTGTTAGAACTGTCTATGAGGTTTTGTGAAAAAAAATGGTAATTATTGAACATTATACACTCAAAGCACTTTGGATCTCCTTCTGTGGGTTCTAATGAAGTCATAATATTCTCCACCTACATACTAGTACTCTTATAGATGTCCTTGTTCCTCCTTTTCCTGCTACCATAAGAGGTGTGCATCAAAACAGTAAGAGGTGAACCCGCCTAATAACTAATGGTTAGAAGAATAAAAACTACTAGATCATCCTCTATGGACATATTTATAGTCATGGACTTGTGCAAAACCACCAGGTATGTTACTAGGTTTAAACTACAAGCCTTTAATCTGATGTTGGAAAGAAGTTTGATCTCAAACATCCTAGAAAAGTATGAGAATAAGATCAGTTAAATGGGTAGATTATATAGATACTATGGGATCCAGCAATAGTTCCATGAACTAATGTGCTTCGTACAACATCATCATTTAAAGAATGAACTCCCTGAATAATGGGTTATTGAAATACTCCTAGTTGAGACCCTCATGTCTACCAGCCTATTTCATCACACCTCACCATCTATTGGAGTGTCCTTATAACATGTATATTTCCTGCTTTAACTTATAGTTCTCATGTATCACCACAATTTTGAAAACACACTCGATGTCATCTATCCAGTCATATAAAATATTCAGTCTACTAGTTCCCTAAAACTCTAGATGATTCTAGAGCTTTAAATATCTAGATTATTCAACTATGGACCTTGGTTCCCCTCCACCCTAGGAAGGAATAGGTGGAAATACTCCCAATTAATGTGATCCCAGTTACTACACCACTATAGTAGGTGTGGGAGTATGCTCTATTGCACCCTCTAGAATAGTATTTGGTGGAATATAAGTGTCCTCTCTAGAGGGATCAACTCATCCCACATTATAATGTGGTCCCATTAGTCTCATTTTGTAGAAGAATCTTCTAAAACAAGAAGGAATCATTTATAAAAAATCAGAGTTATTAGGATAAATCATAATAATTATAAGGGATTACACACGGTTCTCCTTGAAGTTTACTATTAACCCAAGGTATTTATCCATACATGTTAGTCACTGTGAAATATATATAAAAATCATAATAGTATGCTCAGGTTCAACTAATTAATGATAGCATAGATATATCACAACAATATGAAAATGGATATATCACACAATAAAAGTTTAGAGGTTTATCCTAAATATATAGAACCATCAAGGAATTAAATTAAATAACTTGTATGTAGTATAAAATAGTCATATATATGGAATTTGATCCTGTGTGCCTAGTCATGATGCATTAACGCACCCAAAATCACATAAAATTGTAACTAAAATCCATTAAATAGTAACTCAGAGGTCTTTTACACATGAGATATCTAATCACATGGTTACTCCACTACTCGAGTCCCACACAGCTATCTAATTTCTACAATGTACCAAGTTAGTAAAAAATTAAAGAAGAATACTTTCCTCTGATACTATTTTTTAATGCCCCAAACAAAACCATTGGGTCCATTCCATAGACCCACAAGACCTCATGCATGCCTACCCATATGCAAGAGGTTTCCAACTAGTAGTGTATGTATAAATTCTATGAGTGGGGATACTATATCCTTAATATCATATCCTTTCACAAACAATAATAAAATATAACAACATAGATTAAATAATTTAAAATAATAATTTAAAATGGTATACAAGTCATATAGTAAATAAACGAGCTCACTGCGTTGAATGTCAAACCAAAGAAATATGAATGAAAACAAATAGATGGATAGATAATAGTAACCCCAAGAGTATGTGGTAGTACTGATCCCAGCTCTATGCTCCTTGGATCAATTGTCTTCCATGGGACCCTTTCCCATTCCTAGACCCCTATACACGAAGTCTCTCCACTCATCAAAATTATTGTATAGGGTGTGGTTAATAAAACCTAGTAAGACCCCACCAATGCATCCTTAAAAAGTGTCTATAGGTTTTATAGGTGTATTAAATGATAATAATAAATGTGAAACAAGTATAAATAATCACAAATTGAGAATCTTTGTGCAAACCAAGAAGCCACAAGCCTCGACCATACCTCCTTTGGATCCATGCCAAAATTATATAAGAAAAAACCAAAAGGATCACAAACACATCTCATATTAATATCAAGGAATTATGTCAGATCAAGCCCCTAGACCATTATATCCTAACTCTATCACGGGTTAGGTATATATGTATTCATACCCTATCTATGCCTCAGTTCAAGCCTTTAGACCATCATGCACCTAATTCCATTTCCTTGGATTGGGTCATCATTCACCTACCCTATGCTCAGGTCCATCATCATTATCATCCCAATTCGTGCACACTCCCCCTATAAGGGATAATCTTTACATAATGGTCCACCTATTCTAATTATCAATAATAAACTCTAAATCCATGGTAACACACATAAATGGGTAGATAATATAATGTAAATCCTATCATATCATCATGAGAATGAGTAGAAATAGACAATACATGTGATCAACATTAAATATGGTCAAACAATCTATAAGAATACTCATGACATAAAGTATCATAAATGGGTCTCACATGCTACACACATTCCCAAATTTTATTTCTATAAATCATGGTCAATAAATAAATCCATCGCAATAGTTATACCACGAAAACCAGTGTATATGAGATCCCCAAATGGTAGAGAACTTCTGACCTCAATGTTGTTGGTGAAGAACTCTAAATTTCATCAAGGAACGAATACCGTTCATGTTACACACCCATATATAATGATATCACACAACAATAATTTCTACTTTAGATATATTTCACCTGTAAAGAGGTTTAGAAAGGTGAATAAATAAGAACCCATGTTAAGAATGTGATTTTATAATCATGTGCCTTAAAGAGTCTAAGAGTTGATCCAATTTAGTGATATGGAAAAGGAAGGGATGAAAATTCACTGGATCTTTTTTCAATTAAAGAATGGATCATGAATTCATCATCTATTATATAACAAAGCCTCATTTCTAGCCAATTAAAATTTATATTTTAATAATTTTTCAATATAAAGGAGATTCAAGAAGGAATATGGTCTCAAGATGATTGATCCAAAACAATTATTTGGATACATCACTATTCTTGAGAGTTCTATTACCATCCAAGAGGGGTTTTGATTAACACATCAAATTCCCACTAATCTACTAAGTAATCCTCAATGGATTTTTTTATCATCAATATTATATCAAGAAGATGTTTAATAAGATTAATCATAAATACTTACCAGTATATTGTTCCTTATGACATCTCGGGCCCAGTTTATAAATTAGTATCTAGTATGATATGCCAAATTCCTTAAAATAGTAGTTAGGGTCTATGATGGTACAATGGGAGGACAATAAAATCATGATAAAATTATATCATAATGATTTAATAAATGAATAAACAAAAGAAGTAGATAATAATGAAAAATATTAGAGGAACCAATCATCCAGATAAGTAAAACAGATAGAATTAGTAATAACCAGAGTCATATAAAAAATGAGTTATCATGTCATGATTCTATACACAATGGGAATTCATGGGATATAAAAAAACTGGCATATACAACATTCTATACAAAAATGGAAAAAAATAACCAAGATATCTCAAAAATAATCAGGAGTTTAAACTCTGTCCTATTCTCCCATACTTCATCCTAGAATGAAAAATAAATCTTATATGTTTGGGTACTTACCTTTTTTCCTACCTACATCCATATATTCTATTCAGGTACCAATTAGCAACCTAAACAAGGTGTGAGATATACTTAGTAGACTACCAACAATGACTTATAGCATGATCTATCCACTGTATATAAAATTTTTGTGTGTAGATATAACAATATAAAGGATAAATTTAAATAGTAATCAGGTCATCTTGGGTCCCTTGAGGATACCCACCCAACTATACCTACTTCATCCTAAGCAGAGATACCTCTAAAGGTGTGTCACCATATATATATCTGTGTGTGTGTGTGCGTGTGTAATTACTATATACATAGTAACATATATAGCCATATCTATAGATATGTAGTACTTTTCATGACCTAATTCATAACTCAAGAGTCCATGCATAGTCATAAAAGTCTCATGTTGAAGATAAGGGTGCCAACACAAACATTAAATCAGGGATATAAATGTCATCATATCTATAAATTTAATGAGAAAAGTGAAACCTCATGTCTAATAAACCTCTAAGGGAAATGAAATTTCATTTCCAACATTCAATAAATGATATGAGACTTCATTCCCAACATCACAGGTTAAGGGATAATGAAGTGTCATGTCGAACGTTATCCTTAACCATGTCTCACCATACATTATACATGGGAGATAAATAATAATGATATTTGATCATGTATGTAATGATTTAAAATAATAGCATATATAGATTCCAAACATTTGACCTTTAATTATCCAATGGCATAATCCATTATTTATATTAAGGCACATGACATGGTCATACCTTTCACTTTCAACAAATTAGACTAATATATTTCAATTTAATTCACAATACAACCCCACTTAGAGGGTTGGTTGGTCCCATAAGTAATTATAAGGCCAAGGCCTTTCATAAGAACACCTAAAGGGGTGTTACTAGTTGAAAGGAATGTCCTCTAAAAACATGAAGATTGTAAGTGGATTTATATCATGACTAAAAAATTACATTAAGAAAATTTATAGTTTTAAGGTAATGTGTGGAAGTTTCATCATTTCTATTTCATGGTGAATCGTATATAGTAATGAGAATTTAGGGATAAATACAAGATGACATACATTATGTAGTTAAATGACTCATCATCCGATATCTACTTCATATTCAACCCAGAACTAAAGGAATTGGTGAAATAGAAAAATTCCATAAGTATGTGGAATATTAGTTCATCTATAAATAGAATTCATGAAAGTGAGATAAATGAATAAAAGAAGGAAGGGGAAATAAGATCTTATATTTAGCTATCTAATGCATCCAATAGTGAGTGACATGGATTTTGGATGAATAACCTAGCTCAAATCCAAGGTTGGATGGAGAAGGGAGATCCCAAGCAGCTAGGAAGGTGCTCCATGTGAAAAGGAATGAATAATGAAAAAAAATTAAAATAAGTTAGGGTAAAATGGTAATTTCACCCATTTTTAAATGGAACGTGTTTTGGTTGCATGGTTTTCCAAACTGTGTAGGGTCACTGCCTAAGTTCCACTAACCTTGCAAGATTGGTACATGGTTTTAGAAAACCATGTATAGCCTTTGAGGTCACTCTATAACAAAAATACACCAAAATTCATGGTTGTGAATACTCCCTTGAATGGTTTTTTAAAATGTACTCCCCTATATATAAGCCACATGGTAGAGCCACATGGTTAATACTAATAATGAACCAATCATGCACCTTGGTATGTTTCTCTAAAAATAGTATCTCTATACTCTGAATAGCCCTAGATTCTCCCAAAACATTCATTAAACTCTTAAAAATCTATATTAGGTTAAAACTGAAAAATTAAACTAAAATAAAAAGGATTTTTTCCTCTTAGAAAAAATGGGATCTTATAATCTCCCCTACTTAACACAACTCATCCTTGAGTTCCCCTTCTAAGGGTGGTAAATCATTGTCTATATAAAGTTATACCCACTGATCATGTACATTGTCCTCTCCCTACTATATATCATCCTCTACATGGTCATTCTTCCATAACACCCATACCAAAGGAACTAATCTTCCATGGAGATTATTCATGATCATATCAACTATATGTATTGGATTCTCCTCAAAAGAATCATCAACATCCAACTCAACCTCATTAAACTAATGAACATGAGATGAGTCTGAAAGATAATGACGTAATTAAGAAATGTGAAACACATTGTTCATAGCCTTGTGTCTCAAAGGGAGTCATGTCTGATAATCCACTAGTCTAAACCTCTCCAAAACCTCAAAAGTTCCAACAAAATGAGGTTATAACTTACCCTGGATCTAAATACACCAATTCCCCAGCCTAGATGAAACACATAAAAATACCTAATCCCCAACCTTTAACTTTAGATTACATAAAAAACAATTGGAATAATACTTCTACCTAGACGGAGATGATTCCATGTACTTTATAATAAGGTGTACCTTCTCTGATGTATCCTGAATGAGATGAGGTCCCAATAGCACTGCATATCCAGCCTCTAAATAGAATAGGGATGAGAGGAATGTTCTACTATAAAGGAATTCATAATAATCCATCTATATTGTCACCTAAAATATTTTATTATAAGAGAAATCAACAAGAGGAATGTGTCTTTCCCAAGAACATACAAAATCAAGGTTGAATTATCTAATCATTTCCTTTAACACCTATATTGTGCACTAAGACTGCTCATTTGTCTGAGGGTGGTATGCTGTACTCAAAATCACCTATGAACCTAACTGCCACTAAAAATATTTCTAGAACTGAGAAGTTAAATGAGAATATTTATCAAATAAAATACTCATTGGAGCTCCATGAAGGTGTATAATCTCTCAAAAATATATACTTCCAAGCTTATCCACTTAAAAATTCTTCTTAAGAGGTAAACATTGAGTGACCATCGTTATCCAATCAATGATCACCCATATAGAATCACTACCTTGAGGATATATCAGTAATACAATCACTAATTACATAGTGACATCATCCCATTTCCACTATAGAATGGTCAGTGACTATAAAATCTATGTTGGTCGCTGGTGTTTTACCTTCACATACTGACTGGTGGAACACCAAGTGAAAAACCCCACTATCTATATTTTCTTCCCTAGAAACCAATACTAGTAGTGTAATTCATGGTACATATTTTTAAGATTGGGATGTACTACCCAAACATAGTTATGAGATTCTCGAATCATCTCTTCTTAGATGTCTACAAGAACCCATACATTACAATGATTGTGCAAGATCTCATTCTTATCCACGACCCAACCATACAATGGTTACTCACCTAAAACACTTTCCCTTACGACTAATCCATCGGTATTTGAGAGTTTCCACATATTCAATCTATCCATAAGTTAAGAGGTCACTAATAATGAGACAATAATGGGCTTCTTATAATGGTCATTCACCTCCATATGCACCTAAAAAATAAGGCCATCAACAACTAGTCACTATTGGCCTCTTGAATAGCCTATGTCTAAGTTTCTTACTCATCCCATCAGCAAATACATTTTCTTTTCCATGTTTAGACACAAGTTGTAATTCAAAATATTGTTGGTATTCCACCCACCTTCTCTACATGAGATTCAAGTCATGTTGTGTAAAGATGTATTTGATGATTTTGTGATCCATTTATATAAAGAATCCTTCTCCCATTATATACTACATACAAAAACACAAATCATGAACCATAGTTTCTCAATCAAGCTAATGTTTTGGTTAATTATTATCATAAGGTCTCAACTTGTGATAGTTGTATTCCATGACTCGCTCTCCCTACATTAGAATGGATCCCAAACCCATGTCTAAAGCATCATTGTAATACCCCAATATTTTAAAAGAGGAACATCATATTCGATAGCGTATATGAAACACAATAAGAATATTATAAGAGAGTATAAGACACAAATAATTTATAATATATTTATTTTTAAGGAAATTCAATCTCTTTAATATCTTTAAATGTACACAATACCAGGTTTAAACAAAACATGATACTCTATTAAAATATTATTTTTTAAGCACGCCCATTATAAACTAGACATTAAGATGGTGAGTATGAATAGTAATAACTAAATTATTAAAATTATATGGTTTAACCATGTATAAAATAAATTTAATGGTTATATATTAATTATAAATAAAATAAGAACCAATTTAAAGTGAAAGAAATATTTTCTTAAAAGGTGTATTTTTCTGAAAGGAGGACCAGTCATGCTCTGAATAAATAATAAAAAATTAATTTTACCACTTTTAGTAAATTTACTTGAAAAAATAAGATTCATTTTAGAAATATACATTTCACAATTATCTTTGGGTCAATTTTTAATAATTCTCTAAAAAGATTAATTTTTTGATGAATAGTGAAAAATACTAATTTTTTTTGAAAATTTCCTTTTCATTTTAATTATATTTTAAATTTATTTTAAAGTAAAATTAGTTCAATTATATTACAATTTAACTAATTTATATCATTACATTCAATTTCATATTGCGTTTTTATATTAAATCATTCTATACGTGTAAGAATTTTCTCTTTGGAAAACCGCTCTTTCATCACGTCTATGGTAAAATTTTAAATTGAATTTTTCCTCTTATTTGAATAGAATTTGTAAAAAGGGATTATATATTTTTAATCAAAATAATTAATATTATATAATTAGGTCAACTTAATTTTTTACCATAACAAATAGTGATAATAGTAAAAATTAATTATTGTGGTTAAGGTAAAAATCATCATACCAAGGGTTAAACTAAGAAGATAGTGGTTAAAATGACCTAAAAACTTGTAAAATTACTATTTAATGATCATATTTATACCCTTGAAACCTTATTCTATATTTTTATGTGTTTTTGGGACACTTTTCAATGAAATTGATCTATATAATAATTTAAGTAAAGAAAAAGACAAAATATCACCCTCTTGATATTAAATTTCAATTATGTTTTAACATAGGGAAAAAATAAAGATGTGAATGAATATAGATGGTAATTTTGAGTATAATGAAATTAATTTCATGAGGTTAATTTATTTTTTATTTTTTAATAATCATATAATTACTTTAAAATATTAAGAAATTCCAAAGTAGTAAATATTTAGTTTACATAAAAATAAAATAAATGATAATAAAAATATTAAAAGTAAAATAAATGGAATAATTTATTGTGTTAAATTAATTTAATAGATAAATATATTATTTTATACAGGTTTTAACATTATATATTTTAATTCCATCATTTTCTTGATATTTTATTAATTCAAATTAAATTAATAATGTCAAAATTTACATTAATGTTTTATAAAAAATGGTATCTTATAAAATTATTTAAAATTACTTAAAATACTATAATATTATAATTAATTTGAAATTTTTTAAAAATATTAACTATGGTCCATTCAGGGGCCAATTTTTATTTTATAGTTACTATGTTGACCCCTAAATTTTAAAAACTTGGTTACTATAGTTAAGGTTAAAGAGGTAGTTTTCAATATTAATTTTTAACACATGTAATATTTTTATTTTATAAATTGGATATCATATATATATTAAGTGGGTCTAAATTAACAAATAATTCTCTTTTTATTTTAGGTTTAAAGGTTAAATTACCATGTTTAAAAAGGACCAGTTACCCTAGTGAAAAACTAAAGTTGTAAAAGTAGGGAAACTTATATGTTAAGTAACAACATGTTTAAAACATGTGTTTTATTGTGTTATGGAGGTGTTTATCAACCATATAATCCCTAATACCATTTAATTATCAATTTTGGAGCCACATTTTGTGAGTATTATTTTCCATTATTGAAAATATTTGTGTATTTACAAAAATGTCACTCCTCCTCAACTATAAAGGATAACTCACTCCCCTCAATTATTCAAAAATATTAAACCATTTGGATAAAAAAACCTTTAAAAATACATTTCCCACATACTTATCTATATTCTAGATATTCTATTTTTACAAAATAACCAACCCTAGGGTTATTTAGAAGAGATCCAACATAGGTTTCTTTAAGAGAAGGTAATTGTCTTCACTAAACTCATTCTTTTTTTCATCTTTTACAAACTTGAATTATGTATTAACAATTAAAATATAAAAAAATTATATAAAATATACTTATATTTTATTATTTGTTTTTCATAACATTTATCAATCACTAATTCCATCAAATGGGAAACGAATTCGTCAATCATGTGTATGGTGAACTACCTCCTCACGAAATGATGTAACTCGTTTTCCATAAACACTTCTCATGGTTAGACATAATGAAGGATTTAATGTATATATATATTTAATAATTATTATATAATTAAACTTTTATATTTTTAAAATCACATATACCTTCGTAATTTCTATTTTGTTTAAAATATGATAATATCGTTTCTATGTACGACGGACTACTGTCTCGTGAAGTGATGTGATACATTTTTTAGTTATGATTTACATTGAAAGTAATATGGATAAATTTAATTAATATATTTGATTTATGTAAAATGATATAAATTATAGAAAATTAATATATCATACATTTCCTTACCTGATCACCCTTTAAGGGAATGATATCATCATCGGTGTGTATGTACATCTTACCATCTCTATGAAGCAATGTGATTCATTTTTTATGTCCAATTTTTAAGAATGATTTTAAATATGTATAAAATGAAAAAAAAAAATTTAAAATTAATATCATTCTAGTGATTATGTAACTATATCCAATTTACAAAAACTAGAACTTTCATGACAAAACATGCATTAGAAAAAAAATCAATTAACACCTAAAATAATAAAAATAATGAAATATTATTAACCAATATGTGGTAAAATGTTATAAGAGGATCATATATTGTATGATATATAATATTATGGTTATTTAATATATTTATGATTAACATGTGTTTCTTATACAAGATTTTTGGACACATATTAATGGTGTCAAACCGGAGGTAAGGGTTCCTCATCTCACTTTTAATTTTGCGTGGCATACGCCATATCCACCGCTTATTCCTTTTTTAGTGTATATACTACCCCTTTGATATGTTATATCACTACTGGAAATACACTATTTCCCAACGGTTCACAACCATTGGGAAAGCCCCTCAAACCGTTGGTATATGATATACCAACGGTTCTCCCAACCGTAGGGAAGCAAGCCGTGGGGAAAACCTTTCCCAACGGTTTGCTGGAAACCGTTGGGGTAGGCTGACAGAAGGCACTCTATCCCAACGGTTTGGTGAACCGTTGGGATAGTTTTTCCCAACGGTTTCTCCCAAACCGTTGGGAAAACCAGGATAGTTTTACATGGGTGAACTCTCTCCCAACGGTTCTAAACCGTTGGGAAAAGAGATATTTACCAACGGTTCAATGAACCATTTGTAAAAACTTATTTAGGATTATATGCCAACGGTTTAAAACCGTTGTCATACCCTATGCTGCAAATTGCAGCGACCTGCAATTTGCACAGACCCTCTCCCATGTACATCAGGCACCTCTCATCTCATCAGGCCTCCTTTTCACCTCATTTTCGATCCAACTATTGTACCTGTAATAAAATAAAACATACATATACAATTAAGAACAAATTCATACACATTTAACATATAATGGATCCTGAAACTATACACATCCATAATTAAATTACAATTCATAAACATACATAATTCATATATAATTCAATTTAAAATTTAGATGACAATTATATGTGGAATCCGATTAAGGCGGGGATGATTGGTACACGTCACATATGACCCATGGATCGTTCTCCTAAAGTTTCAATGGAAACCGAATGCGTTTGGTCAGTTTTGCGTATGCCAGTTCTTTTCACTTATAATCCTACCCATTTTAAACAAAACAGACATAGTTAGAGCGGTGTTGGCCACACCGTGCCTTGGATTGAGGCGAGGATGATTCGTACACCTCACATATGACCCATGGATCGTTCTCCTAAAGTTTCAACGGAAACCGAATGCGTTTGGTCGGTTTTCCGTATGTACTTAAAATGATGTCCATTTTAATCAAAAGAGAGCCACTTAGACTGATCTCGGACACACCGCGACTCGGATTGAGCCCGAGTGGGCTCGTACATGTCACATATGACTGATGGATCGTTGTGATAAATTATCAACAGATTCGGAATTCGTTTGGTCGGTTTTGCGTATGCCAGTTGTTCTTTTCACTTATAATTATGTCCATTTTAAACAAAAGATACACAGTTAGAATGGTGTCGGCCACACCGCTCCTCGGATTGAGGCGGGATTGACTCGTACACGTCACATACGACCCATGGATCCGTGTTCTAAAGTATCGACACAGTCCGAATGCCTTTGGTCGGTTTTTCGTATGTCACTTGATAATTTTCACTTAAAATGACGTCTTTTTGAAACAAAAGACCGACACTTTGAGTGGTGTCGGCCACACCGCGTCTCCGATTGTGGCGGGGTTGATTCGCACACGTCACATATGACCCATGGATCGTTCTCCTAAAGTTTCAATGGAAACCGAATCTGTTTGGTCGTTTTTCCGTATGTACTTAAAATGGTGTTAATTTTAAACAAAAGAGAGCCACTTAGAGTTATCCCGGCCACACCACGACTTGGATTCATCCCGGGTTGGCTCGTAAACGTCACGTATGACCCATGGATTGTTGGGATAAATTATCAACAGATTCGGAATGCGTTTGGTCAGTTTTTCGTATGCCAGTTGATGCTTTTCACTTAAAATGACGTCCTTTTGAAACAAAAGATGGACACTTTGAGTGGTGCCGGCCACACCGCATCTCCGGATTGAGATAAAACCACCGTGAAACATTCTAATTATTATTCGTGACGTGTACGCGCATACGGCACGTCAATCGGACGTGCGGTTTGAGCGGTACGGCTCAATATTCGTGTTTTAAGGGATGCGCGCGCTTCGTAAATGCGCGTGAGGTGGGTCCAAATGGGACAAACGAAGTCGGAATGACATGAAATCAGACGAAAAATACGGGTGAGTGATTTCTGAAGTGGTCGAGCAGACGGCACGTCAATCGGACGTGCCGTGTGCCCGCGGTGACCGACAACGCAGTTCTGGTGTCATAAACGGCCAAAACGGGCGTCCAACGGTCAAATTCATAGCGGACAACTTCGGATTAAGCTGAAACCACCGGGAAACATTCTAATTATTATTCGTGACGTGTACGCGCAGACGGAACGTCAATCGGACGTGCGGTTTGCGTGGTACGGCTCAATATTCGTGTTTTAAGTGATGTGCGCGCTTCGTAAACGCGCGTGAGGGGGGTCCAAACGGGCCGAACGTAGTCGGAATGGCCTGAAATCAGACGAAAAATACGGGACAGTGATTTCTGAATTGTTCGAGTAGACGGCACATCAATCGGACGTGCCGTGTGCACGCGGTGACCGAAAACACAGTTCTGGTGTCATAAACGGCCAAAACGGGCGTCCAAAGGTCAAATTCATAGCGGCCGACCTCAGATTGACCTGAAACCACCGGGAAACATTCTAATTATTATTCGTGACGTGTACGCGCAGACGGCACGTCAATCGGACGTGCGGTTTGCGCGGTACGGCTCAATATTCGTGTTTTAAGTGATGCGCGCGCTTCATAAACACGCGTGAGGGGGGTCCAAACGGGCCGAACAATTTCAGAATGGCCTGAAATCAGACGAAAAATACGGGTGAGTGATTTATGAAGTGGTCGAGCAGACGGCATGTCAATCGGACGTGCCGTGTGCGCGCGGTGACCGACAACACAGTTCTGGTGTCATAAACGGCCAAAACGGGCGTCAAACGGTCAAATTCATAGAGGATGACCTCAGATTGAGGCGGGGTTGACTCGTACATGTCTCAAATGACCCATGGATCGTTTTCTTAAAGTATCAACACAATCTGAATGCGTTTGGCCGGTTTTCCGTATGCCAGTTGATGTTTTTCACTTAAAATGATGTCCTTTTGAAACAAAAGACATACAGTTTTAGTTGTTCCGACCACACCGCGCCTCGGATTGAGGCGGGGTTGATTGGTACACGTCACATATGACCCATGGATCGTTCTCCTAAAGTTTCAATGGAAACCGAATGCGTTTGGTCGGTTTTGCGTATGCCAGTTCTTTTCACTTATAATCCTACCCATTTTAAACAAAACAGACACAGTTAGAGTGGTTTTGGCCACACCGCGCCTCGGATTGAGGCGGGGATGATTCGTACACATCACATATGACTCATGGATCGTTCTCCTAAAGTTTCAACGGAAACCGAATGCGTTTGGTCGGTTTTCCGTATATACTTAAAATGATGTCCATTTTAATCAAAAGAGAGTCACTTAGACTGATCCCGGCCACACCGCGACTCGGATTGAGCCCAAGTGGGCTCGTACATGTCACATATGACTGATGGATCGTTGTGATAAATTATCAACAGATTCTGAATGCGTTTGGTCGGTTTTGCGTATGCCAGTTGTTCTTTTCACTTATAATCCTGTCCATTTTAAACAAAAGATACACAGTTAGAACGGTGTCGGCCACACCGCTCCTCGGATTGAGGCGGGATTGACTCGTAAACGTCACATATGACCCATGGATCCTTGTGCTAAAGTATCGACACAGTCCGAATGCCTTTGGTCGGTTTTTCGTATGTCACTTGATGATTTTCACTTAAAATGACGTCTTTTTGAAACAAAAGACCGACACTTTGAGTGGTGTCGGCCACACCGCGTCTCCGATTGTGGCGGGGTTGATTCGTACACGTCACATATGACCCATGGATCTTTCTCCTAAAGTTTCAACGGAAACCGAATCCGTTTGGTCGTTTTTCCGTATGTACTTAAAATGGTGTTCATTTTAAACAAAAAAGAGCCACTTAGACTTATCGCGGCCACACCGCGACTCGGATTCATCCCGGGTTGGCTCGTACACATCACATATGACCCATGGATTGTTGGGATAAATTATCAACAGATTCGGAATGCGTTTGGTCAGTTTTCCGTATTCCAGTTGATGCTTTTCACATAAAATGACGTCATTTTGAAACCAAAGACGGACACTTTGAGTGGTGCCGGCCACACCGCGTCTCCGGATTGAGATGAAACCACCATGCAACAATCTAATTATTATTAGTGATGTGTACGTGCATACGGCACGTCAATCGGATGTGCGGTTTGAGCGGTACTGCTCAATATTCGTGTTTTAAGTGATGCGCGCGCTTCGTAAACGCGCGTGAGGTGGGTCCAAACGGGACGAACGAAGTCGGAATGACATGAAATCAGACGAAAAATACGGGTGAGTGATTTCTGAAGTGGTCGAGCAGACGACACGTCAATCGGACGTGCCGTGTGCCCGCGGTGACCGACAACGCAGTTCTGGTGTCATAAACGGCCAAAACGGGCGTCCAACGGTCAAATTCATAGTGGACGACCTCGGATTGAGCTGAAACCACCGAGAAACATTCTAATTATTATTCGTGACGTGTACGCGCAGACGGAACGTCAATCGGACGTGCGGTTTGCGCGGTACGGCTCAATATTCGTGTTTTAAGTGATGCGCGCGCTTCGTAAACGCACGTGAGGGGGGTCCAAACGGGCCGAACGATTTCATAATTGCCTGAAATCAGACGACAAATACCGGTGAATGATTTATGAAGTGGTCGAGCAGACGGCACGTCAATCGGACGTGCCGTGTGCGCGCGGTGACCGACAACGCAGTTCTGGTGTCATAAACGGCCAAAACGGGCGTCAAACGGTCAAATTCATAGCGGACGACCTCGGATTGAGGCGGGGTTGACTCTTACATGTCTCAAATGACCCATGAATCGTCGTCTTAAAGTATCAACACAATCTGAATGCGTTTGGCCGGTTTTCCGTGTGTCAGTTGATGTTTTTCACTTAAAATGATGTCCTTTTGAAACAAAAGACATACACTTTGAGTTGTTCCGACCACACCGCGCCTCGGATTGAGTCGGGGATGATTGGTACACGTCACATATGACCCATGGATCGTTATCCTAAAGTTTCAATGGAAACCGAATGTGTTTGGTCGGTTTTGCGTATGCCAGTTCTTTTCACTTATAATCCTACCCATTTTAAACAAAACAGACACAGTTAGAGCGGTGTTGGCCACACCGCGCCTCGGATTGAGGCGGGGATGATTCGTACACTTCACATATGACCCATGGATCGGTCTCCTAAAGTTTCAACGGAAACCGAATGCGTTTGGTCGGTTTTTCGTTTGTACTTAAAATGATGTCCATTTTAATCAAAAGAGAGCCACTTAGACTGATCCCGGCCACACCGCGACTCGGATTGAGCCCGAGTGGGCTCGTACATGTCACATATGACTGATGGATCGTTGTGATAAATTATCTACAGATTCGGAATGCGTTTGGTCGGTTTTGCGTATGCCAGTTGTTCTTTTCACTTATAATCCTGTCCATTTTAAACAAAAGATACACAGTTAGAACGGTGTCGGCCACACCGCTCCCCGGATTGAGGCGGGATTGACTCGTACACATCACATACGACCCATGGATCCTTGTGCTAAAGTATCGACAAAGTCCGAATGCCTTTGGTCGATTTTTTGTATGTCAACAGATGATTTTCACTTAAAATGACGTCTTTTTGAAACAAAAGACCGACACTTTGAGTGGTGTCGGCCACACCGCGTCTCCGATTGTGGCGGGGTTGATTCGTACAGGTCACATATGACCCATAGATCGTTCTCCTAAAGTTTCAACGGAAACCGAATCAGTTTGGTCGTTTTTCCGTATGTACTTAAAATGGTGTTCAGTTTAAACAAAAGAGAGCAACTTAGACTTATCCCGGCCACACCGCGACTCAGATTCATCCCGGGTTGGCTCGTACACGTCACATATGACCCATGGATTGTTGGGATAAATTATCAACAGATTCGGAATGCGTTTGGTCGGTTTTCCGTATGCCAGTTGATGCTTTTCACTTAAAATGACGTCCTTTTGAAACAAAAGACGGACACTTTGAGTGGTGACAACCACACCGCGTCTCCGGATTGAGATGAAACCACCGTGCAACATTCTAATTATTATTCGTGACATGTACGTGCATACGGCACGTCAATCGGACGTGCGGTTTGAGCGGTACGGCTCAATATTCGTGTTTTAAGTGATGTGCGCGCTTCGTAAACGCGCGTGAGGTGGGTCCAAACGGGACGAACGAAGTCGGAATGACATGAAATCAGACGAAAAATACGGGTGAGTGATTTCTGAAGTGGTCGAGCAGACAGCACGTCAATCGGACGTGCCGTGTGCCCGCGGTGACCGACAACGCAGTTCTGGTGTCATAAACGGCCAAAACGGGCGTCCAACGGTCAAATTCATAGAGGACGACCTCGGATTGAGCTGAAACCACCGAGAAACATTCTAATTATTATTCGTGACGTGTACGCGCAGATGGCACGTCAATCGGACGTGCGGTTTTGCGCGGTACGGCTCAATATTCGTGTTTTAAGTGATGCACGCGCTTCGTAAACGCGCGTGAGGGGGGTCCAAACGGGCCGAACGAAGTCGGAATGGCCTGAAATCAGACGACAAATACGGGACAGTGATTTCTGAAGTGTTCGAGTAGACGGCACGTCAATCGGACGTGCCGTGTACCTGCGGTGACTGACAACGCAGTTCTGGTGTCATAAACGGCCAAAACGGGCGTCCAACGGTCAAATTCATAGCGGCCGACCTCGGATTGACCTGAAACCACCGGGAAACATTCTAATTATTATTCTTGATGTGTACGCGCAGACGGCACGTCAATCGGACGTGCGGTTTGCGTGGTACGGCTCAATATTCGTGTTTTAAGTGATGTGCGCGCTTCGTAAACGCGCGTGAGGGGGGTCCAAACGGGCCAAACGATTTCAGAATGGCCTGAAATCAGACGACAAATACGGGTGAGTGATTTATGAAGTGGTCGAGCAGAAGGCACGTCAATCGGACGTGCCGTGTGCGCGCGGTGACCGACAACGCAGTTCTGGTGTCATAAACGGCCAAAACGGGCGTCAAACGGTCAAATTCATAGCGGACGACCTCGGATTGAGGCGGGGTTGACTCGTACATGTCTCAAATGACCCATGGATCATTGTCTTAAAGTATCAACACAATCCGAATGCGTTTGGCTGGTTTTCCGTATGCCAGTTGATGTTTTTCACTTAAAATGATGTCCTTTTGAAACAAAAGACATACAGTTTGAGTTGTTCCGACCACACCGCGCCTCAAATTGAGGCGGGGTTGATTGGTACACGTCACATATGACCCATGGATCGTTCTCCTAAAGTTTCAATGGAAACCGAATGCGTTTGGTCAGTTTTGCGTATGCCAATTCTTTTCACTTATAATCCTACCCATTTTAAACAAAACAGACACAGTTAGAGCGGTGTTGGCCACACCGCGCCTCGGATTAAGGCGGGGATGATTCGTAAACTTCACATATGACCCATGGATCGTTATCAACGGAAACCGAATGCGTTTGGTCGGTTTTCCGTATGTACTTAAAATGATGTCCATTTTAATCAAAAGAGAGCCACTTAGACTGATCCCGGCCACACCGCGACTCGGATTGAGGCGGGGTTGATTCGTACACGTCACATATGACCCATGGATCGTTGTCCTAAAGCATCAACACATTTCGAATGCGTTTGGTCAGTTTTTCATATGTCACTTTTTGTTTTCACTTAAAATCTTATGGAAATTCATATAGAATATTTTTATATCATATTTAGTATGGATTAGATTTTAGTTGATCGTGCTATGAAACATTTCAGAGCTAATGAAATTAAGGAAGGTGGAGGGGCTGTCCGGGGGGGCTGTCCGGTGGGTGTCCGGGGGGCTGTCCGGGGACCAAGGAGGAGGGTGGGGGGGCTGTGCGGGGTCTGTCCGGGGGGTGTTTGGGGGTTGTTCAGGGGGTTGTCTGGGGTTGTTCAGGGGGCTATCCGGGGGTTGTTCAGGGGGTTGTTCAGGGGGTTGTCCGGGGGTGTTCAGGGGGCTGTCCGGGGGATGTTTGGGGGGTTGTCCGGGGTCCAGGGGGTGGGGGGTTGTCCGGGGGGCTGTCCAGGGGGCTGTCCGCGGGGGCTGTCCGGTGGGGGCTGTCCGCGGGGGCTGTCCGGTGGGGGCTGTACGGGGGGCTGTACGGGGGGCTGTCCAGGGGGCTGTCCGCGGGGGCTGTCCGGTGTGTGTCTGGGGGGCTGTCCGGGGACCAAGGAGGAGGGTGGGGGGGCTGTGCGGGGTCTGTCCGGGGGGTGTTTGAGGGTTGTTCAGGGGGTTGTCCGGGGTTGTTTAGGGGGCTGTCCGGTGGTTGTTCAGGGGGTTGTTCAGGGGTTGTTCAGGGGTTGTTCAGGGGTTGTTCAGGGGGTTGTCCGGGGTTGTTCAGGGGGTTGTCTGGGGGGTGTTTGGGGGTTTGTCTGGGGTCCAAGGGGGAGGGTGGGGGGGTTGTCCGGGGGGCTGTCCGGGGGGCTATCCGGGGTCCAGGGTGGAGGGTTGGGGCCTGTACGGGGGGCTGTCCAGGGGGCTGTCCGTGGGGCTGTCCGGGGGGTGTTTGGGGGGTGTTCGGGGTCCAAGGAGGAGGGGGGGTTGTCCAGGGTCCAAGAATGAGGGGGGTTGTCCAGGGAGTTCTCAAACACACAACCACTAAAAGACAACAACATCCATAAAAACAGACAATATATAAAAATAACTCAACTCCAATACTATACTACGAGTCTAGATAAAACCAACAACTAGAATAGATTAAACATCAAATCTCAGTAATATAAGTCAAAAATTTAACGGATCAATATGTCCCACATCAGCTTCACCATCACCATCATCGTCATCATCGTCATCACCCTCGTCATCGTCCTCCTCATCGTCCTCACCCTCCACAGCGCCTTCCTCCTCGCCTTCGCCCTCCTCCTCGCCCTCTTCATCTCCCTCCTCTTCCGCATCAGACTCCTCGCCATCATCATCTTCAAGCTGGACAACGGCCTGACCACTACTGGAATTGCCACCTGGTGCACCATATATAGAATGTATCGACGACATGTATTCATCAATCGCTGGGCTGGCCTCTGCTGGAAGTGTTGGACGTAGAACTTCAATAAATTTCATAAATGCACTGTTTTCCCTAGCAGACTGTTCTGCCGTCTCTGTGGCCCTTTTCTCAGCCTGTTCTGCCTGTGCCCTAACTTGCTGCAGCTCGGTGGCACTAAAACTCGTATCTGAGGCAGGCCAATACCTCGTCGGGGCTATCCTAGGTCGGCAGCGTACTCTGCCAGAATGATCATCTCCCAACACCTGATATAAGTGATCAGATGGCCCAAAATTGTCTGCTTCTTGGGCATCGAGGGCCTCTAAAGCATCCTGTTACAAATATAAATATATTATTAAGTTACAAAATAGATATTAAAATATAAAATCAACAGATTAAAACTTACAATCTGCTGCTGAGTCGCTTCATTGACAGCACTTCCATCCTTTTTTCGTCTACTCGAGCAAAACAGTTTTGCTCGAGGCACACGTCCTTCAATATTTTGTACTTGCCTCTACAATGACATTGAAAACAAAAGTTATATAAAAATTTTAGCAAATGATTAAATAATTGAGCAAACAAAAGAAAATGTAAGTCGTAAAGAAAACTTATAAACAATTATCATACCTGCTGCCTCTCATGATCCGACATCGTCATGCGTCCTAGTGTATGGAGGTATTTTTTTGCATCAATGTTTTTTTTATTTTTTCCAGATAATTCCTAAATAAAATTCGATAATTCAAAGGATAATATTAATGAAAAATTTGAAAGTTATTATTTAAATACCTCAAATGTAATTCATACCTTAAACTGGGTACTCGTCCAATGAGTAATCATCTGACGATACTGCTCTATAGGACAATCATCCATGACTGGTACCGCCTCTAACTCAGTGCCAACTCTAGCACGCCAACCAATATACAGCTCATGCTTGTAGGCTCTCCAAAGCTCGCCTAAATCCTTTAGACGTGCCAGTCGTTCACCCTCACCATCAGGAAAATTAAATCAAAGCTGAAATCAAAATATTAATTCATATAAATACAAAAATAATTCATGGCATTAAATACAACATATTTTTTTACCCATATCTCTGCCCAAGCTCTATCTTTGACCTCATGTGGCAAATGTCTCCATGACAGCGGGCTGACGGGAATGATGTCGGAGTATTTGGAAAGCGTTGCCATAAAACTCTGACATTGCTGACCTGTTTTCCCAACCATCTGATTGTCTTCATTATATTCCACCATAACCTGTGTGCGACGGTTCCACACTGAACGCATGCGTGTACGGCCCTGCCCCCGCCTCCTGTCAGTAGATGTATCTGTCATGAAAGAAAAACAAATATTTTATCAAAACATGTTATAATGAAAATAAATATTGCTATAAAAATTTGTTAGGGTTTTATAAATATACATGCGATATTCTGATCAATGAGTGGCGCCGGATCCACAGAACCTGATGGAACACCCTCTGGTGGAACAGGAGTCGAAGACGATGGAATATAAAAGCTCGGAGAAACAGAAGTATAAGGAAAAGAAGATGGAACAGCTGTATGACCTGATGTTGACTGGGGAGTGGGAATCATCATGGGATGTGAAAATGATGGGGCAGAAGATGCAGAAGGTAGCGAAAACATGGGAGGTCTAAATATCCCGTGTGTCCCTAACGACACACCGGGATCAGAATGTGGGAAGGCTGAAATGTCAGTGGGAGGGGCAGGGTCTAGTCGGGCATGCGCAGCTCTATGTCCACCTCTGGTACGAACCCTCCTCGTACCACCGGCCTGAGTACTAGGACCAGTACTAGGCTCCTCGTCGAATAACTGTCGACGTAATGGTGGATCCTACAAAAAATTTTACAAAAAAAATTAATCACATGACATTATATATTCTGTAAATATATATATATATATTTGAAATAAAGTACTCACTGTAGGCACTAATGGTGGAATGCCCATCTCCTCCATCCGACGATTGTTCTCTGCCATTTTTTTTCTTCGTCTCTCTTCAATTGGCTTCATTTCCTGCATTGGAAAACAAATATGTAATTAATTAGAAAAAGAAAATTAATGTGTAAACCAAAAAACTAAATATATGAGGGAATGAGGGGATTCATTGGTAATTTAGCTATCAATTGTTTTAGAAGAGCTTGAATGAATTTAATAAAACATACAAGTTGTAATGTTCACCAAGTTAGAAATATTGTTTGATTTGGTTTGAATACAGTTCAATTCAAAATTAGAAAATGCAATTCAAATAAAACAGCAACCAATAAACATTGAAAATTCACATAACGGTCAAGTCAGCTAAAACATATTTGTGATCAATACTAAATAAATATGAATATTACCAACCTTAACAACCCAACTCGAGGTAAACAAAAAGAATTGGGAACATGGATGAATGATTCTATATATTTCCAACCACAACTTCAGGTTCACAATCAACTCTGACAATTGAGCTATTGGAGTCATCAAAAGATATAAATGGATTGGTTCCAATGGCAATAGGGACAGTGTCAATTCCATCATCAGCATCATCAAAAATATGTCTTGGAATTACTTCAACTATGACACCAAATTCAGGTTGAAGTTGATCTTTGACATAAAAAACTTGTTTAGCCATTGATGCCAACACATATGGTTCTTCGGTTGCAAGAGTGCGGGTCATATTAATTACTTGAAATCCACAATCATCAATAAATGTGCCATGTCTCGTCATCGAATCAAACCAATGGCATTTTATCATTGTGACTCGTCCATGAGAGTAATAATCCAATATTATTATTTTCTCAACGACTCCATAATAACCCACATTTTCAAGTCGCGGTCTACTATCTGATGCACTGGCATAACAATCTGTTGTGGTAGTAACCATAATACCATCATGTTGTGTTCTCATGTTTTTGGCTCGTTCAGTGACAATAAATCTGTACCCATTGATAACAATTGATTTACAGTCACGAACCACGATATTAGGACCAAAAGCCAAAGCTCTTATTTCCTCAGAGACAAAGTCAGCAGACAAACTCAATACCTGCAATATAAATGACAGTTAAACTTAAGTAAATATTGAAATAATTAATTTAAACAGTAATATTTTTACCTTCAATTTTAACCAAGCAGAAAACTCTTTGCTATGAAAAGTCTCTCTCCTTCTCAAAGATAAAGAACGATGCTTCCTATTTATCATTGTTTTATGTTCCCTGTAGATAAAAAAATATGAATAGTTTAACAGATATATATGTAAGATATACATATTCAATTTTGTTACCTGATATAGTCATCGAACAAATCACAGTTGAACAAAACTGTGCGATGTGCCATCTCCCGCTCTTCATGGCTTAATGTCTTCATTGTATATGATCCAGGAATTCCTCCTGTTTGAGGAAGTGATGGAAAACTGGGTTCAATTTGGTCATATTGTTCTTCTTCATTTCTCATTGGTCTGTTCATTCTTGTAGTAAGATCAGACAAATACATTGAACAGAAATCCATACATTCTTGAGCTAAGTAACCGTTCACGATAGAACCTTCGGGATGATTCTTGTTTCGAACATAAGACTTTAATGTGAACATATTTCTTTCAGTTGGATACATCCAACGAAAAGAAACAGGTCCTCCGAGAAGTATTTCAGTTGGAATATGGACAGTCAGATGCAGCATGCATGTGAAAAATGATGGGGGAAATATTTTCTCCAACTCACACAAAATTAATGGGGCATCTGTCAACATTTTTTGCAAGAAAGACTTGGACAACTTCTTAGCACAAAGATCTCTAAACAAATGGCACAACCGAATAACACCCACCCTTACATTATTGGACAAAAGATGAAAGATTGCTATTGGAAGCAACTCATGCAGTAGAACGTGATAATCATGAGTCTTCAAAGATTTTAGCTTCAACTCTCTTCTGTTGACCCGTTTAGATATGTTGCTTGAATAGCCATCAGGAACTCTAATAGTCTCTAATACTTACAAAAATTGTTTTTTTCAGTAGGTGTCATCACATAAGAAGCACATGGAAATTGCCATTTATTTTCACTGATACGCACAGGATGCAATTCTGGTCTGATGCCCCAATCCACCAAGTCACGTCGAGATCGTAAATCATATTTTGTCTTCCCCTTGACATTTAGAAGAACTGAAAGCAACATTTCACATATATTCTTTTCAATATGCATTACGTCTAAGCAATGACGTAGCAAATTGGTTGACCAATAAGGCAAATCAAAAAAGATACTCCTCTTCCTCCAATTGTAACAGGTTTCTGTGGAAACATTCTTTCTCTTTCCAGATTTCATTTGACCCTTCCCGAACGAAAAACTGAAATCTTTCAATTCATTAAGCACATCAGTTCCAGACATACGCTGAGGTGGATCATCGGTCTCTATAGTATTATCAAATCTTCGACGATTCATTCTATATGGATGATCCTTTGGCAAAAATCGTCGATGTCCCATAAAACTGAAACTAAAATGATGTTTCAGTCTTCTGGATCGTGTATTCTTCATACAAACTGGACATGACAGTTTTCCCTTCGTGCTCCATCCAGACATCATTGCATAAGCCGGAAAATCATTGATTGTCCACATAAGCGCAGCGCGTATCTGAAATATGTCTTTCGAACATGCATCGTATGTGCGCACACCCACATCCCAAAGAAGTTTCAACTCTTTTATTAAAGGTTTCATGTATACATCAATATCAATGCCGGGATCAGAAGGACCAGATATGAGTATACTCATGAAAGTGAAAGATTTTTTCATACACAACCATGGGGGAAGATTATAAATGTGTATAAAAATTGGCCATGTGTTGTGCGAAGTAAGCATCTTCCCAAACAGATTAAAACCGTCGCATGAAAGACCCAGCCTCACATTACGCACGTCAGCTGCAAAATCAGGATGTCGAGCATCAAATCTCTTCCATGCAAATCCATCTGCAGGATGAACCAACTCATCATCAGTTTTCTTTCTCTCGGTATCATGCCATCTCATTTTTATTGATATGTCATCAGACATAAAAAGATTCTGGAGTCTGGGGATCAATGGAAAGTGCCACATTACTTTCTTTGGAATGCGAGATGGTGTTCCATCAGATTTTGACTTCCAGCGGGATGTTCCACATTTTATACATTCATTTCGTTCAGCGGTTTCCTCCCAGAATAAACTGCAATCTTTTGGGCAAGCATGAATTTTGTTTCTTGAAAATTCAATTTCCTCAACTAACTTCCATGCCATATAGTGGTTTGAGGGAATATCTGCATCATCTGGAAGTAAATCCTTCAAGAGGGTAAGAATGTAATCTATTGCTGTATTAGAAATCCCATACATAGTTTTCCCATGAAATAATCGGATTAAAAATTCCATCTTTTTCATTTTATCGCATTGTTGATATACTGGAGTCGTGGCAGCATCATTCAATTTTTTCACCCTATCAATATCATCATTTTCACTAGATGCATCATCTGTCCTCATATCGAAGTCTTCTTGAGTCGAAATCCTTTCTTTTTCATGATGACGAATAAACGGAAACCGATCATCTAACAAATTCTCCATTCCAGTCTTTTCATTTCGATCATCACCAATTTGAGATTTCGTTTTCTCCCCATTGTGATACCACAGAAAGTAGTTTGCTTGAAACCCATTTTTGGTTATGTGGTAGCTGACTTCTTCACGGCTCAACCAAGGTCTACCAACATAATTGGAACATGGGCAGTGTATGCGACCACTATCTGAAGCATTGTGAAATGCAAAATCTATAAAGCTCTCCAAATTGTTTTGAAAATTGTCTGAGATCCGATCGGTTTCATACATCCAACTTTTGTCCATTCTGTAAAAAGAATTTATATAAGTCATTTTGTCATAAACAATTCAATAGGCATTAACTATAATAGAAAATACATTTAAGTAAACGATAAAGGAAGAAAATAATCAAGGTATCAACTACACATGTCAAAAAAACATACAAATGTGTTATTGAAAAAATGTAAAACCAACAAGAACTTAATGTGTTATATCACATAACAGCATGACTCATCCCATAACCATATTAGTAGGGTATCATGAACATGAATAACATCAACCTTGTGCCATCCTCCTACCCTACATGACCCCAACCACATGCCACATCTTATTATAGCCTTATCACATCACACCTCACCGAAAAACACTAGGGAAATCATAGTACATATCACCTGAAGACACATGGACAATCACATCGCATCTTGCCTAAAAACACATGGTCAATCACTTTTGAAGGAAGAGTAGGGAAGACATGGTAGCTATCCAAACATATAACCACCATCCTAGATATTAGAAAAAATAATAATAACTCAAAACCTCTGATCGTTGGTAAGTTTATCCAACTCTGGTTGGGAATGTGTAGAAATAACATAAAAATACATGATATATAGATAGCACAAAATACTCAACCTATGGGTTCACATTAACTACATAATCACACACTTCACTACTACCATAAAACACATAAACCACACCACCACCACACAAGCCGCATAGCATTGGAATATAATTCTACATTCAATAAGTCTATCTATGGAATTATCATAAGAATCCATGTATCAATTGGAATATAATTCTACATTCAATAAGTCTATCTATGGAATCCCTCCCTTGGATCCATGTATCACCCCTGGCTTAATCAATATTCAAAGAAATGAGTCTATCCGTGGAATTCCACTGTGAATCCATTTATCACATAAAGCGTATAAGTTAATAGAAACACGATTATATACCTGGCATCCTAATAGAATCCATGTATCACTATTTACTATTAATCATTTAATGAATTCCATTTCATTTAAACAATTCATTAAACATACCAAGGTCAAAAACAAAGGTATTTAATACAACTCACCTCAAAATGGCGACTCAATCAAATAATAACCTAAAAAGAATGAAGCTTCATTTACTCATGTTGTAATGAAAAGATAATGAGATTACCTTGCTTAATCAATCAATTCCATATCATGGTCTCAACATAACTCATAATGGCTAGCAATTCAATGAAAATTCAAGCACTCACATGGGAATTTTTAATAGAACACTCCTAACAAGACTATAAAGATATCAGATGCATTAGTTATAATATATCTAACATGGTAACATAAAATATAAGATAAATTAAATCCAATTTCATAGATTCATAGCATAGTCTCTACTTTAATCACATTGGCAAGGCAATACAATTAAAACATGTGTTAAAAAATAATTGGCATTCATGTGTTAAAAGGGGAATGAAAACCATAAAATACCCTTAATTAATTTAATTTACAATTCAATTCAGAAATCGAACAATCAATTCGATTTATATAACCTTTCACAAATGACATCCCATGTTCAAGGGGTAAAATCCAAAAAGGAATTTTCAAGAAAACTCACCCTTAGGCAGGTCCGGCTGGCAGTAGCTCCAAAATCGCCTAAACTGATGGGAAAAATGAAAATATGTTTAAATACTATCCAAACATTTGAATACGTTTTCAGATAAAGAAGAAGAATAACCTGAAGAAGAGCTGGAAGATTCAAGGTCTGGCTGTCAGTACCTCCAAAATCGCCTAAATCGGCTGCTGCTCCAGTTTTAGGGTTGTGTATCGCGAATGGGGGAGAGAACAGGCGGCTGAAAATTTGGGGAGAACCTTTGCCAACGGTTTTTTAAAACCGTTGGCATATCCATATCTATCCCAACGGTTCTCTAGAACCGTTGGGAAAAACCTCCCCAAAGCATACCTCTGAACCGTTGGGAAAAGCTATCTATCCCAACGGTTCATCAGAACCGTTTGCAAAAACCTGGTAAAAGGCATCTATCCCAACGGTTCTCATGAACCGTTGGGAAAAAACCTCCCAGGGAACATCTATGCCAACGGTTCTAATGAACCGTTGGGAAAAACCTCCTTTACCAACGGTTCTATGAAACCGTTGGTATGTAACTGTGGGGAAAAACCCACATTCCAGTAGTGTATCCTAAATATCATTATATTAATGGTATATATAGTTTCATTTGATGGTTATTTATTTTATGTGGTTATGATTCCAAAGTTAGAAAAGTTGTAAGGGTATATCTCACAATCTCATCATTATTCGGGGATATTTTTGTTTAAGGCTACCTTGGGGGAATTATTTAATATTTTTATCTAAAAACCAATCTATTTTATTCTCATATAGTTATTCATAAATTTTTCAAGTAATAGTACCATCTTTCCACTCATGGGTACTTAAAATGATTGAAAAAATGTTTTTAATAAAATCTGGATTTATTTCTCTCTTCGATCAAAAATTATTTTTCATAAAAATATATGTTTTATAAAAAAAATTAAATAAATTTAAAGGAATATTTATGTCATATTCAGAATAATGCTTTTTTTCCTTTTACTGAAAATGTGAAAGGAATATTTTTTTAACATGTATGGAATGAATGTAATTTTTCACCATCATGACCAATCAATGTCTTAAATATTATTTTACAAGTTTTAAAATCTTATTTTCAAATAAAAGTATTTTCAAAAAAATTATGAAGTTTTTTAAAATATATTCAAATTTAAAGGGATATTTTCAACAAAAAAATATTTTTACTGACATTTTTATGGTATTTATATTAATCAGTGACATAAACCCTTTATTATAATTATTATTCATTAGGTATATATTTGTTGATATAATCCATATTATTTACTTGGATGTTTTATGATTAGTTTGTATAAGGGTATATAATTTTATTACCATTTACCATATTACTATTGTTGGTTTATGATTATGTCTGTTTGATTGGGGTAATAATTAACATTTCATATGTTAGTTTTTCAATAAAAATGTTTTTTATTATGTTTTAGCCCTTTCATATAAGGAATGAATTAGAATTATTAAGTGATGGGTGGGGTATAGTTATTGATAGCTCATCAAGGAATCGATAAGTCTCTTGAGACAACTCAGTTGGCCAAATTAGATGTGTTTCTACCCACAAATATAAACTATCTTATGGATGGTCTTTAAATTATGTTTTACATTTCTATCATTATAAATTCCTTCATTATGGATCAGTTATTTATTTACATGTAATTATTCAATTTTTAGAATACCCATGGATAATTTTCAAGATTATGTTATTATTTATATGTATTTATTTGATCATCATTTATTACTATCATGTTATGCTCAATTAATTTTTTTTAAAGGCATATGTTTCAATTATTTACCTTTCTATGTTTATTTTGATTATTTATTCAACATATCTTATTATGTACACATACCCTTACTGAGAAACTGATCACACCCCTTTCATAAGTTTAATTTTCCCTAGGATACCAAGAAGTTTTTTGTGATTTATATATTGGGATACACTATGAGGAATAATGGAATTCTCAGAAAACACTTTTTGTAATTGATGTTTTCAAATATATTTGAAATTAAAGTATTTATCTAGTTTACCATGAAAACAAAAATATTTGTTCCTATGGTATATGATACCTTGTATCTAGTTCTAATTTAATAAAGTATACATTATCTCTATGGTATTGGAGTCGGGTTCTTTATAGTTAGTATCAGAAGACGTTAAGTAGAAACCTTGGGAAGTAGACTTTGTAAAACATAAATTAGGGAATATAAACCTATGATAAAATTTGAGTATAAGTATAAAAGATTATCCTAAAGTTTGGGTAAGGTAGATATTATGTGGTTTTTATTTGTAATACATCTTTGTCTGGATACTACAGATGGATGTGGTTCTATCACAGATATATCTAGGGGTAATAACATTGAAAAAGGTTCTTTGGGATTGACTTGGGCATTGCTCGGTACATGAAAATGGTCCTTACTATGCACCTCATTTGAAAATCCAACGGGATATTCAGATATTTCAAATTTTCTTTATAAACCATTTTGAAGGGTTTTAAAATATGTTTATGATTTTGAAACATTCCCAAAGAAACCATTTTTATGATTATGAGATTATCCAAGCATACATTTTTTAATTTATGTTAAGTGCTTCACTAGTTTTGTGATTATAAATTATAATACATAATGTTATGATATAATCTATTATATTAAATTATTTATAAATGGAAAATAGCAGAGGGAATAGTAACTATATCAATTCACATAATCTAAATATTAATAATGATTGTTTCTTTGGTAAGATTAATCCCATTTTACCAAGGGAACTAGTCACCCAAACATTTTCATAATGTGAGACCATATTATAATTTCCTATAAAATACATAGAAATAATTATCTAAGTATTACTTATTTAAAGGGATGCAAGAGAATGATAGGCTAGTAGAGAAACAATTGATAAGGGGAAGAAGGGAAATAAGGGTCTTCCCACATCTAACAATCTTGGAAAGAAACATTCTGGTACTTGCTTAAAAGGAATGGTAGTTTTATCTAATTATGGAGATAAAGGCCGTCAGAAACATGAATTAAATGGTAATAAAAAACCTTTTATATTCATTATTTCAACTATAAGGATATGGGACACTATTCAAAAAAAATACCCCAAACGTTAAAGTAATATACCTTATAATAATCCAAGGGATCAAGGCCAAGATTATTCTATCACTACGTTGAAAGTGGAATGATTAAAGTGATTGTGTATTTGGACTCAATAATTATTGTATAGGATTATTTATATCAATGATATTTTGGTTATAAGAATTATTAACTCTATAATTATTGTACTAAAATAATTTTTAAATAAGAATTTGAGATCATATGTTGAATGGTATTGATGACTAGGAAAAGTGATTCAATGGAAAGTTGATATTATTTCAAAAACACATGATTAAGGAGAGATAACCCTTAATATGTTGTTGATATTGAGATAATAATGATAAATATATGTTTATGAGATATTATTGGTGACCATTAAACTGGTTAGTTATTTTATAGTTTATGTTATCTTTTTTGAGTTTACATCATGCTTGGATTTGTGGAACATATTTGACAACCTAAGATTTTATTTTTTTGAAGCATGCATATTTTAATTATGGTGTTATGGTGATAAATGTATTCATATATTTGGAATGTGACATTAAGATCCAATTTATATTTTCTGGGATAATATAATTTTGATTTAGTGATATCCCTTATAAATTTGGTCAGACATATTTTAGATGAACCCTAAGGTTAACTATTTACATAAGGGATTAAGTTTAACTTTCGGTGTTATTGGAAAACTTGTGATCACCATTTTGTTCTTGGAAAATATCTAAAGACATTGGGGATGAATTTTTATTCTTTTATTGATATAATGATATGTTAAATATTAATTTTAGTTCTTCAAGCATAAAAATTTCATATTGAATACTCATCATTTGGGAGAAAGATAATATTTTGATGCAAATGATTAAAGGATGAAATTATAATTTTCAAGTAATTATATTTTTCTATGTTCTTGGTGTAGATGGTAAATTAAACCCTCGACTTTAGGAAAATTATATTGAAAAAAAAATGTTATTTTATTACCTTCATATCTAATGATTCAATAGTATTTTGACTCTTTACGAATTTATAGTTTTTTGGTTGTTTAATTTATTTTGATCATTCGCTTTCTTGTGACCAATGACCTCTATCACCCTCTATCTTTATTTTGTCATTATGATCTTGTTCCATGTATTAATCTTTATTTCTCACCTATATTATCCTACATGGAAACCTAGTTATGACATTATTTCACATAACCTTTGTACTTCCCTTTCTCTCTTATCAAGAGGATATTTTATTAAACCTTGTCAGATTGTGGGACTTCAAGAGATTAATTTTCAAATGTAAAACCCTTGATTACCAGTATAATTATTAAATTTCAAGGATCAAATTTATTTAAGTGGGTATATTGTAACACCCTAATATTTTATAAGAGGAACGTCATATTCAATAATTTATACAACATGTAGCACCAAGATTAGAAGAGAATATAACACCCTAGTACTTTACAATATATTTATTTTTTAATAAATTCAATCTCTCCAATAGCTTGAAATGAACATGACACTAGGTTTGAACAAACTGTGATACTCTTGTAAAATATTATTATTTAAAAATGGCCATTATAACCTAGACATTAAGATGGTGGGTGTGAATAGTAATAAATAAATTATTAAAAGTATATGGTTTACATGTGTATAAAATAAATTCAATGGTTATATATTTATTATAAATAAAATAAAGAACCATTTGAAAGAGAAATAAATGTTTTTTGAAAAATTATATTTCTATGAAAGGCGCATTAGTCGAGCTCTGCACAAATAATTCAAAATTAATTTTAAAAAATCTATAAATTTATTTTAAAATTTAAAATTCATTTTTTAAATATACATGTAAAAATTTTCATTGGGTGAAGTTTTGAAAATTTTATAGAAAAGTAAATTTTTTGATGAATAGTGAAAAATACTAACTTTTATTTAAAACCGCATTTTCATTTAAATTATTTACAAAGTTAAATTATATTTTAAATTTATTTTAAAGAAAAATTAAATAAATTATATTAAAATTTTACTAATTTAGTTAATTGGAATCATTTTCATATTGAATTTTGATATTAAAAAAATTCTATACTTATGAGAATTTTCTCTTTGGAAACATGCACTTTTGTCACGTCAGCAGTTTAATTTTAAATTAAATTCTTTGGATTATATGGATTGAATTTAGAAAAATGGATTCCATGTTTTTTTATAAGAATAATTTATATTATCTAAAAATTTTAACTTAATTTTTTTCCTAATGAATAATGAAAATAATAAAAAATAATTCTCACGGTAAAGGTAAAAATTGGTTTATTGGGGGTTAATCTAAGAAGATAAAGACTAAAATGACCTAAAAACATAACTATTTATTTTTTAATAGAAATATTTATACCATTATAACCTTATGATCTATTATTATGATTTTTTGGGACACTTTTCAATGAAATTGACTTATATAATAATTTAAGTAAAGACAAAGACAAAATGTCACCCTTTTTATATTAAATTTCAATTGTTTTTTCACATAGGGAAAAAAGGATTTGAATGATTATAGATGATAATTTTGAGAATAATGAAATTAGTTTCATGTGGGTAATTCATTTTTAAATTTTATTAATGATATAATTACTTTAAATTCTTAAGCAACGCCAACGCAGTAATAATTTAGTTAATAGAAAAAAATATAATGCTAAAAATATTAAAGGTAAAATAAATTGAAAGATATATTGTGTTATATTAATTTTTTAGATAAATATATCATTTTATATAGGTTTTAACATAATATATTATAATTCCATAATTATATTGATATTTTTTTAATTCAAATTAAAATAATAGTGCTAAAATTGACATTAATGTTATTTTATAATAAATGATATTTTGTTAAATGATTAAAATTTCCTAAAAACATGTAATTATACAATTAAGTTTTAAATTTTTAAAAATTTAAAATATGTTCCATTAATGGACCAATTTTTCTTTTATTTTGACTATGTTTACCCCTAAAGGGTAAAAACTTTGTTATCGTGGTTAATATTAAAGCATCATTTTTTGCATGCTACATGCGCTTATGTTAAAATTAATTTTAAAAAATAATTGAATTTTTATTTTATAATTTTTATATCATTTATAGAATCACTGGATCCAAATTATATAATTATTTTAATATTATTTTAGTATTAAAGGATAAATTACCAAGGTTTACAATACTAGTTACTATAGTGAAAAAATAAAATGCTAAAAGTAAGGAATCTTATAAGTTAAGGAACAACATGTTTAAAATATTTGTTTTATTGTGTGGTGGAGTTTTTTATTGAACATATAATACCTTAAACTCTTTAATTTTCAATTTTTGATTAATTTTGGGTGATATCGACTTCCCATTATCGAATAATTTTGGGTTTTTACAAAAATGTCACTCCTCCTCAACTATAAAAGGTCACTCACTCCCCTCACTTATCCACACCTATCAAGAAATCTAGGTCAAAAACCTGAAATAATACCTATAAATTAAACTTATACACATTCTATAGAATATTTTTTTCCCAAAAGACCAACCTCGTGGTCTTTAAGAAGAGATCCAAAAGAGGTTTCTTTAAGGGAAGGTAATTGTCTTCACTAAGCTCATTCTTTTAATATCTTCTTTACAACCATAATTTAGGTCTTAAAACTTCTAATATAATAACACCAGTATCTACCATATAATTATAAGTCATTATGTTTGTTTCATAATATTTATACATCTCCACTTCCATCAAATGGGTAATAAAATTGTCAGTCGTGTGTCCGACGGACTACAGCCTCACGAACTAATATAACTCATTTTCCGTCAACACTTATCAAAGTTTGAAATAATGATGGATTTAATATATATATATATATAATATTTATGATATAATTATTCTTTTATAGTTATAATATCACATATTTATTCTTACTTTCTATTTCGTTTAAAATATGATAATGTCGCTTGTGTGTATGGAGAACTACTGCCGCACGGAGCGATGTGATTTGTGTTTTAGTAACACTTTATATGTAATGTAATATGGATAAATTTAATAAATATATATTATATAAATTACATGATGTAAATTATTAAAAATTAATATATCAAACACATCCTTATCCTTTCACCCTTTAAGGGAATGATATCGTCGCTCGTGCGTACGTACAACACACCATCTATAAGAAGCAATGGGATTCATTTTTAATTTCCAATTTTAAAGAATGGTTAAAATGATATATCTAATAAAAAATAATATTATTTATAAAATTGATATAATTCTGGTGATTATGGAACTATATCCAACATACAATTACTAGGACATTCATGACAAAACATGAATGAGAAAACAAGGCAATTAATGCCAAAAATAATGAAAATAATGAAATATTAATAACAGAAGGGTTGTAAAATGTTATAAAAGGATCATATATGGTAGGATATATATGAGTATGTTTATTTGATATATGTATAATAAACATATATTTATTATACAGGAGGTTCAGACACATATGAATGGAGTCGAACCTAAGGTAAGGGTTTCACATCTCACTTTTACTTCTGTGAGACATATACCATATTCACCACTTACTCCTTTGTGTGGTGTATATAATTCCTCTTTTATATGTTATATAATAAATCAATTTGTATTCATGGTATTTTTATTTTCATTTTATGATTATTTCTTTTATGGGGATTATGATTCATAAGTCACCAAAGTGGTAAGGGTTTATTTCACTATCACATCATTATTCGGGATTATTTTTGTTTAAGTATACCTTCAAGGAATTATTTGATATTTATATAATAAAATAAAACTATTTTCTTCTAATCTATTTATTCATGATTTTTTTCAATAAATAGTACCATTTTTTCACACTTTGGTACTTAAAATGATTGAGAAAATGTTTTAAATAAAATCTGACTTTATTTATCTCTTCGGTCAAAAATCATTTTTCATCAAAATCAATGTTTTGTAAAAATGATTTCAAAAATTATTTTCAAATTTTCCAAATTATTTATTAATTTATTTTTTACTCCTTTTTAATTTTTTCAAAAAAAATTACAGGAATCCTCATTTTATTTTCAAAACAAGTCTTGTTCAGATTTTTCTAAAAATGTGAAAGGGATATTTGTTTTAACATGTACAACATGAATTGAATTTTCCACCATAATGGAAAATTAATGATTTAAATATTATTTTATAATTTTTCAAAATGTTATTTTCAAATAATATTATTTTTAAAATATTTTATAAACTTTTTTTTATACAAATGTTTTTAAAGTGAAAAGGTTATTTTCCTAAAAAATGATTTTTATGATATTTTTATGGTATTTTTATCAATCACTGATATCAAAACATTATTTTAATTATGATCCACTGGGTATATTTTATATTAATATCATATTTATTTTTCCTTATATGGTTTATGATCATTTTTATTGAGGATGTACAATTTTATTACCATTCTCCATATTACTCTTGAGGGTTTATGATTAAATTTATTTTATTGGGGCAAGTATTAATATTTTTTATGTTTTTTTTTCAATACGAATGTTTATTTTGATTATGTTTCATCCATTTATATGATGAATTCATTGGACTAAGTGATAGGTGGGTCCCAGTTATATATATCTCCTTGACTCATTGATAGGTCTCGTTAGATAAATAAATTGGTCAAATTAGACAAGTTTCTACCCATATATTTAAACTGTCTTGTGAAAGGTCTTGAGAGTATGTTTCAGATATCTAACATTATACATTCCCTCATTATTAATCAATTATTTATATCCATTTTATTATTTTATTTTTTACAATATCCATGGATACGTTTCAAGATTATGTGATTATTTATATTTTTTTATTTGACCATAATTTATTCCTTCTATATTATGATTAAGTTATTGTTTTAAATGTAATGTGTTTCAATTATTTACCTTTCTATATTTATTATGCTTATTTATTCAAGATATATTTTACTATATTCATACCCTTAATGAGCATCTGAGATCACCCCTTTCATATGTTTTATTTTCCCCAGGATAATAAGAAGTGTTTTTTGACTGATATACAGGGATATGTTGTGAGGAATAATTTCATTTTAAAAGAAAACACATTTGGTATTTGATGTTTTCAAATTTTTTTGAAATTCAATTATATATCTATTTTACCAAGACTACTAAAAATTTTGGTCCAATGTGATTTATACCTTTTATCAAGTTCAAATTTAATTTTGTAACCACTAGATATGAGTTACTAGAATTGGGTTCTTTAGAATCACAATAAACCAAATAGCTTCTACTAGGATCATGTAAGGTTAGGATTGTTACTAAAGTAAACTATCATTTCAACTCTTTAAAGGCTTCCTTTCACACTTAAAAACATATAAACTTGATAAAATTCTAATTCAATACCTTAATAGGTACTTCTAGGAAAGAAAATTCTTAAATAAAGAGTCTGTAATTGCTAATTATCCCCAAGAAACTCTGAATATCATAGATTTTATTGGGCTACTCCCAAAAACTATATCTCTCACATTCCTTGGGTTAATTGATACCTATGATTCCAATATGATATGACCAAAGAAGTAGACTTTATTAATTAAAAATTGAAATTTTTTGAGCTTATCATATAGCCAGTGATCTCAATCTTCTCAAAATGATATCAAGATATTTGGAATGCTCATGTAGAGTATGTGAGTACACTAATATTTCATCCATGAATACCACCAAAATTGAGTCTAGATACATGTGGAAAACCAAATTCAACAAGTCCATGAAAATATTAGGTTCATTCATGAGGCTGAACGACATTACCAAATACTTATACAAGCCATTTCTACTACATAATGTTGTACATGGTATATCTGAAGGCCTAAAATGTACCTAATGATAGCCCGGTCTCAAATAAATATTTTAGAAAACTGGATATCCTTATAACTAATTAAATAGGTTATCTATATAAGGTAAAGGAAATTAATTCTTAACCATAAGTTAATTTAGTTTCCAATTATCCATGAAAATCCTAATGATTTTGTCCACCTTAATGGTAAATAGCACGGGCGAACCCCATGGTGAAGTACTAGGTCATGTAAATACCTTATCTTATATGTCCTCTAACTGTATCTTAAGTACATGAAGCCCAGTATGTGGAATACTAAAAGGAGGAATGTACATAGGTGTTAATATTGGAACTAGGTTAATATAGAACTCTACTATAGGGGGAAAATATATGAATCACATTTCTTAATAGTTCATAAAATGGATATAAATCTAATCAATCACTCCACAAAACTCGGGATCTTCTTATCCATCTCGAAAATCCTAGACATCTCATTCACCCTTGTGAATATAGGTATTTACATCATGTGATGTGAAAGAAACCTTCCAGTGATAACAATAAAAATGATCTCGATAAGAGACTAACCAATACATCCCCATAATTACCACAAAGCCTATAATATTTAGTAAAAAAAATTATATATCAAGAAGAAACTTCCAATGTCAAGGTGGAATTACTTACACTGGAGTACTCTCTCATATCAGATCTGAAATGGAGTATCAAGATTCATTACCCCGCAAAATTACTCTATCTCATGGTCCATACATTCCATAGTAGACACATATATGAATGAATGTGAATATTCCATGTCAAATAAAGTAGATAACAAAGTATAGAGTACTAAAATCATACCTCATATTATAGAAGGCACACCAATTTTCTCCTCTAGTACTTGATGTAATGCATGTAACTATCTTAGACTGTGGCTATGAGATACAACCTAATTACCCAATTTTAGGACCTCTCAACTGAGGCTATATATCATAAGTCCAGCTTTCTTAGCCCCAGACACTCACTCATCCCAAACTATTAATGGTAGTCTAGTTAATAGCCTAAAGAGGATCTACTGATCCTGCACATGAGGTAGGAGCTAGTCTATATCTTATCCCATTAGATACAGATGGGAAGGTCCTATAAAAACTCTAAGGATGCCTCATCCTTCTTCAGGATCCGCACTTCAATGAGTCTCTATTGAACTAGGGGTTTGTGTAGCCAGGCTTCCCACACTAATGACATATCACGTAGCTATCTATGTGATTCTTATGACTACCATTATCCTCGTTAGTAGACTCTAAACGTCTCTTCCTACAATAAGATTAACAGGTCCCATATCATGGTGTTGAAATTCCATAGCCAACACCTTTATATTTCCTCAAATTCTTCTTAGTTATGGGGTCCTGGTTCACTATATTTTAAAAAATATCCAACAAAGAGATATTCACCTAATATCAGATAGTCTATATGATCCCATCCTCAAACTATCTCATTCTCATCATCTCATCACTAGTGAGAGTATATGACAAGTTCTAGAGATGTATGAAATAATCTTAATAATTCATCACAGATATAGCACCCTTGTGTAAGTACATAAATTCCTTAGCATGTTCATCTCTCTCTATCTATGGAAAGAAGTGGTTATAGAAGATTGTCTATAAATCCCTCCAAATGATATCTAGATGCTGATCAGCTTGGTTAATAATGTCTCACCATCACTTGGTAGAATCCTACTGCATATAGGTTCTAAGATTGAACCTCATTTCTAAAGGAATCTCTGTGTTCTAAAATATAGATATCATGGATGTGATGTCCCAGACCCAGATCACTCAAAAGTAACTAAACCTTTTTTCCCACATGAACTCAAGAACACCTCCCCATACACTGGAGGTTTGTAAATAGCAGTGAGGATCCATGGTGGAATAGAAGAGAGACTATACCCTTGTGATCAGAGTGTAGCACAATATTATAATAATATCAATCAATAGAATGAGCAAAAAATATAACCAAATAGAAAAAGATAAAAAATTCATCATATATATATCTAAGTGATCATGTCTATAAATTTCATATACAAAAGTCATGTTCATGGAATGCTATACAAAAAGTGAAATACTGAGGAATTGGGGGAACATGCATATACAACATGATATAAAAAAGGAAAAAAATACCCAAGGCTATCTCTAGTAGAATTTTGATAATGGGATTGATCCTCTTCCCCCGTACACCATATTAGAATGATCCTTAAGAATTTTTAGTAGGTTTTTTCCCCTTATCCCTACCTTCATACATGAAGTCTATCCAGGTACCCAACAACAGCATGAACAAGGTGTGAGATATACTAAGTATGCCACCACCAATGGTGTCTAATTCTATTCAGCCTGTTAATATATATTAAATAGTGTGAATATAAAAGTAAAGGCTATAAATAAAAAGTTGGTAAATAAATATCCCCCATAAGTTCAGGTTCCCATGGAACAACGATCCTATACTAACTACTTCATCCTTAGCTATAATATCTTTGAATAAATAGTCAGTTGTGATTTAATTTATATAAAGTCTCAAGACCCAAATCATAGTTTAGGAATCCCCTTTCAATAATATCTAAACAAGATATGTATGATAAGGTCCTTATAATAATGAAAGGTGCTGACCAAATATAAACATGTTCTTTGTCTTGGAAGTCGCATATTATAATCAATTCCTTATGTTAATAAGTTAACTGATCCCATCCTAATCATTATTAATTTTGAACCCAGGAATAACTCTAGGTATATCATAAACCCATAACCTTAAAATCCCATCGTAGTTATTTCTCATAGAAACCCTAGTATCACTCTAGGTTGGATATATAGTCACCTCCCTTTGATTCCATCCTTGATGGTCCACAAGGGGAGAAAAAGTATCGCTCATGGAATATATAATGATCTTCCCTAGGATTCCATCCTTGGTAGTCCAAAAATATATTACAAGTGTCACTTTTAGAACATATAATGACCTTCCATCTAGGTAATTCCTTAGCAGTCTACAAAGAAAGTCCAAGTGTAACTCATGGTATATATAACCCAGCTACCAAGTGATTCTGTCCATGGGGTTCATATGAGAACCCATTTTTCACCAATGGAACATATAAAATCATTTAATTAATTAAGCCTCATGAGTATTCTTTTGGTGTTTAGAATCAGAACACATCATTCACTCCAAGAGGTGCAATATGAATGATCATGGGCCCAAAGTCTAACTATACCATTTATGTTCACATTTAAATCAATTGGAAATCACATATATGTAAACAATTAACTCAACTTAGAAGGTGTCATAACAATATCCTATTCTTAGATGTCCTAGTTTTACATGAAAATTCCCATTCATCTTAATTTAGAATTTTTCATTAAAGAAAGTCTCAAGACTAAGTAAGAAGAAATAATTTCTAAAGGTGTATGAATATAGTCTTCCATTACCTATGTAATTTAATTCAATTTTCATTTAAATCATATCATTTAATATCCAAAAATAAAGGGGTAAAAGGAAAAACCTTAATAGGTGTATTAATCCCATTTGCCTCCTATGGTTGTTTTATTTAATTTAACAACACACCCAAGGGTTGGTTCAATTCAAGGTCCTTAGCCTATTTGGAAATATATACAAGGTGTTTTGGTCATATAGGTTATGAATATCCATTTAATTAAAGAATAAATCTATTTAACAAGTTATTCTTGGAAAATTATATATTTTTCATAGTGGTGTAATGCATAAACACCAACAATTTAAGAGAAAGGAATGATACCACCTACCGTAGCTTAGTAGTTGACTTCTTATCTATTGATTCTATATAATCCAAGCCAGAATGGAAGAGATTCAGTAAATATAAAAATTCAATGAAAATAAGGCATATGAGATCACACCAAAATAACTCATTAGATAGTAAGATAAATAATAAATGGTGAAAGGGAAATGAAGAGATTACTAGTATGCATCCAATGAGACCATTAGTAAATAGATTATAGTTTGGACAGAGAAGATATCAAAAACTCTAGATTTAGAAAAAAATGAGAGATCTCAAAGGGTGAGGGATGTTGTGCATGGGAGGAGAATAATAAAAGGTTATACCCTTTAAAAAGTTAATAAGAAAATAATTATTTCCCCTTTTCTAAATGTTTTCACAATTTTGATACATGGTTGGCCAAACTTTGCACCAACCATGTGCCCAAAACTTCCCCAAGACACCCCTCGCATAGGCTAGGAGAACAATTTCACTAAACATACATAGACCATGAAAAAACCCTCTATCAATAGGTCTATAGAACATGAACAGGACTGTGGTCTCGGATACATAGTTAAAAAAAACTTTTCGGCCCTAGACAAAGAAATCAACCACCTAGAATGATTTAACCAAACCATGTTTTTGGGGATGCAAGATTTATATTAACCATGTGGCACACCTGAATCTCCCAAAATACAAGTCTCCATGATCCATAATATCCTCATACACCACCAAAACTCTAGTAAACTAATTATAAAATTTTATTATAATAAACATACAAAATTAAACTGAAAATAAAAGGTTCCATACCTCATAGAAAAGTATGGTTATTACAATATTCTCCCTTAAATAAACTCACCCTTAAGTTGTCCTTACATGGGTGGTAAAGCATCATCACATAATAACTCCATCCACTAGGCATGTATGTAGGCCACCCACTCCTAACTCTCATCTTTTACATGATTGTGATTCCACATAGCACCCATTCTAGAGGAACTGACTGACCTCAGAGAACCTTCATTCCTTGATCGACAATACATATGGGGTTCTTTTCAAAGGAGGTATCAACATCCAATTCAACCTCCTTAGGATAAATAAAATTATATGGATTTGAATGATATCGTTGAAGATGAGATACATGTAAGATGTATTACATGGATCAATGTCTCTATGGTGACTACAACCTATAGGCAACCAGCACGACTCTCTCCAAAATCTAGAAGGGATTGACATAATGAGGTGATAGATTCCCCTGTTTTGGAATCTCTTTATGCTCTTTTCTAGGTGATTCACATAAGAATACCTGACTCCCTACCTCAAAATCTAGTGTTTGATGATTATGATCAATGTATAACTTCTGCCTAGACTGAGTAGTATACATCCACTTTCTAATAAGGTAAAATCTCTCCAAAATCTCTAGAATGTGATGAGGTCCCAATAGTGCAACCTCTCTTACCTCTATCTAGAACAAGGATGAAAAAATGGCCTACCATATAGGTCCTCATAAGGATCCATGTTTAAAGTCTTCAAGAATATATTATTGTAATAGAAGTTAGATATAGGTAATTGTTTCTCCTAATAACCTTTGAAATGAAGGATTAATTCTTGAATCATGTCTTCCAAAACTTCTATCATACACTCATACTGACCATTGGTCTATGGTTGATAGGATGTACTAAGTAGTATCTCCAAACCTGGTTTATTCTATTGTGCCTTCCCTAACCGTGAGTTGAAACGAGTATATCTATTCGATATGATATAATTTGGAACTCCATAGAGTCATATAATCTCACAAATGTATATCCTCTTGATCTCATCCACTATAAAGGCCTATTGAATAAGAATGAAATGGAATACCTTTTTTAACCTTTCACCAATCACCCATGTAGAATCACTACTCCAAGGTGATCCAGGAAATCCTTTAATAAAAGCCATGGTGAAAGAATCTCACTTCCACTCGTGAATTGGTAATTTATATAAAAGACCCATTGTTCATTGGTGTTCTTCCTTCAAATTCTTATAGGTGGAAAACTGAGTAAAATATCTAATTATATCCTTATTCATCACCATCCACTAGTATTGGCCAAGTCATGATCCATCTTGGTAAGACTGGGATGTAATTCCCATATAGAGCCATAAGACCCACATAAAATCCTCTTGACTGTCAATAGAAACCCATATTCTTTTATGAATGTGAAAGATCTCATTCTCATTAATTATCTAACCAGGTGGTGGGTCATCACTTGAGATACTCTCCCACATAACCAAGACCCTAGGATATGATCAATGCCACATCTTAACTCTCTCCAAAAGAGAATATTTCACTTATAATGATGCAATTATATACTATCCATGAAGGTCCTGGACCTATATGTGCATGCTAAAAAATAGGCCCATGAGCTGCCTTTTGCTATTGGCCTCCTAAACTGCATGTATCTGAGTTTTTTTACTCATAGAATCAACAACTATATTTCCATTCCCATACATATAATCAATCTCAAATTCAATTTAATACATTTATTCAACCCACATTCACTAGTTTAGATTCAATTCATACTGTATAAATATGTACTTGAGGCTTTTTTGGTTCCTATACACCAAAAAATGTTATCCTAGTAAGTCATGCCTCCAACATCTCAAGTCATGAACAATAGATGCTAACTAGAGATCATGCATTGGGTAGTTCCTCTAATGTGGACTCAACTGAAGAGCCACACACACCATAAATCACTCCTCCTATTGATAACTTCTCCTAGCATGATGTCTAACACATAAGAAGAACCTGTATAACTTTTTTTTGGATATGAAAGAATCAGGATTGTAACAAAATTCAGTCTCCCTTTTAGCTCCTAAAAAGATGTCTCCTAGGATTCAAACCATATGAACTTCACACTATTCTTATTCAAGATTGAAAGAGGTTCTTCAAGGTGTGAAAAATTTTAAATAAATCATTTTTAACAACTATATATCCCCAAAAAAACGTTTTATATCAAATAATTTCTTGGGCTACTCTGAGAAAACTAAAACTCTCACCTTGTCTAGGTCAACTGATACTCCTACCTCTAAGATAATGTGACCTAATAATTGAACTTTATCCATCCAAAAGTGGAACTTCGTGATACTATAATATAAAATATTCTCTCTCAGTGTATTAAATATGGTCCCAATATATTTAACATGGTTGTGTTGTGTGTGAGAATAAACCAATATATCATCCACAAAAATTACCACAAATGATAAGTGGGGAAAACCCAGTTCATCAGTTCTATAAAAACTACCATCATGTTCATGAGACCGAAAAAATGACCAAATAATCATACAAGATATATCTACTATAGAATGATGTACATGGTATATCTGATGTTCTAAAACACACTTGATGATAACATGATCTCTGATAAATATTAGAAAAAACCCCTTTTTCCTTAAAGATGGTCAAATATATTTTCTATATAAGGTAATGGATACCGATTCTAAACTGTAAGTAGTTTTAACTGGCATTAATCCATGCAAAGCCTAATGGTACCATCCTCCTTATTGGAAAAAAGTATCGGTGAACCCCATGGTGAGTAATTGGGTTATATAAAAACCTTAGCTTCCAAATCCACTAGACACCTCTTGATTTTTAAGAACTCTATAGTCTTCATCCTATAAAGAGGAATAAATACTGGTGTTTCTCATAGAACTAGCTCGATGGAAAACTATACCTCTATCTTAGGAGGTAGTCCTAAAATGTAATCTGGGAAAACATCCCAAAAATGATATAACACTAGAGGTAAATTTACCTGATGTGTTCCCTAGTCATCTAGATAAAGGCTAGACATCTTCATTTTTATCCCGCCAAGCCCACGATGCTCAGGTCTATCTCAACTTTCCTGGAATCCCATTCACCCTTGTGAATAAAATTTCCACCCTCTGGTGATGTGAAAGTCACCCTTCTATGATATCAATCAACATAATCATGATAAGAAACCAATTATTTCATACCAATACGGATGTGAAACTCTATCATCTCGAGAACAAATAGGTTTCATAAAAAAAATACCCACATATCTCATGGGGAACTCCCTCAACTGTGCACACTCTCCGTTCAAATCACCAATATAGTATCAAGTGACATCACACCACAGGAAAACTGAACATTGATCCCATGTTTGTCCACATTAGTCATGGATATGAAATAATGGGAAGAAACTATTTTGAAAAGATCATATACTAAGGTAGAGGCTACTAGAATAGTACCTCTCACTATAGAATGTACGGAGCTCTATTCCCCAAGTATTGACTGAACTGTATACATATGGATTGATATGTGGCCTTGAGATATATCCTAGCTACACTAAATAGATCTACTCTACTGGCACTATATTTATGGTGTCTAGCTACCCCGTCGATGACTACCCCCTCATCCTGATTGGCTAGTCACACCCTAGCTCCCAATCTGATGAGAAGCAGTTGAACCCACTCCAGAACATAGAGTTAGTGAAGACCATCTCTCACTAGATATTAGAGTAAAATATCCAAAAAAGAATTCAAGGTGACCCATATTACTGAAAGACATATATTCTACTGGGTCCCTGGTACATAGAGGTCTCATATTCCATGGCCTATTGTACTAATAGTACCTCACCTAGCTACCTAAGTATGAACCCTAGATACTAGTATCACCACATGGAAGCTCCAAACTCTGCTTCCTACTATTTTTAAATTCATATCTAAATCCAATTGTTAAACTACCATGGTTCACACTCCCATCCTCTCTCAGGTTATGCTCAGTGATAATCATTTGATTCACTATCCTAGACACTGTAGTAAGTTGAAAGATATTCACTTGATATCTGATGTCATACCTGAGACTATCCTTAAGTCGCTTAGATTTGGATAATTCATCACCTAATAGAATATGTGAAAATTCTAGATATCTTGTAAGATGGGAAGAATAGTACATTACTGAATAATCACCCTATAATAAGTTCAAAAACCCTGTACCACTATCATCCATCAACATATCAAGATATAAATAATCATATAAGGATGTCTAAAAATCTTTTCAGGCCATATATTTAGGAATATCCATCTGAGTAATAATGTCCTACCATCTCTTTGAGGAATCCCAAAGATTATACATAGTGAGCTTCACTCTCCTCTCGTGATGTGTCCCAAGTTGCTCAAAAATAAAAAAACATGGCCTCTATCCATGACTTTATATCATGTGGACTAACATCCATCCAAAATTTGAGTATATGTTATTATTGAAACTCATGCAGAAACTCTTCTATAGTTGGGACAGGTCATGGGGATCCTGGAATAGTCTATATAAATCATAGTGGACCCTCTATAAATTGGTAATTGGTGCCCATATTAGGCATAATTATTGGTGCCTCAAGTGGCACTACTGGAGGTTCTACAAGTGTCCTAGGGCCCACCACATCTAGAGAAAGGTCATAACAGCCCTCTTGGAACACAACTCATTGATTTAATGGTGTCATGTATCTAAAAATATCAATAACACACCTCAATATATGATTTTATAACTTCTAGAAACATAGATATAATAATATTATAGGTACAAGCTTCCTTATATAAGAGTTACACCCCTATTCCTACTCATAAATCCAAGTCTAGGTGGCATACCAATCGTAGTAAAAGCAAGTGACACTGCATACTACCCAAGACTAAGATTAGGTTAAGGTAAAGTTCTCTAATTTAATTCAATGGTCCTATTATACAGAGTTTTAATTTCATGTTATAGAGGAAAACACCCTTTAAGTTGAAATTGGAATCCACATTTAATGGTGAAAATTCCATTTCATAACTGATCTCATAGTCATATATATATATATATATATATATATATATATATATATATATATATATATATATCAGGACCCAATTAGATGGGTTTTCATTTCAAATTTATAAATTCCCATACACTATAAATTTTGATTGGATTACCTTTAATTGTAACCCATTATTTATCCATCCCCAACATGAAATGTTAGCACAATTTCATAGACATAGAAATAAAGGAAACAAATCATGTTATAAGCAATGTATAAAATAATGAAAACATGGAATGGAATATGCATGACATATAAATACTCAAGTACCTATAATGATGCATGAAATAATACTTCCTTGACTTATTAGACTAAGGGTAAAAATCTATAATCATAAGAAACATCAAACATCAAGGGCATAACCCAATAGTGAAGTGAAGAAAATTATAATAAGCATAATCTTAAACAACATGTCTCATACCAAGTAATTTTTCTTCCACTGTAGGTGGGTTAGCTACTCCCAAGAACAGGCTCATGAATAAATCCTGATAGATCCAATTTGTCATATATACCATCCTGATATTAAGGTAAGAAAATAAAAAAAACTCATTAAAACCCACATTGTGACATCACAAACCTGGTTCACTCATAATTAATTAAACCTAGTTGGCCACATAACCTTGAGTGCGCCTCATCATGTGCCAGAAGATGTTGGCTAGCATCAAGGGTCCATGGTAGAATAGTGGTGATATTATACCCTCATGATTAGAGTGTGGCATAGTAGTATAATAAGATCAATCAATAGCAGAATCATAAAATATAACTAAACATCATAATATTAAATATCTATAATATAAATAACCAATTAATCACATACATCAATGTCATATTCAAAATCAATAATCATGGAATGCTATACAAAAATGGAAATATTCGGGAATCAAGGGAAAAGGAATATTTAATATTCTATATAAAAATGAACAACAGACCCAAGGATATCTCTAGTATCATATTGAACATTGAATTAGTCCTCTACTCCAGTAAACTATCCTTGCAAAGTAATCAAGAATTTGTGGTAAGTCACCCTCCCTTATCCTTACTTGTATCCATGAGGTTTGTCCGAGAACCCAATAGTGAACCAAAAATGGTGTGAGATATACTTAGTAGGTCACCAACAATGGTTTCTAATTCTATTCAGTCTGTGAATATATAATAAATAGTGTGAAGATAACAATAAAGGTTGTAAATGAAATGTAGTAAACAAATAACCCACATAGGTCCAAGTTTCTGTGGAATGCCCATTCTATACTACCTACTTTGGCCTTAGCCAGAATGTCTCTGAATAAATAGTTAATCATGATTTAATTTATAAAAAGACTTAGGACTTGGATCATAGTCTAGGTGTCCCCCATGAATCATATCTAAACAAGATATATATAATAATCCATCATAACAATAAAAAGTCTCCAACTAAATCCAAGATTCTTATTTAGATTGCCAGTTGTATTATATAATTAATTTATATTTTTTTAAGAAACATAAGCATGTATTTTTCATTCCTAATTTTGAACCCAGGTGTCGCTCCATGCATGTCATGAACCCATCTCTTTACAATCCCATTCTCATCATTACTCACGGGAACCTGAGATGACCATTTTTGGATATACCTAATATTGAGAGGGGGGTGAATCTGTGTTGGGGACTTTTTAAACCAATTCCAACTTTTTATCCCTATACCTCTTGACCTGTTAGGATCTTTATTCTTTTATTTTCTTTTCCCCATCTCATGAAATAATAGAAAGAAGTAAAAAATATGCACATTATATTTTTATAGGATTCACTACTCAATAAGAGAAGCTACATCCTTTCCATGTATGGTGATGAAAAATACATGGATTATCCACTACAATTTAGTAACTATTATAGTTGTTTGACTAGGGAAATAATCCTTCGGATAGTGTGAGTCCCTAAACTTTGAAGGGGGTGGGAAACAATCCTCTTCTCTAAAATGATGATAACCTAGTCCAACTTTCAGCCTCTAGTTGGTTTTTATACTGCCTGTGGAGTCATTATTTTTTCTTCTTCAAAAGTTTTTTCAACGCCAATAGAGTCTTTAATATTTTGATCCCTATTGGATGTCACATTGATGCTTTTTTCTTCCTCTTCTTCTTCTCCTTGTTACTTTCTTAGCTGTATGGAAGTAACCAACCTCTTCTTATATCTTCTTCAGTGAAATACCATTTGCATAATTCTTCTTATTATTTTTTCTTATTTAGTGAAATAACCAAATTCACTATCACATATTATTTTTTATTTCTAGAATCACAAACACATTTTTCATTATTCAAACCCTGAATATCATCTTACTTGGCATCATCATAATCAAATCTTTCTTCTTTTCATATTTTCATGAGATCATGCATATGGAAATTTGGTTAAACTCTTCCTCTACACTTTTACTTTTTCTTGGGTTTAAACCCTAATGTGTATATAACTTTTCACACTCACCTGGACACTTCTCTTATTCTTTAAAGGATGCAAATGCATGCATGAAAACACAATATAAAATTCTTCAAACAAGCCCCTTATTCACCAAAAAACAAATCCCTATAAACAATATGGGTTAAACATGCAAACTTGGGGGTATCATAGTTCTTCATCATGCAAGAGATGCACAGGTCATTCTTGCACAAGGGATGTGCGGTTATTCTTTATGGGACCAGGGTGGTCACTGGTCATCCTCTTAGTGAAATGGGTGCATGATTATGTCTCTTTACAAAGCACAATGGGAGTAAAACTCAATCACTATCTCTCTGTGACAATGGCCTTCGCAAAGCACAGTGAGGGTTTGAGAAAACTGGTCATGCATTGGTTGTAACCAGTTCCTTATATACACTAAACTTCTTCGTTATTTCATTAGAGAGTGTGTGGAACCTATCAAAGGCTTTTAGGATATTCTATTCACAAATCCATAAAGCTTTCGGGTCTTTCTTGTCTTTTCTAAAAGATAGCATGAAGACATGCTCTATTTTTGGAAACACAAGATCTTGGGAACAAGGGAGCAGCAACTTCTTCTCAGTTGGGTGAGGATTATTTTATAGGAGAGTAATATATCTTTATCGCATTCAAATCTAACATGATAAGTTCTTAAAATACTCTTTGAATAAACAAGATCTTTAGTTCTTTAAAATTTTCAAACCATGTGTGAAGATATTCTGAGAGTTGTGGGTGTTTCCTTTTCATGTGTGTTGGATCCCCATTTACAGCAAGTGAGTCTCTTTCATGTGATGAAGATCCCATGTATTCTTCATTTAAATCCTTTCTTGAATCCAAATTGCTTCAGAAACCTCATTTTACTCAAATGAAATTTCTTAATTGATTTATATTCATGAATTAAAGATGTTAGTTTCATGTGTGATTTCATTTCGATCCAGTGGCCCTTACAATGTCAAAATGATTATCCATGGTGATCAGATCATGGTTCTTCATTAGCTCCGGTGAGAACTAGTAGCATCGGTGAGTGCTGTTGGAGGTATATGATGGCCCTGGGATTTCAAAAACCATGGGGAAGTTGGACAACCCTCATTCAAACATGCATGGCACAAACTGATGGATGGCGGAGATCATATTATAGGATGTGATGGGATGGATGGAGAGGATCACTTCTGTGTTTTTTAAGTGATGAACAATAGTCATGGTTCTCTGTCCCACATCAAATCCAACACATATATGGAACATGGTATATCAATCAAGTTCTATCAATAGTTCTTTAAAATTCTCTATCCCCCTCCCCAGTACAGCCCCATACCAGTTATCTACGGGTGCACTCTGCACCCACCCTTTGCAGGATTCAGTCTGAAACTCTACGGGCGTGCTCTGTTCCCACTATGTGACGCTTGTAGGCAGATCTGACTGGCTACCCCATGGGCATGATTGACTTCTATCCTATGTGAGCCTCAGGTTGAGGCTGGCTGGGTAGTTTGAGGGTTGGCCCATTTTTTTAAGTAATTCCAAAAAAATAGTGTTAACATAAATGTTAACATGAAATGAAATTCATGGCCACCTAATAAATAAAAGTCCATGAATGTTCATTCTTCTTATTATCTTCATTCTCTTATCTTCACCACTTTATGAAAATCACATAATTCTTTTACCTTTTTCCTGATCATGCTTAGAATCTATAATAATCCTCAATAGATGATACTTCAATGTTGTAAACATTGTGTCACCTTTGAAAAAAGTTCTTTGAACTTAAGATCAATGCATCCATCCTCATGAATAATTGCTCAATTATCCATGCACACTTCTTTCAATCATCTCCTTCTTCATTTTGACATGTATTGACAATTGTTGACAAGAAATACAACTTCATAAACAAAGTGGTCCCAACAATATCCCCCTTTGAATTTTTTTACCAATGCTTCAAAGTTAAACAAATGAATGTGTCAATATCACAATGAGTATTTTAGAATTTTCTATCTTCTATTTTCTCCCCTTTTCCTATTCAAACATTCATTTCACTTTCTCTCCCACTTATTGATAAGAAATAAAAATTTCATGGGAAAAGAGGGTATTATTCCACACTCAATAAATGTGCCATAAATAATTTATCTCTAATTCTACTTGAGAAATGCTCGGTGTAGAAAATAAGAAGATTTGATTTAGACAAAAAAGTTGTCCAATATCCACTGATCATGATACCTCATGAGATGAGAACTCATGTACTTGTCTTCAAGGGTCTTCCAGTTTCATTCTAGGATGAGGATAATAAGTATGATATGAAATTATCACCTAAAACTCCTAGAATCACTTCAACAAAAAGATCAAAACCATCAAGTGCAATAGGTAGGATAAGTGACCTTGGGACACTTCCATTCTTCTTATGCCACTGAGTAATTAAGTCACTCCCCCTTTGTAAAATGATATTTATTATCAGTAACCATGGATGAGATATTGAGAAATGAAATACCTTTTCCAATGACATGTTATTCAATCAATTTCTAAATTAATTTAATTTAATACAAACTAAAGATTATAATAATTGAGTCGATGAATCTGGAAGCTTTTTCATCTGTATCCCCTCAAGGGAACACTCCTCATCACTGACACTTAGGTTTTCCCCCTAAGATCTTAATTCACCATCAATTCCATGTACTATAATAAAAAATACAATAAACAAATATTTAAGGGAATAAGGTGAATCCTCCTTACTTCATCAATATGAACAATAAGGTTGAGATGTTTTTCTCAACCCAGACGCTCCATTTTTCACACTTGCATATTTGATCTTCAAATATTATTATGGTTATGTGAATCTTATCACTTATTCTATTTAATTGTGTGTGAATATTATTTCTTCAAGAGAATTGAAATAACTAGACTCTATTGGTGAATCTTTCATATTTTTTAGAAATTATACTGGAACTGGAATAAGTGTAATGAAATTTTTAACAGTGTGTCAAGTCTTGTTGCACCTCACACACATGACTTAATTTTCTTGATGTGGAATCTTATTTTTACTTTTTTTACTAGCCTTATCTTGTGAATCTTCCATTTTTTTCATTCTATCCAAATATTGTAGCCAGATAACCAATAAGTCTTTAGGAACTAAGGCAAAAAGATTGGATCTTTCACATGGGTTCTTCAGGGTGTTATTCTTCTTGGTAGTTATTTTTTATGACAACCCTTCACCTTCTTGGATTAGGAATCCAAGTTCTTCTCACCATTATTTTAGTGAGACTTCATAGGAGAATTTTTTTTAGAATATTCTTCTAGTTTCATCCCAAGGTTACTTCTTTATTCCTAGATAGATTTGGTGATCTTATTTTCATATCATGTTTGGATGCATGTTGAGATGAACATGTACTAACCTTGTGCCCACTCCCATTTCATAAATCACATATGATTTCAAAAATTCCAAATCAGTTTGTAGTATACAGATGTTTCTAAATTATTTGATGTTTTTTCTTCATCTCTTTCTTGATCCCCCTTGAGATGATATTTATTTGTGCTTTTTCATTTTGAGGATTGTACCATCAATTTAATGCACAATTTCCAAACCTATTGCAGCACCAAAATTATCCCACAAATCTTGAGTTCTTGATATCTTCTAGATAAGATTGATGTGCCTTCTTCTTGAAGTGTTGTGCTTTATTTGGGGAACCACTTCCCACATTCCTCCTCCTATACACCCTAGCCATGGTGGTAGGTTTATCATCACCTTTCCTCATGAATACTTGTTTTGAATTTTTCTTCCATCCTGCACTTTTTGTGGATACATTTTTAGAAACATGAGTACAAGATGGTTTGGATGGTACCTTTTTCTTCTCAGCTACTTGTGATAGGTCATTCAGTGAAGTCATGATCTTCTAATCACATGTTGGAGTTATTTCACCCTTAGAATCATTCAATAAACATTGAGTGACAGTAGCAACTATCACCTTCTTCTATGAAGTCTCAATATGTGTCTTCTCAAAGTTGACCAATTGGGATTCCAATTCTAGACATTTCATATTAAGAGTGATTTTATGATATTCAATAATATTGATCTTCTCTTCATAGAACTTTTTCAATCTTTCAACTTTATCTTCATGAAACTTAACTTTTTTGTAATAAATAGTCAAGTTATTTGATATTATTTGAAGTTTCTTCCAAATATAAACTATTGTCATCAATGTTCTTCTTCATCTCATCTTCAAGTGGATGGATATTTTCTTATAGGGTCTTGTTGACTCCATATTTCTGTTCAACATCTTTGAGCCATTTTGTGCAATTTTTTTAAAATTCTCTCTTTGCTACTTCAAAGGCTCCAAATTTTCTGGAGAGCTTTAAACATTCACATTTTTTTTCTTGTAAGCCTTTATCCAAAACATCATTTTCTTCTTCCATCTGGGTGATATATTCTTGTATACAACGAAATACTCTAGAAATAAGGGATGCACTTTATTCAGGTATACCATGGAAAATCATTCTTAATCTATCAACGAATAATTCTTGAGAGTTTGTAGATTGATAATAACCATGTGTGATAGAATTTTCATAATGATTATAATTTTCATATGTACAAACTTGTACCTCATAATAATTAGAGGTAGGAATTTTGTTCATATTATTTGTGGAAACTTGTGCCACCTTCTCAAAACATTCTAAGACTAATGTGTATTTATTGTCAGTAAGGTATGGAGAACCATATGCTTCCTCTTCTTTAGATAAGAGGGACTTCTTATTCATATTTCTATTCTCTTTATTTTTCATATTCATTATAATCTTGATAGATATGGCATTCTGATTCGAGATAACTGAATCTTATCCAAAGAATCACTTAATTATTAACTCATGAAAGAATCTAAAGTCTTCAAAAGATAATATCTTAATTGTAGTGAATCTGATAGAGGTGGACTTACCTCTAATACCAATTGAGAGGACTAGTATGGGCTATACCTAACACTGATAGGGGTGAATTAGTGTTGGGGACTTTTTAAACCAATTCCAAATTTTTATCCCTATACCTCATGACCTATTAGGATCTTTATTCTCTTATTCTCTTTTCCTTGTCGTATACAATAATAGAAAGAAGTAAAAATATGCACATGATAGTTTTACAAGGATCGCTACTATATACGAGTAGATAAATCTTTTACATGTATGGTGATGACCAATACATGGATTCTCCACTATAATGTAGTAACTATTACAGTGGTTTGACTAGGGAAACAATACTCTAGATAGTGTGAGTCCCTACACTTTCGAGGGGGCTGGGAAACAATAATCTTCCCTGAATCGGTGATAACCTAGTCCAACTTGTAGCCTCTAGTGGGTTCTCTATACTGCCTGTAGAGAGAGAGTTGTTACTTCTTCAAAAGGGTTTTCAACGCCAATAAAGTCTTCAATATTTTGAGATATTTTGGATGTCACATTAATTATTTTTTCTTCCACTTATTCTTCTCCTTGTTACTTTCTTATAAGTATACAAGTAACCAACCTCTTCTTCTATCTTCTTCAATGAAAGACCAATTGCATACTTCTTATTTTTTTCTTCTTCTTTAGTGCAACAACTGAATGCACTATAAATTATTCATTTTCTTTTATAGAATCACAATAACCTTTGTGATTATTCAAACACAAGAGATCATCTCACTTGGCATCATCAGAATCAACTATTTCTTCTTTTCATATATGCATGGGATCATGCATGTGGTAATTTGATCGAACTCTTCCTCTACACTTCTTCTTCTTGTTGTGTGTAAACCCTAATTGGTATAAACCTTTGAACACTCACATGAACTTATTTATTCTTCCCTAATATTTTTATATACATTAACCATGCACAAATAAACACCAACCCGAATGGGTGTAGGTCTTTGGACAAGTTCTTCCTCATTCTTCACATGTGCACACATGTTGACTTGGGATTCTTTAAAAGATTCATATGCATGCAAGAAAACACATTCTTCCCTTATTCTAACAATCTCCTTCTTCACCCAAAAACAAACACCTACAAAAAATATGGTTTACACATTCAAACCTGAGGGTGTCGATGTTCTTCATCATGCGAGAGATGCACGGGTCTTACTAACACAAGGGACATGCGGTTCTTCTTCATGGGACCAGGGTGGTCATGAGTCTTCTTCTTCATGAAAGGGGTTCACAATTGTGTATCTTTTCAAATCATAGTGGGAGTAAAACTCAAACACTGTCTCATGCTGAAAATGGCCTTCGCAAACCATAGAAAGGGTTTTAGAAAACAAGTATTTTGTTGGTAGTAACTAGTTCTTTCTATGAAATTAACATCTTTGCAAAGTCATTCAAGAGTTTGTGGCACCTATAGAAGGATTTTGGTATCTCCACTTTGAAAATCCAGAAATCTCGTGGGTCTTTATTGATCTTTGTGAAATGATGGCATGAATAGAAGCACTGTTTTTTGAAACACAAGCTCTCGTGAACAAGGGAGCATCAACTTCTCCTCAACTGGGTGTGGATTATTTTATAGGAGAGGAATAGATATTTTCCTCATTCAAATATCATGTGATAAGTTCTTCAAATATTATTTGAAAAATAGAGATCTTTAGTTCTATAAAATTTTCAAACCACGTGTCAATATATGTCGAGAGTTGCTGGTGTTTTCTTTTTAGGCTTGCGGGATCATCATTTACAGTTAGTGAATCTTGTGCATCCGATGAATATCACATGTATTCTTCATTTAAATCCTCTCTCAAATCCACATGGCCTAGGAAACATTGTTTTCCTCATCTGAACCTTCTTCTTTGAGTTATATCCAATCCTACAAGACATTAGTTGTGTTCACAGTTTCAGTTCAATTCAGTGGCTCTCACGATGTTGAAATGATCATCCATGGTGATCGGATCATGGTTCTTCATCAACTCCGGGGAGAACCAATTGTTCTGGTGAGAAATAGATGAGGAAGATGAAGATTTTTGGATTTTAGAAACCATAGGGGCAATCATACACCCCTCGTTCAAACATGTCTATCACTGAGTGATGGATGGTGGTGATCAGATCGCAGGACACGGATGAGATGGATGACAATGATCACTCTCATGTTTTTTAAGTGATGAACTATAGTCACAATTCTATATCCCACATAGAATCCAACACATAGGTAGAGAACAATATATTAATCAAGATATATCAATAATGCTTCAAAATTCTCTATCCCCTTCCCTGGTACCTCCCTGCACTGGTTCTCTATGGGCGTGCTCTGCACCCACCCTCTGTAGGCTTTGACCCAATACTTTGTAGGTGCCCTATGTGCCCACTCTCTGCTTCTTGTGAGTTGGTATGACTGACTTCCCCATAGGTTCATTTTACTCTTATCTCACATGAGCCTCGGGTTAAGGCTGGATGGGTAGTTCGAGGGTTGGCCCATTTTTTTAAGTAAGGCCACAAAAAATAGTGTTTATATAAATTTTAACATGAAATGAAATGCGTGGTCACCTAGTAAATCAAAGTACATGCATGTCTGATCTTCTTGTTCTCTTCATTCTCTAACCTTTTCACTTCAAGAAAATAACATAATTCTATTACTTTTTGCATGATCACACTTAGAATATTTAATCATCCTCAATGGATGATACTTAAATGTTGTAAACACCATGTCACCTTTGACAAAAGTTCTTTGAACATAAGATATGTGCATCAGTCATCATGAAAAATTTGCTCAATTACACATGCACACTTCCATAAATCTTCTTCTTCTTCATTTTGATAAGTATTGACAACTGTTGGAAAACAAATATAACTTCATACACAAAGAGGTCCCAGCAAATCCCTAGTATTGCTCTAGGTGTGGTATAAAGTCACTACCCTCTGGTTTCTTACTTGGCGGTCCACAAGGGGATCCCAAGTGTCACATATGGAGTATATAATGATATTCCGTCTATTTATATACTTGGAAGTCCACAAAGGGAGTCCAAGATTCACTTATGGCATATATAATGATATTACCTCTAAGTCTATACTTGGAAGTCCACAAAGGGAATTAAACTGTCACTCATAGAACATATAATCTAGCTTCCAAGTGAGTCTATCTTTTTAATTCATATGAGAAAACATGTTTCAACCATGTTTAATAATAAAATCATGTAATTAATTAATCTTGATGAGTCTTTTTATGGAGTTCTTAATTAGAACCCATCCTTTACTCTCAGGGTGGAAATATGAATGGCCATGGGCCCAAAGTCTTACCATACCATTTAATTTAACATTTAAATCAACTAAAAATCACATTTATGTAAACAATTGTCTCACCTAATAAGGTTTTATAACCATATATTAGGCTCAGAAGGCCTAGATTCACATGAAACCCCCCATTCATCTTAATTGGTAATTTTGGTTTAAAGAACATCTCAAGATAAAGTGAGAATAAATGATACTTAAGGGCGTAAGGAAATTTTCTTCCATTCACTGTTTAATTTAATTCAATTTACATGTCAATAATATCATTTAACATCCCAAAATCATGGGGTAAAATAACACACCTTAAGAAGTGGATTAATTCCATAGGCCACCCATTTTAGTTTTATTCAATTTAATAAAACTTTCATGGGATAGTTCAATTCATGGTCTTCAACCCCTTTTGATATATATATGGATCATGTGGGTCATATAGGTCAACCCTAAACATTTAATTTAATAATAAATCCACTTAACATGTGATTATTTCAAAATATGGCATGTGACACAATAGTATAATTCATAAACACCATGTCCTTAAGGGAAAATAATGATACCACCTACCTTAGCTTGGTATTCAACTCCTCATTCATTGTTGGCCTCTAATATGGGCTAGAAAAGAAGAAATCAAGTAAATAAAAAAATTAACTGAAAATAACACATATTATATTGCACCAAAATAACTCCATCGATAAGAAGATAAATGACGAAATGCATGTGAGGAATGAAAATATTTCCGATATGCATCCAATGAGACCAAATACGGCTAGATCGTAATTTCAATGAAAAATATATTCCAAATCCTAAATTTAGGTGGAAGGAGAGATCTCTAATGGGTGAGGGTTTCTATGAATGGGAGGAGAATAAAAAAAGTTATCCCCTTTGAAAAAAGAGTGTAAAAACATCATTTATCCCATTTTAAAGGGCCTCACATTTTTTCTACATGGTTGTCCAAACCGAGTGCCAAGCATGCACCTAACACTACCCCAAGAAACCCCTCACACGGATTAAGTACAAATTTTGACTAACCGTGAACAGAACATGTAAAAACCCTCAATTAAGTGGCATGTATCACGTGTATGGGAAATAATCCTAGACTACATAGTCAGAATAAACTATACGGCCCAAGACAGATCATCGAACCGCCTCGCATGATTTAACAAAACCATGAAGATGGGGCTACATGGTTTCTACTAAACATGTGGCCCACTTGCTTCTCCCAAAATTTAGATCTATGTGATCCGTAAAATACCTGTACCCTAAAAACATTTTTGAAATCATTAGGTACTTTTTTTAGAATAAAATTAATTAATTAAACTAAAAATTAAAGTTTCCATACCTCAAATAATATCTAGGTTCTTATAATGACCACAATCCATGACTCAGCATCCTGGGGGCACCATCCCCCAAGAACGTGGGTGGATTCAACTACTGAAAGTCTTGCATCAACTCCCCCATAGTAGGGGTAGGTCATAGATCTCTCTACATGTACTACATAAATTTTAGGAAGATATATCAAAACTAACCATCAGTTCCCAACTCAGGGATAATATGAGGTGTTTTAAGTGGCATTGTATGAGGTAATATCGATGTCTTAGGGACTACCACCTCCAAAGCATGGTAATTTCCACCTTATTGGTGTAAAAATTGTTGAATTAATAGTGGAAAAGTTTTATAATGTTAAATTCACACCTTATAATATGATTTGGTGGAAGAAATGATAACACGTAAATAAATAGGATAGGTAAAATCCTTCCTATATAAAAGTCACACCTCTCTAACTGCTCCTAAATCTAGGTATATGTGATAAGGAATATCGTAAAGTATCATAAGAGACTCTCCCTACTTCCCACTAATTAGTTTGGGTAATGGTAAATATCCCACATCACATAGTAGAGGTTTTGGTATATAGAGTTTCAATTACATAGTATAGAGGAAAACACCCTTTACATTGCAATTGGAAACTTCATTTAATGGAAACGATTTCATTTGAGAATTTTGATTTTTTTTAGGTTCATAATAATTTATAAATATATATATATATCATGGTCTAGTTACATGATTCACCATTCAAAAGTTATAGAGGCATAAGATTTATAAGTTTCAATTGGCACATCATGTAACAACAACCTGGTCCTTACATCCATTATCTGGATATAAAAAGCTATAAATTATAATTTTATTATATGAATCGCCATTAAAAATTTATAATAGTACATGATTTATAAATTATAATTTTCATTCATGTAATCAAAATAAACTAATGTTTCAGCTCTTGTTACCATAGTTACATATCTCAAACATGTGATAATTGGTTAATTAAAGTGACACCATCAAGTTATATAGGAAAATACCATTTAAGTTGATATAGAAACTTTAATTAATATAATTATTTTATCACATCAAAAAACATTTTTACATTTTCCAAATATATCAATCAAGGAACCAATAATATATAGCAAGCAATGTGTGTATTAATATAAATGTGGTATATCATATGCATGGAATGTGAATCCTTAGATGCCTATAGTGATGTAAGAGACAATACCTTCTCAGCGTACTAGACAAGGGTAAAACATAACCTCAAAGTAATAATAAATTCCAAAAATCATGTATGTCACCCAGTGGTGAAATTAGTACAACTATAACATGATAAAATACAAAACATCAAGTCCCATCCCATGAAAATTTGATTTTCTGGGAACTTCCCTTTGTCCCTACCTGTATCCATAAGATTTTTTTTGGATACCAATCGGTAGCCTGAACAAGGTGTGGGATGTACTCAATAGGACACCACCAACGACATATAGAATGATCCATCCAGTGCATATAAAATGTAATTATGCATATATAACAATGTAAATTATAAATGTAAAGTGTAATGAGGTCATCTTGGGTCCCTCGAGGACACCCGCTTGACTATACCTCCTTCGGACTAAGCCAGGATACCACTAAACATGAGTCACCATATATATATGTGTGTGTGTGAACTATGTACATAGTAACATGTATATACATATATATAGATACGTAGTACTCTCCAGAACATGAGGCATAACTTATGTGTACATGAATATTCATGAAAGTCTCATGCTTAAGATAAGGGTGCAATCCCAAGAATTCGATCAGGGATACAAATGTCATCATATTCGTCAACCCAATGATAAAAAGTGATTTATCATGTCTAAAAACCTCTAGGAGAATATGAAACATCATGTCCAATGGGGTGGAACTAGTTTAAAGGACTTTCCAAAAAAAAAATTAAGGTCATTTCGACGTTTACTAACAATTTAGATTATGGAAATTTATAGTTTTAAGGAAATGTGCAGAAGGCCTAGAATTGTTGATTCATAGTGCATGGAATATAGAAAAAATACTTTGGGGATAAATACTAGACCATATACTTTATGGTGGAAGATGACTCTTTGTACAGTTCACCTAGAAATAGCATTCATGCGAGCTATATAAACGAAGAAAGGAAGGAGTAGGGTTGAAGAGCTAACTGTCAATTGTCTAATTCAATTGACGGTGAGGGAAACATATTCCATATGAAGAACCTATCTTAAATCCAAGGTTGTATGGATAAGGGAGATCCCACGTGTCTAGGGCTATGATCCATATGAAATGGAGTGAATAAGGGGGAATGAAAATTAAAATAAGGTAGGAGAAAAATGGGGATTTCACCCATTTTTAAAGGGATCAAGGTTTGGCTGAAAAATTTTCTAAATAGTGCACCTAAAATGTGTGGGCTAGTATTATAGTTTTATAAAATTGTGTACATCCTACATGGTACAACAAACCTACACCAATACACATGACTTTTAAACATATCATTAATGTTTATTCAAACTATGATCCTCTATATATGGGATGCATGGGGGATGCATGGTTGAGCTACACAATTAATACTAACTATGTGCCAACCATGAACCTCGGGCTATTTCTCCAAAAACTGGAGCTCAGAGCTTTAAAAACGTCTCAGATACTCCTGAACCCTTACATAAACTCTTATTAATTTATATTTGTTTAAAAATAAAAAATTAAACTAAACAAAGGATATGTACCTAATAGGGAAACCAAGATCTTGTATTTATTACTGATTGTAGATCCCGTTTCAATCAAGAAATGTCATAAACATAATGGATCCTTCATCGATCTGTAAAGAAATGATGAATTCATCATTATATCTTCATGGATTTTATATATACGACAAAATATATACTCATCTCTCAAAGAGGAATAATTATTAGACATATATATAAGAATAAATCATCATTCTAGCATCACTGGATCAGTCCCAAATTGAATGAGTAAGGGGAGATAAATGAAAGAGATTTAGGAACCATAGGGGAGGTCTAAAATTTGGAATGGATCCACTAGAGTTAGAATTGGGTCTTAAAGGTGGTTAATAATTCATGTGATTAAAATATCATGGTGTAGATTAATTTCACCCTCATACTGGATGCACCGAAAATATAGTGGGCCTCACCGACCGACCAGTGGAACCACTCTTTGGTGGGAGACTATCCAATGGTTTTTCAGTGTGTTTGGAAGAACCAAAAGGGTTCTTCCATCACCACTGTTGAACAGTGGGTCTGAAAAAGTATATATAACAGCTAGGACTCCATCGTCTAGTTTATGGGTTCCACTTAATAGTTAGTGTCTATTTTCCAGCCACCCCATGGATGATCCCTTCCTCAAGTGTCCAACCACCAATTCCTATACTCTCATCCAAAAAAAATCCTCTTAATCACCCATATTAGATAATAAAAAAAAGAGGAGTATGATTTTTATAAACACATAATATCTCATACATGGATATAAAATAAGGATGTTACATTAATAATTTACATAGGCCTTTTGATATCTTTGAGTAGTCACAATCCATTTCTAATTCAATATCACATATTTTTTATCACTTGAATGAAACTAGGAACAATCAAATATGATTTTCCTACTTCTATATGAAAGATTGGATAAAAATATAGCCTTACATAAAGATATTTGAATAGATCCATTTTAATATATGAATGATATATGTTATTATAAAAGACATTGAATAAGGAAATTTGATCCTAATATGAGCCACTAAAGTCAAGAATATTTACATGAATCATATCTTTAAGGATTTGAATACTTTACTCATTATGGACGCTAGACTAAGAGGTAAATTTTTTCTCAGTTTTACCTGAGTGTCCAAAGCCCATTACAATCCTTAAATGAATTGAAATATGAATGTTTGATCCCTATCAGAGATGATGTGATTTGGAATGTATTGTATCTTCAAAATATCTCTAACATATAAATTACATAGCACATTAATTGAAGATCCTTCCTTGATAATATAAAATTGATACATCTTAGTTAGATGATCCATTATCACCCAAACTATATCTCAACCCTTGGAAGACCTTGGAAGACTGTTCAAAAAGTCTATATTGATTTTACCTCATTTCCATAATAGTATAGGAACTGCATAAAGAACACATATAGGTTTTTTATTCTCTATCTTACATATTGATAAGTAAAGCATCCAGCTATAATTCATGTGATATCATTCTCAAAGTTAGGACACCAAAGCTAGAAAGGAGCATCATAATAAATTTCATGATTCTAGGATGTACAGCCCAAAAATACAAAAAAGTGACTTTTACTAATAAAAATTTAGTGGCACATAAAATATTTGTGGTAATAAATTAGTAATTCCAATGAATATTATGTTTTTTTTGTATTAATTTCATGTACCAAAAATTTTTTTTACAAGAATATATATATTTTGATGTAAATTATTTTATATCGACATATATTTCACTAACAATAAAAAATATTAAATTATTATACAAATATAAAAAAAATTACAAACAAATGAATCTATTAATATTAATTATCATTATTAATAAATATTTTACAACTATAAAAACATTTTACAATAAATTATTCAATGATAATAAACTGTTTTCTAAATTAAATATATTTAATAATAAATTAATATAAACATATATTTTTTGATTGAAAAAAATAATTTTATTTATTTAATTAAAATATGGATATTTTAATAATATATATATATATGTATTTAGATAAATAAATAAAAAATATATATATTAAAAATTTTAAATTTTTTGATAATTATAATTCATGTTCAAGATTTTGAATCTATGGCTCAATGGAAAAACCTAATTTTAATTTTCATTACTATTATCCATCCACTTTCATCCATCATTTATCAATGTTTATAGCCCCTCCCAACCATAGTCATTCTGATCTTTTCCCTATTATGTTTTCCAAAAAACAAGATTTGTCACTTTGGTGATTTAGAGTTGTCATCGATTATAATGTCAACGATTTGGGGTTCGATATTGTTGAATATAGTTGGCAGATGTATGGCCATTCCCATTTTTTGGGATTTGGTTGGTTGTGTTGATTTTTTGTATCTTGGGAATCAGTTATCCTATTTGGTTTCCTTTTTCTATGATATCTTATCTTATTATTTATTCAGGGTAATGATCTTTAGTGGTTTTATTAAAGAAGTTTTATTCTTTGGTGAGTTAGGTCATGATTGAGGGGTCTATTAATGAATATTTATTGGAAAAATTTTGTTCTTGAATCGTCTTTTAATCTAATTTTCCATGCTTTTCTTGTTCAAATCTGGATTTGGTGTTGACAATTGGAGCTCACATAGTATCATTATTTGATAGGGATTTCTTGATATATGGGTTTTATAGGTTAATTATTGTTGTTGGTCATAGGTTAAGTCAGTCACTAGTTATTCTCACTACATACATCAAACATTGTTTATTATTTCATCATTTGGTTATTGATGTCTTTAGTCTAGGTTTTTTTCTTGTAATAAATGGATGTTTTTTGTAAAGGATAATTCAATGTGATTCCCATAATTTTTCTCTAAGTAATGTTAGGCTTCTCTTACTTATGATATAAAATTTTATTTATAAAGTTTTGTGTTTTTAATACTAATGATTTTTCAAAATAAATATAGATCTAGGTGAAATAATCATATTAATATGTTATTGGGGTTCTTAGTAATTTGGTTTCTAGGTTGAGTCATAAAAGGTATATCAAGGATCATGTAATTAAATTATATAATTACAAACAACAAACTAGCCTTAAACCTGATTAAATAGGGTTGGATACATTGATCAAAATAATAGCAAATTTAATTACTGAAAATTTTTAACTATAATTTGTTATATAAATGTTATTTTGTGAAACATTTTTAAGTGATTTTCTAATAAAATTAATTTTTTAATTGTTTTTTAGGGAAAAACACCTCTTATTTTAAAAAATAGTTATCAAAAAATGGTAAGTGGTATATACTGTTTTCAACAAACACTGTCAAGTAGACCCTATGAGTGACGCCTTAAATATACTTTTGAGGGAAAATTGTTCTATGGTAGAATTTTGGAATGAGATGTTATTTAATTTTTTTTATTAAAATTTTTTGCAATGGAAAAATATTACTTTTCAATCATAATTTAATGTTTTGGTTTTTTATAGTTGGATTTGAACATTCGGTGTTAAGGATTAGTCTATTAAGGTGTTTCTTTTCTTTGATTGTTACATTTTTTCACTAATTTTTTTTAATATGCTCAGATATGAGATGAAATTTCATCATTTTAACCAAATAAATAAGATCATATTATGTCCATGCAAGATTATTGTAGTGGTGTGATAGATATTTCTATACAACTCTACTCATTAATCCTTATTAAGTCGAATGAAATTATTCTTTCTAATTAATTTTCTATTTTTTGTAGTATTTTTAATAATGAGTATAATATTTTACTTTGTGGAATCTATGATGAAATTTATGAAGTGAATTAAATGCTCCTTACTACCCTATTTAGTTTAGAAGATGATGCAAGTTTGTTTTGTGTTGTTTTTTATCATAAATTAAATTAAAAGGAAAAAATACTTTTTTATAGAACAATGTTTGGAAAACCCAAATTTTTTTATTTTTCATGTTAATTCATTATTATTATTTAATCTAATATATTCATATATTTAAAAATATATTTTTTTATTCTTCTTGTCTTGTCTTTATCTTCACCTTTTTATGGTAGTTTTAGTTGGATATAGATTTGGTTTTTTCTTTCATTCTATGTGTTTTCACAATTTTTAATAGGATTTGTTTGTGCTAGGATTCATTATTTATGTGAATTTCCTTTGTTGCTTCAATTATACCAATAAACACTTTAGGTGTTTGTTTTTTTCATAGGTACTGTAACCATTAATTTTTAATTCTTAGTTCTATAATGATTAGGGATTATTCCTTATTCATATATAAAATATATTTTAGACACTAAAAAAATATTTTCTTGGAATCCTAGTGGACAATTTTTATTCTAATCATTATAGTACCCATATAGGAAAAATTTTGATTTAGTAATGCCTATTTTGTTTAAATTACAAATTAAATGTCCATACATCACATGATTAATGATTATATCATTAAATAGTAAGGTGGCATAATTTTTTTATTAATGTAAACTTTATTTATCGTATACATCATTGGTTCATTTCATATATCTATATTAGTAAAGTAAAAAATAATTATTATTACAATAGGGTGATATATATTATTCTTAATGAATAATTTTACTTAAAAAATAATATAACATAAACAAACATTGACTTACTCACCTATCTATTGCAATATTAATGATAAATTTAAAGCATAAACTCTATATATTGTTATAGAACTTGTTATGTAATATGATTTTTATTTTTATAGAATGTGTTTTTGTTTTTAAATATTCATTGGTTTGTAATTTTAGTTTATCTTACTGTTATCATCTCTTCTTCTATTCAATGCCTCGGGAATATTGAGTTACTCAGAAATCATGGTTGATTTGAACTTGAGTGATGATGAAATGGTGAGATTATTACATTACATATCTTGTAACATGTAAAAGATTCATATAAAAGACCAGTACACTAAAATGATTTACGCTCATTATAAATTTGAATTCAATTCAAAATTTTCCAATAAAATGAGTTGATATATGCCTAAATATGGGAGAAATATTATAGTTTTATTAATCATCTTTTCAATGTATTTGGTGATAAAAATAATGATATGGTAATGGTGATAATTTTAATTGTATTTTAAATTTCAGATTACTATTCTTTTTTTGATGAGAATAGTTTCATTGAAGATTTTTACAAGGACCTGAAATATTCTATTTATTTCTTGATAATGTGTATCATGAAAAGATGGAGGGTGTTACTTAATCAGAAGTTGTCCATTGACTGTATGGAGCAGTGTGTGGAGGAGTTGGGTCCTCCATATATAAGGTAATATTTTAATGCCTAATTATTGATTTAGATATCTCATTAACCTTTATTCTAATCATCTCATTCTCATACCATGGTTTGAAATGTAAACTCAAGTCCTGATTTAAAAAAAAGTGGGATAAGGATTGAATCACTTGAGGTTATTTGGAAAGAAATGAGAACCCGACTCAAGTATGTCTAGATACCTTAAAATTGGTGAATTGATGGATCAGGTAAATGATGAATTTAAATTGTTTACTTATGGTAATATTTTTGATAAGTTCTATAAACTTAAATATGTACACCCAAAAATTCTACATTATGGTGTTTAATAGAACAAAAAGTGTTTACATATGGAGGGTTGGAATTCAACGAAGTATTATCTCTTGTAAAACAATTTATTAATGTATATAGGGGTATGAGATGTATATTTTCCTTTGATTCTAGTCTCAAATGTTCCTTTACATATTGTAAATCAAATTCAAAGTTAATTTTATGGAAACTATATTGGTCAAGTACATTGTTCAATTTCTTTCCTGCAACTTTCCCTCCCAACTTGTTGTTTCCTTTATCCTCCTCAACCTTTAGAGTGTTTGTGTGTATTAAATTTTATTTGGTTTTATATCCTATAGCTAGTTTTTTATCTAGAATAGGATATAGATTTTAGGATGTATTCTTTCCAATAACTTTCACTCCAAACTTGTTTGTTCCTTTCTCCTTGAAAACCTTTTCATTTTGTATGTTTATTATTTATCTCTATGATTAAAGAAAAAAGTAATATTATTGGAATATTATTAAGTTGTAAATTTTATTTTAGGAATCACATATTGATATTCATGGTATATTTATTTTTTAAAATTCCATATTTATAAGTCATGTTTTTTTACATTTGTTATTTTTTTGTTTTAAGTTTCTGTTTTCTTATGTTTTTTTAGAAGATGTTGGGGAATATTTATATGGTGAAGGAATTATCTCTATAGAGGTGGAACATTACTAGTCACTAGAGGATCATGAGTTCATGTTTTAATACCATGGGTATATTTTCAAGGATTTTGGACATTGAATTGGGTGGTTTATTTTCTAGGATGGAAGGGGATCAAGATGATCCTCCTTTATTTAAAGTTAAATCTAAACCCACTTGACTAGAGATCCTTTGTTGATATATAGGAATTTATTACCAAAAATTTTCTTCTATAATTTTATTCTATTATATATGTTAGAAAATTTTTATTTTATATGTTGTTTTGTAAAATCATTTTTGACTAGTCGTGATTTTTTACATTTGTAATTTTTTTTTGAGTTTATGTTTGCTACTTGTATTGTGTTTTTTTGTGCATATTCTAGTGATGTACTATATCCTTCATACTACTCTTATATAGTAGTGAAAAATTACTAGGTTTTTCTTCCAATTTAATTGTTCTTGTTTCCTTTGTGAGTATGAGAAATTTGCGAGTATGTGAGTATTCTTTCTTCATTTTTGAGTATGTGTTCTTGTTTCATTTGTGAGTATGCATGCTTCAACATTCATAATGTAATTATTTTGAAATAATATAATTTAATTAGTGTTTTAATCTATGAGTTTGTTATGAATTGTTTTATTTTATGTATTGGATACCTCATATCATTTTTTCACCAAGAAAATAACTGATTTATCATCTTTTAGTTAGCACATGTTTATTGTATATGTTGTTTTTCAAATACAATGTTTTTAAAAAAATCATTTTTTATTTGTTTAGTTTTAATTTATTACTTTTATTGTATTATTTTTTATAGATTTTGGTGAATAATTGTATCATTGGAACTAATATTATACAGTGGCATAACATGCTTAGGTTTTTCTATTGATATAATTTTTCTTGCTTCTAATGTAATTATTTTTGTTTTCTTTTCAAATAATGTGGTTAATGTGTTTGAAAAAACGTTTTTTTATTTTAAATGATAGGTTATATGGAAGGTGGTTAATATTTTTCATCAAATTTTCTTAAAAATGATTTGAAAAGTGCTTTAAAATTTTCCATATACTAAGATCTTTTCATTCTTGAATTATACTAATATTGCATGAAAAGGAGAGCTATTTATTTTTTCTTGAATATTGATCAAGAAAATGATTTCAATTTAGGAATTAATATAATTATTTTATCATAAATATTTATTTCGTTTTATCAATATATCATAAAGAATGTTAATTTTAATGGTTATTAATTATTCATAAGAGGGTATAGCTTGATTATTAATGAATTTTGGATGTATCATTTAATGTTGATAAATTTTAAGCCCATTATATTTTAAAAAAATATTTTGATAGATTTTTTATATGAAATTATGATTTAATGGTATTATTTGTAATGAAAATTTAGTTAATAATATTAATATTCCATTAACATCAATATTATATTTGTTTATTTCAATTTTCAAGTACAGGTTCCATAAATCATAAACCGTGATGGAATTCCAACACTACATATGATGGTATTCCAGTTCCACATTAGTGTAAATGTTATGATATCTTTTTTTGAATGGTATGTGATAAGATTAACATATCCAAATCAGGGTATATGGGTGACCATGATAAGGCATCCTTATTCATCTTTGATTAGTGAGATCCTTTGGTTACTAGAATATAGTTTGAAGCATGATAGTGACAGTTTATGTGTAAGAGAAATAGATTGTGGATGAAGTTTGATGGAATTTCATATAATTTTTGTATATTTTAACCATGTTTAGAAATGTTTGTAACATGTATCTTTGTGGTTCATGTCTTTTTCAAATAATGTCTTATTTTTTTAGAGTTTAATATAACCTAATTTTATAATTATTATATAAAAAATATAAAAAATATATTATATATTATTATATTAATAAATATAATATAATATTATAATAAAAAATATTGTAATATACACATAAAATATTTTATTGAAAATATAATTTATAAATAGATATTAATTATTGATATTTCTTATAGGTTATTAATATTATCAATAGATAAATCTATATGATGAATCTATTGTTAATCATTTTAACCAACATATATGTATTCTCTATTGGTATTATTATAATTTCAATAGAACTATTTTATCTATATCAATAATATTTAGTGACATTGTTTACCAAAAATTTAGTTATAGATATATAATTTTTTGAAAACTTATTTACCAATATAAAATGTATGTTTCCCAGCAGATATTCAAATGTTGTAAAAAGATGAATATTTTTAGTTCATTGAAAACCATGATACTCTTTCACTAATTCCTCTATTATTCTAGTATAAACTATTTCCATTCCATAGATGTACAAAAAAGATGAATGATCTTGGATCCAGATGTCAGGGATATCGCCATAATCAAGTCCCTCTAAAATAATGATACAGTCATGATGAAATATTTTGGAGTCCTTTACATTACCCATGAAATATTATTTAAGTTTATTGTGGTATAAATGTATCCGACCATGTTCCTTGATCACCTACAGGTGTAGCTCAACATCAGTGACATGAAACACCACTCTTCATTTGCTTTATGTACCCCATGAGGGTGAAACTTACTACTAAGAGAATTAAAAATTACATTATCTTTCTTAGGAGCATAAAAGATATATAAATTAAATGATTATAAATACTTGACCTAGTGGAACTTCCCTAGATTTAAATACCTTTTTGGAAATATGTATTTAAGTATTTGTGGTTAATAAATACAATGATTCTTATAATGAAAAGGTAGTGAATCCAACACTTTAGAGAATGAAAAAAATCATCTAATTATAAATCCTATGTATGGTAGTTCCATTTATGAGGAATTGTTTATAAAGAAAAAGTTTTTTGGAATCATATTACAATACCCTATGATAATATAGGAGAATAAAACCAATTTCAACTAATGATTCATCATAATAAAACTCAAAACCTTCACTTAATTACGGTAAAATGATAATCGATGTGGTAGTAAATTGCTTCTTTAAGTATTGGAAATATACATCACATTAGTTAGACAATATGATATTATCACCTTTATTTATCAAATATTTTATAGGAGTAGTGATATTTAATAAATCTTTAATTAAATTGAGATAACATCCCATAAGTTTAATAAAAAAAATTATTTCAAACATGTTTGAAATAAATTTCTAGGATATCACTTATTTTATTTTTATAGGACCTGTTTATATGTGAGATTCAAATAATACATGAATAAGGAATTTGAAATTTCAAATACATAATGAACATTTTTATAGCTTTTCATAAATTTTGTGGTCTCACAAATTATCTAAAACAATATAGAGATATTGACCATTCTTGTCTAGAGATTTAGAATATAGAGGATATAATCCATAAATTCTATAACAAAATAGTCTAAAAATTAATTATAGTAATTTTCATCCAATCCGTTAACATGGATGGAGTGTTTTTCAAACCAAAAATCATGACTAGATAGTCAAAATGAATATACCATATTTGAAAGTAATTTTTTGGAATGTATTCTATCCTTAATTGAAATTGATGATTACCTAAGTATAGATCAATCTTGGAAAACCACTTTTCACATTTTAACTAATCAAATGTTTAATAAATTCTAGGAAAGGGATAAAAATAATTAATCATTACTTGATTAAACTTTATATAGTTGATTTATATCTTTATAATTCCATCAAACTTTTGGATAAAAAAACATAGCACCTCAAGGAGAAGTGCTCAGTCTCATAAACCCTTTTTCACCAAGCTCCTCCTAATGAGTATTTCTCTCCTTCAGTTTAGTTGGAGACATTAAAATTATAGGAATTTGGGTAGGTTTATTTTTAATAAATAAAACAACTGTAAACTCTACCTCTATCTTAAGATTTTTTGCTAATAAATATTCAGAGAAAAAATCAATATAATGATCTATCATAGGGGTAAAACATTTAACACTTTAATATAAACTACACTAAGTGAAAGACTATACATTTTAGTGAAGGTATCTCCCTCTTTCCCCAAGTCAGATCCTGCTCAACTGGACTAGAACTCCCACTCTCCATGGATATCTTATTTAATACCCATGGGATAAGATAAAGACACTATCTAACTATAGAAATTAATATAGAACTGCAAATGGGTTAAATAGTATATCTCAAGAATGAAATCAAAGTATTTTATATCAAGAACCATTAAATGCTAGAGATGACTAAAAGGCACCCCAACTAGGTTATAAGATATAAAAATCATTTATTCCTCCATCCTATTACCTAAAGAGGTATCAGGACTCATAAATATAGGTGATACTTCAACTTTTAGTTCAAGTATTGATGTCGGTTTCTCAAAGATAAAATATTTTGAATCCCTTATATCAATTAAAGAACATTTTATTGTACAGGATACCAAAATAGTATCTATAATCATATAAATTACATATCTAGAATTAATAGTGTATTTCTATATGATATAAACCCCACATGAACCCTCATGTTAACCTAGATGTGGAAAACCCTGCATAGTTGATTGTATTGTAGTTAAGATACCATGACTACCACAATGGACTCATCATCTTGATCTCTTAGAGTGTGGTCAAATACCTCTAGTAGACTAAGAAACAGACTATGTCTATGACACCTGTAACGACCCAAAGTTTCATTAATGGAAAATCCCTCTTGATCCAGTTAAATGTTTCTTTATGAAAAATGTTTTTATAAGATGTCAACTTCATTAGTTTTACGTTAAGATTTGTGACCGTTACTTTTATAGCCGTTGAACAGTGATCATCTGAGTAGTATAAATATAAGGCTTTAACGAACCCATTTCTACTCAGACAAAGGAAGTGATGGCCTCATCCAGTAGAATTTCTCCTTACGAAGCCCATTTGTCAAAGCTCGGAAAAGAGGTGGCGTCTTTGGGCTTTGCCCTTGACCAAGCCCAAGCTGAGCTTCATCAAGTCAAGCTCGAACGTGATCGTCTATGGGAAAAGTGGAAGTTGATTGAAATTACCACTCGAGCAATGTTATCTGAGCTGCCCCAAGAGTCTGTCACCATCGCACACCTTACCCTTAGGTCTTATGCGGCTATTTTAAGGGGTTATGTAACAAATAAGTAGCACCATGTTCATGTACATTATTTTTGTATATAATAATGAATATAATTTCTAGTCATTTTTGATACATTGTAATTAGTTTTTAAAGTAAAAATGGTGTTTTTAGTTATTATTTAATTAAGAATTATATTTTATTAAATTAAAGGATTTTTGAATTAAATAATATTTTAATAAAATATTATTATTAATATTAGATTAATTTTTTTATTAAGTACAAATGATCTTATAATTTTATGAATGCCATTAAAATTTTGTATTAAGGTTTGAAAGCCATTTCTGTCAAAACCCGTGATTTTTTTTATAAATGTCAGTTTTTATTTTAAAAGTGAAAATTCACATATTTAGAAAATTATTTAGATAAAATAAATATTATTTTTGGAATCAGGACGTCGAAATTATCCAACGGTGAATTTTTCATAATTTTCTGCGACAATCAAATTTTTGGGTAAAAATTAAATACCATTTAAATATATAATGTGTTTTATGACATCATAATGACCCAATGGTGATGTAATAAAATACCATAATCCTTATGTTCGGACAATATGTGTTTTATCATTAAAATAATGAGGTTTTGGGTTTGTTTGACTTACTTTTCAAGGCATTAATGGAGCCCTCAAGACTTATTCAACACTTTGCCTTTTTAAATTAATTTCCATGGGAGTGTGACTCACCTCCACATAAGAAACCATAATTATTTAATAAGTTCTGACCTTGGACATGTAAAATATTTTTTTCCTCTTTCCTTTTCCAGAAACCATGGGCAAATACCATGGGATGGTTTGTGGTTTGGATTATTTTAATATAAGGGGTCCCAAACCTAAATAATAAAGAATTCTCTCACCTTTCCTATATAAACCCACCCAAGATCCCACTTCCTCCTCACTCAAAGCCCTTGAAGTTCGTCCAACCTCTGCCCTACTCTCTCTAGAATCCTCTCAAGGTGCCCCAAGCTCCCAAGAACCCTCTCACAAGCCTCTCTCTAGCCTTTGGAAGCACACTTCCAGGTAAGGGGTTTTCTTCCTTTCTCATTTTTGTAAATTTTCTTTAAGTTGTATTGCCCTTTTTATTTCAATTATGAATGTTGGGGTATGGTTTCTCACCTCCCCCATACTTCCCTCTTATTATTTGAATGATGGGAGAACCCTTTCTCTCTCATTAAATGCCTCCCATGTACACCCGTTACTATGTCGAAATTCCGAAAGGAACTTCTCTCTCTTCTTTTACATTCAAGCAATAATTTTGTATCATGAATCTAAATTCCATTTCTATTGTTGGGACATGTATATATATGACCTCCTTACTGTCCATTACATGTAAATATGATGAGGAACCCCTTTCTCTCTCATCAACCTTTTTTATGAATTCTTATGTCACGCCGTTACGCTGCCGAAGTCGCACCAATTTTCTAAGCCAATGTCTTTGTGTAGTGAATACCATGCCCATTTCTCCATCAAGGGTATTCACCTTTATGCACATTTACATATTTATTGTAAAGTTTCATGTATGAATTCCAAATTCCTTTATCGTGGAAGAAATTATTACGTTTTATGAATCCATGTTTTATGATCCATGTGGCACACTTATGCATGAAATGAAATGTTTAAGAAGGGTGCGCCCTTTATAGCGCTCCAATGCATTGGGTAAAGTATAGTATCATGATACGTCATATGAAATGATTGTTTACTCATGCTAATTCAATTGCAACGAGGGTTTACTCGTGCTTCAAGTGCAATAAGGGTTTACTCATGCTCCATGTGCAATGAGCCTTGGCTCATGCTAATTTAATGTTAAGTGTTGTTGCCACATTTCCATGTTATGATTATCATGATTTATCATGCCTTTATGTTCATGTTTCTCATATGCTCTGTTGATATGCCCATTTCCTAACATGTATTGTACTCCTCATGTTATTCATTATGTACTCCCTTACTGGGCTTTATAGCTCACCCTTTTCTTATGCATGTCCTCAGGTTATCCCATGCAATGCTAAGTACGAAGGAATGTAGTGGTTATGTAAAGGAAGTTTTCAATAAAGATGTTGTATTTCAAGTTTAAAGTTTTTATGTAATGATCTAATCCCCAAAGACACTAAACCTCTCGGTCTTCTTTGTTTTATCAAGTGAAGTTTTATGTAATAAAGCATGTTTAAGTTGTAATAAAAAGAAGGGTTGTCATAGTTGGTATCAGAGGATAGGTTTAGTTATTTTTGGGATTAGGAAACCCTAGTAAAGCCTTAGATAAAAGACTAAGTATAATAAAAGATTCCCTAAGTTTTGGTAAATACTAAGTTGGTGGTTTATCAAACAAATACATCCATGTCTGGATACGAGCAGGTAGAGGCGGCTCTGGCACAGATGTATCCTAGGGGTAAAACCCGAAAACACCGCTTTGAGCTAGACTCGAACGGGAACTGGTGAACGAAAACGGGCCTTGCTACACTCTTGGTTACGACACTCCCGGGGGATATGTTTTGATAAATTCACAATCTTAGTATGAACCCTTATTAAGGGAAAAAATCCCCTAAGAATATATGTTAGAAGGAAGATCATGAAAAGCCTAGATTGAATCCTATAGACTCATGAGTTAAAGAGATTAAAGTTTATTTATAAGTCATAAACTTTTGTCTTTGGATTACCCTTTTTGTGTTACCCCTAACTCTCCTTTTATTCCAGCCAATGGCCAGTAATAGGAGAACTCGGGCTAACAACTGTTGTGAAGATCAGTGTGATGATTGTACTTATGAGATGCCCAATCCAATGGGAGCGGGAATCGCGAACTTTGTCACGCTTCTCTCTCAGCTAACTCAAGTTTTGAATAGAAACACTGGTCAAGAGGAACTTTCAACCCCCCCCCCCCTAAGAAATAACAAGTCGCTATTGAAAGCTTCATGAGACAAAGGCCTCCTACTTTTAGTGGATCATCTGATCCCACGATTGCTGAACAATGGATCAACTCCATTGAAAAGATATTCTCCATCCTCCAATGCTCTGAAAAAGAGAAGGTTCTCCTGGCGGCTTATCGTATGGAGGGTGAAGCTGATAAATGGTGGATGTTGATCAAAAATATGAAGCCTGAGGAGGAGATCGAGGATTTGGAATGGAAGGAATTTCGGAAGATGTTTTTTGATAAATATTTTCCACGCACCCTCTGTCTTAAGATGGAAAGGGACTTCCTTTCCCTCAAACAGAAAGATGAATAATTTGTGGGAGCGTACGAGGCAAACTTCACAAGGCTTGCATGATACGCTTCCGGCTTTGTCATTACCCCCGAATGCAAGGTTGACCGCTTCTTTGGTGGGCTGAAGCCTAGCTTGCGGAAAGCATTAGCGATCCGTGACTTCGACTGCTATGAGGAAATTGTTCGATGTGCCCTCAAGGTTGAAATGGAGATCGGAGAATCACAGGGGTATCATGGGGACAAGAAGCGTAAGGTGGACTTCAATGCTAGTGGTCCGATGGATAAATCCAACGGCGCTAAGAAGTTCCAGCACCCCACTTGCCAAAAGTGTGGAAAGAAGCACCCTGGAAATTGCCTTCGGGGGACAAGAAAATGCTTCAAGTGTGGAAGAGAAGGGCATCTAGCTGTTAACTGTCAGCAAGAAGGACCCGTGGCTACGACAGAGGAGAGGAACGCTCCGTTCGAACCTCAACGCGTTGTTCAATGCTACAAATGCAAAGAACCGGGTCATTTTTCAAATCAGTGCCCTAATCCAAGGGTTATCGGAGGCAACCAGCAACCTCCAAGACAGCAAGGAAGAATTTTTTCCATCACTTCTACCGAAGTGAACCCCCACAATGAAGTGGTGACAGGTGCGCTAGTTATTCATTCAAGAATAGCGAACTTACTTTTTGATTCAGGTTCTACGCATTCTTTTATATCTCGAATGTTTAGTAGAACAATCATAGCACCACCACTAATCCTGGAAGTAAAGATGTCGGTGAGTACGGGAAATGGGGAAATCATTGCATCCCATGAGTATAAGTCCTCCCCTGTTATAATCTGTGGATTGAATTTCCCGGCGAACCTTGTCATACTCCCTTTGGTGGAATTTGATGCAATTCTTGGCATGGATTGGCTTTCCTTATATAGAGCCAACATAAATTGTCGGGAGAGGGAAATCACACTCCATATGGAGAATCAACCACCGATTCTTTACAAGTGTCAGGAGGAAGATGAATCTCCTTTAGCTCCATCATCTCAAGCAGGGATATTACTGCCTTATGAGCACGCATATCTGGCTCAGATGATTGAGTCCAAGGAAGAAACCACCCTAGAAGAAATGCCTATTGTGAGGGAATTCGCTGAAGTATTTCCCGAGGAACTTCCTTGTCTTCCTCCAAAAAGAGATGTTGAGTTCTCAATTGAACTTATACCTGGGGCGCTACCAATATCCAAGACTCCATATATAATGGCTATTGTTGAGCTTGAAGAGATGAAGAAACAACTACAGGAGAATCTGGATAAAGGGTTTATATGCCCAAGTGCATCACTATGGGGTGCACCAGTCCTCTTCGTCAATAAGAAGGATGGGTCAATGCGGCTTTGCATCGATTATCGTGAACTTAACAAAATCACGATAAAGAACAAGTATCCTCTCCCAAGAATCGATGAATTGTTTGATCAGCTGCGTGGAGCACAATACTTCTCCAAGGTGGACTTGCGGTGGGGATATTATCAAGTAAGGGTGAAGAAGGAAGATATCCCCAAGACTGCTTTTCGTACAAGGTACGGGCACTATGAATTCATAGTAATGCCTTTCGGACTCACCAATGCTCCAGAAAAATTCATGGACTTGATGAATAGAGTCTTTAGAGATTACCTAGACAAATTTGTGGTAGTCTTTATAGATGATATTCTAATATACTCCAAAACCAAGGAGAACCATGAGGAGCATTTAAGAACTGTACTGGAGACTTTGCGCAAGGAGAAGCTCTATGCCAAGTACAGCAAGTGTGAGTTCTGGTTGAAGGAGGTCTCATTCTTGGGCCATATCATCACAAGCAATGGGATATCTGTGGACCCCTCCAAAACAGATGCAATTGAGGGATGGTCGAGGCCGACATCGGTAACTGATATCCGTAGCTTCTTGGGGTTAGCTGGATATTATCGACGATTTGTGAGAAATTTCTCACGATTGTCCAACCCTCTTACCAAGCTAACTCGAAAGGGAGTAAAGTTTTCTTGGAGTGATGAATGCGAAGAAAGCTTCAAGGAGTTGAAAAGGAGGCTTATCACTGCACCCGTGCTCACTTTACCCACAAGTGGGGAGCTTTTTGTGGTATTCAGTGATTCTTTGAAGAAGGGATTAGGATGTGTGCTAATGCAGAATGATAAAGTGATATCCTATGCCTCAAGGTAGTTGAAAATCCATGAGCGAAACTATCCAACGCATCATCTGGAGTTGGCGACGGTGATCTTTGCCTTGAAAATCTGGCGGCATTATCTCTATGGAGAGAAATGTGAGATATATACTGACCACAAGAGTCTTAAATATATATTCACACAGAAAGAGATTAATATGCGCCAGAGAAGATGGATAGAGCTCATCAAGGATTATGACTATTCAATACATTACCACCCTGGGAAGGTGAACAAGGTGGCGGATGCCCTAAGTAGAAAGGATCCAGCTATTCTATCAATGATGAGAATTGAGAAGGATCCAATCTTCTTAGACTTGATGAAGATGGATGTGGGAATCATAAAGAAGGTAACATCATCAATCCTTTCACAAATGATTGCTCAACCATCTCTTTTGGAAAGGATAAAGGATGCTCAAAAGGATGATGCAGGAATCCAAGAAAAAGTGGAAGCTATCAAAAAGGGAAAATCCTCAGAGTTTAATGTTAATGAAGAAGGAATTGTGCGGTTTGGGAAAAGACTATGTGTTCCATCAAGTCCGAAGCTGAAGAAGGAACTTTTGGATGATGCACATAGTTCAAATTTCTCTATTCACCCAGGGAGCACAAAGATGTATCGAGATCTCTGAGAAAACTTTTGGTGGGATAATATGAAGAAGGAGATCGTTGAATATTCATCAAAGTGCCTGGTGTGTCAGCAAGTGAAGGCAGAGAGGCAGAAGTCTAAGGGGATGATGCAACCATTGACCATACCAGAATGGAAATGGGAGAACATCACCATGGACTTCGTCACTGGACTTCCAAGGACATCCAAAGGCAACAATGCAATCTGGGTTGTTGTGGATCGTCTTACAAAGACTGCACACTTCATTACTATTCGAGAGGATTTCTCTTTGGATCAACTGGCACGGATATATATCAGGGAAGTGGTACGGTTGCATGGATTACCACTATCTATTGTGTCTGACCGAGATCCAAGATTTACCTCTAAGTTTTGGAAGAGTCTTCAACATCCTCTGAATACTGAACTAAAATTCAGTACGGCCTATCATCCTCAAACTGATGGCCAATCTGAGCGGACTATCCAAACACTTGAGGATATGTTGAGAGCGTGCTCAATGGACTTTAAAGGAGGATGGGATCAACATCTTCCTCTGGTAGAGTTATCTTATAATAATAGTTTCCACTCGAGCATCCAAATGGCACCATATGAAGCCCTGTATGGGAAAAGGTGTAGAACACCGGCATGTTGGGATGAGGTCGGTGAACGTAAGCTGCTTGGACCAGAAATGGTCGAAGAAATGGTGGAGAAGGTGAAAACCATTCAGCAGCACATCAAGGAAGCCCAAAGTCGACATAAGAGTTATGCAGATAATCGTCGACGAGACCTTGAGTTTAAAGTTGGAGACATGGTGTTTTTACGCATATCTCCGTGGAAGAAGGTCATGAGGTTTGGAAAGAAAGGGAAGTTAAGTCCAAGGTACATCGGCCCCTTCGAGATTATAGATCATGTTGGGGATGTGGCCTATCGAATAGCACTTCCACCTACTATGGCCAAGGTGCATGATGTCTTTCATGTATCCCTCTTAAGGAAGTATATACCAGACCCTTCACATGTACTCTCTTCCAAAGTGGTACAATTGGAAGATGATCTTTCTTATGAGGAGCAACCAGTGAAGATCTTAGATCGTAGAGAAAAGGTTCTATGAAATAAGACAATGCCCCTCGTCAAGGTGTTGTAGAGAAACCACAAGTTTGAAGAAGCAACATGGGAGTCGGAGGATATGATGAAGCTGAGTTACCCACATTTGTTTTAGTGTGGGAAAAGGAAAATTTCGAGGGAGAAATTTCTTAAGGGGGGAATGTTGTAACGACCCAAAGTTTCATTAATGGAAAATACCTCTTGATCCAGTTAAATGTTTCTTTATGAAAAATGTTTTTATAAGATGTCAACTTCTTTAGTTTTACGTTAAGATTTGTGACCGTTACTTTTATAGTCATTGAACAGTGATCATCTGAGTAGTATAAATATAAGGCTTTAACGAACCCATTTCTACTCAGACAAAGGAAGCGATGGCCTCATCCAGTAGAATTTCCCCTTACGAAACCCATTTGTCAGAGCTCGGAAAAGAGGTGGCGTCTTTGGGATTTTCCCTTGACCAAGCCCAAGCTGAGCTTCATCAAGTCAAGCTCGAACGTGATCGTCTACAGGAAAAGTGGAAGTTGATTGAAATTACCACTCGAGCGATGTTATCCGAGCCGCCCCAAGATTCTGTCACCATCGCACACCTTACCCTTAGGTCTTATGAGGCTATTTTAAGGTGTTATGTAACAAATTAGTAGCACCATGTTCATGTACATTATTTTTGTATATAATAATGAATATAATTTCTAGTCATTTTTGATACATTGTAATTAGTTTTTAAAGTACCAATGGTGTTTTTAGTTATTATTTAATTAAGAATTATATTTTATTAAATTAAAGGATTTTTGAATTAAATAATATTTTAATGAAATATTATTATTAATATTAAAATAATATTTTTATTAAGTACAAATGATCTTATAATTTTATGAATGCAATTAAAATTTTTATTAAGGTTTGAAAGCCATTTCTGTCAAAACCCGTGATTTTTTTTATAAATGTCGGTTTTTATTTTAAAAGTGAAAATTCACATATTTAGAAAATTATTTAGATAAAATAAATATTATTTTTGGAATCAGGACGTCGAAATTATCCAACGGTGAATTTTTCATAATTTTCTGAGACAGTCAAATTTTTGGGTAAAAATTAAATACCATTTAAATATATAATGTGTTTTATGACATCATAATGACCCAATGGTGATGTAATAAAATACCATAATCCTTATGTTCGGACAATATGTGTTTTATCATTAAAATAATGAGGTTTTGGGTTTGTTTGACTTACTTTTCAAAGCATTAATGGAGCCCTCAAGACTTATTCAACACTTTGCCTTTTTAAATTAATTTCCATGGGAGTGTGACTCACCTCCACATAAGCAACCCTAATTTTTTAATAAGTTCGGACATTGAAATTGTAAAATATTGTTTTCCTCTTTCCTTTTCCAGAAACCATGGGAAAATACCATGGGATGGTTTGTGGTTTGGATTATTTTAATATAAGTGGTCCCAAACCTAAATAATAAAGAATTCTCTCACCTTTCCTATATAAACTCACCCAAGCTCCCACTTCCTCCTCACTCAAAGCCATTGAAGTTCGTCCAACCTCTGCCATACTCTCTCTAGAATCCTCTCAAGGTGCCCCAAGCTCCCAAGAAGCCTCTCACAAGCCTCTCTCTAGCCTTTGGAAGCACACTTCCAGGTAAGGGGTTTTCTTCCTTTCTCATTTTTGTCAATTTTCTTTAAGTTGTATTGCCCTTTTTATTTCAATTATGAATGTTGGGGTATGGTTTATCACCTCCCCCATAATTCCCTCTTATTATTTGAATGATGGGAGAACCCTTTCTCTCTCATTAAATGCCTCCCATGTACACCCGTTAGTATGCCGAAATTCCGAAAGGAACTTCTCTCTCTTCTTTTACATTCAAGCAATACTTTTGTATCATGAATCTAAATTACATTTCTATTGTTGGGAAATGTATATATATGACCTCCTTACTTTCCATTACATGTAAATATGATGAGGAACCCCTTTCTCTCTCATCAACCTTTTTTATGAATTCTTATGTCACGCCGTTATGCTGCCGAAGTCGCACCGATTTTCTAAGCCAATGTCTTTGTGTAGTGAATACCATGCACATTTCTCCATCAAGGGTATTCACCTTTATGCACATTTACATATTGATTGTAAAGTTTCATGTATGAATTCCACATTCCTTTATCGTGGAAGAAATGATTATGTTTTATGAATCCATGTTTTATGATTCATGTGGCACACTTATGCATGAAATGAAATGTTTAAGAAGGGTGCGCCCTTTATAGCGCTCCACTGCATTGGGTAAAGTATAGTATCATGATACGTCATGTGCAATGAGTGTTTACTCATTCTAATTCCAGTCCAACGAGGGTTTACTCGTGCTTCAAGTGCAATGAGGGTTTACTCATGCTCCATGTGCAATGAGCCTTAGCTCATGCTAATTCAATGTTAAGTGTTGTTGCCACATTTCCATGTTATGATTATCATGCTTTATCATGCCTTTATGTTCATGTTTCTCTTATGCTCTATTGATATTCCCATTGGCTAACATGTATTTTACTCCTCATGTTATTCATTATGTACTCCCTTACTGGGCTTTATAGCTCACCCTTTTCTTATGCATGTCCTCAGGTTATCCCATGCAATGCTAAGTACGAAGGAATGTAGTGGTCATTTAAAGGAAGTTTTCAATAAAGATGTTGTATTTCAAGTTTAAAATTTTTATGTGATGATCCTAAGCCCCAAAGACACTAAACCTCTCGATCTTCTTTGTTGTATCAAGTGAAGTTTTATGTAATAAAGCATGTTTAAGTTGTAATAAAAAGAAGGGTTGTCATAACACCTGTGTCGGTTAAGTTCACTATCTGATTCTCTATATTATTCTTCATCATCAGAATCTCTGATGAAGGTTTAACTGACCATAACAGTGGCACTAAGAACCTGCACTAATGAAACTAAATGGTGAAGGCTCTGAATATAGATAAAGTACCTATTAGTTCATATAAAACTTATATTTTGTCAGTTTCAATGAATTATAGAAAATTTACATGATGATTAATGTCATGAAAAACGAATTAAATTCAATGAATACTCATTAATACCATTGAATCCAAGATAGAGTATCTTTTCATGTTAAATTTATAATTAATTTAATTATAATAATTACCTCATTCTTGGGTATTATTTATTTAAAGAAGTTGTTGATCATATAAAACTTTTTTGAATTTTATTGTCATTTTATTTAGAAGATTCAAAGAAAAATCCCTCTAAAAATGATCCATACATGCTCCTATGATTTCAAAGCATCACTAATGGTACTCTGGATGCTAGCATGGAAGTTCTAATTGTCTTGCATCACTACCTTTTATTTCCAATTAATATTTCTATGTAGAAGGATTAATTCTAGTTATATAATTGTTTAGAATATAGAGTACGTTGTAATTCTCAATCCTTGAGAAATTTCTAGATAATTTTATCTCTAGGGTTGAGAGAATCTCTAAATGGGTGTGTTTTGTGCAACAATGTCTCACCCAAGGAAATAATAAAACTAGGTATTTATAGATCTAGGATAGAAAATAAATAATTACACATAGACCATTTATTATTCTCTTAATCCCTATAGAAACCCATGTCAAAATATTATTATTATTATTATTATTATTTTTTACTTTACATTCACAAAGCTCAGATATAATAAGTATTATTTTCATAAAATAAATTAATTAATATTTATTTAAATGATATTAAATATATCATTCCTTCCAGACCTGATATTTGTGTCTTCATTTCCTCCACATTTACCAAACCTCTAATAATAAATATTATTCATTCAATATATAAATAAATATTTATAATATTATCGATTTTGTGAGTAAATATTTATTTTGATATTCAACTCACATAAAACATTGACTAAATATATGCTACCAATAAATTTAAAATAAAATATAATTCGTAAATTTGGATAGTAATATTTATTCCAATAATTAAATTAAATAAAATTTTTATTTAATTAAGATCAATGGAAACACTAAGTGTGTAAACCACTATGATTATTCCTCAATGGAATTAGGTGGGATCACCTAATGTCTAATATCATCATCTAGAAACACATAAAGGCACCAAAGAGGAATAATTTAATGTCACAACATCAATAAACACATATTAATTATCACTTTTTAATATAATTCCTTTATCATTATATCTCATCAAGAAGTTTTCACACTCATGTCATCAACCTATATACTTAATACATCTTTCTAGGATTATATAAAATTAACTCATCTATACACCATGGTCATGGAATTTAGTTAGATAGTTTTATTCCCATCAAATCATCTAGATATCAACATAAATAAATATAGAAGGGAGTAATACTTCCTTGAATTATTCATTAATAACATATCATTCATGAAGCATCCAACATACCCAAATTTTTTGTGAACATATATAATCTTGGTTTATAGTAATACATCTAAGTGTGTAAGTCATGGCATGCATTAATAATATTATTAAATTATAATTAACATGACACATGCTCGAATATATTAATATCCATTGAAACATAAACTTATGGAATTATTACTGGAAATTTTTTCCTCATTGTTTCCTATTATGGAGATTATCATGTATAAAATTCATAAGATGAAGTCTTATCTACTTATGATTATCAGGCACTAAACATTCTACATCATTTATGTACCATTATGTGACATTGTATGACCATAGGAATTTTTTTTAAGAATATCATCCTAGAATTTCAAGTTTCTCATCACAACAAGGAATTGTTATGACCTTTCAATGTGAAAAATATTCTAGGATATTATCACATAAAATTAATGAAGAATAAAAATCAATTTATGATAAGATATTTATTAATATTTATGAAAATTAATATATAGGTAATCAAAAGTATAAAGAATTTTTTTTAGGGTGTCAACTCCAAAAGACTCCCACTTTCATTGGATATAACTACTTATGAATTTAATTTACTAGCTCCCACATGATATACATACTTATTCTGAGTAGGGATATAACTATAAGGCCTAACAAATCATTCCATGTATAGTGTTAATTTTTCTATATGCCATTATGTATAATATTTTTATTGTGACTTCGCTCCCTTTGAAAAAAAACCCTCAAGTTATGATATAACTGAGTATCCATATTTTTTCCCTTTTCTGAAACCTAACATATTTACTAATTCCATATTCAAAGTTTATCATAAAAATGATAATAATATTACAATTGGTATAGCCAAAAATTGGACCGAGACTTTTCTAAAATATTTCTTAAGATACATTAAAAGTATAAATATACTCAAATATTGTAGATATGGTAACCACCGGATGTAATATGTTTTTCTTACATATTACCTTAGCCTCATTGTAATAATAAATCAAATTAATCTGAATGATGACCAGTTTTTTATTCCCTTGGTCACTAGTATTCCGACTTCTCCTAACACCATGAACTCATCTAGTTCTAATTTTTTCAATATTGTTATATTTTTCTAACTATAATTCGATGTAGTTATCCTTGATTTATTTTATATTCACCTACTATGCATCATGCGTCAACAATATCAAACATTAATATATATCATAGAATATGAGATAGATTCCTAGAACATTTTTTTGTAAAATTATCTTTATATCAATAATTTATCTATATTCCCATAAATGTTTCACATGAAAGATTATATGCCAACAACAATTCAGTCTTGAAATATTCCATATTTTATTTTTAATACTATGAAAATATATATACTATGACTAGATTTATTAAACCCATAAAACTATATGTATAAATCATGTTCCCTAAAACTTGGTTACTACTTTAAGTCACTCTTGGAGAAATTTACTTCTTATTGTTAACAAGATTGTAATACATAACATTTTTTTCATATGTTACCGACATATTTAGTTTGGGAAACTATAGCACTCTCGTGAAGCACCTAAATACATATATTAAAACGTCATTTCAAAAGAATATTGTATGATCATGTATAAGTATTTTTTATCCATATTTTGATCTAGGTAAATTGAATAACTTATTGAAATTTAATGATATCACCAATCCTTTATATTTATTCCAAATATACATGTTCAATAGGGTATCCTCTTGGTTGTTCCATATAGACATATTTTTTAAGAGTTCATCCTGGGGATATTTTCCTAAAAATCAATATCCCAAAATAATGATCAAATAAAAATTCATTGAAAATTATAATTCAAATAATTTTAACATGATTATTAGTGTATGGGTTTTTTCATGTACTATGTAGATCCATTGTATAAGCCTTTTTGATAATCTATCAGGTGTTATTGGAACTATAGTGTACCATACATGTCTTATTTCTCTTGAATACTCACCAACTGTATCAAGTCTAAAAAATATCCAAAATACAGAGCCTGATAATTTTGATACATGGAATCCATTACTGGATTCATAAATACTTATCAATAATATAATGTTTTAATTTTATTATTACTTATATAAGTAATTATTCTCAAATAATAATATATGTATCACCCACCATGGTGAATATAAACCATCCCTTTCATTTCAAATTCCTATGTAGTATGTGTCTCTGAATCAAATCCTCCCATTAACCTTAGTGGATTCAATTGTTCCTATACCAACTCATATGAATCTAGAAACTTAATCTCATAGGAGTTGTGTCTTATCCCACTATCTCAAAGATAGTCAAATTCGACTAATAACTTTATATCTTGGTGTGGAAATATCCTCGGTAGCAATGAGATAAATCATTGAGATTCACTTTGTTTTTCTTTTGACGTGTGTTTTTATAAGAAAAATGTACCCATAAACACCTAAGGATGATACATAATATCTTTCCATAATATCTCAATTGATATTATATCCATTAGTCAATATAGTTATCATATGGTTAGTTATTTCACTACTATTTTAAAACATGTCTTTGAGGAAAACATAGAATACTTGTAATACTTACAAGACTCATCATTAATATTCCTTTTAAAAAATCATTATATTAATGTATATATGGAACTGTGAGTTTGGGAATGACTTTAATTTACATGTATATGATTGATTACTACTTGGTTACAATGTTCTCCAACAAGACAGGATGAATGATCCTATATCTTTTACTAACTGCACATTACTTCACTATGAATTTCAAAAATATCTTAAAGGAATTTTATAAAGTATAAAAAACTACATATAAATTATTATTAGAATATTTCACACGGAATTGTTGAACTAAATCTAAAATTTCTATAGAATACCATTATTTATAAAGTTTTCTTTCTTTCAAACTTGATAGGTAGTCTATTAGTATACCTAGTGTCTTAGCTTAAAAGAGACTAAGCACTTTTCTACATATAAAAAAGTAAACTACTCTAATTTTCTCTTAACAAATAATTTTCTTTCTACCATTACTTATTTGAGTCTTATATATTATTCATCATTATTATTTTTTAGATTTCTATGATTCTTGAATAAATGAAATTTTAGTTAATTATAAAATAAAATAACAACATACGGCGAATTTAGCCGAGGGGGTTAAATTTTTTTTTAATGGGGTAGGGTAGAAATTATTTAGGTAAATGGGTGCGTTTAGCGCCACTTCAAGTGGCGCTATACTATTTTTTTTTAAATTTCATTATATTTATTATGTTACATTTAATATAATTAGATAATTTTTATATTTATTATAATTATTATATTTATAATTATTATATATTCAATATAATATTAATAAGATAATTATAATAAATTTATAATTATAAATATAATAATTATGATAAATATATAAAAATAATAAATATATAAATATAGTAAAAACAAAAATATAATAAATATATAATTATAAATATAGTAAATTCAAAAATATAATAACTATATAAATATAATAAAAGTTATAAATGTAATAAATATAATAAATGTAGTAAATGTAATTATATATTTATGTATACATTACATATATATTTTTGCATTGTAAATATGCAATTTTAATTATATATAATGTATATATAAATATATAATTACATAATGTAAATATATAATTCTATATATATACATTATATATTTTTTACATTATAAATATGTAATTATAAAAAATATGTAATTATAATTAATATATGCCTATAATAATTATTTATTTTAATTATATATTTATTATATTTAGAGTTATAAGTATATATTTATAATATTTACAATTATAATTATATAAATATAAATAGAATAAATATATAATGTATATATAAAGATAGAATAATTTGAAATAATCAAATATTAATAATAAATAATTTGTAATTTAATTAATGAAAATTAATTATTTATAACTAATTTATAATTATAATAACTTATAATTATATTAATTTTTAATAGTTACAAATATAATTACTTATAATAATTTGTAATAATTATATTTTAAACATATAAAAAATAGTTAAAAATAAAAGGAATTTCATAAAAAACGTTGATGATAAATATTTTTTAAGAAATCAGAAACACTTATTTGAAACTTAAAAATGTTTCAAATACTTGTCTTTGAAAGACTATAATAGATAAAATATAACACCAATATAAATTATACTTTAATAATTGATTAAACATATAATAAATATTTGAAAATAGAATGAATTTAATGAAAAATGTTGACAAAAAATAATTTATAAGCTTTCAATTTGAAAGACTATAAAACATAAACTATTACACGGATATAACTGAAACTTTAAAAATTGATGAAACATATAATAAATAGTTGAAAACAAGATGAATTTCTAAAAAAAAATGTTAGTGAAAGATATCATTAATTATTAAATTTAAAATAGAGAACTTTAAAAGCATATAAAATATACAGTATAAAATTAGATATCCAATTCATGGTAAGAAAGACCACAAGGTCAAAAAATGGTGTGTTTATGTGGAGGTTCTGGTATTTTTTGCAGTGAATTGGATATCAAAATCGATACTGGATATCAAGAAAGGTTGAAGCCGCCTTTAGTTTTGGGGGTAACACCACCACAGTGTCTTACATGCAACTTAACTGTTCAATTCAGTTTCATTAAATATGGACAACCCCTCATTTTTACCAAAATATCAGTCACATATCCAAATTAACCCCCCCCCCCCCAATTCTGACGCCCCTGGGTTCATACCGTTCAACGAAGGAGGTTTACCATGGACGTCTCTCCTTTGTTGAACGGTATGAAACCAGGGGCGTCAGAATTGTGGGGTTAATTTGGATATGTGACTAATATTTCAGTAAAAATGAGCGGCTGTCCAGATTTAATGAAACTGAATTGAACAGTTAAGCTGCATGTAAGACACTGTGGTGGTGTTCCCCCCAAAACAAAAGGCGGCTTCAACCTTTCTTGATATCCAGTATCGATTTTGATATCCAATTCACTGCAACAAATACCAGAACCTCCACATAAACACACAATTTTTGGACCTTGTGGTCTTTCTTACCGTGAATTGGATATCTAATTTTATACTGTATATTTTATATGGTTTTAAAGTTCTCTATTTTAAATTTAATAATTAATGATATCTTTCAAGAAGTCGACTTTGAAAGGTATCAAATATAAAGTATGCCTAAAATATAAATAAAAACTGAAATACTGTATAACCATATAAGAACAGCTCATTGTAATAATAGTATCCTCATTTTAAGTCTTCCAAAATCATGTACTTGACATTCCTTTTGTTTTAAACTATTTATTATATTTTTAATCAATGTTTAAAGTTTCTGTTTTTTATTCGTTTCATAGTATATATTTTATAGTCTTTCAAATTCACGTACTTGAACCATTTTTAAGTTTCAAGTAGTCACTTTTGAAAGCTTATAGATTACTTTTCACTAACAATTTTTTTGGAAAATCCTTTTGTTTTCAACTATTTATTATATGTTTAATCCATGTTTTATGTTGTTTTAGAGTATTTCTTATACGTTTAATCAATGTTTAAAGTTTCATTTATATTATTTTGTATATACTATATATTTTATTTTCTAATTATATGTCTAAATAACATTCATTTCTCTAAATAAAGAGGGTTTTTAACATATATATCATGGCATCTGAATAAATCAATGTTGTTGCCCCCCGGTACCACAACGTGGAGTCTAAATCTCACGTCCTCCCCGTGTTCGACGTACGTGTCGCTCTGGTGTCCTATCAACGGGATCCTATGCTTCTGGTGCATCTGGTGCCTCCTCATGATGCTGTGTAGAGGGCTACCCAAAATCATGCATGGATAACTGCCCGAAATCATACGTGGATGACTGCCCATAATCATGTGTCGAGCCATATGGTCCTGAGGCTCCTAAAAATGGTAGAAATGGCATACTAAAGAAGTCCTCGCCGGGAGGAGAGGGGGCTGCCACAAGTTGTGTCACCTGATCCATCTCGTAGTCCATAGTAGTCATCGGAGATGATAGATGTGGTCTATAAACGTCTCCATGTTGTTCAACCTCATCAATAAGCTGGGCAGGATCATCTCTATGTGGTGTTGCCACATCTGCAGGAGGTGCTCTCGGATGTCTATCTCGCCGCCTCTGCCCCTCCTGAGGTCCTCGTCTCCGTCTCTCAGCTGGCGGCGGTGGCGGAGGTACATCGTCATCAGCAGGCATAGCAGGCACATCATCACCCTCACCCTCAGGAGCTCCAGCTGGATGATATGGATCAGGATATACATGTGGCTCCTCATCATAAAAACTATCTCGTATCATCTGGAGATGGTCGTAGAGAGCCAACACATCTCGATGAACTACATCACATCTAATATATGCCTCCTCCTGAGGATGTGTGATATGTGAATGATGATCAATGTTGTCTGTCTGAAAATGAAATTACATTCAAATTAATACCATAAAATAGTTAAACAAATATAATATATCTTAATAAGTTTACCATCTGCTGAATGCCAATCCCCTGATGTGTAATATGCATGATGGTATGACGTCGATACCAATATGCATAATCCCCCTGGGCAGATAACTGATATTGTGTTGTGGGATATCCATATTGAGAAATACCATATCGGGCATGCGCGTCCCACAGTTCAATATGAGATGCATGAAACTGCTGCCAGTTCGTCGACTGTCTACCTGTAATTACAATCGAATGCAACCCCTCTGGCTGTCCTGGTGCCATCGGGATATTCTGTATATAACTAAACTAGCGCATGACCCGATCGGGTTGGTGCCACTCAATGATATGGAAGTGGATGAGTGGCACCACTGCAACACGATCTCCAATCATACATGTGCAATATGGTGGAAGTGATGCATAGACATAACCTGTATATGGATTCCATGAAACATGAAATATAAACTCAAAATGTAAGTGACATATTAGTAAGATAATTTTAGTAAGATTACATTGTAGGAACTTAAAATAGTGATAACGAAATATAAAAAATTACTGCTTGACTTACATCAGCTGGCACTAATGCATTGAATATCTGTCGAAAGCTGTGCACACTATGTCTCGGTGTGTATGCATGCTTCTAAGACTGACTCCACCTGGATACAAAATAGTAATACACAGTAAGTTGATAAAAAAAACAGAAGTATTAAATAAATGAAAGTAATGAAGTAAACATACCATCGTCCACAAGGACAATCCTTAAATAGCTCTGCTGCAAGAGGTGCGATAGCTCGAGGAGCGATGCGTGGAAAATTATCCCAGGCCCACATTTGTACTAAAGCCATACAACCAGCAATCTGATGTGCATCTTCCTGACAACTGGTACAAAGGGATCTGTACAGATGTGCTAATATAGCGGATCCCCAACTGTATGTAGCTGTATGATCAAGATCCTCAAGTAATGGGAGGTACATCATGTGTACCAAAAGGGTGGAGTAGTTGATGCATAACATGCCTCCGAGTAGTCGTAAAATATATGCACGTGTATGCCTAATGAGAGTCTCCTCGTCTGCGTCATCAAGAATGACAGTGAAATACTCATCAAGCCATGTCATGCGCAATCGCGAACCCACGAGGACACCTCGTACGCCAACGACATTAAGTCCTAATAGTAGCTGTATGACGACAGCCCAGTTGCCACTAGTGGCACTCGTAACTGTCTATCCATGGATGGGAAAACCAAGCATGTAGATGACGTCCTCTAAAGTAATGGTCATCTCCCCCTCCGGAAGATGAAAATTGTGTGTCTCTGTCCGCCATCTCTCAACCAATGCTGCAATCAAATGATGATCAATAGTCTTGAAGTCACACATAGAGACTCCATAAAATCCCGCACGTCTAAGGTATGGATAAATAGTTGTCGGGGGTGCATCGTGATGAAAATGATGTGCTCTCTGAACAGCAAGCTGACGAACAGGTCGTCGCGCCAACACAAGACGCGACACATGCGTCTCCTGACCAGATAATAGTGGTTGCTCCATCTGATTGTACAAATAGTAAAACATTAATTTAATGTTAGTCATCACATTTATCATTTAAAGTATGAAATTTATCATGTAATTTATGAAACAAGCGTGTAAGTAATTTAGGATATGTTCAATATATAAAGGAATTTATGATATGTTCAACATATAAAGTTGATGATATATTCACTTTGAATGCTTTCAAAATTCAACGATGACATTGGATTTTGAAATATGTCGACGTCACCATAATTTACCAAAATTATTAAAGGAATTAATGATATGTTCAACATATAAAGTTTTGGATTGATTCTCCAACTCAATATGCTCAGTCAACATCGTTTATAAGGAACATGAAAAAACCTTTGATCCATGTACGGTTGACATGAAAAAACATCCTCTTTCTGCATCGTAGCTTTAGTTGACCCAGTAAAAAACCAACTGTCACGTATTCACAACCTCCGAATGAATATATGACAGTTGGTTCTTCACTGGGTCGACTAAAGAGGGGAATTGCCAATGTTGCAGAATGAATCAATGTTTTTTTTGGAGAAAACCCATTCTCATGGTTGAAAACGAGGGGCATAATGTTTAAACAATTTTCAAGAATATCGATTATTTATGTTCATCACACTATTTAACAATTATGAAGAAAAGGATGAGAGGGGAATAATGTTTGAATATCTTTATTTGTCATTTTCTAGGCTAGTAGTCTCATATTCTGTTATATCCTCAATTTATTCTTCACTATTATTCACTCTAGATAATTCTCATATTTTGTTAAATCCTCGATCTTATATTTTATATATTTTAAAATTTCTTGTTATTTTTCTAAAACAACAACCACTTATTTAAATTATGACGATATATTCACTATAAATGCTTTCAAAACTCATCGATGGAAAAATATTGATTACACGTACAATATGTTTACAGTAACTGATGGAGTACAAAAATAATTTTAACCATTAGATGATTGCCCTACGTGTCTAGGGCAACGTGTCTTCGTATGACCCTCCTGGCGGCATATGTTGCACCTTCGTCCAAGTGCCTGTTCAGTAGGCCAATCCATCTCATTCCAAATACGAGTCGACTTTGGCCTCCCTTTAGGTCGAAGTATACTGATGTTCGGTAGAAGTGTGGGTGTGTCATCAGAGAGCTGAAAATTATGATATTTTCCGATTGGCATCCACGGAGTATTGTAGCATGAGTTGATACTGTCAAGTCGATAAACTAGATCAACAAACTGCTCCCAAGATACTTGTACATAACTACAGGCTGCAATGACATGCCCACAAGGATATCTCAATGCTTGAATCTTGCCACATTCACAGTAATGCTTCTCCAGTAAAACAATTCAGATCTGACCATTGCTATAAGCCACAGCATCACCAGGCTCAGCGACCTCAAATTGTTTCTCTGGATGATTAAATGCGGTGACACGATAAGTCGCAGCTTCCTGAAGAACTGTATCTAAATCGCGTTGGAAATGGTGTCCATAACGCATCCCTCTATTCAAGCCCTCTTCATCTTGATTTCCCCGTTCCAGAAAATACTTGACACTACAATAAAAGGTCTCTTGTACCAAACCTACAATTTAGATTTAAGTTATTATACTAATAGTATATTATAATTATGTTTTTCTGATCAACATATAATTAAATTTTCATATTTACCTGTGATTGGTAATTTTTGAACTCCCTTGGAAACCCCATGTATTCATTCTACGATGTTGGTAGTCATATGACCATATATCCTCCCATCATCATATGCCAACGACCATTTCTGTTTTGGAATTTTCATCATATAATCATAAACTTTCGGATTAACTCTTTGAATATCTTGAAGACGCTCCTCCATTCTTTGTTGTTGAGGCTCGTATGATATCATATAAGAAAAAATCTGAACAAATAATGATCATAACTATGATAGGATTTGTTAATACAAAAAATGATTTTCATACCAATTTTCAAGATTTCTTTCTTCATCGACTCATTCTTTAATATCTTTCATAAATTGCTAGCAATGTGTCGAATAAAGTATCGATGATGGGCATAGGGTGGTCTCTATGAAAGTCCCTCAGATTGTACTACCTCTTTGATTGCACGGTGATGATCTGAGATAAGGCAGATCCCTTCCTTGCCCGTAACAAACTCACGAAGACATGCGAGAAACCAACTCCATGACGAGAAGTTCTCTTTCTCCACAATTGCAAATGCCAAAGGTAGAGGGTCTCTATTTCCATCTTGTGTGGCAGCAATCAATAAAGTTCCTTTATAATTTCCATACATAAATGTGCCATCTATTTGTATAAACTGCTTGCAATGCCTAAAAGCAGCCACACATGGTAAAAATGTCCAAAACAATCTATCAAAAACAACCATTGACTGGTCAACTTGGTTGTATTGGTTAACATATTCAATAGTATTTAACTGATAGATCACTTGATTGTTGTGGCGTAAAAGCTCCAAAATTTGCAGAAAAACTCAATAAGAGTCATCCCAATCACCATACACTTTCACAATAGCCTTTTGACGTGCTTCCCATGCCTTCCAATAAGAGATCTGATACCCAAAAAGTTGTTTGATTCGCTCTATCACAAGAACAACAGGAACATCTTGACAAGCTCTAATCATTTCAACAATAACTGTTGAAACAAAGTCAACATCTAATGAATAATGTTCCTGTGACAAGCTTGGGTTCACACATTTGTGTGGAGTAAATCTTGTGATGCGCCAGCTGTGAAAAGTGTTATCAATTATAGCTCACATACGCATTTGACAGTTCGAATCATATTTGTCGCAACGGATCAAATAATAAGATCTTTTTTACTCTTCTACAACATAAGAGTAATGTCTGTCAATGTGATATTGATTTATCTTTTTTACTCTTCTACAACATAAGAGTAATGTCTGTCAATGTGATATTGATTTATCACATTTTTCATTGCATATTTACTGTCAAACTCTCTTCCAATATACAGAACACCTTTATCTGCCACTCGATCTATGCCCCCAATGATTCCTGGAAATTCTGAAGTAGGAGTAATAACTGACCAATTGAATTCTGGCAAGCGATTCATGCCTTCCGTCGACCATGAACTCAATGGTGGGGGTGGTTCAACGGTTAGTTAAACCTCACATGAGTAGGCATTGGTTGTTCTTCCGCATGCGCTTCCTCTTCATCTTTAGCTTCCTCTTCATCTTCTTCTTCTAAATTGTCATCGTCCTCAAAATTATCAACCAACGCATCTATAGTATGTGGGGGACTATATATTGAAATTGTGGTCGAGGGAAATGATGGTACCAATGCCGATAGAACTTATTGATGTGTTCTAAAAGGAGCAGATGACATTGCCTCGTGAAATTGTGATGACCTAACTTCCAATGTCGATGGGATCTCCATTGTAGATATAGTCACATACAACTCTATCATTTGATTGGCAGGTAGAAACTTAACCAATGACAGTACGTATTCCCATTCTTCATCATCAGTTATCGGATAGGCCACATGCCAAAATCTATCAACATATTGTAGATGTCTGTATATGATAGATTATATCTCTTGGTTAATCGTCTGTTTCAACTTTCGATGAATTTTCCTTTGAAGAGTTCCCAAAGTTGTACAACCTCCAATCATTACAACAGCTTCTGGTTGTATACTATAACTACATCCTTGTTCCGTCTCAATTATTTGTCCGTTGCAATAAATATAAGCAGCCATCTTTTTTATCTAAAATAAACCTTCGTTATTAATCACATATGATCAAAAAATCTAATTATGTATGAATGATTTTAGAATTTATGTAATTTATGTTGGAATCCTAGTCCCTCCACAAAATCAATATGTTCAAACCATATTGATGTGTAACTCGCTTTACACAACCCACAAGTTTGTGTTATTTACCCAAAAATAGTAAGTTAAACATATTCATACATATCATCATCCATCATATGGATGAGGTACATGAACACGTCATGTGAAATCATAGAGTTATCTGAACTTGAAAAACTCAACATGAATAATCCCGGAGCGACAGATAGCCAACCCCATTCACTTTCCTAGACAAGGCAAGCCTCCAGGAAAGTAGTGTTGTACCTCTCGTATCCCCTCGTGGTTTAATTTTCATGATCACAATCACTTTCATGTTTATCTAATTGTGTTTTAAGTGTTTTTGTTGATAGGCAATTGATTTCCAAAGGATTGGCCCAAGAAAGAACATCAAATGGACTGAATTGCAGTCCACCGGCCAACCGGTGTGATAGCACCGGCCAGCCGGTGGACCTGGCAGAGGCATTGCCCACTGCCAGGCTCCACCGGTCAGCCGGTGGCTGGACCACCGGCCAGCCGGTGGCATCCAGTCAATAGTGTTTGCTACTGTCTTGCCACCGGCCAGCCGGTGGCTCCTCCACCGGTCGACCGGTAGAGCCTGGACCAAATCTCCTCTCCTCTGCCAAGGCACCGGCCAGCCGGTGGAGCTGTACCGGCCAGCCGGTAGCCCAGTCAAACTAGCCGTTGGCTTTGACCAGTCAACCCTCTTTTGGACTCCAACGGCTCCGAGGCCTTTTCCAACGGCTCCAAAGCCCTCCAACGGATACTTGAAGGTTCCTAGCCTATAAATAAAGGCCTAGGAAGCCCCGTAACTCTACCCAAGCGCCCGGACATATTGTTGCACATTTGGCGAACCTCCGCCGCTCCACCTTCAAGGATCCTCAAGTGCTCCAACCAATTTCCAATCCAAGGAGCACCTCAAAGAAGCTTGGAAGCGGCCTTCAACATCTCCAATCAATCAAAGGCGCCCAAGACTTCCTCAAATACGGTTTTTCTTGTTTTATCCTTTTTGAGCATCAAATTGAGTTTGTGCCTACAAACTCCCACTTTTCTCATCCTCTCTTTCCTTTGGGTTTCACATCACCACTAAGGTGTTAAAAGGTTACCAAGCTTTCCTTTAAATAGCTTGAGCAATAGGTGATCTATCCTTCACCTGTAAGAAGGATAGTGGGTTCTTGCTAAACCATTAAAAGCAAGTGGGTTCTTGCTTAACCACTCAAAAGCAAGCTGTAATAGGTCCTAGTGCTACCTCAAAGCCTAGTGGGTTTCTTGCTACAACCTTTGAAAAGCAAGCGGTAGGAATCTCTCAACGGTTGAGTTGGGAGCGGAGACGTAGGCCGGGTTTTGGCCGAACTCCGTTATCAATTTCTTGTGTGATTGCCTCTTTATTTCCGCTGCATTCTTTTCTTTGATTTCACTTTGTTTTTAATTTGTTAATCTTTTTTAAAAGGCAATTCACCCCCCCCCCTCTTGCCATCAATTCCCGTTTTTCTCCGACCCAACAATTGGTATCAGAGGGAGGTTTTTGAATAATTCCCTAACCGGTTTCAAATTAAAGATCCTATTTTTTTGATGGCTTCTACCGCTTCTTCTTCTCAATCCCCCGAAGGATTTACTTTGGATCGTGCTCCATTCTTTGATGGAGCCGATTATACTTTTTGGAAAACCCGCATGTCAACTTTTCTTAAAAGCATTAGCTATCTAATTTATAAAATTGTTATGCATGGTTTTACGCTCTCTTCTCCCGATGAGTCTAAATGGACCCCCAATGACATTGCTTTTTTTGAGCTTGATGGCAAAGCCATGAACGCTCTTCATTGTGGTCTTGACCGTAATGTTTTTAATTGCATTTCTACTTGCTCTACTTCACATGATATTTGGAAATATTTAGAGCTAACCCATGACGGTACTAGCATGGATCAAAAGCAAGAACCCGCTCCAAAGCAAGAACCCGCTCAAGAGCAAGAACTCGACGAAAAATCCGTACCCGCTTGCCCACTTCACAAGAAAAGGGCCAAGAAAAAGAAGGGAAAGAAGAAGGCTTCAAAGGCATCTTGGAGTGATAGCTCCTCCTTCTCCTCCTTCTCCTCGAGCGACCAAGGTAAAAAATGCCTAATGGAAAATCATGAGGTATCATCTTCCGACTCTTCTTCCTCGTCTTCTAGTTCTTCAAATTCTTTCAATCATTTGTCTTATGAGGAACTCTCACACGCTAGAGACCAACTTGAAAATGGTTTTCATGAACTTTCTTCCAAATTTGTTTCTTTGAAAAAGAATTTCCAAAAACTCTCTTCTGAAAAAGAACAAATTCTTAAAGAGAAGGAAGAGTTGACCCTTAAAATCCAAAATTTTCCAAATGTTGATTCCATGGAATCAACCATCAAAGACCTAAGGGAGACCCTAGCTAAGTTCACCCAAGGGGAACAAAAATTGAACAATCTCCTAGGTTCCCAACGAATATCTAGAACCACCCAAGGGCTAGGATATACCAATATAGCTTCCTCCTCTCATGCTCCCACTGTTTTTGTAAGGGGGAGCTCTAGTTTTAAATTTTGCAATTATTGTAAAAAACCTGGGCACCTTATTTATGAATGTAATTGTAAAAACGCCCGGTATGGTCAACCCAAAAGTATTTTCTTTTCGGACGAATTTTATAGGAGAAGACCCGCCATGAGACAAGTATGGATTGAAAAATCCCTTCTAGCAAGTCTCTCCGGGCCTAAAATTGTCTCCTTTCAAAATCCCTCTCCCCGGTGATTTGTTGTTTTTATTTAGGGGGAGTTAGCTTTGTTTTTGTCAAAACTTTCTATTCAAACTTTCAATTTCAACTCTTGGTTTCAAATTTTTCAATTCAAAATTCTCTATTCAATTTTCATTCAAAACTTTCAATTGGCTTTTGATTCAAAACTTTCAATTCAAACTGTTATTCAAATTTTCATTTCAATTTCAAAAATCTCAATTGATATTTCAATTCTCATATCTAGTTTTTCAAACCACTTCCCTCAATCAAGTTTTATGCCCCACGCTATTTTGATAATCACAAAGGGGGAGAAATTTCTTGATTGATTGGGGGAGAATCCTTTTCATCGTGCTTAGCATTTCCTTTCAATTTCAGTATTTTACATTAATTGTTTTGGTGATTGTGATCATCAAAATAGGGGGAGATTGTTGTACCTCTCGTATCCCCTCGTGGTTTAATTTTCATGATCACAATCACTTTCATGTTTATCTAATTGTGTTTTAAGTGTTTTTGTTGATAGGCAATTGATTGCCAAAGGATTGGCCCAAGAAAGAACATCAAATGGACTGAATTGCAGTCCACCGGCCAACCGGTGTGATAGCACCGGCCAGCCGGTGGACCTGGCAGAGGCATTGCCCACTGCCAGGCTCCACCGGTCAGCCGGTGGCTGGACCACCGGCCAGCCGGTGGCATCCAGTCAATAGTGTTTGCTACTGTCTTTCCACCGGCCAGCCGGTGGCTCCTCCACCGGTCGACCGGTATAGCCTGGACCAAATCTCCTCTCCTCTGCCAAGGCACCGGCCAGCCGGTGGTGCTGTACTGGTCAGCCGGTAGCCCAGTCAAACTAGCTGTTGGCTTTGACCAGTCAACCCTTTTTTGGCCTCCAACGGCTCCAAAGCCCTCCAACGGATACTTGAAGGTTCCTAGCTTATAAATAAAGGCCTAGGAAGCCCCGGAACTCTACCCAAGCGCCCGGACATATTGTTGCACATTTGGCGAACCTTCGGCGCTCCACCTTCAAGGATCCTCAAGTGCTCCAACCAATTTCCAATCCAAGGAGCACCTCAAAGAAGCTTGGAAGCGGCCTTCAACATCTCCAATCAATCAAAGGCACCCAAGACTTCCTCAAATACGGTTTTTCTTGTTTTATCCTTTTTGAGCATCAAATTGAGTTTGTGCCTACAAACTCCCACTTTTCTCATCCTCTCTTTCCTTTGGGTTTCACATCACTACTAAGGTGTGAAAAGGTTACCAAGCTTTCCTTTAAATAGCTTGAGCAATAGGTGAGATATCCTTCACCTGTAAGAAGGATAGTGGGTTCTTGCTAAACCATTAAAAGAAAGTGGGTTCTTGCTTAACCACTCAAAAGCAAGCTGTAATAGGTCCTAGTGCTACCTCAAAGCCTAGTGGGTTTCTTGCTAAAACCATTGAAAAGCAAGCGGTAGGAATCTCTCAACGGTTGAGTTGGGAGCGGAGACGTAGGCCGGGTTTTGGCCGAACTCCGTTATCAATTTCTTGTGTGATTGCCTCTTTATTTCCGCTGCATTCTTTTCTTTGATTTCACTTTGTTTTTAATTTGTTAATCTTTTTTAAAAGGCAATTAACCCCCCCTCTTGCCATCAATTCCCGTTTTTGGCATTGCCCACTGCCAAGCTCCACCGGTCAGCCGGTGGCTGGACCACCGTCCAGCCGGTGGCATCCAGTCAATAGTGTTTGCTACTGTCTTTCCACCGGCCAGCCGGTGGCTCCTCCACCGGTCGACCGGTAGATCCTGGACCAAATCTCCTCTCCTCTGCCAAGGCACCGGCCAGCCGGTGGAGCTGTACCGGCCAGCCGGTAGCCCAGTCAAACTAGTCGTTGGCTTTGACCAGTCAACCCTCTTTTGGCCTCCAACAGCTCCGAGGCCTTTTCCAACGGCTCCAAAGCCCTCCAACGGATACTTGAAGGTTCCTAGCCTATAAATAAAGGCCTAGGAAGCCCCGGAACTCTACCCAAGCGCCCGGACATATTGTTGCACATTTGGCGAACCTCCGCCGCTCCACCTTCAAGGATCCTCAAGTGCTCCAACCAATTTCCAATCCAAGGAGCACCTCAAAGAAGCTTGGAAGCGGCCTTCAACATCTCCAATCAATCAAAGGCGCCCAAGACTTCCTCAAATACGGTTTTTCTTGTTTTATCCTTTTTGAGCATCAAATTGAGTTTGTGCCTACAAACTCCCACTTTTCTCATCCTCTCTTTCCTTTGGGTTTCACATCACCACTAAGGTGTGAAAAGGTTACCAAGCTTTCCTTTAAATAGCTTGAGCAATAGGTGAGCTATCCTTCACCTGTAAGAAGGATAGTGGGTTCTTGCTAAACCATTAAAAGCAAGTGGGTTCTTGCTTAACCACTCAAAAGCAAGCTGTAATAGGTCCTAGTGCTACCTCAAAGCCTAGTGGGTTTCTTGCTAAAACCATTGAAAATCAAGCGGTAGGAATCTCTCAACGGTTGAGTTGGGAGCGGAGACGTAGGCCGGGTTTTGGCCGAACTCCGTTATCAATTTCTTGTGTGATTGCCTCTTTATTTCCACTGCATTCTTTTCTTTGATTTCACTTTGTTTTTAATTTGTTAATCTTTTTTAAAAGGCAATTCACCCCCCCTCTTGCCATCAATTCCCGTTTTTCTCCGACCCAACAATTGGTATCAGAGGGAGGTTTTTGAATAATTCCCTAACCGGTTTCAAATTAAAGATCCTATTTTTTTAATGGCTTCTACCGCTTCTTCTTCTCAATCCCCCGAAGGATTTACTTTGGATCGTGCTCCATTCTTTGATGGAGCCGATTATACTTTTTGGAAAACCCGCATGTCAACTTTTCTTAAAAGCATTAGCTATCCAATTTATAAAATTGTTATGCATGGTTTTACGCTCTCTTCTCCCGATGAGTCTAAATGGACCCCCAATGACATTGATTTTTTTGAGCTTGATGGCAAAGCCATGAACGCTCTTCATTGTGGTCTTGACCGTAATGTTTTTAATTGCATTTCTACTTGCTCTACTTCACATGATATTTGGAAATATTTAGAGCTAACCCATGACGGTACTAGCATGGATCAAAAGCAAGAACCCGCTCCAAAGCAAGAACCCGCTCAAGAGCAAGAACTCGACGAAAAATTCGTACCCGCTTGCCCACTTCACAAGAAAAGGGCCAAGAAAAAGAAGGGAAAGAAGAAGGCTTCAAAGGCATCTTGGAGTGATAGCTCCTCCTTCTCCTCCTTCTCCTCGAGCGATCAAGGTAAAAAATGCCTAATGGAAAATCATGAGGTATCATCTTCCGACTCTTCTTCCTCGTCTTCTAGTTCTTCAAATTCTTTCAATCATTTGTCTTATGAGGAACTCTCACACGCTAGAGACCAACTTGAAAATGGTTTTCATGAACTTTCTTCCAAATTTGTTGCTTTGAAAAAGAATTTCCAAAAACTCTCTTCTGAAAAAGAACAACTTCTTAAAGAGAAGGAAGAGTTGACCCTTAAAATCCAAAATTTTCCAAATGTTGATTCCATGGAATCAACCATCAAAGACCTAAGGGAGACCCTAGCTAAGTTTACCCAAGGGGAACAAAAATTGAACAATCTCCTAGGTTCCCAACGAATATCTAGAACCACCCAAGGGCTAGGATATACCAATATAGCTTCCTCCTCCCATGGTCCCACTGTTTTTGTAAGGGGGAGCTCTAGTTTTAAATTTTGCAATTATTGTAAAAAACCCGGGCACCTTATTTATGAATGTAATTGTAAAAACGCCCGGTATGGTCAACCCAAAAGTATTTTCTTTTCGGACGAATTTTATAGGAGAAGACCCGCCATGAGACAAGTATGGATTGAAAAATCCCTTCTAGCAAGTCTCTCCGGGCCTAAAATTGTCTCCTTTCAAAATCCCTCTCCCCGGTGATTTGTTGTTTTTATTTAGGGGGAGTTAGCTTTGTTTTTGTCAAAACTTTCTATTCAAACTTTCAATTTCAACTCTTGGTTTCAAATTTTTCAATTCAAAATTCTCTATTCAATTTTCATTCAAAACTTTCAATTGGATTTTGATTCAAAACTTTCAATTCAAACTGTTATTCAAATTTTCATTTCAATTTCAAAAATCTCAATTGATATTTCAATTCTCATATCTAGTTTTTCAAACCACTTCCCTCAATCAAGTTTTATGCCCCACGCTATTTTGATAATCACAAAGGGGGAGAAATTTCTTGATTGATTGGGTGAGAATCCTTTTCATCGTGCTTAGCATTTCCTTTCAATTTCAGTATTTTACATTAATTGTTTTGGTGATTGTGATCATCAAAATAGGGGGAGATTGTTGTACCTCTCGTATCCCCTCGTGGTTTAATTTTCATGATCACAATCACTTTCATGTTTATCTAATTGTGTTTTAAGTGTTTTTGTTGATAGGCAATTGATTGCCAAAGGATTGGCCCAAGAAAGAACATCAAATGGACTGAATTGCAGTCCACCGGCCAACCGGTGTGATAGCACCGGCCAGCCGGTGGACCTGGCAGAGGCATTGCCCACTGCCAGGCTCCACCGGTCAGCCGGTGGCTGGACCACCGGCTAGCCGGTGGCATCCAGTCAATAGTGTTTGCTACTGTCTTTCCACCGGCCAGCCGGTGGCTCCTCCACCGGTCGACCGGTAGAGCCTGGACCAAATCTCCTCTCCTCTGCCAAGGCACCGGCCAGCCGGTGGAGCTGTACCTGCCAGCCGGTAGCCCAGTCAAACTAGCCGTTGGCTTTGACCAGTCAACCCTTTTTTGGCCTCCAACGGCTCCGAGGCCTTTTCCAACGGCTCCAAAGCCCTCCAACGGATACTTGAAGGTTCCTAGCTTATAAATAAAGGCCTAGGAAGCCCCGGAACTCTACCCAAGCGCCCGGACATATTGTTGCACATTTGGCGAACCTCCGGCGCTCCACCTTCAAGGATCCTCAAGTGCTCCAACCAATTTCCAATCCAAGGAGCACCTCAAGGAAGCTTGGAAGCGGCCTTCAACATCTCCAATCAATCAAAGGCGCCCAAGACTTCCTCAAATACGGTTTTTCTTGTTTTATCCTTTTTGAGCATCAAATTGAGTTTGTGCCTACAAACTCCCACTTTTCTCATCCTCTCTTTCCTTTGGGTTTCACATCACCACTAAGGTGTGAAAAGGTTACCAAGATTTCCTTTAAATAGCTTGAGCAATAGGTGAGCTATCCTTCACCTGTAAGAAGGATAGTGGGTTCTTGCTAAACCATTAAAAGCAAGTGGGTTCTTTCTTAACCACTCAAAAGCAAGCTGTAATAGGTCCTAGTGCTACCTCAAAGCCTAGTGGGTTTCTTGCTAAAACCATTGAAAAGCAAGCGGTAGGAATCTCTCAACGGTTGAGTTGGGAGCGGAGACGTAGGCCGGGTTTTGGCCGAACTCCGTTATCAATTTCTTGTGTGATTGCCTCTTTATTTCCGCTGCATTCTTTTCTTTGATTTCACTTTGTTTTTAATTTGTTAATCTTTTTTAAAAGGCAATTCACCCCCCCTCTTGCCATCAATTCCCGTTTTTGGCATTGCCCACTGCCAGACTCCACCGGTCAGCTGGTGGCTGGACCACCGGCCAGCCGGTGGCATCCAGTCAATAATGTTTGCTACTGTCTTGCCACCGGCCAGCTGGTGGCTCCTCCACCGGTCGACCGGTAGAGCCTGGACCAAATCTCCTCTCCTCTGCCAAGGCACCGGCCAGCCGGTGGAGCTGTACCGGCCAGCCGGTAGCCCAGTCAAACTAGTCGTTGGCTTTGACCAGTCAACCCTCTTTTGGCCTCCAACGGCTCCGAGGCCTTTTCCAACGGCTCCAAAGCCCTCCAACGGATACTTGAAGGTTCCTAGCCTATAAATAAAGGCCTAGGAAGCCCCGGAACTCTACCCAAGCGCCCGGACATATTGTTGCACATTTGGCGAACCTCCGGCGCTCCACCTTCAAGGATCCTCAAGTGCTCCAACCAATTTCCAATCCAAGGAGCACCTCAAAGAAGCTTGGAAGCGGCCTTCAACATCTCCAATCAATCAAAGGCGCCCAAGACTTCCTCAAATACGGTTTTTCTTGTTTTATCCTTTTTGAGCATCAAATTGAGTTTGTGCCTACAAACTCCCACTTTTCTCATCCTCTCTTTCCTTTGGGTTTCACATCACCACTAAGGTGTTAAAAGGTTACCAAGCTTTCCTTTAAATAGCTTGAGCAATAGGTGAGCTATCCTTCACCTGTAAGAAGGATAGTGGGTTCTTGCTAAACCATTAAAAGCAAGTGGGTTCTTGCTTAACCACTCAAAAGCAAGTTGTAATAGGTCCTAGTGCTACCTCAGAGCCTAGTGGGTTTCTTGCTAAAACCATTGAAAAGCAAGCGGTAGGAATCTCTCAACGGTTGAGTTGGGAGCGGAGACGTAGGCCGGGTTTTGGCCGAACTCCGTTATCAATTTCTTGTGTGATTGCCTCTTTATTTCCGCTGCATTCTTTTCTTTGATTTCACTTTGTTTTTAATTTGTTAATCTTTTTTAAAAGGCAATTCACCCCCCCTCTTGCCATCAATTCCCATTTTTCTCCGACCCAACAAGTAGGTGGTCCGACCCAAATCCCCTCTATCCGGGGATACTTTACTCAAGCAAGAATTTCAGTTCATGACAACTCTAACACTTAATATGTAAAAAAATGTATTAAACTACTAAATTCAAGTTCATAACTACAATTACAAACTGAGGTCAAGGTAGATGACAAACTAAATAAATTATCATACTTAGAATGGAATGGAAATATATATTATATAAACAAATCTTAATATAACTACTTTGATAATTACTGTAACTACTTCGCTAATTATTGTAACTACTTCGCTAATTACTGAAACTACTTCGCTAATTACTGAAACTACTTCGCTAGTTATACTTCATTAATTAACTAATTAGATTTCATTAACTACCTTTTTTAATTTCATTATGTACCTAATAAGATTTCATTAACTACCCAATTGGATTTTATCAACTATCCAATTAGATTTCATTGATTACCCAATTAGATTTAATTAACTACCTAATTAGATTTAATTAACTACCTAATTAGATTTAATTAACTACCTAAATAGATTTAATTAACTACCTAAGTAGATTTAATTAACTACCTAAGTAGATTTAATTAACTACCTAAGTAGATTTAATTAACTACCTACTTAAATTTAGTTAATTACCTAATTAGTGTACATTAATTGCATAATTAGTGTTCATTAATTTCCTAATTAAAATTACTTAATTAATTAATTAGAATTGATTAATTAAGTTGACTTATAATTGATTAATTAAGTTGAAATATAATTGATTAATTAAGTTGAAATATAATTGATTAATTAAGTTGAATTAGAATTGATTAATCATGTTGAATTAGAATTGATTATTTAAGTTGAATTAGAATTGATTAATTAAGATGAATTAATTAACTACATAATTTGAATTCATTAATTAACTAATTAGAATTAATTAATTAACAAATTATAAATAATTACCTAAACTAATTATAATTTATTAATTAACTAATTATAATTTATTAATTAATTAATTAGAATTCATTAATTAACTAATTAGAATTCATTGATTAATAAATTAGAAATGATTAATTGACTAATTACAGTTAATTAATTATAATTGATTAATTAAGTTGAATTAGATTTGATTAATTAAGTTAAATTAGAATTGATTATTTAAGCCAAATTAGAATTGATTAATTAGGTTTAATTAGAACTGCTTAATTATGTTCAACTGATTAACTACATAATTACAATTACTTAATTAACTAATTAGAAACAATTAACTAATTAGATATAATTAACTATATAGAAATCATTAATTAGTTAATGATAATTAATTAATTCACTAATTACAATTAATTAATTCACTAATTACAATTAATTAATTCACTAATTACAATTAATTAATTCACTAATTACAATTAATTAATTCCCTAATTACAATTAATTAATTCACTAATTACAATTAATTAATTCCCTAATTACAATTAATTAATTAGATAATTATAATTAATTAATTAGCTACTTAGAAATCATTAATTAGCTAGTTAGAAATCATTAATTAGCAACTTACAAATCATTAATTAGCTACTTAGAAATCATTAATTAGCTAATTAGAATTAATTATTTCACTAATTAGAATTAATTATTTCACTAATTAGAATTAATTATTTCACTAATTAGAATTAATTAATTCACTAATTACAATTAATTAATTCACTAATTACAATTAATTAATTCACTAATTATAATTAATTAATTCACTAATTACAATTAATTAATTCACTAATTACAATTAATTAATTCCCTAATTACAATTAATTAATTCACTAATTATAATTAATTAATTCCCTAATTACAATTAATTAATTATCTAATTATAATTAATTAATTAGTTACTTAGAAATCATTAATTAGCTACTTATAAATCATTAATTAGCTACTTAGAAATCAATAATTATCTAATTATAATTAATTATTTCACTAATTAGAATTAATTATTTCACTAATTAGAATTAATTATTTCACTAATTATAATTAATTAATTAGCTAATTATAATTAATTAATTCACTAATTATAATTAATTAATTCACTAATTATAATTAATTAATTCACTAATTATAATTAATTAATTCACTAATTATAATTAATTAATTCAATAATTATAATTAATTAACTAAATATTATAATTAACTAAGTGACTAATTATAAATCATTAATTAGCTAATTAGAAATCATTAATTAGCTAATTATAATTAATTAACTAAATATAATTACTTAATTACCTAATTACAAATCATTACATTTAACTAATCACTAATTACAATTAACTAATTAAAATTAACTACTTACTAATTACAATTAACTAATTATAATTACTTAAATACTTACTATTAATTAACTAATTAAAATTGATTAATTAACTAATTACAATTAATTATTTAATTACTTACAAATATTTAACTACTATTAACTAATTAGAATGTATTAAATAACAAATTACAATTAAATAATTTTCTAATTAAAAATAATTAATTCACTATTATAATTAATTATTAACTACTAATACATAATTAGGTTTTAAACTAATTCTATAAAGTAAACAAATAAATTAATAAACAAATTCCATAATCTAATTACATTAATTAAACAATTAAATAAACAATTTAAAATATTAAAGAAATGTAAATAAAAACTTACCTCGAATTTGCAGAACTTCAAATTTGCAAAAAGGTCCTCGGTTGGATGAGGATGAGGGAGAGGGAGGAGGGAGAATGAAGAGAGGGAAGAGGGAGAATGAGGAGAGGAGTGGAGTGGAGGGAATGAGGAGAGGAGGAGGGGGGAGGGGGTTTTATAGTTGTGGGAGGAGATCAGCGCCACTTCAAGTGGTGATGATCAGCATAAAGATAAGGGACCAGTGCCACTTCAAGTGGCGCTGATCCGTTTATCCTAAAGGTATCAGCGCCACTTGAAGTGACGCTGAGCAATAATTACCGGTTTCCCGGTTAGCGCCACTTGAAGTGGCGCTATGGCATTTTTTGCCATTTGTGCCAATTCAAGTGGTTCTAGACTGACCCATTTTCTTAAAAAAGAAAATGGGTAACCCATTTTCATAAAAAAAATAAAAACGCCCCCCTACCCCAAATTTTCCAACAACATACATTCTAAATATAAAATATTTTTACAACATATATATAATATAAAATGAGATAATTTTTTTGGTAATACTTGATATAAAATAATATTTTAACACAAATCAACCCACCATGTAATACGCCAATGGGTCCGCATTCTCCATGGGTGCTCTCAGAATCTCATCTCGACTGGGAATCTTCCTCCTCCTAGGGTTTCTTTTCTCCCTGGCGATGTTTTCTTCTTCAATTCCTCTCTCTATCCCTCTCTCTGTTTTTTGGTCTCCTCTCCCCGGCTCTATGAAGTCCTTTCTCCAACCACAATTTTGTGCTCTGGCCTCGAGTTCCACAGCTCCGCTCTAGGTAGGATCTAGAGGTATGGAAACACTGAGGGTTTGGGATATCGATTTGGTGGTCGAGGGTCCTCTCGGTGCCTCTTTTTTTCCCTTATATGGTTTCAGACTTGTGTTACTTTTTAGGGTTTCATCCCCTCATTGTTGAAATCTTCGGTTGCCTTTCACCTTTCTTTTTGTGATTTTTTCTGGGTTTCGATTACGGTTCCAACCCCATTCCTTATTCCTCTCTCTCAGTGGTTTGGGTGTTTTTTGTTGGGGGTTTTCGTTGGTTCTATTCCCATATTGCTGGTTCGATGATGGATTTTCTTGGAATTATGGTGATGACATGGGCGAGTTTGAGTTACGCCAAGGATGCTAGAAAAGAAGGTGAAGTGATGATAGAATTGCATCTGGTCAAGTTCTTCCTCGATCAGGCTTCATTGATAGCTCTGTTTTGTGGAACATGTTCTTTCCGGAGGAGTTTCAGGAGTGTTGGGCGGAAGAAAAGCGGGAATGATGGCAAGAGGGGGGGTGAATTGCCTTTTAAAAAATGATTAACAAATTAAAATCAAAGTAAAGAATGCAGCGGAAAGAAAGAGGCAATCACACAAGAAATTGATAACGGAGTTCGGCCAAAACCCGGCCTACGTCTCCGCTCCCAACTTAACCGTTGAGAGATTCCTACCGCTTGCTTTTCAATGGTTTTAGCAAGAAACCCACTAGGCTTTGAGGTAGCACTAGGACCTATTACAGCTTGCTTTTGATGGTTGAGCAAGAACCCACTTGCTTTTAATGGTTTAGCAAGAACCCACTAGCCTTTTTAACGGGTGAAGGCTAGCTCACCGAAAACTCAAGCCTTTTAAAAGGAAAGGCTTGACGAAACCTCTTCACACCTTAATGGTGGTGTGAGAACCCAAAAGAAAGGGGGAAGAGAAAAGGTGTTGGGGTTTGTAGGCACAAACCCAAAATTAAGCTCAAAATAAATAAACAAGAAAAACCGTGATTGAGGAAGACTTGGGCGCCAAAGTATGATGGAGTTGATGTAGCGTGCTCTCCCAAGCTTCTTGAGTGGTGCTCTTGGATGTGGAAATGGATGGAGCACTTGGGGTTCCCTTGGAACAATCCGCCGGAGCTTCGCCAAAATGATCAACAATGTGTCCGGTGGCTTGGGGGAAGTTCCGGGGCTTCCTAGGCCTTTATTTATAGGCTAGGAACCTTCAAGTATCCGTTGGAGGGCTTTGGAGCCATTGGAAAAGGCCTCGGAGCCGTTGGGAGGCTTTTGGAGTTGACTGGTCAAAGCCAACGGCTAGTTTGACCAGGCCTACCGGCTGGCCGGTACAGCTCCACCGGCTGGCCGGTGCCTTGGCAGTGGAGGAGAAGTCTGGTCCAGGCTCCACCGGCTTGCCGGTACAAGGCCACCGGCTGGCCGGTGCCTTGGTAGAGAAGAAGAGTCTTGATCCAGGCTCTACCGGTCGACCGGTGAGGAGCCACCGGCTGGCCGGTGGCAAGACAGTAGCAAACACTATTTGAGCTGGATGCCACAGGTCGACCGGTGACAGAGCCACCGGTCGACCGGTGGAACCTGGCAGTGGGCAATCCCTCTGCCAGTTCCACCGGCTGGCCGGTGCTATCACACCGGTTGGCCGGTGGACTGAATTTCAGTCCATTTCTTGTCCATTCTTGGGCCATTTTCTTGGCAACCTTGTGCCTATCATTCAAAAACACTTCAAACACAATTAGACAAATAATAAGGTGATTGTGATCATGAAAATCAAACAACGAGGGGAACGAGAGGTACAACAATCTCCCCCTATTTTGATGATCACAATCACCAAAACAATAAATGTAAAATACATAAAAGAAAGACATGCTTAAAGGATAAAGAAAGTAAATGCTAAGCATGATCAAAAGGTTTCTCCCCCAATCAATCAAGAAATTCTCCCCCTTTGTGATTATCAAAATAGCACGGGGCATAAAACTTGATTGAGGGAAAGGGTTTGAAAAACTAGATATGAGAATTGAAAATTCAATTGAGATATTTGAAATTGAAATGAAAGTTTTGAATCAAAGTTTAAATTGAAAGTTTGAAATGTAAAATTGAATAACAGTTTGAATTGAAAGTTTTGAAAAGAAAAATTGAATAAAAAATTTTGAATTGAAGAAATTGATTCCAAGTGTTGAAATTGGAAGTTTGAATTAAATGAAAACAAAGGCTTAAACAAACCTAAATAAAAACAACAAATCACCGGGGAGAGGGATTTTGAAAAGAGATGATTTTAGGCCCGGAGAGACTCGCTAGAAGAGATTTTTCAATCCACACTTGCCTTGTAGCGGGTCTTCTCCTATAGAATTCATCCGAATAAAAAATCGATTTGGGCCTACCATACCGGGCATTTTTACAATTACATTCATAAATAAGGTGCCCGGTTTTCTTACAATAATTGCAAAATTTAAAATCGGAGCTCCCCCTTACAAAAATAGTGGGTGCATGGGAGGAGGAAGCTACATTGGTATATCCTAGCCCTTGGGTGGTTCTAGATATACGTTGGGAACCTAGGAGATTGTTCAAATTTTGTTCCCCTTGGGTGAACTTAGCTAGGGTCTCCCTTAGGTCTTTGATGGTTGATTCCATAGAATCAACATTGGGAAAATTTTGGATTTTAAGAGACATCTCCTCCTTCTCTTTGAGAAGTTGTTCTTTTTCGGAGGAGAGTTTTTTGAAAGACTTTTTTTAAAGCAACAAATTTTGACGATAAAGCATGAAAACCTTTTTCTAGTTGGTCTCTAGCATGTGAGAGTTCTTCATAAGAAAGATGATTTAAAGAATTTGAATTTGAAGAGCAAGAGGAGGAGGAGTCGGAAGATGTTACCTCATTACATGCCATTAGGCATTTCGTACCGTTGTCGCTCGAGGAGTAGGAGGATGATGAGGAGGTGTCACTCCATGTGGCCTTGAGGACCTTTTTCTTTCTCTTCTTCTTGGCCCTTTTCTTGTGAAGTGGGCAATTGGGCACGGATTTTTCATCGGGTTCTCGCTTGTTGTCGGGTTCTTGCTTTTGATCCTTCTTAGTGCCTTCATGGGTAAGTTCTAAAAATTTCCAAATATCATGTGAAGTAGATCAAGAAGAAATACAATCAAAAACATTACGATCTAACCCACAATGTAGAGCGTTCATGGCTTTGCCATCAAGCTCAAAATTTGCAATGTCTACGGGGGTCCATTTAGATTCATCTTTACTAGAGAGAGTGTAACCATGCATGACAATTTTAAAAATAGGATAGCTAATGCTTTTAAGAAATGTGGTCATGCGGGTTTTCCAAAAAGTATAATCGGCTCCATCAAAGAATGGAGCACGATCCAAAGAATGTCCTTCGGGGGATTGAGAGGAAGAAGCGGTAGAAGCCATCAAAAAAAAGGATCTTTAATTTGAAACCGGTTTAGGGAATTATTCAAATACGTCCTCTGATACCAATTGTTGGGCGGAAGAAAAGCGGGAATGATGGCAAGAGGGGGGGTGAATTGCCTTTTAAAAAATGATTAACAAATTAAAATCAAAGTAAAGAATGCAGCGGAAAGAAAGAGGCAATCACACAAGAAATTGATAACGGAGTTCGGCCAAAACCCGGCCTACGTCTCCGCTCCCAACTTAACCGTTGAGAGATTCCTACCGCTTGCTTTTCAATGGTTTTAGCAAGAAACCCACTAGGCTTTGAGGTAGCACTAGGACCTATTACAGCTTGCTTTTGATAGTTGAGCAAGAACCCACTTGCTTTTAATGGTTTAGCAAGAACCCACTAGCCTTTTTAACGGGTGAAGGCTAGCTCACCGAAAACTCAAGCCTTTTAAAAGGAAAGGCTTGACGAAACCTCTTCACACCTTAATGGTGGTGTGAGAACCCAAAAGAAAGGGGGAAGAGAAAAGGTGTTGGGGTTTGTAGGCACAAACCCAAAATTAAGCTCAAAATAAATAAACAAGAAAAACCGTGATTGAGGAAGACTTGGGCGCCAAAGTATGATGGAGTTGATGTAGCGTGCTCTCCCAAGCTTCTTGAGTGGTGCTCTTGGATGTGGAAATGGATGGAGCACTTGGGGTTCCCTTGGAACAATCCGCCGGAGCTTCGCCAAAATGATCAACAATGTGTCCGGTGGCTTGGGGGAAGTTCCGGGGCTTCCTAGGCCTTTATTTATAGGCTAGGAACCTTCAAGTATCCGTTGGAGGGCTTTGGAGCCATTGGAAAAGGCCTCGGAGCCGTTGGGAGGCTTTTGGAGTTGACTGGTCAAAGCCAACGGCTAGTTTGACCAGGCCTACCGGCTGGCCGGTACAGCTCCACCGGCTGGCCGGTGCCTTGGCAGTGGAGGAGAAGTCTGGTCCAGGCTCCACCGGCTTGCCGGTACAAGGCCACCGGCTGGCCGGTGCCTTGGTAGAGAAGAAGAGTCTTGATCCAGGCTCTACCGGTCGACCGGTGAGGAGCCACCGGCTGGCCGGTGGCAAGACAGTAGCAAACACTATTTGAGCTGGATGCCACAGGTCGACCGGTGACAGAGCCACCGGTCGACCGGTGGAACCTGGCAGTGGGCAATCCCTCTGCCAGTTCCACCGGCTGGCCGGTGCTATCACACCGGTTGGCCGGTGGACTGAATTTCAGTCCATTTCTTGTCCATTCTTGGGCCATTTTCTTGGCAACCTTGTGCCTATCATTCAAAAACACTTCAAACACAATTAGACAAATAATAAGGTGATTGTGATCATGAAAATCAAACAACGAGGGGAACGAGAGGTACAACAAGGAGTTCGTCTCATGATTTTGGAGGGTCTCGGTGGATTCAAACTGGAGTACGCTGGCGGTTATGTGGCTTAGGTTTGGTGACGATGGTCGCATCAGTGAGGTTGTTTGAGGAGGTCGTTTCCGAGGTTTGATCTGTTCAGGTTTTATTCTAGTGTTTTCATCCCTGGTTTATGGTTTCCACTGTGGACGATGGTGCTCGTTTTTTATCTGGCGATGAAAATTGCATTGAGGTTCTTCCACGGTGATGTTTTGATTGTAGTTTGGAATGGGTTGCAGTGACAAGACAAGGATTTGGCTCCGACAACATTGTGGTGACGTCAACGGTTGTGGTTTCGATAAGCGGTATGATGAAGTTGATCAGATGGTAGTGATGGTGATGAGCTAATGTGAAGGTGGTGGAAGTGACGAGATGATAAGGTCAGCGAGGTGACGATGGATGCGATTGTGTCATGGAGGCTTTCGTTTTGTGCAGCCGGTTTGTTTGCCCGCTTTCTGAATTTGAATTTTTAATTTTCAGTGTTTCTTTTCATAATGGTGTAAGAGGTGTAAGGCTGTTTTAAGATAAAGGTGCTTCAATCTTGTATTCAGTGTTTTTAAGTTTCCCACTCACCCAAAAAGTGGTATATTTTAGAGAATGAAAAAAAGGATTTGGAGGAGTGTAAATGAACCATGTAATGTATAAGTTGTGCGCTTCACTTGATTGATCTTGGAATCACCCTCCCTTATCTCCTTTGACAAAGCACCTTACTTCCTGTAATATTTTTATACTTACTTAGTTCAAGTATTTTAAGTGAATATATATATAAAAAGACAAATATCCAAGATTTATATTAGAAAAACTACATGTAATAATTAATATAACTGAATTGGAATTTTTTTTTTTTTTTTCTTAAATTCATTGTAATTATTATTTTTATCACCTTTCTTGACAGATGAGAATCAAATAAGATCATGTTCATTTCTTTCCCTTTTAATCATTTGTCTTTTTGAAGGATGTTTTAATGATACCTTTGGTTTTAGATCAACCATGGGATTTTAAACATGGTATTTCATTATTCATACTATAAGGAGTGGAGAACCCCATTCCCACTAATCCATTTCTATCTATAGGAGGACAGGAAAAAGATTCATCTGATAACTATCCATATAGTTCACCCAGTAATCCTTGATGAATATGGAAAACTTGGGTGGTAAGGATGATAATTTGAGGTTAATGAATAATTTATTATCCAAATGGAATCTCAATTTCACAAGATGGTTGATGTACTCTATTATTTTAAATACCTGATCAGTAGTTATATGTCCTTATTCTAGTTTACATAGATATGGTGTAGTAAAAATCTCATTTATCTTTTGTCTATATTTCTCCTTTTTAAGTGATGGGAGAAGAGATATCTATTGGATTTAGTGGCCTAGAACCAATTACTTTGTACTTTATTTATTAATAAATACGTTATCACATCTTGATTGTTCTTCTGCGTGATAATGCATGTGATAATGTCCTAAAGATAGTTGTTGCATTAAAGGGTCATAGAAGATCCCTGCTATGATGAGAACATGGAAGTTACATAACACTGTTCTTGAATATATGTTCTATGGATGGATGATGTTATTTGAGGCACACAAATAATACAGGCCATTAGGTGTGCAGACTCATAAAACATTGAGGCACCATCTCATGGTGTCCGTCCATGGTAATATCCTGAAGGATATTATGAGTACAAGACCCACCAGCAGGAAATCCACATTTTATAGTGTCATTGAATGTTCTTATCTGCAGATGTTTGTATTGGTCATTAGACTTTAAGATTATTATTATTATTGGGTATTAAAACTCGTGAACTTATATTTATTGATGGAAATTGTGATGACACACTGTTCGCAGTGAGGTAGGATATGTTGGGTGTGTCATGAGTAATACAACATTAATAGATAATCCGAGAAAGAATTTTTCCCTAAAGTTTTCATAACAGAAATAGATATCTTAGGCCCTTTGATGGAATTGATATAGCCTAAATAAATCCATGGCCATTGTAAGGAATGGGAAAGTTCAATTCCAAAAAGTCAAAGAATGAATAATCGAGCACATGCATTGATGGAACTAGCATGCAACCCTCTTGATTCGAGATATCGAGAGAAAGGGATTACATAACACAGTAAGCATTTGTAAGAGGTGACACATCATTGCGGTGTTAACTTCTTTTTCTACGGGTGACTTGGCATGTTCCTAGATGCTAACCTTGGACTTTAGGCAGGCTCCGCCTAATGCCACAAATAAAGAGGCCTAGAGGGTCACACACTAAGTGTGTCCAAGTATCTCTGTTAAATATTAATTTTAAAAGTTGAATAAAGATTATTCCTGATTGTGGTTTAATAATTATTCAATGCTTCCTGATCATATTTATTTCTACACTAGTTATTTGAGAGAATATATTGTGGGTGAAATGATATATTTATTAGTGAGTAATTAAGTGATATTTATTTGAGAAATAAATATCCATTATTCAAGGTCTAATAAATGTGGTGGAGAAAATAAAGAAAATGTAAAAAGTACACATCATGTATATTAATATACACTCCATATAGTTTTTCTGGGGATTTTTGAGAAATAATATTATTTATTTTATTAAGTAATATTAGGTGTAATTCACTGGGTGCATGTTAAGTAATAATAATGTCACTGGTTATTATTATAAATTGGGTCGTACTTAGAATTAAATAAACTAAATAAATTCTTTCGGGTAATTAATTCATTTTATTATTCTAAGTAATTAAAATCCCATTTATATAATTCTCATTATCCGAGCCATTTTTTGGGTTGTGCAAAATGGATCTAGAGAAAGCTCTCAATCAAAGAGATAACTTCTTTTCTTCCAAGAATTCTCTCAAGCTACCAGAGAGATCCTCTTGCACCGGATCAAGGATAGTTTTTTGCAAGCGGCTCTCAAGTAGATCGAAGGTGGATATCACAAGAGAAGACTCTTCCGCGCTTGCACTTGGAAATCCCTTCGGTGACGTCCAAAGATATATGGAACATGGGTGGATCACCACTAGAGGAATACTACACTTGGATTCTACGACGCAACGACGGATCACATCAGATCGTGACCAGAAACATCAATGAAGAGAAAATTACATCAAGGTAATTCTTGTCCTTTAATTAAATTAATTATAACAAACATATGATGATCCTTTCTATGGTTCTGGGACTCCCTTACTTTCTTTCATTCTTTGTCCTATTCCGAAGATCTGGCATTTTATTATCATGATGGATCTCATATTGATCATTGTTAATGGGAAAATTAAAGTTGGGTACACCCACCCAATGTGCTTCCGCTGCGCCCAAAACCTACAAGTGGTATCAGAGGGGTCATATTGTTGATTATAATTATTTATTTTTTCATTGATGATTTACGCATTTAATAATTTAGTTGTTTCTATACAAGTTAATTGTTCTTCAAATCTAAATCTCAAGATCTTCTTCTCCTCGCTCGTTTCTCATTCACCTTAAAGAAACGATTTCTCTTTTAATTTTGATTAAAATGAAATATAGGATCTCATATAGAGGTGCAAACATTCCTAGTCATCCAACACTAGAACACACGGCACGTATTTGGAAATACACATCGTGTAGTCTAAGTTCAATTCATCAGGCTGGTCCGCCAAACAAGACCATGTCAATGGATCCTATCTAAGTCTTTAAGACTCTGTGTGTTGACTAGGAACAGGTGGCACATGGTTTCTGGATTACACGTCGTGTGTCCCATTGAACACAGCATGTAGTCCTTTTAGGTTTGGGTAAGACTGTGTACCTCGTACATCGCTTTACTGGCTGGAAACTGTGCAATGCGGTTACTACACGGCGTGTGTCCCATTGAACACATCGTGTACTTCGAATATTTTCGAAGTACGTCTACATGCCATGTCACTGGGCGTGTACTTTGTATGGACGATGAACAAAAGTACATATCATGTAGTAGAAACTACACGTTATGTACTCATCCAAATTACACATATTTATTAAAATTTATTATTATATTATAAAAACCCTTGAGATGTGTACCATAGTGTAGGCATGAAGCTGAGTCACAGCACATGATAGTTTTTTTATATATATGTGTTTAATTTAACATCTAAGCAATGTTCATTTATACTCATTGGGTAGTTGTGAACGAGAATTCACTGGGTTGCCTTAAAGTTACAAGTTACGTACAAAGATAATTTTAAATGTATTTATTTGTTTAAAATTATGATGTATTATAATCTCAAGGAAATTCAGGAAAGGGTTTAAGATAAAATGGTTGATTAATTAAAGATAATTAATTGATTCAACCGTGGTTTATCTTAAACAAAAACGATTAAAGAATTAAATGCTAGTTTAATTTATGCGTAAATTTTTTTTCATGTATGGATGATCATGATCTATACCAAGACCTTTGTATGTGAATGGTTTCTTTTAATTTATTTATTTAAATTAAATTTTTTGGCATGCGATCATTCTCCTCATTAATATGTAGAGCTTGCGTGCCCAAGGTTTCTTTTATAAAAAACCCCATTTTACCCCTCACCTGTGAATGAGATAAAAGAATATTTAATGGATGGATATCCCAATACAGTGGAGGTGTCTCAAGTTAAGATCCAAGGTGAAACCAATTCAACGAGATACAAAGTTGAACAGGTGGAAATATGTAAACACAAACCCAAAAGGTTCAAGGTGTTTCTCTCCTAGGTCGATGGTTAGTTTATCAACCACTAGATAAAATAACTAATAGAAAAATATCATGATCATACCATTTATTTTATTTCTTTCAATTTCATAGTTTATTTATTGTGGGTGTGTTGTCATGATCACTCAATTAATGAATTAAACAAGCATGCAAGATGGAACTAAAATAAGATCGGATTATGTGTAAATATTGTCTTAGAAGTGGTTAATTACTTAAGTATATCCCACTTAATATTAAAAATAATGTAATCAAAGATAATAAAATGAAAATTTATGTATAAGGATAAAATTCCTCAAAGAAAATATTAAGTCGGTATAGCCTTCCATAATCATGGTTAGAATCAAACCATAGTTCAAAGTGTTTAACCAACCCTAGTTGGGATGCTTTCAATTATTGAGGAATTCTAATTCAAGGTTTTGGGTTGACTTGACTTGGTTCACTCAAGAGTTGACTGTCACATTAGGACTTGGTATGACCAAGAGGCAAAGGTTGAGGAAATGTAAAATAAAAGGATTACATGATTGGGGAGTCCACTCGGCAGGTCAAGGAGCAACGAGTTAATGCAGTTGGAATTTGCAGTTCCTACCTAAAACCCTTCATGTTTCTTGACCAACCCTATTTGGGGTAATGCGAAGGGAAATATTGTTCCTTGACACGAGAATATTCAGGAAATAGAATATTCTGAAGTCAATGGTGAGGGCTATTAGATTTTGATAAAATAGTGGGAGACTAATAAGTATTTATTTATTTATTTGTCTCAATTTTATCATGATAAATTACTTAACCTTTTCTCATCTTAATTTTTATAAATTGAATGAAAAATCACTTCAAACATATCATTGTGAACCATACTCGAGAAGGAAAGCCACTACGGCAAAAAAGGCATTTAGCGGCAGTTTTTTTTCGTTTCGCAGTGGTTTTCAAAACCGTCGCAGAACGTTTCGCGGTGGTTTTTTTATTTTTTTATTTTTTTTTTGTTATTTTTTTTATTTTTTTTAATTTTTTTCTATATATTTATTTATTTATATATTTATTTATATATTTATTTCGTATTTATTTCGTATTTATTTATTTACTTTATCTATTTTATCTATTTATTTTACATATTTATTTATTTTATTTATTTATTTTTCGTATTTATTTATTTATTTATTTATTTTTCATATTTATTTATTTTATTTATTTTATTTCGTATTTATTTTTTTATTTATTTATTTATTTTATTTATTTTATTTATTTATTTTATTTATTTTATTTATTTAATTTCGTATTTATTTTTTATTTTTTTTATTTCGTATTTATTTTTTATTTATTTTATTTCATATTTATTTTATTTATTTATTTATTTATTTCGTATTATTTTATTTACTTTATTTATCCATGCATGCACATCCCATGCACATGCACATGCACATGCATGCCCATGCAATATAAAGAAATTCTGCGTTTGGTGAGATTTGAACCCCTAACCTCTTGCATATTTTCCAAAGAATTTACCACTCCAGCAAGCTCACCATGTGGTTAATAAACAGAATTTAATATACTTATATATATTAATTGAAAAAACAAATAATACATAAATAATAGATATAAACTCAATAATAATAAATAATAAATAAGGAATAAGGAATAATAAATAATAAATAAGGAATAAGGAATAATAAATAATAAATAATAAATAAAGATAAATAACAAATAATAATTAAATATAAATAATAAATAAATAATAATAAATAAATAAATAATAATAAATAATAAATAATAAATAATAAATAATAAATAATAAATAATAAATAATAAATAAAGATAAATAATCAATAATCAATAATCAATAATAAATAAGAAATAATAAATAAATATAAATAATAAATAATAAGTAATAAATAATAAATAATAAATAATAAATAATAAATAATAAATAATAAATAATAAATAAATATAAATAACAAATAATAATTAAATATAAATAATAAATAATTTATAATTAATAAATAATAAATAATAAATAATAAATAATAAATAATAAATAATAAATAATAAATAATAAATAATAAATAATAAATAATAAATAATAAATAAATATAAATAACAAATAATAATTAAATATAAATAATAAATAAATAATAAGTAAATATAAATAAATAATAAATAATAATAAATAATAAATAATAAATAATAAATAATAAATAATAAATAATAAATAATAAATAATAAATAAAGATAAATAATAAATAATAAATAATAAATAATAAATAATAAATAAACATAAATAATTAATAAATATAAATAATAAATAATAAATAATAAATAATAAATAATAAATAATAAATAATAAATAATAGGTAATAAATAATAAATAATAAATAATAAGTAATAAATAATAAATAATAAATAATAAATACAAAATAGATATAAATAATAAATAATGAATAATATATATAAAAAATAAATAATCAATCATCAATCATCAATCATCAATAATGAATAATAAAACTAAATAATAAATATTAAATATTCAATATTCAATATTAAATAAATAAATATAAATAATAAATAATAAATATTAAATATTAAATAATAAATAAATATAAATAATAAATAATAAATAAATATAAATAATAAATAAATATAAATAATAAATAAATATAAATAATAAATAATAAATAATAACTAATAACTAATAACTAATAAATAATAAATAAATATAAATAAAAAATACAAAATAAAAATACAAAATAATAAATAAATATAAATAATAAATATTAAATAAATATAAATAATAAATAATAAATAATAAATAAATATAAATAATAAATAATAAATAAATATAAATAATAAATAATAAATAAATAGTAAATAAATATAAATAATAAATAAATAATAAATAATAAATAATAACTAATAACTAATAAATAATAACTAATAAATAAATATAAATAGTAAATAATAAATAACTAATAAATAATTAATAAATATAAATAATAAATAATAAATAACTAGTTACAAATAATAGATAATAAATAAATTAAAGTATATTATAAATAATAAATAATAAATAATAGAGGAAACACATGAAAAAGTATGAAAAGACGTGATAAGCGATGAAAAATCATGAAAACGCATGAAAAAGGATGGAGAAGCATATGAAGAATGAGGCATTAGAAAGAATGAGAACGCATGAAAACTCATGACAACTCTGGAAAACTCCTTAATAATTCAACATAATCATTATAATAACCCATAAAAAACCATTGATAAAGATAACAAGTCATGGAAACCCAAATAAACAGTAATAAATGGAGCTACCGTTAAAACCCGTCAAAACGGTCATAAAAAGACAAAAACATTGGACTCACATTAACGGAGATAACTTATTATCCGAGAGTCCGTTTTAGATCTGCGACCTGTCAAATCAAAGATCCTGAAACGATCTTCGACCTGAAAGGTGAAAGAGTCCGAATGGACAGGCGGATCGAAAGTTATGACCATTTAAAAAAAAGTTGACGGGGAACGGGTGCTTGAAACGAGGCATTGAAAAATATAACAAACTCGATACCCACTAAAAAAGCCATAACATATGATCTATGAGTGCATGTGGGCTCCACGACCTTTCAAACTGAAGCTCATGGAACGAGCTATGATCTGGCAGGTGGAGGAGGCCAAACTGACACGTGGATCGAAAGTTAGGTCTATTTGAAGACAAGTTCGACGGGACACCGGTGACAGAAATGGGGTTTTGGAGGCCTTCGAAGGGGTTTTTGGGGTTGAAAAACACAACAGAAGCTTTCTTGTGTCGAAGTTGTTTGTAGCTCTCTTCGTTGGCTTCGATTTGATATGTGGTAGAGCCCAAACGGACACCCGGAGCGAAAGTTATGGCCGTTTAAAGTTGGAGAACTTTTTTCAACTTTCTTATAACTCTAATATCTTCCGCACCTTAGACCGTCTCACAGTTTTGATTATGTGTGCCTCTAGATCTCTTCATGAGCTTCGATTTGACTGGTTGTGGCGCTTCAACGGACGCTCGGATCAAAATTTATGGTCGTTTGAGTGATTTCGGGGTTTCTCTTGTTTTTTATTTTTTCATTTCATTTCACGGCGGTTTTACCAAAACCGCCGCTAATCCTCGAATAAAATTAAAAAATAAATAAATAAAAAATAAAAATAAATAATTTTTTTTTGCGTTTAGCGGCGGTTTTCTTGTAGTGAGCCTTCTCACTGGCACTAATTTTCAAGAATGGCAGAGGCGTTTATCCATAATGCTTCACAACAAGAGGAAATTGTATGCGCTAGAATATCTTGTTCCAGTTGTTCCTGGAAAAGAGGCCAATGATGAGGAACTATCTCTCTATATGAAGCATATGGATGATGCCATATATGTCCAATGTTTTATGCTATCAACCATGTCTAATGAGCTCTTGAAGTAACGTGAAAACATGGATGCATATAGTATGATGTCTCACCTTAAGTATCTCTATCAAGAGAAAACAAGACAGGAGAAATATGAGTTCTCCAATTCTTTATTCAAAACTAATCTTGGAGAGTCTCCACTAGCTAGGCCTCATGTAGTTAAGCTTATTGTCTACATTGAATGCTTGGATATCTTAGGGATTAAGTTCATGTATGAGTTGCATATAGATCTCATACTATCATCATTGCTCAAGAACTTCTCTAGCTTTATTGTCTACTACAACATGAGAAAAAATGATAAGAGTCTATCAGAACTTCTAACCTTAATTCATCAGGTAGATAAGAACATGGGGAGTGACAAACCCATAGTCCTTATGGTGAATAAGAAAATGAAGGACAAGGAAAATGGGCCAAGGATTCATAAATGATCTGAATACCCTAAGAATCTTCCCTCCAAGAAGGTGAAGATCCAGAGTCAGGGTACGAAATGGGAGGCAGTATGTTTTGCAAGTGGCAAGTCAGGCCACTAGAAGAGGAAATGCACCTAAAAGCATGGGGATGCTAAATTTGCATTCATTATCGAGTGTAATCTTTCCATTTCTACACATTGGGTATTATATATAGCTTGTGGGGATCACATATGTATTCAAATTTATGAACCAAGTAGATTTTGAAATATTTCCAGAGGAGAGTTAGATCTTCAAGCTTCCAATGGCGTGAGGCTGACTATACTGGCCATTGGCGATTATCATCTCTCATTGCTAACTAAAATAATTTTGGTTTTATGTAACTGTTATAATGTGCCTAGTCTTATCAAGAACATAATTTTTGTATCATGTTTGGATATGGATGGATTTATTTTAAAGTTTGTAAATAAGGGATGTTTCTTTTATAAGAACAATGTATGTTATGGTATGGTGCATTTAAATAATGTTTTATATGTAATAATTTATGAAAACCAAGGGTTGGAAATCGATAACGAAAAAAACTCACATGACTCACACATCACCCAGTTGTGGCATCACCGTTTCGGTCATGTAAACAAGAAGCACTTAAAAAAGCTCTGCCAAGATGGTTATTTAGACTCTACTGAGCTAAAACCACTTTATAGATGTCACGCTTGTTTACAAGGTAAAATGACCAAGCAGCCTTTCGGTGGACAGGGTGAAAGGGCCACAGAGCTTCTAGGAATGGTGCACATGGATGTGTTTGGACCATTTCTAGTATAAGCTAGATGTGGATATTATTGCTTCATTACTTTTAAATATTATTTGGGTAGATATGGCTATCTATACTTAATAAGGTATAAGTCATAATCCTTAGATAAATTTAAATAATTCAAGAATGAAGTATAGAATCATCTTGGTAAGAAGATAAAAACACTTCGATCAGATCATGGTGGTGAATATTTGAACCAAGAGTTCATTGATCTTGTAAGGGAGTCTAGGATTATATCTTATCTCACTCCTTCTTATACACCATAGTGGAATGGTGTTAGTGAAAGGAGAAACCGCACCTTGTTGGACATGGTGAGGTTGATGATGAGTCATGAAGATCTTCCATTATCTTTTTGGGGATATTCATTAAAAACTGCAAAATACACATTAAACCAAGTACCAAATAAGGTGGGAAATGGAATTCCCTCCAAGTTATAGAATATAAAGAAATCCATTTCTTCACACACACGTGTATGGGGATGTGAGGCATTTAGTAATACCTTCTCAGGAAACACACTAGCACCCTGGGGCACGAGGTGTATCTTTATAGGATGTCCCAAAGAAAAAAAGGATATTACCTATATAACCTTTCAAAAGAGAAAATGATTTTTGTCAAACAATACATATTTCTTGAGAGGGAGAACATCCTCAAAAATGATAGTGGGATCAAGATTGACTTCGACAAAGTCGATGCTCAAGATACACAGGAGTTGGTATAGGAATAAGTTCCACACATCCCTTTGAAAGAGGTTCCAGAAACACAAGTACTATGTAAGAGCTCAAGAGAGGTAAGGGAACCATAGAGATTTGGTTTCCTAGTCACTAAGGATGGTGATTCATTATTATTGGAAAATTATGAACCTCTATCCTATGAGGAAGTAGTAGAAAGCTTAGAAGCTACAAGATGGCTAGAAGATATGAAATCTGAGATGGATTACATGTATTAGAACCAAGTTTGGGTTCGTGTTGATGAGAAAATTCATGTAAAGCCTATTGGATTCAAATGGGTATTTAAGAGAAAGTTTTACATGGAAGGTCAAGTTAGCACCTATAAAGCAAGGCTAGTGACTAAAGGATTCAGATAATGTCAAGGAATTGAATATGATGAGACCTTCTCATCAGTTTCTATGATTAAATCCATAAGAATCATACTTTCCATAGAAACTTACCATGACTACGAGATTTGGCAGATGGATGTCAAAACAGCATTCTTAATAGGAAACTTTAGGAAGATGTCTATATGACACAACCAGAAGGGTTTGTGACACTAGGCGAAGCTAAATGGATTTTCAAGTTGAAAAAATAAATTTATGGATTAAAGCAAGCATCCGGGTCATGGAACATTCGATTTTATGAAGCCATAAATGAATTTGGTTTCATTAAGAATGAATGTGAGCCATCTGTTTATAAGTTGTTTAATGGTAATGTGGTCATTATCCTAGTAGTATATGGTGATGACATATTACTTATTGGAAACGATGTACCAGTCTTATAGTCATTTAAGGACTAGTTGAACAAGTGTTTCTCCAAGAAGGACTTTGGTGAAACAGCTTACATTCTAGGGATCAAGATCATTTGTGATAGATCCAAGAGGCTGTTTGGATTAATTTAGGGTATATACGTTGACCAGATGCTAAAGAGATTTAGTATGGAACAATACAATATGGGATTGGTTCCAGTGTCTCATGGCCTACATATTTCTAAGAAAATGTTTCCTCAAACACAATATGAGAAAGATATAATGAGTAATATCCCATATGATTCATCTATAGGATTTATTATGTATACCATGTTATGTATCAGGCTTGATGTTGTCTATACACCGAGCATGGTAGGAAGATATCAAGCAGATTCAGAAGAATAGCATTGGAATTATGTTAAGACTATCTTTAAGTATCTTATAAGAACTAAGGATATGTTCTTGGTGTATGGAGGAGACGAGGATCTTGTCATCAAAGGGTATGATGATGTTGGTTTTCAAATAGATCAGAATAATTTTAAGACACAATCTGGATATATTTTCTATCTTGATGGAGGATATGTGAGCTGGAAGAGTTCAAAGAAACCAGTTGTCACCAATTCTACAGTGGAGTCTGAATATATATCAGCTTCTGATACAGACAAGGAAGCCTTCTGGATTCGGAACTTTTTCCAGGAGATTTATATGGTTCCTAGCAATAAAGCTCCTATCACATTGTATTGTGATAATTCTACAGTGGTGGCTCTTGAAAAAGAACCAAGGTCACATCAACGGACAAAGCATGTACTTTGTAAGTATCACCTCTTGAGGTATTTCTATAAAAGGGATGAAGTTTTAGTGAGCAGAGTGTTCACAGAAGAGAATGTGACAAACCCCATGACTAAATTCCTATCTCAGCAAAAGCATGAATATCATGTGAGAGCTGGTGGGTTAAAGGTTGTTAGTTGTTGTCTCAAGTATAAGTGGGAGTTTCTTGGAGTTGTTGTCCTAACACCAACTTCTTTTTACTTTATTCATTAATAAATACCTTATCACATCTTGAATATTCTTCACCATTATAATGCATCTGATAATGTCCTAAGGATAGTTGTTTCATTAAAGGATCATAGCGGATCCCTGCTATTATCATAACCAGGAAGTGCCATAACATAGTTCTTGAATATATGTTCTAGGTTTGTATGATGTTATTTTAGGGACACAAATAATACAATCCATTAGGGGTGAGGACTCATAAAAATTTGAGGCACATTCTCATGGTGTTCACCCTTGGTAATATCTTGGAGGATATTATGAGAATGAAACCCACCAGCAGGAAATCCACATTTCATAGTGTCATTGTATGTTCTATCGGCGGATGTTTGTATTGATCCTTAGACATTAATATTATTATTAATGGGTATTAAAACTCTCGTACTTATATTTATTGATGAAAACTATGATGACACACTATTTTCAATGAGGTAGGATATGTTGGGTGCATCATGAGTAATACAACATTAATAGATAATGTGATAAAGGATTTGTCCCTTTTGTTTTCATAATGGAAGTAGATATCTTAGGACCTTTGATGGAATTTATATAGCCTAAATAAATCCATGTCCATGGTAAGTAATGGGAATGTTCAATTATGGAAAGTCAAATAAAGAGTAATCGAGAAAATGGGTTGATGTCACTAGCAAGCAACCTGCTTGATTCAAGATATCGAGACAAAGGGATTACATTACATGGTAAGTGTTCATAGAAGGTAACACATCATTGTGGCATTAACATATTTCTCTATGGGTGCCTTGGCATGTTTCAAGACTCTATCCTTGGACTTTAGGTAGGCTCCTCCTAATTCCACTGAGAAAGAGGCCCAGAGGGTCACACACTAAGTGTGTCCAATTATCTCAGTTAAATATAAATTTAACAAGTTGAATAAAGATTATTCTCGATTGTGGTTTAATAATTATTCAAGGATGTCTGATCACATTAATTTCGACACTAGTTATTCAAGAGAATATATTGTGGGTGAAATAATATATTTATTAGCGAGTAATGAAATGATATTTAATTTAGAAATAAATATCCATTATTCAAGGTCTAATAAATGTGGTAGAGGAAATAAAAAAATGGAAAAATTACACACCAGGTATATTAATATACACAATGTGTAGTTTTTCTATGGATTTGTGAGAAATAATATTATTTATTTTATTAAATAATATTAGGTGTAATTCTTTGGGCGCATGTTAAGTAATAATAATAGTCAACTGTTATTATTAGATATGGGTTCTTACTAAGAATTAAATTAAATAAATAAATGATTTTGGGTAATTAATTCATTTTATTATTTTAAGTAATTAAAATCCCAATTGTATGATTATCATTAGCCTAGACATTTTTTTGGGTTGTGCACAACATATCTATATAAATCACTCAATCCAAGATATAATTTCTTTTCTTCCAAGAAGGCTCTCAATCAATGTGAGAGATTCTCCTCCACCGGATCAAGGAGAGCGCTTTTCAATTGGCGCTCAAGGCGATCGAAGGTGGACATCGCAAGTAAAGGCTCTTCTATGATACCACACACATATCCCTTCAGAAACTTCTAGAGATACATGGAACACATCTTGATCACCTATAGAGGAATCCTACACTTGGATTCTACGAATCAATGATGGATCACATCAGATCGTGACCAGAAACATCAACAAATAGAGAATTCCATCAAGGTAATTCTTGTCTTTTAATTAAATTAATTATAACCAACATATGATGATCCTTTCTATGGTTCCAGGACTCCCCTAATTTTTTTCATTATTCATTCTATTCCAAGGATCTGTAATTTTATTATTGTGACATATCTTAGATTGATCATTGTTAACAAGAAAATTAAAGTTTGTTAAACCCACCCAACGCACTTCCACTGCGCCTGTAACCTACAGTCACGACCCGCCTTCACCAAAAGGAGGGAAGGGTCAGCAGATTGTCAGTCCCTTCCTTCTTTAAGTTGAAGGAGAGATAATGAACCCCAAAACCCACCTTCTATAGGTCCCGGAGTGGAGACTAGCACTAAGGGTATGAAAATTACACACAAATGGAAGGCATTACCCTTTTTGTTTTATAGGATCAGGAGATAAGATGATGAAACCCAACAACACCAATGTAAAAGAAAAGTAAAGCCAAAAGTAAATTGCTCCCACATGCATGTTCCAAAAGTAAAAGCCACAAAAAAATACAAATGGTGACTACAAAGGTAAGTACCAAAGGAAGAAAAACAGTAACTGCAACTGCCCCAAAGGTCCGAGCTAGTATGGTCCTGCGCGATCCCTGAAGTCCTCCTGGAAACCTGAAAGCAGTTTTATATACATAGGGTGAGCATAAAAGTACACTCAGGAGGGAAAACCAAAGACTCTCGTGCACAAGTGGAGGAATGTACTAAATCCCCGTGAGAAGTAGACAACCAACACTATCAAGGAGTTCACCCATCCCACTCACCGGCTACACTCACCAAATAATGCAAGTCAAGTAATATATATATTAAGAGAACATTGATTTTTGGGTACCCCACGCCACTTTCCCACTGGTTATTGAGATATCATACACATCGAACCAATCCTGCCATTCTCACCTTAGTCCCACTGCCACACCCACCCGCACACACCTGGCCCACAACCGCACGCAGTCCCACTGCCGAATCCCACCCGCAAACACCTGGGCCACAGTCACACTTAACCACAACTACAAACACCTAGGCCAAAACAACCACCACCACGCTCGAAGACACCTAGGCTAAAAGATCCGATGCCACGCCCGAAGACACCTGGGCCTTATCCCGAAGACACTTGGGAAACCACCTTCCGCACACACCTAGACAACCACCACACTACCCCACCTGAAGGTTCTTGGGCTAATAATGGACCTCAGGCCATCATAGCCTGCCCGAAGATACTTGGGATATCTGGGAAAGGGAGTAGAAAAGGAGACAATAACCATCCACTAAGAATAATGTTGGGAAAAACACCCTCCCCCATGAAATGGGGGTGTTCGACACTAAGTGCTCAACATGGGTGGGGTGCGAATAAGAAACACAAAACTACAAGTATATACATAGGTTACAAGAACTCATCCAAAGTTAGTTCTTTCTTCAGATAGCCTACAGATCACAACAGCACTCAAGTCCGAGTCACGACTCTTGCCAACAAAACTCGTTTGTCCCATTCTTGCTTTCATGTTCAGTAACAATATTTAGTTAAGTTCTGCACCTACTTGCGCAACTAGTAAACATAGGCACAAGTCCAGGAAAGTAAATAGTCAAACATCAACCATAACACCCACACCTGGTTCTCTCGTAAAGACGCATCAACTAAAGAGAACCCTAAGTTACAGCCCCATGCCCAATATCTGGGAGAAAAAAGGGCATCTCAACAACAGGGGATACCACCCCAATTCGTGATATAAACAAGGTAACCACCCAGTCATAAAACTCACAACCACTGAATCTGTAACAACAGGGAATATCATTCCCAATTTCACATCCACTGAGAGTATAAAAACAGGGGATCCCATCCCCTCCCACATCTCCAGCAATCATCCCGTAAAAGGAAACAACCAAACCACTACCACCGACACAAAGCAGGGTCGTGCCTGTATTTTCATATTTAAAAGATTTTACACGCTCCATGATTTCAATTTCATGTGCTTTAACCGGGGGTTATCACAGAAGGATTGATCCTAGTGCTTCCTATTTATTCAGCCGGGTATACATGATTAACCAATTTACTTTTCACAGCAAGAGTTTACTATTACAAAACAAGTCATTTAAAACACCACCAGGGGTTCATTAATGCACAGACAACGACCACCAATGGCCTCAATTTTCAGAACTCGTAAGCCAGCACAACTCAAAAAGATGATCATAATATAAACAACATCAACGATCACAACCCCCTTCATACTTTATAAAATCTGTTCATTATATTTATTTAGTTCTTGTTTATCCAATTCTACAGAATCAAAAGGACGCCCACCCTGCATGATACACAAAAGAGAGAGACGAAGGAGAAATTCCCTACATGTTGGATCAACGATCTACGCTGAGGCCGGGGGAGGAAATTCACGGATAGCAATGCGGATTGCCTGAACGAAAATTGCTTCATCTATCAATGCTTAGGCTAGGATTGGAACTCTATTCATAACAATGCGGCTCACCCGATGCAAAAAAACTGGCTCGTCTGGACGAAGGTACTCGCCGAGGGTGATCGAGAAAAGAAGAAACCTAGGGAAAACCCTTTAGCTATAACGGTTGTGGGCGGTTGAGATAAGAACGTGAACCCGCATAAGGCGCGGGGTCATGGGTTGACCATGCGGCCTCACACATTATTAAAGGGGTCAAGTGGTTTAAACCGACGCACACACATCAGGTTAATTCATTAAATAATTAATTAAAACATAGGGTTATTCATTTACTGGCGTTACCAGGCTTTAAACCACGCTTAAAGAAGTTAAAATAGGGTTTAAAACCCTAATCACGCAAAAAGGATCGCTACTGGCCCGCGTGGTAGCCAGAGCCACCGGTAGCTGAGAGCTACCGGTGGTTGAAAGCTACTGGTAGGCCGAGCTACCGGTAGGCTGTAGCTACTGGTAGGTTGAGCTACCGGTAGGCTGCAGCTACCGGTAGTCTGAGCTACCGGTAGACAGAGACACTGGTAGCTGTAGCTACCGGTAGACCGAGCTACCGGTAGACAGAGCTACAGGTAGGCTGCGGCTACCGGTAGACCAAGCTACCGATAGGCCCACTACCGGTAGGCTAAGGCTACCGGTAGGCCTACCGTTATGCCAAACTTCATCAAGATTCACAGACCAGAAAATCCAACATGAGATTTTCACAAAGTAATGGACCCCAAAAACCCGGGTCATTACATCAGATACCTCTTAAATGATTCTCGTCCTCAAGAATCAAAACAAACCAGAAAAAAATAGAGGGTCCGAACAACCACCTCGAAAGATACCTCTTAGGAGTGAACCCATGCTAACTAAAAACACTTCCAACATACCATGCCAAACTGCCCAGGCATGTGGGTTGGGGAGTCTTCTCCCCCATGTCAAGATATTTTCTGCTTTGGGCGGCACTAACTCGCCCGCACGGGTTTAATCGCATCCACCTTAATGCGTCTTGATTAGGGGTCGGGTTACCTCCTCCCCCATAGCCAGGGATTTTTAAACACATTCATAGGAAAGAAAACCAGTACATTTCATAGTCAACAAGACAAAATGTTCTACCACAACAGGTACAACAAGGAACAAAACTCAAAACAACTCTGGGTACTGGGTACGCATCTGTGCTTCTCTCTCCCACGTACTCTCCTCGAGCCCACCATGTCTCCACAACACATGAACCAAGGGAATGGTTCACCCACGAAGCACCTTCTCCTTCTGATCCTCGATTATCACTGGTCTCTCCAAAAAAGTCACATCGTCCTCGATGTCCTGATCACCCCAATCAAGGATGTTTTAATCATCGTGTAGGTACCGACGGAGCTGGGACACATGGAAGACATCATGTATCCTTAGTAGCGGTGGTGGTAACGCTAGCTGATAAGCCACTTCGCCGACCTGCCGCAACACTTCGAAGGGTCCGATGAACCTGGTAGAAAGCTTACTCCCCTTGTCGAACCTCCGCTGCCCACGCCGAGGGGAGACCTTCAAGAACACGTGGTATCCAACCTCAAACTCCAAGGGCCTCCTCCTGGTATTAGCATACGACTTCTTTCGGTCCTGGGCCACCTTCATCCTTTCCCGTATGAGCTGAACCTTCTCTGTCATGCTCTGCACCACTTCCGGGCCAAGGATGTCTGCCTCTCCTACTTCGGTCTGACACACAGGTGAACGACATGGCCTCCCATACAAATCTTCAAACGGGGCCATACCGATGGTAGATTGGTATCTATTATTGTAGGAAAACTCTACCAGAGGAAATTATCACACCCATGATCCCCCTGAGTCCAGAACACATGCCCGCAACATATCCTCCAAGGTTTGGATGGTGCGCTCTGTCTGTCCATTTGTCTGGGGATGGAAAGAAGTGCTAAGATGCTGCTGGGTGCCAAAATCATGTTGCAATCCTCTCTAGACTCACGAAGTAAACTATGCATCCCTATCTCAGACTATAGACCTCGGAATCCCATGAAAAAGCACCACCTCATCCACATACTTTTGTGCCAAATCATCCATAGTACTCGAATCCCTGATTGCCAGAAAGTGGGACGATTTCATCAACATGTCCACTACCACCCAGATGGCGCCGTATACCCCTTGGACCTTAAGTAGTCCCATGAAGAAATCCATCGAGATGTCGTCCCACTTCCACTCGGGGACATCTAGAGGCTGCAGTAGGCTGCCTGGAACTCAGTGTTCAGCCTTCACTTGCTGACACACTAAGTACTTGGCCACAATCTCTGCCACTGATCACTTCACTCTGGGCCACCAAAACTGTCTCTTCAGTCCCTGGTACATCTTGGAAGCTCCTGGGTGTACTTCCAGGGGTGAGTTGTGGAACTCACTGAGAACATTTCCGCGCATCAATACTAGAACAAACAACCTTCCCTGGAAAAGCATCTGGTTCTGACCATCCTCTGTCCATCCTTCAGGAGCATTGCCCTGGTCAACTCATTCACGCATCACTTCACACTCTGGGTCTCCCCACTGAGACTCCTCCACTTCCTGCAACAGAGATGACTGCACTGCCATCTGATATAGGCAACCTCTACCACCATCCATCCTCGCATCCAGGTGTAAGGCAGCCAACTCCTCCATCGCCTTCCAGGCATCTGCCAACTCTGGGACTGCATCCTTCTGTGTCCTCCTACTCAAGGCATCGTCCACTAGATTTCCCTTTCCCTCAGTATAAGAGATCTCGAAATCATAATCATGGAGGAACTCCACCCATCTCCATTGTCGCAAGTTTAGGTCCCGCTGGGAGAAGATATACCTCAATCTTTTGTGATCGGTGAAGACCACAAAGTGTTCTCCAATGAGGTAGTGCCGCCACAACTTTAGTGCAAAAATTACCGTTGTAAGCTCTAGGTCGTGGGTGGCGTAATTACGCTCATGCGGGCGTCGCTGCTTGGACCCATAAGAGATCACCCCTTGTTGCTACATCAACACACATCCCAGGTCATGTCCTGAAGCATCGCAGAACACCTCATACGCCGCCCCTTCTTCTGGTAATCTCAGCACTGGGGCACTAACCAAATTCTCCTTCAGATAGCTGAAGGCTGACTCACACTGCTCACTCCACATGAAAACCTGGTCTTTCTTGGTCAGGGCTGTCAAAGGGGCTACAACTCGGGAGAAGTTGGGTATGAACCACCGATAGTAACCCGCCAGCCCGAGGAAACTATGGACCTCTGTCACATTCTTGGGTGCTGCCCAAGAAACAACTTCCTCATCCTTTGATGGGTCCACCGCTACCCCCTGCTCTGACACCATGTGCCCGAGGAAGTGCACTTCTCCTGTCCAGAACTTTAATTTCAACAACTTCCCATAGAGTTGATGATGTCGGAGGACCTACAGAAATGTCCTCAGGTGCCCTGCATGGTGCTCCTCTGATCTTGAGTAGACCAGGATGTCGTCGATGAACACAACTACGAACAGATCTAGGTACTCCTGTAAGATGGACTTCATAAGCCCCATGAACATAGCCGGGGAGTTCGTAACACCAAAGGGCATGACTAAAAACTCGAAGTGTCCATATCTGCACCTGAATGCCATCTTTGGGATGTCGCCCTCCTTCACTCACAACTGGTGGTATCTAGACCGTAGGTCGATTTTCGAGAAACATCCTGCCCCTTTCAGCTGGTTGAAAAGATCGTTTATCCTCGGAAGAGGGTAGCGATTCTTGATCGTCACCTGATTCAGCCTCCTGTAGTCTATGCACAACCTGAGACCACCATCTTCCATCTTTGCGAACAATACTGGAGCACCCCACGGTGACGCACTTGGTCGAACATAACCCCTTTTCATTAGATCATCAATCTAGATCTGTAACTCCCATAGCTCTGAAGGTTCCATCCGGTAAGGAGCCATCGAGATCAGACGAGCATCGGGCTATAGGTCTATCCTGAACTCAATATCTCGTTGAGGGGGTAGAGTCGTTACCTCCTCAGGAAAGATGTCCATAAATTCACGGACAACCTCTGGCACCTCCACCATCTCAACATCTACTAATTCCACTGACATCTCGACCAACAAGGAGAGGAGGGGTTCCTCTCGCCTGCTGGCCTTATGACTGCTCCGCTCGCCGGTGAAGGTAACACACCGGCCATCCAAGTCCGAGAACACAACCCTTATTCGGAAATAGTCGATGATGGCACACACAGAAAATAGCCATTTGATTCCTAGGATGACATCGTATGGCTGAATCTGTAGCAGAAGAAGATCCCTAACTGACTGATGTGGCCCTATCATCAGTCTACATCCTTGACAAACAAACAATAAGTCGGTTTGAACTCCGACTGGTGTGCTCAACACCAGGAGCACTGGAATTATCTCATCATCTAGACCCAAGGCACGGGCTAGACTGGGTGCAACAAAGGAGTGCGAAGCTCTGGTATCGAACAAGGCATACGCAAGAGTGCTAAACAGATTGATCGTACCTCGAACAACCTCCATCCCTACTGGAACTACTACCTCTGCGGCGTGTAGTTGTCCACGCCTGACTCCTCTGCCCCTCGGCTGTCGGCCACCTCCCCGACCATGCCCTGGTCGAGGTCCCTGAGGGGCGCCCTGAGGTCGGCCCCCTCCTCCTACGTTTGTCCTCGGAGGAGCGGGAGCTCGCTGTCCCTGTTGTTGCTGCTGGAAAGGCATGGCTGGAAGCTGCTACTGGAGCGGGTGCTGGGTATGTCCGACACCGTCGTACTGTACCCGGTCCGGGAACTGACTCCGGATAAGTCCAGGGCTCCCATAGACGAAGCATCACGGTCCCGAGCCCGAAGAAAAAGGGCGGGGACTGGGGGATCGAAACTGAAATTGTTGCGGTCTGCTCCCTGTAGGTCGGAACCTAGAGGGCCATGACGCTGGGGGTCTGGTGCTGAAGGTCTTCCCCTTCAATGGTCCCAGCTGGATCCCCTCTCACGACACACCTATTATAGAGTGCATCCTCTCCACCACTTCAGCCTTCTTCTGGACCTCCAAGTACGTCGGCAGGGTAAAGGGGGTAATAGCATACTGGAGGGAGGGTCGGAGTGCTTCCTCTAAACGCCTTTCCCGAGACTCCTCGTCGGGAAAGAGGTTTGGAGAAAAACGTAGGAGGTCCTTGAACTTGATTCCTATCTCCCTTACTAACATACTCCCCTGCTGGAGGGAGATTAGCTCCTGTCTCTTTTCCGCCTTCATCGTCGAGGAGAGGAAGTCCGCCCGGAACTCCCTCTCGAAATCCACCCATGCCACCTTAGCCTCTCTCCTCTACCCCAGGTAAAGCGTCCACCACTGACGCGCCACTCCCCACATCTGGATGACGTCCAGAGGAACCCAGTACTCGGTCAGGGCCCGAATTAGGCTGAAGGCTATCACTAGCTCCTCTAGCCAGCCTTCCATCTTCATGTCAGAGGTGTTGCCCTCGTACTTCTCGAGGGTCTGTCGCTGGAAGGCCCGAAGGGTCTTCTACCACTGGTCATCCTCCCCCTCTCGGTCAGCTCTATGCCGATCAGCCAAAGTAGTCTCTGGCGCCTTGATCGCCTGTACCACATGTGGTCGCCTTCCAGGTTCCATATCTGCAAGGTAAACAAGGAATGCCTAAGCCCAAGTAGTGCAGAATATTGTTCTTAAAACTTATTAAAATTTTAATTTATTCTTAATTCCCAAGACATCACAGAAACATGAGAACACAAGTCATTATGATGCATGTACCTTTCCTAGGTTCTCTACCCTACAATCAGCGTGGCCTCACTTGGTCGTTCATTAGGTCCAGAGTCCTTGCATCAGATCACGGGGGCCCCTAAAATCCTGTGTCCTAGCTGGTCTTCCCTGTCCAAATTCATGCACCAAGGTCACCCAACATTGTTGCCTTACCATCCCATGCAATCCTCACTGTGCCTAACTCCATACTTCATCCTATCTCTCAACCATCACCTCTATACCATTCTATCACGACCTGCCTTCACTAAAAGGAGGGAAGGGTCAGCAGATTGCCAGGACCTTACTTCTTTAAGTTGAAGGAGAGATAATGACCCCTGTAACCCACCTTCTATAGGTCCCAGAGTGGCGACTAGCACCAAGGGTATGGAAATTACACACAAATGGAAGGCATTACCCTTTTTGTTTTATAGGATCAGGAGATAAGATGATGAAACCCAACAACAACAAGGTAAAAGAAAAGTAAAGCCAAAAGTAAACTGTTCCCACATGCATGTTCCAAAAGTAAAAGCCACAAAATAAAATACAAATGGTGACTACAAAGGTATGTACCAAAGGAAGAAAAACAGCAACTGCAATTGCCCCAAAGGTCCGAGCTATTATGGTCCTGCGCGATCCCCGAAGTCCTCCTGGAAACCTGAAAGTAGTTTTATATACGTAAGGTGAGCATACAAGTACACTCAGTAGGGAAAACCAAAGACTCTCGTGCACAAGTGGGGGAACGTACTAAAGCCCCGTGAGAAGAAGACAAACAACACAATAAAGGAGTTCACCCATCCCACTCACCGTCTACACTCACCAAATAACACAAGTCAAGTAATATATATATTAAGAGAACATCGATGTTTGGGTACCCCACGCCACTTTCCCACTGGTTATTGAGACATCCTACGCATCGAACCAATCCCGCCATTCTCACCGCAGTCCCACTGCCACACCCGCCCGCACACACCTGGGCCACAACCGCATGTAGTCCCACTGCCGAATCCTTCCCGCAAACACCTGGGCCACAGTCACACGTAACCACACCTGCAAACACCTAGGCCAAAACAACCACCACCACGCCTGAAGACACCTGGGCTAAAAGATCTGCTGCCACTCCCGAAGACACCTGGGCCTTATCCTGAAGACACTTGGGAAACCACCTGCCGCACACACCTGGCCAACCACCACACTACCCCGCTCGAAGGTTCTTGGGCTAATAATGGAACTCAGGCCATCACAGCCTACCCAAAGATACTTGGGCTATCCGGGAAAGGGATCATAAAAGGAGCTAATAACCAGCCACTAAGAATAGTGTTGGGAAAAACACCCTCCCCCATGAAATGGGGTGTTCAGCACTAAGTGCTCAACATGGATGGGGTGCGACTAAGAAACACAAAACTACAAGTATATACATAGGTTACAAGCACTCACCCAAAGTTAGGTTTTTCTTCAGACAGCCTACAGATCACAACAACACTCAAGTCCAAGTCACGACTCTTGCCAACAAAACTCATTTTTCCCATTCTTGTTTTCATGTTCAGTAACAATATTTAGTTAAGTTCTGCACCTACTTGGGCAACTAGTAAACATAGGCACAAGTCCAGGAAAGTAAACAGTCAAACATCAACCATAACACCCACACCCGGTTCTCTCGTAAAGCCGAATCAACTAAAGAGAACCCTAAGTTACAGCCCCATGCCCAATATCCGGGAGCAAAAAGGGCTTCTCAACAACAGGGGATCCCACCCCAATTCATGATACAAACAAGGTAATCACCCAGTTATAAAACTCACAACCACCGAATCTGTAAAAATAGGGAATCCCATTCCCAATTTTACATCCACTGAGAGTATAAAAATAGGGGATCCCATCCCCTCCCACATATCCAGCAATCACCCGTAAAAGGAAACAACCAAACCACTACCACTGACACAAAGCAGGGTCATGCCTGTATTTTCAGATTTAAAAGATTTTACATGCTCCATGATTTCAATTTTGTGTGCTTTAACTGGGGGTTATCACAGAAGGATTGATCCTGGTGCTTCGAATTTATTTAGCTGGGTATACGTGATTAACCAATTTACTTTTCACAGTAGGAGTTTACAATTACAAAAAAAATTCATTTAAAACACCACCAGGTGTTCATTAATGCACAGACAATGACCACCAACAGCCTCAATTTTCAAAACTCGTAAGCCAGCACAACTCAGAAAGATGATCATAATATAAACAACATCAACGATCACATCCCCCCCCCTTCATTCTTTATAGAATCCGTTCATTATCTTTATTTAGGTCTGGTTTATCCAATTATATAGAATCAAAAGGACACCCACCCCGCATGATACACAAAAGAGAGAGACGAAGGATAAATTCCCTACTTGTTGGATCAACGATCTACACCGAGTTCGGGGGAGGAACTTCACGGATAGCGATGCGGCTCACCTGAACGAAAATTGCCTCGTCTATCAATGCTTAGGACGGGCTCGGAACTCTATGCATAACGATGCGGATCGCCTGGTGCACAAAAACCAGCTCGTGTGGACGAAGGTACTCACCGAGGGTGATCGAGAAAAGAAGAAACCCAGGGCGAACCCTTTAGTTATAAGGGCCACGGACGATTGAGATAAGAACGCAAAACCGCATAAGGCGCGGGGTCGTGGGTTGACCACGCAGCCTCAAACGTTATTAAAGGGGTCGGGTGGTTTAAACTGACGCACACACACCAAGTTAATTCATTAAATAATTAATTAAAACATAGGTTTATTCATTTACTAGAATTACCGGGCTTTAAAACACGCTTCAAGGAGTTAAAATAGAGTTTAAAACCCTAATCGCGCAAAAAGGAGCGCTACTGGCCCGCGTGGTAGGCCAGTTCCACCGGTAGCTGAGAGCTACCGGCGGTTGATAGCTACCGGTATCCGAGCTACCGGTAGTCTGCAGCGACCGGTAGGTCGAGCTACCGGTAGGCTACAGCTACTGGTAGGCTGAGATACCGATAGGCCGAGCTACCGGTAGGCTGCAGCTACCGGTAGTCCAAGCTACCGTTAGACAGAGCCACTGGTAGCTGCAGATACTGGTAGACCGAGCTACCGGTAAATAGAGCTACTGGTAGGCTGTGACTACTAGTAGACCGAGCTACCGGTAGATAGAGCCACTGGTAGCTGCAGCTACCGGTAGACCGAGCTACCGATAGCCCCGATACCGGTAGGCTAAGGCTACTGGTAGGCCTACCGTTATGCTAAACTTCACCGAGATTCCCAGACCAGAAAATCCAACACGATATTTTCACAAAGTAATGGACCCCAAAAACCCAGGTCATTACACCTACAATATCATGGTATAAGTTTCCATGTCATTATGTTGTATCATCAACTCTCTAGAATTATCTTATAGAATGATACAATGGATATAGGAAGAATTATATATATATATATATGTGATAGGAATCATTTTCACCTTCACCCACTTTCTATAGAGGCTATTCAAGAATAGGGGATTCCAATATATAATAAAAAATTTCTAATAGTAAAGAAACATATAGACATCTATGCCACTTAAAAAAAATTACATATGAGCACATTCTCTAAGTTAAGGAATTATTATAGTGTTTTCATGGTTTTTCTATCCATTTTTTCTTTAATAATTAAAATTTTTTATTATTACTTTTCTTATTTACAAAGAATTAATGAGACAAAATAATTTAACTATTTTATGAGTCTCCCACTATTTTATTAAGTCTCAACAACCCTCACTATTGGAATCATAATGCCTTATTGTATATAAATTATAGTGTAAGGGATCTATTTTTCCTTTTTCATAAACCAAACTATGGATTGAGAAGTTATTAGAAGTTATTTAGGTAGGTTCTCTTTCCAAATATGGGCTTGTAGCTCCTTGATATGTTGAGTGGAATCACTAATCCTAAAATTCCTGCTCATATTTCCTCAAAAAATTCTTACAAATTTTTATTCAATAGAATCTTCCTATTACACTATATAAAATTTTAGTTAAATTGACCCACCATATTTATTTAGACTCCCTAATAATTAAAATTTTTCCCAACTATAGATTGACCAAAACTTTAACTATGGTTTCATCTTAACTCACATAAAGGAATAATTTTAACAAAATAATAACTTGAGGGGTTTTGTTTATTATGTGTAAATTTTATTATTCTATCCATTTAAATTTATTATTAATATTAATTTAATTTTACTTAATTGATTAACCATGTGTTGATAAAAGATTTATGCATTATATGTTTAATTTAGTTCCCTCTTGCATGCTTGTTAATTCATTTATTTATGTGATTATGATCAAAAATCCATAAATATTAACCATTCATAAAAAATACTAAAATATGGGTTATGATCATGATATTTATCTACCAATTTTTTTATTGAGTGGAAAATAAAGAAACCATTGAACCTAGGAGAAAAATCATTGAGCCGATCTTGGCTTGAGTTTCATCACTCCATCTATATCACATATATTCTATGGGTTGATTTCAACTTGTCTCTATCATGAACCACCTTTGTTTTTCTAGGGGTTTCATCCTTACATATACTTTACTCACACATATATTATGAGATTTAATAAAATAGTTATGTGTTTTACATAAATGAAACCATAGATATGCAGGTCTTTACATAATAGGAGGGAGGGATGACACAATGGCCATCATTTAAATTTAACAATAGTAATTTCAAAAAATCATGAAATGGAAAAATTAAAATAAATCTAACACATACATTGGTCTGTAAAACTCATGATCATCTACGTGTTCTGTGAATACAGATTTAATAAAATAGCATTCATTTAATTAATTATTGACTAAGATATAATAGACTCAAATTAATTAATTAAATTTATTAATTAATGTATTAATTTATCTTAATATCCATACAAATAGTCCTAGATATTCACATCCAATATAATTTTAAACAAATTAAATAAATTCTCTATAAATTAATAAATTTATTTTATTTAAAATTAACTAAGTACAAAGCATGTACTTGGAGGTAACACGGTGTGTACCTATTTGAACTATCTAGCATATCCTTATCATGTATTGTGCACTAACATGACATATAGAGTACATGAAATATCATGTAATTACATAACATATACTTTTAATAAATGAAATATATACATGTTTTTTATTTCATGATGTGTACTAATTACAATACCCAGGAATATAAGGACCATGCATGGAATGCAGTTCAAAATATTATATGGAAATAAATTAAGATTTTAATATGTAATAAAACTGATCACACTATTTGTACTATAAATAAATGACACATTGATACATGTTGATTAGGTTTAACTAAGTAAGTAAGTAATTAATTAATTAATTAATTATGTGTAAACAAATATGGGATGTATGATGTGTACAAGATGGATACCCTCTATGTATTTATCACACTATATATCTGCACCACACACCAAGGGACTAGCTGTGTTTATCATCCAAGAACATTTATGAGTTACACTAATTGTATTCTAGTTATATATTGTGTGACCTCGATGTTTCACGATTATCAGTCTTATTATTTGTGTAATAAATAAATGACACATCTATGACTACATGCTTTCCACCATGAAAACACATAGATTACACGATGTCTACACAAGTTACGTGTCATATAGTCTAAAAAACTATGTGTCAACCTATTCTAGTCAACAAACTATTTTTAATGATTTCATGTATTTAGACACATGACTAATCATGTTTTACCTAACTTAGTCTAGGTGAAGTGAATATGCGTACATGGCATGTACCTTAGGGTTACATGTTGTGTAGTTCCATGTTTTCTATCCAAAAAGTATATAACCTCTATATGGGTTCTTTGGATGTTCTTCATGCATTATTAACTGTAGATTGTAGTTATATAAACAAGGAAAAACAGGAAGAATCGATCTCATCTTTCATATTTTACATATAAAATTTTAAGAAATGAAACAACTAATATCAAATACATATAATTATCAATGATGAAGAAATAATTATAAATTTCAATGTGATTACACTGATACCACTTAAATTTTCCAAACATAGTGGATGCACCTATTGGGTCATGGCCAAAATAGCTTTTGTTATTTTCAACAGATAATCTATAATGTACATGATGATAAACATCATTAATGATAAATTTAATTCGATGAAGATTAATAATTTCACAGACCAAACTGGTTAAACCTTGAACTACGAACCCAAGTTATCCCTCAACATGGCCCGATAGGCGTTCTTGATCCTCTTGAGCTTGAAACTGGTGCCAATAATCAAGCATATCTCAATTAGGAATGATTTATCGCATGAAAGATATGATAAATAAAAAATAATAGAATAAGAAAATAGAAAATGGAAAATAAATAAACCAAAACATACCTTCATGTGACCTCACGGGACACTACCGACAGTGGAACAACACTCTCTCCATAAGAGAACCAAAACAGGGTAGAACCTGAAACTAAAAATATGATAGTGAATATATGCATGAGCATTAAATTTCCCATTAGGGATGCTAAGAATAAACAAAAAACTATGCCTTTCCTTTAAATATAAGTCCAAATCATTATAGTTTGAAAATAATACTTATAAATATAATTTTTTGTACTCTTTTATGAAAAACAAGTAATAAGCTTCTATTTTAAGAAAAACTGCTTTCCATCATATTTTGAAAACCTTTTTCAAAGAATGGGTGAAATTTTAGTAAATTCCTTATAAAGGATAAATAGTTCCAAATAGGTGTATCCATATGAAAAACAATATAGAGATATCATTTTATATAGGAACAATAAATTGGTGGAAAGTGAAACATTATTTTTATCATTTTAGTCATGAAGAGGAAAAACCGAAATAAGAGTATCTAAAATATGGTTCCTTGGAAAATATGAGTAAATGGGAGAAATAACCATGGGTAATTCCTAAGTATATAGGTTATTTGGAATCTGAGTACATCATATATCAATGATCAAACATAAACCTTCTCTTTCACAAGCTATTAGATATGTCTCACTAAAGTTCCAATGATAATAACTACCTCGCAAAGTTTAGTTATTATTGTATCATAAACTTGCTAGATATACCTGGGAAAAGGCCCTATCAGCTCACCTATCTACTAGTCTTATCCTTCCCACCTGGGTATCTAGGATTTCCATGTTCCATGATCAAATGGAGGTGAGTTTTTATCAATCAGGCATTTACATACATATCATATACTATTCACTAAAACTATCATTCACTTTCTCACCTCTAAATTCCCCCTTTAAACATAGCCCCTTTTCCTTTCCAAAATACACAGAAATTCACAATCCCATTTATTGTGCATACATACATATTTTATATTTAAAACACACTACATTTCCAAAAAAGGGGGCATTCCTTAATAGGGGTTTTAATTTCCTTAAAAAAAATTAATGTGCCAATAGGGCTTCACCGTTAAAAATAAACACTTTTCTATTAGAAAACTCCTTTGGGTATTACCAATTTTATGATAGAAACAATTTAGAAAACCAATTAGATATTTAAAATACTTTACATTTCAAATAAGTTTGATAACATGATTAAACAAACAAAACCCACATTGGATGTTTGGGTGAAATTAGTAAAACATTCAAAAATATTTTTTTAAGGACTACAACAATTTTACATAGCATATACACATTATATAATAATGAATCACCCTTAAAAACCCAATAAATCAAGAAATTCAATTTAAAGTCTTGTATATAGAAACCTACCTTAAAACGAGTCACCTTAGATGATGGTCACATCACACATACACACATATAAACCTTTACATATATATAATCACCCTTTTCCCCAAAGTATATATTCACACCTCCATGAGTGAATATATACAAATAGGGTAATTATAAATTTTTATATATGTGTGGGTGTGGGTAAGTAACATTCAAGGATCCACAAGCCATCGCCTTCACAAATGGTGGCCTAAAACTTCTTCAAGGAGGTCCAAGGTACACTATAAAATACAAGAAACCTAAAGAGTCAAAATCCCTAATTAAAATTAGGATAAAGAATAAGAATGGAAGAAAAACTACTTGGATTCGTTTGAGAACATATCACCTTCGAAAACCATGGATATAATAGGTATTATATCTATATTTAATTTTTTTACCATTCAAGACTTTGGAATATATTATGGAATATTATTAGATCTAGGCACTGAGTCGGTGCAAGATTATGAGGCACGGTGAGCCTGGTATTGAAATTATAAAAATATTAAATATATTAATATCATGTGCACATATTTTTTTCAAAATAGTGAATGAAATCCAAATGGAGTCTCATATTATAAATTGGATAGCACTATTTATTTCAGAACATGGGGTTTAATGTAGGTGCAACCTAAGGTTGGTCGGTGTCGGACATCTGGTTGAGGAAGCCTTTTGTGGGTGCATTAAATAAAATAAACAATTAAATTATTTATTTATTTTATTAAATTACCTAATCTAGAGAAACCTATATAATTACCCACCAATAAAAAATCACCAGGGTTCTCCACACAACTCTATAAGGATTTTAGAGGAGCTCTGAGAATTCTCCATTGACAGATCACATTAAAGGATGATGGGTTTTCAGATTGAGGTGGATCAGGAGAAAATAGTCACAGTGCGACTTCTATTTCACTTTCAAATGAATTTTTCTCCAATGGTTGATCCAAATCGAGGAAGTACAAATAAATTTTTATTTCCACCCTCTTGATTAAATTGTTAAAGCATGAATTTCACCTGCTTTATTATTGATTGGTGATTGAAAATTCTTTGCATGATTCAGGTAACCAAATTAAATTAGTTAATTCAAATTATTCTTATTATTATAATTTATCCCCTTGGATATCCCAATTTCATGACTTTTTTCCTATATCTTGGAAAATGATGGTTATACCTTTGATCTTATACTATTCCCCTTCTTGTTCTTTGCATTCTTTATCATTGGACCATAGTGTCACGATTTGACATTGTAGTAGTAGGTTCGAGCATGATCAAACCTATGGATTCATGGTGGTTTTGTGTATAATGAACATATTGGTGTTTTGTGGATAGATCATAATAATTTTTAGGTGATTCTTTGTCAATCTAGGATTCGAAGCGGCAATGGTGAAGAGAGGCACTAAGGGATGCACAGAGGGCTTCATATAGATTATCAGATTCTGATTTCTAGACATCGAAGGTTTGGAATAAATGTCCAGATGAATTTTATATCATTATACTATGGTAAAATGGTAGAAACCATAGTGGGGTAAGTAGATCTAGTAATGGGTGAAAACCAGGTTTTTCGGCCTGTGAAAAACCTGACAACATAGTGTGTAGTCGAAAATAACCCACATCGTCTAGTATCCCTTAGTTGGGGTGCTAGGGTTTTAGTAAGAGTTAAGGATCACATGTTGTGTGTTTGATTCCACATATCATGTAACCCTCTTCGGGTTTCCAAACCTTATACCAACTAGCACACACCTAGGATCCAAAGTGGTTAAAAATTATGTGTACTCTAGGAGTACACGGGAATGGGATGGTACTCTGGAATGGCTAGGTATATGGAAAAGTACATGGGCATGGACTAAATTACAATATCGCATCCAAAAACACATAGGTAAACCCTAGGTAGAAGAAACACATTGTGTACCCCCTTTACATGTCATGTAGTTCCACATGTCTAGCCAAGCCATGTGCAGGTGTAAGGTCCAGTGTTTTTTAAGACTGGAATTTTGAGAAGAAATTTTAATTTCAGAAGCTTATAAGGGGTACAATGTTCTTGTCCCCTAGAATAAGATCTTAGAGAATTTTTTTGATCACTTCGTTGGTCCCAGAATATGGTTTTTACCTTAAAAAGAAGCTTGGTAGATATCTCATCCATTCAAAATTTATAAAAATAATTTATATTTAATATTTAATAAATTAAATTTTAATTTATTTGTGTAGGTTCGTTTGGTCATATATTTTGAACAGAAAATAATATTGATATTCTATATCTTCAATTGAGTCTATAATGGGGATTTTTACCTAGGTGGGGTGTAAACTCATATTGGTCGTCGAGGTCAGGTTCACCCCCCTTCTTTTCTTCCTTTTCTTTTCTTTCTTTTCTTTCTTTTCCTTACCTAAATTCTCATGTATGCCCCTATGGATTACCCATAATTCAACCTAGAGAGTGGATAGGGAGACAGAGAGAGATATATATAGAGAGAGGGAAAATATATAGATAGATAGGGAGAAGGGGTACCACCGTGGAGGTCAGTATGTGTCGAATCATCATGCGACAATCGTAGACCATAGAGATGGGTGAAGCTTTGATGGATTCCTCCCAAAGGTAGGATGTTTTATGTTTTTTCCATAAATACCTACATATTAATCATTTTCAAGTTTTATTCTCCTTATATTCTTGCTTATTACCCCTCATGGTCTGATCTTTGTTTGTGGGGAGAACACGGGGGGTTTCAGGCATTTTAGGGGGTTTATGTTTGATAAAACCCGTCAACATGGCAAGTGGTTTAGGTAACACACACACTGTGTTCTTATTTTTGGATAATATTCCATTTTTTAAGTACACACATTGTATGGTTCATACACTCTATGTAAAAAGACTCGGCTATGTAGCTGAGTACCCAACTAGGCTACTCGTGTAAGGGTCAGATGTCATGTGGAGTACACGACCAGACCCTATGTGGATTGCACACCATGTAGATGTACATTTCTAGGTGATTTACAAGGTCAGGACTTGTGAGGTACATGGGTAAGTACCCCATGTTGGGTATATGCTATGTACAGGGCCAATAGTATGTGTACTTGGGTGTTTACACACCAAGTCCTGCGGAAGTACAAGCCCAGGTGGTGCTTTGGGAGTACACAATGTGTGCTCAGAGAGACATTCCGTGTACTACCCCTTTTGCAACCCTTTTGGGTTTTTCCTATATTTTTTCCTCAGATTCAGAATTGGACCCATTAGTACTCCATTCTGAATTTCTTTTCACATAGATCATGATGGTTAGACTTGTGTAGTGTTTTGAGGAATCCTAGGTGGTGTTTCATGCATTTTTTTAAATGGAGTCTTCCTCCAATAATCAAATACAGTGTGTCCTGAGACTGAGACTTAATCTAATATGATCTATTCACTATATATCTTGATTTATGCTTTGTAGATTTCCCCTTGAGGATGTATACCTTGTGAGACATTCCCTTCTATCCCAGGAGTCCATGAGTCAAGCTGTTTCTAAGGATCCCATGTTGGATTCCTCTTCTTACATTTGACTTAAGGATCCCATGTTGGATGTCCCTACCTTTTTCCTATTAACAGGGGTCCCCTAGGGATTCCTTTTCTTACATGCTGGCCTAGGGAATCCCTAGTAGGATCTTTTCACTTCTGTACCATTTCAAGGATCCCTTATAGGATTCCTTATTCCTTCATACCATGTTGTGAGGGTCACGTGTAGGATGATCCATTTTTATATACTGTTCTATGTTTCCCATGTAGGATGCCTCTACTTGCTTACAATTAGAGGATTCCATATAGGATTCCTACTTTACCTTATAGCTGAGTATCCCAAGTAGAATGTCTTCACTTATGCATACACCTTGAGGGTCTCGTATTGGATTCCTCCTTTACATTTTTTTACTGAGGATCCCAAGTAGGATTCCTCTCAGTGTTTTACTTGAGGGACCAAGTGGGTGCCCCAATGTTTGATTGACCCTGAGTTAGTATATCAATTTTGGGTAGTGATGGTAGTGGGTGTCACCTTAAAACCCACACTAAACTTATAATCCCTTGGGATATTATAGTAGTGTTGGGTTTAGGTGTTCGACCACCCTCACTCATTTTTTTATTCTTTCACTTTTTTATTCCTGAAGCAGTAGTGACAGCTAGAGTTAATTCCTGGTTGGTGGCTATTGATCTTGACATAGGGAATCTTTCTTTATCTTTGGGATACCGACACGTTCTTTACTAGGATCCTCCTTATGATCCATGTTATTTATTATTTTTGTCAGTATACCTAGAAGTAATACATGGGACATGGCTATTGAGGTTGTATATATTATTATTATATTATTGGGATTTTTAGAGGTTCTCCCTAGAATATATCTGTTGAACCTACTACTATGATATATGAGCATGGAATACCTAGTAATGATACTCATGGATGATTCTTATATCCTGAGTATTGAGGGTGATTTCTCTCTCCTCAGTTTGTTATATGATGAGAATGATTACGCTCTCCTCATCTATTCATTTAAATGAAGATGATTGCATTATACTCAACCTGGTTTTGTTGGTGGATGATTATGTTCTCCTAGAATTATGGTCTATAGAGGATTATTACGCTCTCCTTGACCTGTGGCTTATAGAGGATGACTATTCTCTCCTCAATTTTTTATATGACGTGGATATTTAAATGTTCTCTATGGGATTAGGCTTATGATATATTTTTATTTTTAGGGTGGTTGAGCATGGTGTCTCACACCTATGATTGACATTCACATTTGGATATCGAGTGGAAGGAATGATGTCTCACCGGTGATAAATCCTTACAAAATGTCTAAGGATCAGACCCTTATTGTTCATCAAATCACAATTTCATGACCACCTACAGATTGAGACCTAAGGCTCAGATATTGGACTATATTTACAGCGCATTTACAGCATGGAATCTAACTATTGTCCATTTATGGGATGTTCAGATGTACGTCCCTAGAATCCTTCTTTATAGTGATTGGAGATGAGTACAAGAGAACCCATTTTTAGGAAGTGTATCCCCATGTAGTGACATAGCTTTCTCAAATACATTTTTGGTGTTAGATGAAGCCGATATATATTCATTGGGATTATAGACCCAGAGATCGACTTAATTATACTCAGCTTGAGTGGCATGGCATCCATCTCAATTCCCTTGTATAGGATGACTAGGTGATTAGGATTATGGACCCAAGGATCAACTTTTTATTTATTTTATGTTATTTCATTCACCTTAATCATGACTATTCATATATATATATGGGGGGACTATACACATATACACATATAGATATGGACATCCATGGTGGAACATGCCCAGTTTAATGGGATTACGAACTTGGGTTTCAATTGTGGTTTCACATTATTGGATTTATTTATATTTTTAGTTGAGTCTCAACTAAGATGAGCATATTGATTTTGCATGAACTTATATCAATAGATTTATAGGTTCATATTAGTGTGGCCTACTGAGATTATTTCTCACCCCTCTACATGTACTTCTATGTAAGTGTAGTCCTTGTGTCTACTTTTTCATGTTGATCATGGATGCATGTTGGTTTGGGATAAGTCTCAGAGTTGCATGACCGAGCAGATCCACTTGTGTGGATTCCTCTAATCGGGTTGGTGCAATTAGACGGTGTCTAGAGACCAATTATGGGGTCTTGCATCAAGTTAGTAGTAGATCCCTATACTTTATTATGGTTTCTGTTTTATTTATATATATATAGTCAGCCTATTGGGTGACCAATTTTGTATGTATAACATAATTGTTCAGGTTTTTATATCGTTTTCATTTATTATTACAACATGTTCTATTTCAGTTTATTTACTACTCCCTCACTCTATTTATTTATTGATGTGTATGATACTTAGCTATTTTTATTGATTTCTTACTCTGATATGAGGGTATAGTCTCCCCACTGCCATGACATGGGCCCTCATTGCTAGTCATTATCCTCCAGAATACGGGGATTCATGCTTGAGGCTTCATAACAAACCAGATTGGAGCACCGGTATAGTGGCATCTAGGTCAGGATGTTATGAAGTGGTATCAAAGGATTTATTTTCCTATTCTTTACTATTTTTAAAATGGTATACAGGAGTATTAGGAATGTGTCAAAATTTTAGATGGATATCAGACTGGTACATCGAGAACACTTATTCCAATAAGAATTATTGGTTTCCAGGGGTATGGGATTTTTGTTCTAATCTGCAATTTTAAATATGTATATGATTTTTTTCCTTGAGATACACACATTTTTTTTGGATGTTACTATTTACTATAGATATCTGGATCTTGAACATTGGCAAGAGTCCAGTAATGGACATTAACTCTTGGTTGAAAAAGGTAAGAGGTGTATCCTACTTCATATTTGGCATGTTGGATTCACGTCATATAGGCCTATCAGTGTGTGATTTTTACTAATGAATTACACCTATTCAATTGGTCCTACTTAAATGTATATATATTTCATTATGATGGCAGTTTATGTGGATCGACATTGAGTATTTTTTGGTGAGGCTAATGACTCGGTCCTCATGAACGAGAGGTGTAGCAACCCCATTAGGTCGATAGGGAACATAATTCCCTTTTGTTATACCCATTGTTGGGAATTGTTTCTTAAGTTGTGGTTATCTAGTCAGATCATTCAGTATGATATTGATGGATAGCATGACTTTTCTTAAAAACTGGACCTTTAGGGGAAATTACAGTATACAACTTCCTAGTGAGTTTTAGTTTAATATCTTTTCTACAATGGTATAATGAACTCCAGGGAGTAGTTCCTTATGAGAAATCTTAGTGAGGATCAGGACCATCTATGATGTGTTTTCAGTTTTGACCCTCATAGGTCATTGTAATATTTACCTTATTTTAAGAGGTTTGATATTTTGGGATAGGTGGTTAGACTTTGTGACCCAGTTATTAGACTTGGTCTATAGGTCTAGGTGGGAGACCAAGTGGCCCTTAGTTTTGAATCATACCCCTATAGGTTAACATCTATTTTGTTCATGGGAAGCCCATGTGAGAGAGTTTGGATCATGTTTTTAGATTCATTGTTAGGTAGTGAACTTTTTTGTGTGATAATTTTGAGATCAATGCATGTTAGGTGCTTAGTTTTTTGTGTTATTGTCATGTTGATGCCTTCATTTTTTGGGAAAGCACCTAGGGTACTTCGGTATCAAGACCGGCTTCGAAGAGTAGGACATTTTGGGTTCTTGTCCTAATTGACCAGTGTTTTTATTATCTCTAATGTATTCAGAGCACGAGTAGATTCTCATGACTAGAATGATTTCGAGTGATGAGCGGTCATGGAATAAATTGTGGAAAATGTGAGGTTCCCAATTTTGAATAGAATTTCCAAGGGATCTTATGGATTAAAGAGGATGATTTGTTGTGTAGTTTCATCATCTTGGATTTTTATAGATAACTAATTGGATTACGAGTCATGTGTTAAGGGTATATGCTATTTTTGTGTAGTGCCATTAAGTTTTAAATTGGTGAGTGGTTGTGTGTGAGCCAATGACTGATGTTTTCCAAGGCTCATCATGGGAATTTTTTCCTAGGGGTTGTGGTTAAGTGAAAAATTTCCATCTTTGGTAGAGGTGACATTTTCAATGATGGGTATCATAAGAATGTTATCCCATGGTTTTACTTTGACACACTTTTTCAGGATATGTGGTGTGAGGAGTTGGTTAAAGGTGAGTTAATCTATTTGTTGTGAGTGTGAATATAAGTGATATTTGTACTCATTTAGATGGAATATTTTTTCAAATCTAGTATATATGGTCATGATCCATATTGAAATAATCTTGAGTACTCTAAGACAGTGTCATCCCTACACTGAGATTCTTTTCTTTTAAATGTATTTCATGGCTTGATAAAGGAACCAGTTGAGGTTGTGCTTGACAAGTAGTATAAGGTCATCCATATGGTGGGGAGAGAACCATTGTCCGAGTGAGGGTGGTGAATCTCATTTTCCATTTTAATTCGGTATTTTACATGGGATTTTTTTCTCATAGTTTAGTTTTGAGATGATGAAAAGGGTATTACTATGGTGTGGAGTACCAGATCAATCGCAGTTAAGATTATCTGGTGTAGGAGATAGTTGTTAGAGTTATGAGGCTGGTCATTAGATAGTCCAGATAGCTTTATTGTGCAGATTCATGGGTTGAGATAATGGACACTATTCTTACCAATAGGCTTCTTATGTACAAGATGGTTTATGGTAGGGAGATTTTAAGGTATCATGTTTTTCTATATTGGTATTTTGAGAAAAAATTTAAATTTTTTCTTTCAGAATATTTTAAAGGTTAAAATAGTATTTTCCACTAGAAAATGATCTAAAATAATTTTTCTAACCACCTCGTTGGTCCTAAGAAATATTTTTTACCCTAGGAAAGGATTTTGGTAGATATTTGAGCCATTCAAATTTTAGTGTAATAAATAATATTTAATATTTATTAAATTAATGTTAATTCATTATCATAGGTTCGTTCAGTCATAAATTTTGAACAGATCATCGGATTGATATTATGTATTCTCTATTGAGTTTGAAATGGGTATTTTGTCTAGGTGGGGTGTAAACTTGTGTTGGGAATTAGGGTCGGGTTGGGGCCCATTTTTTTTTCTTTTTTTTTTCTTTTTTTCCTTTTCTTTTCTTTCTTTTATTTTTTTTCTTCCTTGGATTCTTTAGTACGCCCTTGTGGATCTCCCTTCAAACAACTAAGAGATAGGAAAGGGATAGGTTGAAATTAAATGTGAGATATAAAGAGATAGAGGTACCACCACAGAGCTCGGGATGTGTCGAATCATCGTGTGGTAACCATGGATTGCAGAAACAGGCGAAGCATCGGCATATTTCGCCCAAAGGTAGTCTATTTTTAATTTTTTTCCATAAATACCCATAGATTAATCATTTTCATGTTTTAATCCCTTTATATTATTTCTTATAACCTCTTTGGGTCCAATATATTTTTTGTGGGAAGAAACCAGGGGTTTCAGGCATTTCGGAGGGTTTCTATTTCGAAAAATCCTTCTACACTGCATTTGGTTCATAGAACACACATTGTGTGTTCTTCCTTTTTGGGTAATATGACCTTTTAAATGTACATTCCATGTATGGGTCATACACATTGTGTACATGGACTCAGTCATGTATCCAATTACCCTTCCAGGCTACCTGTGTAAGGATCACATGTCGTGTGGAGTACACAGAAAGTCCCCGTGTGGGTTGCATGCCATGTAGATATACATGGCCAAGCAATATAAATGTACAGGACATGTGAGGTACATGGGAAGGTACCCATGTAGGGTACATGCCATGTATAGGACCAACACGTCATGTACTTAGGCATTTACATGCCAAGTCTAGCGGAAGTACACACCTAGGTGGGGCTTTCAGAGTACATGTTGTGTGCTCAGGAAGACATGTCGTGTACTGCCCCTATTGAAACCCTTTTGGGTTTTTTGTATATTTTCACCCAGGAGTCGGAATTGGAACCATGAGTAGTCCATTTTTAGTATCTTTTTTTGTAAATCATGATTGTAATACATGTGTTGTGTTTTGATGACTCGTAGGTGGTGTTTTGGGAATTTTTATAAATTAATAGGTTCTACCTCTAGAAATCAAATACAATGTCTCTTGAGAGTGAGACTTGATTTGAGATAAGACATGTGTTATCACTCCTGACTGATTCTTCATAAATTTTTCCTTAAGGATGTCTCACTTGTGAGGTGTGACCTTTAAGCCCAAGAGTCTGTGAGTCTAGCTATTTCTGAGGATCCCATGTAGGATTCCTCTTCTTATTCTCAATCTAGAGGATCCTATGTAGGATGAACCTGCATTCTTCCTATTACTGGGAGTCCCCCCTGGGATTCCTTTGCTTATATTCATACCTAGGTAATCACTAGTAGGTTTTCTTCACCTGTGTACTATTTCAAATATCACTTGTAGGATTCCTCTTTTCTCTGTACCAGGTTGTGAGGGTCCCATGTAGGATACCCCCTTTCTATATACCATTATGAGGATCCTATGTAGGATGACTCTTCTTGATTATAGTTAGAGTATCCAATGTAGGATTACTCATTTACCTTACATATGGGGATCCTAAGTAGGATTCCTTCTCTTATGCATGGACCTTAAGGATCCGACGTAGGATTCCTATTTTATATTTTTTGTTGAGGGTCTCGAGTAGAATTCCTATCAGTGTTTAACTTTAGGGACCCAGTGGGTGCCCTGATGTTTGAAAAACCCTAAGTTAGTACATCGGGTTTGGGTAGATATGGTAGTAGGTGTCACCTTAAAACCCATGTAGAACTTGTAATTCCTTAGGACTATGACATTAGTGATGGGTTTATGACTTTTTACACCCTTACTCATTTGCTTATGATTTCAATTTTTTATTACTGATGTGGCAATGATAGCCAGAGTTTCTTCCTTTTTGATGACTATTGAACCTAACATGAGACATATTTCTTTCTCTTTGGAATTTCTAGACAAGATTTCCTAGGATCCGGATTCTGATCCATGTTATTTCTTATGCTTACTGGTATACCCATAGGTACCACCTGAGACTTGGTTGTTGAACCTGTATATTTGATTATTATATTATTGGGATCTCTAGAGTTGATTCCTAGAATCTAGCTATTAATCCTACTATTATGATATATAGGCATGGAATCCCTAGTAATGATACTCATTTATTATTCTCCTCTATCAATTGATGAGGATGATTCCACACTCCATGAGTTGTTGTATGATGAAGATAATTATTCTCTCCTCAACTCATGGGTTAAATGAGGATGATTATGCTCTCCACAACCCGGGTTTTTCTGTGGATGATTATTCTCTCCTCAACTTGTGGTCTATAGAGGATGATTATGCTCTCCTCAATCTATGGATTATGGAGTATTACTATGTTCTCCTTAGGATCTCAAGATGTTCTATATAGGATCAAGATTATGTGACCTTTTATAATCAGTGTGGTTGAGCATGGCGTATCACACCTATAATAGAAATTCACATTTGGATCTTGATGGGTGGCCACGACATCTCACCATTGAGATCTCCTTACAGATCACCTAAGGTTCAGAACCTTAGGGTTCATCTGATTCATAATGTCATGACTGACTACATACAAGGACCCAGGGCCTAGAAATTGAACTATATTTACATGGAATGAGAATCATGGAATCTAGATCTTATCTATTTATAGGATGTCTGAATGTGGTTCCCTAGAATCCTTCTTTACAGCAACTAGAGGTGGGTGTGGGTGAACCTAGGGTTAGGACGAGTATCCCCCTCTGGTGACATATCTTTCTCAGAGACATTTTCAATGTTAGATGAAGCATGTATATGTTGGTTGGTATTATGGACCCAAAGATTGGATTAATTATACATGTCTAGAGTGGCATAGTGTCCAAATCAATACCCATGCATAGGATGTCCAAGCAATCTGAATTACAGACCCAAGGATCGACTAATTATTAATTTTATGTTATTTCATTCCCCTTACTTTTGAATATTCATATTTATTTATATATGTATATGTATGGAACTATACATGTATATGCATATATATGTGTACATCCATGGTGGAACTTTCCTAGTTGATTGGGATTAAGGACTTGGGGTTCGACTGTGGTTTCACATTATTCATTTTACTTATATTTTCAGTTGAGTCTCAGATAGACTTGGCATATTGTTTTTTCATGCACTTATGTCTTAATATTTATAGGTTCATGTTGGGTTGGCCTACACATGCCCCTCAATGTACACATAGACCTTATATCTAATTTTTCAAGTTGATCATGGATGCAGGGTGGCTAGGGTTGAGGCCTAGAGTTGCATGATCGAGTAGAGCCACTCTTGTGGATTCTTCTAATCAGGTTGGTGTAATTCAACAGTGTTTGGATACTAGATATGTGATTTGGATCGGAGTTAGTAGTATAGTCTTCAACTTTTATTTTTGTTTCTTTTTTATTTTTTATATCTGTGTGGTTGGCCTAGTTGGTGACCAATGTTGTATGTATTATATAGTTGTTCAGGATTTTGTATCATTTTAATTTATTATTACAGCATGTTCTATTTCAATTTATTTACAACTTATGCACACTATTTATTTACTTCTGTGTATGAAACTTATCTATTTCCTCTATTTACTTACTCTGATATGAGGGAATATTATTCCCACTATCACACCCTAGTCTCTCACTACTATTCTTCAACCTCTGGTGTATGGGGAGGTGTTCTTGAGGCCTCGTAATGAATCGACTTAGAGCACTAGTTTAGTAGCATTCAGGTTAGGATGTTAAAAGTGGTATCAGAGGAGTTCTTTTCCTCATATTTACTATTTTGGAAATGGTAGATAGGAGTATTAGTAATGTGTCAGAACCTATGATGGATATCGAACTAGTGCATCGATAACACTTATTTCATTAAGAAACCCTAGTTTCTAGGGGTATGGTATTATTGTTCTGATCTACGATGTTACAATTGTATATGATTTTATCCCTGATAAATGCACATGTTGTGTGGATTTTATGATTTACTATGAATCTTTGGATCTTGGCCATTGGAAAGAATCTAGTGGTGTATTTTGACTCTTGGAAGGAAAATTCAAGACGCATCTCATGCATCATATTTGCCGCATAAGATTATCATCATATAGGCTTTCTAGTGTTTGATTTTTACTAATTACTAAGGCAAATTAAATTGGTAATACTTACATGAATATATATATATATATATATATATATATCATTATGATGGAAGGTTTTGTGGATCCACATTGAGAAGTTTTTTGGTGAGGCTGATGACTTAGTCCTCGTGCACGGTAGGTGTAGGAACCCCAGTAGGTTGATAGGGCACATGATTCCCTTCTTTTATACCCATTGTAGGGTGTTTTTTCTCATGTCATGGTTATCTAATTGGATCTCTGAGTATAATATCGATGGATACAATGACATTTCTTATGAATTGGACCTCCATAGGGAATTACCATATACAGATTCTCGATGAGTGTTAGTTTATTATCTCTTCTATGTTGGTATCATCAACTCTAGGGAGTAGATCCTTATGAGGATGTTTAGTGAAGATCAGGCCCCTGTAGGTTGTGCTTTTAGTTTTGAACCTCATGGTTCATTGTGATCTTTACCTTCTTTTGATAGGTTTGATCATATTCTCAAGGTGGCTAAACCTTGTGACCCATTTTTTAGATTTGATATGTAGGGATAGGTGGGAGACCTAGAGGCCTATTTTTTTGACTCAAGCTCTTATAGGTCTATGTCTATTTTTTTCAAGGTAATCCCACATGAGATAGGTTGGACCATGTTTTCTGATTCCTTTTCAGGCACTAAGCTTTATTGTATTCTCATTTTGAGATTGATGCACGGTAGGTGATTGGGTTTTTGTGTTATAGCTATGTTGATGGATTCAGTTATTGGAGAAGTACCTAGTGTGCTTTGGTGTCAAGATTGGATTCAATGGGAAGTATTGTTTGGGTTCCTAGCCTAGTTGACTAGTGTTTCTGTTGTTTCTAATGTAGTAAAAATGTGGGAAGATGTTCATTACTATAATGACAATGGGTAATGGGCAGTCATGGAATAAATCGTGTCAAAAGTGATGTGCCCGATTTTGAATAGGAGTTCCAAGGGAACTTCTGGCTTACTAGGGATGGCATACCATGGGACACTGACAGCTTAGCTTTGTTCCATAGGACTCATTGGAGTATGAGTTGGGTGTTAAGGGTACACGCTAGTTGTGCATAGTGTCATTAAGTTGTAAATTGATGAGTGGTCATGTACGAGCTGAGGAGTGATGTTTTCCAATGATTTTCATGGGAATAGTTTCATGAGGGCTATGGTTAAGTGAAAAATGTCCCTCCTTGGTAAAGGTGACATCGTTAATGATGGGTACTGCAAGACGTTCATCCCATGGATAGACCTAGAAAATCTTTGTTAGGATATGTGGTGTCAGGTGTTGGTTAAAAGTGAGTTAGCCGATTTTTTGTGATTGGGGCTTGAAGGGAGTTATACACACATTTATATGGAATCTTAGTGTACTCCTAATATAGATGATATTTCTCTATCTTAACATCATCCTAAGTACATTGTGAGAGCTTCATCCCTATTCAAAGCTTCTTTTCTTTTAAATTTATTTCCTGTCTTGATAAACGAACCAATTGAGGTTGTTTTTGAGGTTTGGTATAAGGTAAGTCATATAGTGGGGAGAACACCATTGGATGAGTGAGGGTGGTGACTCTCATTTTATGTTTTAATTTAACATTTTCCATGGGACTTTGCTCTTGGAGTTTGGTTTTAAAATGATGATAAGGGTATTCCTATAGTGGGGAGTACCAGATCGGTCACAGTTAAGAGTCTCCCATTTAGGAGACAGTTGTTGATGTTATGATACTGGTCATTGGATAGTCCATATATCATTATTGTGAAAATTATCAGGTTGAGATCATGGATTCTAGTCTTACCACCAGGCTCATCAGGTATAATAAGGATTATGGTGTGGAGACTATAATATCCTATGTTTTTTCAAAATGCAATTTTGAGTGGAAATTTTAATTTTTTTTAAAAAGCTTATAAGGGGTAAAATGGTATTTTTCATCTAGAAGATGATATCTGATAATTTTTCTAACCACTTAATTGGTCCAATAATAGGGTTTTTACTCTAGTACATCAAATCGGTAGATACTAAGCCATTTGAATTTTAGTGGAATAATTAATAATTAATATTTAATAATTTAAATGTAAATTTATTAAAAAAAATCTTCAGTCATATCTTTTGAAAGGAGAATAGGATTTATATTTTATCTCCTCCATTTATTCCATAATGGGGATTTTTTTTCTAAGTGTGGCATAAATTCATGTTGGGCATTGGGGTCAATCCTAACCAAATTTTCTTTTCCATTTTTTTGTTTTTCTCCATTTTCTTTTCTTTATTTTATTTCTTTCTCTTCCTTAGATTCTCATGTACACCCTTGCATATTTCCCTTCACATGATAGAGAGATAGGATAGGTATAGGGATAAATATAAAGTGAGAGAGATATAGAGGTACCACCACAGAGCTTAGGACATGTTGAATCGCTATGCAGAAACCGTGGACCATGGAAATGGGAAAAGCTTCAGAAGATTCTTCCCAAAAGAATGAAATTTTTAATTTTCTCCATAAATCCTTATATATTAATTGTTTTAAATTTTTAATCCCATTATATTCTTTTTTATGATACCTCTTGGTCTGATCTATTTTTTTGTGGTGAGAAAATAGGGGTTTCAGGTGTTTCAGAGGGTTTCTGTTTTTGAAAACCCATCTATACAGCATGTGGTTTAGGGAACACATGTTGTATGTTCTTTATTTTTTGGTGAATAAGACCTTTTTAAAGTAAACATAGTGTATGAGTTATACACACCATGTATAGGGACTCATCCATGTAGCTGAGTACCCATCCAGACTGCCTGTGCTAGGGAAAAATTCTATGTGGAGTACACAGCCAGACCCCATGTGGGTCACACCCCATGTAGAAGTACACATCTAGGAAATATACATATCTAGGCCATGTGAGGTACATATGAAGGTACCCCATATAGGTTACACACCATATACATGTCCAACACGTCGTGTACTTGGGATTTTACACACCATGTTTGGTGGAAGTACATGCCCTGGTGGGGTTTTGGGAGTACATGTCGTGTGCTTAGGGAGACACGTCGTGTACTACCCCTTTTGCAGCCCTTTTGGGTTTTTCATATATTTTTATCTGGGAGTTATAATTGGACCCATTATTAGTTCATTATGAGTATGTTTCCACATAGATCACTATAGTAAGACTCATGTGGTGTTTTTAGGACTCATAGGTGGTGTTTGAATCATTTTTATAAATTGTGAGGTTCTTCCTCTAGCAATACAATCTAGTATCTTTTGAGAGTGATACTTGATTTGAGATGAAACATGCACTATCTCTCTTGATATATGCTCTATATCTTTCAACTTGAGGATGTATCCCTTGTGAGATATTACCTTCTAGCCTAGGAGTCTGTGAGTCTATATTTTTCTAAGACCCCGTGTAGGATTCCTCTTCTTATGTTCGACCTAGAGGATCCTATGTAGGATTCCTCTACCTTATTCCCATTAATAGGGGTCCCCTGTGGGATTCCTTTGCTTACACGATAACCTAGGGAAACCCTAGTAGGATCCCTTCACCTATGTATTGTTTCAAGGATCCCTTATAGGATGCCTCTTTCCTTCAAACCATATTTTGAGATTCCTATAAAGGATACCCCCTTTCTATATACCGTTTTGATGATCCCATGTAGAATGACTATTCTTACTTACAATTAGAGGATCCCATGTAATATTCCTACATTACCTTAAAGCTGAGGATCCCGAGTAGGATGCCTTCTCTAATTCATATACCTTGAGGGTTTCTTATAGAATTCCCCCTTTACCATTTTATAATGAGGGTCCCAAGTAGGATTACTCTAAGTGTTTAACTTTAGGGACATAGTGGGTACCCTAAAATTTGATCAACCCTGATTTAGTAAATTGTGTTTGGGTAGAGATGGTAGCTGGTGTCACCTTAGAACTCATGTTGAACTTTTAATCCCTTTGGGTTGTGATAGGTGTGGTGGGTTTAGGCATTCAGCCACCCTCATTCATTTGTTTATGATTTCACTTGTTTATTGATGATAAATCAGTGATAGCCAGAGGTTCTTCCTAGTTGGTGGATATTAATCTTGAAACGAGGGATATTTATTTCTATTTGGGATTCCCAGACATGCTTTCCTAGGATATCACTTCTAATCCATGTTATTTCTTATATTTACTTGTATACCCAAAGGTACTACATGGGACTTGGCTGTTGAGCATGTATATTTTCTTATTAGATTATTGGGATTTCTATATGTGATTCCTAGAATCCATATATTGAGCCTACTGCTATGATATATTGGAATGGTGTCCCTAATAATGATACTCATGGATGATTCTACTCTCTTAAGTGATTAGTATGATTCCTCTCTCATTGAGATTTTATATGTTGAGGATGATTATGCTCTCCTCGGACCATGGGTTAAATTAGGATGATTTCACTCTCCTAAAATTGGGGTTATTAGTGGATGATTGTGCTCTCCTCAACTTGTGGTCTATAGAGGATGATTATACTCTCCTCGACCTGTGGTTTATGGAGGATGACTATTCTCTCCTTGATTTTTCATATGATGAGGATATCTATATGTTCTCTATAGAATTAGGCTTATAATTCCTTTTCATTATCATGGTGGTTGAGCATGGCATCTCACAACAATGATTTACATTCTCATTTGGATCTCAAGGGGTGAGAATGACCTCTCACTGGTGAGATCTCATTATAGATCACCTAAGGGTCAAACCCTTTGGGTTAATCTGAGTCGCAACGTCATGACCGCCTATGGAATGGGACCTAAGGCTCAAAAATTGGACAAGATTTACATTAAATGAGAAGTATGGAATCTTTATCTTTTCCATTTACAGGATGTATGAATGTGGTTCCCTAGAATACTTCTTTATAGTGACTAGAGGTGAGTATGGGTGAACCCAAGGTTGGGATGAGTATACCCCTTTGGTAATATAGCTTTCTCAGAGACATTTCCAGCATTAACCAAATTAATTATATGTCAATTTGGATTATAGACCCAGAGATCTACTTAATTATAAATGGATTTATTAGAACAATATCCATCTCAGTTCCATTATACAATATGTCCAGACGATCGATATTATGGACCTAAGGATCGACTATGTATTGTTTTTATGTTATTTCATTCACTTTACTCATGAATATTCATATTTATGTATATATTTATAAGTATGGAACTATACATTCATACACATATCGATTTGAACATCCATAGTGGCACTTTCTCTATTGACCATGATTACAGACCCAGGGTTCGACTATGGTTTCACATTATTGGATTTACTTATCTTTTTAGTTGAGTCTCGGCTAGGATGAGCATATTTATTTTTCATGCACTTATTTCAGTATATTTATAGGTTTGCATGGGGGTATACTATAGAGATTATTTCTTGCCACTATACGTGCACCTCTATGTACTTGTATAACTTATTTATTGTTTTCAGTTTGAACATGGATGCATGGTTGATAGGGCTGAGGCCTTTAGTTTCATGATCGAGCAGAGATGCTCGTGTGGATTATTCTGATTGGTCTTGTACAGTTCGATAGTGTTTGGAGACTGGGTATGTGGTCTAGCTCAGAGTTAGTAGTATATCCCTATACTTTTATTTTAATTTCATCTCTATTTTTGTATATGAATGGTCAGCCTAGTGGGTGACCAGTGTTGTATGTATGACATAGTTTTTTGGGATTTTATAGAATTTTTATTTATTATTATATAATGTTCTATTTAATTTTATTTACTACTTATGCAATCCTTTTATTTACTATTGTGTATGATACTTAGCTATTTCCATTATTTTCTTAATCTGATATGAGGGAATAGTCTCCTCACTATCACACCCTAGTCCCTTACTACTAGTCCTCAGCTTCTAGCGTATAGGGAGGTGCTCTTGAGGACTCATAATGAACTGACTCTAAGAACCAGTTTAGTATAATATGGTTTGGGATGTTACAGTAGGATATGACATGACCAGGTGCATAGGTGAGTTCACACTCTATGTGACCCCTACGACATGTCATGTACCCCTATGAGAAATTTCTACCTCTCGTATTATCTTCTTTGGGACACTTATTTTGGCATGTGAGTAGCTATCTGGACTGTTTTTTCAAATAGAACCTGATATTGGCCCTCATTGTGAGATACGAGGTATGATGTGAGTTTTTCTAAGTGTAAAAATTATTCAGGAGACACATGGTGATGAAAGTGATCAGGGTAGGATCATTAGAGAGATGTCAGGGTTGGTTTTCCCCTTTCACATCAGGGTGTGGGCCCCCATATTGTTTTTTCATATAGAGATGGTAATCCCCTACACTGGACATAGTTCCTCTATCCATGAAGCAGTACTCCCCCATTTTCAAGCTTTATAAGGGATTGGTTCCTCCATGGGAGTTGTGGCTCCCTCAGCTGTAGAGCACAATGATGAAGGGTGGGTCCCTCCACACAAATTCTGGTGAGTTTGTGTTTGATGCTGAGCATTTTAGATGGAATTTTTGAGGTACATGAAGATTCATTGTCTTTTTTGGTATATGAGATGGAGATTCCCTTTCTCTCTCATATGGATTTCTTTATGAGCATATATATGTCTTGAGTTTTCATTTACCTCTATTTATGGGTTGAGATGGCTTCTTTAATATCTTTCTGTTTCTCCCTTTATATTTTTTGAGGCATCCAACTGGGTATGTATATACTCACCCATACATGGGCTTTTCCAATACATTTTTTTATTAAGAAAATGACCAATAGATTGGTTGTGAATTTTTTTGAGCTTAGTGATACATTGGTGCATTGAATGTGAATAGTGGTTGGACTTAGAGATCACGATTTGGGTTCTCTTGGTTTTCATTTATTCCAATTGTTGTTGGTAAGGAACTTTATTTCTAGTTGGATATGTATTTTTCACTTTTACACTTTGTTTTCATTCTATCATACTCTTATGTATTCCCTAGAGGCTATTACATGCATGGTTTACTCTAGATGATACTATATTTTATTATTTCTCTACATTGTTTCATGGAGATGATTGGGTTCATACATACAAGTACACTAGTAAAATTCCTCTCATTTTATATTATTTATTCTTGGTGCTTGTTGCTATCCCCTGGCCTATTAGATCTAGGCATGGGGTTTTGATGGCTCAGGATTCTTCCAAACAGGTGGGACCTAGTGGTTTGGTTCATTAAATAGTAGTATCAAGGATGGTTCATCCCCAGGTGAGTTTTAGAGTTATACCCATGGTTCGGATTAGTTAGGATCTAAGGGAAATAGTATAAGGGTGTTTTGAGTATTGATTTCAGGATAGGGAACCTAATGCTAGTGCAGTGACCGACATATCAATTCATCAGGACTGTAAATACATGCTATTCGACTCAGCATACCAATACATAGATTTCAAGGAACTATGGTACATTCATCATATAGGATTGAGTACTTTTACTATTCGTATTTATTCATCTCCCAATATATATGTGCATATGATCTTTATACATCTTTATCACTTTTATGATTCCTATCTGAAGACACCCAACCAGGATACCAATTCAGGATCATGTTGATAATCCAATGAGTTATCAGGCCTCAATTTAGGGGTCATCCCATGAGTTATTTCCTCTAGGTGGATAGGTAGAATCACCCACCACTTTTTGAGTAGTATATGATACTAATAGATTAGGATGATGATTCATGAAAAATGAGTGCACTACATGATTTCTAGTATCAAAGAATGTTAAAGTTTTGTGGAGATATATTTCCCCATATAATATAGGATTGACTTGAGTCAATGATCTAGTTTTTCAGGATGGTTTATATCTTTACTGATAAAATGGTTACACTGGCAGCCGGTCTTTTCCAAGGAGCAGTAAGGTGCTGGTGGAGTCTAGTTATGAAAACCCATGATGAGATGTTTCTCTCACAGTTCAACTTCCTGTAGCTACTTTGTGAGGAGTATTACCCCTGTTGTTTATGCTCAGTTGGGATACAGAAGATTCTTAAGTTTCATCCGGGTATTATGACAGTTATTGAGTATGTTTTAAGTTTCACTAACCTTACATGGTACTCCCTTGATATGGTATGAGATAGATTCTTTTGGGTGAGGAAGTTTGAGCAAGATATCCACTGGAAAATTAGAGCCAGTGTGGTCTCCTTATGCCTTCCCACCTATACTAGAGTGATGGATTAGTCCCTGGTGACTGAGAGATTCCTAGAAAAGGGACGTCAGGTGGTTGGAGCTAGAGGTGGGCATCATGTGGTTGAGTCTTCTATAGTAGCTAGTAGACGTCAAACATCTAGGTCTCGACAGATGGGGCATTATCATTCTTGGACTTGGACATGTGGATCTATTGTATAAGGATTGAAAAGAGGATCCAATAAACCCAAAGAGGGTAGAAACTATGGTTTCAATAGGAAAGGTCACATGGCTCATGATTACCCAACCCATCATGTTGTGTAGGTAAAAACATTGGATAGATTCCCATGGTAGAGGTGGTGCTATGATCATGGATCTACCAAACATGGATAGGGGATCCCTCTAGGAGGTGGTGATGAAAAAAGAGAATTAGATGCAATTGTAAGGAGGGGACAGTGTTTCCCCCTTGAAATTTCTTCTCAAAGATTGATCTCAATTCTGGATACCACCAATTGAGGATTTATGAGGCTGATATTATGAAGATTTCATTTTGATGTTTCTATAGACACTATAATTTTATGGTGATTCCTTTCAGCGTGATGAATTCCCTCATTTTGTTTATGGATCTTACGAATAGGATCTTCCAGCCATACTTGGACCTATTTATGGTCATCTTCATAGATGACATGCCTATTTACTCAACATCAGTGGAGGATCATGTAGAGAATATGAGGATGGTCCTAGATTTACTTTAGGAGCACCGTATTTATGGTGATCTCTCAAAGTTACATTTTTGGATCCATGAGGTTCTCTTTTTAGGTCATGTCATTTTTTATAATGTTTTATCTATGGACTCAGAAAATATTTATGTAGTTATTTCATGGGATCCACCCAAGATCATTTAAGGGGTACATAATCTTCTTAACTTACTGGGGTACTATAGGTGGTTTGGGCATGAATTTTTCAGTGTATCATCTCTTTTGACCTCCCTAACATAGAAAAGACATCCATTTATCTAGACTAAGAAATGTTATAGAGCCTTAGAGAGATAAGGATGAGGCTGACCAGTGCTCTAGTGTTAAGACTACTAGAGGAGGGAATGTAGTACGTAGTGTTTTTTGATGACTCTGGAGATGGGTTCGGTTGCATGTTGATGTACAGGTAGGCTATGATCATATATGATATGTGTTAGTTAAGGCCCCATGAGAAGAACTATGATACTCCTGAACTAGAGTTATAAGCAGTAGTATTTTCTCTGAATATGTATAGGAACTATCTTCTAGGAGAGTGATTTATTGTATACTCAGACCATCAGAGTCTCAGGTATATCTTCACATAGATATATCTTAACCTAAGGTAGAGGTGTTTAATGGATTTCCTTCAAGACTATGAATTTGAGATATTTTATACTTTTGGGAAGTGAAACACAGTGGAAGATTCTCTTAGTAGGAATTTCTGTTCTCACTTGGTGGAGGAGGTTTCTAAGCAGTTTTCTTCTTTTCAGTTGACCTTAGTGGAGGATATAGGTGTAGTTTTTCTTATATCTATAGTTTTTTCTACTCCACTCCTTTAACATGTGAGGGAAGATCAGTTGGGAGAAATCAATTGTGAGGTTCATCATGACCATAAATCCATAGGGGTTGAACCATATAGATTATCTGAAGGAGGGTAGAATTTTATCCTTCTCTAAGGATAGGTCGGTTGTTTCAGTCGTGATGTGATAGGAGTTGATGAGGGAGTTTCATAATTATCCTTTGGATACACGTACTAGAATGTTGAGGACTTACAAGGGCCTTTGGTGTCATTTTTGGTGGGATGGCATGAGGTAGAGAATATATGAGTTTGTCTCTCGATGTCTTACATGTCAGTAGGTGAAGGCTGAGCACCATGTTTCAATAGTTTTGAAATGGCCTCTTGAGATCCTAGAGTGGAAATGGGATAACATATCCATGGAATTTGTGATGGGGATTCCACAGATAGTAAGAGGGTAAAATTTTATCTAGGTGACAGTTGACAAACACATGAATTCAGCACACTTACTTTCTATAATATAAGGGAGTAGATTTTAGTAGACAGTTTTGGATAGTTGTACATGGAGGAGATAATTTGACTCTATGGGGTAACCTTAATTATTGTATCTAACTGTGATGTGTAGTTTATAACACGGTTGTGGAGAGGCCTGTAGGAGTCCTTTGGGACCCATTTGATGATGAGTAGAGTATTCCACCCCCAAATGGATGCGTAGACTGAGCTTACTATCTAGTTGTTAGAGGATATGCTGAGGTATTGTGTGTTGTACATTATCCCAATATGGGAGGATCAGTTACCACTGGTAGAGTTTGTTTATAAAAACAACTATCATTCTACTATTAGCATGGAACCTTTTGAGGCCATGTGTGGGATACTATACCAGTCACCCTATGTTGGTTTGAGATTGTTGATACATCTATTTTTGTAGAATATATGGTGTAGGTGATGATATAGAAGGTTCAGGTGATCCACGAGTGTATGATGACATCTTAGAGCTGATAGAAATCTTATACAAATTGATGTCATGAGTTTGATTAGTGAGACCATGTTTTCCAGAGAATCACCCCATGATGAGGATTACATAGATTTTTATAGGGAGGAATGTTATCCCTAAGTTTCATTGGTTCATTTGAGATTATAATAAGTATTGGTAAGGTTTGTTTCCACCTATCCCTACCCCCACAATTGGATCGGGTTCATGACATCTTCCATGTGTCATAATTGAAGATATATATGAATGTTCCTATACACATTATTGACTTGGGTGATCCAGACATTGAGGATGGATCCAACATTACGGAGTACTCTATTCCCTTAGTCCATGTGTTGTGTTAGCACTAGAATATGTAGGAGAGATCTAGGGAAAAATATATCCAAATACAGGATCAGTATCCCTTATTTTTTTATCTTGTTCTTTTTAGGGAAAAATCCTTGAAGGTGGGGAGAATGTATAGACTCTATTTTTACCTTATAAGACTTTAGAATATATTAAGAAATATTTTCAAAGTAAGGTTCTAATTCGAGAAGAAATTTTGAGACCTAATGATCATGGTATTGGTATTATAAAAATCTTAAACATATTAACATAAATCACAAGTAGTTTATTTTTTTGAAATAATCTAATAACTCCCAAACGGATTATTGTATTAGAAATATGAGACAACAATTGATTTTTGAATGTAGGTTTTACCCTAAGAATGACCTAAGGTTGGTCGTTGTTGGACGTCTAGTTGAGATATCCATTGGTAGGTTCATTTAATAAAAGAAATAATAAAATTATATATGTATTTTATTAAATTAACTAACCTAGAAAAACCTCTATAAGTACTCACTTATAAAAATATTTGGGTTATCCACATTACCCTGAGAGGATTTTAGAGGATCTCTGATTATTCTTCATTGGAAGATTACATTGGAGGATAATAGAGAGGAAACAAACATAGTGGGGCTTCTCCTTCTCTGGTGAATGCATTATTCACTAAATATTGATCCAAATCGAGTTAGGTCTCAAAAATTATGGTTTCCACCCTCTTAATTAAAATTTTAAAGAACGTATGTCACCTGTTTTATTATTGATTGGTGATTTCATGTTCTTCGCATGAGCCTGATACCTGAATTAAATTTTTTTCATTCAATTTATTCTTTTTATTTCCTATTATCACCATGGATATCCTAATTTCAGGATTATTGGCCAATATTTCTTGTCCAATGATGGTTACACATTTGTTATTATGTTTTCCCCCACCTATTCTTTGCATTCTTCATCATTAGACCACAAGGTCATAATTTAACATTATTAGGGAGGTTTCAAGCATGATCGAACCCTATAATTCATTGTGGTTGTGTAAAAAATGAATGTATTTGTGCTTTTTAGGTGGATTGGGATGATTTGTGGGTGATGCTTCGTGAATATGGGATCTGGGGTGGTGATGGTGATGGGAGGTGATACAAGATATGAAATAGGATTCATATGGATTTTTGGATTCCAATTTACAACCATCAAAATCTGGGAATCGACAATCAAAGGAATTTTCCATTGATCTCGATAGTAAAATGGTAGAAATCATGGTGGTAGAAGTAGATTTTAAGATTCTTTAAAACCAGGTTGTTCGGCCTATGAATAATCCAACTACAAGACATGTAGTCCGAAAGAACACACACCATTTAGTATACCCTTTCTAAGGTGCTAGGGTTTTAGGAGGAGTTAAGTATCACATGTCATGTGGACAATCCCACACATCGTGTGAACCTCCCAAGGTGGAAAATCCATGTGCTAGTTGGAACACACGCAGGACCCTGTGCGATTGGTCATGATATTTACTCTGGGAGTATATGGGCATGGGCTGGTAGTCTATCATGACCAAGTATACAGAAAAGTACACGGTCATGGGCCAAATTACATAGGCATAGCCAGAAACACATGGGTATACCCCAAAAAGAAGAGACACACCATGTACCCCATGTAAACTTTATGTAGTTCCACATGGCCAACCAAGCTATGTGTATGCTAGGACATGACTAGGTGTCCAGGGGAGGTCACATGTCTTGTGACCCCTAGTACATATCATGTACCCCTATGAGAAATTTATACCTATCGTATCTTATTCTTAGGGACTTGAATTTTGGATTGCGAGTGGCCTATCCTAAGTTTGTTTCCATGTAGAGCATGATGGTGGACTTTATTGTGATCTATGAGATATGATGTGATGTGTTCCAACTATGATGCTTCTTCTTGAGATGCTTGGATATGGAAATGATCAAGTTAGGATCGCAGGAGATATGTCAGGGTTGGTGCTCCCCTATCACACCAAGGAGAAGGCCCCCATACTCTTTATATAGTTAGAGGCATTACTCCCCTACATTGGTTGTGGGTTATCTATCCATGGAGTGGTACTCCCTCTATCTTTGAGCTATGATGGTGAGAAATCACTCCACAAGAGTTGTGACTACCTCGATGGAGGAGTGCTGTAATGAGAGGTAGGCCCATCAATATGGATTTTGGTGAGGTTGTGTTTGATTCTAAGAATCAAAGATAGAATTTTGAATATCCAGGTAAACTCATCAACTTTGGTTGGGATGTGAGAAGAAGATACCCTTTCTCTCTCATATGGGTTTATTTATGATCATATATATGTCTTGTGTTTTTGTTCCCTCTAAATATGGTTTAATATGGATTCTTTCATATCTTTCTATTGCTCCCTTTGTGGTTTTTAGGGAATCCTATTGGGTATGTATATACTTACCCTTGCATGGGATTTTCCCACATGTGTCGTTTCTTATGTAGACGACAAATAGATTGGCAGTGACTTTGGTGGATCTTTGAGATACATTGGTGCATTGAATATGTATGGGGGTTAAACATGGAAATAAGGAGTTTGGATCTCTAAATTTTCTTTTATTCTAGTTGTAGTTTGGTTTGGACTTCATTTATAGTCGGGTATGTGTTTTTTCCCTTTACACTTTGGTTTCATTCTATCATACTCTGATGTATTCTTTAGAGGTTATTACTTGAATGGTTTTCTCTATATGTTACTATATTTTATTATTCATCTACACTCTTTCATGGATATTATTGGATGTGTGTGTACATTTACACTAGTAGAAATTCCTCCCGTTTTATATTATTCCTTCTCAATGTTTTCTCCTACCCCTGGCCTATTGGAGGTGGGCATGGGGTTGTGATAGTTTGTCCTTCCACCGGCTAGGTGGGTCTCAATGCTTCAAGTTGTTCCAACATCGGCCCCATGAACCCTAGGAACAAAAATGTGACCACAAATAATACCCAAATCATGTTAGGGTTAATCCATGGTGTTTGTACCACATGGAAGATAAATAAAACCTAGTCAATGGGAAATAAGAAGGAAGAGGATAATATGGTAAGCTAATTGGAGGAGATTGCACAAAAAATTGGGAGAAAAAACTACCAATAATAGTGGTAGGATAGAAGGATGTCACATGGTTGGGACACCTAAAATGCACGGCCGATTGTTGCCTATCGACCGGTCAAGGTTCAGGTGCTCTGCTAATGTGTATAGCAGCACTCGGGTCGAATCCTCGGCAATGATACTTTGTAATAGTCGTTTGTTTTTAGTTCATTGTATTCTGATTGGGGGGTTTGTTTTCAGAGCTTATGAAATAATTTATGTATGATGTTTGATTTAACAAATTGATAAAGATTGTGGTGAGTTTATCATTAGGTAGTTAAGCTTGTGATATCCTTGAGCTTTGCTTTATATTGCATTAAATTAACACCCATGTCACAAGATGATTTTGATCAGAATTCCCAAGTGTTAAAGATTTAATCCAAGCCGTAACTTAACTTAGGTTTCTAATCATTACCATTAATTGTTTATTTTATTGTATTTTTGGTTCCAATAATCCATGTAATCCACATATTAAACAAAACATGTCATTAATCCATGACATATAAAGTTCAACAAACACAATATTAATTTAAAGAACATTTGTCGAGAAAAAGCTCTCAATCACTTAACATACCTAAATTATAACTCACCCCAATTAAAAATTTACTCATCCATTTAAATTATTAGTAATCTGGTCTATTATGTTTAAGGTGATGAATTACAAAGATAAGAAAAAGAAAGGGATAAGAAAAGAGTTGTGCGCCGAACACACACACGAACGATGATGAGAGTAAACAAAACCGGACTTTTTATTGAATAATAAAGTAAAATAAGATGATGGATTTCAGATTGATTTAAACTAAAATAAGAACATTAATATTTAACTACATAAGGTGGATGAGAATAAGAAATTAAGAAGAAGAATAATTGCATTAAAACAGAATTACAAAGACAAACACTTGCAAAATTACAACGAAGAAAAATGCAAAAGTAAATGAAAACAAAGAGAGGAGGAAGGAATTATCAAGTGAAAAATCTAGTTTTTAAGATCCTCCCAAGCCTTTTTCAGGGACTTAGTACTGCCAATCAATCCTCCTTTGCTCTGAAATTCCAACCCTTTTGAAAGGAGAGGAGGGGATGTATTTATAGCCCAAGGTGGTGGACTGTTTACATTCCAGAAATATACCTCCACTTGGATCGCAGATATGGACATCAAGACAGCCTAATCCCGAGAAATATCCTTCTTCCAAGTTGTAGATAATAAAGTTGGACGACTACTCTAAAACTTTGGAGTCATTTTGACTTAAGTATAAAAAGTTATGGCCGGTTGATTAAACAAAGTAAAACTGTCCACTTCAATCCAGTCTTTTTGAAGTCCAGAATGTGAAAGGGTTTTTGAATATGAATATGCCTTTATATACGAATGGGTTCTTCAAAAAAGTCTTCCTGATATATCTCCTCTTTCACACTAAAAAATATCATCTCTATTTGATGCTTAAATCATGAGATATGTCATGCATACTATACTGATTTTAATTCTATGCCAGAATGGTGGGCTAGACTTCAAAGCTTCATTTGGGACCCTTGTACTTAGATTTGGGCCTTGAAATTTTTATCCAAAATTACATGTAGTGTCCCCTGAATTATTGTGGAGAGTTAATGTTTTTTTACTCCTGTCTTGAGCCCAGTAAATCAATCTTCAAGGCTATTCCAGTTTGTTCACCGATTCTTTGGTCTTGTTTGTGAGGACCATATGAACCTTCAAATGGAATAATTGGGTCATGGTACCTAATAATTAAATATTTTATATTTAAAGGAGAATCCTACAAAACAATAAACAAACAATTTAGATCAGTATAGTGATAGTTATTATTAAAACATTAAACTGACTCAATTGGACTACTTCAAAAAATGCTCAAAAATTATACTTAATATTAAAACATTAATATTTCACACAAATTATGAACATTTCATATAAAATAAGTAAAGAGGGAATATAATAAGTCATGAAAATATTGATAAAATCAACTCCCACACACTTAGTTTTGTGCATGTCCTCATGTGCAACAAATATAAAAACATGACAAAATCATTTTTACTCACCAACAGACTTTAAAATTTTGTTTTCTCCAATCAGGGGAGGTTTAGACTATTTCACTCATCCATTTTTAATTCCACCACAAGATGTTACAGAAATAATGTTCCAAAACTAATTCATTTTTTCATGCTCAAATTGAGAAATAGAAAATGTGGACACTCAAAACTCACACCTCTCTAGATGATAAAATTTATTTGTGGAGGTTCACGCTTTCACCAACCAAAAGTGAAAATCTTTGAGTTTGAAAAGAGATCTAAGCTTACAATCCCTATCCAAAGTGAACAAGAATCAATAGGTATTTTTAATGGGTTTTTCTATGGATATGGGATGGTAGGAATATAATTTCCAAGAGAGAAGAAGAGGGGTAAAACACCAACACAGAAAAAGCAATGAACATTTTTTTTGAAATAAAACATGGAAGGAAATGAAAACACATATTTACAAGGGAATGATTGTGTGAAGAAAGACGCAATAGAGGAAGAAAATATGAAGGGGATTATAAGATGGAATATTTACAAAAAAAAACTTCTCTCAATAAGAATATAATGCAAGTGTTCTTTTTTTTCCTTTTTTTCATTGTTTTTTCAAAAGTTGACCTTGAAACAGATCTCGCACTCATATCCCAACCCATGTTTGATCTCCTAATGACACTAATTGTAATAGTTATAACAAGATCAAAGGTTTAGGAAGAGTGATTTTTGACCTACCCAAGACACAACCCATTTTTTTATTTTATTTTTGATTTTTTTTTTGATTTGTTTTTTTTTTATTTTGAATTTTTTTGAATTTTTTTTAACACTTTTGAATATAATTTGTACAATAAATTCCCAAATACCACTGAATGAAAACATCCCCCCCCACACACACTAAAATGGATGCTTTCCCTCAAGCATATGATAACACACCAGAAAGTAAGGAAATGATACCCAAAAATGAAATCCATCCCCCCCCACACTTAAATTTCAAAAACTTATGCAATGAAAATCCATGTTGATATTGGGTGGGATAAGGTATTGGGCTTGTAATGTGTCTATCAAAGAAAAGGTTTTCATAGGCTTGAAGGGGATTTCAAAAGGAGGATTAATGTAAGGGAAGTGGGAGGCTATTTGGCTATTGTGATTCTCATGTGGTTCAGAAAATGCCTCTATCATATTAATACACACTAAGGTAGGAAATTCAGCTCGAAGGTCCACAAACTCAAGACTCACAAATGGGGGTGAAAACGCAAATTTTGAAAAGATGGCCATAGGTGGCCTTGGCATGAAAGCAACTTTTTGTTCTCACGGTTGGGGAAAATCATTTTCCAAATCAAAAATTGAGCATTCAAAATGTGTTGGTTTTGACACAAAATTATTTATACAAAGTCATAATGAAAATAAAAAAATTTTGAGATGAAAACATGTCTCTTAAATCCCCAAAATGGTTGTACAAAATTTCAAAAATCGATGGTGAGTAAGCATGACTTATAATTTTTTTGTATTTTTTTAAGTGATTGTTTTTTTGGTTTTTTATTTTGTTTTTTTTAGGTTTTTATTTTTGTAAAGATACACCCACACAAAAGAGAAAGTTAAAAATAAAGGTTTTGATAAAGAAAATGGTAAAAAAATGAAAGAAAGAGGAAGAATAAGAAAGAGGTAGAGAGAGGAAGAGATAGAGAGAGTTAAAGGGAAAGAGGTGCCCCCTGGTTTGGATTTGGCGGGTCGCCTTCTCCATCTAGTGGTAGGTCATCTAGAGAAGTTGGGGATCTAGTGGAAGTCGATGTTGATCCAGGATTGTGCATCCTCTCATGGTGATGCTTTAACCGATGTCCATTAACCGTGAATGTCCTTTTGGAAGAGGGGTCTTGGACTTGCACTCCACCAAATGGGTAAACGTTAGTAATAACAAAAGGACCTTCCCAACGAGAATTAAGCTTACCTGGGTGAATCTGAAATCGAGAATTGAAGAGAATTACCTTTTCACCTTCATGAAATACCTTTCTCAGGATGTGTTTATCATGGAGTGCCTTGGATGTTTCTTTGTAGAGATTATAATTCTCATAAGAATCAAGTCGAAGCTCCTCCAGTTCAGCCAATTGCAATAGTCTTTCTTCACCAGATTTTTCACAATCAAAATTATAGGTTTTCATAGCCCAAAAAGACTTATTTTATATTTCAACTCGTAGGTGACACGCTTTACCAAAAACTAGCCTAAAAGGAGACATCCCAATGGGTGTTTTATAGGCAGTTCGATAAGCCCAAAGGGCTTCACCAAGTATCTCAGGCCAGTCTTTTCTAGTGGGTTTAACAATTCTATCAAGTACCCTTTTCACTTCTCTATTAGAGAGTTCAGCCAAGCCATTTGTTTGAGGTTGATATTCAGTTGAAGTTTTATGTACAACCCCATTCTTTTTCAGAAGAGCTTCCATGGTTCTATTACAAAAATGGGTTCCTAAGTCACTGATCAAGGCACGTGGTGTGCCAAATCTTTGGAAGATGTGGGTCTTTAGGAACTCACTAACAGTATGAGCATCATCATTCCTAGTGGGTTTGGCCTCAAACCACCTTGAAACATAATCGACCGCAAGAAGAATGTATGAGAATCCATTGGAAGGGGGAAATGGTCCCATGAAATTGATTCCCCAAACATCGAAGGTTTCTCAAAAGATTAAGGGCTTTTGGGGAATTTCATTTATTTTTGGAGATTGTGCTGTACTTTTGGCAAGTGGGACATGATTGACATAACTCATGTGAGTCCTTGAAGAGTGAAGGCCAGAAGAATATAGAGTCTAGGACCTTTCGAGAGGTCCTTTGTGGTCCAAAGTGGCCACCTCCAGGAAGTGAGTGACAGAATTCTAATATGGAAGAATGTTCATTTTCTTCAACACATCTTTTAATTACCATGTCAGCCCCAGTTTTCCAAAGTTTATTTTCTTCCCAAAAATAGTATTTTGAATAACTTTTCAACTTCTTTTTTTGTTCTTTTGAAAACTTTTCAGGAAAAACACCAGAAACCAAATAATTTACAATTGGGGAATACCATGGTAACTTTGTAGTGAGAGATGAATGGTTCTCAATGGGGAATTCATGGTCAATTATTTATGAATGAGAAGAATTATAAATTCTACTCAAGTGATCAGCCATAGGGTTTTCTTTTCCAGGTCTATATTTTATTTCAAGGTCAAACTCTTGGAGCATTAGGATCCATCTTATTAGCCTTGGTTTGGAATCACTTTTCTTGAGTAAGAACTTTATATCAGAATGGTATGTGAAGATTGTGATTTTGGAACCTAAGAGATAGTGTCAGAATTTATCTAAGGCAAAAACAACTTCTAAAAGTTCTCTTTTAGTGACAGTGTAGCGAGATTGAGTTTCATCCAATGTTTTTGAGGCATAATAGATGACATGAGGGATTTTTTCTCTTCTTTGACCAAGAATAGCCCCAAAAGCTCTATCAGAAGCATCACACATCAACTCAAATGGTAATGACCAATCTGGGGGTTGGATTATTGGGGCAGATGTTAGATCAGTTTTGAGTTCAACAAAGGCTCTCTTGCAAACCTCATCGAAATGGAAAGTGACATCATTTTGGAGAAAACGAGTGAGTGGGAGGGAAATTTTACTGAAGTTATGGATGAATCTCCAATAGAAACCAGCATGACCGAGAAATGAATGGATGTCTCAAACAGAGTTGGGTTCAGGAAGTGATTGGATCACTTCAATTTTGGAAGGATCGACTTAAATACCATCTTTTGAAACTATGTGCCCTAGAACAATCCCATTTGCAACCATGAAGTGACATTTTTCAAAATTTAACACAAGGTTACACTTGACACACTTTTTAAGTACTAGAGAGAGTGAATGCAAACAAGATTCAAATGACTCACCATAAATGGTGAAGTCATCCATGAAGACTTCCATGCAGTGTTCAATGAATTCTGAACAGATACTCATCATACACCTTTGGAATGTTGCAGGAGAATTGCAAAGTCCAAAAGGCAGTCTTCTATATGAATATGTTCCAAAGGGGCATGTGAAAGGAGTCTTTTATTAGTCCTGAGGTGAGATTGGGATTTGAAAATAGTCTGTGTATCCATCAAGAAAGCAATAGTGTGGCTTTCCGGCCAATCTTTCTAGCATTTGATCAAGGAATGGAAGAGGGTAGTGATCATTTCGGGTTTCAACATTCAATTTCCTATAGTCGATGCACACACGCCATTTGTTCTTCACTCGAGTTGTGACTACCTCTCCATGTTCATTTGTGACAACAGTTATCCCACCCTTCTTCGGTACAACTTGAATTGGACTAACCCATTCACTATTAGAAATTAGGTAGATAATACCAGCTTGAAGAATCTTGGTGACATCTTCCCTAACTACCTCAAGGATGAGTGGATTGAGTATTATTTGTGGTTGTCTAATTGGTTTGGATGACTCCTCAAGATGGATGTGATTCATGAAAAGGGTAGGGTTGATTCTTGGTATGTCATCTAGGGTCCAACCTAAGGCCTTTTGGTTTTCCTCTAACACTTGAACAAGTTTGGACTCCTCGGTTTCAGTAAGTGTGGCAGAGATAATGACAGGATATGAGTGATCATGAAAGAGGAATGCATATTTCAGGTGTGCAGGAAGAGGTTTCAGATCAGTCTCATCTTTTACTTTTAGGCTCGACAACTCAGGAATGGAAGAAGGGACTTCAGTGGCTTCAGGTTCATTTTCCTTAATACTGTCCAAGGTGGAGCAGTAGAGATAAGAATTGATGTGGAATTCAAGAGAGTTTTTAAGTTCCTCTAGATTGATGGAGTCTATGAATGAGAGGCCCACATCAACATCACCATTTATGACTTGGTTAATCATAGTGCAGATTTCACAAGATCCTTTTTCATTAGAACACGAAGAACATGGTTGATTGGGGTTCGATTGACTCTTAGAAGTTTCCTCAGAAGTATGAATTGAGAATGCAGAGTGGTCCTCAGATGGGTATCGCATGGCTTGGAAAATGTCAAACTTGGCCATTTGGTCACCGAATTCCATGGATAAGATGCCTGAATGGACATCAATCTTGGTTCTCGCAGTCATGAGGAATGGTCTTCCTAGAATTAGGGGAGACTGAGAAGAGTTCGTCTCACCTTCCATGTCAAGGACATAGAAATCAGCAGGGAAGATAATATCATTGACTCGGACAAGGACATCCTCAATTATTCCCTCAAAACTGACTATGATTCGATTGGATAACAGAATGACAACATCTATTGGGTGCAAGGGACCTAGACCAAGGTTGGAGAATATGGATTTGGGCATGACATTAATTGAGGCTCCTAGGTCTATGAGTGCATCATCAAAGTTGGAACTTCCAATTTGGCATGTAACCGTAAAGGTACCTAGATCTTTGCACTTAATGGGTATGGACTGTTGGGTGGAAACATTTTCAAAGGTCCTAAGTTGCCTCTTGTGGTTACACAACTTCTTGAGAAACTTGGCATACTTAGGAATTTGTTTTATGACATCTAAGAGGGGAATGTTGACTTCAACATGTCTAAACATGTCAAGAATTTTAGGATCAGGTTCAAAGGACATCCATGGTTTAGAAACAGCATGAGGAAAAGGAATTGGATTCCTAAGTAGAATGGAAGGAGGTGAGGGGATGGATTCAGGTTCCTTTTCAATTTTCTTTTTCTTTTCATTTTCTAGGTCAACATTCAAAGGAGGGTTTGAGGATTTATCTTGAGGCATATAAAGTTGCTTTCCTGATCTAAGTGCAATTGCACTTACATTACCCTTGGGGTTGGGTAATAGTTGAGTTGGGAGTTGGGAAGAATTTGATTGTTGTTTCTGGCTCAGGTGGGATGCAAGTTGTCCTATTTGAGTTTCAATGTTTTTAAGGCTAGAACAGGTGAAGGAGGCAAGATCTTTCACTGCACATTCCCATGGTTGCTTGGAATAAGAGGCTTGTCCCTGGTTGGGATTGCCTTGATTTTGGTTCTTGGGAAATCGATTGTATTGTTTTTGTAATTAGGAAGGCTCGCTGGGATAATGGAATCCAGGAGGAGGATTGTTCCTTTGAGGTTTAGGAACAAAAGGATAAGGTTGATGGAAGTTACCACCACCTTGACCATATTGGAACTGGTTTGTGTTTTGAGGAGGGAATTGAGGGGGGTGAGACATGGGGTTACCATACCTCAATCCTTGGTTAATGTTAGAGGAGAAGGTCTCAGAGTGAGGTTGGTTGAAGTTTCTAACAAACTGACCTGATAGTTGAGGATTGGTGTTCTGCGGAGCATATGCTGCATTGAGCTCCATTGGTCCAGATGAATCGGATTGATCCTCTTGAAGTTGTGGACATGTGTCAGTTGGATGAGATGGAGAGTTGTAGATTCCACAGTTTTTGACAGGTCCAGGAAACATTGATTGCGGAGAAGATGAGGTTGGGGATTTGGTAGCCATAGCTAGTTGTCACACAAGACCTGTAAGGTCACTCATCCACTCGGTCATTTTGTTTGGTTCAATTGATTGATTATCTTGGGCTTGTTTGAATTGAGCATGTGCTCGAGTATGGAATTCTTGTGTGTTTTCAGACATTTTACTTATGAGATCTCTTGCAGCTGCAGGAGGTTTATCAACAAGAGCACCACCACTTGCGGCATCTATGAGAGTTCTATCCATAGCCAATAACCGCTCATAGAAGTATTGGATCAAGAGTTAGTCAGGGATTTGATGATGTGGGCAGGTTGCAAAAAGCTTTTTGAACCTCTCCCAGTACTCATGGAGCGATTCACTTGGGAATTGACGGATACCACTTATTTCCTTTCAGATAGAATCAGTACGAGAAGCAGGAAAGAATTTCTCTAAGAAGAGTCGCTTCATGTCATTCCATGTAGTTATGGAACCAGGAGGAAGTTAGTAGAGCCATGACTTAGCAGTGTCAGCTAGGGAGAAAGGGAAGGCTCGGAGTTTGATTTGTTCTTCAGAAACCCCTTGAGGCTTCATGGCAGAGCACACTACTTGGAACTCTTTAAGGTGAAGATGTGGATCCTCACCGGCTAGCCCGTGGAAATGAGGAATAAGATGAATCAAACCCGACTTGAGTTCGAAGTCAGCCTCTATGTTTGGATATTGAATACCAAGAGGTTGGTAATTCATATCAGGGGCAACAAGTTCTTTAAGTGTTTGTTCCCTAGGATTGGCCATATCTAATTCAATTGGTTGGACAAGGACTGGTTCTTGAATTAATTGATTATCTCTTATGTTCCTCCTAAGTTGGCGAAGTGTTCGCTCAATTTCAGGGTCAAACAAATCTGAGGGATTGTTTGGAAGGCTATGGGGCATTCGGAGAGATGTTGGAATAAAGAGGAAGACGGGTTTTTCTTTGTGTTTTTTTTTAATTTTTTTTAAATTTGTTTTTTTTTTTGTGTTTTTTTTACAATAACCAGAAACTAATGACTACTTAAAGCACCATCCCCGGCAACGGAGCCATTTGAAATGCAAGGCAGATTGTCTCCTATCGACCAGTCAAGGTTCCGGTGCTCTGCTAATGTTTATATCAGCACTCGGGTCGAATCCTCGGCGATGATACTTTGTAATAGTCGTTTGTTTTTAGTTAATTGTATTCTGATTGGGGGGTTTGTTTGTAGAGCTTATGAAATAATTTATGTATGATGTTTGATTTAACAAATTGATAAAGATTGGGGTGAGTTCATCATTAGGTATTTAAGCTTGTGATATCCTTGAGCTTTTCTTTATATTGCATTAAATTAACACTCATGTCACAAGATGATTTTGATCGGAATTCCCAAGTGTTAAAGCTTTAATCCAAGCCGTAACTTAACTTAGGTTTCTAATCATTACCATTACTTGTTTATGTTAGTTTATTTGTGGTTCCAATAATCCATAGAATCCACATATTAAACAAAACAAGTCATTAATCCATGACATATAATGTTCAACATACACAATATTAATTTAAAGAACATTCATCGAGCAAAAGCTCTCAATCACTTAACATACCTAAATTATAACTCACCCCAATTAATGATTTACTCATACATTTAAATTATTAGTAATCTGGTCTATTATGTTTAAGGTGATGAATTAAAAAGAGAAGAAAAATAAAGGGATTGGAAAAGAGTTGTGCGCCGAACACACACATGAACGATGATGAGAGTAAACAAAACCGGACTTTTTATTGAATAATAAAGTAAAAGAAGATGATGAATTTCAGATTGATTTAAACTACAATAAGAACATTAATATTGAACTATAGAAGGTGGATGAGAATAATAAATTAAGAAGAAGAATAATTTCATTAAAACAGAATTACAAAGACAAACACTTGCAAAATTACAACGAAGAAAAATAAAAAAGTAAATGAAAACAAAGAGAGGAGGAAGGGATTATCAATTGAAAACTCGAGTTTTGAAGATCCTCCCAAGCCTTTTTCAGGGCCTTGTTACTTCCAATCAATCCTCTTTTTCTCTGAAATTCCAACCCTTTTGAAAGGAGATGAGGGGGTGTATTTATTGCCCAAGGTGGTGGACTGTTTACATTCCAGAAATACCCCTCCACTTGGATCGCAGATATGGACATCAAGATAGCCGCATCCCGAGCAATCTCCTTCTTCAAAGTTGTAGATAATACAGTTGTACGACTACTCTAAAAATTTGTAGTCATTTGGACTTAAGGATCAAAAGTTATGGTCGGTTGATTAAACAAAGTAAAACTGTCCATTTCAATCCAGTATTTTAAGTCCAGAATGTGAAAGGGTTTTTGAATATGAATATGCCTTAAAATACGAATGGGTTATTCAACAAAGTATGCCTCCTATATCTCCTCTTTCACACTGAAAAATATCAGCTCTATTGGATGCTTAAATAATGAGATATGTCATGCATACTATACTGATTTTAATTCTCGTCCAGAATGTTGGGCTGGACTTCAAAGCTTCATTTGAGCCCCTTGTACTTAGATTTGGGCCTTGAAATTTTTATCCAATATGACATGTAGTGTCCACCGAATTATTTTGGAGAGTTAAGGTTTTTGGACTTCTGGATTGAGCCCAGTAAATCAATCTTCAAGGCTGGTCCAGTTTGTTCACAGATTCTTTGGTCTTGTTTGTGAGGACCATATGACCCTTCAAATGGCAGAATTGGCTCATGGTACCTTCTAATGAAATGTTTTATATTGAAAGGAGAATCCTAAAAAACAATAACCACACAATTTATATCAGTATAGTGATAGTTATTATTAAAACATTAAACTGACTCAATTGGACTACTTCTAAAAATGCTCAAAAATTATACTTAATATTAAAACATTAATATTTCACACAAATTATGCACATTTCATATAAAATCAGTAAAGAGGGAATATAATAAGTCATGAAAATATTAATAACATCAACACACTCCTAGGTGGAGTCAAGTGAGAGAGGGGGAAGGCAATAATGAGAAAGAGGAGTCCCTTTGGGGTTTTAATTTTAATTAATTAAAAAACTTTTTTTAACTTGGCAGGTCTCATGGTTTTCCTGACTGTGCGCCAACTGTGGGGAGTATTCTACCCCCCCCCCCCCCTTGAGTGGACGCTACATGGGATACTGTAGGATGGTTCATGGTCGTGTACCTAACCATGCATTATAGAAATATCCACTATCTAAGCCATAAATTTTTCCCTAGGTTGTAACATAGTTTCTTCTAACCATGCGTTAATCATACGCCACCCTTCCACCCACCATAAACTTCTGATTCTAAGTTAAAGCACCCATGAATGAACAAAAAATCCAACGAAAATATCAAATACCAAGAAATAAATAAAATTAAAAGAAAACTGAGGTTGGGGTGTGACAAAAAAAAGATAATTGAAACCAAGTGATAGGATATTTTCACATTAAATTTATAATTAATTTAATTAGAATAATTTCCTTATTCTTTGGAATTCTTTCATTGAGGAATTTGGTGATCATACAAACCTAAATTTTATTAAACTTTCATTGAATCAAGATGATCCAAAGAAGAATCCATCAAGCAAAGACCACATGTGTTCCTATGATCTTGAAGCATCATCGATGGTACTTCAGGTACAAGCATGGTGATACCAATCATCTTGCGTCACTACCTTTGATCATCACTCAATCCTTTGAAGTTAAAGGATTGACTCTAGTACACTAATTCTTAAGAAGATGGAGGAAGGTGGAATCTCTTAGTTCTAGAGATATTTGTAGAGAATTTTCTCCCTAGGGTTGAGAGAATATTTAGAGGGGTGTGTAGTTCATAACAATAGCTCTCCCTAGGAAATGATATTACTAGGTATATTTAAATCTAGGATAGAGAATAAATAATTACACATATGCCCTGTATTATTCTATATTTCCAAACAAAAACCATATAAAAATAATTATAATATTATTATTATTTATTTGATATTTTCTAAACTTGGCGATAAATAAATATCATTTCTTTAAATTGTAGAACCGAAGGACTGGTTAGGAACTGCTGAGAGGGGGGTGAATCAGTGGTCCCCTATTTTTATGAATTATTTCTATTTTGAATACAAACTTTTAAACATTTTATCATTCTATATCCACTCAATATTATCTTTCAATCTCACATTTTGTAAAATGGTAATATATGAGAGAGAGTATCACATAGTATTTACAAGGTTCATCCTAAAATCCTACTCCTTTCCATGTTGGTTATACACTCTGACATGGAATCTACACTAACTTCAATAGTAATTGGTTATACACCCTTACTAAAATCTTCCTTTAAATGGTTATACACCTCATCCCTTATTCAATAATTTTTCATACACCCCAACTAAAAACCCATTCAGTGATTGGTTATACATCCCAAACACAATCCTCTAGTATCTCGCTATACACCCAATCCACAAGCTCCATTTCAAAGTTGGTCTAATGTGGAGAGATATTATTATTTATATGGACTTCCTATATAAGCAATTTGGATCACATTAACTTGTGTAAAACTTTTATAAGATATTTAGTAGCTTCTAGGAAAAATTAGTTGTTCTTGAAACTTCCTATGGATATTGGATGGCCTGGATCTACTCAACGCTCAACTTTCCATAACATTATGTCTATAAATTCTTCTTTCATAACTTCTTCTTTTGGATCAATGTCCTTCTGAATATTATTCTTCTTAAACTCTATACAGTCAATTATTCTTCTTCTTATAGAATATTTTACTTCTAGTTATTCTTATTTAAACTTATAACATCTCATAATCTTTTCAGTCCTAAAATCATAATATCACATTCATGGAATTATAGTAGTGTTAGGGAAAATGTTATCTTATCTGAATTTTCTTGATCCTTTGTATAGGATCAACTTTCCAGTTAAATTTTTTGAATTAAAATATTCAAATTCTAAGGACCTACACATATCATTTTGATAATATTCATCATGTTTTATAATTATAAAAAATTTGAAATTTTCTTACACTCAAATTCTTTGTTGAGAACCATTTAAAATATCTTATAATTTATGAGTAAATGATTTTAACAAACTATATACTAGATCTAAGCATCAAATCGACTTTTAAAACTTTCTGAAAACACATTTAGAATCATGAAAATATTTTTTTGGATGTTAGACTTTGAATTTAAAGATCAGAATCCTCAGAATGTTTGACTTTACAACAATGTAAAGTCCTTCTAGAATTATTATGGAACAGGTTCTCTTAATTTAGCTATCTTCATTCTAGTTGTTCTTTTTCCTCAATATAAACTTCTACATCCTTTGATGTTTTGAAAATTATTCATAATGATACATATTCTCTTTTTGGATTCCATCTCATGTACCTTCATGTAATTTGAACTTGGGATTATATCTTCTTCTTATAGTTGACTCAACTTCAACCTCTAACTTCAAATAGAGATTCATCCTTCCAGATATATATATATTTTAGAGATTCTTAATATAGTATTCACTTACGATTTATTTTTAGATCTTCCTAATATTAAGACTCTTCTCACGTATCTTTTTCCAATTAGATGTTTTTACAATGAATAAATAGTTTAGAATCAACAAAATTGTTCTTCTAAAAGCATTAATGGTTTGGGAAACACTTTTTGTTGAACTTAAAAAAGTTCTTCAAGAAATCAAAAATAGAATCTATTTCTAGAGAAACTAACATTTTCTTTGGAAAAATTAATGTTTTTCATCTCCCAAAAATCATCACTTTCATCTGTATATATTTCCCTATCAATTGAACTTATGAAAGTCCTTCTAGATTTCCCATTATGAAAACTCATATTTTATCTTCACAAAAACTTCTTTTAAAAACTCACATTTTTATTTATTTATATATTTTAAAATCACCTCCTAAAAACTTCATCATAATGTAATTTTCAAATTCAACCAATAAACTTATAATTCGATCATCTTATCTTCAATAACTTTTTATCTTCTATCAAAGTGGTGTTTCTTCCTTGAGCAATTAGAACAATCATTGTTGGACTTCATGTGACTTTTTGAAGCCTCTTTCAGAAAAATTCTTCCAAAACTTCTTCTAAAAACACATTTTTCACTGTCTTTTGTAAATTATATAACTTATCCAAAATAAATTTCCATCAAGTATATATTTACATATTAAAAAATTCAATCAAAATACATTGGTAACAACAATCTCCTCCATTGTGTATATTTTCTATATCACCACACATCCTCAAATTCAAAATGTGTGTTTTTTTATTTCCACCCCTTATTAATAATTGAATGAAAAGAGAAACAAAGGTATATTCTCAATTTTATTCTAAAAACAATTTATCCTCATCTTTCTTCCAAATTTAAATAGATGTATGATATCACATGGTTCTTATCAAAGAGTATTTAGTTAGTCAACTCAATTTATACATGGTAAAAATCTATGTAGAAAATGACAGATATGTAACCAACATTTTATATACTATCTATAAACAAACTCATAAGTGATAGCATGCTCAAGAACTCTCAATTATCTTGTTAGGGGTTTCACATAAACAAATTAATCAATGAAAATAAAAATCCTTAACACACTTCAACAAACACATTAGGAAGTTCTGGTGCAAGACAAATAACTGCCCATTTTATCTCATATTCTCATCAACTAAACACCTCAACTTAATTAATATATTCATGAATAATGGATGAGTGTGTGATTTATATACCTCAAGTTCTAGAGTAGTTTAATTTATTAATGTGATAAAACCTATTTGAAAGCTTTTTCTTTATATAATCTCCCCCTCAAGGGAAGCACTCATCTTTTTCTCTTCATAGTAGTTTAAAAAAATACTATGAGGATTCATTATTCTTAATGTCCTTCCAATGATAACCTTAATCATCTCCTTCAATTACCTACATGTTAGTTCAAAAAAACACATAAAATAATAGAAAGTAAGGAGGAACCACTTTGTGCTTTAGAAGTAATATTGGGGCTGAGAATTTCTTCTTTACCTGGGTCATCCATTCCTTCTGAACTTATCATTTTTCTTCTTCTAAATAGATTAAATAGGTTATTTTCTTATATTATTTTCTTATGCTTCTTTATTATGTAAATTATTTCTCACCTTTGAATTCAAGGAAATTTCATGCCCATATTTCTTACAAATATCACATTGATTCTTGTTAGGATTATGCTCACAAATATTTTTCTTAACTATATTTAGAATTTTCTTCCCTCTTACATCATATAGAACTTCACTATGAAGACTATTCATGTAATCCTTGGCTTTGTGACCAACTAAACAACACCAATCACAAATTTCCTTGAAAATATTAAATTTATTTTTCATGGCCAGATTCGATGCAGATCTAATCACAACAAATTTTTTGTGAAATTAGTCTTTATTTTCTCACACCCCCACCCTTGGTTTTTGTCACTTACCTAGTAAATTTATATTTAACTTACAATTATATGCATTTTGTCTTGATTTTTTTCAACACCATAAATACCCATTTAATTTTTTTCGACCCAGAATAATATTGATTGGGGTGCTTCCATTGATATTCTTCTGAAAATGTGAATTTTTCCATTATTTATTATAGAAAATTGATTTTCCATAATCTACAATCTCATTTCAATTTATTCTGAGAATTAGCAGCAACTCTCCTTCTATTTTCAATAGTTATTCTTATTTCTAGAGTAATTTTTTGAATATCCTTCCTTCCATCCTTATAAGTCTTTGAACCTGAAAAAACATTTGATATAACTTTATTAATTGTATAACATTCATCTTTAGTTTCAACCACTTTATGAATGTTTATTTCTATAGAATTTCTTAATGAGGTGATTTTAACTTCCATTATTTTGCATAAATATTCATTCAATTTTCTGTTATGGGTTTTCAACTACCAAGAACCTTGATTGAACCTTGACCAATTCATATTATTTCATAGAAAGTTTCTCCTCATGTTATTTCAACATTTTTCTTTATTATTGACTTTAACTTTGGGAGAATTAGTTTCCTCAAGATATCCTTATTCCTTTTTAAGGAAATATTCATTTACTTATTCCTTTTTAATCTCAATTAATATTTTTTTTTCATTCTTGATTTTTATAACCTCATTGATACATGCTTCCAACTAATACTTAATTTTTCATTTCAATTCAGTTATACCTTCTCTATTATCATCACTACTTGAGGTATCAAAACCTTTTTCAACTTTATAAATAAAATTTATCTCATTATCCAAAGAAATACTTGATAATGAATCATATTTCTCATTATTTATCATTAAATTCCTTTTCTTGTTGTTGGAATATTTCTTATTATTCTTATTGATTTTATATTTTTGGATCTTCTAATCTCCCTCATCAGTTTTTTATTCATCTTTCCTTCTTATAAAATCATAATAAAAGTTTCCATTTTCATTATAATTCTATCACTTTGATGTTTTTTTTATTTTGTCTCACTTTTACAAACCCTTTTGAGAGAAGAGAAATAATGTTATTAAAGTCTTATTTACATTAATCATCTTTTGAATCACTTGAATTAATAAATTTTTCTTATTTAGTTTTTTTATTTCTCATTAGTTCAAAGTTTCTCTCATATTTTGCATTTTTCTTGCAAACTAAATTTTTCTCATAGAAAAGTTTATGAGTATGTTGTGTAGCTCATATAGTGTTAATTCATCTATTTCCTACATATCAAATATTTTTTAATTGAATCAATCTGTGAAATTTCTCATAAATGTTTTTTACAATAATTGAATCTAATAAAGTTTCTATAAATCCCCTAATATTACAAACAATTTCATTCCCCTGGTGAAATACTCATCAAAATTTTCTTATTTTTTCATTTTTAGGTCTTCAAATTTACTTCTAAAGAACTGAATTATTTCTTCCTTTACTTTTAAATTTCCTTGAAAAATACTTTGAAGTTTTTTCCAGTTTTCCTTGGAAATTTGGAGACCCATCACATTTTTATAAACATTATCTCGAAAATACATAAGAATAAAATTATTATCCTTACCATAAAACTCCATATTTATTTTATCAATGAAATCCATAATTTCATCCTTTTTCTTTGGGATTAAATACAACGGTTTTTGACTCTATAACTTCTAAGACAAGAAAAAGTAGATAGGGTGTCATCTTATTCTTCTATCCATTATAGTTATTATCAAAAAAGGTAGAAACAAATCTATTTTTGTTAAAATTTAAATTCTTCATACTCACTTAATGTATATACATAGGAAACTTCTCCTATTAAACTAATTGTATAACCTAAGGACCAATTAGAAACTTCTAAGAGAGGGAGTGAATCATTGATCCCCTATTTTTATGAATTCCATCTATTTTGAATTAAATATCTTGATCATGTTATATTTCTTAATCCATTAAATATTATCTCTTGATATCACCTCATTTGTAGTGGTAATATAGTATATAAAATCATAAATTATGTATAAGGTTTGGACTAAAATCATACTCCTTAACATATTGGTTATACATCACAACATGGATTATACACTAGCTTCAACAGTAATTAGTTATAAACCCCAACTACAATCTTCTTTTAAATGGTTATATACCTCAAACCTTCTTTAATAATCGGTTACAGATACTAATTTTATACTCCTTGGGTGATTAGTTATACACCTCAACCACAAGTTTCCAGTGGATGGTCATACTCTCCAGCCACAAGCTCTTTTTTAGTGTTGATCTAGAAAAGAAAGATCTTATTCTTCAGATATCTTGTATAAAACTTATTCAAGATCTTCAGTAGTTTCAAGGAAATATATGGTTGGTCTTGAAACTTCCTCTGGATCTTAGATGATCTATATCTACTCAATACTAAACTTTATGAAACTTTGTGTCAGAAAATTATTCTTCCATAACTTTTTCTTCCAAATCATTATCTTCTGGATTCTTCTTCCTTTGAAACTCTATCCTCTCGGTTCTTCTTCTTAAAAAAATTTATCCTTCTGGTTCTTATTTTTTAACCTTGTAACTTCTCTGAATATTTTTATTCAAAAACTTATAATCTCACATTCATAGAATGATAGTAATATCAGTGTATATATTATATTATCTAAATTTTATTGAACATTTTTATAGTCTCAACTTTTCTATTAAATTTGGTGAATTCAAATCTTAGAATTTTTGGGATCTATACCTATCATTTTGAAAACCTTCACCAAATATTCTAAAATCTATAAACATTGAGATTTTCTCACCTTCAAATTATTGGTAGAACCTCATTTAAAAACTCTTATAATTTAGAAGACAATAATATTTATCAACTCTCTTATAAATTAGAATATTAACTCATCCTTCAAAACTTCCTAAAAACTTCTCTAGAATCATTAACTTCCTTTCGTAAAAATTATAACTTAAAAGTACATCTCAATATTATCAAAATGTTTGACTTACAATAATATAAATTTATTGTATAATTATTTTGAAAAATGTTATTCTCATTCCATTATGTTTATTTTGGTTCTTCTTTTTCCTCAACTTGAACTTCTATAGGCTTTGATGTTTTGAACATTATTTAGCATAATACATGTGCTCCCAGTGGACTTCATCTGATCCACCTTCATGTAATTCAAACTTGGTCTTGCAGCTTCTTATTCTAATTGACTCAACTTTTGCCTCCATATTCATCCTCTAATTCCTCTTTATATATATATGTGTGTGTGTGTGTACATGTATATATATATATATATCTTCTAGAGATTCTTCATATGGTCTTAGATTAGGATCAATCACTAGATAATACTAATTTTTGGACTCTTCTTGGAAATTTTTCACCAAAAGTGATGTTCTTCTGATGAAATAATAGTTTAGAATCTTCTAACTTGTTTTTATGAAACCTTTAGTTATTTGGGAGACTCCTTTTCTTAAACCTACAAAAAGTTCTTCTAAAAAACACACAGCATATCCTTTTAGAGAAATTAACTTTTTCTTTAGTAAACTCAATGTTTTTTATCTCCCAAAAAGATTTAATTTCATCTAACCATATTTACCTATCAGTTGAACTTATATAAGTCCTTATAGATTCCCTTCCAAAAACTCTTATTTCATCTTCACAAAAACTCCTTCAAAAAACTCACATCTCACTTCCTTCATAGATTATAAAATCTTCTTTAGTAACCTTCAACATAATAGAACTTTAAACTTTAACCATTCGACTTATAATTTGATCATATAAACTTGAATAACTTTTTGTCTTCAATAAAAGTGATTTTTATTCCTTGAATTATCATAAAAATCATCATCTAACTTCACATGACTTTCTATAACCTCAATTAGTAAAATCCTACAAAAAATCCTTCTAGAAACACATTTTTTACCTTATTTCATAAATTCCTTAACTTACCCAAGAAAATTTTCCATAAAACACATATTAAAATATTTAAAAAGAATGGAAACCAAAATACTTTGGTCACAACATAAAAAAATAAATTAATATTTATTTAAATGATATTTAATATATCATTCCTATAGAACCTGATAGCCCAGTCCACACTTCCTCTGCATTTACCAAACCTCAGATAATAAATATTATTCATTCAATAAATAAATGAATATTTATGATATTCACAGTATTGAGAATAAATATTTATTTTAATATTCCACCCACATAAAATATTTAATGAATATATATGATCAATAAATCTACAATAAAATATTATTCCTTGGTCTAGAGAATAATATTTATTTCAATAATTAAATTCAGTTATAATTTTACTAGGATCAACTGAAACACTAAGTGTGTGACCCTTTATGATTATTCCTTAGTGTAATTAGGTGGGTTTTCCTAAATTCCAATATTAGTTTATAGAAACATGTAAAGGCACCCAATAGGAAGAAGTTAATACTGCAACATTGACAACCATATATGAACGCTCATTCTGTAATATAATCTCTTTGTCACAATATCTCATAATGAAGGTTGTGAAATCATGTCATCAACTTATATTCTCAATATCTATTTCTTTAATTATATAAAATGAACCTATCAATACACTATTTTCATGTAATTTAGTTCAATAGTTTCATTCCAATCAAAGGGATGATATATAAAAATATATAAAGTTGAATGGGATGAAGCCTTCCTCTGTGTATCATTCATGACACACCAAGAGTACCCAACTTCACCCTGAATATATGTCGTCACAGTTTGTGAAAATACATATATGTGTTCAAGTCATGACATGAATTGATAATAATTTGAGTCTAAAGATCATTACACATGCTTGCATATAGGAATATCAATCACTCATGAACATGTGGAATTACTACAGGCATTATTGTCATCATAATATGTCATCATGAAGATTATCAAGTATGAACTTCATGAGATGAAGTCTCATATTCTTATCAATATCAATAACTAGACACACATCGTCATTTGGGTCTCATCAGACAACATAATATAACCATAAGTCTTATGTTTAAGAATATCATCATAACATTTAAAGGTTCTCATCATATTAGGGAATTTATATGACATTTCAATGTGATGGATACTCTAGGACATTATCAATTTAAATTAATAAATGATAACAATCAATATGTGATAATATGTTTATTAATATTTAAAACCATGAATATATAAGTAATCAAAAGTATAAATAATTTGGTTTTATGGAATAAAATCTAAAAAATGGGAGGTCTTCTCAAGCTAGGAGATAGAGGTTCACTTATTCCTAGATTACCCTAGTGATATTCATCTCCTCTCACCACCACCTATGGAAAATAGAATAGTTATCACCCAAGGAATGACTAGGTACAGAAAAAACCTACACAAAACTCATTTAGATATCATATCAGTAAGGAACATCGTCTTTAACACTAAAAAAAAGGTAAATAAATTAAAAATAATCCTTAGATTTTTTATTAGATTATTTTGGCCCATATAAAAATGTCATGATTTTTATTCTTCATACCTACTCAGATATAGAGTGAAACAAATTAGGTAATTAAACTTGGTGATACACTCCATAATAGACATTGATCCCTAAATGAGGTCCATGATTTCTAAATCCTATAATAGATGTAGAGTATTAGAGAATAATTTCTCAAAAAATAGCTCCTGAAAAGTCTTCTAGGTAAGGTCTTAGTCTTTCCTGGCCTTAAATGTACCATCCCACCATTAGATAGATTCCCATTTTTAGTTTGATCTAATGTTTCTTTGGTGTTTTTATATTCTCAATATTCTAGTGGATATGATCAATTTATTCCATAGTTCCTAAGAAGATTCATCACCTTGAAATGTTATAGGATGATTGAATTGAATATATTTAAAATTATTAGAGGTCATGGTCTCTCATTAATGATATGATCAATTTATTCCATAGTTCCTAAGAAGATTCATCACCTTGAAATGTTATAGGATCACAAAACTCTCTTCCCAGACAATCACATACCCAAAGGAAAATGTATAACAACCATATTCTTTATTACACACTAAAACATGATTTATTACATAAACTCTTCACTTGATACAACATGGAAGATCGAGAGGTATAGTGTCTTTGAGGATTAAGAACATGACATAACAACTTAAAACATGAAATACAACATCTTTATTGAAAACTTTCTTTACATGACCACTACATTCCCTCATACTTAGTATTCCATGGGATAACCTGAGGACATGCATAAGAAAAGGGTGATATATAAAGACCAGTAAGGGAATAAACATGGAATAACATGAGGAAAACAATACATGTTATAAAATAGGAATATCAATGGAGAATAAGAGAAATATGAAAATAAAGGCATGATAAATCATGATAATCATAACATGGAAATGTGGCAACAACACTTAACATGGAATTAGCATGAGCCAAGGCTCATTGCACATGAAGCATGAGTAACCCCTCATTAAACATGAATCACGAGTAAACCCTTGTTTTAATTGAATTGGAATGATTTAACACTCATTTCACATTAAGTATCATGATACTATACTTTACCCAATGCATTGGAGTGCTATCAGGGTGCACCCATTCTTAAACATTTCATTTCATTCATAAGTGTGCCACATGGATCCTACAACATGGAATCAATCATCATCATTTATTCCACGATAAAGGGATGTGGAATATGTACATGAATCTTTATAATCAATAAGTAAATGTGCATAAAGGTTAATACCCTTGATAGATAAATGTGCATGGTATTCACTACACAATGACATTGGCTTGGAAAATCGTAGTGCAATTTCGGCAGCATAACGATGTGAAATAACAACTCATAAAAAATGGTCGATGAGAGAAAAAGGGGTGACTCATAATATTTACATGAAATGGACAGTAAGGGGGTCATATATATACATGTACCAACAAACATAATCGAATTTAGATACATAATACAAAATAATTACTTGGATATAAAAGAGGAGAGAGAATTCCCTCGTAGAATTTAGGCATGGTAACGGGTGTACGTGGGACACATTAAAGAGAGATAAAGGGGTATATCATCATAAAAACATAAATAGGGAAGTATGTGGGAGGTAAAAAATCATACCCTGACATTTTTAATTGAAAAAAAGGGCATAACAACTTAAAGAAAATTTGAAAAAAATGAAAAAGGAAGAAATCCCTTACTTGGAAATGTGATCCCAAAGGCTTGGGAGAGGCTTGAGAGAGGATTCTTAAGATCTTGGGGAACCTTGGAAGGATTATAGAGAGAGGAGGGAAGGGGCTGGTAGAACTCAAAAGGATTTTAGTGAATAGGAAGTGGGAGCTTGGGTGGGTTTATATAGGAAAGGAGAGGGAATCCCTTATTATTTAGGTTTGGGACACCTCACATTAAACTAATCAAAACCACAATCCATCCCATGGTTTCTTCCAATATTTTTCTCCAAAGGGTAGTGTAAAACAATATTTTATGATTCCAATGGCCTAACTTCTTAAAATATTAGGGTTTCTTATGTGGAGGTGAGTCACACTCTCAAGGAAAACAATTTAAAACGGAAAAATGTTTTATAAGCATTGAAGGGTCCACTAAAGCTTTGTAAAATAAATCCAAAAACCAATAATCACATTATTTTAATGGTAAAAAATATATTGGTAGAAATTAATGTTTATATTATTTTATTACATCACTATTGGGTCATTATGATGTCATAAAACACATTATATATTTAAAGAGTGTTTAATTTTTACCCAAAAATTCGACTTTCTCATAAAATTATGAAAAATTAACCATTGGATAATTTCAAAGTCCTGATTCAAAAAATAATATTCATTTTATCTAAATAATTTTATAAAGATGTGAATTTTTACTTTTAAAATAAAAACCGACATTTACCAAAAATTCATGGGTTTTGACAAAAACAGCTTTCAAACATTAATAAAAATTACAATTGCATTCATAAAATTATATGTTAATTTATATTTAATAAAAATTAATTTAATAATAATAATAATAATATTTTATTAGAAAATTATTTAATTCAAAAATCCATTAATTCATAAAAGTAGATTTCTTAGTCGAATATTAACTAAAAATACTATTTGTGATTTAAAAACTATTTACAAAGTAACAATAATAAAATGAATGCACATTCTTTATAAAAAAATAATGTATATAGTCATAGTGCTAGGGTCTTGTTACATAACCCCTTATAACACCCGTATAAGACCGAAGGGTAAGGTGTGTGATAGTAACAGACTCTTGGGGTGGCTCGGATAACATCGCTCGGGTGGTAATATCTATTAACTTCCACATCTCCTGTAGTCATTTCTGCTCAAGCTTAACATGTTCAAGATTGGATTGGGCTTGGTCAAGAGTGAATCCCAATGATGCCGCCTCCTTTCTGAGCGCTAACAAATGGGCTTCATATAGGGAAAGTCTACTGGATGAGGCCATCGCTTCCTTTGTCTGGGTAAATTGGATTTGTTAAAGTCCTATATTTATACTAATCATGTGATCATTATTCAACGGCTATATTAGCAATGGTCAAAATTTATAACGGTATTTTAAAATCCATAAACATAAAACCAATGAAATTCACATTTTATATAACCATAATATGATATTTAATTAGATCAAGAGGAATTTTCATTAATGAAAGTTTGGGACATTACAGTCTTCCCCCCTTAAGAAATTTTGCCTTTGAAATTTCCTTTTCCCACATTAAAACAGATTAACTATGCTTCATCACTTCCTCTAATTCCCACATCGCTTCTTCGAACTTGTGGTTTCTCCATAACACCTTTGATGAGGGGAATTGTCTTATTTTGTAGAACTTTTTCTCTACAATCTAATATCTTCACTGGTTGCTCCTCATAAGAAAGATCATCCTCTAGTTGTACTACCTCTGAAGAGATTACATGTAAAGGGTCTAGTATGTACTTTCTTAGGAGAGATACATGAAAGACATCATGTACTTTGTCCATGGTAGGTGGAAGTTCTAGTAGGTATGCCACATCCCCAGCATGATCAAGAATCTTGAAGGGGTCGATGTACCTAGGACTTAACTTCCCCTCCTTTACAAACCTCATTACCTTATTCCATTGAGACTTGTGTAGAAATACCATGTATCCAACTTTAAACTCAAGGTCTCATTGACGGTTATCTGCATAACTCTTCTGTCAACTCTAGGCTACCATGATATGCTACTGAATGGTTTTCACCTTCTCCACCATTTCTTCGACCATTTTGGGACCTAGCAGCTTAAGCTCATCAACTTCATCCCAACATGTTGATGTTCTGCACCTCTTCCCATATAGGGCTTCATAAGGTTCCATTCGTATTCTAGAGTGGAAACTGTTATTATAGGATAATTCAACCAGTTGAAAATATTGGTCCCACCCTCCTTTGAAGCCCATAGAACATGATCTTAACATATCCTCCAGTGTGTGAATAGTTCACTCAGATTAACCATCAGTTTGAGTATGATAGGATATACTGAAGTTCAGTTCAGTATCCAAATCATGTTGAAGACTCTTCTAAAATGTAGAGTTTAATCTTGGATCTCGATTGGATAAAATAGATAGTGGTACTCCATGCAGCCTTACCACTTCCCTAATATATATTTGTGCAAGTTTATCCAATGAGAAATCCTCCTTAATTGCAATAAAGTGTGTAGACTTTGTAAGATGATCCACAACAACCCAGATTGTATTGTTTCCTTTGGATGTCTTTGGAAGTCTGGTGACAAAGTCAATGGTTATGTTCTCCCATTTCCATTCTGGTATGGGCAATGATTGCATCATCGCCTTAGACTTTTTACTCTCTTCACTTTCTGACACACCAGGCACTTTGATGTATACTCAGCAATCTCCTTCTTCATATTATCCCACCAATAATGCTCTCAGAGATCTTGATACATCTTTGTGTATCCTAGGTGAATAAAGAAATTTGAACTATGTGAATCATCCAAAAGTTTCTTCTTCAGCTCTGAACTTAATGGAACACATAGTATTTTCACAAATATCACAATTCCTTCTTCATTAACATTGAACTCCAAGGATTTCCCTCTTAATATAGCTTCCACCTTCTTCTGAATTCCCTCTTATGATAGCTTCCACCTTCTTCTAAACTCCAAGGATTTCCACCTTCTTCTGAATTCCCAAAAGAGACGGTTGAGCAATCATTTGTGAAAGGATTGATTATGTTCCCTTCTTTATTAGTCCCATGTCCATCTTCATAAAATATAAGAAGATTTTATCCTTCTCAATTCTAATTAATTATAGAATCATTGGGTCCTTTCTACTTAGAGAATCTGCTACCTTGTTCACTTTCTCAGGGTGATAATTGATTGAGAAGTCATAGTCTTTGATCAGCTCTAACCATCTTTGTTGGTACATGTTCAACTCTTTATGTGTGAATATATACTTGTGGTTATTGTGGTCCATATATTTCACACTTCTTCCCAAAGACATAATGCCACCAAATTTTTAAGGCGAAGATCACAGCAGCCAACTCCAGATCATGTGTTGGATAATTCTGATCATGAACATTCAATTTTTTTGAAGCATAGGCAATGACTTTGTCATTTTTCATCAACACACAGCCCAATCCCTTCTTTGATTCATCACTGAATACCAGAAAAAGTTCTCCACTTGTGAGTAAAGTGAGCACAAGCGTAGTGATAAGCCTCCTTTTTAACTCCATGAAGCTTTCCGTGCATTCATCACTCTAAGAAAACTTAACTCCCTTCCAAGTTATCTTGGTAAGAGGGTTAGAAAATCATGAGAAATTTCTCACAAATCATCGATAATATCCACATAACCTCAAGAAGATATGGATATCCATAACTGATGTTGGCTTCGGCCACCCCTCAATTGTAGTTATCTTGGAGGGATCCACAGATATCCAATTTCTTGTGATGATATGGCCCAAGAAAGAGACCTCCATCAACCAGAACAGACACTTGCTCTACTTTCCAAAGAGTTTCTCCTTTCTCAAGGTCTCTAGTATAGTTCTTAGATACTCCCCATGATCCTCCTTGGTTTTGGGGTATATGAGAATATCATCTATAAATACTACCAAAAATTTGTCGAGGTAATCTCTAAAGACTCAATTCATCAATTCCATGAAGATTGTTGGAGAATTAGTGAGTCCAAAAGGCATTACTATTAATTCATAGTGCCGGTATCATGTACGGAAAACAGTCTTTGGGATATCATCTTTCTTCACCATTACTAGATAATATCCCAACCATAAATCCACTTTGAAGAATTATTGTGCTCCATGTAATTGATCGAAAAAGTCATCGATTCATGGTAGAGGATACTTTTTCTTTATCATGATTTTGTTAAGCTCACGATAATCAATGCAAAGGCACATTGACCCATCTTTATTCTTGATGAATAGGACTGGTGCACCTCATGGTGAAGCACTTGGTCATATAAACCATTTATCTAGATTCTCCTGTATTTTTTTCTTCATCTCCTCAAGCTCCACGACAACCATTCTATACGGAGTCTTGGATATTGGTAATGCCCCAAGTATAAGATCAATTGATAATTAAACATATCTTCTAGAAAGAAGAACAGGCAGTTCATCAGGAAACACTTCAGTGAATTCTCTCACAATAGGAATGTCTTCAAGGATGGTTGCCTCCTTAGACTCAATCATTTGAGCCAGATACATGTGCTCATAGAGCAATAATATCCACGCTTGAGATGATAGAGCAAAATAAGATTCTTCTTCCTCCTTGCACTTGTATAGAATCGGGGGTCGATTCTCCACATGGAGAGTGATTTCCCTCTCATGGTAATTTATGTTGGATCTATATAGAGAAATCCAATCCATGCCAAGAATTGAATCAAATTCCACAATAGGGAGTATTATGAGGTTCGCTGGAAAGTTCAATCCACCGATTATGACAGGGAAGGAGTTATATTCATGGGATGCAATGATTTCCCCATTTTTCATACTCACTAACATCTTTACTTACATGATTTGTGGTGGTGTTGGGATTGTTCTACTAAACTTTTGAGATATAAAAGAATGTTTATAACTTGAATAAAAAATTATGTTTTCTATTCATGAATGAATAACTACCTTACCTTTCACCACTTCGTTTTCGGGGTTCACTTCGGTAGTAATGATGGAAAAATCTTTCCCTTTCTACCTTGGAGTTTATTGGTTGCCTCTAAAAACCCTTGGCATAGGGAATTAATTTGAAAGATTCCCTAGTTATTTGTATTTGTAGCAATGAAGAATGCATTGAGGTTCGAACGGATCGTTCCTCTCCTCTGTTTAAGTAGTGGGTTTTTCTTGTCAGAAGTTAATAGTTAGGTTCCCTTATCTTCCATGCCTAAATCATTTCCTTGTCCCCTTCAGGAAATTTCAGGGGTGCTTCTTTCCGCACCTTTGGAAAGTGGGGTGCTGGATATTCTTAGCACCATTGGATTTATCCATCAAACTTCCAGCATTGAATTCCACCTTATGCTTATTATCCCCATGATACCCCTGAGATTATCTGATCTATATTTCTACCTTGAGGGCACATTGGAAAATTTCCTCATAGCTGTCGAAGTCGCTGATTGCCACATCTTTCCGCAGGCAAGGTTTCAGCCCACCAAAGAAGTGGTCAACCTTGAATTCGGGGGTAATGACAAAGCTTCAATCATATCATGCAATCCTTGTGAATTTTTCATCATATACTCTGACAGATTCATTATCTTTTTGTTTGCGGTCAAGTAAGTCCCTTTCTATCTTAATCCAGAGGGTTCATAGAAAATATTTATCAAAAAACATCTTCCAGAAATCCTTTCATTCCCACACTTCAATCTCCTCCTCAGGCTTCGTATTTTTTATCAACGCCCACCATTGATCAGCTTCACCCTACATACGATAATAATCCAAGAGAACCTTATCTTGTTCAAAACATTGAAGGATCTATAATATCTTTTCAATAGAGTTGATCTATTGTTTTTCGATTGAGGGATCGAATGATCCATTAAAAGTAGGAGCCCTTTGTCTCATGAAGCTCTTGATAGCAACTTATTCCTTCTTAGGGGGGGTTGAAAGTTCCTCTTGACCGGTGTTTATATTCAAAGCTTGAGTTAACTGAGATATAATCATGACAAATTCGTGACTCCCACTTCCATAGGATTGGGAATCTCATTAGTACAGTCATCACATTGATCTTCACATCGGTTGTTAGCCTGAGTCCTCCTATTATCGGCCATTGGATGGAATAAAAGGAAATTTAGGGGTAACACATAAAGGTTAATCCAAGGAAAAAACAATGAATTATAAATAACTTTTATTTCCTTAAATTATAAATCCATGGAATTCAATCTATGCTATTTGTGATCTACTTTCTAACATATATTTTTAGGGGAATTTTTTTAATTCCCTTAATAATGATTCATACTAATCTTATGAATTTACCATTGTATATCCACTGGGAGTGTCATAACCAAGAGTGTAGAAAGGCCCATTGTTATTTACCAGGATACCCCAGGTCAAGCCCGAAACTCCTTGTCGGGGTTTTCGCCACTAGGTACATATGTGCCAGAGCCGCCTCTACCTGCTCATATCTAGGCAGGGATATATTTTCTTGATAAACCACTTACTCAATACTCACTAAAACTTAGGGATGTTTTTATTATACTTAGTCTTGTCTATAAGGATTTACTAGGGTTTTCTAATCCTAATCCCAAAAATAACTAAACCTATCCTCTGATACCAACTATAACAACCATGTTCTTTATTACACACTAAAACGTGATTTATTACATAAACTCTTTACTTGATACAACATAGAAGGTTGAGAAGTCTAGTGTATTTGGGGATTATGAACATTACATAACAACATAAAACATGAAATACAACATCTTTATTGAAAAATGCCTTTACAAGACCACTACATTCCCTCATACTTAGCATTGCATGGGATAAACTGAGGACATGCATAAAAAAGGGTGAGATATAAAACCCAGTAAGGGAATAAACATGAAATAACATTTAGAATAAAATAAATGTTAGCCAATAGGAATATCAATGGAGCACAAGAGAAACATGAACATAAAGGCATGATAAATCATGATAATCATAACATGGAAATGTGGAAACAACACTTAACATGGAATTAGCATGAGCCAAGGCTCATTGCACATGGAGCATGAGTAAACCCTCATTGCACATGAAGAACGAGTAAACCCTAATTTCATTTAAATTATCATGAGTCAACAGTCATTTCACATGACGTATCATGATACTATACTTTACACAATGCATTGGAGCGCTATCAGGGTGCACCCTTTCTTAAACATTTCATTTCACGCATAAGTGTTCCACATGGATCATACAAAATGGAATCAATCAGCATAATTTATTCCATGATAAAGGTATGTAGAATAAAAACATTAATCTTTATAATAAATAATTAAATTTTCATAAAGGTGAATACCCTTTATATATAAATAGGCATGGTATTCAATACACAATGGCATTGGCTTGGAAAATCGTAGTGTAATTTTGATAGCATAACGACGTGAAATAAGAACTCATAAAAAATAGTTGATGAGAGATAAATGGGTGTCTCATCATATTTACATGAAATGGACAGTAATGGGGTCATATAGATACATTTACCAACAAATATAATGGAATTTATATATAAAATACAAAATAATTACTTGGATGTAAAAGAGGAGAGAGAAATCCCTCATAGAATTTAGGCCTGGAAACGGGTATACATGGGACACATTAATGAGATATAAAGGGGTCTCCCATCATCCAAACATAAATAGGAAAGTATGGGTGAGGTTAAAAATCATATCCAAACATTTTTAATTGAAAAAGGTCATAACAACTTAAAGAAAATTTGACAAAAAATGAAAAATAAAGAAATCCCTTACTTGGAAGTGTGATCCAAAAGGCTTGGAAGAGGCTTGAGAGAGGCTTATTGGGAGACTGGGGAACCTTGGGGGATTCTAGGTAGAGGAGGTAAGAGGTTGTTCTAACTCCAAAGGCTTTTAGTGAAGAGTAAGTGGGTGCTTGGGTGGGTTTATATAGGAAAGGAGAGAGAATTCTTTATTGTTTTGGTTTGGGACACCTCACATTAAACTATTCAAAACCACAAAAACATCCAATGTTGAAAAAAAAATTGACAAATGGGAGTGGAAAACAATATTTTATGATTCCAACAGCTGAAATTCTTAAAATATTAGGGTTGCTTATGTGTAGGTGAGTCACACTCTCAAGGAAAACAATTTACAAAGACAAAATGTTTTATAAGCCTTGAACGGTCCACTGAAGATTTGTAAAATAAATAAAACAAACTCAAAATCACATTATTTTAATGTAAAAACATATATTGGCCTAAAATAATGTTTATATTATTTTATTACATCACTATTGGGCCATTATTCTTTCATAAAACACATTATATATTTAAACGGTATTTAATTTTTACCCAAAAAATCGACTTTCTCAGAAAATTATGAAAAATTAACCATTGGATAATTTCGACATACTAATTCCAAAAATAATATTCATTTTATCTAAATAATTTTATAAATATGTGAATTTTTACTTTTAAAATAAAAACTAACATTTACTGAAAATTCATGGGTTTTGACAAAAAGAGCTTTCAAAGCTTAATAAAAATTACAATTGCATTCATAAAATTATATGACAATTTATATTTAATAAAAATTAATTTAATAATAATAATAATATTTTACTAAAACATTATTTAATTCAAAAATCAATTAATTCATAAAAGTATATTTCTTAGTAAAATATTAACTAAAAATTCAATTTGTGCTTTAAAAACTATTTACAAAGTAACAATAATAAAATGAATGAATATTCTTTATAAAAAATAATGTACATAGTCATAGTTCTAGGGTATTGTAACATAACCCCTTATAACACTAGCATAAGACCGAAGGGTAAGGTGTGCGATGGTGACAGACTCTTGGGTTGGCTTGGATAACATCTCTCAGGTGGTAATCTCTATTAACTTCCACTTCTCCTGTAGTTGGTTCTGCTCCAGCTTAACATGTTCAAGATTAGTTTGGGCTTGGTCAAGAGCGAATCCCAATGACGTCACCTCCTTTCTGAGCTCTGACAAATTATCTTCATACGGGGCAAGTCTACTGGATGAGTTCATCACTTCCTTTGTCTAAGTAAATTAGATTTATTAAAGTCTTATATTTATACTAATCATGTGATCACTGTTCAATAGTTATATTATCAATAGTCACAATTCATAAGTGTATTTTAAAATCCAAAAACATAAAACCAATGAAGTTCACATTTTAGATAACAATAATAAGACCTTTAATTAGATCAAGAGGAATTTCCATTAATGAAAGTTTGGGTCGTTAAAATATTCCCCCTTAAGAAATTTCACCCTTAAAATTTCCTTTTCCCACATTAAAACAGATGTGGGTAACTTTGATTCATCACTTCCTCAAATTCCCACGTCGCTTCTTTGAACTTGTGGTTTCTCCATAACACCTTGACGAGGGGCATTGTCTTATTTTGTAGAACTTTTTCACTACGATCTAAGATCTTCACCAGTTTCCCCTCATAAGAAATATCATATTCTAGTTGTACTACCTCTAAAGAGAGTACATGAGAAGGGTCTAGTATGTACTTCCTTAAGAGGGATGCATGAAATACATCATGTGCTTTATCCATGGTAGGTGGAAGTGCTAGTCGGTTGGCCACATCCCCAACATGATCAAGAATATCGAAGGGGTCGATGTACCAAGGACTTGACTTAGCTTTCTTTCCAAACCTCATGACCTTATTCCATAGAGATATGCATAGAAATACCAAGTCTCCAACTTTAAACTCAAGGTCTCGTCGATGGTTATCTGCATAACTCTTCTATCGACTCTGGGCTGCCTTGATATGCTGCTGAATGGTTTTCACATTCTCCACCATTTCTTCGACCATTTTGGTTCTCAACAGATTACGCTCACCAACTTCATCCCAACATGCTAGTGTTCTTCACCTCTTCCCATATAGGGCTTCATAAGGTGCCATTCGGATGCTCGAGTGGAAACTGTTATTGTAGGAGAATTCAACCAGTGGAAGATATTGATCCCATCCTCCTTTGAAGTCCATAGAATATGATCTTAACATATCCTCTAGTGTTTTAATAATTCACTTAGATTGGCCATCAGTTTGAGGATGATAGGCCGTACTGATGTTCAGTTCAGTATACAGAGCATGTTTAATACTCTTACAAAACTTTAAGGTGAACCTTGTATATCTATTGGATACAAAAGATAGTGGTACTCCATGCAGCCTTACCACTTCATTGATATATATCTGTGAGAGTTGATCCAATGATAAATCCTCCTAAATTTAAATAAAGTGTGTTGACTTTGTAAGATGTTCCACAATAACCCAGATTTCATTGTTGCCTTTGGATGTCTTTGGAAGTCTGGTGACAAAGTCCATGGTGATGTTCTCCCATTTCCATGTTGGTATAGGAAATGATTGCATCATCCCATTAGAATTATTCCTCTCTACCTTCACTTGCTGACACAAATGGATTTTTTATGTATACTCAATGATCTCTTTCTTTATATTATCCAACCAATAATTATCTCAAATATCTCAATACATATTTGTGTTTCCTTGGTGAATAGAGAAATTTGAACTATGTACATCATCCAAAAGTTCCTTCTTCAGCTCAGAACTTGATGGAACACATATAATTTTCCCAAATCTCACAATTTATTCTTCATTAACATTGAACACCGAGGATTTACCTCTTCTGATAGCTTCCAATTTTTTCTGAATTCCCACATCATCCTTTTTATCATACTTTAACCTTTCCAAAATAGATAGTTGATCAATTATTTGTGAAAGGATTGATGATATTCCCTTCTTTATGATTCACATGTCCATCTTCATCAAATCTAAGAAGATTGGATCCTTCTCAACTCTCATCAGTGATGGAATTGCTGGGTCCTTTCTACTTAGAGCATCCACAACCTTGTTCGCTTTCCCAGGGTGGTAATTGATTGAGCAGTCAAAGTCTTTGATCATCTCTAACCATCATTATTGGATCATGTTAAATTATTTCTGTGTGAATATATACTTGAGGTTTTTGTGGTCCATATATATTTCACACTTCTCCCCAAAGAGATAATGCCACCAAATTTTTAAGGTGAAGATCACCGCATCCAACTCCAGATCATGTGTTAGATAATTCTACTCATGAACTTTCAATTTCCATTAAGTATAGGCAATGACTTTTTCTTTTTTCATCAACACACAGCCCAGACCCTTCTTCGATGCATCACTGAATACCACAAAAATTTCTCTACTTGTGGGTAAAGTGATCATGGGCGTAGTGATAAGCCTACTTTTTAACTCCTTGAATCTTTATTTGCATTCATCACTCCAAGAAAACTTTCTTTCCTTCTGAGTTAGCTTGATAAGAGTGTTGGACAATCATGATAAATTTCTCACAAATCGTTGATAATATCCAGCTAACCCCAATAAGCTATGGATATTCGTTACCAATGTTGGCCTTGTCCACCCATCAATTGCAGCTGTCTTTGAGGGATCCACAGATATCCCATTGTTTACGATTATATGGCCTGTGAAAGAGACCTCCTTCAACCAGAACTCAAACTTTTTGTACTTTTCATAGAGATTATCCGTTCACAAGGTCTATAGTATAGTTCTTAGATACTCCTCATGATCCTCCTTGGTTTTGGAGTATACGAAAATATCATCAATAAATACTTCCATAAACTTGTTGAGGTAATATCTAAAGACTCTATTCATCAATTCCATGAAGATTTACAGAGCATTAGTGAGTTTGAAAGGCATTACTATGAATTCTTAGTGCCTATATCTTGTATGAAAAATAGTCTTGGGGATATCATCCTTCTTCACCCTAACTTGATAATATATCAACCACAAATCCACCTTGGAGAAGTATTTGTCTCCATGCAGATGATCAAACAAGTCATCGATACATGGGAGAGGATACTTGTTCTTCATCATGATTTTGTTAAGCTCACGATAATCAATGCAAATGCGCATTGACCCAACTTTATTCTTGACAAATAGGACTGGTGCACCCCATGAGGAAGCACTTGGGCTTATAAACCCTTTATCCAGATTCTTTTGAAGTTGTTTCTTCATCTCCTTAAGCTCCAAAACATCCATTCTATATGGATTCTTGGATATTGGAAATTACCTAGGTATAAGATCAATTGAGAATTCAACATCTCTTCTAGGAGGAAGACCATGCAATTCCTCGGGAAACACTTCAGCGAATTCCCTCACAATAGGCATGTCTTCAAGGATGGTTTCCTCCTTAGACTCAATCATCTGATCCAAATACGCATTCTTATAGGGCAGTATTATCCATGCTTAAGATGATGGAGCTAAAGAAGATTATTCTTCCTCCTTGCACTTGTATATAATCGGGGGTTGATTCTCCACATGGAGAGTGATTTCTCTCTCATGGCAAGTTATGTTGGATTTATATAGGGAAAGTTAATCCATTCCAATAATTTCATAAAATTCCACCATAGGAAGTATTATGAGGTTCTCCAAGAAGTTCAATATATCGATTATGATAGGGGAGGAGTTATATTTATGGGATGCAATGATTTCCCCATTTTTCGTACTCACTGATATCTTTACTTCCATGATTTTTGGTGGTGCTGGGATTGTTCTACTAAACTTTTGGGATATAAAAGAATGCGTAGAACCTGAATAAAAAAGTATGTTCACTATTATTGAATGAATAACTAGCGTATCTATCACCACTTCGTTGTCGGGGTTCACTTCAGCAGTAGTGATGGAAAAATATTGCCCTGGCTGCCTTAGAGGTTTTTGGTTGCCTCAAAAAACCCTTGGCTTAGGGAACTGATTTGAAATATTCCCCAGTTATTTGTAGTTGTAGCAATGAACAATGCATTGAGGTTCAAACGGAGCATTCCTCTACTCTCTTGCAGCTGCAAGTTTTTTTTATCGGTAGTTAACAGCTAGGTTCCCTTCTCTTCCACACCTAAAGTATTTCCTCGTCCCCTTGAGGCAATTTCTGGGGTGCTTCTTTCTGTACCTTTGGAAATTGGGGTGATGGATCTTCTTAGCACCATTGGATTTATCCATCGGACTGCCAGCATTGAAGTCCACCTTACGCTTCTTATCCTCATGATACCCTTGATATTTTATAATCTCCATTTCAACCTTAAGGGCACATCTGACAATTTCCTCGTAGTTTTCGAAGCCGCGGATCGCAAGGGCTTTCTGGGGGCTAGGTTTCGTCCCACCAAAGAAGCGGTAAACCATGTATTCAGGGGTAATGACAAAGCCGGAAGCATATCATGCAAGCCTTGTGAAGTTTTCCTCTTACGCTCTAACAGATTCGTCATCTTTTTTTTAGGGAAAGGAAGTCCCTTTCCATATTATGCCGGAGGGTTCACGGAAAATATTTATCAAAAAACATCTTCTATAAATCCTTCCATTCCAACACTTTGATCTTATCCTCTGTCTTCGTATTTTTTATCAATGTCCACAATTGATCCGATACACCCTCCATACGATAAGCAGCTATGATAACCTTCTCTTGTTTAGAACAATTAATGATGGATAAGATCTTTTCAATGGAGTTGATCCATTGTTCGGCGATTGAGGGATCAGATGATAAATTAAAATTAGGAGGACTTTGTATCATGAAGCTCTTGATAGTGACTTGTTCTTTCTTGGGGGGGGGGGGGTTGAACATTCCTCTTGAACCATGTTTCTATTCAAATCTTGATTTAACTGAGATATAATTGTGACAAATTTAATGATTCCCACTCCCATCGGATTGGGCATCTCATTAGCATAGACATCACATTGATCTTTACATCAGTTGTTAGCCCAAGTCCTCTTATTACTATCCATTGGCTGGAATAAAAGGAAAGTTAGGGGTAACACTTAAAGGTTAATCCAAGGAAAAAACCGATGACTTGTAAATAACTTTTATTTCCTTAACTTATGAATCCATAGGCTTCAATCTATGTTATTCATGGTCTAATTTCTAACATATAATCTTAGGTGCATTTTTTAAATTCCCTTAATAATGGTTCATACTAAGATTATGAATTTACCAATGCATATCCCCTGGGAGTGTCATAATCAAGAGTGCAGCAAGGCCCATTTTTGTGTACCAGGATACCTTGGGTCAAGGCTGAAACTCCTTATCGGGGTTTTCACCCCTAGGTACATCTGTGCCAATGCCGCTTCTACCTGCTCGTATCCAGAGAGGGATGTATTTTCTTGATAAACCACTTACTCAATACTCTGAAAAACTTGGAGATGTTTTTATTATACTTAGTCTTGTCTCTACGGCTTTACCAGGGTTTTCTAATTCTAGTCCCAAAAATAACTAAACCTATCCTCTGATACCAAATATAACAACCATGTTCTTTATTACACACTAAAACATGATTTATTACATAAACTATTCACTTGATACAACATGGAAGATTAATAGGACTAGTGTCTTTGGGGATTAGGAACATTAAATAACAACTTAAAACATTAAATACAACATCTTTATTGAAAACATCCTTTACATTACTACTACATTCCCTCGTACTTAGCATTGCATGGGATAACCTGAGGACAGGCATAAGAAAAGGGTGAGCTATAAAGCCTAGTAAAGGAATAAACATGGAATAACATGAGGAATACAATACATTTTAGACAATAGGAATATAAATCTAGTACAAGAGAAACATGAACATAAAGACATGATAAATCATGACAATCATAATATGTAAATGTGGCAACAACACTTAACATGGAATTAGTATGAGCCAAGGATCATTGCACATGGAGCTTGAGTAAACCCTTATTGCACATGAAGCAAGAGTAAACCCTCATTGCACTTGAATTAGCATGATTCAACACTCATTGCACATGAAGTATCACGATTCTATACTTTACCCAATGCATTGGAGCGCTATCAAGGCGCACCCTTTCTTAAACATTTCATTCGATGCATAAGTGTGCCACATGGATCATACAACATGGAATCAATCATCATATTTTATTCCAGGATAAAGGGATGTGTAATAAATACATGAATCATTATAATAGATAAGTAAATGTTTATAAGGGTGAATACCCTTGATACATAAATGGGTATAGTATTCACTACACAATGACATTAGCTTGGAAAATCGTAGTATAATTTTGGCAGAATAACGACGTGAAATAAAAACTCATAAAAAAATTTGATGAGAGAGAAATGGGTATCTTATCATATTTAGATGAAATGGACAGTAAGGGGGACTTATAGATACATGTCCCCACAAACATAATGGAATTTAGATACATAATACAAAATAATTACTTGGATGTAAAAGAGGAGAGACAAATCCCTCACATAATTTTGGCATGGTAACGGGTGTACATGGGACACATTAATAACAGAGAAAGGGGTCTCCCATCATCGAAACATAAATAGGGAAGTATGGGGGAGGTTAGAAAACATACCCCAACATTTTAAATTGAAAAAATATGGCATAAAAACTTAAAGAAAATTTGAAAAAAAATGAAAAAGGAAGAAATACCTTACTTGGAAGTGTGATCCCAAAGGCTTGAGAGAGGCTTGAGAGAGGATTCTTAGGAGTTTTGGGAACCTTGGGAGGATTCTAGAGATAGGAGGTAAGGGTTTGGTCAGACTCCAAAGGCTTTTAGTGAAGGGGAAGTGGGAGCTTGGGTGGGTTTATATAGGAAAGGAGAAAGAATTTTTTATTATTTAGGATTTGGACCCCTCACATTAAACTAATCAAAACCAGAAACCAGCCCATGGTTTTTGCCCATGGTTTTTGAAAGAGGGGAGTGGAAAAAAAATATTTTATGAGTCCAATGTCTCAACATCTTAAAATACAGGGGTTTCTTATGTGGAGGTGAGTCACACTCTCAAGGAAAACAATTTAAAAAGACAAAATGTTTTATAAGCCTTTAAGGGTCCACTAAAGCTTTGTAAAATAAATCAAAAAAACCGAAAATCACATTATTTTAATGGTAAAAAATTTATTTTCCGAATATAATGTTTATATTATTTTATTATATCATTATTAGGTCATTATGATCTCATAAAACACATTATATATTTAAACGGTATTTAATTTTTACGCAAAAATATGACTTTCTCATAAGATTATGAAAAATTAACCATTGGATAATTTCAATGTCCTGATTCCAAAAATAATATCCATTTTAACTAAATAATTTTATAAATATTTTAATTTTTACTTTTAAAATAAAAACTGACAATTACTAAAAATTCTTGGGTTTTGGCAAAAATATCTTTCAAACCTTAATAAAAATTACAATTGCATTCATAAAATTATATGATAATTTATATTTAATAAAAATTAATTTAATAATAATAATAATATTTTATTAAAACATTATTTAATTCAAATATACATTAATTCATAAAAGTAGATTTTGTAGTTTAATATTAACTAAAAATATTATTTGTGCTTTAAAAACTATTTACAAAGTAACAATAATAAAATGAATGCACATTATTTATAAAAAAATAATTTATATAGTCATAGTTCTAGGTTCTTGTTACATAACCCCTTATAACACCCTCATAATACTGTAGGGTAAGGTGTACGATGGTTACAGACTCTTGGGGTGGCTCGGATAACATCGCTCGGGTGGTAATCTCTATTAACTTCCACTTATCCCGTAATCAGTTCTGCTCAAGCTTAACATGTTCAAGATCAGCATGGGATTGGTCAAGAGAGAATCCCAATGACACCACCTCCATTCTGATCTCCGACAAATGGGCTTTGTAAGGGAAAGTCTACTGGATGAGGTCATCGCTTCCTTTTTCTGAGTAAACTGGATTTGTTAAAGTTCTATATTTATACTAATTATGTGATCATTGTTCAATAGCTATATTATCAACGGTCACAATTCATAATGGTATTTTAAAATCCAGAAACATAAAACCAATGAAGTTCACATTTTATATAACCATAATAATATATTTAATTCGATCAAGAGTAATTTCCATTAATGAATGTTTGGGTCGTTACAATCTTCCACCCTTAAGAAATTTCGCCCTCGAAATTTCCTTTTCCCACATTAAAACAGATGTGGGTAAATTTGATTCATCACTTTCTATGATTCCCACATCACTTCTTCAAACTTGTGGTTTCTCTATAACACCTTGATGAGGGGCATTGTCTTATTTCATAAAACATTTTCTCTACGATCTAAGATCTTCACTGGTTGCTCCTCAAAAGAAAGATCATCCTCTAGGTGTACTACCTCTGAAGAGAGTACATGTGAAGGGTCTGGTATATACTTCCTTAATAGGGATACATGAAATACATCATGTACTTTGTCCATGGTAGGTGTAAGTGCTATTTGGTAGGCCACATCCCCAACATGGTCAAAATCTCGAAGGGGCCTATGTACCAAGGACTTAACTTCACTTTATTTCCAAACCTTATAACCTTCTTCCATAAAGATATGTATAGAAATACCATGTATCCAACTTTAAACTCAAGGTCTCATTGACAGTTATCTGAATAACTCTTTTGTCGACTCTAGTCTTCCTTAATATGCTACTGAATGGTTTTCACCTTCTCCACCATTTCTTCGACCATTTCGGGTCCTAACAGCTTACGCTCACTGACTTCATCCCAACATGTTGGTTTTCTCCACCTCTTCCTATATAGGGATTCATAACATGCCATTAGGATGCTTGAGTGGAAACTGTTATTATAGGAGAATTCAAAAAGTGGAAGATGTTAGTCCCACCCTCCTTTGAAATTCATAGAACATGATCTTAACATAGCCTCCAGTTTCTGAATAGTTCACTCAGATTGGACATCATTTTGAAGATGATAGGTTATATATAAGTTCAGTTTAGTATCCAAAGCATCTTTAACACTCTTCTAGAACTAATAGGTGAATCTTGGATCTCGATCGGATACAATAGATACTGGTAATCCATACATCCTTACAACTTCCCTAATATATATCTGTGCGAGTTGATCCAATGAGAAATCCTCCCGAATTTTAATAAAGTGTGAAGACTTTGTAAGATGATCTACAACAACCCAGATTGAATTTTTGCCTTTGGATGTCTTTGGAAGTCCGTTGATAAATTCCATGATGATTTTCTCCCATTTCCATGCTTTTATGGGCAATCATTGCATAATCACCTCAGACTTCTGCTTCTCTGCCTTCACTTGCTGAAACACCAGGAATTTTGATATATACTCAGTGATCTCCTTCTTCATATTATCTCACCAATAATGATCTCAGAGATCTCGATACATCTTTGTGTTTCCTGGGTGAATAGGGAAATTTGAACTATGTGCATAATCCAAAAGTTCCTTCTTCAACTCTGAACTTGATGGAACACATAGTCTTTTCCCAAATCTCACAATTCCTTCTTCATTAACATTGAACTCCGAGGATTTACCTCTTCTAATAGCTTCCACTTTTTTTCTGAATTCCCACATAATCCTTTTGAGCATCCTTTAACCTTTCCAAAAGATATGGTTGAGAAATAATTTGTGAAAGGATTGATGATTTTCCCTTCTTTATGATTCCCATGTCAATCTTTATCAAATCTAAGAAGATTGGATCCTTCTCAATTATCATCAGTGATAGAATCACTAGGTCCTTTCTACTTAGAGCATCCTCCACCTTGTTCCCTTTCCTAGGGTGGTAATTGATTGACCATTCATAGTCTTTGATCAACTTTAACCATCTTTGTTGGCGCATGTTCAACTCTTTTTATGCGAATATATACTTGAGGTTTTTGTGGTCTATATATATTTCACACTTCTCCACAAAGAGATAATTCCTCCAAATTTTTAAGGAAATGATCACTAAATCCCACTCCAAATCATGTGTTGGATAATTCTGCTCATGAACGTTCAATTGTCATGAAGCATAGGCAATGACTTTGTCATTTTCCATCAACACACATCCCAAGACCTTCTTTCATGCATCACTGAATTCCAAAAAAAGTTCTCCAATTGGGGGTAAAGTAAGCATGGGAATAGTGATAAGCCTCTTTTTTAACTCCTTAAAGCTTTCTTCACATTCATCTCTCCAAGAAACCTTTACTCCCTTCCGAGTTAGCTTGGTAAGACGGTTGGAAAATCGTGAGAAATTTCTCCCAAATCGTCGATAATATCCTGCTAAGCCCAAAAATCTATGGATATCCTTTACCGATGTTGGCCTCGACAACCCCTCAATTGCATCTATCTTGGATGGATCCACAAATATCCCATTTCTTATTATGGTATAGCCCAATAAAGATACCTACTTCAACCAGAACTCACACTTGATGTACTTTTCATAGAGCTTCTCCTATCTCAAGGTCTCTGGATCTTCTTAGCACTTTTGGATTTATCCATAGGACCGCCATCATTGAAGTCCACCTTGTGCTTCTTATCCCCATGATACCCCTGAGATTCTTCGATCTTTGTTTCAACCTTGAGGGAACATCGAACAATTTCTTCATAGCTCTCGAAGTCGCAGATCACAAGGGATTTCCACAGGCTAGGTTGCAACCCACCAAAGAAGCGGTCAACCTTGCATTCATGGGTAACGACAATGCCATAAGCGTATCGTGCAAGCCTTGTGAAGTTTTCCTCATACGCTTTAACAGATTCATCATATTTTTGCTTGATGGAAAGTCCCTTTCCATCTTAAGCTGGAGGGTGCATAGAAAATATTTATCAAAAAACATCTTCCAGAAATCCTTCCATTCCAACATCTCGATCTCCTCCTCAGGCTTCATATTTTTTATCAACGTCCACCACTGATCAGCTTCACCCTCCAAATGATAAGCTGCTAGGAGAACCTTCTCTTGTTCAAAACATTAAGGATGGAGAATATCTTTTTAATGGAGTTGATCCATTGTTCGGCAATTGAGGGATCAGATGATCCATTAAAAGTAGGAGGACTTTGTCTCATGAAGCTCCCGATAGCAAATTGTTCTTTCTTAGGGTGGGTTTAACATTAATCTTGACACATGTTTCTATTCACATCTAGAGTTAACTAATAGAGAATCATGATAAAGTTCATGATTCCTACTCCCATCGTATTGGGCATCTCATTAGCACAGTCATCACATTGATCTTCACATTGGTTATTAGCCCGAGTCCTCCTTTTAACGACCATTGGCTGGAATAAAAGGAAAGTTAGGGGTAATACATAATGGGTAATCCAAGGAAAAAACCGATGATTTATAAATAACTTTTATTTAATTAACTTATGAATCCATAGGCTTCAATCTATTCTATTCCTGATCTACTTTCTAACATATATTCTTAGGGGCATTTTTTTAATCCCCTTAATAATGGTTCATAATAATCTTGTGAATTTACCAATGCATATACCCCAGGAGTGTCATAACCAAGAGTGCATCAAGGCCTATTTTTGTGTACTAGGATACCCCAGGTCAAGCTCAAAACTCCTTGTGGGGGTGTTCACCCCTAGGTACATATGTACCAGAGCTGCCTCTACCTGCTCATATCTAGACAGGGATGTATTTTCTTGATAAACCACTTACTCAATACTCACCAATACTTAGGGATGTTTTTATTATACTTAGTCTTATCTTTAATTCATTACAAGGGTTTTCTATTCCTAATCCCAAAAATAACTAAACCTATCCTCTGATACAAACTATAACAACACTGTTCTTTATTACACACTAAAACATGATTTATTACATAAACTCTTCGCTTGATACAACATTGAATATCGAGATGTATAGTGTCATTGGGGATTAGGAACATTACATAACAAATTAAAACATGAAATACAATATCTTTATTGAAAACATCGTTCACATGACCACTACATTCCCTCATACTTAGCATTGCATGGGATAACCTGAGGACATGCATAAGAAAAGGGTGAGCTATAAAGCCCAGTAAGGGAATAAACATGGAATAAAATGAGAAATACAATAAATGTTATACAATAGGAATATCAATGTAGCACAAGATAAACATGAACATAAAGGCATGATAAATCATGATAATCATAACATGGAAATGTGGAAACAACACTTAACGTGGAATTAGCTTGAGCCAAGGCACATTGCACATGGAGCATGACTAACCCTAATTGAACATTAAGAATGAGTAAAACCTAGTTGAACTTGAATTATAATGAGTCAACACTCATTTCAAATGATGTATCATGATACTATACTTTACTAAATGCATTAGAGCGCAATCAGGGCTCACCCTTTCTTAAACATTTCATTTCATTCATAATTGTGCCACATGGATCATAAAACATGGAATCAATCATCATGATTTATTCCATGATAAAGGGATGTGGAATAAATACATGAAGATTTATAATCAATAAGTAAATGTGAATAAAGTTAAATACACTTGATAGGTAAATGGTCATGGTATTCACTACACAATGACATTGTCTTGGAAAATCGTACTGTAATTTCGGCAGCATAACGACGTGAAATAAGAACACATAAAAAATGGTTGATGAGAGATAAAGGGGTGTATCATAATATTTACATGAAATGGAAAATAATTGGGTCATATATATACATTTCCCAACAAACATAATGGAATTTAGATATATAATACAAAAGAATTTCTTGGATGTAAAAGAGGAGAGAGAAATATCTCACAGAATTTTGGCATGGTAACGGGTGTACATGGGACACATTAATGAGAGATAAAGGGGTCTCCCATCATCCAAAAATAAAGAGGGAAGTATGGGGGTGGTGATAAATCATACCCCAAAATTTTTAATTGAAAAAAAAGGTCATAACAACTTAAAGAAAATTTGTCAAAAATGAAAAAGGAAGAAATCCCTTACTTGGAAGTGTGATCCAAAAGGCTTAGGAGAGGCTTGATAGGGGATTTTTTGGAGCTTGTGGAACATTGGGAGGATTCTAGAGAGATTAGGTCAGGGGTAAGTCGAACTCAAAAGGCTTTTAGTGAAGAGTAAGTGGGAACTTGGGTGGGTTTATATAGGAATAGAGAGGGGATTCTTTATTATTTAGGTTTGGGGCACCTCATATTAAACTAATAAAAACCACAAACTAGACCTTGGTTTTTTCCCATGGTTTTTGAAAAAGGGGAGTGGAAAAAAATATTTTATGAGACCAATTTCATAACTTCTTAAAATAGTAGGGTTTCTTATGTGGATGTGAGTCACACTCTCAAGGAAAACAATTTAAAAAGACAAAATGTTGTATAAGCCTTGAAGGGTCCACTAAAGCTTTGTAAAATAAATAAAACAAACCAAAAATCACATTTTTTAATTGTAAAACATATATTGGCTGAATAAAATGTTTATATTATTTTATTAAATTACTATTGGGTCATTATGATGTTATATAACTCATTATATATTTAAACGATATTTAATTTTTACCCAAAAATTCGAATTTCTCAAAAAATTATGAAAAATTAACCGTTGGATAATTTTGACATCCTAATTCTAAAAATAACATTAATTTTATCTAAATAATTTTATAAATATGTGAATTTTTACTTTTAAAATAGAAACTGACATTTACCGAAAATTCATGGGTTTTGACAATAACAGCCTTCAAACCTTAATAAAAATTACAATTTCATTGATTAAATTATATGATAATTTATATTTAATAAAAATTAATTTAATAATAATATTATTATTATTTTACTAAGACATTATTTAATCCAAAAATCCATTAATTCGTAAAATTATATTACTTAGTCGAATATTAACTAAAAATACTATTTGTGCTTTAAAAACTATTTACAAAGTAACAATATTAAAATGAATGCACATTATTTATAAAAGAATAATGTACATAGTCATAGTTCTAGGGACTTGTTACATAACCCCTTATAACACCCTCATAATACCGAAGGGAGAGGTGTGCGATGGTGACAGACTCTTGGGGTGGCTCAGATAACATCGCTTGGGTGGTAATATCTACTAACTTCCACTTCTCCTGTAGTTGATTCCACTCAAGCATAACGTGTTCAAGCTTGGATTGGGCTTGGTCAAGAGTGAAGCTCAATCACACCACCTCCTTTATAAGATCTGACAAATGGGTGTCGTATGGGGAAAGTCTATTGGATGAGGCCATGACTTTCTTTGTCTGAGTAAATTGGATTTGTTAAAGTCCTATATTCATACTAATCATGTGATCACTGTTCAATGGCTATATTAGAAACGGTCACAATTCATAATGGTATTTTAAAATCCAGTAACATAAAACCAATGACATTTACATTTTATATAACCATAATAATACATTTAATTATATCAATAGTAATTTCTATTAATGAAATTTTGGTTCGTTACAATATTCCCCCCTTAAGAAATTTCACCCTCGAAATTTCCTTTTACCAAAATAAAATTGATGTGGGTAACTTTGCTTCATCACTTCCTCTGATTCCCACATCGCTTCTTCGAACTTGTGGTTTCACAATAACACCTTGATGAGGGGAATTGTCTTATTTTGTAGAACGTTTTCTCTATGATCTAAGATATTCACTGGTTGATCCTGATAAGAAAGATCATCTTATAGTTGTACTACCTCTAAATAGAGTACATGTGAAGGTTCTGGTATGTACTTCCTTAATAGGGATACATGAAAGACATCATGTGCTTTGTCCATGGTAGGTGGAAGTGCTAGTCGGTAGGCCACATCCCCAACACAATCAAGAATCTCAAAGTGGCCGATGTACCTAGGACTTAACTTCTCTTTATTTACATACCTCATGACCTTATTCCATAGAGATATGCGTAGAAATACCATGTATCCAACTTTAAACTCAAGGTCTCGTCGATGGTTATCTACATAACTCTGCTTTCGACTCTGGGCTTCCTTGATATACTACTGAATGGTTTTCACCTTCTCCACCAATTATTCGACCATTTCGGGTGTCATCATCTTACGCTCACTGACTTCATCCCAACATGTCAATGTTCTGCACCTCTTCCCATATAGGGCTTCATAAGGTGTTATTCGGATGCTCGAGTGGAAACTGTTATTATGGGAAAATTCAACCAGTGGAAGATGTTGGTCCCACCCTCCTTTGAAGTTCATATAACAGGATCTTAACATATCCTCTAGTTTCTGAATAGTTCACTCAGATTGTCCATCAGTTTAAGGATGATAGGTTGTACTAAAGTTTAGTTCAGTATCCAGATCATGTTGAAGACTCTTCCAAAACTTAGAGGTGAATATTGGATCTCGATTGGATACAATAGATAGTGGTACTCCATGTAGCCTTACCACTTCCCTGATATTTATCCATTCTAGTTGATCCAATGATAAATCCTCCTAAATTGAAATAATGTGTGGAGACTTTGTAAGATGACCCACAACAACCCAGATTGCGTTGTTGTCATTGGATGTCTTTGGAAGTCTGGTGACAAAGTCCAAGGTGATGTTCTCCCATTTCCATGCTAGTATGGGCAATGATTGCATCACTCCCTTAGACTTCTACCTCTCTGCCTTCACTTGCTGACACACTAGGAAATTTTATGTATACTCAGTGATCTCTTTATTCATATTATACCACCAATAATTCTCCCAGAGATCTCAATACATCTTTGTGTTTCCTGGGTGAATAGAGAAATTTGAATGATGTGCATCATCCAAAAGTTCCTTCTCCAGCTCTGAACTTGATGGAACACATAGTCTTTTCCCAAATCTCACAATTCCTTCTTCATTAAAATTTAACTCAGAGGATTTCCCTCTTCTTATAGCTTCCACTTTCTTATGAATTCCCACATCATCCTTTTGAGCATCCTTTAACCTTTCCAAAAGAGACGTTTGACCAATCATTTGTGAAAGGATTGATGATGTTCCCTTCTTTATGATTCCCATGTTCATCTGCATCAAATCTAAGAAGATTGGATCCTTCTCAATTCTCATCAGTGATAGAATCACTGGGTCCTTTCAACTTAGAGCATCCACCACCTTGTTCACTTTCCTAGGGTGGTTAATGATTGAGAAGTTATAGTCTTTGATTAGCTCTAACCATCTTTTTTGTCGCATGTTCAACTCTTTTTGTGTGAATATATACTTGAGGTTTTTGTGTTCCATATATATTTCACACTTCTCCCCAAAGAGATAATGCCACCAAATTTTTAAGGCGTAGATCACTGAAGCCAACTCCAGATCATGTGTTCAATAATTCTACTCATGAGCTTTCAATTTCCTTGAGCATAGGCAATGACTTTTTCATTTTGCATCAACACACATCCTAGGACCTTCTTCAATGCATCAATGAATACCAAAAAAAATCTCCACTTGTGGGTAAAGTGAGAACGGTCATAGTGATAAGACTCCTTTTTAAATCCTTCAAGCTTTCTTTACATTAATCACTCCAAGAAAACATTACTCCCTTTTGAGTTATCTTGTTAAGAGGATTGGACAATCGTGAGAAATTTCTCACAAATCTTCGATAATATCCAGCTAACCCCAAGAAGCTATGGATATCCATTACTGATTTTGGTCTCAGCCACACCTTAATTGCAGCTGTCTTGGAGGGATCCAATGATATCTCATTGCTTGTGATGATATGGCCCAAGAAAGAGACCTCCTTCAACCAGAACTCACACTTGTTGTAATTTTAATAGAGCTTCCCCTTTCGCAAGGTCTCTAGTACAGTTCTTAGATTCTCTTCATGATCCTCCTTGGTTTTATAGTATATGAGAATATCATCTATAATTACTACCAAAAAAATTAGAGTTAGTCTCTAAAGACTCTATTCATCAAGTCCATGAAGATTGCTGGAGAATTAGTGAGTCCGAAAGTCATTAATATGAATTCATAGTCCTCGTATCTTGTACGAAAAACAGTCTTGGTGATATCATCCTTATTCACCCTTACTTGATAATATCCCAACTGAAAATCCACCTTGGAGAAGTATTTTTATCCACACAGCTTATTGAACAATTCATCAATTCGTGGGAGAGAATACTTGTTATTTATCATGATTTTTTTAAGCTCATGATAATCGATGCAAAGGTGCATTAACTCATCTTTCTTCTTGACGAAGAGGACTCGTGCACCCCATGGTGAAGCACTTGGGTGTATAAATCATTTATCCAGATTCTCCTATAGTTGTTTCTTCATCTCCTCAAGCACCACAATAGCCATTCTATATGTAGTCTTGGATATTGGCAATGCCCCGGGTATAAGATCAATTGAGAATTCAATATCTCTTCTAGGAGGAAGACCAGAAAATTCCTCGGGAAACACTTCAGTGAATTCCCTCACAATAGGCATGTCTTCAAGGATGGTTGGCTCCATAGACTCAATCATCTTAGACAGATACATGTGCTCATAGGGTAGTAATATCCATGCTTGATATGATGGATCTAAAGAAGATTATTCTTCCACCTTTCACTTGTATAGAATCGGGGGTTGATTCTCCACATTGAGAGTGATTTCCCTATCACGAAAATTTATTTTGGCTCTATATTGGGAAATCCAATCCATGCCAATAATTTCAAAAAATTCCACCAGAGGGGGTATGATGAGGTTCTCCAGGAATTTCAATCCATTGATTATGACAAGAGAGGAGTTATATTCATGGGATGCAATAATTTCCCCATTTTCCGCACTCACCGACATCTTTACTTCCATGATTTGTAGTGGTGTTGGGATTGTTCTACTAAAAATTTGGGATATAAAAGAATGCATAGAACCTAAATCAAAAAGTACATTTTCTATTCTTGAATGAATAACTAGAGTATTTGTCACCACTTTATTTTCGGGGTTCACTTCTGCAGTAGTGATGGAAAAAGCTCACTCTTGCTACCTTGGAGGTTGTTAGTTGCCTTTGAAAACCCTTGTCTTAGGGCACTGATTTGCAATATGCCCTGGTTCTTTGTAGTTATAGCAATGAACAATGCATTGAGGTTCGAACGGAGTGTTCCTCTCCTATGTTGCAGCCGCAGGTTTTTCTTATCGGTAGTTAACAGTTAGGTTCTCTTCTCTTTCACACCTAAATAATTTCTTCATCCCCTTCAGGAAATTTATAGGGTGCTTTTTTCCACACCTTTGGAAAGTGGGATGCTGGATCTTCTTAGCACCATTGGATTTATCCATCAGACCGCCATCATTGATGTCCACCTTATGCTTCTTATCTCTATGATACCCCTGATATTATTCGATCACCATTTTGACCTTGAGGGCACATCGTAAAATTCACTCATCACTATCGAAGACGTGGATCGCTAGGGCTTTCCACAGTCTAGGTTTCAACCCACCAAAGAAGCAGTCAAACTTGTATTCGAGGTTAACGACAAAGCTGGAATCGTATCGTGCAAGCCTTGTGAAGTTTTCCTCATACACTCTGAAAAATTCGTCCTCTTTTTTCTTGAGGGAAAGTAAGTCCCTTTCCATCTTAATCCAAAGGGTGCGCGTAAAATATTTATCAAAAAACATCTTCCAGAAATCCTTCTATTACAACACCTCGATATCCTCCTCAGGCTTAGTATTTTTTATCAATGTCCGCCACTGATCAGCTTCACCCTCCATATGATAAGTATCTAGGAGAACCTTCGCTTGTTCAAAACATTAAAGGATAGAGAATATCTTTTCAATGGAATTGATCCATTGTCCGATGATTGAAGGATCAGAAGATATATTAAAAAAAGTGGGAGGCCTTTGTCTTATGAAGCTCTCGATAGCGACTTGTTCTTTCTTAGGGAGGGTTAAACATTCCTCTTGACCCATATTTCTATTCAAAGCGTGAGTTAACTAAGATAGAATCGTGAAAAAGTTCACAATTCTCACTCCCATCAGATTGGGCATCTCATTAGCACAGTCATCACATTGATCTTCACATCGGTGGATAGCCCGAGTCCTCCTATTACCAGCCATTGGCTGGAATAAAATCAAAGTTAGGGGTAACACATAAAGGGTAATCCAAGGAAAAAATCGATAACTTATTAACAACTTTTATTTCCTTAACTTATGAATCCATAGGATTTAATCTATGATATTCATGATCTACTTTCTAACATATATTCTTAGGGGCATTTTTTTAATTCCCTTAATAATGGTTCATACTAAGCTTGTGAATTTACCAATGTATATCCCCCAGGAATTTCATAACCAAGAGTGCAGCAAGGCCCGTTGTCGTGTACCAAGATACCCCGGGTCAAGCTCGAAACTCCTGGTTGGGGTTTTCACCCCTAGGTACATCTGTGCCAGAGCCACCTCTACCTACTCATGTCCAGACAGGTATGTATTTTCTTGATAAACCACTTACTCAATACTCACCAAAACTTAGGGATGTTTTTATTATACTTATTCTTGTCTCTAAGGCTTTACTAGGTTTTTATAATCCTAATCCCAAAAATAACTAAACCTATCTTCTGATACCAACTATAACAACCCTATTCTTTATTACACACTAAAACATGATTTATTACATAAACTCTTCACCTGATACAACATGTAATACTGATAGTTCTAGTGTATTTGAGGAATAGGAACATTACATAACAACTTATAACATGAAATACAACATCTTTATTGAAAATTTTCATTACTTGACCACTACATTCCCTCGTACTTATCATTTTATGGGAAAACCTGAGGATATGCATAAGAAAAGGGAGAACTATAAATCCAAGTAAGGGAATAAACATGGAATAACATGAGGAATACAATACATGTTAGAAGATATTCATGTCAATGGAGCACAAGATAAACATGAACAAAAAGGCATGATACATCATGATAATCATAACATGAAAATGTGGCAACAACACTTAACATGGAATTAGCATGAGCCAAGGCTCATTGCACATGGAGCATGATTAAACCCTCATTACACATAAAACATGATTAAAACCTCATTTCACTTGAATTATCATGAGTCAATAGTCATTTCACATGACGTATCATGATACTATACTTTACCCAATGCATTGGAGCACTACCAGGTCGCACCCTTTCTTAAACATTTCATTCCATGCATAAGAGTGCCACATGGATCTTACAATATGGAATAAATCATCATCATTTATTCCATGATAAAGGGATGTGGAATACATACATTAAGCTTTATAATCAATAAGTATATGTTCATAAAGTTTAATACCCTTGATAGATAAATGGGCATGGTATTCACTACACAATGACATTGGCTTGGAAAATCGTAGTGCAATTTCGACAGCATAATGACGTGAAATAAGAACTCATAAAAAATGGTTGATGAGAGATAAAGGGTTTTCTAATCATATTTACTTAAAATGGAAAGTAATGGGGTCATATAGAAACATTTCCCAACAAACATAATATAATTTAGATACATAATACAAAATAATTGCTTGGATGTAAAAGAGGAGAGAGAAATCCCTTACAGAATTTCGGCATGGTAATGGGTGTACATGGGACACATTAATGAGAGAGAAATGGGTATCCCATCATCCAAAAATATAGAGGGAAGTATGGGAGAGGTGAAAATTACACCCCAACATTTTTAATTTAAAACAAAAGTGCATAACAACTTAATGAAAATTTTACAAAAATGAAAAAGTAAGAAATCCCTTACTTGGAAGTGTGATCCCAAAGGCTTGGGAGACGACTAAGAGAGTCTTTTTGGGAGCATGTGGTAGCTTTTGAGGATTATAGAGAGAGGAGGGTAGTTTTTGGTTGAACTAAAAAGGCCTTTAGTGAAGAGGAAGTGGGATCTTGGGTGGGTTCATATAGGAAAGGAGAGGGAATTCTTTATTATTTGGGTTTGGGACACCTCACATTAAACTAATCAAAACCACAAACTAGCCCATGGTTTTTTTCCCATGGTTTTTTCTAAAGGGGAGTGGAAAAAATATTTTATGATACCAATGGACGAACTTCTTAAAATAGTAGGTTTTCTTATGTGGAGGTGAGTCACACTCTCAAGTAAAACAATTTAAAAAGACAAAATGTTTTATAAGACTTTAAGGGTCCACTAAATCTTTGTAAAATAAATCAAAAAACCCAAAAATCACATTATTTTAATGGTAAAACACATATTGGACAAATATAATGTTTATAATATTTTATTACATCACTATGTGGTCATTATGATGTCATAAAAGACACTATATATTTAAACAGTATTTTAATTTTAACCAAAAATTTGACTTTCTAAGAAAATTATGAAAAATTCACCATTGGATAATTTCAACATCCTGATTCCAAAAATAATATTCATTTTATCTAAATAATTTTATAGATATGTGAATTTTTACTTTTAAAATAAAAAATGTCATTTACCAAAAATTCATGGGTTTTGACAAAAACAGCTTTCAAACCTTAATAAAAATTACAATTGCATTCATAAAATTATATGATAATTTATATTTAATAAAAAGTAATTTAATAATAATAATAATATTTTACTAAAACGTTATTTAATTCAAAAATCCATTAATTCATAAAATTATATTTATTAGTCGAATATTAACTAAAAATACTATTTGTGATTTAAAAACCATTTACAAAGTAACTATAATAAAATGAATGCATATTATTTATACAAAAATAATGTAAGTAGTCATAATACTAGGGTCTTGTTACATAACCCCTTATAACACCCACATAAGATCGAAGGGTATGGTGTGCGATGGTGACAGACTCTTGGGGTGGCTCGGATAACATCGCTCAGGTGGTAATCTCTATTAACTTCCACTTCTCTCATAGTCAGTTCTGCTCAAGCTTAACGTGTTCAAGCTCGGCTTCTTGGTCAAGATAGAATCTCAATGATGCCACCTCCATTATGATATCTAAAAAATGTGCTTCGTACTGGGTAAGTCTACTGGATGAGTCCATCTCTTCCTTTGTCTAAGTAAATTGGATTTGTTAAAGTCCTATATTTATACAAATCATGTGATCACTGTTCAACAGCTATATTAGCAACGGTCACAATTCATAATGGAATTTTAAAATCTAGAAACATAAAAACAATGAAGTTTTCATTTTATATAACCATAATAAGACATTTAATTAGATCAAGAAGAATTTCCATTAATGAAAGTTTGGGTTGTTACAGAATGTCAGAATTATAACAACAAGAAGTGGAAAATAATTCCCACCACCATCCACCATTGAGCCAAAACAAGACCACCTGGGATAAGGGAGAATGATGTTGGAAATTCTGAAAATTCTGTGAAAATGCACCAAGAATAAGAGAATAAAGAGGAGGAAGAGAAGGGTAGGTCTAGGAAGAAGAGACAAGAAACACCATTGTATAGGCAACAAATGGTGAAGAAATACTTACCCCCACCATTTCCATCAAGGATGATTGAATCAAATAGGTTGTAGGAGGTAGCGCTTCAAAAAGAAATTTTGGACACATTCTAGAAAGTGGAAATCAATATCACCCTACTTGAATCACTCAAAAAAATTTCAAATTATGATAAATTTCTAAGGAATTTTTGTACTAATAAGAGGAGACTTCAAGGGAATGAGAGGATCAACTTGTAAAGAAGCGTCTCAGTCCTTATCACACCATAGTTTCCAACCAAATGTCAAGATTCGGGGATGTTTTCCATTCCATGCACCATTGGTTATTTAAATTTATCTAATTATTTGTGTGATTTAGGTGCTTCAAATAATGTATTTCCTCACTCAGTATACACTTATTTGCAGATGGGAGACTTGAAACCCATAAGAGTGGTGGTCTAACTTGCAAACAGATCCACAGTTTTCCCAGTAGGAGTTCTGGAGGATGTCCTTGAGAAAGTCAAAGATATCTTATTCCCAACTGACTTCTATGTGCTAAATATGGAAGATTATAGGATCCCATAACACTCACCCATCATTTTGGTTAGACCTTTCTTGAAGACAGCCAAAACCAGCATCAATGTCCATGAAGGGAAAATCACCATGGAGTTTGGAGATAGCACTGTCCACTTCAATATTTTCGAATCCATGAGGCACCCATCGGATGATCATTAACTCTTTTCACTCTCCCATGAAGTTGGTACTGAACCCATTGAAGAATTAGGTATGTTCCATGAATTCTTAGCCTTAGGTGATACTTCTTTAATTAAAAATATCAATGAACATGTGGATGCCTAAACTGCTGGATATTCTGATTTCATGTGGGAGGAAGAGGTAAAATCTTATTTCTTTAATGATTTGTTAAATGATAAAGATGATGATATGATTTATTGTGTATAGGATTTCTAACCTTTGGAAGTGGGGAACCTTAACATAGTTTCATACTTGACCAACCCCCTGATTTGGAATTGAAACCACTCCCTACTGATTTAAAATATGTGTATCTAATGGAGGGAGAGAAATTACCAGTAATAATTTATAATAATCTGTCTAAAACCCAAGAAAAATATTTTATTGAAATTTTGAGAGATAATTTTCATGAAATAGTGTGGATATTAGGTGATATCCTATGACTCAACCCAAAAATATGCTCACATAGAATTCTTCTTGAGGGAGATTCCAAACCTATAATATAACCCCAAAAGAGACTGAATCCCACCCTAATAAAAGTTGTGAAGAAGGATATTGAGACGCTATTGGAAGCTGCGATCATATATCCCATATCAGATTAACAATGGGTTATCCCCATCCATGTAGTTCCAAAAAAATTGGAATAACCATTGTGAGGAATGAGAAGAATGAATTAATCCCTATAAGAATTTAGAATATCTAGAGAGTATGCATAGACTTTAGGAAGCTGAATCAGACCACTCAAAAAGATCATTTCACTATTGTATTAATTTACTAGATATTAGAGAGATTGGTAGGGAGAACTTATTATTTCTTTTTGGATGAATTTTCAGGTTATTTCCAGGTACATATTGCTCCCGAGGATCAAGAGAAGACTACATTTACTTGTCCCTTTGGTACTTTTTCATATAAAAGAATGCCATTTGGATTATGTAATGCTCTACATAAATTTCAGAGGTGTATGTTAAGTATATTTTCTGATCACATTGAAGATTACATGGATTTTTTCTTGGAGGACATTAGAGTTTTTGGAAATTCTTTTGACCGTTGTTTGAAAAATCTAGAAAACGTTTTAAAAACATGCATTGAAAATAATTGTATTTTGAATTTTGAAAAGTTTTATTTCATGGTTGAGAGACGGACTGTCCTTGGGTATGTCATTTCCAAAATTAAATTTAAGTTGATAAAACAAAAATTGAAGTGATAAATTATTTACCTTACGCAACTTATGTAAATCATGTTAGATCATTTTTAGGACATGTAGGATTCTATAGGAGGTTTATCAAATATTTCAGTAATATTTCTCTCCCTCTCTCTAGATTACTTTTTAATGATTCTAATTTTGATTTCAATGGTTCATATAGGGAATCCATTGATTAATTGAAGAAGATATTTATTACACCACCAGTGATGCATCCACCAAATTGGGAAGAACCATTTGAGCTACTTTGTGATGCTTCAAACCAAGCAGTTAGAGCAGTCCTTTCTCAGCGAATTGAGGGCAGGACACAAGTCATTTCATATGCCTCAGAAACCTTAGATGTATCCCAATTCAACTACACACTAACAGAAAAAGAGTTTTTAGCGGTTGTCTTTGCTTTAGAAATATTTATATCATATCTTCTTGGAACTAAAGTCACTGTGTTTTCTGATCATGCAGCTCCTAGGTACTTGATAAAGAAGGAAGAAGCTAAACCAAGGATAGTGAGATGTTTGTTACTACTACATGAGTTCAACATAGAAATTAAATTCAAGAAGTGATCTGAGAACCAAGTGGTTGATCACTTAATTAGACTACCCAACACTACTGAAGCTGAAATTCAAGATAGAGAACCATTAAATGATCACCTTCCAGGAGAGAAATTGTACATTGTTAAAGGTGAAGTGCCTTGGTATACTGATATGGTCAATTATCTGGTAACATCTCAGGTCCCATCTCATTTAAATTTCCATAAAATTCAAAAGTTAAAATTTGAATCTAGATATTACATCTGGTATGATCCATTTCTTTGGAAGATTTGCAATGACCAAGTGGTATGAAGATTTTTACATGAAAGTGAAGTTGATTTTGTCGTTAATTTTTGTCACACTTTAGCTTTTAGATGCCACTTTAGACCTCAAAGGACATCCAGTAAGGTTTTAGAATCTAGAATTTATTGTCCCTCACTTTTTGAAGATGCTCGTGAATTTTGAAAAAGGTGTGAAAATGTCATTTTTCTTGAAATATTTCAAGGACACAAGAAATTCCCCAAAATCCACTGAATTTTGGTGAAATTTTTGAAGTTTGGGGGATATATTTTATGGGACCTTTCTCAATGTCATTTGAAAATTCTTATATCTTGCTTGTAGTTGATTATGTTTCCAAATGGGTGGAAGAAAAATCCATGAGGACTAATAATGTTAAAGTTGTTTGTGATTTTGTTAGGACTAACATATTTTGTTGGTTTGGAGTTCCCAAATCCATTATTAGTGATCAAGGGACTCATTTTTATAATAGTAGAATGGAGGCTTTACTGAATAAGTATGGGGTGAATCGTAAAACATCAACTCCCGATCATCCACAGACTAATGGGAAAGTTGAAGTGTCCAACAGGGAAATCAAAAAAAAATTGGAAAAGACTATAAATCCAAATAGGAAAGATTGGATCCAAAGATTTGAAGATACATTCTGGGCTTATAGGAAAACCTACAAAACCCAAATTGGAATGAGTCCATACAGGTTGATTTAGGGAAAAAGTTGTCATCTGCCAGTGGAATTGGAGCATAAGGCGTATTGAACTATGAGAAAGATGAATTTGGATCTTGAAAGTGCTTGAAAAGAAAGAATATTGTAGTTGTAAGAGATGGAAGAAATTATAATGGAATCATTTGAAAATTCTAGGATTTACAAATAAAGAACAAGAGTGGATTATGCCAAGATGATCAAACCAAAAGACTTCCATCATAGAGACACGGTGTTGTTATTCAACTAAAGACTCGAGCTGATTCTAGGTAAACTTCATTCCAGATGGGAAGCTACATTTATAGTTACTCATGTATATCCATTTGGTGTTGTGTAGATAGTGAAGGATGGAGATAAGGAGTCATTCACTGTTAATGGATATAGGCTAAAGAAATTCCATGGGACCATTCCATCAGATCTAGTAGAGGATATCACACTCCTCCAACATTTTTATCAATAAAATCCACCAGGTCATACCTCTACTTTACACTTTCTTGATTGTTGTGATTCATTTTTCAAATCTAATTAAATCCATTTGAATTTATTGAGGATACTGTGTCATTTAAGTATGGGGGAGGGAACCTTTATAGTTTAGCATTTTTATTTATTTATTTTTCCTATATTTAAAAAAATGTTTTTTTTTTAAATTTTGAGATGAAATGATTATATTTGACATATTTGAAACCCATGTTCACGAGTAAAACAATTTATTCCATGAAATTAAGCTTAAATGAATGCTGAAAATGACTTTATTTCGAGTTCAAATCTTTTGGAATTTCATGAAAAGCACTCTAATTTTTGAATCCCATGACACATATCACTGTCTTTATATTTGATATCACATTCCCGTGAGGATTATGAAACATTGTTTTAATATTCTTTACATTCACCTCACTTCTTGATAGAACCAAATCATACTTTATTTAACCAAAATTTGATTTATTCCTATCAGAACTTGAGGGTTTGAGGTACTTTTGTTTTAAATTATTGAGGCATTTCTTGGGTTTTAAATCCCCCTTTTCAAGAAAATCCTTTTTATAATGGACCACCTTGTACATTTAATCCTTTTATACCTTATAATCCAAGAATATCCTATTAGGTTAGCCACATTACAAGCCAATTTTCTCTATCCAACCTGCTCTTGAAGTGAAATTGCATGATCTAGTTGAACTTAAGTGTGGGGGACGTTGTATTGTCTTGTGTTACAACATTTGGAGAAACTTTGGGTGGAAAATTAAATTTTGAAGAGATGTTATTGTTTCTAAAAAATCATTTTGTTTAAAGATATGCCTTTTCTGTAGCTTTCATGATAAGAGAATTTGTGCCTTTCTAGAGCTTCAAATGGACAAAGAAAATTGTGCCTATATGGAGCTTTCAAGAAAAATCATGTTTGAGATGATTGAAAATTTTGCTACTTAATGATGAATGGTGTTAAATATCATTGATTTTTTCATGATTATGGAGCTGATTTACTACTTAGGGTATTGAGGAGGAGATCATATTTGAGTGAAAAATATAATAATACATTTTTTCTTCAAAAAGTGTTGAGCCCTCCTTATTCTACCTCAGAATGTTTCACATATAAATCCTACCAATTGAAATCAAAAAAACAAAATTATAAATTCCTCATGATAAATACATGTCCTTGACTCATATCTAGTGGATATTTAAGAATTTATCAAGTCTATAGTGACCCTTGTATGAGTTTGGATGAGAAAGACATTGCTTAAAAACTGAAAATTGTGTGATAAGTGAAAATGAAAGTGAGGTAAGTGTTTTGTGTGTATGGGAGAGAAAAAAAAGAGGAAATATATTGAATGATCTAAATTGAATAACTTGAAATATTTGTTTTTGAGGAGGCATGATATCTTTTGTTTCTTGTTGTCAAATGGGTGGATCTTATGGGCATGTGTTTTGAATATGCATTAATTTGATTTTGATTCTAACTTGTCAAGGATTCCAAGTGCTAAGTGTGAAGGAATTGATAGAGATAATATTTTCATTATTATTAATGTGTTATTGAATGACTTAATCCCTAAAAATTAATCAATTTGATCTTATTTTCAACATTTTATTATATTTGGTGAGTTTTGAGAAAAAATGTGAAAATTGGTTAATTCTGTAAATTTTACAATTTTGTGGAGCTTCTGTATTTCGGGCATAACTTTTATAATTTGGATACAAATTATTTGATTACTTTTTATAGGATGAATTTATTTTTGGGATCCCTTTTTATATTCTAGTACATGACCTAATTCGAAATATATTATCACATAAAAATCAATCAATTGGAAAACTTATTCTGGCTGATAGAGTGGATCCTACCACATTAAATAAATCATATCTTGAGTTCCTGACATTCAAATGAGATGATTCCAGATGGGTTAGACAAAGGAATTAATTTATCATGTTAAAATTTAATTTCAGGAATACAATAGCTCATTAATGCATATTTTTACAGAGTCAAAGAAGAGTGGTTGGAACAATATTTGGCATCCAAAAAAGTCATGTTCAATTATCAGGACATATCTTTCTTTACACATGTACAAAATCTTTTATATTTTTATGGCCGATAGAAAGATTCAATAAAAACATTTTTTATACAGATATCTTGGTGAGTTTAATCCTTATGATGGTCATAAAAGAGGCAAACTTCTGGGGGATAGATTCTGGAGCATCAAATTTTCTGTTCTTTGTTTTCTCTCTTTTGTTTTTCTTAGTGTTGTAATGACTTATTCTTTCTCCTTCAACTTGGTTACCCTTAACATGGTAGGGTAAATATTATGAGTGATTGGGGAAGGTGATGTTTTCAATTTTTTAACTCTTGAGTTCATGTACTACATGTTTTCATATCCTTTTCTCTCTTCTGTGAAATCGGTTTTAATTTCATGTAATAGTTTTTATTATCATGTATGATTGTATTTTGATTTTAGATTATGATATTTCTATTGCTTTGGTAAATGATAAATTTATCCATACACTAGGTTCTAGTCTATATACAATGGAATATATCAGGGATTAGTGGTAAATTACTCGGTGATCTTTAGTACGTGTGAGAGAGGTAGTTCATATTCTTGATTGTTTGGGATAAACAAGGCCTGATTGGGAATTGCCTAAGCTAATTAGGGGTATTAAATAAAACATTATAACATATTGGAAGGATAGTAGACTAAGATAAGATTTTTTTAAGGTTTATTCTTACCATTTCTATTTGACCAAAGGAGTGAGATGAATCGATTGAGGAATCTCACTTTTATCAATTTAGCAAAAGAGAATTGGATAAATTGGGACTATGATAGAATTGAAATCAAAGAACCGACCCTAACCTAATCACCTTTCTAATATAATAGTTTCAATAACTTGTTTTATTGATTTTTCTCAATATTTTTCTTAAATTTATTTCCTTTTTTAAGTTTTTTTCAACAACCTCACTTCTTTCTCTTATTTTAAGGTGATAACTTGATTATTGTGCGCTCTTCTCTAGAGAAACCCTAGGTTAACCATTATACTATATTTTATCATATAAAATATAATTTTTTACCACATCCAATGATAGGATCATATCAAATACTTTTAACGTATGAAAACATTTTCAAAAGACATACTTTTCACCCATATATGCTTACTTTGTGAAACATGAGATTTCCAAAAGATCCAGAAAAAACATAAGAACATAAATAGAACCATAAAGGTATATTTGGGAATTAATTACATAATTTTTTAACCCTATTGTCTACCTTATAATTTGTAACCCTCACGGATACCTTACAATTTGTGTAACCATCGCAGTTACACTTGGAGTAACCATACAGCCAACCTCCAACTTACACATACCCAATGCATTGTAGAGAAATATATGTCCCAAAATTCATCATAAAAAAAATCCTAATAACTATAACATGATCATACAACATGAATAATTTCATAAAAACATTTCTTTGAATTTCGTAAAATAGAATTTTTAAAGAAGATTTTAAAAGAAAATCCCCTTAAAAGATCATATAATTCAAGTGAGACTTAATATAGTGAATGGAATATGTATATAAACTATAAATAAACATAATTCAACATAATATTATCAGAATTAATTATAGAAACAATTTTAATACCACATAAATAATGAAGTAGAAGGTTAACCCAAAGAATGGAAATCGGGTTAAGAATTCCCTTACCTCGGGTTTGTCTTACTTCAAACCTATTTAAAAATCATGTATAATGGTTAAAAGAGTGTTATTAATATATTAAAGAAACATATTAATTTTTATAATACCATATATGATCATTTAATTACACCATTTCTCCATTTAATTGTTAGTATTTTGTTCCTTCCATTGTTTTGGGTATGTTCTTTACATGATTTCCATGATCAGTTCATGATAGATATTCTTGTCGATTGGAAGTGAAAATAAAGAATTGGAATATAATGGTATTTAAATATTTCTAGATAAATAAATTATACCATTTGACATTTTTAATTTTGACACGATTATGATTCATAAGTTAAAACATTACTGATATTTTATTTAGGTCATTTTGGCGATTCTTCGATCGTAATGAACTCATTTGTTTTATAAATTAATAACATGTGTATAAAATGATTCCAGAACCTTATATAAGATATAATACATAAATTATAATATGTTTTAACCATAAAAATGGTTTCATGACCAGTCTTTAAGTAAGTAAAATGAATTGAAATCACATCGTCAATGATGTCGTAAATTCGACACATCACGGACGATTTTTTAATTTCTTGAATAAGTGGGAGAGGAGAAGAAATGTAATGGTGATTATTCCATAAAAATGATGAAATATATAATATGTAAGATATTTTATCATTCATTACTCTTTAATAAGGGTAGGTGAGGAAAGAAAAAGAAAATAAGGGAATCTCAAAATAAAATAAAAGTTGAGAAATCCCTTACAAAAATTTGGCAGCCTAATGGTATCGCTTAAAATTTCATAAAATATTTTGATAAGAGAAAAGGGGTATCTCATCAGTCTTAAATAATATGATAAGTAATGGTGATATATAATTAAATATCCCAACATAATACAAAGTAAATTAAAAAGAATAACATAAAATGAATGAAAAGAAAGAAAATAGAAGAGGATGTTTACCTCTTGATCTCTTCTCCTGGAGATCCATCTTAAGGCCTTTGGTTTTGGACTTTTGGTGAGTCCAAAAGATATAGGACGTGGGGAAAATTCTTGAGAGGAGTATTGTGAATAACTTAGGTAGGGATAAAGGCTTTATATGTGTGGGAGGAATAGGAAAATGATGGTGGTATTTATAGTGGAGGAGAGGAGGTATTTTTCATTATTTTAATCATTGTTATATTATTTTTTCTCAAGACTATGAATAGTCTTAATTCATGTGATCCCAAATAGTAATAATGGAATTTGAGTTTGAACCAAGTGGTATTACATCACTTATGATGTCATAAATTGGGTATTTAACTGATAATTTTAATATACGGTATTTTATCTCATTTCACTATTCATCAAAAATTAAAGAATTTCAGAAAAAAATCCCAAAAATTTACCCCAAACATTTTTTGATGTGTAGAATTAAAAAATTTAACTCCATTTTTTGAAAATGATTCTCTAACTATTATTGATTTAATTTTTAAATAAAATCATACTTTATTCAAAAATTAACAATTTTAAAACTATAACTGTTTTTATATCACATTGAAAAATTAACAAAATTGTCATTATCTTAAATCCTTAAGAAAATAAAATAATAATACAATTTACTATTCATTAGGTTCATATTACTATATATATTACTATTCAGAAGGGGATGATACTTTTCACCAAAAAATCAAGTTGGTTCAATCAGACTCCAAATAACTTATTGAACACAATTGCAGATGACTATTTTCTAAAATAGAAGTGGAAAAATTATGTTTAAAGGATAGTTATAAATATATACTTAAAACAAAGTTTCATTCATTTCAATTTATTTTTAAAAAAACCTTATGGTGTTACAAATAACATTTTCTAGTAACTCATACTACCAATGAAATTTTTATTCAAGTGAAGTTGATCATTCCTACATCTCTTCCATTTGTTTATCTTTATCCCACTATTCTTTTCTTTTCTCAAAATATGTTTGGGTTTCACCCCAAAACCCACACCTCTAACATGGCCATACTATTTTGGCTGCTTTAAGGCCACTGATAGTAGGTGTTCATCTGATACAGTTGTTGATGATTCCTATGTCTAAGTTAGGTAGAAAATATAGGAAAATAAGTAGTCATTATTATGTAATAGGAATTTAAATCAAAAAAAATTATTATTCCATACTTAAAAATGATTCCCACATTTTTTGTGTGATTTCATCTATTAGTATACCATATTTATTTACATGTTCCTCCTTCTGTAACACATGATGTGGGATGGAAGTGTATTTGGATTTGGATTCATCAATCTACATATAAAAAAAGGAACATAATTATATTTTTGTTTCATGACACAAAAAAAATATTACAGTAGATTTAAAATAAGTACCAATTTTTTTTCAATTGAAGAATACCCCATCATTGCTTTAAAGTAGGGGTATGTTGTATTTTCTACTCATTCCTTATTTTCTACACTCAATTGTTGTTTCATAAATTAAAAATTCTTAATCAATGTGATTAATACACGTATTGTAAAACAATGTATTACCAGTCACAATGTACCTGAAAAAATATCTCCCCGCAACAGCCAATAAATGAATCTCACACTTCTTGGATCATTAGGTGTACATACATATGTAGTGGGTGTGGGTTTATTTTCCTTTTAACATATTTGAGATGAACTTTTATTAGAATTGTGTGAAATCCTCTATGATCCTTTCCATCAAGAATTAATATAAATTTCTTGTGGCAGTCATCTACTATAAATGAAATCTATAATGTATGATAAAGAGTAAGTCAATGTTTCATTATTTTATTTTTTAGTAAAATAAATTAAAGATATCATAATTTTTCCCTAATATATTCCCAAATTAGTGTCTTAATCATGGGCACAACATGGTTCCATGAATCTACATCAATAGGAATGCATTGTCGTGGGATGTGCCTAATAAAACTACTGAACATAGCCTTGTTGGGGTTAATGGACTAGTCGCGTGCATTCCATCCGATATTGAACTTTATGGCATTGCTTTTTTATTTAATATTTTTTTCTAACAATTTCATGGTACGAAGTTTCTCTTTTTTATAGTACATCGGCTCTTCAACATCTATCATTTACTCAAGTTAAACATCATAAATATGTTTCTCCTCTAGATTGATATCATCAAAATGTGTATAATGTTATTGTTCCTCTACACTGGGAGTAGTATAAAGTTGAGAAACCTATTGTTCCTCAGGATTGAGAGAATCTACATGTGCATAATTCATTATCTATAGAAGTGGTTCAACATTTAATTTAGATTATATAAATTCAGTAGTGAATAGATAATAACATGAGGTAATTCAATGTATATTAAAAAATATGTATAAAATAATTATTGAACTCTCTTTTTCAAAAGGTTGAAGGGATTTAACCCCTCTAACAAGTATCCAAATCCCTTCATTGTTGTCTCCTCTGATATACAAGACTTTATCTACATTGGGACCACTAAAAAATGGTTGCAACATTTTAATGGAAGATCCATCCTCAGTTTAATTTTCATCTGGCCCATCAAGGTTTTAGGTCGATAATAAAACAATTGAACACTTTTTGTTTGCAGGATCTAGAACATGAAATAATTATACTACATGTGATGTAATTATAAATAATTCTTCTTTGTACCCTTCTTTACTAAAATCCACTTTCATGAATACCAATTCATATATTTTAATATTACTCCTCTTATTAACCCACTTTCATTAAAAAATTGGCACTTGGAATGTTGTATAATCCAACTCCCATATTTTTTTGATGATGCCAAAGTATGATATATTCGCATAAATTGGATTTATGTCCTTGGTACCAAATACATGAATCGCTTAAACCACAAGTGTAACTCTACTATTTTTTATGGTACTATCTTTATCATGTTCATTTATATATAACGTATAACCATTAATTACATAACCATTATAATATGATACATGCACACTTGGTCCTCTGGGTAGCCATCAAAGTCATTCTGAAATTGAATCTATATTTTGATCAGAATCCTTAAAAATATTGTCTCTAAACCATCTTATAAAATTCTGATTATGTGTATCTGATATCCAAATTTCATTCTTTGATGGGGTCAAATGACTAAGAATTTATTTGTGGGTTTCAACGTATGAGGAAACCTCTAAGCTGTTATGCAAAACGTAGAGGTGGGTTTACTCCCAATCTGTAATAGTGATTGTGATGAAATAAATTCTAGAAATTCCTTCTCCCATAGGTCACCAATTATGATGATATTTTGGTAGACCAATGCTTTCCACACTGGATAGTTATTCAATATTGAATTCAATGGCTTCCTCAAAAATATATCACTCTTTAATACAACCGTTTGGATGAATTTTATTTTTGACATACTCTTTCAAAATATTCATGTGTCATTCAATGGGGTGAATCTATATATAATGTATAAGACCACATTTTCTAATATCTCTCACCTATTGAACTATAAAGTGACCATCATATTAAATAATTTCATCAAGAAGAACATTTCCAATTTACATAATATGACGGAAATTTAATTTTTCATAGTTGGAAATTTCTTCATGTCTATAAATTTTATACATATATCTTCGAAAAAGAAATATATCTTGGTTAATGTATGATAGAAATTATTGGAAAAAATGAAATGTAAAGATATAGGTATTAGATCTTGCATCAAAACAGGACAGTCATGTGATTTCAGACCCATTAACTTTAAATCATTCATTGACATGATGTTCTTGATATTCAATGAATACCACTCTAGAACCTTTACATAATTTAAAAAGTTTCAAAATTGATATATCTTCTTCTTGGAAAGTGTGTAAGTGGCTGGAGTAAGAAAATTCTGTTTTTCACCCTTTACTTGCACAAACTCTTCCCATTTTCCCATGTCAATCATGTCCAAACTAGCCATAATTTTATACTTTATTTTGTAGGGTGAATTTAGTAATGTGTCAATGACACTATCACATACATTTTTTTAGCATGAATAACATCAAGAAAATTTTGTATGTACTTTCAATTCTAGTATGGTAATTAAAAAAACTGATCACTTTTTCCAACACGTTTTCTTAAGGTTTTTCAAAAAAAAATCCAAAAGTAGTGTTCATATCTTTTACTTTCTCAAAAATTTGATCACCTATTAGTGGAGACAGGGTATAAATCTATGATGTTCTAGAAACACAGTCTTTGATGAATGTTTCAACCTAATTGACTATGTACCTTTCTCATAAATGGGACACCCTTGAGTTCATTTAATGTTATATCCTGAAAAATTTCCCTAAGAAGGAAAGTCATTTATCATCTCGTACAACATGACTCTCAACGTGAAATCTTAATTTCTATAAGTATCATACAATGTAACACCATAATTTAAAAAAAATAAAATCTTCGATCAATGGAGAAAAATAAATATCAATATCATTACCTAGTTTTTTTTTCCTGATATAAGCATAGATAACATAATGTATTTTCATTTCATGAATAACCATAGTGGTAAGTTATAATTTACCAACATAACCATCCATGTACGATGAGTGCGGATTTGAAAATAAAAAAAAGATTCACTCCATCTGTGGATGTGTTATAAACAATGGTATTTGGTATTCCTAATACCGGTACAATTATCATTATTGTATATTTATCAATATAATTTTTTTTAAACATGGCTATAATTTTTAGTGATAAGTATTTGTCATTGATATATTACCTAATCATTGGAGTTGTCTAAATTTTCATAATTTAAACCAATAATTTTTTTGTGGATTTCTACTCTAAAAGGTTCATCAAAGACCAGTAAAAATGATTTAGTCATGAATAAATTTTTTATTATTTTTAAGAAAATAATAATAAGAAATTTTTAATAAGTTATAATTATTGTAAACTAATGTGATATTATTATTTATTAGTTACTTAGGGGAACAATTACACTGAAACACATACACACACTTTCAAGATGGGCAGGTCATGGCCCCCCAAAGGATAACCCACCCATTATTGGATTAAAGACCCTGCTAATAACATCCCTTAAATACCCTTATAGCTTATTCCCCTAATAAAAGCTCATGATCATCAACACCATAACCGGTGTTGTCCCACCCTTCCATCGCCAGACGAATTAGCCTCCCCCTGTAAGCCAATGATGGATAGTTCAATCATCTCATCAGATGTCATGTTAGTGTGATAGATGACCATCGGACCACCACCCCCACCGTTGGATGGGGTTCACCAATCTCATTCTCCTGAAGATGCACCTAGTGTTGCACACCTGCACATCTCTTTTCAACCTATACAAATACCTCTTACCCTCGCTTGAAGGCCATTGACTATCATCGCCATCCCGGGCCTACGTGTCATTGTCCTGCTGACATTCATCACCACACCATCTGTGCCAATACCTCATTGTCACCGTTGTAGTGCATCTCATCACCATCATTGCCTATGCTACATCCCGTGCATTGCTCGCACACCTCACCACTGGATGACTTGCACACAGTCATCCACTGCCATCCATGGCCAATCAACATCGTACCTGCACCATTACTTCACCCTCACCAGCTGAATTAACCCTAAAATATAAAGCCATCAAGAATTTAACCCTGGTTGAGATGCAGTATTACAGGACATATTACCATTAAGCTACTACCCCAACTAAACTAATGTGATATTAATTAGTAATCGGTTTAAAAAAATAAGAAATTACTAATTAAGTCTAATTATTATTAATTACAATGGTTATAATAATTTTTAATTATATTAATAATAATTAATTATGATCAATGATTACTAATTATTATTAATTATTAGTTAATAATATTTTTGAATAACAAATTATTTCTAAATAGTAATTATTTATATTTTATTAAATTTGTTAATAATAAATATTGATTTTTATTAGTGAATGAGTAATAATTACTATTAATTACAAATTATTATTCATGTTTATTAATTAAATAGTAATTGATTAATAAAAACTAAAACTAATTTTTAATAATTATAGTAAGTGATATTCTATGTTAATCAATCCATAATAATTTTTAAATTACTAATTAAGAGTACTTATTAATTAATTACAAATTATTAATCATATTTTTTAATTATTTAGTAGTTAATTAAAAAGCATTAATACTAACTTGTAATTATCAACTACTAACTAATATTAAATATTAATTAATCCATAATAATTATTAAATTAGTAAGACTAATTATGAGGTGGTTACAAATTATTGTCCATATTTACTAATTAATTATGAATTAATTAATAAATATAATAAATATATTTATTATTTAAATATACCTATTATAATTCAATAATTCTTTAAATATATATATTTATTTATTTATAATTCTAAATATAAATAAATACATTTATAAATATATTTATATAATTATAAATATATTTATATAATTATATATAATTATATAATTATATATATATATATAATTCTATATATTTATAGAAAATATGAGTATATTTTATTATAAATATAATAAATATATTTATTATTTGAATATATTTATTATAATTTTATAATTATTTAAATATATATTTATTCACTTTTAATTCTAATGATAAATAAATTTATTTGTAAATATTTGTATATAATTATATATATATATATATTTACATAATTATATATATTTATATATTTATTTATTTATTTATTTGTATAATTATATATATATATACTTATATGTATATATAAGTGGTGTAATTGTACCCCTTAGTACCTATAATATATTAATATAAAAAAATTATCAAATTTCAATTATCAAATGGAAATTACCCATAGGAAAAAATCTCAAATTTCATGGACAAAAATTGATTATCAGAAAAACTCTAATTACACATGAAAAAATCTCAAATTGAAATTGAAGGTAAAAAAACAATGATAAATCTGCCATTGAGATTATTTTTTAAAATTAAAGAAAAAAATTAATAAAAATAAAACTAAAAAAATTTAAAATAATTCTAAAAATAAGCCCTAGATATAGTATGGACAGTGGGAAGTGGCAAGGGAGTGGTGGCGGGAGGCGGATGGCACTAAGGTAGGGGAGGCAGGTGGTGGACGACAGCAAGGGAGAGGGTGGGCGGTGGGCGGTGGGCGGTAGTAAGGGAGGGAGGGGAGAGGGGTCTCGGTAGGAGGGGTAGAGGGCGGCATGTGGAAGTAAGGAAGAGGGTGGGTGGTGGTCGTCGGCAATGGAGAGGGGTCTCTGTGGGAGGGGCGGCAGGTGGTGGAAAGATAGCGGTGACAGCCGTAAGGGTAGGGCAGCGGACAGCGGTAAGGGATGGGCGGCGGGAGGTAGATGTCGATAAGGGAGGGTGGGTGTGTGGTGAAATACGACAAGGGAGCGAGGATGTGAGGTAGATGTGGAAAAGGTTGGAGGGAAGGTGCGATCTTGATAGGGGCAGGCAGCCAAGATCCAGACTATGTCGTTGAGGCTAAACCGTCGAATGTTGGGCCTATTGTGGTCGAACCACCGAACCTACCGGACGCCATGCCTGTTGAGGTTAAACTGCTGGAAAGTGTGCAAATCAGATGACGGAGGCAACATAAATCATTGTAGTATAGATCGAGTGAATTTTATAATTATTTAAATATGTTTCTATTTATTTATAATTATAATTATAAATAAATATATTTAAAAAGTATTTATATATAATTATAAATATATTTACATAAATATATATAATTATAAATATAAAATTATAAATATAATATTTATTTATTATTTAAATATATTTATTATAATTTTATAATTATTTATTTATTTATTTATTTCTTGATAATTATAATTATAAATAAATATATTTAAAATGTATTTATATATAATTATAAGTATATTTATATAAATATATATATATATATATAAATATATAATTCTAAATATAATAAAAATATATTTATTATTTAAATAAACTATTAAACATTTTTTCTAATATAAATTTGATAATTATATATATATATATATATATAATTATGAAAATAAGTATCATATAGAAATGAAGAGGAAATTGACTAAAAAAATTAGATAAAATGATGAGAAAATTAACTAAATAAGAAGTATTAAATCGCATCTTCATGATATATGTGTACATTCTGACATAGGTATACTGCCCATTCATTTCTAAACAATTCTATTTCCTCTTATGAATATAAGTATTTTTGACAGTCATGGTAGTACTGGAAAAATATAAATACACAAAGGATTAAAAAATATTTTAAATGAAATCATATTTATATTTGAAAATACCTCTTCATGGATTTTAGTTTGTTGGTGGTATAGGATATCTCTCATAAATTTAGAAACATAATAACTACAATCTTTTCCATTTGTTTTCTTCGAACACTCCATAAACATTAAGAAAATTAAGTAATTTAATTTGATATGTGTTTTGATAATGAAATCTTATTATATATACCCCAATACTTATCCGCTTGTAGAATTCAATAGGTTTATTGTGTGTATGGATTGTCCCCATGCCATGATTTTGATGAAATTTAAAAATTTCCCTATCATAACATAAATCTCATTAAAACATAATATAAAATATATAACTTGAATTTTAGTTATAAAATGTTGGATTTGGTGTATTAAAAATTGACAAACGTCATCATGTGTGGTTAGTTTGTTGGGTATCCATGCAGTGAATCCAGAAAATAAATCTTTAAAATATCCAAATTGGCCGCAATGAGTACCCAATATTTCCTGAAAAACAAAAAGGAATAAGTAATGAAAGGTATTAGAATATATTTGATATAATTAAATTGTATATTTTTACCTCTACAACACTGATATTAAGAAGAGTATATCATCTGTAATTCTTCTTTCAAACGATGTGGCCAATTTGGCAACTATTTCATCAATTTTAACTGATTCTATTTTGGTTTGGTTTGTAGAAGTGGCATGAGGACTAATGAGTCCATATTTATGTTCATGGGGTAATCCATTCAATTGGTATTCATATATAATCCAATAAAAAATATGAATTTTATTTGGTCATAATTACCATAGTAGTTTAGTTATTGGAAAAACAAATCATGAAAAAACACCTCATGTATACATTTATAACTGAGACTCCTAGTCAATCATACTTGATGATTTTATTTACATTATCAAGAGAAATTAATTCTATAATGTCCTCTCCATACATTTGATCTTCAAAATCAACTATGTAATTACTACCACTTTGTAACCTTATATCTATATGAACCTTCAATGTTAGTAAATGAAAATATTGAAAAGGTAGGGTAAAGGTGATTTCTAATGAACTTTTTGATCAGTTGGTTGACCCTTTAGATTGTATTTATTTGACCTTTCATTTTACCCCCCTCCCTCTCCCTTTGTCTGTTTGTAATAACATTCATCAGTTCAAACCTTTTCATTAATTGTTAAAGGTTTAGTATGAAAAATAAATCAGAAATGAATACCTCCTTGTTGATATGTTTTTTACAAGTTCTGATGTCCATGCTATGAATGTTACAATATCTTTCTTGACCATATGAATATCTACATCATTAAGTGGAACAGGTAGCTTGGTGCTCGGTTTATGAGCTACGATAATCCTCACTCTCACATGACCTGTTGTAAATTTTCTGTTGTGTAGAGCATCTTCTAGGATATTGAACACGGTATCCCTCATAACAAGGCGATGGGTGGGTGTTGATAGATATAAATCATAGTAATTATCACCCTATAGAATATCATTACAGGAAAAGTATTAGTGTCTTCCTGATTCACATTTCACAAAAACAATTATGAGAATATTTATTACCTCATCTAAGACAGCTCTATGAGGAGAATGGTTCGCCTTAAAGCTGGTAGTGGGGGATCTTAATGAAGCGGTTGTTCTTGAGTTGTTTCTTTTTTTTTTGATTCCCCCCATAACATTTTATAGCAACTCGAATTGCCAATGAAATTTTTCTTCAAGGGTAGTTAATCGTGACTATATCTCTTCCATTTTTTTTATCATTATCCCCCTATTCTTTTCTTTTCTCAAAATATTTTTGGGGTACCACCCAAAAACCCACCCCTCTGAGGCATCCATACTGTTCTGGCCACTTCAAGGGCACTGATAGTAGGTGTTCATCTGATATAGTTTTTCATGATTCCAATGTCTAAGTCAGATAGAAAATATAGTAAAATCAGTAATCATTATTATGTAATAGTTATTTAAAGAAAAATAATTTTTTATTATTTTGTACTTACACATGCTTCCCACACTTTTTGTGTGTTTTCATCTATTAGTATCTCATCTTTTTTTACACGTGCCTCCTTCTATAACACATGATGTGGGATGGATGTGGCTTTGGATTTTGATTCATAAATATATGTATAAACAAAGGAATATAATTATTTTTTTAGTTTTATGTCACATAAAAATATTACGGTAGATTTAAAATATATATCAAATTTTTTTCAAGTGAAGCATACCCCATCCTTGCTTTATGATAAGGGTACGTGGGTTTTTTTACACATTCCTTATTTTTAGAAATCAATTGTTGTTTCATAAATTAAAAATTCTTAATCAAAGTTATTAATACACATATTATCAAATAATGTATTACCAATCAAAATTTACCTGAAAATATATCTCCCCATGATGGACAGTAAACATATCTGGTACTTTTTGGATTATCAGGTGTGCATACATATGTGGTGGGTGTTGGTTTATTTTTCATTCAGCATCATTGAGATAAACTTTAATTGGAATTGTGAGAAAGCCTCTATGAGTCTTTCCAATAAGCATTAATACAAATTTCTTATGGGAGTCATCTACTATAAATTCACTCTACAAGGGATGATGAAGAGTAAGCCAATGTATCATTTTTTTATTTTTAGTAAAATAAATAATGGATATCATAAAGTTACCCTAATATTTTACCAAATAAGTGTCTTAATCATGGTTATAACATGGTTCCGTGAATCTATATCAATCAGAACATGTTATCGAGTGATGATCCCAATAAAACTATTGAATATGGCCTTGTTGGGGTTAACAGGATGGTCATGCAAATTCCTTTTGACCTAGAATTTGATGCCTTTGCTTTTCACCTTAATAATTTTTGCTAGAATTTTCACACTATGGTGCTTATGTTTTTTCTAGTACATCTGCTCTTCACCATCTACTATTTCCATATGTTCAACATCATCAATATGTTGTTTCTATGGATCGGTATCATCAAAATGTATATAAGTTCATTGTTCCTCTACACTAGGAGAAGCAACATGTTGAGAAACCTATTGTTCCTCAGGATTGGGAGAATAAGAATTTATAGAAGTTATTATCTGTAGAAGTGGTTCAACATTTAATTTAGTTTGCATAAATGAAATAGTGAATAGATAATAACATGAGGTAACACAATGTATATTACAAAAAATATATAACCTGATTATTGAACTCTCTTTTTTTAAAGGTTTAAAGGATTTGAACCCTCTATCGATTATCCAAATCCCTTCATTGCGGTATCCTATGACATACAAGACTCTATATACATTGGGACCACTGTGAAATGGTTGAGACATTCCAATGAAAGGGTCATGCTTAGTTGAATTTTCATCTAACCCTTCGGTATTTTTGGTCCATAAAATAATAATTGACCACTTTTTGTTTGTGGGATCTGGAACATAAAATACTTATAAAATCGGTGATTCCATTATAAATATCTTGTATTTCTACCCTTCCTTACTGAAATCCACTTTCATAAATATCAATTCATCTATTTTGATAGTACTCTTATTATCAACCCACTTGTATTGAAAAATTGGCATTTAGAATGTGGTATAATCCAACTCTAATATTTGTTTTATGATTCCAAAGTATGACATATTCACATAAATTAGATTTTTATCCTTGGTACCAGATACGTGAATCACTTCAACCACAAGTGTAACTCTACTACTTTTCATGGTATTGTATTCATCATGTTTATTTTTATAGAATGTATAACCATCATTTACATAACTATTATAAGATAATACATACACACTTAGTCCTTTATCTAGAAATCAAACTCATTCTAAAATTAAATCTATATTTTCATCTAACTCCTTAAAATATGGTCTCGAAACCATCCTATAAAATATTTATTATGTGTATTTTATATCCAAATTTCATCTCTTGGTGGATTCAAATGCCTAATAATTTCTTTATGGGTTTCAATATATGGGGAAACCTCAAAAATTTTATAAAAATGTAAAGGTGGTCTTGCTCCCAATCTGTAATAGTGATTGTGACAACATCTGTTCAAGAAATTCCTTCACCAACAAGTCGTATGGTATGATGAGATTTCAGTAGACCAATTCTTTCTACACTGGATAGGTATTCGGTACTCAATACAATGACTTCCTCAACAATATATCACTCTGCAATACAACTATCTGGCCGACTTTTATTTTTGACATACTCTTTCAAAATATTCATGTGTTGTTCAATAGGCTACATCTATCTATAATGTATAGGACCACATAGTCTAATATCTCTCACCAATTGAACTATCAAGTGAACCATCATATCAAAGAATTCCAACTAGAAGAAAATTCCCAATTCACATAATATGATGGAAATTTCCATTTCTATATTTGTAAATTTCTTAGGGTCTATAACTTTGTTGCATATATATTTGAAAAAGAAACAGAGCTTGGTTAATTTATGAAAGAAATTATTGGTAAAAATGAATTGTCAAGCTACAGGTATTAGATCTCGCATCAAAACAGGATAATCATGTTATTTCAAACCCATTAAATTTAAAGTAGTCATTGAAACAATGTTATTGATATTCGATAAATACCCCTTTGGAACCTTTAAATCATTTAATAATCTACAAAACTAATATCTCTTCTACCTAGAAAGAGTGTAAGTAGTTGGAGGAAGAAAGGTCTATTTTTCACCCTTCACTAGATACATCTCTTCTCATATTCTCATGTCAATCATATCCAACCTAGCCTTAATTTCATCATTTTTTTATCAGGTTCATTTTGTGACGTGTCAATGAAACAATCACATTTATTTTTTTAACATGCATAACATCAATAAAATGTATGAAATACATAGAATTCTAGTACGGTAATTCAAAAAAACTGATCTCTTTCTCCAAACAGTTTTTATAAGATTTTTTGAAAAATGTTTACCAAAATCAGTGTTCATATCTATAATTTTCTCAAATAGTTGATCACCTGTTAGTCAAATTGGGGAATAAATTTATGATGTTCTAGAAACATAGTATTTGATGAATGTTTCAACCTAATTGACGGTACACGTTATTCACAAATGGGATTCCATTGAGTTTCTATAATTATATATCCTGACAAATTTCCATAAGTAGTAAAGTCATTTATCATATTGTACAATATGACTCTCAACATGAAATCTTCATTTCTATAAGTATCATACAATGTAACACTATAATTCAAAAATAATTTCAAATCATCGATCAATGGATTCAAATAAACATCAATATCATTACCCAGTTGTTTTGTTCCTGATATAAGTATAGATAACATAATGCATTTTTATTTCATGCATGACCACATTGGTAAGTTATAATTTACCAACATAATTGTCCATGTACTATGAGTTCTGCTTTGAAAATCAAAAGGATTCACTCCATCTATCGGTGTGTTATAAACAATGGTATTTGGTATTACTAACACTAATACAATTATAATTGTTGTATATTTACCACGATAAATTTTTTTAAACTTTTGTACCATTTTTAGTGATAAGTATTTGTCATTGATATATTATTCAATCATTAGAGTTGAAGATATTAATGTTTTATGACAATTTATAATTCAAATCCATAATATTTTTGTGGATTTCTACCCCAAAAGGTTCATCAAAGACCTGTAAAAAATATCATTGTTGTATCTTTACCACTACAAAATCTTTATTTTTGTAAGAATCATACAACGTAACACCTGAATTCAAAAATAACTTCAAATATTTGATCAATGAATCCAAATAAACATCAATATCATTACCCGGTTGTTTTCTTCCTGATATAAGCGTAGATAACATAATGTATTTTCGTTTTATACATAACCACAGTGGTAAGTTATAATTTACCAACATAACTGACCATGTACTATGAGTATTGCTTTGAAAACCAAAAGTATTCACTCCATCTATGGGTGTGTTATAAAAATTGATATTTGGTATTCCTAACACTGGTACAATTATCATTGTTGTATCTTTACCACTATAAAAATTTTTTAACATGGTTTTAATTTTCAGTGATAATTATTTTTCATTGATATATTATCCAATCATTATATTTGATGATATCGATGTTTTCTAACATTTCATAATTCAAATCAATAATATTTTTGTTGAGTTCTTCCCCAAAAGGTTCATCAAAGACCTATAAAAAATTTTATTGGGTCTATAACTTTAATGCATATAGATTTGAAAAAGAAGCAGAGCTTGGTTAATGTATGACATACATTCTTGGGAAAAATTCAATGTAAAGCTACAGGTATTAGATCTTTCATCAAAATTGGGAAGTCGTGTGATTTCAGACCCATTAACTTTAAATCAGTCATTGACATGATGTTCTTGATATTCGATGAATACCACTTTGGAACCTTTATATCATTTAAGAAGTTGCAAAACTGATATCTCTCCTACCTGGAAATATTGTAAGCAGTTGGAGGAAGAAAACTCTAATTTTCACCCTTCACTAGTACCAACTCTTTCTATATTACCATGTCAATCATGTCTAACCTAGCCTTAATTCCATCCTTTGTTTTTTTAGGTTCATTTAGTAACATGTCAATGACACTATCACATATATTTTTTTCAATATGCATAACATCAATAAAATTTCTAACGTACATAAAATTCCGGTTTGATAATTCAAAAAAAATTAAACTCTTTTTCCAATCATTTTTTATAAGTTTTTTCAAAAAAGGCTTACCAAAATTAGTGTTCATATATTTTACTTTATCAAAAAATTGATCACATGTTAGTGGATATGTGGTATAAATATATTATTTTCTAGAAACACAGTCTTTGATGAATGTTTCAACCTAGTTGACTATGTACCTTATTCAAAATTTAGACACCCTTGAGTTCCTTTAATTCTATTTCCAGAAAAATTTCCATAAACAATAAAGTCATTTATCATCCCGTAAAACATGGATCTCAGTGTGAAATATTCATTTCTGTAAGCATCATACAACATAGCACCTAAATTCAAAAATAATTTCAAATCTTCAATCAATGGAGTAAAATAAACATCAATATCATTACCTAGTTGTTTTGGTCTAGATATAAGCATAGATAACATAATGTATTTTCATTTCATGCATAACCATAGTACAAAGTTATGATTTTCCAACATAATTGTTCATGTACTATGAGTGATGATTTGAAAACTAAAAGGATTCACTTTATCTATGGGTGTGTTATAAAAAATGGTGTTTGGTATTCCTAACACTGGTAGAATTATCATTGTTGTATCTTTACTAGTATAATTTTTTTTTGTAAAAACATTGTTATTATTTTTAGTGATAGGTATTTGTCATTAATATTGTATGAAAATGGGTTTTCATATGAGGTAATGATCCTTTTATTTTTGGTTTAAATGACTTGTTATGGCCTTATGTGAATGCTTAACATGATCACGGATGTTTTGGAGGTGTTTGGGGCTTTTTCGGAGCTCAGAACCAAGTTTGGACTAAAAATGACCTGGCACACATTTTGTGCACAGTTAGTCCAACTGTACGAGATGTCTGAAAAGTGTGGGTTTTTTAGCAGAAAGTTTTCACACAGTAACCGCACGGTTAGTCAAACCGTTTGGGGTAACCGTGCGAAGTTCCCCTTCTAGGAAGTGAGGTGTGCACGGTTTCCGCACTGTTTGGGAAACCGTGCGACCCTGTTGTGTATATTTTTTTAAATTTTAAATTAAAAATTTTTTTTCCTTTTTAAATCCAATTGGTTTTTTCATCTTCTGCGCATAGAATCTCCCGTGGAGCTCTCCCCTTTGACGCCTAGACTAGGCTTTGAGCTATATTCACTATCTGACCTTTGTTTCAATCATCAATTATCTTATCAGACCTGCATCGGTAAGAACAATGTTCCTTTTTATCCATTTTAGATTCTTCTAGAAATCATTTACACTATTTGTATTTAGGTTCATATTCCCTAATATCCATTTCTTCATCCGTTATTCATATTTCTCCAAACCCAGATGAATCAAGACTCGATACTAGACGAACTTTATACTACTGAGGCGAGGTAGTTGGTCTATACTTTCTTTCAGTTTTTATTTATTGTTTTTCAGGCTTTCAACCTTTACGCTATCCATTGGACTTTCTAGCGAGGTCTCATTTTTGAGCGAGTGGCTTTTAGTAGCTATAGTAAGACCTAGTAGGGTTGACCATAAGTTTCCTTTAGGTTTGTTGGCACCTATTGCTCATTTTTAGGTCACCCGAGGGGTGATCCTTATGGTTTTAACCTATTTTTTTCCAATTTAAACCACCCAAGGGGTGTGTTGTTAATCTTTTCTAGTTAGAGGAAACATGTTAATGCCTTGATAGCTTGAATATATTACCTCGGAGATGTACTGAATCCTTGATTAATGAACATCATGTTATGACTTGTCTATTTTGATAGTTTGGCATGTTAAATGGATAATATGGGTGGGTATACCTATATGAAATGACTAATGGCGTGTTAAATGGTTTATATGGGAGGTTAGGACCATATTCTTGCTTTGATAAATGGTTTTAATGTGTGGGTATACTCATGGATTGTGTAGCTTGATTTGAGTGGGTATACTCATGTGGAATTTTTGTTTAAATTGAATGATTGAATGCTTGAATGAATGGTTGATTGATGCTATGGACTGCTCTCCATGGATCTGGAACGCGGTAGTGGATACCATGTATTGACTCTACCCCTTGGGTCTTGATTCTGTGGGATGCCTCAGGCCTTGCTAACTCGTGGATATGGCTTGATTAGGCTTGTATAGGACTTTCTATTTCCTTGCTTTGAGGACCCCAACCAGTGCCTAACCAAGTTTCCACCAGGGATACCATGGGACTCGATGGGATGCCTTGGACAAGCTCATTAGATCCGGCCCTCTGTGGTCTAGATATATATTATATGGATGCCTTGGTCTGCTGACACCTTGGATCCAGCCCTTGAGGTCTACTCTTCACTATACGGTGTGGCTGTGGGATTCTACTCTTCACTATACGGCGTGGATGTGGGATACTAGACTTCTCTATACAGTGTAGCTGTGGGTTACAGGATACAAATGATTGTACAGCGAGGATGTTTGACTTTCTTGTTGACTTTTCTTTTATCTTCCTTGTTAGGAGCTGACTCTTTTAGAGATATCCTTGAGGTTTGGTCAGTTTTACTCACTGCTAGAGACTTTTTCCATGGGAATATGCACTTTGCTTTACTTCTTGTTTACACTTGCTAGCACTTTTGTAGAATTGTTGTTAGAATTGTATAGACCTGGGTGGTTTCCTACTAGGATGTTTATCTCACACCATGTTTGGGCCTCCACGAAGACCCAAACAAATTATATGGTTGCGGGTGATGATAGGGGAAAGTGACCTGGTATAGGTTATTGACTGTGGCTTTGGAATAGAGGAGAATAGAACCAGGCTAAGGCTTGCGATGTTGGGATACCTTTTTGATCTTTTTTTCTTTTGGGGACTTGTAATGTATTGAATTTCCATGTATTTTCTGGATTATTTCTAGATACTTGCACCATATGCATCATTTTTTATATGAGACATTTTCGGGTATTGATATGCATTATTGTCTTGTCTTACTTTCATTTAACTACTTATTTATTTTCTTTTTATATTGCATGTTTTCTACTTCTTTTGTGATACTCTAGTAATGAGGGAATAGTCTCCCCACTAAATCACCTAGGCCCTCACTGCTAGTCAGAAGCCTCTATAGTTTTGGGAGAATCACTTGAGGCCTTATGACCAACTAGGCTCGGGGCACCGTTTCGGGTGGTATCCAGGTTCATGATGTTACAAAGTGGTATTAGAGGAATTTTTTTACTTACTGTTTGGAGTCATTAGATAGGGATAGTAAGGAAATTGAGTTTGGTAATAAAATATTCCTGGGAGTAGCTACCCTACATATAGGGAAAATCCAAATTGCATTAAATTGAGTTCTGATTTTATGGATTTTGACTATTACAGTTGATTTGATTTCACCATTGGGTGATGCACTTGATTTTTGTTATAACTTTTGATGAAATTGTGGGTTATATTTTAGTTTCAGCCTGATTAGTTGAGGTTGTTCCATATCATGCATCATATAGAGATTTGTTAGAATCACATTCCATGCATTATGCCATGCCATCTAGGATGTATTAGATATTGCATGTTGTTGTGATAGATAATGTGATAGTCGTGCCTGTTGTTGTGTTAGTTGGGTGCAGTAGATAAAGGTGTGACATCATATTTCAATCCATAAAGAGTATGAACCCTTATTAATTGGGAAATGACACACTAGTGAAATTTAAATTTTAAATGAACTTGTTACATGTATGGTTTGAATGGAAGCCAAGTTTTGTGTTCATGAGGTGTTATGGGCCCTCATGGATTCAGAATTGGAAACCTTTGGTGTAATTTCTTGAATAACTGAATGTGAAATGGAAATGGAACTTGAAATGATGAATAGATACTTGACCTAGACCTGATTTTTGAGTAGGAAAGAGGAATAGTTCTAGTGGTTTTATGGTTTTTCTTTATACAGTCCTGGATTTAGGAGTAGGCTATGGGTTTGACTTAGTTTCTAGAGGGTTTTTGACCTGTACAATGCTTTTGAGATTTGTGCTTTGATGTTTTTATTTCCTGAGGAGTGAATTTGTTATTTTAGAGACATTCCACCATTACGACTTCTAGTGGTACACTACGATGGAGGCGATGACCATACTTCAGAGACAGTGGACCACAGGCTACCAGTTGATCCTCCCATAGTGCCAGCTATGGAACCTAAGGTTGTTCTAAACATGGGTGTTGAGGAACAGTTCCTCAGGGGTTTATTTTGATATATGAAAATGATCCAAGGAGCATCGCATCCATCCTTGACTATGACTAAGCTGACGTAGGTGTTCCATCAGCATCCTCATCTGATTTCAGAGGATGGCATACTACAAGCTGTAGATCTATGGCTAGAGACCACGTCAGTAATTTTTGAGCATCTGGAGATGCCTCTAGAGCGGAGGGTAAATATCACAACTTAAATGCTATGTGGAGAAGAAAATCACTAGTGTGACATTTTGAACTAGGCTAGTGAACTATGGAATATGTGTTGGGATGAATTCCAAACCCGCTTCTATGACTACTTTTACCCCGCAACTCTACAAGAAGACCGGGCTACTGATTTTATGCATCTTGATCAGGGAACGATGAAAATTATGGAATAATTAGCATGCTTTATAGAGATGAAACATTTTTCACTGATGTATCTTACTGATGAGCTATTGAGGTTGAGGCACTTCGAGGAAGGTCTCAGACATGCTACAAATCTCAGGTCAACATGTTCAGATTTCGTTCTATCACTGAGATTGTGAATTAGGCTCTAATTATAGAGTGAAACATGAGGAAATATGGGGGTATAGAATAGGGGATTGTTGTTTCTCTCCCCAGTATATCTACGTCTTCAGGCAGGAAGCGTCGTTTTGAGGCTTCCGGAAACATGAGTTCTAGTTAGGTTGTGGGTGCAGGCATCTTGGAATTTTTCCATCAGTGTGGTAGTTGAGGCCACGTGAAAAATCAGTATGACCAAGACCCAGTCGAGTGATAATTTTGTGGTAGGATGAAGCACATGTAGTAGTTTTGCAAGACCTTCCCTTCAGCTGTGAGTGTTAGGGGATCAGATCTGACATCAAGTTTAGGAGCAGGTTCTTCATCTCTACATCAGGTTGGGAGTTGGATCAGTGTAGGCCAAACAGCCTAGGGTAGTGGTGGTCTTGTTCATGGTATCCATACACTCGGTTCTCAGATACAACTTGGTGGATCAGCTCAGGGTATCCAGGTAGGGTCACAAGGTTATAGTACAGGTCATACATATGCAGTGCAATAGACCCAATAGGAGTAGGATTTTGGACCATCTACAATGAGAGGTACGATCTTAGTAGATTCTACTATTTCATGTGCTCTTTTTAATATAGGTTCCTCTCACATTTTTATCTCTTCACGAGTGGTAAAAAGTATTGGGCTTGTGGTTTTTCTTTCTAAGGGTTTTTGATTCTATACACATCGTTGGGAGTCATAACAGGTGATGTGAGCTAGTGTATGGAGTGTACCCTTGAGGTCAGAGGGTTTCACTTCATCTGGGATCTTTATGTCCTCGACATGACAGGGTTTTATGTCATTCCCAGGATTGACTAGCTAGTAGCTTATTGAGAGTACATTGACTGTTATCACCGGAAGGTGACTTTCACATCACTAGAGGGTGTGGTGCTTATTCACAAGGGTGAATAGGATGTCTAAGCGAGCAGATCTGGACCAAGAATTGTGGGCTAGGTGGGATGACAACCCATATTGCTAGTTTTTTTCTAGATGATCAGGAAGTGTGTTAGGTGGACTTTCCTATAGTGGTTGACTGCTTCAGGGATGTCTTTCCTGATGACTTTTTTGGTTTACCTCCTGAGATAGAGGTGAAGTTCACTATAGATCTAGTTCCAAGAGATGCACCTGTATCCATTACTCCTTATAGGATGGCTATGATGGAGTTTCAGAAGCTCAAAAGGAAGCTAGAGGATTTGGAGGCGAATGAGTTTATCAGACCTAATACTTCTCTGAAGGGTTTTCTGGTCCTTTTTTCAAAAAGGAGGAAGAAACTCTTAGTCCATGTATGGATTATCAAAAACTGAACCAACTGACAGTTAAAAACTGATATCCATTTCCACAAGATAGATGACCTGTTTGATCATATTTGAGGATCTCGAGTGTTCTTGAAGATCGAATTGAGGTCAGGATATCACCAGGTGGATGTTCGACCTACAGACATACCCCATACAACCTTTTGTAGCAGGTATGGGTTATACGAGTATCTGTTTATGTCATTCAATCTCAAAAAATCACCAACATATTTCATGGATTTAATTAATCGAGTGTTCTATCCTTACTTGGATTCCTTTGTGGTGGTTTTCATGGATGACATCTTGGTGTATTCTCACAATAGAAACCACCATGCCAACTGTATTGAGGTTATTTTGAATACACTAAGAGAGAATCTGTTATATTCTAAGCTTGAAAATTTCCATTTTTTGATGGATCATATTAACTTCTTGGGTCACATCATCTCAGATATAGTAGTGTCAGTGGAACCAGAGAAGGTGGGAGCAATAGTTTCCTAGGAACAACCCAAGAATATTTTTAACATATGGAGTTTCTTGGGGCTAGTTGGATACTAAAGGCATTTTATATAGGACTTATCACACTTATCATTGTCATTGATGGGATTGACTAAAAAGGTTGTGAAGTTTGTGTGGTCATAATCTTGTGAGACAGCATTTCAGTAGCTAAAATTTTGGTTGACATCATCACCAGTCTTGACACTACCAGAGTAGGGAAAGAGCTACATGGTGTACTATGATGCTTCAGGTGTTGGGCTGGGGGCAGTGCTGATGCAGGGAGACCGAGTCATCACGTATGGGTCTCGGTAGCTGAGGCATCACGAGAGGATTTACCCTACACACAATCTTGAGATAGCTGTAGTTTTTCATGAATTGCGATGTTGGACGAACTATTTATTGGGAGAGAATTTTGTGGTGTACACGGACCAAAAAAAACTCAAGTATATCTTTACATAGTGTGATCTGAATTTGAGGTAGTGAAGGTGGGTGGAGTACCTATAGTCCATTGACTTTGAGCTTTCCTACATTCTTGGTAAGGGCAATGTAGTGGCCGATGCACTAAGTAGGAGGACTCTGATACAAGTAGTGCAGTAGGTTAATAGAGATTGGAAGCTTATGGCATTGTTTTCTGAGATGCATCTGGAGGGGCATGGAAGATAGGGGAAGAATTTTCTATCATTATAAGATGTGACCTCTACCCTTCTAGATAGATTTAGGATGAGGTAGCAGATTCAGAAGTCCTAGTTCTATAGGAAGGTGTGGCAAGTGAGGACCCTCCTCTTGGTTGGACAGTAGGCGATGATGATATTCTGCGTATCCATGGACGTGTTTAGGTTTCAGTGGATATACGTGAGGAGTTGATGTAGGAATTTCATGCTTCATCTTGGGAAGTGCATTCCAGGGTCACCAAGATGTACCGTGACTTGCGATGATAGTACTGGTGGCTTGGAATGAAGAGAGATGTAGATGGTTTTTTTATGAGGTGTTCCACCTATTAGAAGTTGAAGGAGAAACATCAACGACCCACTAGTATTTTACAGTAGTTACCTATCCTGGAGTGGAAATGGGATGATGTCACAATGGATTTCATGATTGGTTTTTCGAGATCACCTCGTGGTAATGATGATGTGTTGGTTGTTGTTGACAGGATTAAGAAGGTCACTCATTTCTTACCGATCAAGGAGACCTTTAGTGTCAAAGATATTGGAAAGTTTTACATCTGAAAGGTTTACAACTTCATGGGGTCCCACGCACTATAGTTTTAGATAGGGATGTCTACTTTACATCTCATTTCTAGAATAGTTTTCAGAGGGAGTTGGGTACACAGGTGCTTCTAATCCCAGCATACCACCCTCAAACTGATATCCAGTCAGAGGGTATGATATAGGTGCTAGAGGACATGTTGAGAGTGTGCGCCCTGGTTTTTAGGGGCTCTCGGGAGAGGCACATTCCCCTAAATGAGTTCTCCTATTATAACAGTTATTAGGTAACGATACAGATGGAACCTCATGAGACTTTATACAGTAGGCCATGTTGTTCTCCCCTGTGCTGGTTAGAGGTAGGAGAGGCATATTTACTAGGACCATGTCTCATGCAGAAGACTTATGAACAGGTCTAGATAATTCAAAAGAGGATGAATACTGGACAGTCTCGTCATAAATCATACGTCGATTGCAGAAGATGACCTCTAGAGTTCTAGGTTGGGGATTGGGTTTTATTACGTGTTTCACCGAGGTTGGGACACAAACAGATCAGGAGATAGGGTAAACTTTCACCGAGATATGTCGGGCTATTTGAGATTCTGGAGAGATTCAGGTTGGTTTCCTATCAGTTGTAGTTACCTTAGAGGTATCAAGTCATGTATGAAATATTCCATGTATCTCAGTTTCACCACTATAAATTAGACCCATATCACATTTTTCATCCCGAAGAGGTTGAGTTGCAAGTTGATGCATCCTTTGAGTAGCATATGAATCATATAATTGATAGGAGCACAAAGGTTCTATGAGGCCGGTTAGTTCCTCTAGTACGGGTGCTATGGTAGCACAGCCATTTACAGGATGAGACTTGGGAGTGGGAGGTCGACGTACATGCTCAGTGGCTAGAGTTGTTCTCAGATGAATCTTTTCTACCCTTCAGAGAGCAATTTGGGGATAAATTGTTATAAGGGGGGAGATTTTAAGAACCCTGGTTTTCATACAAGGTATTTAACCTTTTATTTTCAGTTTAAATGACTTTTTATGGCCTTATGTGAATGATTAACTTGATAATTGGTGTTTTGGAGGTGTTAGGAGCTTATTCAGAGCCCAAAACCAAGTTTTGGGCTGAAAATGACATATCATATGGTTTTCACATGGTTAATGAAACCGTGCGAGATGTCTGAAAAGTGAATGTTTTTTAGCAGAATCTTTTCACATGGTTACCGCATTGTTAGTCAAACTGTATGGGATAACCATGCGAAGTTCCCCTTCTAGGTGCACATAGTTTTCATACAGTTTGGGAAACCGTGTGGGTAAACCATGTCACCCTACTATGTATGATTTTTTTAATTTTAAATTAAAAAACTTTTTCCTTTTTAAACCCAATTGGGTTTTTATTCTCATATGCACAGTAGCTCCCATGGAGATCTCCCCTTTGGCGCATAACCTTGGATTTAAGCTAGATTCACTATCTGACCTCCGTTTTGATTGTCAATTGTCTCATCAGATACGCATCGGTAAGGCCTATGTTGCTTTTTAGTCATTTTCAATTCTTATGGTAATTGTTTGTGATGTTTGGATTTAGAATCATATTCCCTAATATCACATTCTACATCCATTCTCCAGATTTCTTCTAAACTAGGAAAAATCAGGACTCGATACTAGACGAGTTATCTACTACCGAGGCAAGGTATGTGGTTTATACTTTATTTTGTCTTTTCTTTGGTGTTGTTTGGGTGTTCGTCCTTTATTCCATCCTTAGGAATTTTTGGTGAGGTCTCGTTTTTGAGAGATTTTCTTTTATTAGATGTATTTGGACCTAGTAAAGTTGACCATAGGTTTTGTTTAGGTGTGTTGGCATTCGTTTCTTGTTTCGGGGTCACCTGAGGGGTGAGCCTTATGGTTTTAACCTATTTTTTCCTATTTAAACCACCCAAGGGGTGTTTTATTGAGCTTTTCTAGTTAGAGGAAGCATGTTAATTCCTTGCTAGTTTGAATATCTTACTTAGGATATGTATTTCCTCCTTGATTAATGAATATCATGTTGAGCCTTGTCTATTTTGATAGTTTTTCATGTTAAATGGATAATATGGGTGGGTAAACCTATACGAAATGACTAATGGCATGCTAAATGGTTTATATGGGAGGGTGGTCCCATATTATTGCTTTGATAAATGGTTTTCATGAGTGGGTATACTCATGGATTGTGCAGGTTGACGTGAGTGGGTATACTCACATGGAATGTTTGTTTAAATTGAATGATTGAATTCTTGAATAAATGATTGATCGATGCCATGGACTACTCTCCATGGATCCAGAACATGGTAGTGGATTACTTAGGTTGACTCTGCCCCCTGTATCTTGATTTTGTGGGATGCCTCGGGCCTTGCTACCCCATGGATTTGTCTTTCTTGGGCTTGTGTATGACTTGTTATTTCCATGCTCCTAGGACCCCAACCAGTGCCTAACCAATTTTCCACTATGGATGCCCATGGGACTCAATGGGATGTCTTGGAAAAGATTCTTAGATCCATCCCTCTATGGTTTAGATATATATTATATAGATGCCTTGGTCTAATGACACTTTGGATCCAGCCCTTGAGGTCTTCTCTTCACTATACGGTGTGGTCGTGGGATTCTGATCTTTACTATATGGTGTGGTTGTGGGATATGTGACTTCTCTACAAAGAATGGTTGTGGGTTACAGGAAACATATGGATGTACAGAGTGGCTATGTGACTTGCTTGTTTACTTTTATTTTAGTTGCCTTGTTAGGAGATGACTCTTTTTCCGGTAGCCTTGAGGGTTGGTCAGTTTTACTTACTGTTGTATACTTGTGACATGGGCATACACACTATACTTTACTGCTTGTTTACACTTGCTATCACTTTTTTAGAATTGCTTTTATAACTGTATAGACCTGGGTGGTTGCCTACTGGGATGTTTCTCTCACACCCTGTTTGGGCCTCCATGGGGACCCAAACAGATTATATGGTTTCAGTTGATGATAGGGGAAAGTGACCTGGTACATGTTGTTGAATGTGGCTTTGGAATAGGGGATCATAGGACCAAGCTCAGACTTGTGATGTCAGGATACCTTTTTGTTCTGTTGTTATTTTTGAGAATTGTACTGTATTTTATTTCCATGTATTGTTTGGAGGATTTCTAGATACTTGTACCATATGCATCATTTTTTATATGAGACATTTCCATCTATTGATATGTATTCCTATCTTGTCTTACTTTTAGTTGAGTATTTATTTATTTGCTTCCTCTATTGCATTTTTTTTACTTCTGTTATGATACTGTTGTAATGAGGTCATAGTCTCCCCACTAACTCACCTAGGCCCTAGCTTCTAGTCGGTAGATTCTAGAATTTGGAGAGATGTGTTTGAGGCCTTGTGGCCAACCAGGCTCGGGGCACCATTTCGGGTGGTATCTAGGTTCAGACATTACAGATATACTATCCAATCATTAGAGTTAATGATATCAATTTTGTCTAACATTTCATATTTCAAATCAATAATTTTTTTGTTGAGTTCTTACTACAAAAAACAGTGTGATTAGACGAGGTTTTTTAGAGGGGGTTATTCACAACCCCCACTAAATTCATTTTCAATATAATTAAAGGGGGTTATACGCAACCCCCTCTAATAATCTAATTTAGAGGGAATTATGAACCCCCTCTAAATTTATTTTCTATATAAATTAGAGGTGGAAATGTGTGACCCTTACTAATCATAAAATTTAGAGGGGGTTATGAAATCCCACTAATTTGTTAAATCAAATGGGGTTTTGAACGCCCTCTAATTTTTTTAACATTACTTTTTTAAAATCTGGTGGGATTTTATAGGGGGTTTTCAACATACTCTAATTTAAGAGAATAGAGAGGCTTTATATCCACTAATAATCAATGAGATTAGTGGTGGTTCACAACCCCCTATAATATCATAAATTATTGGGGGTTCAAAACCCCCTCTAATGTCTTTAATTAGAGGGGGTTGAAAACCCCCTCTAATGTCTTAAATTAGAGGGGGTTGAAAACCCCCTCTAATGTATTAAATTAAAGGGGTTTGAAAACCCCCTCTAATGTCCTAAATTAGAGGGGGTTCAAAACCCCTTCTAATGTCTTAAATTAGAGGGGGTTGCGAACCCCCACTATTTAAAAAAAATAAATTTTATAATATATGTATATATATAATTAAAACACTATATATAAATGTGTTTAAAAACATTATATGAACATATATTATATAAAATATTTATATAATTGTATTTAATTGTATTTATAAGTATATATAAATATAAATGTATAATTTTATATACATTAATATTTATTTATTTATATAAATTGTATTTCATATAATATTAATTATATATAATATAAAAGCGTAAACATATTATATAAATATATATTGGCTTGTGTGTGTTTCAGTGTTATTTTACTCCTAAATTCCTAATATATATTATATAAATATATACATAAATATAATTTATTTAAAAATTATATCATTTAAAAACTCAAGCTTCTAGTTTTTATAATTTATATATTAATAATAATAAATATATTTTTAGATAATATGTTTATTCTTTTATATTATATATAATTAATATTATATGATAAACAATTGGTATAAATAAATATATATTAATTTACACAATATTATACAATTATATTTACTAAAATACATACATATTAATGTACATGATATTATAAAATTATATTTATTTAACTACATATATATTAATGTGCATGATATTAAATATCTGTATTGAAATATGTTATATAAATATTTGTATAAATTTAATTTCATATATAATATTTTTATAACTTGTATTTCATATAATATAATATAATATATTTATAATATAAATATTTGTATAAATTTTATTTTATATATATATATATTATTAATTATATATAATATTATACAATTTATACAAATAAATATATATTAATGTACATAATAATAAATATATGTATTGAAATACATTATATAAATATATTTTTAAAGAAATTATATAGATATACTAAATAAATAATATATATATATATATTATATAAAAAATTTATTTAAGTATATAAATAATTTACATAAATATATTTATAAATATATGTCTATATACATAATTAGAATTGTAAAATATATTTATTCAAATGTATATAAATACACAGAAAATATATAATTTATATAAATTTATAAATTGAATATAATATAAATGAGGGATAATATAAATACATAAATATATAAATACATAATATAAAAAAATTATATTAATTTATATAAATATATATATAGGTTATATATTTATATCTATTTAAATATTTATTCATATAATATTTATATAAATTAGCTTCCTAATATATATAAATATGATTATGTGTAAATAAAATACAAAGATTCAAATGGGATGGTGGAAAAGGCGCTGGAGTTGTACGCTGGAGATCACGGTTCGAAACCCACAGGATACGTTTTTAGAAGAGGTGTGGGTGAGGGTGCACCGGTGAAACAGGAACTGGAGGCGGGCCTGGTGACATGGGGTGACACAGGGGAACTGAAGGGGTTAGCATGGGAATAAGAGGTGGGATGTAGCGCAGGAAATTGAGGGAGGCCAGGAGGAGAACAGTAGGGAGGCAGGGCGGGGTGACACCGGAGGACGAGAATGGGATGGAGGTGGGGCGGGGTGACATGAGAGAGGGAAGGATGGCGGGACTGTTGGAAGACCGAGTTTAAAAAAATAGAAGCCTTAGGGGCGGTTTTCACAACCACCCTAAAAGTAATCACAATTAGGGGCGATTAAAACTGCCCCTAAAGCCCTCCATTAGAGGTGATTGTGGTTAAAACCACCTCTAATGGAGGCATTTCTAGTAAATTTATGTCAACATTTGAGGGGGTTTAAACACCCTCTAATGTAACCATTGCTAAAGTCATATTGATTTTACCAGTGGTTACTCAAAACCACCCCTAATAACAATAGGCAGGCACATTAGCAGTAGTTGCTTATAACCACCGCTAATGTCTTTAGAAGGGGTTATAACCCCTTCTAATGTAAAAAAATATCCCCCTCAAAACTCATCTTTTTTTTGTAGTGTCCATCCAAGAAGGTTCATCAAAGACCTGTAAAAAATCATTTAGCAATGAATAAATTTTTTATTATTATTATTAATAAAAATAATAAATTACTAATAAGATATAATTATTGTTAACTAATGTGATAATAATTAGTAATCAAATTAAGGAAATAAGAAATTACTAATTAATTATAATTAGTATTAATTACAATAGTTATGATAATTTTTAATTATCTTAATAATAATTAATTATGATCAATGATTATTAATTATTATTAATTATTAGTTAATAGTATTTTTTAATAAAAAATTATTACTAAATAGTAATTATTTATATTTTAATAAATTAGCTAATAATAAATATTTATTATTGTTAGTAAATAAGTAATAATTACTATTAGTTATAAATTATTATTCGTGTTTATTAATTAAATAGTAATTAATTAATAAAGATTAAAACTAACTAGTAATAATTATTCAAAGTGATATTCAATATTAATCAATCCGTAATAATTTTTCAATTACTAATTAAGACTACATATTAATTAATTAAAAATTATTAATCCTGTTTAATAATTATTTAGTAATTAATTAAAAATCCTTAATACTAACTTGTAATTATCAACTACTAACTAATATTAAATATTAATTAATCCATAATAATTATTAAATTACTAAGACTAATTATGAGGTAGTTACAAATTATTGTCTATATTTACTAATTAATTATGACTTAATTGATAAATATAATAAATATATTTATTATTTAAATATATTTATTATAACTATATAATTATAAAAATATATATTTATTTATTTATAATTCTAATTATAAATAATTATATTAATAAATATTTTTATATAATTATAAATATATATATATATATATAATTCTATATATATATATATATATTAATATAAGATTATATTTTATTATAAATATAATAAATATATTTTTTATTAAAATATATTTTTTATAATTTTATAATTATTTAAATATATATTTATCCACTTATAATTCTAATTATAAATAAATATATTTATAAATATTTGTATATAATTATAAATAAATTTATATAATTATATATATACTTATATACTTATATGTATATATTCGTCGTAATTGTATCCCTAAGTACCTATAATATATTAATATATAAAAAATCATCAAATTTCAATTATCAAATTGCAATTACCCATAGACAAAAAAAACTCGAATTTCATGGACAAAAAAAGATTATAAAAGATTCTCTAATTACCCATGAACAAATCTCAAATTGCAATTGAGGTCAATAAAACAATGGTGAATCCACAATTGAGATAATTTTTGAAAATTAAAAAAAACAATTAATAAAAAAAATGTTAAAAGAATTATAAAAAAAACCATAGCTACATTTTTTTGCGGCGGTTTTCGGTGAGGGAGGGGCAGCGGGCGGTGGACGATGGCAAGGGAGAGAGTGGGTGGTGGGTGGCAGTAAGGGATGGAGGGGAGGGGGGTCTCGATAGGAGGGGTGGTAGGCGGCGGCGGGCGACGGTAAGGGAGAGGGTGGGTGATGGTTGGCACCAAGGGAGGGGTGGAGGGGGTCTCGATAGGAGGGGCAGCGGGCGACGAAAAGGGAAGTGCAGCGGGCAGAGACCGGCAGCATGGGAAGGGCGGTGAACTCTGGAAAAGGAGGGGCCATGGGCAGTAGACAGCGGTAAGGGAGGGAGGGGTGTGGTGGACAACAGTAAGGGTGGGAGGGGAGGGGGGTCTCAATAGGGGGCAAGCAGTCGAGATCCAGACAGCGCCGCCCGGGCTGAATCACTGGACGTCGCATCTAGTAAGGTCAAACTGTCAGACCCACCGAACGCCATGCCTGGCGAGGTCGAACCACCAGAAAGGGTACAAATCGGACGACGGAGGCAACAAAAATCACGGTAGTACAGATCCAGTGAATTTTATAATTATTTAAATATGTTTTTATTTATTTATAATTATAATTACAAAGAAATATATTTTAAAAGTATTTATATATAATTATAAATATATTTATAAAAATATTTTTTTTTATTTAAATGTATTTATTATAATTTTATAATTATTTAAATATGTATTTATTATAATTTTATAATTATTTAAATATGTATTTATTTATTAATAATTATAATTATAATTATAAATAAATATATTTAAAATTTATTTATATATAATTATAAATATATTTATTAATATATAATTATAAATATAATAAATATATTTATTATTTTAATAAACTATTAAACATTTTTACTAATATAAATTTGATAATTTTTTATATATATAATTATGAAAATAAGATTTTTTTTAATTAAAAGTGACATAATTTGTATTTATATATTACTTTAATATATATATATATACACATATGTACATACACTAATTGTAATATAAATATTATTTAAAAATATATAAATATATATTTATTTATTTATAATTATAATTATAAATAAATATTTTTATATACAAAGACAGTTATGATCATGGATTTGGTAACCCAAATCCATAACCCCACAAAATTTTATTAAAAAATACACGTCTAGAATGGCCTGTAGACCCACATTTTTATAAGACCCTAAATCCAACCAAATAATGATCCAACGGCCCAAAAAAATCAATGCCTTGCATCCATGATGTTGACCGATAGCTGCCAACCACAAAGAACTTGCACACCTAACTACATTGATGCATCAATAAAACAGAACACCACCTGAGGGCATCATCATGAACAAAGAGATTGCTTGAGGATTTTGCCATGCCCTTTAGCGTTATCACTCGCAATCATGCTCATCCCTGATGTCCAATATCGAATATGACAGTCTGTATGTCATCAATAAGAAATATTCACCTTCAGTTCCCGTACCACCGATAGCATATGGTGCCCAAGAGTGTCGCACCAATGACGTCTCATTCTGCCGCTAGTTTTCCTAGAACTGCCAGCAACAAACCATAGCGAGTGGAGGCACAAACCACTCCACCCGCATCTCCTGTGAATGGCCACACGACCCAAAAAAAGAAACCTCTGGATGAAACACCAAGCCTGCATCCCTCGATACAGCCTTGTACTGGCATGGTGCCATCCTTACCTCATCTCGAGGTCACCCTATCCACATCCCATGATGAAGCACCAATTCTAAGGTCTCCAGAGTCAAGGTCATTCATCGCCTCATCGGTAATATGCTCACGTACTCCATACCGGCAGTCCCCGCTCTACGTGACTGTTGACGTCCATCTGCCCCACCGCGGCTAGAAAAGAGAAGCTATAGTCATATTTTGGTTGTCTACCCACCGGGATCTCCGCCCTGCCTTGTGATTCCAGACAGGAGAAGTAACCAAAATCCTGACATCCACATTTTCGGTGACTTTCCACACCACCAAAAATCAAGATATCGTCAAGAGGACCGCCGGACTGTAACCTTGCAGACACCCCATGTCCATCATTGCCGACCTGGTTTGTTGTTGTCCACCACCGTTCAATAGTCTCCTATCGGTAGCACCTCTAAGTTATCGCTCTGCCCAAGGAAGACACTCCACCCGTGGTCATGATCCCGAGATCAAAAAGCATCGAAAAAATTTTGGGATCGCCGGGATCACTGACCACCGTAAGAGTGCCATTCGGAGCCAGATAAACTATCAAAGCATAAACCTACCATGAAGAAGCCGCATTTGCGGAATCCAGCAACGCCCTATGCCAGGATCCCAAACCAGATGTCACCCTTCTCTATAGTCAGGCCCCCTTCTTTTGGGAAAGACGGCAAAGCGACGAACGCACAAACAACAAAAAAGAAAACGCACAGCAGAAAAACATTTCCCTCAAACAGCGGATGTGTAGTGACAAAAAAATGCAGAATATAAAGTTGACACTAGAATTTTTTATGTGGAAAACCCAATGAGGGAAGAACCATGGGACCTAGTCCAGAAAGAGAGATCCACTAAAATCAATAGGTACATGATAAAGACTCTCAAAAAATGAAAGGGATCTCAAAAGTAATACTCAAGAATAAAAGTAGTAAATCAAATATAGAGAGCAGTAAAGATGATCGTCGAACAAAGATGATCACCAAATGAGATTTTCTCTTGATGTTTTTGGTGTATTGAAACCCTTGTTCGCTACCTCCTTATATAGGAAAAATTACCACGTCAAAACCTATCTGTGTCAAAAGAAATCAGCATTAAAAAAACACATCTCCACATCAATGATTTACGCAGGCCTCATCATGTCTTCTTCTCAAAATTGTGTCCTCCAATTGAGGAGGTTCCCAACAAGCTCCCCCTCCAACTCAAGTGGGGATGACCACCAACCCTACAATTAGTTAGCAAGTCTCAAATTTACCTCTAGGTAAACTCTTGGTCAACATGTATGACCCGTTGTCATCAGTGTGAATATTCTCAAACTCTAACTTCTCGAATCAAGGACGCTGCGGATCCAATGATATCAAACATCGATATGTTTCATCCTGCCATTAAAATTGGAATTATTTCCAAAAAAAATAGTACTCTAACGATCAAAAAATAAACCATACCTCTCCTAATTTAAATTGAGCTCTTGAATAAAAGTTTTCATCCACAACAATTCATTTCACACCTCTGTATCAGCAATAAACTTTGACTTTGTGGTAGATAAGGCAATACATATCTGCAATCCAGACTGCCAAGATATAGACCCCCCTAAAAAAGTGATCAAATAGCCTAAAGTATAATTCCTCGAATCGACATCTCCTTCTATATCTGAATCTGTGAATCCAAAAATCATATGTTTCCCTTTTCCAAAACACAATCTCATATCGAAAGTACCACGAAGATAAAACATATATATACTTCATTGATCTCTAATGTTCTCTACCTAGATTTCATAGAAAATGACTAACCACACCAACTACATGAGCTATATTAGGTCTCGTACATACCATTTCATACATCAAACAACCAATGACAGATGAATAAGGTATGTGTCACATATCCTCTCTCTCTTCATCAGTAGAAAGTGACTAACTGGTGTTGAGCTTAAAATGTAAAGCAAGAGGAGTACTAACCACTTTCGCTCTATGCATCAAAAATCTATAAAGAAACTTCTCAATGTATCTCTCCTGAGATAACCACAATTTCCTAGCCTTCCTGTCACGGGAGATCGTCATGCCAAGAATATGTCGTGTTGGCCCCAAGTCTTTTATCGCAAAAGACTCAAAAAGATCCTTGTTCAATCTATCAATTCTAGAAGTATAATGGCCAACAATGAGCATATCATCAACATAAAGAAAAAGTATAATAAAATCATCATCAGTAAATCTATGAACAAAAACACAATGATCAGAAGATGTTTTCCTAAAACCCTGATGAAAAATGACAGATTCAAACTTCTTATACCACTTCCTCGAAGATTTATTCAAACCATAAAAACTATTATTCAACCTACATACATGATTTTCTTTACCTATTTCAATAAAACCCTTTGTCTAGTCTATATAAATTTCCTCCTCTAAATCTCCATGGAAAAAAGTTGTCTTCACATCCATCTACCCAATCTGTAGATCTAAACTAGTAGCCAAACCAAGAACAACACGAATGGAATACATTTTGAAAACAGGTTATAAAATTTCATCAAAATCAATAAATTTATTATGAAAGAAGGATTTAACAACTAACCTTACCTTGTATCATAGAATGGAACTGGATTCTTCATTTTTAATCTGATAAATCCACCAAATTTGAAAAACTCTCTTACCTGTCGGTAACTTCACCAACTCAAAAGTATGGTTATCATGCAATGATATCACCTAATCATCCATTGCCACAACCCATTCGTTCTTATGTTCACTTTACATTACCTCATCAAAATATTTTGGTTCTCCACCTTCAGCGAGGATCACATACTCATTATGTGAATATCGAGTAGAAATGGTATGATGCTGAGATGACCTCTAGAGTGGAACTGTGGGTTCATTAATAACCCTTATAATCAGATCATCGAAAAAAAGGTTCATTGAAAACATCAACTCAAATCTGGTCACCTTGATCATCATTATGTGCATCAATGTGATCATCATAATCAACAATATGTGGTAAATGTGAATCATAACCTGGATCAAGACTGACAAAACCATCATAAGTTAGAGAATTATATTTTTCTCCCTTACCAATGTCTGTAATATTCCGATCCTCCTTAAACACTACATCACAGATTTTGACAAGTTTCTTAAAAACAAGATCATATAACCTATACCCAAACTCATCGTGTCCATAGCAAAAAAAATACATTGGTGTGTCTTACCATCTAGCTTAGAACTCTCATCGCTAGGCACATGAACAGAAGCCTTGCAACCAAAAACATGCAAGTGATCGTACCTGATCTATTTTACATACAAAAACTTGTTGGGAGTGTCTATATTCAAAGAAACCATAGGTGATAAATTGATAATATAAGAAGTAAGTAAAGCCTCAATCCAAAAATGTCCAAGAAACTTTTATTCCGAAACAAAACAACGAACTCTTTTTAACAAAGTCATGTTCATCCGCTCAGCTACACCATTCAGCTGAGGTGTCTTGGGAGGCGTCTTCTAATGATGAATACCTTCCTTCCTGCAATATTGATCAAACGGAAAAAAATACTCTACCCCATTGTCAGTGCGAATACATTTCAATTTCTTTCCTAATTTTCTCTTAGTAGAAACGTGAAATTGCTTAAAAACACTGAGCACCTGAATTTTGGCATAAAAAAAATAAAATCATAGCTTACATGATTAGCCATAAATAAATATCACAAAATAAATACCTCCACTAAAGTTATTAGATTTAAAAGAACCAAAAACATCAAAATGTACCAATTCAAGTACCTGTGACTTGTTGTGCAAAGGATGACTACTAAAACTCACTATGCTCTGTTTTCCATCCAGAAAATGATCAAATGTGTACAATTTGACACTTCTAAAATATGGAATAAGATTTATCTTAGACAAACAACCAAGCAATTTCTCACTGATGTTACCGATCCTCTTATGTCATAACTTGGATGAAACACTCCACTCAACAACACAAGCAGTATCACAAGAAATAGAAGCTCTAGTCCAGTATAAACCTGACTGCTTCTTCCCTCAATCCACAATCAAATATCCCTTGGAAATATTCCATTTTAAATCACCAAAATTACTGAAAAACCCTTCATTATCAAGAACACTAGTAGAAATAAGATTCAAGTGAACCTCAGGTGCATTTTGAACATTCTTCAAAATCAACATACTTCCTATAATGGTCTCTAAACAAAAAATATTGATACCAACAATGTCAGCATGACCATTATTTCCCATCCTAAAAATCCAAAAATTACCTTGGTTGTAATATGTAAATAAATACTTCTTCAATGTCATGTGAAAACAGGAACCACTGTGAACAACCTGACAAGAATCATTAGAAGAAATATTAATGGAGTCATAAAAAATAACAAGATCACCCCCTAAAGCAATGGCGACATGATCATCTCCATCACCATTTGTCTTATGTGGATTTCCTTTCATTTTATTTTTTATTTTCAGCTGATAACAAAACATATTAACATTATCCTTCTTCCCATAATGATGACATTCAAAATATCTCTACTTCGATCTAGACTTTCTCCTTCATTTGCTCTTACCTTGACTACTCTATCCTCGGTCCTAGACTCTCCCCCTATTCTCTGTGACTAAAAGATCTGAATAATATTTCTTCTTAGTACGTCTCCTAAATTATTCATTAAAAATAGCAGACCTAACAAAACTAAATGTCACGGCACCATTAGGAGCAGAAACGGTTAGATTAACATGTAAATTCTCCCAAGAACCGGGTAAAGTGTTAAGAAACAAAAGAGCTAAAACCTCATCTTCAAAATTGATACACATCCCAGAAAATTGATCAAAAAATACTTGATGTAAACCTAAATAGTCATAAGTATATTCACCTTATTTGTACCTCAAATTCATCATTTTTTTGAGAAGAAACAATTTATTTTTTCCCATGTTGGAAGCATAGGTCGTCTCAATCTTCTCCCACAAAGTTCTGGCATGACAGATGTTGATAATATGGTTCATCAATTTGTCTTCAACCCATTGGAAAATTAATCCATAAACCATATCATACTCAAATTCTCATTCTACATATGATGTTCTTTCTGGCTTCTGGGTACTAAAAACTGAAAGATGCATTTTCCTGACAAAAAGTAGATCCTTCATTTTAAGTCACCATATATGGTAATTGGTACCATTTAACAAAATCATATGACTGTAATTGGACTCTATAATAAATATGAAATAAAAACCAAAACCTTTGATTCCAGATGTTGGGAAAGATGAAAAAGTGACAAATGCACAAACGACAAAAAATAAAATGCATAGCAAAAAAATATTTCCCTCAAACAGCGGATGCGTAGCAACAAAAAATGAAAAATATAAAGTTGACCCAATAAATTTTTATATGGAAAACCCAATGAGGTAAAAACCACGGGACCTAGTCCCGAAAGAGAGATCCACTAAAATCAATAGGTACATGGTAAGGACTCCCAAAAAATGTAAGGTATCTCAAAAGTAATACTCAAGAATAAAAGTAGTGAATCAAAGAAGGAGATCAGTAAAGATGATCGTCGAACAAAGGAAATCACCAAATGGGATATTCTCTTGGTGTTATTGGTGTGTTGTAACCCTTGTCCACTACATCCTTATATAGGAAAAATGACCACGTCAAAACCCATCCGCATAAAAAGAAATCAATGTTAAAAAAACACTTATTCGCGTTAATGATTCATGCAGACCTCTGCATGCCTTCTCAAAATCATGTCCTCTAATTGAGGAGACACCCAACACCTTCGCCAGCACCCCAAACACACCACTGTCGTGACAAAAGAGCTGCCTTGCTGCACGAAACTCTGATCAGGTCCACACATCCTGAGATGCGCCATCACCACATCTGGACAATGCCTCACCCACCGCAAAACTCTTTGAAGGAAATAAACTCTCTGCATGGTAAGCTAAAACCCACAGTGCATCCAGGCGGCTCGGTTTTGTAACCCAGCAGTTGCATTTCCTTGCCCCAATTTCATTGGGGGGTTCTATGGACTGGTGTCATTTGATGTCAGTGTGACATTGGCCGGCTCATGAATGAGGTGTACTGGGAGGGCATCATTCCTAGGATAAAAAGTGATGACATGGTGGGGATGTGTAATCGTAGCCGGATATGGAGACCCTTTTCTCGATGACTGGGGTGATAGGTTTCTGACGTCTATAACTTGGGCCAGAGGTGGTATCTGACAGCGGTCTATACAGAGAGTCATCTAAGGCTGATGGGCGCTATGTGTGATGGTAGGGGTTGTCGTATTGGGCAATGCAGTGCCTGGATGGTGTTTCAGAAGAGTTTGGAGGTAGCAGCAGGCAAGCACAACTTCAATGCGGATGAGCACAGACAACATTGAAGTTATGAGGGGGTCGTGTTGGGCTTGTTGCGAGGGCACTGGGAGGCTAGGTGTGGGTGTTGCGACTTATAGGCAACGCGGGTGCTCGGTGACGGTGTGTTCTATCCTGGCGGTGGTTGTGTGCAGGCTGACCTAGTGTATGTCGGGCCTTTAATTTCTGAATAAATAGGGTTAGATGTGTGAGTTATCCCTTGTGGGAGGGCTATGACCTGCCTTTCCGACTTATGTGTGAGGTATGCATGTGTTTGAATGTAATTGTACACCTGATCACCAAATATATATATATGATAATTATATATATATATATATTAATTATATTTTTCATTAAAAGTTTTTATCAGTGCTAAGAATATCGCGGATAAAGAACCTCCATTATCAGCACTAAAAAAATGGTGATAAAGGGTACACCTAGTGCTAATAAAAGATACCTAAAAACGCTCATAAAGGTAATCATTCCATCATTGCTTTATGTTTAGTGGTGGTAAAAGTTGGCACTGCATAAACACTGATATGTGATAATGAATTAAAGAACACTTTTAGTAGATAAAAAAATTCATTATCATCAAATTCACTCAGCCTAAAACCATGTTCAGACTATCACTCTGCCAATATAAGAGGAAGAAGGGTTCACCAACCAAAATAAGTGCAAAAGGTTCCTTTGAGGTCATGAGGAAAATGGTATGCCACCAAAATAACCAACAGAAAAACATATAAACATAACCTCATATTTTATTAAAGTTTCAAGTAAAAAATTATGTTTTTAAAAATATGCCATCCAACAGCATGATATATGACCACGTGAAATTTTAGATATCATTTCAAATATGCAGTAACTACTCCATAAACTTGACAAAGTCCACTTAAGAAGTAACATCGAGTGTAAGGTCGAGGATAACAAATAAAATATGGTTCAAGGACTTAGAGTAAAATTTTAAAAAATATGTATTAAATTATGTCATCGAGGGGAAGCAGAAATATTCATCAACGAGTCTTATTTTTTGTATTCTCGAGGAACCGGTGCTTCTCCTCATCATACTTGAAGGCGGTGATCAGGAAGGATCTCCAGAGCCCCATGGGCATCCAGAAACTGATCTTCCCTCTCGCTGGATCCTCAATATTCATATCAGAGATGGGAACCCATATCAGGACCTGCTTTCTCCTCACACTCATCATCTTCCTCATGCTGAACATCCCCACATACGTCATGATCTTCACCACGTAGCTCACCTAGGAGATGATCACAAAGAAGAAGTGATCGTGTGGCGCATGCTACTTAATCCACACTAATCATGTAGCCTAGACCCTCCAGCACCCCTCCATATCCTTTATAAATAGCACGCCGCAAGGGAATCTCAGCTCCTCCAGCAGCTCCACTTAGTGCTAATAGCATCCCTCTGCCCTGTGCACGATCTTTGCACCATCGTGGTGGGCGTCCTCGCTCGATACATCAGCTTCCATTGATGTCATCGAGCAAGGAATGGGGAATGGATTGAGGTGAATGGGGATTGTCTATATATGAAATTGAGATTAGGGTTAGGGAATAGGATATGAAGTTGTTAGTTGGGGGTTGAACTGACATATGTGACATTTAATAAATTAGTGACCAAATTAGATTTAAAAACATTTATAATTAAAAAAATATTTTTTGAAAGATTTCTAGATAAGATTTCATTAAACCCTATATAGTATAGATATTTGTGAACTCATCTTTGAAAACTCTCATGCAATTGCCTAATAGAGATTATATGCATCTGAGTTACTTGTTAGTTGTTAATAGTGTAAACCTTTCACATGACATTGACTCATGATCTTTTAAGAAATTTAACTCATTATAAAACTTAATTATCTTACTTGAATCACTAAAAAATTAAACTCTTTAACCTTTACAATATATTGGATGAAGTATCATTGAGTTTCCTAGGAGAGTTAAATTATTAATTAGACAATTTTTTAATTTGACTTTACATGGCCTAAACCACCGAGACCCCTCCTCGAGAGTGGTGAGCCAAGAATGACACTACAATTCACTTCTAATAGATCAGGTAATGGTGACTAGAACTAGGTGGGCATAACTCACATAATGAGAGACTTTAGCCTAATGGACCTACACAAAATACACACCACCACACATGACATAATAATAATGAAAAGGTAAATAAAACTATCAGCAATATATATATATATATATATATATATATATAAATATATATAATGCATGGGACAAATGTTATGATCCAAAAAGATAACCAGTACATAACTCATAATGAAAAGGGTTAATAATACACACCCAACACCCAAAAAGGAAAGACTAACATAAGCACATAATATAATGAGGTATCCACAACCAATCACCTCTCAGTCCTCTCATCTCCCCCAACATCGCGTCCACCATGGTCACCACCAAGCGTCATCCCCAAACAAGCCACACCAACTCCACCTTTACTAAGACCACATATGAACCTCATATCATTTGCACAAACACAACATGTGTGACCACAAATCCTATATATGGGTGAATATAATCATACTCAGTAAGACACCCCAGGACCACATAAGAAAAGAAAAGCAACATGTGAGTTCAAATTATGATATAGAAAAGTAACCAAGAGGGATGTAAGGAAAATTTTAGAAGAAGGTCGTTCGTGCAACCACTAGAAGTGAAATCTTCAATCCATCAAAAAAATTTACACTGGAAGTTCAGCATAGAAGATGTCAAACCTCTAGAACTTCCCTAGACTAAGTGTACAAAAAGTAAGAATTCTTTTCACCATACTCACCACACAAAGTAAGTCCTCGCACACACTTGAGAAAAACCCACAATATATGAATGAAGATTAAAACCAATATAAATACAAAGCACTAGAAAGAGAACATGATATTAACATGTTTTGAACAATGTGTCTCATGTGCACAGGAGAAACACTACTGTTTCCTTTCCAATATAATCAGTCGTACAATAATTAAAAAACATATTACTAAGTACAAGTAATATTTACAAGCAATAATTTTATCACAATTAAGCTCTTTCTCTCTTCTCTATCGTCACTTCATCTCACCTCAGCATCTCATTTTTCACTGAGGTACCACTCACTTATATAGTAAGTGTCATCTAATAAACTATTTAAAATTGCTTCCCTGAAATCACAGTTAACCCAACATGACTACCACAACTTTCATACCAAATCGTTGAACCTTTTGATTTTCCTAAATTCCAAACCCTTGTGGTTATATTATAAGATGTGAACTTCATATGGTAGAACTACCCCCTAGAAAGGTTCTACTACCACTATTTTTACACCTCGCTAATCCAACTTCTAGTGAATGAAAACCTAGTGAAATGAAATAGAATTCATATCCCAACCATCTCCCACTTGAAGACTATTACAAGGAACCATTGTAAACTCTCCAATACTTTGGAAAACATAAAAAAAACGTTTCCTTCAAAGTATGAAATTTTCTCCATCCTCCTTCTATTCACCCATGTCCCATTGAGGCACGATGTTGCCTCATAATTTCTTGAACTAAAGTTTTAGTAAACACATTCACTGAATTTTGGATTCTACCTATCTTCCAAATATCTAATAACCTATACTTCATTTTGTTTCTAATGAAGTGTTACTTCATTTCAATTTGTTTCATCCATGTATGAAAAAATAGATTTTGATCAAGGGGAATTTCACTCCGAATATCATATAATAAAACTCCACACTCATGAATTCTTCCAAATTCCTTTAGATAATGCATCAAAAAAACCAACTCCTTAGTTTCTTCCATTGCAGCTACATACTCTGCTTTCATTGTACTTAGAGTAAAAAACCCCCAAAGTCATGATATTCAAGTGATCTCTATCCATTCACAAGTAAACACAAATCATTTTGTGCTCTTTCATGTGTTTGAATCTCTAGAAAAGTCAGAATAAATATATAAATAAAGGGTTATTCATTCCAAAGAATAAGGTTTTATCTTTTGTAGTTTTCATGTAGTGGAAAGATCCACTTTACAACCTACCGGTGTTCCTATCCAGGGTTTTAAATAAATCAACTTACAAATCCCACTATAAAAGCAATGTATGGAGGAGTAAAAATAATTACATATATAAAACTTATGATAGATGATGTAAATGTAAATTTATCCATGTACCAACTCTCTTATTTCATTATTGATGCATATGACTTAGACAATTTGAAGTGTTCGTAGATATGGTCTTACATCAAGTCATTCAAAACATTTTTATGATATTTTAGATGTAGTCTTTCTAGGATAACACCAATGTTTTTGAATTTATATCTCTTTCAATCATCACCCCCAAAATCTTTTTAGCATGCTCAATATCTTTAATTTTGAATCTTCCAAACAACTTATGCTTCATCTCCTGAATTCTTGAAACCTTTAAACCCACCAAAAACATATCATCCACATACAATAGAAGTATGATGAATTCACCATCATTCCATTCTTTCATGTAACAATAATTATATGTGTTGGAATCACCTATTTTGATAATCCCAAATCATGTTTAATTCTGCAATGGGTTAGTTATTTGAAAATCTATTTCAATATATTTTAATCTCATGAATTTTCTAAAATCAGTTTACAGTATAAAAAGTCTCTAAGTCAAAGGTCACTATTGAAGGTTACTGGTAAGAGGTCACTGTTTTAGAACACTGTCACGGTCACCATTGAAAAACCTACAGTTGAACCTTACCGCTTGAAGTACTTAGTGAAAAGGTCACCATTGAAGACCTTACTGATGAAGGTTACCGTTATAAGAGCTACAGTTATAAATTTACTATTGGAAGTCACCAGTACAAGGTCACTGTTGTAAAGCCTAGTGTTGGAATACTTACCAAATCATATAGATGCTGAGTTAATGTGATAGGTCACTATTGTGAAAAGGTTGCTGTTACAAAGAGATTCTGTTAGAATTCCACTTTCAGACTTATTACTAGAATTCTACTATTAAGTAGTCTACCACGGAAGAGCTCACTAATAAAGTATACCACTAGACAAGTCTACCGTTGGTAAAGTCTACTATTGGAAAAGTCTACTATTGGTTAATTCTACCCCTGGATAAACCTACTATTCGAAGTCTACTACTAATTAAGCGTGTTGTTGAGGATTATACTGATTGACAGCCTACTGTTACCAGTCTACTTATATCATACTCTCAACTTTTCCCATTGTCTTAAGAATATTATAACGGTTAAATATATCTAATTTAATGCATCTAAAATTCATTAATATTATTTACAGACATGTCGGATACTGTACGAGGCACGAGGAAGACCGAGAATGGTGTGATCATTCTTCTAGAGGGATCTATGCAATTAAAAAGGAATACTGAGCAAAAAAAGATAGCATGCCAAGGTATGAAGAAAAGTGTGCTATGATACACCATAAAAAAACAAAGGTAAGCAAGAATAACCCTACAAGTGCTCACTCTGATAATTCAAGGGCCGTACAAAGATCATACTGAAGAACATACTCAAGGTTGTCCTACTGTGCTTCATCAACTCCCTTGTACCAAGAAGTTGGGCATCTCAGTACCTGGAAGCTAGTACCTGAAAGTTGAGACACTCTATTTTTGGATACAACTTGCGGTGAAAAACAAAACCTTCATTTCCTCAACTCCAAGAAGTCTAGATCTGATCTTCAAAAACATAGATCATTCTAAACTCAACCCTAATTTTTTTAGCTCTATTGTGTTCCTTATTTTACATTTCTGAGCAGTGTGTGTTTGTTACACACACACTGTCTCCTATGCTTTAACTGGGGGATACTGAAAATCCCCACTCAAAACTCTCTCAACTCTTGTTTCCCACGCATAACTTTGGAACAAGCCTTGTGTGGTTTGGTTGCTTGTTTTCCCATGTAGAACTTTGGTAGAGGTTGTAGAACTTGTACAGTTTGTAAAAACTGTTGTAAATCCAGATACAGGTTTTGTATCAAGTTTATATATATAAACTGCTTGGTGGAAGGTGATCACCAAGTGGAGATGATTAGGTATTGGCTTGAGACTGAACCTCTTGTTTACATTGTTGTTATAATATTCAAGTACTCTGTTTTATTTTATCCACTACTTATATTTTTCAAAGACAAAAAACTATTTTACATTCACTCTGATAGTTAGTTTTGGTTAGTGTGTATATGTTTTTAATTCAGTAAACCTATTTCAAAAGTTGAATTAGTGATTATGTTGATTCAACTAAGGACTGATCAACCTTACAGAAACTTTTTGATCAATTAAATATTTATATCTCTACTTCCTTAATTGACTTGGTTGTTTTGAATTGGAGTATTTTAATCATAATTTTTTTAACAAAATTTTTAATTTGAACTCAATTCACACCCCCCCCCCTCTTGAGTATCCACTCCGACCAACATTTGGTATCAGAGGAGTATTTATTTTCAAGTTTTCAAATTCTTTTCAACTGTGATTTTAGTTGTATCTTAAAGATCTTAAAATTTATTCCATATCTAAATTTTGAGTTCTTTAAATTCTAATAAAATATGGAAACTAGAGTTAAGGGTGAGTCTACTAACAGTCCACCTTTATTTAATGGTAACAACTATGATCAGTGGAAATTAAAAATGATAATGTATCTAGAGAGCATGAGACCTGAAATCTGGGACACAATTGAAGAACAACATATATTTACTTCTACTACTAGAGACACATGGTATCAATTGACTAAAGCCACATATAATAATAACTGTAAAGAATTGAATGCTTTGTACTATTCTCTAGGTGATGAGTAATTCAATAGAATATATTCTTGTAAAACTGCATATGAAATTTGGGATACTTTAGCTATTTCTCATGAGGGAACAACCAATGTTTAATAAATGAGATTAAATACATACACTATTAAATATGATAATTTTAAAATGAAGCCTGATGAACTTATCTTTAAAATGTATCTCAAGTTCAATGAAATAGTGAACACCATGAGTCTGCTTGGGAAACCAGTGGAAAACAAGGACTAAATCATGAGACTGCTTCAATGCCTACCTGACAGATGGAGGGGAAATTCTGTTTCCATCGGAGAATCAAGTGACATAAGCAAGCTGCCAATAAAGGAGATAATTGGAAAACTTGTGATGTATGAAGAAGAGCTTAAGGTGAATCAAGAAGTGGGAGAATAACCAAGGAAGAAGTTAGTAGTATTCAAGACTTCAACCTCAAAGAGAAAATATAAAGAAAAGTTCAAGTTCCTGTAGATAGTTCTACTAGTGAAGAGTTGGATTCAGACAATGATGAGAAGATGGCTCATCTTGCTAGAAGGTTCAAAAAGTTCTACTGAAATAATAAATTCTTTAGAAAGTCAAACTACAAGGGAATGTATGATAGTAAAGGAAAATGGAAGAAATAAAGAAAATGGAATGACAACTCAAATGAAATAATCTTCTATGAGTGAAAATGAAAAGGTCATTTGAAGGCAGACTGCCCCAAGCTGAAATTTAAGAAGAAATATAAAGATAAGGGAAAGGGTTATAAAAAGGATATGAAAGATACTTGGAGTGCTTCAGAAGATAGCTCCAGTGGATCTGATGATTATAATAGTGAATAGAACAATCATGCCAACTTATGTTTCATGATAGAAACATCTGAGGTAACACTTAATTCTCCTATACATAATGGTTATTATTCTGGGAATAAGAGTGAGTCACATAATGATGAAGATATTTATAAGGATGAATTATTTGAATACTGTGAAATGCTTGAGGATACCTTTAATGAACTCAAGGAAAAATATAAATCATTAAAGAGACAACATGCTTTAAATGCAGATTATAAGTCAAATCTGGATATTGAAAAAGAGAAATTCTCCCAGCTATTAAAAGAAAATACAGAATTAAAATTATCCAATGAGCAATTAAGAATAAATCTTGAGAAGTTTAAATCTAGTAGGGATAACTTGACTCGGTTTCTAGGAAAACAGATTGCCCCAAAATATACAAATGGTCTAGGATATCAACTCGGACAGAGAAAAATTAGCAAAACCAAATTTGTTCCAAAATCTGGACAGTTCGCTGCTAGTTCCAGTTCTGGACCATCTTTTGAGAGACAATTTTCTAAAGTATCTAACAAAGTATTTATGCCTCCAAATATGTATTTTTATGTTAGGAAACTTATAAATCAAATATTGGTTCCTAAAGTTTTACTTGCTAACCTCTCTAGACCCAAGAAAATATGGGTACCAAAGTTACCCCATGCCTAATCTATTTTGCAGTGAAGTTTCCTAAAGAGTTCCTATAAGAACATGTGGTACTTGGATAGTGGATGTTCAATACATATGACAGGAGATTATTCTGTCTTCAAGATCATAATCAAATTTGATGGTGGACATGTAACTTTTGGTGACAATGCAAAGGGAAAAATCATCAGCTTAGGCCAGATTGGTAACCCTGATACAATATTAATTTCCAAAGTACTTTTTGTTGATGGATTAAATTAAAATTTACTTAGAATATCTCAGTTGTGTGATGATGGTTTTAATTTAAAGTTTTAAAATGATGCATGCAATGTTTTTAATTCCAAAAATGATTTAGTATTCACTACTTGTAGAAGTGAAAATGTGTATGTTGTTGATTTAAATTCCTTATCCAAGAAAAAATTTTCATTCTTAAATGATTTTCATAAGGAATCTTGGTTATGTAACATAATATTAGGAAAATATAATGTGCACTTTCTTAGGAAACTATCTAATAAAGGTCTAGTTAGAAACCTACCTAAATTGGAATTCCCACTTGACAAAGTGTGTAATCCCTGTCAAAAGAGAAAACAACACAAAGTTTCTTTCAAACCAAAGAAAGAGGTCTCTACTTCTCAACCACTTGAGTTGTTTCACATGGATTTTTTTGGACCATTGGTATCTCCCAAATTTACCCAAGTTCTAATGGTTAAGCGGTCTCTTGCAGTGTAGCTTGGGTTGTCAAATCCTCAGATACGTAAGAAGATCCTTAGACACACAATATAAAGAGATGGATTTTTGGCTATGAAGTGGAAAACTTCGGTTGATTTTATATGGTTTTAAAAGATCACTAATAGATATATGTGAATTCAAATTATGAGAAAATGAGTTGATCCTAGGTTATTTCTCAGGGTGGATTGGATAAATATTATTTTTTACAATTTCAATTTCATTAACTTGAGAAGGATTCATGAAATGAATTCAAACTAACCTCATCACTTACTGATTAAACACCTTCAAAAACACATGATAATCAGATATAAATTTGTAGGATCATTTTTATGATCCCTCCAAGGTAAAGGATCTAATTATCACATAAAAGTGGGGTGAATAAATTCAATAAGGAAGAGGAAGAGAGAAAATAATTGAATGAAAGAAACTCAAATAAAAGAAATTAATAACATTTAGAGAGTGGAAAATAACATCCAATCCATCCCCTTACTACTCCATTGGATCAACCCATAAAATATTTATCCCTCCATTGATGAAGTTTCATCAACGGAAGTGGGAAGTAGACTTACGAGGGTGGAATTGAATAAGTAAAAAACAACAAAATAATTATCACTCCACCGTTGTGTGAACAAAATCACAAGGTTTGGTGTGAAAAAGTTCACAAATTGAGGAAAATGTGTCAAGGTGATATGAAGAAGAACATAATAAGAGAAGAAGAAGTAATTTTATTGAAAACTAAGGTGATTCGAACAACTTAAATGGGAAGGAATAATGTTACAAAGACAAATTGGCATAATAACATTACAATGAAAACAAAGCTCCAAGATCTCCCAAATCCTCCACCACTACTTCCTTAAATTGGAATTTATAAATCCTTTGGTCAATCCCACATATTCCTAAGTCTATTTAAATAATTATGGTGGGGAAAGGTTGGTGTATAATTAATGGAGATGAGACTTCTCCACTCTTCCCCCGAAGTGTCATCCAGCTTGAATCCACCGAAAATACGCACCGAAAGGACAATATAGATGGACCAATTATAGTGGTCCATAGAAATATAAAATGTATCACCTTATGTCTTCTAATATCCTGTAAAATTTCATCCCAAAAAAGTGTGTGGTTTGAGAGATATGATTTATATGGTGGGATATTTTTCTGGGCCTCAGAATCTGGCCCATAATTTTATCATCAAATTGGGCCCCCATAAACACCATTAAAACATCCAAATTAGCTTGGTACATTGTTTAAGGAAATGTTTCCCATAATATCCTATATATTAATATAAATTTTCAGAATCATTGGGCCTGAATCCTATCCTCTATAGTACTTTGATTGGGCTGCTGTCCAGTTCACTTCACCCAGAACCTTGTTGGTTCAAGGCCCACTTTGGTGGTCTTACAATTTGAATATCCAAATGCTCCAAAAGAATTAATTGTTCTTTATATCATGGGAGACATGAAAACAAAATAATAAAATAAAATTAAGACCATTTTGTGTTTTATGATATATTCAAGAATGTACCATGTAATAGTGCATTTTAAAAGGTAATTACAATCATAATGTGAAATAATGTTCAAAATGTAAAATACGCTAATAATGGTGTCTATGATTAATAAATAACATGAATATTATATTATAAAAAATTAATATTAGCCTCTTTTAGGGGCTAATCACACCCCCCCAACTTGAGTTTTTCTAGTCTCGAGCAAAATATATCTCAAAAATATGAAATTTGAATTCCCTTATCCAAAAACATTTTAATACACATTTCTCACCCAAAGATATCATACCAAAAAATTATGAAACCCATTAAAATAATTTAAAACAAGCTAGGTCCATAGACATTTCCCAAGACCAAGCCCATTCCTTTGTTCAAATTCATCGCCATATTTCATCCAATTTCAATTAAGCATGATGAATTGTTGTGCGTCACAATAGACATGGGGTTCATTTTCATTCGAGGAAGAAAAGATGGAAGCACTATGAGGAATAAAAATTAAATATTAAGATGAGTATTCATTATTTAAAAAAATTGTTTTTTTTTCAATTTTTCCCTAGTAATTGAAATTGAACTCAATCGAGTCAACCCATGTAGCAAGACTTTGTCGATGACTCCCAGGCTCAAAGACCTTAGGTAACCAAGTAAATCTCATATAATTGGTCATCATCTTGAGTTAACTCAATAAAAAACAAATTCAAATTACCAGAAATAGAGATAAAATTCCCAACTCCAAACCAGGAAACTATGGAGTCACGATCCCTAAGTGTCAAAAGCCACATATTAGGTCAGTCCATTACTCTACGTGCAATTGATTTTGTTTTTTGAATACTCATGTAAAAATTAAAATTATCACCAACCCCATGCAATTTATTATGGACCCATGAACTCAAACTAGTACCCCACAATTTAGAGGGCGTGCATTGTGTTTTTTTTATTAAATGGATGAAAATATAAATGGTGAAAAATCACATCGGACAACTGCACTTTCCAAAATCTATGCGCATGAACTTAAAATTGCATTAAAATCAGAATCAATGCATGTAAAATTATTAGATATCCAATTTTAGAGTTTGTAATGTGTGTTATCATGTTCAATTTTAATCAACATTTTCCTTTAACACATTTTATGATGAAAAAAAAATCAATTTTTTATTGCATCTCCCCCCAACATAGAATAACACTATCCCCAGTGTTTAAAGAAATGAAAAAAATAAGGGGGTGGGATATAAGTTCAATGAAGACGTTGAAAATAAAAATTATGGAATGAAGTCACCTAGTGGTTGATGTTGAAAATGAATTCCCCAATCTCCCTTCAGTTCTGGTTCGAGTCCCAGCGGCTTGGATGGTTGTGACAGGCTTTTCCCTATTACCTAAGACATGTCTTTTAATTTTTTTTATTATATTTTTTTTGTATTTTTTTAACCTAAAAAAATATAAAAACAATAAAATAAACTGATGATACATTGTCTTCTCTTAAATTTTGGGTTAAGGTATTACTCAGGGATCACACCACATGAAACGGATGAATATGGTGCTCCCCTTTCATACCCATACTTACTCATAAAAGAAGAATATGTCAACAATCTAAATTATTATTTTTTATTTTTTTAACCTACAAAACATAAAAATAAAATAAACTGATGATACATTATCTTATCTTAAATTTCTGGGTAAGGTATTACTCAGGGATCACACCACGTGACACGGGTGAATATGGCGCTCCCCTTACATGCCCATCCTTACTCATAAAAGAAGAATAGTTCAAAAGTCTATTTTTTTTTGTATTTTTTCTTTAACAAACAAACACATAGAAATAAAACAAACTGATGATACATTGTCTTCTCTTAAATTTCTAGGTAAGGTATTACTCAGGGATCACACCACATGACCCAGGTGAATATGGCGCTCTCCTTTCATACCCATCCTTACTCATAAAATAAGAACAGATCTACAATCTAAGATTTTTTTTTCTTTTTGTATTTTTTTATTTAACAAACAAACACATAGAAATAAAAACAACTGATGATACATTGTCTTATCTTAAATTTATGGGTAAGGTATTACTCAGGGATCACACCACGTGACATAGGTGAATATGGCGCTCCCCTTTCATACCCATCCTTACTCATAAAAGAAGGAAAATTCAACAGTCTGAGGTACTAATTAAATGAATGGAAACATAAAAACCACGGGTTGCCTCCCGTGCAGTTCTTTTGTTTAACGTCCCTAGCTCGACATAAAATCCTAATTTTTTAAGTATTTTACTCATCTAAGTTTGGTTCACACAAGTCTTCATAAAATTCTTGTTTTTTAAATGGTTCAATGAATGGTTTGACTCTATGTCCATTAACTTAAAAGGTTTGACAATTGGTGGGATCTTAAGTTTCTACAGCCCCATGGGGGTACACCTTATGCACTATGTATGGGCCTGACCATCTGGACCTCAACTTTCCTGGGTGTAAATAAAGTTTATAACTATACAAAAGAATAGGTTTACCTGGTACAATGTGTTTAGTTTTAAGATTTCAAGATTGGTAGGCTAGTACTTTAGCTTTATTGATCCTTGAATTCTCATAAGCCTCCATCCTAAGTTCCTCAAGTTCATTGAGATCTAATTTCCTTTTTGTTTCATCCAATGAGAGGTCATAATTCATTTTCTTAATTGTCCAAAAGGCCTTGTGTTCAATCTCCACTGGAAAATGGAATGATTTACCATAAACCAACCTATATGGAGACATTTCTAAAATGGGTTTAAATGCAATTTGATAGGACCAGAGAGCATCTAAGAGTTTTCTCGACCAATATTTCCTAGATGGATTAACTATTTTCTCAATAATTTGTTTGATTTCTTGATTGGATAACTCATCTTGGACATTGGTTTGTGGGTGGTAAGCAGTTGACACTTTGTGAGAAATTCCATACTTGTCCATGAGTGCTGAGAATGGACGATTGCAAAAATGTGTTCCATGATCAGTAATGATAGCCCTAGGAATTTCAAATCTAGAGAGTATGTTTTCTTTAAAAAATATAATCATAGTTTTGATGATCATTAGATTTTTTAGGAATTTCCTCAACCCATTTTGATACATAATCGACAGCTAATAGAATATACAAATATCCCCGAGAGTTTGGGAAGGGACCCATGAAATCGATTCCCCAGCAATAAAATAGTTTAATCACTAAGATGGGAGTGAGTGGCATTTGATTCCTTTTTGTAATGGAACCTACATTTTGACACCTAGGAAAGATTTGAAAAAATGTGTAGGAGTCCCTTGAGAGGGTGGTCCAGAATAGACCACTCTGAAGAACCTTAGAAAAAGTTTTTTTTGGAGGAAAAGTGAACTTCACACGCCTCACTATGGCAGAATTTAAGGATGGACTCTTGTTCAGATTCTGGGACACACCTCCTAATGACTTGGTCATGGAAGAACTTATAAAGGTATGGATTATCAAACACATAGTGTCTGACATTAGAAAGGAATTTCCTTCTAGCTTGAGTCCTTAATAATTTTGGAATGACTCATGTAACTAAGAAGTTGGCTATGTCGGCATACCAAGGGCAGTCACTCACAGAGTATAGGTGTTCATCAGGGAATGAACCAGACACATAAAGGTGAGATAATATGTCATTAAATTCTATCCTAGAGAGATGATCAGCTACAACATTTTCAACTCCTTTTTTGTCCTTGATTGAGAGATTGAATTATTGTAAGAGAAGAAACCACCTAATTATTCTGGCCTTAACATCTTGTTTCTGAAAGAGGAATTTCAGTGTAGAATGGTCAGTGAACACAGTGATGGGGGATCCTAAGAGGTAGGACCTAATGTCACACCCTGACCGATGCTTATTTCTAATTTAATTATTTTGGGTATTTCTTTGAGTTACGGTTTGAATCGATTCTAATTTAGAAGGGATTTGGGATCTTATATGGGTGTGTGCCCATACACGCAATCGTGTGTAGCGCCCAATCGTAATTGGACGATGTTTTATTATTTAATATGTTATTATTTGGGTGCGCGACCTTGCACACGACCGTGCACGTTTCTAGAATCGAATTGAGATTTTGCATTTTGATGGTAAATGAGTGTTTTGGCTTGGTAGTGTCCAGCGTGTGGGCAAGGAACAGGAAAAGCCGCTTGGCTTCGTCAGATTTTCGTGCGACCTACCCGGTGCGTGAGCAATCAATTAATTAACGAGTTGAATAGTACTTTAAGTGCAAAATAAAATATGAAAAATGATTAATTAATTCAAGAATTTTTTAATAAAAACAATGGTTGTTATATTGGGGGGTTTCTTTTACTGTGGGCATAAAGCAGATTGTGTTTCTAAGATGACGAGGTGTGTGTATGGTCATGCAGGAGGGTTTGGGTTGGTCTAGTGTGTAAGACAGTATTTTGTCTTTAAAATTTGTTTGTGAAAGTTTTATTTGTTTTATTAAATAATTATTAAGGGTGAATAATTGTTTTGGTTAAATTGTGTAAAGGTTTTGATGCTTAAAGTCATGTGACGTGTGTGGAAATTGTTCAATAAACCATTTTAATGGTGTGTCTGGTAGTGAATATGTTTTCTTTGATTGTGCAGTCATTTTAATTGGTTTTTTAAGTAATGTGGGTTTAGTTTTGGGACGTTTTCAGCGTGTGTGTTGTTTCAAATGGATTTTTGTGTGTTCAAATGGTGGTTTTGGCATGCGTAACATCTTGTTTGGTTTGAGTATGTGATTATGACATAAGACTTGAACTCTGAACTACTTGAGCATAAATGGGAAGCCCGGGTAGCTAGGAGGGTAGACTAGACTAGTGGGCTAGTGTTCTAGAGGTGACTCGACCCGGTTTGACTGGCAGGACTGACGATTGCAACACTAACTAAACATATGCTTATCTGAGGGTCGTGGCCTTCTAATCCACGTTTTCTGAGGGTCGTGGCCTTCTAAGCCACATTTTCTGAGGGTCGTGGACTTCTAATCCACGTTTCACTAAGACACGAAGATCTAGGGGCCCAAGCTAGCTAACACCCATGCGGCCTCTCCCATATTAGTGCTCTTTGGTTACTTTATTCTCATCAGTGTGACACTTTGGTTATTTTAAAAGTATGTGTGTGCGTGTGTGTTTTAATTTAAGTTGTCTTTTTTAAACTGCTTTCTCTAAACCTGTTTTATCTAAAGATGTTCAAGATTTTAGTTCTTTTCTTTAATTAATGTTGAAAATGTATTTGTCATTTAATAATTGTGTGTGGAACCTTTTTTTGGTGGCATCTTACTGGGCTTTTAGCTCACACCCTACATACACCTTTGGGTGTATGTCAATTCTGTTTCCTTTTCATTCTGGGTTGAGGCATTGAGCATAACATTGGCGGTTCCAGTTGTTAGTGGCATTCTCATGTTGGTTTGGTGGCGGTGGCTTGGGGATGTGACTCCTCATGTCGCACAGAGGTTTGTGTTGGAGTTTTGGTTTCCATTGATGTAGTCTCTTTTGGGTCTTTAGTTCAAGTTGTAAACTTTAATTCTGACCTTGGTAAGGGTCTGTTTGGTTGTCTGTTTTTAGTTTCAATTTATTCATCTTGTTGTCTGTTTTATATTTATTTATTCGGGTAAATCGTTCCCAAGTTTATTTTTGATACCTGGGCACTTGTGCTAGCCCGTGGGGATTGGGAACGCCCTTCGGGCCATGTCGCAGACCGGGTCGGGCGCCGGGTCAAATGGAGACCCAGCCTGGTTCGTGAAAAATGGTATCAAAGCAGGTTTTTCTCTTGTTATTCGGGATGTCAGGTAGATTAGAGATAGGACTGTCGGTACTCAAGGAATAGGTGCGAGAAGAGCGTCTCGAACTCTTACTCGTTCTGATCCTCAAGTAACCAGGGGTAGTTTGGGATTTACGTTTTTGGATTTTCTCTGTGTGGATGGAGGATGAAAATAGGAGTAAACCTGTACTGTGTGCGGTCTCACATGGAGTAGCGACCCATGTGATTCCCGAGAGTATGGTTCGACACTCCTAGTGGTTGGTTCTTGCCTAGGGCATGGTCTGCTAAACCATGCAGCCGGGTTAGACATGACCATTATTCCTCCGCCCAGGTGTTTTAATGTTTGTGACATCTTGCTTCAATTTTGGGATTGATTCAAAAAAAATTCCTTTAAAAAGGGAGGCGGACTTTGTTGCTCTTATTTTATTTTGGTGTGCGGTTGACATGATATTTGGGGTTCATTTTTCTTAGACCTTGTTTTTGGAAATTTGGCATTTGATTTGTTGAAAATTGAATTCCTAAAATAACGTTGTGGCTTATCTGAAATTAAAGTGGGTTGTTTTAGAAATGGGGAGCATTTTGAAAACTTGTCTTGAATCATTGAAATGATTTTTTAGAAAAAAGATAATTTTTGGAATATTGAAAATGTTTTATTTTTGAAAGCGGAAGAACCTTGCTTTGTCCAGTGGTATTCCTATGGATTCTCACGTGGGCACATGGAAGTGATTAATGGATAGTTGGTGGATTGTGTGGATGGGTGCCTAGATGGAATGGAAATGAAAATCTGCGAGGCATCCAAGAATATCAGTGGTGAGTGACTGATTTTAAAAGATGCATCTTGTTTCTGGAAAAGTGGGATTTTCTGAAAAAGGGGATTTTTTGCTTAAATGGTTTTGGAATTTGAAAATGGTTTTGATTCCGAAGTGAAAGTGATGGGTTCAAAAGAGTTATTGGGTTTTATTGTACTGTGCTTGGTTTTTCAAGTGGGTGTTTTTATTTAAGGATGAATTGATGTTTTAAATTGAAATTGTTTGATTTGTGTCCGATATGTGGATGTTTGTTTTGTGATGTTTTTGGATTTATGGAATGATGTTTTTTGTTTCTTGTTTAGGATATGCCCCCTAGAAATGTCCCATGGGTTCCAGCAGGTCTCTCTCAGTTCTTGGCCCGACCTAGACTCTCAGTGGAGTGGCAGAGCTGGGCTCTGCTCGGTTGTGTTAGATTTTTGTAGATGTTGAGGTTGAATGAGTATTGTTTAATGCTTTGAAAAGTTGGAAGTGTCTTTGGTTTTTAAGGAACTCTGAATTTTGTGTGGGTGTAATTCATCTCGAGTGTGATTGGAGGAGCGGGACAAGATTAGTAAACGAAGATCGTCTCGTTTTCTATGAATAAGGATTTCTTGAGCGGTCCTCAAGACTACCTTCATCTTGAAGTTTCACCTAAAGAAGTGAAGGTGAGGGGAAGTGCTTGATCTTATAGGTGCTCGACCATTCAACAGGCGGTGAAGGGGTGCATTGACCTTTTTGTTGAGCTGGGTTCATGTTCCCCAGAGGTTGTGTGGAATAATCAGCTTAAAGCACGTAAAAGTTGTTGGTCTCATCCATATTGGGGCAAGTGCAGGTTCCTCATCCAATGAAGTGTGTGAACCAAAGGGACTTGTTCTTGGAGTTCCCCTCTCATCAGTTTATGTCGTGTGTTTGACAGACCACTCAATATCCTACCTCTAGTATGGTCAGTCAAATACCCTAAGTCGTTCGCTGCAATTATTAGTTGGTATGTTGACAGAGTGTCCACTTGGGGGACAAGGAGTAGTATGCAGGTTTCTTTTTCAGTAGAGGAAGTTCTAGTAAGAGGTGATCATCTTATGACTGCGAGGAGGTAGATGCTTCAGACATTAGGGCCCCAGCCATAGGTCTCAGGGTGAATCTTGCGTGCAGTCAAAACTCGTCGGAAGTGGTGAGAGCTTGGTCTGACTTAAGTCCGTAGTGACAGGATGGGGACAACTTAAATTTACTTGTTGTAGTATCACCTCTTAAGGCTTCATTTTAGTTATGATGGGTATAAAGTACGTGTATTCTTTTTGCAGTCTTAGTTTGTGGGATTTCCTCTTGGGCCTTAAAGAGGTTCGGAAAAATCTGTATTCTTGTAAAGCTGGAAGGCGTGCTCGGTGAACCTTCTTGTGTTCGGAGATTCTCTTGTCTTGTGGAATTGACATGCGCCTGTCTTGTTCGCCTCCTGGTTATGGGTTTCTGCTATCAAAGCTATCTCATGTGACAGAGTTTTTTCCACTGTAGGAATAACCAGTGCTGGTCAGCCTGTGTTGGTGGGTTCATGATGAAGGGTTCAGTCGGTATTGCTAAAGTAAACTGGGAATGCCCACGCGAGTTCTATGTTGTTAGGAAATTTTAAAATGCTGGGGAGACCATGTACGGTTTTCTCCGATATCCCCTCTTATGTTGGTTAAACATAAGGAGCTTGGATGGTCAATCCAGTGTTAGATGTTTGTCTGGGTTGGTGAGTTTTTTTGGTTCGAAGAACCAATGTTTGACAAGAACCCTAATATGTTGTGGACACCACCATAGGATGTGCTTGTGGAAGACTCTGTTTTGAAAGTGCGCTTGGCGGGGTGACATCTGACTTCCGCTCCGCCCGACCGCGACCATGATAACTGGTTAGATTGAGTAATGGTTCGCTTGACAAGCGTTCTTGGGGATCTCGAGCGACCCTAGTGATCCCTAAGTTAGGATTCGGGGTGTTCCATGTTGTAGTTGTGTTTGGAGGTGAATTATTTACTATTGGGTGTTTTTCTTGGTGATTCTGGTTTTGAGATATTTAGAGTTTCAGGTCATGGGTGTATTGAATGCTCGATCTTCGGGTGATTGATGTTTTGTTTTAGGTGTCTCCATGGTCGCACTTGGAACCCTTGGTTGACCTAGTCTTTTGGGACTTTTTGGGGGCAAAAAGTGTCATGGTGGGGAGAATTGTCACACCCTGACCGACGCTTCTTTCTAATTTAATTATTTTGGGTCTTTCTTTGAGTTATGGTTTGAATTGATTCTAATTTAGAATGGATTTGGGAACTTATACGGGTGTGCACCCGTACGCGCGACCGTGTGTAGTGCCCAATCATAATTGGATGATGTTTTATTATTAAATGTGTTATTATTTGGGTGTGCAACCTTGCACACGACCATGCACGTTTCCAGACCCGACTTGAGTTTTTGTGTTTTAATGGTAAATGAGTGTTTTGGCTTGGTAGTGTCCAGCATGTGGGCAAGGAACGGGCGAAGCCGCATGGCTTCGTTAGATGTTCGTGCAACCTACCTGGTGCGTGAGAAATCAATTAATTAACGAGTTGAATAGTACTTTAAGTGAAAAATTAAATATGAAAAATGATTAATTAATTCAATAATTGTTTAATAAAAACAATGGTTGTTATATTGGGATTATTTATCTTATTTTATTATTTCAGTTAATATTTAAATTAGTTAGATAATGTTAAATTATTATAATGCTTATAAAATTATCATCATGTTAATACTAACATGATCACTATTATTATTAATTTCATTAAGATTCTAATGTGTTTGGTTTATTTATTTTGGGTTTTATTATTATTAGTATGAAATTTGTTATTTGTTTTTATTAGGTTTTTATTTTCATTCTTGTATCTTCTTTTTTTTCTTTTTTTTTCTTTTATTTTCATTATTTTATTTCTTTTTACTTTTACTTTTTTTCTCCCACTTATACCCCTCACGCACTCTACCCACGAGGAACTCGCTCCCCCTATAACCCTAGCTCGCCCCCCCCCCTTTCCATGCTCCCTCCGGTCCGCTCCTTGGCCGCACACCCTGCCCCTCGCGTGACTCCCACCGGCGCACAACACCTCCGGCACGGGCCTCTGCTTCCTTACATCATGCCATCAGCCACCATCCACATGCCCTTCACTTCCCCCTCCTAACCCTACTTGCACCGGACAACCCATCCCCTTGTCCTCCTTCGGCACAGCTTCCTCCATCATGGCCTCCTCTGGCATGGACAGCCCCTCCCCTTGCTCTCCTCCCACCAGCGCGCCACCCCCCCCCCCCTTTTTCTCTCCGGTCGAAGCTCCGGCGGCTCTGCCCTCCCACTCCACCTCCCGAAAAACCTGCTACCTTGCACCGCCTAGGCGACGTTGCGCCCTCCTTTCTGTCGTGCACCAAGTCGTGACCCCTGTCCTCCTTCACCACTCTCGCCAGCCAGCCTCTCAGACTTCTCGTTATAGTTTTGTTTTACTTCTGGTGTTGTTCGTTCAATTCTATTAAGCTACGGTTAGGGTTTATATTGCTTTTGGTATAATTTTTTATGCAATTATGCAGTGTTTTTTTGGGTTCTAGATTGATGTTTCTAGTTAAAATGTTTTAATTAGAGTCAAATTGAGGTTGCTCGTAGTGCGATTGTCGTGCCGTAGGAGTTTCGCGTCGAACTGCGAAGTTGGTCTACACCGAGGAAGGTGGTTCTGCATATGATTATTAATTGCTAATTTCATTTGCTTAATTAATTAATTTAGCATGTTTAATAATAAGTTTGTTTGATGTGCATTAAATTTTTACTTGAGTTCCAGCATGTTTTAATGTGTTTATTAGTGTGTTAATATGAAATGAGTATGTTGCGGTGAAAACCCCTGTCGAAATGCTTGCCAATGTTTCATAATTTGTGCAGTTTATTTTGTTAGAATGTGTGAAGGGTGCGAATGGTGTTTTGGGCATAGAGTCTATATGTGTTTTTTTATAAATGAACATTTACTATGTTTTTGGTGTTTAATGTTGTGTGGCGTATTTTGAAATGGTTTGACAAATTTTTATGGTAGTTCGTTTAATTATAACAATGGTATTTTTTTCACTGTGCGGGGGGTTTTCTTTTACTGCGGGCGTAAAGCACATTGTGTTTCTAAGATGACGAGGTGTGCGTATGGTCATGCAAGAGGGTTTGGGTTGGTCTAGTGTGTAAGATGGTATTTTGTCTTTAAAATTTTTTTGTGAAAGTTTGATTTGTTTTATTAAATAATTATTAAGGGTGAAGAATTGTTTTGGTTAAATTGTGTAAAGGTTTTGATGCTTAAAGTCATGCGATGTGTGTGGAAATTGTTCAATAAACCCTTTTAATGGTGTGTCTGGTAGTGAATGTGTTTTCATTGATTGTGCAATCATTTTAATTGGTTGTGTTAGTAATGCGGGTTTAGTTTTGGGATGTTTTCAGTGTGTGTGTTGTTTCAAATGGATTTTTGTGTGTGAAAATGGTGGTTTTGGCGTGCGTAACATCTTGTTTGGTTTGAGTATGTGATTATGACATAATACTTGAACTCTGAACTACTTGAGCACAAATGGGAAGCCCGGGTAGCTAGGAGGGTAGACTAGACTAGTGGGATAGTGTTCCGGAGGTGACTCGACCCGGTTTGACTGGCAGTACTGATGATTGCAACACTAACTAAACATATGCTTATCTGAGGGTCGTGGCCTTCTAAGCCACGTTTTCTGAGGGTCGTGGCCTTTTAAGCCACGTTTTCTGAGGTTCTTGGCCTTCTAATCCACGTTTCACTGAGACACGAAGATCTAGGGGCCCAAGTTAGATAACACCCATGCGGTCTCTCCCATATTAGTGCTCTTTGGTTACTTTATGCTCATCAGTGTGACACTTTGGTTATTTTAAAATTAAGTGTGTGTGTGTGTTTTAATTTAAGTTGTTTTTTTAACTGCTTTCTCTAAACCTGTTTTCTCTAAATATGTTCATGATTTTAGTTCTTTTATTTAATTAATGTTGCAAATGTATTTTTCATTTAATAATTGTGTGTGGAACATTTTCTTGGTGGCATCTTACTGGGCTTTTAGCTCACACCCAACATACACATATGGGTGTATGTAGATTCTGTTTCCTTTTCATTCCAGGTTGAGTCATTGAGCATAGAATTGGTGGTTCCAGTTGTCAATGGCATCCTCGTGTTGGTTTGGTGGCGGTGGCTTGGGGATGTGACTCCTCATGTCACACAGAGGTTTGTGTTGGAGTTTTGGTTTCCTTTGATGTAGTCTCTTTTGGGTCTTTAGTTCAAGTTGTAAACTTTAATTCTGAACTTGGTAAGGGTCTGTTTGGTTTTCTATTTTTAGTTTCAATTTATTCATCTTGTTGTCTGTTTTATATTTATTTATCCGGGTAAATCGTTCCCAAGTTTATTTTTGATACCCGAGCACTTGTGCCAGCCCATGGGGATCGGGAACGCCCTTTGACCCATGTCACAGACCGGGTCGGGCGCCGAGTCAGATGGCGACCCGGCCTGGTTTGTGACACCTAAACTTTTCTAAATCATACACAACAGGAAGTAAATCCTTCTTAGTGGTGGTGTAATTGATTTGGGCATCATTTAAGGATTTTCTTGCATAACCAATTACATAGGGAGTTTTATCACAACATTTTCCTAACACAGCTCCTAAAGAAAAGTCACTGGAATCACACATCAGTTCCAAAGTAAGGTTCCAATTCTAGGATTTCATGATCAGAGGAGAGGTGAGAGATGATTTGAGGGTTGAGAATGAATTTTCACATCTTTCTGTCCAAACAAATGGAGCATCCTTTACTAAAAGACTACAAAGTGGATGAGTGATTGAACTAATGTTCCTAATGAATCTTCTATAGAAACCAGCATGTCCTAAGAAATACCTCACTTATTTGACAGTTTTGGGTGATGGAAGGTGATGAATGATGTAAACCTTTTCTTTATCGACTTCAATTCCCATACCTAAGACTAGATGGCCAAGGACTAGTCCCTATTTAACTATTAAATGGAATTTTCCACAATTTATGACTAAATTATTTTCTTCACATCTTGAAAAAACTCTCTCTATATTCCTTATACATCCCTATAATGTATCCCCAAACATAGATAAGTCATCCATGAAGACCTCTAGAAAATTCCCTACCATGTCTGAGAAGATTCCCATCATGAACCACTTGAAGGTTCTAGGGGCATTGCATAACTCGAAGGGCATGCGTTTGAAGGAAAATGTGCCGAATGGATAGGTAAAAGTAGTCTTTCCTTGTTCCTCTAGGGAGACCTCAATCTGATTGTACCTTGAGTACCCATCTAAAAAATAGTATAAGGCATGACCTTTCACCCTCTCAAGGACTTTGTCAATGAATGGTAAGGGGAAATGGTTCTTCTTTCTAAATGAGTTAAGCTTCCTATAGTCGATGTAGACTCTCCAGCCACTACTCACCCTAGTTGGAATAATCTCTCCATCCTTATTGTTTATTACTGTGATTCCAGCCTTCTTTGGAACCACATGGATTGGGCTAACCCACTCACTATGAGCTACAGGATAGATAATACCATCTTTTAACATTTTTAAAAGTTATTTTCTCACTACTACCATGATATTTGGATTGAGTCACTACTGAGGTTGATTACATGGCTTTGAATCAGATTCTAGAACAATTCTGTGAGTCCCAATAAGTGGGATAATCCCAGGAATATCAGATAGAGTCCATCCAATGGCTTTCGTGTGTCTTCTAAGGACATATAGAAGCATCCTCTCATGATCATCTCGAAGAGAAGAAGAAATAACTATAGTATATGTTCTATTTTCACCTAGGAAGGCATACTTAAGTGTAGAAGAAATTTCTTTCAATTCAAGATCGGGTTGGTTCAAAATTTTAGCAGAAGATTGGGACATTGGCTCAAGATCAATTTATTTTTTTAGATTTTTAGATAAAATTGATTCCCCATGTGTAGAAGTTTCATCTACTAGATTGATTTGATCAGTTTTAGGCAAGGGAGTTGAAGTGGTCTCCATGAATGTGGTTTCCTGAAAGATTTCACTAATTTTTTGGCATAATATTTCATCATTGGAGCAATATGAAATTGATTCTATCCAAGGAGATAAACTTCCTTCATGTGAACAGTGGAAATTAATCTCTTCCTGACTTAAACATTATTCAAATGTTCCTTTATGTTCTATGGATTCATTATTAGTGCTTCCTATCATGTTTACTTCATGAATATCCTCATCATCCCCTATTTGTGAGATTTTATTATAGATGTTCAAGTCTAGACTCATGTTTCCAAAGGTGATGGTCATGTTCCCATTTTGGACTCAGATAAAAAAGTTGATTTTTGCAAGGAAGGGACGACCAAGGATGATTGGGGTTTGTTCCTTATTTCCAAAGTTTGGATTGTTATCACGTACAATGAATTAAGCAGGGTATATGAAGTTTTCTACTTTTACCAGAACATCCTTTAAAATCCCCTTTAGAATCTTAATGCTAAGATCAGCAAGTTGAAGTGTGATAGATGTGTGTTGGATCTCTTCTAGGCCTAACTGGCAGTACACAACATAGGTAATGAGATTGACACTTTCACCTAGGTCACATAAGGCTTTTAAAACCTTGTTCTCTCCTAGTTCAACATTTATGTACGTGCGTCCTGGGTCTTTCATCTTTGGTGGAAGGGTTCCTTGGATTGTTGTGCTAACATTTGCTGCTAGAAGGGATTGGTTCTTATGTGATAATTTCCTCTTTAAATTTGCATAGTTCCTTCAAGTATTTTGAGTATCTAGGAATGATTTTAATAGAATCGAGGAGTGTAATGTTCAACTTTACTTGTAAGAATATTTCCCTCAATGTTTCACTCAATTAAGGATTGGGTTTCCCCCTCAAACATTAAGGAAATGGGGCAGGTTGTGGGATTGTTTGTTGAAGAGTTGTTTCTTTCACATTGTTTTCAATTTTTTTACTTTGATCATGTGGTTCATTCTAAGTTTCATTAGATTTTTAATCTTCATATGGTTTTTGAATTATTTTTTCGTTTTTCTCAATTTATTTCCCACTTCTCAAAACTGTCATAGCCTTTAGTTGTTCATGAGTTGTTTGAGTAAAACTTGTCTCTCCCCTTGATGTTTGTTATGGAATGACCTGTGTGGGAATGGTCTCCTTTCCAGTTTTTATGGTTTGAATTTCTTATTTAATGGATGATAATTCAGAGTTCATTTTGTCCATTTGTTTACACAACTGTTCATGGATTGGAAGATGGATAGATTGGGTGGGGGCTTTTGTTTGTTTGTTTATCCTAGGAGGATACTTTGTTTGTTGGATGGGTTGTTGGATGGTTTGTTGGTATTGGATAGGAGGATGCTGGTATTGGACTGGTTGTGGTTGTAATTGGTTATGGTTTTGAAAATTTTGTGTAGGTTAGGGGTTTGGTCCTTCTAGTTGGCTAGGTTGTTGGTTATCTTTCCAGCGGAATCCTAGGTGGTCATTATACCTTGGGTTAAATGTGTTTTGGTATTGGGGCTTTTGAAATTTTAGGTCATTGACTTCAGCAGGTGGTCCTCCTAGAAGAACATTCTTTATGTATGGAATGGTTGGGTAGTTTTCTTTTTTGTGGTCATGTTTGTCCAAAATTGTTCAAACAGGGTCTACAGATTGGATTTCATGGATTTTTCTAAGGTCTATCTCTTCAACCATCCTAATGAGTGTTGCGAGTTTATCCCTAAGGCTTTCCTCTTCTCTAAGTGTATGCATTCTAGTAGTTCCTTATGGATTTTCATAATAAGGTGATGTTCTCCATGTTTGGTTTTGTTCAGCAAAGATTTCTAGATACTCATAAGCATCATTTTGGGATTTGTTTTTAAAGGTCCCATTACACATCATGTCAACTAATTGTTTGTTTCCCTGTCCCAACACTTCATAGAAAATTCTCACTTGTTCAGGAATAGAGAAACCATGGTTTGGAACCATGTTTAGGGTTTCTTTGAACCTCTCCCATGTTTCATAGAATTATTATCCCTCTTTTTCAAAAAATATTTGGATGCTCTTTTTTAGTGCAATTGTTTTGTGGTGGGGAAAGTATTTTTTGTCGAATTCTATTTGTAATTGGTCCTAAGAGTTTATGGATGAGGGTATAAAATTATTTAGCCAATTTTTAGCTCGATCCTTTAATGAAAAAGGGAATAGACTCATCTTAGATGATTCTAGTTGATGTGGGGGACACAATGTTTCTACAATGTCACTGAACTCCTTAACATGAAGGTAGGGTATCTCGGACTCCATTCCATGGAATGTGGGAAGGTGGTTTAGGAAATGGGGTTTAAAGATGTAGTTATAATCTCTTAGGGAATTGTGTCTAATTCATGAGGGTGCATTGGTCCAAGATGGAGTGAGGTATTCATTCATGGTTTGATCGACTGCATACCCTATGTTTGGAGCTTCTTGGTTTCGATGTCCCATTTGATCAACTACAAGGTTAACCATTTGATTTATTTGAAGACCCTCCATTGGACTTGTTTTAATTATTGAATTTGGAGTTTCAAGAATATTTGGATTAAATTTAAACAATACCTTAGGTGAACTTGACTCCCCTATCCTAGGACTTCCCACCCTAACTAATCTGTTTGATTTATTGCGGGTGTAGGTGGGCATGTGCCAAAAGAAAAAAAAAGCAAGAAAGGGAAAAGATAAGAGAATTTGGGTGAGAATAGAATAATGGGGGTTATTAAATAGATTTTTTGTTCTAAGAAACTTACTTGGTCCCCAGAAACGGTGCCAAAATTTGGTGTCGCCCAAATTTACCCAAGTTCTAAGGTTTAAGTGGTCGCTTACAGTGTAGCTTGGGTTGTCGAATCCTCAGAGACCTAAGAAGATCCTTAGACACACAATATAAAGAGAAGGATTTTTGGCTATAAAGTGGCCAGCTTGGGTTGATTTTATATGGTTTTAAAATATCACTAAGTGATCTATGTGAATTCAAATTATGAGTAAATGAGTTTATCCTAAGTTATTTCTCAGGGTGGATTGGATGAATATTTTTTTTACAATTTCAATTTCATTAACTTTAGAAGGATTCATGCAATGAATTCAAACTACCCTCATCACTTACTGATTAAACACCTTCACAAACACATGATAATCACCTATACACTTGTAGGATCATTTTCATGAGCACTCCAAGGTAAAGGATCTAATTATCACATTAAAGTGGGGTGAATAAATTCAATAAGGAAGAGGAAGAGAGAAAATCATTGAATAAAATAAACTCAAATAAAAGAAATTAATAACATTTAGAGAGTGATAAATAACATCCAATCCAGCCCCTTGTTACTTCCTTAGATCAACCCATAAAAGATTTAGCCCTCTGGTTTCTCCCAAATTTACCCTATTGGTAAAAGTGGTCGATTTAGTACATGTAGGGGTCGAATCCATAGGGACCGAAGAAGTAACCTTGAGACGCTATGATTTGGTGGAGGATGGGTTGTGAAGTGGACAACTTTGGTTTTGATTTTGGATGGTTTTAAAGAACACTAAGAAACATAATTGAATTCAATTAAATGAAAATGGATTGATCTTAGGATTATGCTCGGGGTGAATTGAATGAATTTTACTTCTTTAGACAATTTTAGTTTTATTAATTCTTGATGAATCCATTCTTCAAAAATAACACCACCTTCATCATTTTCAGGTTTGGTGCTGACTAAACACAATTAATAATCCCCTATACACTTAGAGAACCAAATTCATGATCTCTCCAAGGTATATGGTCATTTAGTACTTGAATTTAGCTTTCTCAAACATAGTGAAGATGAAGAGTATAAAAAACTGAAGAATGGAAGTCTTAAATTAATTAGCCAATTAACAAAAATTAGTTCATAAAATAACATTAAATACAGCCTTTGCATCCTCCTACGATAAACCCATTAAAGGGTTAGCCCTGTATTGATGGTATACTCTCAATGGTGGGTGGAAGATGGCTAACAATAATTGGATTGAAAAATTAAAACCGCGGAAATAATGAGCACTCCTCCATGTGTGTGAATGAAATTCACACCTATGTGTGAACTAATTCAAAACAACAAAGAGATGTCATTGTGCTTTGTGATAATAAAGTTTTAATAAAAGAAATGAAAAATATATAAGAGAAAGAATTTGATTAAGAACATAAAGATACAAAGAAGAAACTTACATGGAAATGGAAAACATTACAAAGGAAATTTGGAAGCATAACCTTACAATGAAACAAGCAACACAAGATGACAAGAAAAATATGTGATGATTATTAACTTCACCACCAGATCCTTATATAGGCATATTAGGAGCCTTAGGTCCACCCCCCAACAATTAATTTACCCCCCCCCCCAATAATTAAGAGAGTCAAAAGGCTGGTGAAGAATCAAAAGGAAATTGACGTTTCGAAGTTGACCTGGAAAACTTTCCAGATTCATCCTCCATTTTGACGTTCGAATTTGACATTAAATATGGATGAATCATTAGAAGTCACAGAAGAAAAATATCTTTTTCCATGTGTCCTCTATAAGTTTTCCAAATTTCAGGTCATTTGGTGCATCCTTTTGAAAGTTATTTCCTAAATGGTGAGGAGAATTTATGGGCGTTCATATCGGTCCCACCATTTAAATGTAAACTTAATATCCATATATCTCTAAGAAAACATCGGAATTAGATATGGCCACAGTTTAATAAAATGATCCTCATATTTTTATTTTTATACTGTAAAAATTTTTGCTTCATTGGGCTTGGTTTGTGGGCCCCGCATTTGTTTGATGGGCCTTAGGCCCATTATGCTTTTTCCAGCAAATTTCTGAATTCATACACAAAAATCTCTATCTTATTTTGGGATTAATCCATCAGACATAAAAGATAAAATGTTTAAAATAAAGTGATCAATAATATCCCAAAATATCAATTTCAGAAAATGGATATAATGCTATCCACAAACAGATGAATGATTGGACCCAAATTTTCATTTTAAACATTAATTGAATTTAAGATGATAAATAAAGTTCTATTTATGTAATGCACTAAAAACAATGTTTATAGACTTTGGAACAATGAATATAAAGATATTAACAATGAATATTATCCACTTTTAGTGACTAATCACACCCCCCAACTTGAGTTTTGCTAGTCTTGAGAAAAATATATTACAAATATGAAATTCGAATCCCCTTTTCCAAAAACATTTTAATACAAATTGCTCACCCAAAAACCTCATACCAAAAAAAATTATGAAATCCATCAAAATCATTTAAAACAATCTAGGTTCAAAAGCATATCCCAAGCCCAAGCCCATTCCTTTGTTCAAATTCATCTCTACATTTCATCCAATTTCAATTAGGCATGATAAAGTGTTGTGAATCACAAAAGATATGGGGCCAATTTTATTTTTCAAGGGGAAAAAATGGAAGCACTAGGTGGGAATCACATTAAACCTTAATATGAGAATCCGATTTTTTTTTTTTTGAATTTTTTGTTTGTTTTCTTTTTTAACCACAATAGATATGAAAAGACTAACTATGGGCAAGACAACTATGGAGTCACGATCTCCAAGTGTCGGACGCCACACATATTGTCAATTTCATGCTCTATAATAGAGATATAAAGCCTAACTCTGGGCAAGACAACTATGGAGTCACGATCCCCAAGTGTCGGACACCACGCATTTGGAAAAAACATTGCTCTATGTGGTCATTGTTTTTTTCAATTTTTTTTTTGTTTTTTGGATACTCAAATTAAACTAAAAGTGACCCCAGAACCCTATGCTATAATGAAAGGGACCCAAGAACTCAAATTTACACCCAAGATCTAGTAGACGTGCATTGTGGCATTCTTATTAAGAGGATGAAAATGTAAACTTTGAAAAATCACATCGGACAACTACACTTTCCAAAAACTATGCTCATGAACTTAAACTTGCATTAAAATCAGAATCAAGCATGCAAAATTATTTGATATCCAATTTCAAAGTTTGCAATGTGTGTTATCATGTTTAAGGTTAATGGATTTTTTCTTTCCATGCATGTTCTTATTAAAAAAATCATTTTTTATTTCATCTCCCCCCAACAAAGAATAACATTATCCCCAGTGTTTAAAGAAAATAAAAGTTATAAGGGGGTAGAAGAAGATGAGAGGTGTTCAAAAAGGAATTTGAAAAAATAAACATGGAACAAATTCACCTAGTTTTTGAAGTTGAAGTTCATGATGCTCCAGATTACTCCTTTGATCTCTTGGGAGATTTAGGCACCTCCTTGATCGAATATGTATCACACAAAATAGTCCCTAAACCATACAAATAAGAAAAAACCAGATAAAACAAACAACACAACAATTTATTTAAAACCAAGTATCAACATTTTTATGGTTTTCCTTGTTTTTTTTAATTTTAAAAATCAAACTGATGATACATTGTCTTATTTATATTTTCTCGGTAAGGTATTACTCAGGGATTACACCGCGTGACACGGATGAATACGGTGCTCCCCTTTTATACCCATCCTTACTCATAAAAGAATAACATGTCAACAATCTATTTTTTTTAAATACCTACAAAAACATAAAATAAAATAAAATAAATTGATGATACATTGTCTTCTTTATATTTTCTGGGTACGGTATTACTTAGGGATCACACCACGTGACACGGATGAATATGGTGCTCCCATTTCATACCCATCATTACTCATAAAAGAAGAACAGGTCAATAGTCTATGGTAATTTATTATATGAAAAATAAAATGATTCAAAATTATTGGAAACATGAAAACCATGGGTTTCCTCCCATTCATCGCTTTTGTTTAACATCGTTAGCTCGACTTGAACCCCCAAAATTATCCAATTCCAACTTTAAACATTTTTAGGACCCCATTTTTATCCACCTCAACAAGATTTAGATTGATTATTTTTTTTATAATTTTTTTCATGTGCAATCCTTTGTTCTACAATGATTGGAAAAATCCATGTAATATTAGAAATGATTGATTCATTTGAACTTATATTCTTTCTTAAGACATCAATGACCATTACAAAATTATTGGCTTCTTTAGATGAATGAACTAAAACTACAAGGTCTTTTTTATCACCTATGATGGGATTCTTGAGTTGGGAAGGAAAGAAAATAATTTTGAGCTCAGGTTCATTGAAATTTCTTAAAGGAGATTGACAAATTAAATCAAAATCAGTTTCTTCCCTAAAAAAATTAGAAATAATTGGTTCATTTTGAAAATATGATTCATCTCGAAAATTGTCATGTTGAATATCAATAATGGGTATGGACTCATTGTTTTTGAACTCTCCTAATGGTTCAATTATTGGTGCTTCTAAAAATTTATCAATGGAGTTATATTCAGGAAACTCTATCCATGATGTCAAATTTTCCTCTTTTGATTCCAAAAAATCAATTTCTTCCTGATTTAAAGACCCTTCAACATTTTGTTGATCTTCTTCAGTTATCCCATATCCAAAGGATAGTTCTTTTTTGAATTGTTGAATGGTTTTTGGGATAAAATATTCTTCTATCAGTGATGAGGAAAGGACATCCTGAGTGGGAATGGGTTCTTCATAATTCTCAATGATTTGTATTTCTAATCTTAGTGATGAAACTTCTGAATTCATTTTAACCATTTTTTCACACAAATGTTCAATAATTTTTTCAGAATTAGGATTGATAGATTTTTGGACATCATGAACTTCATTAAGTTTTATCTCTTCAATCATCCTCGAGAGGTATGGAAATTTATCCTTTAAACAATCAGCATCCCATTGATTGTACATCTCATCTGGTGTGGTGTATTCAATTAAGGATTGGTCAATGAAATTCCCTATGTGATGTGTTTCCCAATATTTATTTCTGACATGATTACATAATTGGTTTATGAAGGGGTATTTTGGAGGATAATCCATTGGAGTTGATTGAAAATTGGTTTTGGGGTTTTTTTGGACACACAAAAATAGAAAGGGGAAAAGAGAAGAGAACTTGGGGTGAGAATAGAGAATTTGGGGTGAGAAAAGAAGACATGGGTCTAAGGTACTTACATGGGTCCCCGGAAATGGTGCAAAAATTTGGTTTCACCCAAATTTACCCTACTGGTAAAATTCTTTGATGTAGTACATGTATGGGTCAAATCCACAGGGATCGAAGAAGTAACCTTGAGATGCTATGATTTGGTGGACGATGGGCTATGAAGTGGCCAACTTTGGCTTTGATTTTGGATGGTTTTAAAGAACACTAAGAAACCTAAGTGAATTAAATTCAATGAAAATGGGTTGATCTTAGGATTATGCTCGGGGTGGATTGAATGAATTTTACTTCTTTAGACAATTTTGGTTTTATTAATTCTTGATGAATCCATTCTTCAAAAATAACACTACCTTCATCATTTTCTGGTTTGGTGCTAAATAAACACAATTACTAATCCCCTATACACTTAGAGAACCAAATTCATGATCTATCCAAGGTATATGGTCATTTAGTACTTGAATTTAGCTTTCTCAAACACAATTAAGATGAAGAGTAGAAAAAACTGAAGAATGGAATTCTTAAATTAATTAGCCAATTAACAACAATTCGTTCATAAAATGACATTCAATCCATCCTTTGAATCCTCCTACAATCAACCCATTAAAGTTTTATCCCTCCATTTATGGTATACTCTCAATGGTGGGCAGAATATGTCTAACAAGAATTGGATTGAAAAATTAAAACTGCGGAAATAACGAGCACTCCTCCGTGTGTGTGAATGAAATTCACACCTATGTGTTGAACTAATTCACAACAACACAGAGATATCACTGTGATTTGTGATAATAATGTTTTAATAAAAGAAATTGAAAATATATAAGAGAAATAAGTTGATTAAGAACATAAAGATACAATGAATAAACTTACATGGAAATAGAAAATATTACAAAGGAAATTTGGAAGCATAACCTTACAATGAAACAAGCAACACAAGATGACAAGAAAAATATATGATGATTATTTCCTTCACCACCGACTCCTTATATAGGCATATTATGAGCCTTAGGTCCACCCCCAAACAATTAATTTACCCCCCAACAATTAAGAGAGTCAAAAGGAGGGTGAATAATTAAAAGTAAATTGACGTTTCGAAGTTGACCCGGAAAACACTTCAGATTCATCCTCCATTTGGACGTTCGAAATTGACATTAAATATGGCCGAATAATCAGCAGTCGCAGAAGAAAAATATATTTTTCCATGTTTCCTCTATCAGATGTACAAGTTTAAGGTCATTTGGTGCATCCTTTTGAATGTTATTCCCGAAATGGTGAGGAGAATTTATGGGCGTTCATATTGGTCCCACCATTTAAATGTACACTTTGGATCCATATATCTCCATGAAAAATTTGAAATTAGCTCTGGACACAGTTGAATAAAATGATCCTCCTATTTTTCTATTTTTACTGTAAAAATTTTTGCTTCATTGGGCTTGGTTTGTGGGCCCCACATTTTTTTGATGGGCCTTAGGCCCATTATGCTTTTTCCAGTACATTTCTGCATTCAGGCGCAAAAATCTCCATCTTCCCTTATGATTCATCCATCAGAACTACAAGATAAAATGTTTCAAATGAAGTGTTCAATCATATGCCAAAATATCAAATTTAGAAAATTAATATAATGTTATCCACAAACAGATGAATGATTGGGCCCAAATTTTCATTTTAAACATTAATTGCATTTAAGATGAGAAATGAAGTTCTATTTATATAATGCACTAAAAAAAATGTTTATGGACTTTGGAAAAATGAATATAAAGATATTAAAATTTTATATTATCCACTTTTAGTGACTAATCACCCTCTATTGATGAAATTTCATCAACGGAAGCGGGAAGTAGACTTACGAGGGTGGAATTGAAGAAGTAAAAACAAAAAAATAACAATCACTCCACCGTTATGTAGAAAAAATCACAAGGTTTGGTGTGAAAAAATTCACACCTTGAGGAAAGTTATCAAGGTGATACGAAGAAGAACATAATAAGAGAATAAGAATGAATTTTATTGAAAACTAATTTGATTCGAACAACTTACATGAGAAGGAAGAACGTGACAAAGACAAATTGGTATAATAACATTACAATGAAAACAAAGCTCCAAGAACTCCAAAATACTCTACCACTACTACCTTAAATAGGCATTTAGGAAGCCTTTAGTCTATCCCCCATCTTCCCAAGTCTCTTTAATTAATTATGGTGGGTAAAGGTTGGTGTATAATTAATGGAGATGAGACTTTTCCACTCTTCCCCCGAAGTGCCATCCAGCTTTCATCCACCAAAAAGATGCACCGAAAGGACCTTCTAGATATATGGATTAGAGTGGGAAATATAAGGATAAAATTTATCCCATGATTTATTCTAATAGTCTGTAAAATTTCATCCCACAAAAGTGTGTGGTTTGCGAGATATGATTTATATGGTGGACTGTTTTTCTGGGCCTCAGAATCTGGCCTAGAATTTTATCATCGACTTGGGCTTCCTAGAACACCATTAAAACTTCCGAATTAGCTTAGTACACTATTTAATGAAATTTTACCCATAATATCCTCTATATTAATATAAATATTCAGAATCATTGGGCCTGAATCCTGTCCTCTACAGTACTTTGATTGGGCTGTTATCCAGTTCACTTCGCCCAGAACCTTGTTGGTTCAAGGCCCACTTTGGTGGTCTTCCAATTTGAATATCCAAGTGCTCCCAAATAATTAATTGTTCCTTATATCATGGGAGACCTGAAAATAAAATATTAAAATAAAATTAATTTCATTTTGTGTTTTATGATATGTTCAATAATGTACCATGTAATAGTGAATTTTAAAAAGGAATTACAATCATAATATAAAATAATGTTCAAAATGTAAAATGAACTAATAATGGTGTCTATGATTAATAAAGAACATGAATATTATATTATAAACAATGAATATTAGACTCTTTTATGGGCTAATAAACCATCAAAAGTTTTAGGTTTAAATGGTAAACACTATGTTTATGTTCTTGTAGATGATTTTTCTAGATATACTTGGGTATACTTTCTAGCTCACAAAAGTGAAGCTTGTTCCTACTTTATTAAGTATTCCAAGTCTATAGAAAATCTTATTGGATTTATAATTAAGACCCTGAGAAGTGATCATGGATGTGAGTTTGAAAATCAGGAGTTTGAATCTTATTGCTCACACAATAGCTATAGTCACAATTTCTCTGCTCCAAGAACACCTCAACAGAATGGAGTCATGGAAAGAAGAAATAAGACCCTTCAAGAAATTGCTAGGACAATGCTCAATGAATATGATTTACCAATTTATTTTTGGGCTGAAGCTTTCAATACAGCGTGTTATACCATCAATAGAGTCTTGATTAGACTTGTTCTTCAGAAGACCCCTTATGAGCTTTGGAACAATAGGAAGCCTAAGGTTAATTACTTTAGAGATTTTGGTTGAAAAGTCTTTATCCTTAACACTAAATATAATCTGGACAAATTTTCTCCGAGAAGTGATGATGGAATTTTCCTAGGTTACTCAATCTCGAGTAAATCCTATAGAGTATTCAATAAGAAATCCAAATGTGTGGAAGAATCAGTTCAGGTCAAATTTGATGAGACTGATCCACATGAACCTAAAACTTCTCTTGAATATCTTGAGGAAGATATGTCAATTCTGGACCTTAATTATAAAAATAGTGAACCCCCTGTAAAAGTAACCAGTTCTCAGAATCTTCCAGAATTTGCATCTGTTGAGTCTGAACCAACATAAAACCTTGAGGAATCTAGTTCGACCCTTTCTAGAGGCATTAGGAATCTTAAGAATCATCCTTTAGATGTTGTTTTAGGTAATCTAAATAGGGGAACAAAAACTATAGCCTCTCTGAGAAACCTAGTTGAACATCAAAATTTTCTTTCACAGCTTGAACCCAAAAATATCAATGATGCCATCAATTATGAATTTGGGATGATGTCGATGCAAGAAGAATTAAATCAGTTTGAAAGAAAAAAAAAGTCTAGGAATTAGTAGAAAGACCTAAGGAAACTTTGACAATAGTCACTAAATTGGTATTTAGGAACAAAGTTGATGAGTCTGGAAATATAGTTAGAAATAAAGCTAGATTAGTTGCAAAAGGGTATAGTCAGGAGGAAGGAATAGACTATGAGGAGACCATTTCACCTGTAGCTAGGATAGAGGCCATTAGGATACTACTTGCTTATGCAGCTCATCTGAATTTTAAACTTTATCAAATGGATGTTAAAAGTGATTTTCTAAATGGGTATATAGTTGAGGATGTGTTTGTTGAACAACCCCCTAGATTTACAAATCCCCATTTTTTAAATCATGTTTTTAAGCTTTCTCAAGCTTTATATGGTTTAAAGCAAGCTCCAAGAGCTTAGTATGATAGGCTTAGTTCCTTTTTTATTTCAAAAGGCTTTACTAAAGGGATAACAGATCCTAATTTTTTTATTAAAAGGATTTCCAAAGATGTTTTAATAGTAAGAATTTATATAGATGATATAATTTTTGGATCTTCTAAAAACTCTTTATATACTGATTTTTCAAAGATAATGCAAAATTAATTTGAAATGATTTTAATGGGGGAACTTAAATTTTTCCTTGGATTTCAGATTTTTCAAAATAAAAATGGCATTGTTTTGAATCAAAGTAAATACATTAAGGATCTTCTAAAATTTTTTGTTTTGGATAGTAGTAAAGGTAGTGATACATGTATGATTACCACTTTTAAGTTGGATGCTGATGAAACTAGTGAACCAGTGGATCAAACCAAATATAGAGGTATGATAGGGAGTCTACTCTACCTTACAGCTAGCAGACTTGATATTATGTTCATTTTATTCATGTGTGCTCATTTTCAAGCTAATCCCAAAGAATCTCATTTAACTTATATTAAAAGAATTTTCAAATATCTCAAATATACTCCCAACTTAGGACTATTTTATCCAAAAGAACAATCATTTTATTTGATAAGTTATTCAGATTTTGACTTTGCTGGTTGTAAGATAGACATAAAAAACACCTCTAGAACATGTCACATTTTAGGCAAGTCACTAGTATCATGGTGTAGTAAGAAATATAATTTTTTTTCATTATCTACTGCTGAAGATGAATATATAGCTTCTGGTAGTTGTTGTGCTCAAATTCTATAGATGAAACACACTTTACTAGACTATGGATATCAATTAAAACACGTCTCAATAAATTGTGATAATACAAGTGCTATTAACATTTCTAAAAATCCATTATCTCGTTCTAGGACAAATAATATTTATGTGAGACATCACTTTTTGAGATATCATTATTAAAAAGGTGATATCACTCTTGAATTCATTAGCACTGAACATCAATTGGATAATATATTCATAAATCCCTTGAATTCTGAGAGGTTAAATTGCATCAAACATGACTTAGGGATGATTAATTTCAGTATAGGGAACCTCACTGTTGAACCTCATTGTTGAACCTCACTGTTGAACCTCACCGTTGAGACATCACTATTGCACCTCACTATTGCACCTCACCGTTGAACCTCACTGTTGAACCTCACTGTTGCACCTCACTATTGAACCTCGCCATTTCACCTCACCATTATAACCTCATTGTTAAGACCTCATTGTTAGAACCTAACTGTTGGGTACCTCACTGTTGGACATTACCATTACTTCGTATTTTATGCGGGAATCCAAACCATTTTATTAATGTTCTTTTTCTCTATTTATTTTTTTTCGATCCCTAAATGATCAAATTAGATCACAAACACATTTGGATCCACTCTATTCCTCACTCTCGAACCCCTGTTCCCAAAATCCTTAAACCCTAACTTTTCGTTGAACCCTAAAACCGCTTCGAACCTCAATGGAAAGAGTCAAGAGACTTTCGGATGATGTTGGATATGCGCCAAGGCCTAAGAGACCCCGAGCTGAGTCCAGTGGTGGTAGTAATATATCAACAGAGCCTACTAACCCACATCTGTCAAAGAGAATGATTGTGGCTGAAAAGGAGTTAAGCGAATATTGGTTTCTCTCAAGAAAATCCTTAGTGCTAGAGGTACTAGAGACTCAAGGTTGGGTGGAGTGTTTCACAAACAACAATGAGCTGTATTACCTGAGGCTAGTCAATGAATTTTACGACTATCTAAAATTCGAGAAGTCAGATGATGATAACTGAATGGTGTCAAGAGTAAATAGAACTGAGGTGATATTTTCATCTGATGAGTGGGATGAATTTCTAAGGGTACCTCATGAGGGTATATGTGACTACTACTGTGGAGTGATTCCTCCAGACAGTGAGATTTTTGGGTATGAGAAAGCATTGGAAGAGATGATAGGAAATGGGACCTCAAGGAAGATTATTGCTGCTAAAATTAATGGAGAGGATATACTTCTATTCAAGTTTATCCAACATGTGACAAGTCCCAGGAGAGGGGACTTGGTTGTGTTAAAGTATCAGGACATATTCATATTTTATTTGATGAAGCGTGGACATAAGATCAACCTGTGTAGGTTGATGATGGCTCAGTTGGAAGACATGACTAAGCCAAGTTCTAAATCAAATGCTCTATTTCATGCCAAACTAATTTCTATGATACTGAAGGTTAAGGGAATTGTTGGAGATAAATAGGAAACAATTTTATCCAAAAACTATTTTTGTATCTCCAAGATAATCTGGAAGTTCATGAAGATTAGCTGGAATCCCTGGAGAAGAGAATGGGTAAATGATGAAGGGAAGCTTTATGAGAAGTTTGACCCTATAAATAATCCTTATAGTCCAAAGGATAAGAGGGATCCAGATCTAAAGCCCGATGAGGCAGAACCTATATATTTTGATGAAGAATTATAGGAGGTTGTGGAACTTGAGAAAGAGGGTACTCCTATAGATGATAGGAGTGATCCTGATCTACCCGCCAGTCCTCTAGTTGGAATGGTAGATTTGGAGAGCCCAATCCTCCAAGAGAGTTACCATGGAGATAATATGTCCTAAGGGACAATGAGGATGAAGAAACTAGTAAAGAAGCTTTTTATGAGGCTCATATCACTATTAGAGATTCCTCAAAAGAGGAATAAGCTACTGAATCTGGTCATTCTGACCATGAGGAATATGGGACAGCCACTAATGATAGTGGAGGAGAGGATCTTAGTCTAAGTCCTCAGATAGGAATTACAGAAAGGGAAGTAAGTGATCAATAAGAAGAGGTTGTATCTTCTGCTGATGCAATAGAGATTATGGATGATTTAGTAGAGGCAGTGGATCACTCTACCAGTGAGTCAACAGATCAGGCAAAAACAGAAGAGGTTGCAAGAATAGAAGAAGCAGAAGTGAACATTCAGGAAGTATCTCCAATTTATGGGGAGCATCCTACTATAGAGGGGTCAATATCTATTTTTCATGACATTGAGGGGTGGTCTGAGGACCTTGGGTTTCTGGTGTTGGGTTTAGATTATGATGAATCAGAAGATGAAATGCCCACCATAATACCTTCAGTGCCTTCTATATCAGACTTCATTTTTGTACCTCTAGTAATATCTTTTCCTCAAGACTATATCAGTAAGGCAGACCTTGAATCCTTGAAATCCGACCTACAGAGAATGTCTAAGGATAGGTCCTCTGAGATGTACAAGTTTGTTGCTCTAGTTCATGAACATTCAATATCTGAGTTAGCTAAAATTCAACACAACATTCAATCTAATCTGTTTTAGGAAGTAAAGAAGTGTCAGAGTCAAATGAGTGAATTTTCAGATTTTGTGGAGCTTCTGAAACAATTAGTGGTGATCTTGAATTCTCTTCTAACCTCTAGGGATTAGGTAGAAGAGGATATTCAATATGTCAAAGGTTTAGTGCATCAGATGGTTGTTGTATTTTAGGACTTTAAGGAGTCCATGAAAGCTCACATAAAGAACCAAGATGATAATGTGAAGAGGTTTATTAGTGGTCTGACCAAGTCCTTAAAGGAGACAGTAGCATTCACTGTGGCACCTCTAGGTGCATCTGATTTAACTTCATCCTCTCCTCCAGTTGACATTGAAGCTTTTAGATCCATTATTAGAGAATAAGTGGAAAAGATATTTGGTTCTAGTACCTCAGACTCTTAGGTCATTTCTATTACTAGGGAAATTCATACCCTTGTGGGAAATTATTTAAGAGAATCTACTCAAGATTAGAAGGCCATAAAGGATCAAGTTGATTTCTATTACAAAAGAGTTTATAACAAACATCATATGGATGGGCACTTCAAGTTGCTCTTGAAAAACATGAGGATTCCTCCTGTCACTAGAGATTTTAAAGATCAGGTCAGCAGACTAGGACAGTTGACTCCTGTCTTGGAGAAATTTATGGAGAATAAGGATGAATTTATCTCATCCATGGAGAGAGGTGTAAGCATCATCATGGACTTCAGGAATATTCTGTTACCCTTCCTCCATGTGGACTGTACACCCATTGTTGTTCTTCCAGCATTACCTTCTGCCTCCACTGCCTCATCCTCGGCCAATGCTGCTCCTATGATGTCTCCTGCTCAATCCATCAGAAGCTTGACTCTAATGATTCCTTAGAGAGTCACTCCCTCTAGAGATAGTGAATCTTCTATTGTAGCTTCTCCTACAATCCTTGATGTTATCCCTCATCCTCAGCCTCTACCTCCACCTGTAGACTCTCCCTCTTCCTCTTCCAAAAGGAAGGAGTCATTACCTATTTCTGATGTGGATTAAGTGTGGTTGTATCTTTTGATAGGGATTTTATAATGCTCTTTGAATCATGTAATGATATTTCATTAATACAAATATTCTCTTTTTTCTCTTATTATATTTCTTTTTGCTAATCACAAAGGGGGATAAAATACAACAAAACTAATTCAATATCCATATCTCATTAATCTGCGCTACTACATGTGTGATAGATGTGTGATAGGATTATCTATAACACCTATTTATTTTATTAACTTACCTCTGATTTTCATTATCTCTAATAATATTATAATTATTATAAAGTTTAATGGCATAATTTGTGATTATCAAAAAGGGGGAGATTGTTTGACTCGCCTATTTTGATAATCCCAAATCATGTTTAATTCTACAATGGGTTATTTATTTGACAATCTATTTCAATCTATTTTAATCTCATTACTTTTCTAAAATCAATTTACAGTATAAAAAGTCTCTAAGTCAAAGGTCACTGTTGAAGGTTACTAGTAATAGATCACTATTTTATACCACTGTCACGGTCACCGTTGATAAACCTACAACTGAACCTTATCACTTGAAGTCATTGGGGAAAAGGTCATCGTTGAAGATCTTATTGATAAAGGTTACCTTTATAAGAGATATAGTTATAAAGTTATTGTTGGAAGTCACCAGTACAAGGTCACTGTTGTAAATCCTACCGTTGGAGTACTTACTGAAGCATACAGATGCTGAGTCAATGGGATAGGTCACTGTGGTGACAAGGTTTCTATTAAAAAGAGTTTATGTTAGAATTACATTGTCAGACTTATTACAGGAATTCTACTATTAAGTAGTCTACCGCGGAAGAGCTCACTGGTAAAGTCTACCACTAGACAAGTCTACTGTTGGTAAAGTCTACCGCTGGAAAAATCTACTCTTGGTGAAGTCTACCACTGGATAAGCCTACTGTTGGAAGTCTACTGCTGGTTAAGATTACTGTTGAAGATGCTTCCGATTGATAGGATATCGTTACCAGTCTACTGATATCATACTCTCAACTTTTTCCATTGTATTAGGAATATTATAACGGTTACATCTGACTAATTTAATGCATCTGACATTCATTAATATTATTTGCAGACATATCAGAAACCATACGAGGTACAAGGAAGACCACGTGTGGTGTGATCATTCCTCTAGAGGTCTCTGTAAAATTAAAAAGTAATACTGATCAAAAAAAGATAGCATGCCAAGGTGCGAAGAAAAGTATGCTATGATACACCATATGAAAACAAAGGGAAGAAAGAATAACTCTCCAAGCGCTCACTCTGATAATACAAGGGCCTCAAAAAGATCATATTGAAGAACATACTCAAGGTTGTCCTATTGTGCTTCATCAACTCCCTTTTACCAAGAAGTTGAACATCTTAGTACCTGGAAGCCAGTACCTAAAAGTTTCGACACTCTGTTTTTGGAGACAACTTGCAGAGAAGAACAAAAGCTTCATTTCCTCAACTCTAAGAAGTCCAGAGCTGATTTTAAAACACATAGAGAATTCTAAAATCAACCCTAATTTATTTAGCTCTACTGTGTTCCTTATTTTACATTTCTGAGCAGTGTGTGTTTGTTACACACACACACTGTCTCTTGTTCTTTAACTGGGGGATACTGAAAATCTCCACTAAAAAATCTCTCAACTCTTGTTTCCCATGCATAACTTTGGAATAAGCCTTTTGTGGCTTGGTTTCTTGTTTTCCCACATAGAATTATGGTAGAGGTTGTAGAACCTGGATAGTTTGTAAAAATTGTTGTAAAGCCTGATACAGGTTGTGTATCAAGTTTATTTATATAAACTTCTTGGTGGTAGGTGATCACCAAGTGGAGAGGATTAGGTCTCGGCTTGAGACTGAACCTCTTGTTTACATTGTTGTGCTAATATTCAAGTACTCTATTTTATTTTATTCACTGCTTATATTTTTCAAAGACATAAAACTGTTTTTACATTCACTTTGATAGTTAGTTTTGGTTAGTGTGTATATGTTCTTAATTCAGTAAACCTGTTTCAAAAGTTGAATTAGTGATTACATTGATTTAGCTGAGGACTGATCAACCTTATAGAAACTTGTTGAGCAATTAAACCTTTATATCTCTACTACCTTAATTGAATGGTATGTTTTGAATTGGGGTATTTTAATCATAAAATTTTTAACAGAATTTTTTATTGGAACTCAATTCAGCCCCCCCCCCCCCCCCTCTTGAGTATCCACTCTGACCAACAATATGTGTTTCACCTTTGGGAAAATTTCTTCCTCTATCTCTCCATGAAGTAAAAAAATCTTTACATCCATTTTTTTCAAGTACATATCTTCTAATGAAACCATTATTGGTAATATCTAGATATTTTTATGATTAACTACCAGTGAAAATATCTTTTAAAACCCAAATACTTCTTTTTTTTTGAAATCCCTTTACCACCAATCATAATTTAAATCACTTTTTTCCATCAACCTATTCCTTAAAATGGTAAACCCACTTATTCTAAAGTTATCTTTTAACTTTTGGTAAATTAGAAAATTCCAAAGTTTTTTTGGAATTTAGTGAGAAAATATCTTCATTAGTGTTTAATTCCAATGTTTCAATTCATCGAGTTTCACCGCTTCTTTTGGGCATTCAAGTTCTTAGGAATCTGTTAATAGTAGAAAATCCATGTCAACCCCAAACCTCTGAGCTAGACTTTTGACTGTATTTGATCTTCTAAATTGGATTGGATTCCCAATACTACTTGACTTTACTCTATCTCCTAGATCCATAACTTATGGTGCTCTAACTCGAGCTTCAATAGTTCTTGAACTTTCTAACATATCTTCTACTAGCCTCACCCTTGGACTTCCAATGATTCCATTTGAGTTCTCTGGTTTTATCTCCCTTATGGTATTCTTACTTAGATAAACTTGGACTTCAATAGTTGATTCTTTTCCCTCAAATTATTTCTCCAATAAGTTTTGGTCCTTCCATAGAATAAGGATATTCAATCCATGGTAAATTCACATTCCATAAGTTTAGTTCAATGGAAATCAAACCTTTAGAACTTCCCTTGAATAATTATACCAAAAGTAGAAAGTATTTTCACCCCACTCACCACAAAAAGTCAACCCTTTCAAACACCTAACCAAAACTCACAGAATATGAATGGAAATTAAACCACAAGAAATATAAATCACAAAAAATAACACAAGATATTAACATACTATAGAAAATGAGTCCTATGAACATGAGAAAAACACTACTTCTACCTTTCTATAATAATCATAAGTAAAATAATTGAAAAACATATTACTAAGTAAAAGTAATATTTAAAAGTAATTATCTTACCACAAGTAAGAACTTACTCTCTTATATATCATCGCTTTGTATCACCTCAACATATCATTTTATACTGAAGTCCCACTCACTTATATAGTAATTTTCATCTGGTTAACTATTTAAACCTTCTCTGTCGAAATCATGGTCAAACTAATATGAACTCCACAACTATAATACCAACCGATAAGCCTTCTAATTTATTGAAATCACAATACCCTATTGATATATTATAAGATGCGAACTTACAATAGTTCAACTATCACCTAGATAGGTTCTACTACTACCATTTGTACACCACACTGATCCAAATTCTAGTGAATGAAAATCCAGTGAACTGAATCTAGTGGACTGAAATAGACTTTATATCCCAAATAGAAAATAATATCCAGATATTCTCTACAACTATACTTCTAAAAAACATAAATAAGTCTTAGATAACCCATATCTAACCTACAAAGGTCTATTGTGACAACCTGATGTTTTATAAATGAAATTCCCATTTCAAATTAATGAATTATTTTATTAATAAATTAAATTATATAATACAAATTCATAACTTTGGTTATTATATACCATTATAAGTTATATACTATAAGATTTAATAGACCATTAAGAATAATAATCATTGATAATATAGACATTGTATAGTGATCATTATTATTATTATATATTAAGGGTCAAGTCCCCGGGCTTGCGATTTACATGTAATTTTCTTACTTGAGTGTGTTCCGCTTTTGCAGTTGTACCAAATTTTTTATTAAGGGTTATAATAAATCTTATTGACACATACAAAATAAGTTACAACCTCAATCAGTAGGATTATACCCAATGAATCCCATTTATCAGAGCTTCTGAGGGAGATGAAATCACTGAGATTTTCCTTTGACCAATCCCAAGCTGAGATTTAGCAACCAAAGAATGATTGGAATAGTTTATGGTATAATTTTAATCTTATCATGATCACAACCCAAACCATGTTCACCAAACCACCCTAAGAAATTATCAGCATCACACACCTTACCCTTAGAGTATATGCTGGTGTAATAAGGGGTTATGTATCTAGAGCCTAACAGCATGAATTTTTATATTTTTATTTTTATTAAAATAATTTTTATTTATATCGTTTTTCATTACTTTATAAATTATTAAATAATGAGTTTGATAAAAATTATATTTTGATATGATGGAATAGAAATTTTATTTTTTGGGAAATATATAGTTTCAATCAAGGCACTATTTTTGATGAATTCAATATTTTTCAAAATAAATTTTATTTGAATAAAATATTCTTATTAAATAATATTTATTTGAATTTAAATTATAATATAATTTTATGAAGTCAAATATACTTTTTGTAAGGCTCAGAGACTGTTATCATCATAAAACCCAGTACTTTTTAGTAAATAAGGATTTTTTATTTAAAAGTAAAAAATTCTAATACTTAGGAAATTATTTTGATAAAATAAATATTATTTTTGAAATTATAACATCAAAATTAACCAATGGTAATTTTTTCATAATTTTATGAGATAGACAAATTTTTGGGTAAAGATTAAATATGATATGAATATATGGTCTGTATCATGACATCATAATGACCTAAAAGTGATGTAATAAATACTATAAAGAGTATCCATGAAAAAAATTATATTTTACCTTTAAATAAATTCATTTTTTGATGTTATTTGATTAATTTTATAGACCCTTAATGAATCCTTTAAAACATATATTATATATTAAGGTTTAGAAATTAATTTTTTATGAACATGAATCACATCCATATCACCGAGGGTATTATTTTAATTATTTAGGTTCTTAGTGTTGTAAAATATTGAAAACCACTCCTATTTGGTGTAAACCATGGAAAACCCCATGGAAAGGTTTGTGGCTTTGATTATTTTATCACATAGAGTCCAAAACCTATGTTTAGAAATTAATATATAATTCCCCTATATTTTTCAATAAAACCCCACCCAACCTATCATTAATATTAACTCAAAACCCTTTTATCATGAATTAACTATATATTTCTCTCACTATATCCCTCTTAAGGTTCTTTCAAGCTCTTAAGAAGCTCTTCCCAAGCTTTTGAAAGTCATATCTCAAGGTAAGGGATCCTCTCAGTCTCTTCTTTATTTAAGAAATTTCTTTATAATATGCCTTTTATATTTCTAATTTCTAATGTTTAAATAGGTTTTACACATTCCTATTACTATCCTTATGATTTCTAAGTGATGGGATAATACTTTCACTCTCATTAAAACCTTCCATGAATATTTATGTACCCCCATTATGTTTTCGAAATTATCCTTCAATTTTCCATGCCCAACATTCGTGTAGTGAATACCCATCTCCATTTACACTCATGTTTATTCAACTAGATGTGCATATCCTTCATTTATTTGCTAATTCCATTTATTTAACCTTCACTCCTTAAACATGGGAGTAAAATTGATGAAATACATCCTTATGTTGTATGATCTTTTTGGAACACTTATGCATGTACATGATACAAATGTAACAGGTGGGCTTGAGATTATATAGCCCTCCAATGAATTGGGTAATGTTTTTAACTCATGAGATTCCATTTATGGTGCATGAGAGGTGATCCTAAGCACTCTATGTTATGATTTCTTGATGTTTATCCTTGACTTATGTTTATGATGTCATGTTCTATATTGTTTCCACATTCCCATATTGCCTTTATGTTATCATATTATATCATGATTCAATGTTCAAGTTCATGATTCTCACCCCTATTATGTTACCTTGATATACCTATTAAAATACATGTACTTATTTACCTTATTTTGTGCTTTAATTATTCCTTTATTGGGATTTATATCTCACCCCTTTCTTATGTACTTCCCCAGGTTATCCCATTCCATTTTAGAAGATCAATAGATATTAAGGGAATGTTTTGGAGTTTTTAATAAATTTTGTTGTACCCATGTTTCAAGTTAGTATTCCATGTGCCTAATTTTCCAAAGACACTAGGACTCACAATCTTCTAGGATTGTATTATGTTCACCTTTATGTATAAATAATGAATTAAGGTGTATTAAAATATAGGTCATCATAGTTGGTATCAGAGTGAGGTTTATTTATTTGTGGGGATTAGTATTAGAAAATATCAGTGAAATCCTTAGGAATAAGACTAAATATAGTGAAACATCCCTAATTTTTTGTACAGTATAGAGTAATTTGTTTGCAATAAAATATATCTCTATCTGGATATTACAAGTAGATGTGGCTCTAACACAGTTGTACCTAGGGGTAATAACCTAGAAAATGGAACATTGGAATTGACTCAATCATCACCTATTAAATGATAAAATATCCTTATATACCACACCTTATTTTACACTCTCAATGGATGTGATTTGGTGAATTCAAAATCTCCTTTCGAACCATTATTAAGGGAAAAATACATAAGATTTTATTTTAGAGAATAAATCATGGATAACTTAGATTGAAACTTATAATTAATAGGTTAAGTAATATATGTAATTTATGATTTATATCTTAAATGTTCATGGTTTCTCATTTATGTGTTTAATAGTTTAAAAATTACCATCCCAAATTCTCCCTTTATTTTATTTAATGGTTGGAAATATGAGAAACTGATTCAATAACCAATGTAAGGGGCAATGTGATGAATTCCCAAATGAGATTCTCAACCTGATGGGAGAAGGATTCAGGAACTTCATGACAATAATTTATCAATTAACTCATGTTTTTGAATAAAAACATGAATATTAAGGAACACCCACACCCCCCTAAGAAAGATAAAGTTACAATTGATACCTTTATGTGACAATGGACTCTAACTTTTAGTGAATCTTATGATCTCTTAATCATGGAATAATGGATCAACTACATTGAAAATATATTCTCTATCCTTCAATGCATTAGAAATGAGAATTTTGTACCATATTTTTATTTTATGGAGGTATAAACTGATCAATATTGGACATTGATAAAAAATATAAAGGCCAAGTAGGAGATCGAAGTGATGGAGTGGAAAGAATTCTTGGAAAAAATTCTGATAAATACATTCCACACACTCTCCAACTTAAAATGTAGAGTGATTTCCTTGGACTCAATAAAAAGGAAGATGAATCCATTGAGGCATATAAGAAAAACTTTACAATACTTTCATGATATGCCTACAACTTTTCCATTGACCTCAAAAGTAAAGTTGACCACTTATTTAGTAGGATAAATTTTAGTATATGAAAGTATTTGGTGATTTGGGAGTTTAATAGCCATGAGGAAATTGTCTGATGTGCCCTCAAAGTCGAAATGGATATCAAATAATTTCAAGGGTCTCATATGTCTAAATATAGGAAGTGAAGGATAGATTTTAATTCCAACATCCCATGGGGAAAATAAATTATAACATACCATGGGGGAAATAAATTCCAACATCCCATTTTTTTCAACATGCATAACATCAAGAAAATTTATGACATATAGACAATTCCAGTATGGTAATCCAAAAAAACCGATCTCTTTGTCCAACCAGTTTTCTTAAGGTTTTTCAAAATCATGTATATACATTTACAACCAAGATTCCTAGTCAATAAAACTTGAGGATTTCATTTACATTCTCAAGATCAATGAAGTTTGTGATGGCCTCTCCATATATTTTTTCTTAAAAATCAACTATATTATTAATAACACTTTGTAACCTTTTATATTCATGAACCTTCAATGTTAGTAAATGTAGATATTGAATGGGTGGGTTAAATATGCTTTCTAAAGATCTTTTTGATCAGTTGTTTGACCCTTTAGATGGTTTTGATTTGACCTTTCATTTCACCCCTTCCCTTTGTCCACTTGTAATAAAATCCATTGGTTCAAACCATTTTATATTAATTTTTAATGGTTTCGCATGAAGAATAAATTGGAAATGAATACCCCCTTAGTGACATGTTTTTTTACAAGATTTTATGGTCATGATATGAATGTTCTAATAGCTTTCTCAGTCATATGAATATCTGTGTCATTAAGTGGAATATGTAGCTTGGCTATCATGACCCCTCTCCACAAAGTGTACCCCTCCTGGGCTGGAAATGTGAGAAGAGAGATAATGACCCCTGAGTCCCACCTCCAGTAGGCCCCAGGTTGGATACTTGTCCTAAGGGTATAGTAAACACACAAATGGGAGGCATTAACCTCTAAGAGAACACATGAAAAAGAGAAACATAATATAGACACCAACCAAATCAAACTCAAACTAAAATATAAAATAATCCCAAGTTCATGTATGTAGTGATATGAAAAAACTTCTACAATTGAAAGGGAAAACTAAAAGTACCAAAAGAAAGCAAAACAGAAGCAACCACAAAGCCCGAACAGCTCCTGTAAACCCCAAGCTAGTAGTAACCAGCATGATCTTCAACCTACACCAAATGATCTAAAAATATTTTATATAAGGTGAGTATAAAAGTATACTCAGTAGGATGATCCCCAGATCCTCTCATGCAAATGTAAATAGGGAATGCTAAATCCTAGTGAACAATAAGTGAAACCAACCTATCACCTAAACAGGTATACCAAGTTCCCAGCCTCACCATGGCTACTCTCACCAAGTGTCGCATATAAGAGTATATAATATAATAAATAATCTCAAGGGTACCCCACTACCACTTCCCCACTGGTTTGTTACTTTTTCCCCCAATTTCGCACATCCTAATACATATCTCCCTAAAAAGGGATGGCCCGAAGGCACATGGATGAGCACCAAAACCTTCACGTCGTGCAACATAAGGCTTTCCCACAGACACCTGGGTGAAGCACCACACCATCCTCACAACCAAAAGTAACCAGGTAGTTTCCAGGAGCCACCACAGCTTGCATAATGTGTATTATACATCAGGTATTATACCTCAAGCTATTATATCCCATACACCAAATAAGGATCTTCAAGAAATCATAGCCTATACATGTTACACTTATAGTATTCCATATAAAATTATATCTAGAATATGTGTGTGAATAATAACAAGCCATTATAGCCCTCTACACACATATATGGGGAAAACTAACCATCATGCCTACCATCACAAGTAACTTCCATGATAAGAGAGTGGGGCCAAAGGGGGTAGTCAGCCATCCATCCTCTCACTGGGATGTGAGGGAAAACACCCCCCCCCCCCAGGGATCATAATCCCCATGGTGTCATTTTCCCTAACCAAAGGGGTGTAGTATCATATAGAAACACAAAAAAGTACAGAGTATGATATAGATCACAACCACTCTATGGGTAAAACCTAGTCTTAGATTCGACTACAGCTAATGTCTCTTGCACTCCAGGATTCTACTGATAAAACTAGATATCCTATAAGAACACAACCATTTAAAGAGATTTATTAAGTCATGTTATCCCTTTCCATCAGTTTCACTTTATGTTAATTAATTCTTTAACCATTAATCAACAATTAATATTTTCCACATTACATTTCATTAACATCACAATAAAGTTACATGCCCTCCAAGAATAACCAAACCAAGTCATCAACTTCTCAAAAGTATAACCTCATCATCGTATCACAGTAAGCTTCAACCCCATTGGTTCAACATCATTTATTCAATCATTTAGTAACAACATTATTGCTTTTTATAATTCCAAGAATTCTATAAAATAATTATAAGCTACCAAACATAAGGGGCTCAACATGGTGGGTATATGGACTACCCATCGAGTATATACTGCCTATAGCATAAGTGTATACCCATCCATCCTCAAGAAGTTAGACATAGAAATCACATGGAATACCCTGCGCATCATCGTCTCTTTTTGGAAGGAAGGTGAGAAAGAACAGATGACTTAAGTAGTGGGGAAAGTAAAGTAGATAAAAAAATAATATATTCAATGGTAACCTCTTTCACATCAATAGGTAAACCCAACTTCAACTTTTTACATCATCTCTGGTGTCCTCCCTGACACCCACATGCCTAAACCAATTAATCTCTCCACTATAGGTGTCAACTACTAACACAACCACTGGGCATCCTTGATCCACATATCACAACATCCATCTAGGTTCACATCATATCACAAGCAGCATGAAACAAAAAAGTAACTGGGATCTAGGACCCAAACAATGCATTCTTCCTTCACACATAACGAGCACTCACGGCTCCAAATCATAAGGCTCTTGGCCTTTACAAGTAATAGGGTAACTCAGAACCCTACCAGGCATTATCATTTATCAAAAATTGGTTTTTTAATCTATCTTGAATTAACTGATTCATTATTAGTAGGTTCCAACTATTGGAAACCTAACCAACAAGCTATCATAGCTATCAAAAATTAATTAAACATTCTTACTGCATCAATTTGATTATCATCAAATTATAACAACAACCAGATCCATTGACATACCTCTTTATCTTTGGAAAATTAATTTATAATTAATCCCAGCTTTATGTTCTTTACTAATTTCCATCAAGAACGACATTATAAATAAGAAAATAATATATATCACACTATATAGAAAATCAAGAGGCAACAACATACGATCAAAACCAATTCTTTAATCTGGTTCAAATATTTATTATGTCAATTCCATTATGATCCAATGGGATAAAACATGCTAACTCTACTACTAGACATAAATAATATAGAATTCATGAATCTCATACCTCAAAAGGTTTCCAACATTCTTGCATGAGAATGGTCCAATACAATAGATCATGATCACCCCTCTTGCAATGACTGCATCAACCTGAGGATTCCATGTAATAACAATATCATCTAACACCCAAGAAAGATCCATTAGAAACATGGAGATCACATTCCATCACATGGAAAGGAGAAATAGGAAGAAACATATACAGGAACCTAGAATAACGGTGGTATCACATACCTTATCAAAGACTGATCGACACTTCCTGGTTGCACCAAAATAGGGGGTGCGCATTAGCAGCAGGAAAAACTCAAAGGGGAAACAATACAAGGATTGAAGTTTGATTTCATGACTCCTATTGGAGAGAATGGTTTGGTCGTCTCGTACCAAGAAAAACAAGAAGGAATAACAAGGGTGGAAGATATCTCAGCCTTTTGAAAATCTAAATGGAGCATCAGTTTAGATAGGATTTTATATTTTCCATTAAAGGAGGATCTGGTCAAGATTACATGTTTTGACCTCGTAAAGGCACCATGACCCTTAAGAATACTAAGATAGGAGTTTTGGGATTGAATTGGCCTTAAATCCATTAAAACAAGGATTTGAATGCATTTTACATAAAAGGAAATTTCAAAGGGGAGAAAGTATAGGAATCTAGGAAAAACTAGAAATTTGGAAAAGGAAAATGACTCACCATTTTGGAAACACTATTCATGACACTGTTAGATGTTTCACTAGTTCTGAATCACCAATTCTAACTCACCAACTTTGAATCACTAGTTTTGACTCATCGGCTCTGACTCACTATCTATGACTCATTGGCTTTGACTCACTAGCTCTGAATTGTCTACTCTAACTCATCGGCCTTGACTCACTGGTTCTGACTCACTGGTTCTGACTCATCGGTTCTGGCTCACCGGTTCTGACTCATCGGTTCTGACTCACCGGTTCTGACTCACTAGTTCTGACTCACTAGTTCTGACTCACCAGTTCTAACTCACTAGTTTGAACTCACTGGTTCTAACTCACGGGTTCTCACTCACCAATTTTGACTCACCGGTTCTGACTCACTAGTCCTGAAAATTTGGCAAAGGAAATGACACCATTCTGGAAACAATATTCACAAAACTGGAAATTTGGAAAAGTATTTGGAATAAGTCACCTTGACCTCATAGAACACCTCCAACACTAGATTTCAGTAAAGGAATGGACCGAAGTGGTCTATTCCATTACATTAGATACCTATCAAAACATTCTCATTATTGAGAATTCAAAACCAACCCAGATAGAAAATGGGGTCCAAGAAACCACCCTTCGAGATACCTCTCAAGACTCTTGCCATCAAAGGAGCTCAACCACTTCAAAAATAAGCATGTGAAACCACACAACAACCAAAAACATATTATAAATGCTCTCTTGGGAGAGATTCCTCTCAAAAGAGAGCAGACCACAACAAGAGACAAAGGAGATCCATTTCATAAACATGAATGTTATATAACCACAAACGAACATCATTATAGGAAAATAGCTAAACATAAAATAGCTCGGGGTACTAAGCATATATTGATTACTCACGTTCCCAAGTACTCTCCTCCATTCCACTATGCCATTATAAGACACGAACCAAGGGGATAACATGCCCATGAAACACATTCTCCTTACAGTCCTGGATCTCTACAGGCTGCTCCTCAAAGGTCGCATCATCATCAACATCTATCTCACCCCAATCGATGACGTGAGATTCATCATGAAGATAATGACAGAGTTGAGACATGTGAAAAACATCGTTTATCCTGCACATCTATGGGGAAATTGTTACCTGATACGCTATAGCTCCAACATGAGCCAACACCTCAAAAGTCCCAAAAAACTAGGGAGAAAGCTTACTCCCACAACCAAACCTTTGTTTCCCATGATGGGAAGTCACCTTCAGAAACATGTGATCTCTAAAATCAAACTCTAAAGGTCTCCTCCTATGATCGGTATAGGACTTATGACGATCATGTGCTACCTTTATCCTCTCATGAACCACCTAAACCATCTCCATTGTATTTTTTACTAGTTCTGACCTAAGAATTGAGGAATCTCCAACCCCATTCCAGCACAATAGAGAATATAAAGGTCAGACATATAAGGCTTAAAATGGAATCATATCGACGGTGGAGTGAAAAAAATGTTGTAAGAGAACTCTACCAAGGAAATGTGCCTCATCCATGAACCTCCAAAATCCAAGACACAAGAGCGCAACATGTATTCAAGAGTCTGGATTGTCCTCTTTATATGACCGTCTGTCTACAGATGAAAAGCAGTTTTAAGGAATAACTGAGAGCCAAAATCATGTTGGATACCTCTCTACACCCTGGAGGTAAAATGAGGATCTCAATCAGAAATGATCATTCTCAAGATTCTGTGGAGTCTCAGCACCTCCTCCAGGTACTGCCTCAATAAAACCTCCACTGAGATAGATTCCTTGATTTCTATAAAGTGGGATGATTTTGTTAAATGATCCACTACCACCCATATAACGTCATAACCTCCATGATCTTGAGGTAAACCAATAAAAAATTCCATCAATATTTCCTCCCACTTTTATTTAGGAACATCTAATGGATAGAGAAAACCAACGGGAACACAGTGCTTTCCCTTCACCTTCTGGTAGACTAAACATCAAGACGCAAACTCTGAAACTGCATGCTTCAACCCAAGCCACCAAAACTGACTCCTCAAATCTCAATACATATTTATCACACCAGGATGTATCGCTAAAGTCAAACTATGGAACTTCTTGAGAACTATCTCCCACATAATCAAAGGAATGGAAATATTTCCTTGAAACAAAACCTGGTGTTATTCATCCTTAGAACAACATTCATGGGCCTCACCACAAAAAAAATAGGTCTTTCTAGACCTCCACCTCAAGGTCCCCTAAGAGTTACTCTTCTACCTACTACACTAGATATGACTTCACCATCATCTAAAAAATACAACCTCTACCCCCAACTTCTCCCATATTGATATTTAATTATAAAAGTTCTTCCATCACCCTACAGGAATCACCTGATTCACACACTACATCACTACATGACTTCCTACTCAGCGCATCGGCTACAACATTCCCTTTACGAGGTGTATGAAATATTTCAAAGTCATAATCCAGTAAGAACTCCATCCACTGGCATTGTCGCAAGTTCAAGTCACGCTGGGAGAAAACATACCTCAGGCACTTATGATCGGTGAAAACCACAAAATGCCCGTCGATGAGATAATTTATCCACAACTTCAGATAAAACACCACTACCAATAACTCAAGATCATGGGTGGAATAGTTACGTTCATGGAGACGCAACTTCTGAGACCCATAAGAAATGATCGATCTCTGATGCATCATAATGCAGCCCAACCCCAGAAGCGAAGCATCATAGAAAACCTAAAACAGAATTCCTTCTACTAGAAAATAAAGAACAGGAGCACTGACCAACTTCTCTTTCAGATACTCAAAAGTTGTCTGAAGCTGATCAGTCCACATGAATTCCTGACTCTTCCTGGTCAATGATGTTAGAGGAGTCATAACCCAAGAGAAATCGTCCACAAACCTCCTATAATAGCCTGCGATACCAAAGAAACTTTTCACATATGCAAATGTATTGGGGGATACCCTAAACACAACTACTTATATCTTTGATGGATCCATAGATACTCCCTTCTAGGATACAACATTCCCTAATAAGTAGACTTATCAAGCCCAAAACTCACACTTCAACAACTTCCCAAACAGCTGTTGTCGACAAAGGACTCCAAAAACGGCACGCAGATGCTCTGCGTGCTCCTCCTCAGATGTGGAGTACACACGGATGTCATCGATGAAAACCACCATGAACTTATCCAGGAACTCATGGAACACAATGTTAATCAACCCCATGAACAAAATTGGGGCATTTGTCACATTGAACGACATCACCAAGAACTTTTAATGCCCATGATGTCAACATAAAGTAGTCTTTGGAATATCCTCATTCTCCACACTCATATGATGATACTCAAACCACAAATAGATCCTTGAGAACCAACTTTCACCCTTTAGTTGATCGAACAAGTCATTAATCTATGGAAGAGGATAATGTTTCTTCACTGTCACTTTGTTCAAGAGACGATAATCGATACACAACCGCAAACTCTCGTCAGCCTTCTTCACGAAAAAAACTGGTGTGCCCCATGGTGATACACTCAGTTGAACAAAACTACATTGTAACATACTATAAAATTTTATATGTAGATCCCACAACTCAAAATTTTCCATCCTACATGGAGACATCAAGATTGGATACATGCATGGATACAGCTCGATCCCGAACTCGATCTCCCGTTGAGGGGGTAATGCTACAACCTATTCTGGAAAGACATCAGGGTACTCTTCAATGGCCCTAGGAAATACAGACTACTGAACATCTAACAAACTCAACATCAGTTAATCCATCAAGGATGAAAAAGAAGGAACACGCCTCTGGCCCATCTAAGGGTCTCACTCACCAACAAACACTATTTTATCTCCATTAGCATCAAATAACACCACCTGCCTCTCAAATAAATCCACAATATCCTACACTGAATGCAACCAATCCATGCTAAGGATGACATCATATGGTTGTATCCATAATCATAGAAAATCTCCCCAAGAGAGGTGTTGCCCTAGCACTTGCTCACAGTCTCTACATACTTCAAACAAGTTAGTTCAACCTCCAACTAGACTAGTCAACACCAAGGGAACTAGAATCCTCTCTACCTCAAGTCCTAAAGCATGGACAAGGGAAGGTGATATGAAGGAGTGTGTCACTCCTAAATCAAATAAGGCATACACACAAGTAAAAAACAAGCAAAGGGTACCTTGAATAATGTCTGGATTTTCTGGTGTTGACAACGCTAAAGCATGAAGCTGAAAACGACCTGCTCCATAACCTCTCTGAACCTGATGAAGACCACCACCATGGCCACACTCTACTTTATAAGGGTGGGGAGCATCCCAAGGCTATCCTATAATTTCCCCATCTTCTCTATACTGATTGAGAGCTACTGAAACATGTTGTTGGTGCCTCGGATGGAACTGCCTCAATGGGGGAACCTAGAGCAGAACACCTGATATTGTTGACTGCTCTAAAAGGTCATGAACTCTTGAAATAGATTACATCAGCCTCCATAAGAAAAAAAAGTGTCTGATCCCTTGGAATTGTCCTGATAACCGGCACCCCCAAAGAAACGAGATGGTGAGGGCTAGGGCCAACCCCTGTCCAAACAGAAACTCTTTTAACATGAAAACTAGGAACCCTAGAACATAGATCTTCTTCATGAGGAATCTTTATGAATCCCCTTTTGTGGTGATCTGGTTCTAGATAATGTTCTATCGACAACCTTTTCCCTCATCGGCACCTCGAGATATGTTGTTAGCATAAATGGGGTGACTTTACGCTGGATCTCTAGATGCAAAGCCTCCTTGAAATGCCTCTCCCTATCCTCCTAATCCAATAATAGGTCCAAATAATAAAGTAGAAGGTTCCTAAAATGGATCCCAGACTCTCACACACTGGAGCTTCCCTACCAAAGGGTAAGCAGTGACTGGCGACTGGACGCCTTCGCGGTCAAAGAAAGAAACTCAACTCTGAACTTATCTCAAAATTTCTCCCACAAGACCTCCAACTCCTCATGATATCTAAGGAACAATAACCAACACTTCCATGTAGCCTCACACAACATCTTCACAACCAACGACACCTAGTTCTCCTTCTGAGCACAGATCAAACCGAATTTTATCTCAACCTACTCCAACCAGTCTTCTGTGACTGCATCTAAAACAGATACCTCATAATTCTGTAGACTCTAGTGCTGAAACTCTCAAAGTTTCATCCTCCAAGTATCGTCGTTGTCAAACTATACTCTGCGGCGATCTGTTGGTGTAGCCTGCTAGACATCTTTTTCACGAACATGATGAGGACGTCGATCTGGATCCATACCTACAAAAAGAAAAAAAACATTTGGAATTCCTAAAAATAGAATATGGAAGATTTTAACATTAATTAATTGTTTTATTTTATTCATTTTATGTTAACATATCCTAAGGTCTACCCATTAAAACACTGGAACAAAGAAGAATGATGCATGATCCTTTCCTAGGTCTCTACCCTACAATAAGAATTACTTAATTTAGTAGCCATTGTAAACTTAAAGTTCCATGCCTTAGATCATAGGGAGCCCTAAATATCTATGTATCAGCTAGTCTCTAGTGTTTATAGTGCTTGATAAACTTGGCCGACATTGTTTCCCTACCATACCATGCAACCTCACATGTGCCTAACTCCCAACTCCATCCTATCCCTCAACTAGAACTCTAATAACACTCTGTCACGACCCTCCCCCCACAAATTGTGCCCCTCCTAGGCTGACAATGTGAGAATAGAGATAATGACCCCTAAGTCCCACCACCAGTAGGCCTTGGGTTGGCAACTAGCATTGAGGGTATAGTAAACACACAAATGGGAGGCATTACCCTCTAAAATAATACATTAAAAAGAGAGAGATAATATAGACACTAGCCAACTCTAACTCAAAATGTAATATAAAAGAATCCCAAGTGCATGTATGTAATGAAATGAAAAAACTAATACAACTAAAAGGTAAAACTGTAAGTACCAAAAGAAAATAAAACAGTAGCAACCATGAAGCTCGAACAGCTCATGTAAACCCTAAGCTAGTAGTAACCAGACTGATCTCCAACCCACTCCAAGTGACCTGAAAAACAGTTTATATAACATAGGGTGAATAAAACAGTATACTTGTTAGGATTCTCCATGGATACTCTTATGAAAAAGTAAAGAGATCATGCAAAAGTCTACTGAACAACAAGTGAAACTAACCCATCACCTAAACATGTATACTAAGTCCCCAACCTCACTATGTATACTCTCACCTAGTATCTCATATAAGAGTATATAATATAATAAAGAATCTCAAGGGTACCCCGCTACCACTTCCCCACTAGTTTGCTGCTTTTCCCCAATGTTTCATGTCCTAAGCCATCTCTCTCCAAAAAGGGGTGGCTCGAAGATACCTGGGTGAGCACCATAACCTGCACCTCATGCAACACAAGTCTTTTCTATAGACACCTAGGAAAATCACCACACCATCCTCACAACCAAAAGTAACCAGGTAGTTTCTAAGAGCCACCACATCTCGCATAACATGTATCATATGTCGGGTATTATACCTCAATCCATTACATCCCATAAACTGGGTAAATATCCTCAATCCATCACAACCTATACACATTACACCTATAGTATTCCATAAGAAACTATATCCAGAATATATGTGTGTGAATAACCACAATCCATTACATCCCTCTACACACATATATGGGGAAAACTAACCACTATTCCTACCAGCACAAGTAACTACTAAGAGAAGAGAGTGGGGCCAAAGGGTGTAGTCAGCCACCCATCCTCCCATTAGTATGTTTGGGAAAACACCCTATAGGGCTCAGAATCCCTAGGGTGTTAGTTTCCCTAAACAATAGGGTGGAGTAGCATATAGAGACACAAAAATTAAAGAGTATAATATAGCTCACAACCGCACTATAGGAAAAACCTAGTCTTAGACTCAATTGTAGCTAACGTCTCTCATACTTCTAGTTTCTACTGCTAAGACTAGATATCCTATAATAATAAAACCATTTAAAGAGATTTATTAAGTCATATTATCCCTTTCCATCAGTTTCACTTTACATTAATTAATTCTTTAACCATTAATTAACCATTAATATTTTCCACATTACATTTCATTAGCATCACAAAATAGTTCTATTCCCTCTAAGAATAACCAAACCGAGTCCACAACTTCTCAAAAGTATAACCTCAGCATTTCATCCCCGCAAACTCCAACCCCATTGGTTGACCATCATTTATTCAATAATTTAGTAACAATATTATTACTTTCCATAATTCCAGGCATTCTAGAAAATAATTCTAAGCTACCAAACACAAGGGGATCAACACGGTGGGTAGATATATTCTACATGTCGAGTCTTTTCCGTCTATATCAGGACCATAGACCCATCCATCCTCAAGAATCTAGACACAAAAATCATGTGGCATACACCACGCATCTTTACCTCTTTTGGAAGGAGGGTTAGCAAGACTAGATACCTTAATTGGTGGGGATAGTAAAGCAAATAAACAAAAAATAGATTCAACAACAACCACTTTCACATCATTGGGTAAGCCCAACTTCAACCCATTCCATAATCTTTGGTGTCCTCCTGACACCCACATGCATAAACCAATGCATCTCACCACTCTAGGCATCAACTACTACCACAACCACTGAGCCTCCTTGCCCCACATATCACAACATCCATCCAGGCTTACATCATATCACAAGATGTTGGAAACAACAAAGTAATTGGGCTCTTGTCCCAAAACAAGGCATTCATCCTTCACACATAACGAGCACTCACATATCCAAATCATAAGGCTCTTGGCCTCTACAAGTAAGAGGGTAACTAAAAACCCTACTAGGAATTATCCTTTATTAAAACCTGATTCTTTAATCCATCTCAAATTAACCGATTCATTATTAGTAGGTTCCAACTATAGGCAACCTAACCAGCAATCTACCCTAGTTATCACAAATTAATTAAACATGCTTACTGCATAAATTTTATTATCATAAAATTACAACAATGACCGGATTTATTGACATGCCTCTTTATCTTTGGCCAATTAATTTACAATTAATCCCAGCTTTACATTCTTTAACAATTTCCATTATGAAGGACGTGATGAACAAGCAAATCATAGATATCACACTATCTAGAAAATCAACAGGTAACAACATATGATTAAAACCAATTATTTAATCTAGTTCAAATATTTATTATGTAAATTACATTGTGATATAGTGGGATAAAACATGATAACTCTACTACTGCACGTAAATAATAGAGAAGCCACAAATCCCCTACCTCGAAAGTTTTCTAAAGTTCTTGCACGAGAATAGGCCAACACAATGGATCATGATCACCCCTCTCGTAATGACTACATCAACCCAAGGATACCATGGATCAACTACATCATACAACACCCAAGAAAGATCCATTAGAAATATAGAGATCACATTCCATCACATAGAAAATAGAAATAAGAAGAAACATATCTAGGAACCCAAAATAATGGTTTTAGAACATACCTTATCGAATACCAATCGACACTTCCTAGTTGCACCAAAATAGGGTTGTGCATAAGCAGGAGGAAAAACTACAAGGATAGAAGTTTGATTTCACAACTCCTATGGGAAAGAATGGTCTGGGAATATTTTACCAAGGAAAACAAGAAGGAAGAACAAGGGAGGAAGACATCTCGGCCTTTTGAAAATCTAAACAGAGCATCGGTTTAGATATGATTTTAGATTTTCCACTAAAGGAAGATCAAGTCAAGATTACACATTTTGACCAAGTAAAGGCATCGGGACCCTTAGGAATATTAAGATATGAGTTGTGGGATTTAAATCGGCCTTAAATCCCTTAAAACGAGGTTTTGAATGCATTTTATGTCAAAGGAAATGTCAAAGGGGATAAACGGTAGGAATCTGGGAAAAATTGGAAATTTGGAAAATGAAAATGACTCACCATTCTGGAAACATTATTCATGACACCATTGGATGTCTCACCAGTTCTGACTCACCTGTTTTGACTCATCAGTTTTGACTCATCGGTTTTGACTCACCGATTCTGACTCACCAGTTCCGACTCACCGGTTCTTACTCACCTGTTCTGACTCATCGGTTCTAAATCACCAGTTATGAAATTTTTGAAAACGAAATGACACCATTTTGGAAACACTGCTCATAGAACTAGAAATTTGTAAAAAGTGTTGGGAATAAGTCACCTTGACCTCCCAGAACACCTCCAACACCAGATTTCAGTAAAGGAATGGACTGGATAGGTTTGGACCATTACATCAAATATCTCTCAAAACATTTTAATCCTCATGAATTCAAAACCAATACAAACATAAAATGGGGTCCGAGAAACCACCCTTCAAAATACCTCTCAAGACTCTCACCACCAAAGGAGCTCAACTGCTTCAAAATAAAGCATGTGAAACCACACAACAACCACAACCACCTCCTAAACACTCTACCGGTGGAGATACCTCTCAAAATAAATCATACCACAATAAGTGAAACTGAAGATCCATATCATAAACATTAAAGGTCTATAATCACAAATGAACATCATTACAAGAAAAGAGCTAAACATCAAATAGTTTGGGGTACTGAGGGCGTATCTGCGACTCACATTCCCAGGTACTATCCTCCAAACCACTACGCCACCACAAGATAGGAACCAAGGGGATAGCACACCCATGTAACACCTTCTACTTGTAGTCATAGATCTATACAGGCCACTCCTCAAAGGTCGCATCATTATCAACATCAATCTTACCCCAATCGATGACGTGAGAGTCATCATGAATATAACGACGGAGTTGCGACACATGAAAAACACCATGTATCCTGCTCATCTGTGGGGGAAGTGCTACCTAATACACTATGGCTCCAACACAATCCAACACCTCAAAAGTTCCAATAAATTGGGGATAAAGCTTACTCCCATAACCAAACCTTCACTTCCCATGATGGGAATTCACCTTCAGAAACATGTGTTCCCCAAAATCAAACTCTAGAGGTCTCCTCATATGATCGGCATAGAAATTATGAAGATCTTTTTCTACATTAATCCTCTCTTGAATTACTTAAACCATCTTCATAATATTCTGTACCAGTTCCGACCTAAGAATTTTTTACTCTCTGACCTAATCTAGCACAATAGAGAACAGAAAGTTCAGGCATACAAGGCTTCAAACGGTGCCATACCAATGGTGGAGTGAAAAATATTTTTGTATGAAAACTCTACCAAGGTAAGGTGACTCATCCATGAACCTCCAAAATCTAGGACACAAGAGCACAACATTTCTTAAAGAGTCTGGATGGTCTGATTTGTTTGATTATCTGTCTATGGATGAAAATAAGTGCTAAGGCATAGCTGAGATCCAAAAGCATGTTGGATACCTCTCTACACCCTAGAGGTAAAACGAGGATCTCGATTGGAAATGATCATCCTCAGGACTCCGTGGAGTCTCACCACCTCCTCCATATACTGCCTCAAAAAAACCTTCATTGAGCTCGACTCTTTTATTACTATAAAGTTGGATGATTTCTTCAAACAATCCACTACCACCCATATAGCGTCATAGCCTCCTTAAGCTTAAGGTAAACCAATAAAAAAGTCCATCGATATGTTATACCACTTCCATTTAGAAACATATAACGTCTAAAGAAAACCACTAGGAACACAGTGCTCAACCATCACCTTCTGGTAGACTAAACATCGAGACACAAACTCTACAACTACACGCTTCAACCTAGACCACCAAAACTGAATCTTAAAAGCTCGGTGCATCTTTGTCACACAAGGATGTACTGATAAAGGTGAACTATGGAACTACCTAAGAACAATATCCCACATCATCAAAGGAATGAAAATCCTTCCCCAAAACAACACCTAGTGCTGTTCATCCTCAAACCAACCTTCAGGGGCCTCACCACAAACAACTCGGTCTCTCCATACCTTCACTTAAAGGTCCCTCAATTGGGACTCTTTACCTGCTGCACCAAAGATGATTGAGTTTTCATCTGAAAAATACAACCTCTGTCCCAAAATTATCCCATATCCATATGTAATACTGAAATTTATTCTATCAACCTCCAGGAATCACTTAATTCATGCACTGCATCACTACGTGACTTCCTTCTAAGCGCATCAGCTACAACATTCCCTTTACCCAGGTGTATATGAGATTTAGAAGTCACAATCCTATAATAACTCCATCCAGTGATGTTGTCATAAGTTCAAGTCATGCTAGGAGAAAACATACCTTAGACTCTTGTGATCGGTGAAAACCACAAAGTGCTCGCCAATGAGGTAATGTCTCCATAACTTCAGACCAAACATTGTTGCCACCAACTCAAGATAATTGTTGTCATAGTTACATTCATGGAGATGCAACTTCCAAGACCCATAATAAATGACTGATCTCTGCTGTATTAGAATTCTGCCCATCCCTAAACACAAAGCATTATAGAAAACCTTGAACTTAACTCCTTCTGCTGGAAGACAAAGAACTGGAGCACTGACCAACTTCTCTTTCAGATACTCAAAAGTTGTCTGACACTGATCAATCCACACGAATGCCTAATACTTCATGGTAAATGGTTTCATATGAGTCACAACCCAAGAGAAATTGGCCACGAACCTCCTATAATAGCCTACTATACCAAGGAAACTACGCACATTTTCCACTATCTTGGGGGATTCCCAAGACACAACTGCTTATATCATTGATAGATCCACATATAATCCCTACTGGGACACAAAATTTCCCAAGAATCATAATTCTTTTGTTTAAGACTCACACTTCGAAAACTTTCCAAATAGTTGTTGTTGATGAAGGACTCCCAAAATAGCACGCAGATGCTCTATGTGCTCCTCCTCTAACATGGAGTACACAAGGATGTCATTGATGAAAACCACCATGAACTTATCCAGGAACTCATAGAATAAAACATTCACCACCATGTGAACACAGCTGGAGCATCCATCACACTGAACGACATCACCAAGAACTCGTAATTCCCGTGATGACAACGAAAAGCGGTCTTTGGAATATCCTCATCCTTCACACACATCTGATGATACCTGAACTACAAATTGATCTTTGAGAACCAACTTTCACCTTTTAGTTGATTGAACAAGTCATCAATCTGTGGAAGAGGATAGTGTTTCTTCACTATCACTTTGTTCAAGTGATGATAATCAATACACAAATGCAAACTATCGTTAGCCTTCTTTATGAAAAAAAACTAGAGCGCCCCACGGTGACACACTTGGCTAAAAAAACCACAATACAATAGACCATTGAGTTGTATACACAGATCCCACAACTGAGAAGGTTTCATCCAATATGAATACATCGAGATAGGAGACACGCCTGGCTACAGTTTGATCCCAAACTCAATCTCCCATCGATGGGGTAATGCTACAACCTCTTCTGGAAAGACATCAGGGTAATCTTAAACAACCCTAGGAAATGATAACTAGTGAACCTTCAAAGAACTCAAAATTCATTCAGCCATCAAGGAAGAAAAATAAGGAACACACCTCTGACCCATATGAGGGTCTTTCTTTCCAACAAACACTGTTGGATCTTCATCATCATCTAAGAACACCACCTACCTCTGGAATTAATACACAATATCCTTCACTAAACAAAAATAATACATGCCAAGTATGAAATCATATGGTTGTATCCATAAACATAGGAAATCTCCCCAAGAGCGGTGCTTCCCCAGCACTAGCTCACTATCTCACTATCTCTACATACTTCAAACAAGTCATCTCAACCTCCAACTGGCGTAGTAAACACCAAGGGAGATGGAATCCTATCTACCTCAAGTCCCAAAGCATGGAAAAGGGTAGGTGATATGAAGTATTTATTTTCTCCTGAATCAAACAAGGAATACACCTAAGTATTAAACAAGAAAAGGGTACCTCGAATAATGTCTGGCTTGCCTGGTGCTAGAAATTCTAAAGCATGAAGCTAGCCACGACCTGCTCCATGACCTCTCTGACCCTAATGAAGACCACCACCACAGTCACTCTTTGCTCTCTGAGGATAGGGAGAATCCTGGGTTCATCATCTTCATTCCCCATCTACTCTATACTAATCCAAAGATGGTGCAACCTACTATTGTTTCCTTGGCTGGAACTGCCTCAACAAAGGAAATTGGAGCAGAGAACCTGATGCATACTAACTACTCAGAAAGGTAGGACATTATCTCTAATGATGACCTTATTCTCCACAAGAAAAACAAGTGAATGATACCTTGGAATAGGCCTGAGAACACCCCCCCCCCCGAAGAAACGAGATACTGAGGGCTGCGACCTACCCCCGGCCGAATGAAAACTCTTCTGTCCAAAAAACTGGAAACCTCGGACCATAGCTCTGCTTCATGCAGAATCTTGATGAATCCCCTCTCGTGATGATACAGTTCTATCTAATGTCATCTCGATGACATCTTCCCTCTCCATCACCTTGAGATATATTTTCATCATAAACGGGGTGACCTAGCACTATATATATGGATGAAAAGCCTCCTCGAAATGCCTCGCCCTGGCCTGCTCATCCAGAAATAGGTCCGAATCATATCATAGAAGGTTCCTAAAATAGATCCAGAATTATTGTACATTATAGATTCCCTACCAAAGGGTAAGTAGCTCCTAGAGACTGGCCACCTTCATGGTCGAAGAAATAAACTTAGCTCTAAACTGCTCTCAAAACTTCTCCCATGAGACTAATTACTCCCCATGATCCCCAAGGAACAAGAACCACCAGTGTCTCACATCCCCATAAAACATCATCACAACCAAAAACACCCAGTGATCATTACAAGCATGGATATAACTGAAGGCTATCAACCTCCTCCAACTAGTCTAATGTGACTACATCTAAAATGGATCCCTTGTACTTTTGTAGACTCTAGCTTGGAAAATCTCTAAGTGTCCTCCTCTAAGTGTATTTGTCGTCAACATCTACTCTGCGGTGATCTGCTGGTGCAGCTTTCTATACATATTCTATGTGAACCTGATGAGGACATTGACCTGGATCCATACCTATAAAAGGAAAAACAGCTAGAATTCCTAAACCTGGAATATGGAAGAATTTTACATTAATTAATTATTTTATTTTATTCATTTTAGGTTAAAATATACCAAGGTCTACCCATTCAAACACATGCACAAAGAAGAATGATGCATGATCCTTTCCTAGGTCAATACCATGTAACCAGTATCACTTTCTTTAGTAGCCACTATAAACTTAAAGGTCTCTACCTTAGATCATAGGGGTCCCTAAATACTTGTGTCTCATCTAGTCTATAGTTTTTACAGTGCTTGTTAAACTTGGATGACATGGTTTCCCTACCATCCCATGCAACCTCACCTATGCCTAACTCCCAACTCCATCCTATCCCTTAACTGGACCTATGATACCACTCTATCACAACCCCCTCCCCAAAAAGTGTACCCCTCCTGGGTTGTCAATATGATAAGAGAGATAATGACCCCTAAGTCCCACCTCCAGTAGGCCTTGGGTTGGAAACTAGCACCGGGGATATAGTAAACACACAAATGGGAGACATTAACCTCTAAGATAACACATTAAAAAGAGAGAGATAAGATAGACATCAACCAAATCCAACTCAGATTGCAATATAAAATAATCCCAAGTACATGTTTGTAATGACATGTAAAAACTACTACAACTGAAAGGGAAAACTCTATGTACCAAAAGAAAGTAAAATGGTAGCAACCATGAAGCCCGAACAGCTCTAGTAAACCCCAAGCGAGTAGTAACCATACTGATCTCCGACCTTCTCCAAGTGACCTGAAAAATATTTTATATAACGTCGGGTAAGTATAACAGTATACTCAGTAGGATCCTCCCTGAAGCCTCTCATGAAAAAGTAAAGAAAGCATGTTAAAGCCTAGTGAACAACAAGTGAAACTAACCCAACACCTAAACATGTATAATAAGTTCCCAACCACACCATGGATACTCTCAACAAGTATCACATACAAGAGTATATAATATAATAAATAATCTGAAGGGTACCCCGCTACCACTTCCCCACTGTTTTTCCACATTTCCCCAACATCGCATTTCCTAAGCCATATCTCTCCAAAAAGGGTTGGATCGAAGACACCTAGGTGAGCACCACAACCCACACCTCATGCAACACAAGGCTTGCCCGAAAACACCTGGGTGAAGAACCACACCATCCTTACAATCAAAAGTAACCAGGTTGTTTTCGGGATCCACCACAACTTGCATAACGTGTATCATATGTCGGGTATTATACCTCAATCCATTACATCCCATACACTGATGAAGGATCATCAAGTAATCACAACCTATACACATTACACCTATAGTAGTCCATAGGAAACTATATCTAGAATATATGTGTGTGAATAACCACAAGCCATTACATCCCTCTACACACATATATGGGGAGAACTAACAGTCGTTCCTACTAACACAAGTAACTACCAATAGAATAGAGTGGGGAAAAAGGGGGTAGTCGGTCATCCATCATCCCACTAAGATGTTGGGTAAAACACCCTCGAGGCCTTAGAATCCCTAGGGTGTCAGTTTGCCTAACTAACAGGGTGTATTAGCCTACAGAAACACAAAACGTACAGAGTATAATATATCTAATAACCACACTATGGGAAAAACCTAGTATTAGACTCAACTACAGCTAATGTCTCTCAGACTCCCGACTGCCACTGCTAAGACTAGATATCCTATAAGCACACAACCATTTAAATAGCTTTATTAAGTCATATTATACCTTTACATCAGTTTCACTTTACGTTAATTAATTATTTAAACATTAATTAACCAGTAATATTTTCCACATTATATTTCATTACCATCACAATGAAGTTACATTCCCTCCAAGCATAACCAAACCGAGTCCACAGCTTCTCAAAAGTATAACCTCAAAATTTCATCCCAGCAAGCTCCAACCCGATTGGTTCAACGTCATTTATTCAATCCTTTATCAATAACATTATTACTTTCCATAATTACATGCATTCTAGAAAATCATTATAAGCTACCAAACATAAGGGGCTCAACACAGTGGGTAGATGGACTACCCTTCGAGTCTCTTTTGCCTATAGCAGAAGTATAGACTCATCCATCCTCGAGAAGTTAGACACAGAAAGCACATGGCATACCTAAAATGAATTCGAATCTTTTAGGAGGGTGAGAAAGATCAGGTATTTTAATTAGTGGGGAAAGTAAATAAAATAAACAAACAATAGATTCAATAGAAACCACTTTCACATCAACGGGTAAGCCCAACTTCAACCTGTTCCATCAACTCTAGTGTTATCCCTGACACCCACCTACATAAAGCAATGAATCTCACCATTATAGGTGTTAACTTGTGCCAAAACCATTGGTCCTCACTTCCCCACATATCACAACAGCCATCCAGGCTCACATCATATAACAATCAATAGGAAACAACAAAGTAACCAGGTTCTTGGGCCCAAACAAGGCATTCATCCTTCATACACAACGAGAACTCACGGCTCTAGATCATAAGGCTCTTGGCCTTTACAGGTAAGAGGGTAACTCAGAAACCTACCAGGAATTATCCTTTATCAAAAACTAGTTCTTTAATCCATATCTAATTAACTGATTCATTATTATTAGGTTCCAACTATGGGAAACCTAACCTGCAAGCTACTATAGCTATCACAAATTAATTAAACATGCTTATTGCATTAATTTGATTATAATCAAATTACAACAAAAATAACTAGATTCATTGATATGCCTCTTTATATTTGGCCAATTAATTTAAAATTAATCTTTGATTTACATTCTTTACCAATTTCCATCAAGAATGACATGCTAAAAAAGCAAAGCATAAATATCACACTATCTAGAAAATCAAGAGGCAACAACATATGATCGAAACCAATTCTTTAATCCAATTAAAATATTTATTATGTAAATTACATTTTGATCCAATGGGATAAAACATTATAACTCTAATATTATTAGTAAATAATAAATAATCCACGAATCCCCTACCTTAAAAGGTTTCCAACATTCTTGCATGAGAACGGGCCAACACAACGGATCAGAATCACCCCTCCCGCAACGAATGCATCAACCCGAGGATGTCATTGAAAAATAACATCATACAACACCCAAGAAAGATCCATTAGACACATTGAGATCACATTCCATCACATGGAAAGTAGAAATAAGAAAAACATATCCAGGAACCCAGAATAACATTGGTAGTGATCGTACCACGATTCATTGTTTTATTTTACCCTTATATCAATGTATTAAACTGGTTTCGTATTGAAAATTAAAAGTATAATAAAAAATTTAACTCCATGTTTGATTCAATTATTTTGTGTTTAACACTTATAAAAAGGTAAATGTTACTTGTTTTGATAATTATCTTGTAGGTGGAGGTTGCCCCCAGGGTGCAGCTCAGTTGGTAGGTGCCTCTATGGGTCTCAGTGAGGTCTTGAGTTTGAGTCTCGTTGAGTTCATCCCTGTACTACGTCTTGAATAATTTTATTTTTACTATAACCCATTTCTTGAATAAAATGATCCTTCAGCCTCAACTTTTATATTGTAGGTGGAGGTGATTTGGAGGACTCATGATGAAGTCCAAGAAAAATGGGTCAATCTGCACATGATCCAAGCACACCAATGGACTAAAATGCATTATTTTACTAAATATTGAATTAAAATGATCTTAAACTTTTTGGTATGATCCAAAATTTAATTATCTACATTTAATCTTAAGGAACATAATCCCAATTAGTTCATTAAAAGTCCAATACGAATTGATCTATCCAACAAAATGAATCTGCACAGGGTCAAAACTTTACCTCAGTATTTTAGAAATATATCTTATTATATTCAATATATGGCCTCCAAATTTGACATTGAGGTGTAAAAGGTTTCAAAAAACGAATTTTTAGTTTTTTCAAAAGTGATTTATGACTTTCTGACCATCCAAAACCAGGAACCAAGAGTATTATCGAAATCAGGGTGCCCAAAACCACCTCCCATTTTACCTATAAATTGGCACATTGGGCACCCCATTTTAGAGTTCGACCAGAAGGAAAGGTGCTACCATTTTTGAGTCCCAAAGGTGTCTCTTAATCATCCCTAGAAGTTCTGGAGGCTATGATAATTTCTACTTCAATATCTTCTTCTTCCTCTCCTCCCATGGATTTCAAAACCTCTTGTGATCGCTCAGGGAGGAACGTGATGTAATCTTGAGATTCATATTTGTATTATTTTGAATGATCTTTTTAATTACATGTTGTATGTTGTTTTTATTCATTATATCCTTTTATTTAATTGATTTATATATTGGTATGTTATACTCAAACTCAAATGATCATGTTTGGTGGTACCCTTTCATGTGATGTTTCACACACCGTTCATCCCTTTTTCCTCCCTCATTCAATTACGGTGTTTGTGTGGTTCATATTGGTCAATTGAACTCACATAAGCACTGTCAAGTACATTTACATTTATTTATTGGTATCATAAATAAATAACATACAAACCTGGATAGCACATCAAGTTCTTTGTGTGTTTCCTTGGTGAGTTTTGGTTATGAAGTCAAACACAAATCACCCAATCATCGGTGGTGTTTGGTGAATCATTGTGTGTTTTCGACTAAACCCTAGGAGGTATCCTAGTATAAAATCAGTAAAATTATATTAATAGGTGTTAAAAATGAGGGATTAAAATATCTATACCCTTTATTTTGAATCGATAAAGGATGAGCAACATGAGACTCTCCTGGGTTGATCACGTTTAATTAATCTTGTTCATTTCTACTTGGTTTTATCACTTACATTTTTATATTTTAATATTTAATCATCAAACCCCAAGTTTTAATAAATCCAATTACACTTATATTTTCATAATCAAAACCCTTTTTTTCAATTGATTTTCTAAGGCTCCATTGAGAGAAGACCTAGGGTTTCTGCTATACTGCAGAAATTCTAGTCAAAATTAAACAACTAATTTGACGTGCTCGACAACGCGATCAAATTTTGGAATCATTTCCTAGGATCCAAAATAATTTTTTTCTTTATTTAATTTTATTTATTTATTTTAATTCTTAATTATTACTCTTTTAAATACCCCACCCCCATTTTATTGTTTTGGTTTTGGTTTTTTGTTTCTATTTTTTGGTTCTTTTTGTGTGTTCTTCCTCTCCCTCTCTCTCTTTCTTCTTCTTCTCCATCTATATCTCTAATTTTGTAGTATAACATTATTTTTTAATTCCTATTTTAATTTATTAAGTATTTTTATTTCATTAATCTTCCATAAAAAATCAAAAAAATCGAAAAAAAACAACAAACAATCAATCAATCAAATTGGACATCATTATTGCATGAAAAGATCTGGTAAAGAAACACTGCTTGAATTTGACCCTGAAATTGAAAAATCACTCCATTCACAAATCAAGGCATCTAGATAAGGTCAATAAAGTAACACTAAGGAACCCCTTTTGTAACCTCAAGTTTCCATAAACCAATCAAAAATTAAACCCAAGAAAACCCAAGAAAACATGGCTACAAATAATCGAACCTTAAAAGTACTGACCACCCCGGATGTGTAGTACCAACATGCGTACATCTAATATCCCAAGGAATCATCCAACTTTGAGATGAGATCAGGCCTCATCCACCTTCTTCCTATATTCCATGGACTTCCTAGTGAGGACCCTCATAAACACCTTAAGAAGTTTCACATAGTGTGCTCCACCATTAAACCCCAAAATTTATCTGAGGACCTAATTAAGTTTAGGGCCTTCCCTTTCTCCCTTGATGGTGTATCCAAAGACTGGATATACTATCTACCTACCTCAATTGGGGGTTGGAATGACCTGAAGAGACTCTTTTTAAAGAATTTCTTCCCTGCCTCCCGAACTACATCAATTAGGAAATAAATTTGTGGCATTAGGAAATCACAAGGAGAGACCCTTCATGAATACTGGGAGAGATTCAAAAGACTTTTCTCAAGATGCCCCCACCACCAAATTAGTGAAAAACTGTTAATACCATACTTGAAGGTCCCAGGCGTAGCAGAAGCTCATGGGTGGATGTGCCCACATGGTTTTTTGTCATTAGCAATGATCAATCTGGGATCAATACGACGGTAAATGCCGGACTCCACAGATCAAATCACAGAAATAGACAAAGAAGAAGAAAAGTCATGGAACCACAAAGGAAAGATCATCACAGGTTTATTATAATTAATTTAATTAATTGATAAGAAGTTCCTTTTTTGGCGTTCTTTCTTCGTTGATATTTCTGATCATGTTTCGATGTGATTCGTCATTGTGTCATATAAGCCAAGTGTAGACTTCCTCTAGAGGTGATCCACACGTGCACCACATATCTCTGGACATCACCAAAGGAATATTTGGGTGCTAGCGTGGAGAAGCCTTTTCTTGCGTTGTCCGCCTTAGATCACCTTGATCTGTTGGATAAGGATCTATCTCGGTCTTGAGAGCATTCTTAGAGGATGAAGTTCTTTTGGTCTTGAGAGAATTCTCTATAATTGTTGTGCACAATGATTCTTAGGAAAAGAGTTTGGGTTTTGAGGATATTTATAATCGAGTTTGAGGTTATAGAGTTATGACAATAAATAAATGTGTTACACATTTTATTTATTTCAATAACTCTTATTTAAAACCCCATGTCCAATAATTAATTCCTTGACATGCACCCACGCTGATTATAATAAATATCATTTAATAAAACAATATTATATCCTCAAAATCCCGAATGTAAAAACTACACGGTGTGTAATCATTAATACACGGTGTGTACTTGTTTTTCCTTGAAAACTACACATCGTGTACATTCAATATACACGAAATGTATATCTTGTTTTCATCTTTAATTTCCTTTCCAAAATGAAAACTAAACGACATGTAATCATTAATACACAGTGTGTACTTGTTTTCAAAATAAAAACTACAAGATGTGTAATCATTAATACACGGCGTTTACTTGTTTTCATTTTATTTTTCCTCCAACATTAAAACGATTTAGGATTCCTTGAATAATTATTAAACCATGTACGGGAATAATCTTTATTCTAATTGAGATACTTGAATACACTTAGTGTGTGACTCTCTAGGCCTCTTTCTCGTTGGCATTAGGCAGGCTTGCCTAAATTCCAAGATTACTGTCTAGCAACAGGTCAAGGCACCCAAGAGAAAGAAGTTGACGCCGCATTGACATGTCACCTCATACGAACGCTTACCGTGTAATTTAATCCCTTCGTCTCAATATCTCATCAAGAAGGTTTCATGGAAGTGTCATAAAACTATATGCTTGATCTATCTAAATGGCCTGAAGGCCTTCATTTTTATTGATTTTTGATAACCCCTCTTTCAAGAGATGAGGGGGAACCCTTACAAGGCCCGTAGGCTTAGAGATTACAAGGCCCATAGGCTAAGGAGATTACATGACCCGAAGTTCTTAGGTAATTCAACTGGACTATCTACAAGGAATTTCCCCTCCCTAGCATTTGTGTCATGATAGTAGCTCTCCACCTTTAGATGACCATCTGGCTAGGCTTCCCGTGTAAGCATAGGCTGGTACCGATGGCATAGCCATACCCTCTCATTCTGACAATCCATTTGGTTCTGCTCTGGTGAGTGCACCTACTCTAAATCCTCTTCTGGGGCTGCTCCTTTTTTGTAGTGTGTTTGGGGAAACTAAATGTGGCTCGAAGGCCTTGAGGTGGCCCGAGGGCCTTAAAGGTGGCCCGAAATCCCTACTGACCCAAAGGCCTGGGTGGCCTGAAAGCCTTAAGGACTCCAAGCCCAAACCGGTGGCCCAAGGTGAATAGTTCCAACTGCTACAGTACCAAACAATACCTACTATAGTAATTGTTATAGCGCCTACTATAGTATCTTCATAGTGTACAGTTATTCTACAGTACTTGTACAGTGTATAGTTCTACTACAACACCCGCACAGTGTACAGTACTACTACAGTGCCTACTACAGTTCTACTACAGTACCCATAAATATGCCTCTACCTGGTTTTAAACCTAGGTCTTGTGGATGCACTTAAGGATACCTCACCAACTGGGCTGAGGTTCATGTGTTATATGCTTGATCTGTCATTATTTGACTTCCAGAAATAAACTCGTCGTTACACCATGGCCATGGAATTTGGGCAACAGTTCTATTTCAATCAAAGGGCCCGATATATCTACTTCCATAAATATAGAAGAGACAAATCCTTCCTCAAATTATCCATTAACAACATGTCATTAATGACACACCCAACGTACCCTACTTCCTGCCAACTGTCTTCATGAAGGTTTTCATCAGTAAATCTAAGTGCGTGAGTCATGACATGAGTTAATGAAAATCTTACAGTCTAAGGACCACTACACATGCTTGTAGATAGCAATGTCCGATGACACAAAAACATGTGGAATTACTAATGGAGGTTTTGTTCTCATAATCTCCCATCTTGGAGATTACCAAGTGCGAACTCCATGAGAGAGAGTCTCATATTCTTATGAGTACTCACACATGACGGTCTGTATACTATGTGTCCTATCATAGTATGTCATCAAACCGTAGAACTTTATTTAAGAATATTGTTATAGCATTTCAAGGTTCTCATCATAGAGGGGATCTACCATGACCTTATCAATGCAACAAATATTCTAGGAAATTATTATATTATAGTCATGAAGAAAAATGAACAATATATAATAAGTGTACATTCATGTAATCAAAGTACAAACAGTTGGTTCTCAGGACACCGACCCTAACAAACTCCCACTTGGACTAGAGCCAACTACCTACGACTTTTAGTCTGCTATACCTCACATGATGATCATGTTTCTACTAATAAAAGGCTTTAGTCAAGGGGTCAGCCACATTGTATTCCATGGAAATACTGCTCACTACAACTTCACCTCTCTAAGAAAAATCCCTCAAGAGATGATACTTACGAAATATGTGCTTTGTCCGCTAATGTGACCTTGGCTCTTTTTCAAGTGTCATCGCTGCAGTATTATCACAATAGAGTTTGATAGGATCTTTACTTCTAGGTACTACATCCATCTTATGAATGAATCTTTGCATCCATACTACTTCTTTAGCTGCCTCAAAATTTGTGATATACTCAGACTCTACTGTAGAATCTGCGACCACACCTTTCTTTGAGCTCTTCCATCTCATTGCACCTCCATTCATACTGAAGATGTATCCATTTTGTGACTTCATGTCATCTTGATCAGTCTAGAAACTAGAATCTACATGTCCTCTGATGACTAGTTCCTCATCTCCTCCATAAACCAAGAACATATCCTTAGTACGCCTCACATACTTAAGGATAGTCTTGACTGCCATCTAATGGCGGTCTCCTGGATCATCTTGATATCTGCCTACCGCACTTAATGCGTAAGCAACATCTAGCCTTGTACATAGCATATCATACATGACTAACCCAATCACATATGCATAAGGGATCCTTGCCATTTTCTCTCTTTCCTCATGTGGCGAAGGACACATTTTCTTGGAAAGATGAATTCCATATGACACTGGCAACAATCCCCTCTTGGACTGTTCCATACTGAATCTCTTTAGTATCTTGTCAGTGTATGTACTTTGACTTAGGCCCAACATTCTCTTGGATCTATCACGATGGATCTTGATCCCAAGAATATATGCTGCCTCACCCAAGTCTTTCATAGAGAAGCATTTATCCAACCATACCATAACTGACTGTAAGATAGATACTTCATTTCCAATTAGAAATATGTCATCAACATATACTATTAGGAAAACGAATGCACTTCCACTAAACCTTTTGTAGACACAAGGCTCACATTAGTTCTTAATAAAGCCAAATTCCATTACGGATTCATCAAAACGAATGTTCCATGACCTTGATGCTTGCTTTAATCCATAAATGGATTTTTGTAACTTTCATACCTTGTTGGAATCCTTTGGAGTCACAAACCCTTCAGGTTGTGTCATGTAGACATCTTCATGGAGGTTCCCGTTAAGGAATATTGTTTTGATATCCATTTGAAAAATTTCATAGTCATGTTAAGCGGCAATGTCCAATAGGATTCTGATGGATTTTAGCATCGCAACCGGTGAAAAGGTTTCATCATAGTCAATTCCTTGATGTTGTCTAAAACCTTTTGCAACCAGGCATGCCTTATAGGTGCTGACTTGTCCCTCCATGTCCAATTTCTTCTTGAATACCCATTTATTACCAACAGGCTTTACATCAACTAGAGGATCTACCAAAATCCACTTGGTTTTGGTACATGGAATCCATTTCATAATTCATGGCTTCTTGCCACTTGGCAATGTCTGTGCCTTCAACTGCTTCCTTGTAGGTAAGAGGATCATCATTGTCAACCAATAATGAGTCACCATACTTGGTGACAAGAAAACCATATCATTCTAGTTCTCTCACCTCTCTCGTGCTCCTATGTAGTTCTTGTATCTCTGAAACAGATTGTTCTTCCACAAGGCTTTGTAGAATATGTTCTTGTACCAACTCATGTGTATATTGAGCCTTGACTTCATCGAATTCTATCTTTCTCCCACTATCTCTTTTAGAGATGTTCTCCCTCTCAAGGAATATGGCGTGTCTTGCCACTGTAACCTTTTTATCCAAGGGTTTGTATAGGTAATATCCCCTTGTTTCTTTGTGATATCCTATAAAGGTACAATTTGTGCCTCGGGGTGCAATCTTGTTACCTTAAGAGGACTTAACAAATGCTTCACTACCCCACACATGTAAATTTGATAACATGGCTTTGTTTCCACTCCATAACTCGTATGGAATACCATTTATCTATTTAGTTTGTACTTGGTTTAGTATGTGTGCTGCTATTTGTAATACATATCCTCAAAAGGATAATGGAAGGCTCACATGACTCATCATTGATCTCATCATGTCCAACAGGGTGCGGTTCCTCCTTTCACTTACACCATTCCACTGAGGCGTGTAAGGAGGAGTGATTTGAGATAGAATCCCAAACTCCCATAAGAAATCAATGAAGTCCTGATTAAGATATTCTCCTCCTCTGCCTGAGAAGAGTTTCCTAATCTTCTTACTAAACTGGTTCTCAACTTCATTCTTGTATTCTTTGAACCAATCAAAAGAATATGACTTATACCTCATTAACTAAATATATCCATATCTACTAAAACCATCAGTAAATGTTATGAAGTATAAGAACCAACCCCTTGCTTCAATTGGAAATGGTTCACATATATCTGTGTGAACTAATTCTAGAAGATCTTTAGCCCTTTCACCTTTCCCACTAAATAGGGATTTGGTCATTTTGACTTGTATACACACATGATATACACCGAGTGGTTTTAGTTCAAAAGAATCTAAATACCCATCTTGATGTAATTTTGTCAAATGTTTCTCATTGACATGACCTAGCCGGTGATTCCAAAGTTGGGTGTGGTATGAGTCATGTGAATTAACATTGTCATCGATTGCCATTACTTGGTTTGTGTAGTCTAACACATAAAGGTCGTTATATAAATGTGCCCTACCAAAACAAATGCTATCTTTATAAAAGTAGAAACATTCATTTCCAAATTTGAAGATGAATCCATAAATATATAATCTAGATACTGAAATAATGTTTTTGGTTATAGAGGGTACATAATAAAATCCTTTTAATACCAAGACCATCCCAGTAGGCAATGTGATGTGGTAGTCTCTGACAGCTATAGCAATGAGTCTGGCTCTGTTGGCTGCTCGCAGATCCACCTCACCTCGTTCAATCTTTCTGAATGTACTTGGTTCCTATATTTGGATATAGATGTGATCACCACAAGTAGTATCTAATACCCAATTAGTAGAAATAGATAGGTTGCATTCGATAACAAATGCACCTGAAGCTTCCCCTTACTTCCTTGGCTAGGTGCAGTTTTTCTTCCAGTGGCCCTTCTTGCCACATGCGAAACAAAAAGCCTCCTATTCTCTTGCCTCCCCTTTGATCTTCCTTTTCTTGGAAGGCCTTGAAGAAGCTTTGGACTTAAATATCTTCACCTTCCCTTTACTTTTATTCACCATAAGGATAGAAGGATTTTCACGCTTCATATCATTGTCCACTTGGAAAATGAGGATAAGAAGATCATATAGAGACTTCTCAATGTTGTTCATGTTGAAATTTATAACAAATTTTGAGAATCTCTGGGGAAGTGATGCAAGAACGAGATCATTACCCAGTTCTTCGGGGAGTTTAAACCCTAGAACCTCTAAGCTCTCAATGTATCCAATGATCTTGACTACATGAGGTACAGCCGGGGAACCCTCTCCAAGATTGCTCTAAAATATAGCCTTGGAGATCTCAAACCTTTCATGTATTTCTCTCTCCTGGTACAGACCACGGAGGTGCTCGAGCATGCTATAGAAATCCATGTCTTCATGAGACTTCATAATCTCACTATACATTGATGATAACATCAAACATTGAATGTCGAGTGCATAGTTCAAATGTTGATCATAGACCAAGAAATCTTCATCACTCGCCCCTTGGGCAGGTGAATCAGGAAGTGAGGACTCCATCACGTAAAACTTTCGTTCATGGCGTAGGATAACCCAAAGGTGCTTAAACCATTCTTGAAAGTTACTGCCGATGAGGATATTGTCTTTATCCATAATTGATCACAGAGAAAATGTGGTTGACGAGTTTATCATATTGATTCTACAAATTAAAATATCAGATTTATCAGTACCTTTTGATTACATTTTATGAAAAATAATAAATGAATTTATTAATTCTCCTACTATTTTATCAATTCCCAATGTCCCTCACCATTGAACTCATAATTTTCGGTTGCTTTGATATTCTAGTGTCAAGGATCCATATTCCCCTTCACATAACCCCAACAAGGGTTGGTCAAGCTATTATAAGGTATTTAGGTAGGTAGGTCTTTGTCAACTATGAGCTTACAGTTCCTTGATCTGTTGAGTGGACTCCCCAATATTGAAATCCTAACTTGGATTTCCTCAACACTTGCCTCCATTTTACAATAAGTCTATCAAGGGTTACTCCTCTTGATGTAAAATATTTAAGTAAACCCGAAACTTTCATAAGAGATTCCGTTATAAAAGTAAGTGTCCCAGCAAGGGTTGATCAAACACATAGTTTTATTGAGTCTTTCCCTCAATCAAGTAATGGAAGGCTTGGTATGACTTAATATGGTATTTGAGGGATTTTATTCTTTATGCATAGTTTTTCATTATCACATGCTTGTTAATATTAAGTGATGCTTCCTTAAGTGATTAACCATGTTCTAATAATGTTTATGCATGGTCCTATTTTTATTTTATTCCATCTTTGAATGCTTGTTTATTTCATTAATTATGTGAATGAGACAACACATACATAATAAATAAACCATGCAATCAGATAGAAATAAAATAAGATGGAATGATCATGAGCTTCTATTGCTTAGCTTATCTAGCGGTTTTGATAAGATAACCCTAACCTAAGGAAAACACCTTGAACCTGATGGTTCGTGTTTTGCAGCTCCCATTTGTCCACCTTTATATATTATTGGGTTGGTTTTGCCTCAGCTTCAGATTTTGAACCATCTCCTCTGTCTTGGGAGATCCTCCATTACATGGGATTTACATTAAAGAAACCATGGGCATGCAGGCCCTACATTTTATTTGAAGAAGGCTCGTAGGGCAACAAATTTAAATAAATTTAAATTTAAATGAAACCATACACATAAAAAGGGTATTTGGTCTAGATCATGATCATCCATATCATGCAATGACATTTACACATATTTAGTATTCAAATTCTTTTAATCATTCTCTTATTTGAGATAAGTCACGCTTGAATTAAATTAATTATGATCTTATAATTAATCAACTCTTTATCTTAAATTCCTTTCTGAATTTCCTTAATATTCTTCTCATCCATATTCCTTGTATGGGTCTTTGTACTTTGGAGAAAACCTAGTGAAATTCCATTTCTGGAAAGTACACGGCGTGTAGCCTATATTACACGGCGTGTATTTTTTTTCACCCTTTATCCAAAGTACATGCCAGGGCTTTGGCGTGTTTTCTATACTTTGGAAATTTTGGAGTATACAGCATGTAGATTAATCTAACATGGCGTGTACTTTCTTATTACGTGGTTACCGGCCTGGAAATCCCATGTATGTGGTACACGGCTTCTCCTTGTACACGGTTTCACCTGGGCTGGATCGGACTACATGGTGTGTTTATTCAACATACAGGTCGTGTATTCCGGTTTCCACGTGCCGTTCAATTCTAGTCAACACGGTGAAATAAAACTCAGGTATACTCAATTCACACGGCGTGGTTTGGCGGACCAGTACCGGTTCGTTGAACCTAAGTACACGGCGTGTAGTTTTCACTACACGTTGTGTATTATTGTGTTGTACAGATAGAAATATAGGCTCCTCCGAATGATTTCCTTGTTTTTAATTTAATCAAAATTAAAATTAAAAGGTAATTTCTGTGATTTGAATCGAGAAACAAAGGAGGAAGAACAGATCTCGTTCAATCAATTTTATAGAATGATTTATCTTGAATTGAATCAAATATAAATGCTTAAATTATAAAAGAAAATTAAATAACAATAATAAACGTTGTGACTCCCTCTGATACCACTTGAAGGTCTATGGCATAGCAGAAGCTCATGGGTGGATGTGCCCACTTGGATTTTTGTCATTAGCAATGATCAATATGGGATCAATACGACGATAAACTCCAGACTCCACGGATTGAATCACAGAAATAGACAAAGAAGAAGAAAATTTCTGGAACCACAAAGGAAAGATCATCACATGTTGATTATAATTAATTTAATTAATTGACAAGAAGTACCTTTAAGGTGTTCTTCCTTCGTTGATATTTCTGATCACGTTCTGATGCGATTCACCGTTGCGTCATAGAATCCAAGTGTAGACTTCCTCTAGCGGTGATCCACACGTGCACCACGTATCTCTAGACGTCTCCAAAGGAATCCATGGGTGCTAGCGTGGAGAAGCATTTGCTTGCATTGTCCACCTTAGATCGCCTTGATCTAATGGAGAAGGGTCTCTCTCAGTATTGAGAGCGTTCTTGGAGGATGGAGTTCTTTCGGTCTTGACAGAATTCTCTAGAATTTTTGTGCACAACAATTATTAAGAAAAGAGTTAGGGTTTTGAGGATATTTATAATCGGGTTTGAGGTTATAAAGTTATGATAATAAATAAACACGTTACGCATTTTATTTATTTCATTAAATATTATTGAAAACCCCATGTTGAATAATTAATTCCTTGACATGTGCCCACACTGATTATAATAAATATCATTTAATAAGACAATATTATACCCTCAAAATCCCGACTAGAAAAACTACACAGCTTGTAATCATTAATACACGGTGTGTACTTGTTTTTCATTGAAAACTGCATGGCGTGTACATTCAATGTACACAGCGTGTATATCTTATTTTAATCTTTCATTTCCTTTCCAAAATAAAAACTACACAGCGTGTAATCATTAATACACAGTGTGTACTTGTTTTCAAAATAAAAACTACACGGCATGTAATCATTAATACACGACATGTAATTGTTTTCATTTTATTTTTCCTCTAACATTAAAACGATTAATGATTCCTTGAATAATTATTAAACCATGTATGGGAATAATCTTTATTCTACTTGAGATACTTGAATACACTTAGTGTGTGACCCTCTAGGTCTCTTTCTCATTGGCATTAGGCAGTCTTTCCTAAAGTCCATGATTACTGTCTAGCAACGGGTCAAGGCACCCAAGAGAAAGAATTTGACGTCGCATTGACGTGTCACCTCATATGAACGCTTACCATGTAATTTAATCCCTTTTTCTCAATATCTCATCAAGAAGGATTCATGGAAGTGTTATAAACCTATATGCTTGATCTTTCATTCATTGACTTCCAGAAATAAACTCGTTGTTACACCATGGCCATGGAATTTGGGAGACATTTCTATTTCAATCAAAGGGATGGAGATATCTACTTCCATAAATATGGAAGGTAAAAATCCTTCCTCGACTTTTCCATTAACAAAATGTCATTCATGACGCACCCAACATACCCTACTTCCCGCCAACTGTCTTCATGACAGTTTTCGTCAGTAAATCTAAGTGTGAGAGTCACGACATGAGTTAATAATAATCTTCCAGTCTAAGGACCATTACACACACTCATAGATAGCAATGTCCTATGACACCAAAATATGCAGAATTACTACCGGCGGGTCTGTTCTCATAATCTCCCATCTTGGAGATTACCAAGTGTGAACTCCATGAGAGAGAGTCTTGTCTTCTTATGAGTACTCACACATGATGGTATGTATACTATGTGTCATATCATAGTATTTCATCCAACCATAGAACTTTATTTAAGAATATTGTTATAGAATTTCAAGGTTCTCATCATAGCAAGAATCTACTATGACCTTATCAATGAAACAAATATTCTAGGACATTATTATATTATAGTCATACAGAACAATGAACAATATATAATAAGTGTGCATTCATGTAATCAAAGTACAAAAAGTTGGTTCTCAGGACACCAACCCTAACAATACTTATATGAGGGACTTGTCCCCATGGATCGTGGAATGATAGATGCTGCAGCTAGTGGTTCCCTTGTTGATAAAACTCCTTCTGTTGCTTGCGAATTAACAACCAACATGTCTCAAAATGCACAACAATTTAGTACATGAGCAATTGCACCAACAAGAGGAGTTCATGAGGAAAGTCATTCATCCCTATAACAAAATGTAGATAATAAACTTGATGAGATTAATACCCTTATAAGGCAATTAGATCAAGCACAAGGTAACTCACACTCTACTTTTATTCCATCACATTGTGGTATTTGTTCTAATAACACTCATTTTTCTGACCAGTGCCCACAACTTCAGAATTCATCTGAGTCTTGTGCAGTAGTATTACTAGGGAATCCTTTTCAGCAAGAATAACCCTTCAAGAAAGAACCATTTAGGCTAAATCCATACCCCGAGTGGAAATCACAACCACAATACCAACAAAGAGGCAACCTGAGCTATCCTAAGAAAAATTGGTATCAACAAGGCCAAGGTATGTAATCTTATTATCCCTCAACTTCTTAGAATAATCATCCTCATCCTCCCAAATGTGAACCAAGCCTCGAGGACATGGTGAAGAAAATGGAATCCCAAAACCTACAGTTCCAACAAACCACACAATCAGTTATTCAAGACCTACGAACTCAAGTGGGGCAATTAGAAAAAACCATTAGTGAGCTTAAGTGCAAGGATCCAGACACATTCAGGATTCCTTGTACCATAGGGGAGACATTATTTTCAAATGCTATGTTAGATTTAGGTTCTTTCATTAATTTAATGCCTCACTCCATGTATACTTATCTACATGTTGGAGAGCTTTAACCAACAGTCATTGTCATGAAATTTGCAGACCAAAGTACTATGCATCCAACATGAGTGATTGAGCATGTCCTTGTAAGAGTGAAGAATATCATCTCTCCCTGCAAATTTCTACATTATTGAGATGGAAGATACTCGAACCCAAGGACATTCCCCTCTTATACTTGGGAGTCCATTCCTTAAAACATCAAATATGATCATCAATGTTCACAACGGTATACTGTCCATGGAGTTCGGTGGAGAAAAGGTAAGTTTTAACATCCTTGAGGCTATGAAACATCCTTGTTGAAGAGCACTCCACTCTTCATGTCTATTCGATGGAAGTTCTCTCAAATGATTCACACACACACAATTCTCTCCTCAAACCATACTCTGATTCATTTTTCTCTTCTTCACCCTTGGATGATTTGAGTTTTCATTCATGTTTTGAGTGTTTTGTGTGTTCCGAAAAGTGTAAATTTTGTGCTTTAATTGATGAGTGTGTTCATTTTGTGGTACCCATGACTGTCGATGATTCTAAAAATCTCATTTCAATATATTCTCCACCTTTAGATAATAAACATGAGCAGATGGACAGTTTAATGTATCTTACTCCCCCTAAATCCCCTACCTCAGTCCCAAAACCCCTAGTGTTATAATTAAAACAACTTCCATATAATTTAAAATATTCCTATCTTGAGGGTATTGACCAATTGCACATCATTATTTCTAATAACCTCTCTCAACAGTAGGTATCAAACTGCTCAACCTTTTGAGAGAGTGTAAAAAGGAAATAGGATGGACATTGACTAATATTACCGAGATTATCCTGTCTATTTTTATGCATCATATACTTTTGTATGATGAGGCTAAGCCCACAAGACAATCTCAATTCTAGTTGAATCCCACTCGCCTTAAAGTGGTAAAATTGGAAGTCAATAAATTACTTGTTGCGGGGATCATTTATCCTATATCTGGTAGTAAATGGGTTAGCCCATTTCAAATTATGCCTAAAAAAACTGGAATAACAGTAGTGTCTAATGAAAGGAATGAATTGGTTCCAACATGTGTGAAAAATAGTTGGTGAGTCTGTATTGACTACCATCGACTGAATCAATCCATGTGGAAGGACCACTTTCCTCTACCTTTCATTGACCAAATGTTAGAACGATTAGTTGATAAGTCCTATTATTTCTTCCTTGGTGGATATTCGGGTTATTTTCAAATCCATATAGCCCCTAATGATCAAGAAAAGACAAAAATTACCTGTCCATTTGGCACATTTTTATACAGAAGGATGCATTTTGGTCTTTGTAATGCTCCTGGTACTTTTTAGCATTGTATGTAGAGTATTTTTCTGAGTACCTAGAGAATTTCATGGAAGTTTTTATGGATGATTTCATGGTTTATGGAAATTCCTTTGATGACTATTTGTCTCACCTAGGTTCTATCCTCCATCATTTCATAGAAAAAGATATTGTATTAAATTATGAGAAATGTCATTTCATGGTTGAACGAGGGATAGTTCTTGGGAATGTTATTCCAAAAGAGGTAATTCAAGTGGATAAATCAAAAATTGAATTAATTTCAACCCTTTCATATCCAAAATGTGTTCGTGAGGTGAGATATTTCTTTGGTCATGCTGGTTTTACCGCCGATTCATTAAAGACTTTAGTAAGATCACACTTCCCTTGTTCTGGTTATTACAAAAATAATCTGAGTTTGTGTTTGATAAAAATTGTGAGGATGCATTCAATTCACTAAAAAGGAGTATCACATTACCTCCCATCATACAACCTCTATGGTGTGATATCCCCTTTTAAATTATGTGTGATGCCTCTAACTTTGCAGTTGGGGCAGTTTTATCACGAAGTGTTGAGAAGGATCCTCATGTAATTGCGTATGCTTCACGTACCCTTGACCCTTCCCAGGAAAACTACACAACCACTGAAAAATAACTTCTTTATATTGTGTTTTCCTTGGAAAAATTCTTTTCATATCTTATTGGGTCAAAAATCATTTTCTTTTCTGATCATGATTCCCTTCATTTCCTCCTAAAGAAACCTGAAGCTAAGCCCTGCCTCATTCGGTGGATTCTCCTCCTCCAGGAGTTTGACTTTGAGATTAGAGATAAGAGAAGAGTGGAAAATGTGGTATCTAAACACATTAGTAGGATTTCCCCACCATTGGACCATCATGTTTACTCACCCATCCACATTAAATAATTCTTCCCTCATGAGAACCTTTGTGATGTTATGGACCTTAACCCCTAGAATGCAAACATTGTGAATTTTCTAGCAACATATAGGGTCCCCACTGATTTCATAACTTCACAATCCTAGAGACTTAAGCATGATTCTCAGTGGTACATTTGGGATGACCCATATTTGTGGAGAATTTTTGGTGACCAAGTAGTTTGTCGGTGTGTCCTTGACCATGAGTTCACCTCTATTTTGACCTTCTGCCACACCTTGGCCTATGGGGGCCACTTTGGATCTCAATGTGTAGCTCGAAAGGTCCTTGAGTCATAACTTTATTGGTCAACATTGTATAGGGATACCCATATAGTTTTCAAGTCATGTATTCATTATCAATTCACAAGGAATATCTCTAAGAGGAATGAAATTCCCCAAAAACCCATGTTATTTTGTGAAATTTTTTATGCATGGGGCATTGACTTCATGGGGCATTTTCCAAATTCATTTGGATTATTGTACATATTATTGGTTGTTGACTGTGTATCTAAATGGGTGGAAGAAAAGGCTATTGGGACCGATTAATATCGAGTGGTTGTTGACTTATTGAGGTCCCAAATTTTCAGTAGGTTTGGTTTACTGAGATTCATCATTATAGATCAATGTTCACATTTTTGCAATCGCAACATGAAAAATTTTCTTTGTAAGTATGAGATTGATCATAAAGTATCCACTTCATATCACCCCCAAACTAATGGACAAACAGAAATCTCAAATCATGAAGCTAAGAGAATCTTGTAAAAAATGGTACAACCAAATAGGAATGATTGAATTTTGTTCTTAAATGATGAACTTTGGGCATAATATACAACTTTTAAAACCCCAATTGAAATGTCACCATACAGAATTGTGTTTGGAAAGGCTTTTCACCTCGTAGTGGAGGTATAACACCATGCATATTGGGCTATTAAACAATGTAATATGAATCTTTCAGATGCAGGTGAGCATAGGAAGCTGCAGATTCAAGAGTTGGAAGAAATTCGATGTGATGCATATGAGAAATCCCAAATATATAAAGACAAAGGCTATCCATGATAGCATGATTCATCAGCAGAAGTTTCATATTGGTGATAAGGTTCTCATGTATAATTCCAGGCTAAAGCTCTACCCAGGTAAGTTTTGTTCCTGATGGCTCGGTCCTTATACCGTTACTGATGTTTACCCTTTTGGTGCTATACAAGTTTTTCATGAGAAGAGTGGAAAGAGGATTACTGTCAATGGGTAGAGGCTCAAACATTTTTATGAGGATTTTCCAAATCATATTGTGTAATAAATTCAACTGATAGATGCCATATATGACACCACTTATCAGGTTGTCCCTTCTCCCTACCTTTATTTACTTGTCTATTTATTTAAAATACTTTCATTGAGGAAAATGTAACTTTTAGGTGTGGGGGAGGGTGACATGTCATAGTTAGGATAAAAAAAACAAAAAAAATTAAAAAAATTAAAAAATAATAATAATGTGTTTTCATTTTTGATCTCTTTATTGTGTGTTTGTAAATAAAAATTGATCTTAAAAAGAATATCCAAAATTATTTTTCATGCTTGAGTCGATTGTGTGGAAAATTCCATTGTTTTTGGGAAAATGTTTTTCAAATGAATTTTGATATGGAATATTTTTCTAGAATTTGTATTTTCAAATCATTCTTAGGTGTTTAATGGGTTTTTGAATGCCATGCCTCATTATCACTGACCAATATTTTAATCCATTACCTGAGAGACATTTTAAGCCCTTTATTGCATATTCTTCCTTTTAATCACTTTCTTGAGAGTCTCGGGTCATGTAGAGAAACTAGAACTTGCCTTGATTCTGTTTGAAGCCATAAGATTCAAGTATTCTATATTCATGATAGAGGTAATTGTTCATTAAAAATCCCTTTGTAGAATTATCCTCTATTTTCATCCACCTTTACATTTTATCCTTCTTAAGCCTTAGAGACCATGAAATGCATGTTGGGTAGCCACATTAAAATCTAATTTATCCCTACCTACCCATATCTTTTGTATATTCTTGTTTTATTTTCAGCAAGTGTGGGAGAGAGGGGTTTTCCATGGGAATTCTGGGAAGAGAATCATTGTTATCGGTTGATATAAAGGGTGCCTACATTTTCCTTGGGAAATGGGTTCACAATCCATATTACATCATTGTTTTACACATTTTTCCTTCTTTATCTCCAAGAAACTATACATTAAAAAAAATATTTCTGTACATTGAAAAAAAAACAGAACAAAAGAATAAAATGGATAAAAGAGGACATTTACTCATTATTATTCATCACTTGGTTGTGACCCACAAAAATGGACAATGGGGATAGTGAGTGGGAGGTAATACACTTTGTGAGGGGTTGAGTGTGCACATTCATTATAAAAACTTGATGAATTTTGAAATTCTTTTTACATAAGAGATCAAAAACTCCTCTTATACCTCATATTTTTAAACATTAAATCCTACCAACCCTTGAACCTCAGAACAACCTGTTTGAAGTCCTCTTGAGTAGCACACTAGTTTTTTCCGGTAGAGAACTGAGAATATTGGAAAGCATATGGTAAGATCGCATGAAATTTAGTAAAGATAATAAATCCACTTTCATATGTTCCTTTAGTGAAGAGGGAAAATTTTTAGGAGAGGTAGGTTGTGACATGTTGCATGGGTGAATAAATAAAGTTGAACAAATTTGAATGTGAGAAAAGAAAAATGATAGGAAAATTGATTCCATAAAAAAGACATGATTAATTTCATTTTAAAAGAATAATGGATGTTTTGACACCTTTTATTTAATAATGATACATGATTATGATATTATACTTTTCCCAGGAGTGAAAATGTTTAGGTGTGGGGGTGTGATCGTACCACGATTCACTGTTTTATTTCACCCTTATACCAATGTATTAAACTGGTTTTGTATTGAAAATTAAAAGTATAATAACAAATTTCACTCCATGTTTGATTCAATTTTTTTTAACACTACTAAAAAGGGAAATGTTACTTGTTTTAATTTTATATTGTAGGTGGAGGTGATTTGGAGGACCCATGATGAAGTCCAAGAAAAATGGGTCAATCTGCACATGATCCAAGCACACCAGTGGACTCAAACGTATTATTGTACTAAACCGTGCATTAAAATGAGCTGAAAATTTTTGGAATGATCCAAAATTTAATTATCTACATTTCATCTGAAGGAACTGAAGACCAATTCATTCATTAATAGGCCCATACGAACTGATCTGTCCAACAAAACGAATCTGCACGGGGTCAAAAAAATTCCTCAGTAGTTTAGCTATTTCTCTTATTATATTCAATATATGGCCACAAAATTTTACATGAAGGTAGAAAAGGTGTCTGGAAACAACTTTTTAGTTTTTTCTAAATTTATTTATGACTTTCTGACTGTCCAAAACCAGGGACCAAGAGGATTATTGAAATCAGGGTGCCCAAAACCACCTCTCACTTTGCTTATAAATTGGCACTTTGGGCACCCCATTTTAGAGTTCGACCAGGAGGCAAGGTGCTGCCATTTTTGAGTCCCAAATGTGTCTTCCCATAATCCCTATAAGTTCTGGAGGATATGGGAAGTTCTAATTCAACATCCTCTTCTTCCTCCTCTCCCATGGATTTCTAAACCCCTTGTGATCACCCGGGGAGGAACATGATGTAATCTTGACCTTCATATTTGTATTATTTTGAATGATATTTTTTAATTATAAGTTTTATGTTGTTTTTATTCATCCTATCCTTTTATTTAATTGAGTTATATACTGTTATGTTATAATCAAACTCAAATTATCATGTTTGGGGTTACCCTTTCATGTGATGTTTCACACATCATTCATCCATTTTTCCTCCCTCATTTAATTGTGGTGTTTGTGTGGTTCATATTGGTCAATTTAACTCACATAAGAAATATCAAGGTCGTGTACATTTATGTCTTGGTATCACAAATAAATAACATACAAACCTGGACAGCACATTGAGTTCTTCGTTTTTTGCCTTGATGAGTTTTGGTTATGAAGTCGAACACAAATCACCCAATCATCGGCAGTATCTGATGAATCATTTTGTGTTTTCGACTGAACCCTATAAGGTATCCTAGTATAAACTCTGTAACATTATGGTAATAGGTGTTACAGACTAGGGATTAAAATATCTATACCCTTTCTTTTTAATTGATGAAGGATGAGCATCACGAGACTCCCCTGGGTTGATCACGTTTAATTAATCTTGTTCATTTCTACTTGATTTTATCGCTTCCATTTTTCTATTGTAATATTTAATCATCAAACCCAAAGTTTTATTAAATCCAATTCCCCTTATATTTTCATAATCAAAAACCTCTATTTCTATTGATTATTTAAGTCACCATCGAGAGACGACCTAGGGTTGCTGTTATAATGCAGAAATTCTAGTCAAAATTTAACAACAAATTTGATGCACTCGAAAATAGTGCATACCTTATCGAAGACTGATCGACACTTCCTTGTTGTACCAAAACAGGGGATGCGCATAAGCAGAAGTAAAAACTCCAAGGGGAAACAATATAAGGATATATGTTTGATTACATGACTCATATGGGTAAGAATGGTCCAGGAATCTTATACCAAGGAAAACGATAAGAAAGAACAAGGGTTGAAGATATCTCAGCCTTTTGAAAATCTAAATGGAGCATCAGTTTAGATACGGTTTTAGATTTTCCATTAAATGAGGATCTTATCAAGATTACACATTTTGACCAAGTAAAGGCACCATGACCCTTATAAATATTAATACATGAGTTGTGTACTTTTAATTAGAATTAAATCCCTTAAAACAAGGCTTTGAATGCATTTTATGTCAAAGGAAACATCAAAGGGGAGAAACTGTAGGAATCTAGGAAAACTGTAAATTTAGAAAGGAAAATGACTCACTATTCTAGAAACACTGTTCAGGACACTGTTAGATGTCTCACCGGTTCTAACTCACTGATTCTCACTCACCAGTTTTGACTCACCAGTTCTGACTCACCGGTTCTGACTCACCGATTTTGAATCACCGGTTCTAACTCATCGGTTTTGACTCATCAGTTCTGACTCACCGACTCTAAAAATTTGGCAAAGGAAATGACACCATTCTGGAAACATTGTTCACAGAACTGTAAATTTTGAAAATTGTTGGGAATAAGTCACCTTAACCTCTGAGAACACCTCCAATAATAGATTTCAATAAAGGAATGGACGGGAGAGGTCTTGGACATTACATTGGCTCTTGGCTCATGAGCTACGATTATCTCCACTCTTGAATGACCTATTAGAAGTTTTATGTTGTGTAGAGTTTCTTTTTGGATATTTAATGTGGAATACCTCACAAAAAGGTGATGGGTGGGTGTTGATAGATATAAATCATAGTCATTTTCACCCTATAGAATATTAGTACAGGAAAGTTATTAGTGTATTTCTTATTCAAATTTCATAGAAACAATTATGAGAATATTGATTACCCCATCTAAGACATCTCTATGAATGGAATAGATCACCTCAAAGATGTTGGGGGTGGGGGTATTTTCCTGCTGTGGTTGTTCTTGGGTTTTTTCTTCTCTTTGCTTCCCCTCATAAAATTTTCTATTGAATCATAAAGCCAATGAAATTTTTATTCATGGGAAGTTAATAATTCCTGAATCTCTTCTATTTTTTATCTTTATCCCCCTCTTCTTTTTCATTTCTCAAAATATGTTCAGGGTGTCACCCCAAAACCTACACCTCTGATGCGGTCATACTGCTCTAGCCACTTCAAGGCCAATGATAGTAGGTGTTCATCCAATATAGTTGTTGATAATTCCTATGTATAAGTCAGATAGAAAATATAATAAAATAAGTAATCATTGTTTTATAAAATCAATTTAAAGAAAAATAAATTTTTATTATGTCATACTTACACATTTTTCCCACACTTTTTAGTATCCTATATTTATTTGCACATTCCTCCTTCCATTGTACATGATGTGGGATATAAGACACTTTGGATTTGGATTCATCAATCTGTATATAAACAAAGTAAGATATTTATGTTGTTGTTTCACATCACATAAAAATAATATGGTAGATTTAAAATACATACCATTTTTTTCAAGTGAAGCATACCCCATCCTTGCTTTATGGTAGAGGTACATTAGTTTTTCTAATTGTTCCTTATTTTCAGCACTCAATTGTTGTTCCATAAATTAAAAATTATTTATCAAAGTGATTAATACATGTATTTTCAAATAATGTATTACCATCCACAATGTACCTGAAAAGATATCTCCCCACAATAGACAATAAAAGCATCCCACGCTTCTTGGCTTACCAAGTGTGTATATATATGTGGTGGGTGTAGGTTTATTTCCCTTCAGTATCTTTGAGATGAACTTTCATTAGAATTGTTTTAAATCCTCTATGATCCTTTCCAGTAATTATTAATACAACTTTATTATGGGATTAATATACTATAAATACACTCTATAATGGATGATGAAGAGTAATTCAACGTTCCATTATTTTATTCTTTTAGTAAAATAAATAAAGGATATCATAATGTTACTCTAATCTCTTGCCAAATCAATGTATTAAGAATGGGAACAACATGGTTCCTTGAATCCACAATAATCGGAATGTTTTTTCAAGTGATGAGCCCAATGAAACTACTAAACATGGCCTTATTGGGGTTAATAGGCTGGTCACATGCATTACATCCGACCTCAAATTTGATGTCTTTGCTTTTCGCCTTAATAATTTTTTCTAACACTATCACACTACGATACTTCTTTTTTTTTTCTAGTACATAATCTATTCATAGTATACCATTTCCTCAGGTTCAACATCATCAATATGTTGTTCCTTTGGATTGGTAGCATCATCATGTGCATAAGTTAATTTTTCCTCTACACTGGGAGCAGCAATAGGTTGAGAAACTTATTGTTCCTTAGGATTGGGAGCATCAACATGTGTAGAAGTAATTATCTGCAAAAGTGATTCAATATTTAATTTAGATTACGTAAATGTAGTAGTGAATATATAATAACATGAGGTAACACAATGTATATTACAAAAAATATATTACCTGATTATTGAACTCTCTTTTTTTAAGATTGAAGGGATTTGACCCCTCTATCGAGTATCCAAATCCCTTTATTGTGGTCTCCTCTGACATACAAGACCCTGTCTGCATTGGGACCACTATGAAATGCTTGTAAAATTCCAATAAAATGGTCATCCTCAATTGAATTTTCATTTGAAATTTCAGTGGTTTAGTTGATAATAGAACAATTGACCACTTTTGGTTTGTGGGATCTAGATCATAAAATACTTGTACTACCTGTGATTCCATTATAAATGGTTCATCTTTGTACCCTTACTTACTGAAATCCACTTTCACGAATCCCAATTCATCTATTTTAACAGTACTCCTATTATCAACCCACTTGCATTGAAATTTTTTCACTTAAAATGTAGTATAATTCAACTCCCATAATTGTTTGATGATGCCAAAGTATGATATATTCGCATAATTTGGATCTATGTCCTTAGTACCAGATACATGAATCACTTCATCCAAAAGTGTAACTATACTATTTTTCATGGTACTAACTTCATCATATTCATTTGTATAGAACGTATAACCATTAATTACATAACCATTATAAGATAATATATGCACACTTGGTCCTCTGGCTAGCCATCAAATTCCTTCTGAAATTGAACCTAGATTTTCATATGACTCCTTAAAAATATATTCTCAAAACCATACTATAAAATATTTGTTATGTGTATTTGATATCCAGATTTTAACCCTTTATGGATTCAAATGCCTAATAATTTATTTGTTGGTTTTAATATATGGGGAAACCTCTAAACTATTATACAAAACATAAAGTTGGGCCTGCACCCAAACTGTAATAGTGATTGTGGTGACATCTATTCCATAAATTTATTCACCCACAAGCCGCCTGGTATGATTATATTTCGGTAGACCAAATCTTTCCATATTGGAAAGGTATTCGATATAGAATTCAATGGTTTCCTCAATAATATATCACTATGTAATACAACCATCTGGACAACTTCAATGTTTTACATACTCTTTCAAAATATTCATGTACCATTCAATAGGTTACATCAATCTATAATGTAGAGGACCGCATAGTTGAATCTATTTCAACAAGTGAACTATCAAGTGAACCATTGTATCAAAGAATTACATCGGGAGGAACATTTCCAATTCACATAATATAATGACAGTTTCCTTTTCCATAGTTGGAAATTTTGTCATCTCTATAAATTTATTGCATATAGATTTGAAAAATAAATAGATCTTGGTTAAGGTATGACATGCATTCTTAGGAAAAATGCAACATAAAGCTATAGGCATTAAATCTTGCATCAAAATAGGAAAGTCATGTGATTTCATACACTTTAACTTTAAATCAGTCATTAACACGATGTTCTTGATATTCGATGAATACCTCTATGGAACCTTTACATCATTTAAGAAGTTGCAAAACCAATATGTCTCCTTCCTGTAAAGAGTGTAAGCAACTAAAAGAAGAAAAATCTATTTTTCACCCTTCACTGGTGCCAAATCTTCCCGTATTCTCATGTCAATCATGTCCAATCTAGCCTTAATTTCATCCTTTGTTTTTATGGGTGCATTTAGTAACATACCGATGACACTATCACATACATTTTTTTCAACATGCATAACATCAAGAAAATGTATGACGTACATACAATTCCAGTATGGTAATTCAAAAAAACGATCACTTTTTCTAACCAGTTTTCTTAAGGTTTTTCAAAAAAGGTTTACCAAAAGTAATGTCCATATCTTTTACTTTCTCAAACAGTTGATCACATGTTAGTGGAGATGGGGTAGAAATTTGCAATTTCTTAGAAATGCAGTCTTCGATGAATGTTTTTACCAAATTGAATGTGTACCATGTTCACAAATGGGACACCCTTGAGTTCCATTAATGTTATATCCTGAAAAGTTTCCATAAATATGAAAGCAATTTATCATCCCATACAACATGGATATCAACGTGAAATCATCATTTATGAAATCACTATACAACGTCACACCTGAATTCAAAAATAATTTCAAATCTTTGATCAATGGAGCCAAATAAATATCAATATCATTACCCGATTGTTTTAGTCCTGATATAAGCATAGATAACATAATGTATTTTCATTTCATGCATAACCACGATGATAAATTACAATTTACCAATATAATTGGTCATGTACTGTGAGTTCTACTTTGAAAACCAAAAGGATTCACCTCATCTATGTGTGTGTTATAAACAATGGTATTTGATATTCCTAACACTCATTCAATTATCATTGTTGTATATTTACCACTATAAATTTGTTTTTTTTTTGTAAAAACATGACTGAATGGGCCGAAGGTCTTCATTTTTTATTTATTTTGATAATACTCCTTTTAAGGGTTTAAGGAGAACCCTTACATGACTCATAGGCTTAGTGACACATTACATAACCTGAAGGCCTTAGAGGAACCCATCCTAAATAGACCACATGGAACTGCCCCTCCCAAGCATATTGTAGATGCCGAAAAAGTCTGTAACTCCTAGAGGAAGTTTTGAACGGACGAAGCGAATTCATATTCAGACTCAGAGGCCCGGTCCGGAGGACCTGGAAGTGGTGCGTGAAATTAAAGGGCACTCACGTGAAAAAATGTTTTTCGCGTGAAGGGCTCCTGGGATTCGAAAAAAGGAACTAGCACGACACGCAAATTTGCACGCCCGGTTCCGTGCGGGGAAGCCTTGCACGCTGAGTGGTCCCAGCATGGAAGATTTCGCACGCCGCCCCGATTCCGTGATGGCAGATGCCTATAAATAGAAGGCGACCCCAACCGTTTCGGGGTTGAGGAATTCGGACCAGCTCCCGTGCGCGCAATTCGGACTCTCGCGCGCACAAGATGTCTTCCAGGTAATCCACCTTTTTGCGCAACCTTGCCCCAGGGTTCGCCTTTGCGCGCAACCCCGCCGGCTTAAGTGAATTTGCTAACTCCTCTGGGTTCTTCCTTTATGCGCACTCCTTTCCCCTTGCGCGCAGTCCCCTCCAATTGTGCGTAATCCATTCCAAATTGTATGCAATCCCTCTGTTAGGTTTCACCATGACTTAGGGATCATCCGTTGCCCCCCGCGCGCACTCCAATCCCTTTGCGCACAATCCCCTAGCCGCACGCAATTCCCCTGCCCCAATTGTGCGCCATACTGGAGTTTTGCGCGCAAACCTCCTCTTTGCGCGCAAAACCCAGGATCCCTCACCTTGACGCCCCCGGGTGCCTCTTTGCATCGGCGCCCGATGTCTTCCATACCGGGCATGCACGCCATGCATTGTTTTCCTATACGGCCTTCCAGGCTTGTACGAAGTAACCTCAAGGTCCCTTGGGTGGTGTTTCCCATTGTGTTTCTTTTCCTCATGCATCTTCGCATAGGCATGCTAACAGTTATTGCTTCTTCGCATAGCCATGCTAACGTGGACCCCTCGATGGTTCGCCCTGCATCCCCCCTTCGTCACGGCCTTGCCGATGCATTCCCTCCCACAATGGGTAGAGCGTGTTGGGAATGTAATCCCTAGGGGTGTGGAGCGAACCCACCTCGTCCGAGCTGTAGGACGTTAAACTGCCAAGCACCTCGTCCTCAACACATGACGTTAAACTGTGATCTGACCACGTGCCTCGGACGCAGGGTCCCCCCAGATCAGACATTCTTTACGCCTCTCGTCTCCACGGGAATGGATTCTTCCTCATATGGAATGATATCCTCGCTTTTGGAGTGGTGTTTGTCCACAGGAGAAGGGATGCCTCAGAGCGTAATCCCCTATCCTCTCTTGTGTAAGGTTGCACCCATGCACCTCCGTACTTCCCCACTGCCAAGGCCAGTGGAGTCCCTCTCTCGCTGTGCCTTGTCACACCACGGGCCTCCATCCTGGAGTAAGCCCCAACACTAAGGGCTGCTAACCATGCATAAGCCCTTGTTTCCTCTTTGGACCGCTCAACACGTAAGCCCCTTTCCACTTCTCACGGACGCACCCTTTGCAACGTGATCGTCTGGTCACTGCTGCCTCTTGTTTCTCACACCGATCATGAATCACGTGGGCTTAGAGTGAACATTGACCATGACATCCTCCTATGGGCCGCCTCAGAGCGTAAGCCCCATCCCAGCGAACTACGTGGACTTTGATCCGTGCTAATGCATGGTACGTAGGAAGCCTCCATGAGGTTCAAGACCACCACTCGGTCGTTCCGACTTCTTCACGTCGGTTCGCCAAACACTTTGGGCTGCCTCTGAGCGTAAGCCCCAAACTGCTCGTCCCGCATGACATTAAACTGTATGCCTTCATCCCGCATGAAGTTAAACTGTAGGCCTTCATCCCGCATGACGTTAAACTGTACGCATTCGTCCCGCATGACGTTAAACTGTATGCCTTCATCCCGCATAATGTTAAAATGTATGCCCTCATCCCGCATGACGTTAAACTGTATGCACCGAACTACGTGGACTTTGATCCGTGCTAACGCATGGTACGTAGGAAGCCTCCACGAGGTTCAAGCCCGTCACTCAGTTGTTTCGTCCCCTCCACGTCGGTTCACAACCACTATCATGGGCCGCCTCAGAGCGTAATCCCCATACCCACTATTATGGGTCGTCTCAGAGCGTAAGCCCTATACCCACCATCATGGGCTACCTCAGAGCGTAAGCCCCATACCCACTATCATGGGCCTCCTCAGAGTGTAAGACCCATACCCACTATTATGGGCCGTCTTAGAGCGTAAGCCCCATACCTCACACCCACTTCTCATCCTGACCTCTCCCTCGAGCCCACGTGCCTCGGGAAGCTCATGCCCTAGCCCGGAGGTCTTACTTCCTCCAGGTTCCAATCCATGCGTTCATTCTCATGGGTTGCCTCTTCAGGTGTCCCACCGTATCACCGAACTACGCGAACTTTGATTCCCTACTATGGGGATACGTAGGAAGCCTCCATGAGGTTCAAGCCCCTCTTCACTCCATCACCCATCTTGATTCCTACCCGGGCCGCCACATCCCGGTGGGATCATGCCACCTCATTCCACTCCATAGTATCTAAGAAGTCACCCACGTGCTGGCCCCAATATCGGTGTTCCCCCTAGGGGGTCCTTCAATCTGATCCACTCTTATTTTTTTGATCAATCTGATCCGTCTCCGCTAGACGTTAAACTCACGGCATACCCCGTGTTAAACATGGGAATCTGAGGAAAACCTCAGATGGCACACAATTCCCCGCGTTCGATGTGGGATGCCTCGGGTTTCTGCACCCTCGAGAAGCCCTAAAATAAGGGACAAAAGATAGACATGCCAATCCCCCAGCGTCAAGGAGCGCCAACGACACCCCAGCATGATCATTCTCCTCACCGAAGGTTGCTGCCCCGACCAGACCCCTTGGAGCGTCTTGACGGAAGCAGTGTAATTAACTGTGTCCATGAAAATATGGAACCAGGAATGAGGTTCACGAATAAGTCTTAAATCTATGAGGGAGACTCGGACTAGGTGACGAGCTCCGAGGAGGAATCCACGGAATGAAGAACCGACATCCCATCATCCCGGTTTCGATCAAGGAGAAAACGTCCCTGAACAAGGAACGGATGCCGCCCACCTTTGGAAAGCGGGAATGCAGGGCAACAAGTCGCACGTCCTACCCCCGCGTAATGGACGCGCGTGCACGCCCCAACGTAAAAGCATCAGAAATAGAAAATGGTGAACCCGACGTGAATCTCTTCTCCTCAATATGGGTACTGGTAGCGTTTGGGGTGTCGGAAGATTAGCATGCCACCAGGTCTAGGTACCTAGCGCTGGGACGTGAAACCCGCCTGGGGTTGAGGCAGTTAGGATGTTGAGCACTCTGTTCTGTAACGTCGTCAGTGTGGATCCCTCTCGCCTACCACGGAAGACGGAATGACACTGGGATATTGGTTGTCGATTTATTTTTCTATTAGCACTAATGGGTTCATCTCCCTACCTACAGGAATCAGATCGCTGCATCCAGAGATCGATCGCCACCTGCCCACCGATGCAGGGGTAGGGGCAGTACCGACACGGCCACCCCGCCTGGTCATACTTTTTCCACAACTACTCCGGCTCCGAATTCCGTGACTGTCAGGCGCTCACGCTCCCTCTCCCCATCAAAAATCATCCAGATAAGGGTGATCAATGACCATGTTCGTAGGTATGAGGAGGAAGGGGTCATCCCCACTAGGGACATGGCCCGTTTGGATCTAGAGGCAGCTGAGCCTTACCACCATAACCGCCCCCGAGGGCCGCGCAGGGAGCCGCTGCTCCCCACTCTGACGTTCAACCATTTCGGGAGCCTATCCTCGGAACGCCTCGACACCACCCTCCCCTACTCCAATGAGGTGGGGGATGTCCGGGTCCGCCCGATCGGAGACCTGTCCCAGGGGTCCACAGCAAGGGCCCCCGCTAGGCTGCATCAACATTGTCGCTCGACTCCCCGGACCGAGGAGCAGGCAATATTTGTGCCCGCACCATCAGCTCCAACCCATCTGACACGACGCCAGCGTTGGACGTGAGCGAAAGAGAATGCCCGCCCTGGGGCACACCATCTAGCGATGCTACGTGTTCAAGGACTGTCTCCAAGACCAGATTGACAACAATATAGTCATGTTGGTCCCAGACCTGGAACAAGTAGCAGGTGTCTTTGTGAGACCAGAGGGCGGTAGTGGCAACAAGGATGAGTGGCAGCAGGTTTCTGACCGTGGGTCCCGGAAGTATAACGATTGGATGGCCCGCAAGACAGTCGCCCGCGCCCATGGCATCATCTGTGCCCGCCTGAATCAGCCAGAGCCCTCAGAATCTGCGAGCGCTACCTCGGTATCGTTTCCCCATCCCACCTCTTCCCAGAAGAGCAAGTGGCGGCGCAAGAAGAAAGAACGTGCCCTTCCAATGTCATCATCATCTCGCACTCTTGGCGATTTTATGCCCCCAGAAATGGGGATCCCTCCATGACTCAATCCGGTAGTGGATGACTCCTCGAGTGATGGTTTGGGGTATGCTTAGGTTAATACCGTAGAGTTGGTAAATCCCTTTTTGACTCTCGATGATGAGGAACGCCAGGTGGACCTTCCCAATGTCCCCAGCTGTCGCCAACGTCGGCGGAGCCGCAGCTACGTGAATCGTCGGGGCACGGCAGTTGGCACCTCTAGCCAGGCCGTGCATGCCACTGAGACTAGGCAACATGCCCAATACAGAGCTCAGCACATGTGGCCCCTTCATCCGGTGTCGACAGGTTTGCCTATACCAGCGTTTGTGTTGCTGGATCAGGCAGAACCACCTCGGCCGTGCAGTGACCAGCTCTGCCCTGCCACCAGCTGACCCCAGCCTTCCGGTCCTAATCCGGCAGCCACTCTTCAGGCTTCGACTAGTGAACAGCAAGACGTGTCTAGTACCAGTCAGCCACCGGTCCCACCGGTAGGGCCCATCATCCCCCCAATCGCGGAGCGGCCTCCTGTGAGAAGAAGCTCGTGTTTGGCCCGAAAGTATGATGTCCTGAAGCACCTGGTCGGCATTCCAGAAAGGCTCTCTACCCTTGAGGCTCTTCATCTGTCATTCGAAATGTGTGAGGCACTCACCGAGGCCCTAAGGATCCCCCTCCAGTTTGAGATGGAGGTAGCGGCTACAGAAGTCTTCCACACCAAGGCGATTGAGAACGCCGAATGTTAGGCGGTTATCTCATTCTCCAATGAAGATGAAGACCCTCCCATACAGGGGCACATTCGCCCACTGTACATCACCGTCCAGTTCAATGGCATGGAATTCTGACACTGTCTTGTCGACACGGGTTCTAGGATTAACCTAATCCCAACTCGGACACTGCATAAGCTGGGGTTGTCTGAGGATGATCTAACTTCCTCCGACCTCAGGATCCAAGGGTATGACAGGACCGATAAAACTCCACTCAGCAAGATTCGCTTAAAAACCCAGTTCGGTGGCCTAATTGCCAATACCGAATTCATGGTTGTCTCTCAGGACACTGCCTACAACGCGTTGATGGGCAGGTCGTGGCTCCACCTTTACATAGCGGTCCCCTCATCGTATCACCAGTGACTCAAATACTCCCTTAAGGGTCGAGTAGGCATGCTCTAAGGAGATGCGTCTCCGTTTTCCTCTTGTGAAGCTCGTTATCTGGATGCCGACTATTACAAGAGCAAGCACAAGCAGATCCTAACAAGTGAGGTCAAGCCCGACACTTTCACAAGTGATCCCTAGGAAGGTTTGGATGACGCTTATGTCTTCCCAATCCATCGATTGGAGGCCACAACCCCTGACATGGGGCAGTGCTTTGTTGTTTCGATTACCAGAGGAAGGCATATTTTCGGGTCCAAGCGACGGCGGAAAATCACCTCGTACTCCTACACCAACCAGGCCTAGGTAATTCCCGAACCTCCTACCCATGTACGATATCGGGACGTCAGGCTCATGGAAACGGTAGTACGTCACACATTTCTCTTCCGCCGGGCTGGAATTGACCGGCTCAAGCCGACGCGCCACTACTGCTTCGATGTCATAAAGCGTGGCCCCTTGGGCTGAAGGCCAGATGGGATTGGATCAACTGCCTTTGTCGCCATGGTCTCCGTAGCACATGAGCCTCCTGACATGACGACCACTGCCGCCCAAGCCGGCACCAGCTTCCCATCAGGGTCTGGTAGTCCCGAAGCAGCTCCCCTCGTGGATGATCGCTCCACAAGTGGGGATGAGGATATGGAAGATGTACCCCCTTCCTTTGAGGAGGTCGTCTCCACCACGGTCGATGAGTTAGTGCAGGTGAACCTCGGTAGCGAGGCAGACTCAAGACCCACATTGGGCAGCACCACTATGCCCCCTGAGGAGCGGCAACAGTACGTAGACTTTCTTAGACAGTACCATGATGTGTTCACTTGGAGTTATGACGAGATGCCAGGATTAGATCCTCAGGTATCCGTCTACTGCCTTGGCCTTCCGGCAAACCATCGTGGGTTCAAGCAGCCTCCCAAAAAGATGCACCCTTCTCACGGTGCCATGGTTAAGGCCAAAGTAGATAAGCTCATCAAAGACAACTTCGTCAAAGAAGTTCAGTACCCCCGGTGGCTAGCCAATATTGTGCCGGTCAGGAAGAAGAACGGACAGATCAGGGTCTGTATCGACTTCCGCGACCTCAATTGTCACTTTCTGAAGGATGATTTTCCCCTTCCAGTGACAGAGTTATTGATCTATGCCACGGCTGGGTTCCAAGCCCTCTCCTTCACGGATGGGTATTCTGGGTACAACTAGATCTGGATGGCCCCCGAGGATGAAGAGTCCACTGCCTTCAGGGCCCCCCAAGGTACTTTCTGCTACCAGGTTATGCCCTTCGGCCTGAAGAATGCGGGTGCCACCTATCAACGGGCCATGCATCGCATATTCAAGCCGATTCTCGGGACACTAGTGGAATGCTATGTGGACGACCTGGTGGTTAAATCTCGCCAGCTTCAGGACCATCTCAAAGACCATGATAAAGTCTTTGGATTCCTTCGTTCTCGCCACCTGAAGATGAACCCGTTGAAATGCGCCTTTTGGGGTCACCTCTGGAAAGTTTCTTGGCTTCGTTGTCAGATACCGAGGCATCGAGATTGACCCGGAGAAGATCAAGGCCATCAGCCAGATGCCTCCCCCGAGTAATATTCGGGAACTTAGAGGCCTCCAAGTCCACTTAGCCTATATACGCCGATTCATTATGAATCTGGCCAGCAAGTGTAAGCCCTTTTCCTAGATCATGAAGAAAGGCACCGCCTATGAATGGGATGAAGAGTGTCAGATCAACTTTGAGGAAATCAAGAATTATATGCTCCAACCTCCGGTCTTGATGCCACCCGTTTCTGGGAAGCCTATGGTCCTTTACGTGACCGCCCTAGAACGATCCCTCGGCACACTTCTTGCCCAGAAGAACAACGAGGGAACAGATAATATCATCTACTACCTCAACCGCATGCTCCTCGATACGGAAATTAGATATTCTCCCATCGAGAAGAGCTGCTTGGCGCTCGTATTTGTTGTGCAGAAATTGTGGCACTACTTGCATCACCACGAGGTACAGCTGGTCTCTCAGGTAGACCCGTTGAAATACATCCTGAATCGACCTATGTTGACTGGCCTACCGGCGCGCTGGGCGGTGATCCTCCAGCAGTTCGACATCAGGTTTATACCTCAGAAGTCTATCAAAGGACAGGCGTTGTCAGACTTCTTAGCTGCTCATCCAACCTCCATGGATCAGCCACTGGATCTAGGATTTCCTGATGAGGTAATCCTCTCAGTCAATCATGTCGTCCCATGCTGGAAGATTCACTTTGATGGTGCCTCCCGGAGCCCCACCGGTAGAAGGCTCAACGATCCTAGGATCAACAGAGTGGGCCTGGGTGTCATCTTCATCACCCTAGAGCAATCTGTTCTACCGTATTCATTCATTTTGTCAGAAGGTTGCACCAACAATGAGGCAGAATATCACGCCCTCATCACTGGTCTCGAGTTGGCTCTCGAGATTGACGTGCCCCATCTGCATGTGAAAGGGGACTTCGAGCTGGTCGTCAAGCATTTCAATGGTGACTATGTTGTCAGAAATCCAGAACTTGTGCCATTGCTAGAGTGCACCCTCTGTCTAATGGCTAAGTTCCCTTCTCGGCCAGGGGTCGTTCATATCCCCCAGTCGCAGAACAGTCGAGCAGATGCTTTGGCCAGCCTAGCCGCATCACTCGCAGAGCCCGAATAGGACAACCTGATTATCCACGTGGCACACCGGAGAGTCATTGCTCCCGTTATCCCGGAGGAGGATCGTGGCCCGCGGGTGAACCATCTCACCACTGGTGCCCCTACTTCAGGATCCTCGGGGACTTCAGATGCGGTAATTGAAATGGTTCCTGACTGGAGGATTCCCTTGGTTGAATATCTCCAACATGACAATCTTCTGTCGGACCGAGCCGAGCGCGAGAAAATCCGACGTCGCACGCTACAGTTTACCCTTCAGAGCGGTCCCAGCCTTAAGCAGATCCTTTACAGATGCAGATTTGATGGTGTTCTCCTCCATTGCCTTCAAGGAGTCGAGATCCCTCAAGTCATGCAAGAAGTGCATGCTGGTTTATGTGGCTCCCATCAGGCCGGGTTGAATTTGTCTCACCAAATTCGGAGGCTGGGGTAATTTTGGCCCTCCATGATCCATGACTGCATCGAGTTCTCCAAGAGGTTTCACGCATGCCAAGTTCATGTCAACTTTGTGCATCGGCCACCAGAGCCTCTCCACACTACCAAGTATTCTTGGCCCTTTGCAGTCTGGGGGTTGGATGTCGTATGACCTTACCCACCGGCGACGGCCTGCCAGTGCCGGTTCATTCTGACCACTACAGATTTCTTTCCCAAGTGGGCAGAGGCAATTCCGCTCAAGGAAGGCAAAGCTCTTTCTATCGCTGACTTCGTGAGCTCCAACATCATCTATCGATTTGGAGTACCTCACGCTATCCTCACGGATAACGGAACCAACTTCGGAGCAGCCGAGCTGAAGAAATTGTAAGCTAAGTACAACATTCTCTCTAACCACACCTCCCGCTATCACGCGCAGGCGAATGGACAGATCGAGGCGTTTAACAAGACCCTCTCTAGCATTCTACAAAAAATGGTTGGTCAGAACAAGAAAAGTTGGCTGGAAAAGCTCCCCAATGCTCTCTGTGATTATTGGATGATGACTCGCAATTCTACCCAGGTGACTCCATATTCCCTGGTGTATGGAGATGAGGTCGTCCTACCTATTGAGATTCAGTTTCCCTCATTGCGCACGGAGGTCTACAACTAGAAAGTGCCAGATAGAGTTGCCGAAGTCTGCCTAGCTTAATTGGAAGCACTGGACGACAATAGGCTTCGCGCTTTACATAACATGGAAAGGCATCAGAGAAGGATGGCTCGAGATTTCAACAAGAAGGTTCACCTTCGCTCTTTCTTGCAAGGTGACCGGGTACTGGCTCTCAGAGTGCCAATGATTCCCGGCAGGAAACCACCCAAATTGTAGCCCAAATGGGAGGGGCCTTTCATCGTCCATAAGGTCTATCCCAATGGTGCGTATTCCCTGGTGACTATGGATGGTGAGCGTGTCACTCCTCCCACCAATTCCAGGTTCCTCAAATGGTATTTTTCCTAAGCTTTGTTTGGGTCTGAGTTCTAAGACCTAAAAATAAGATCCTTTCGTGGTCCCGCATGACCCTAAACTGCACCTAGTCCTGCATGACCCTAAACTGCAACCACAGACCCCCATAACCTTAAACTAGATCGTGGTCCATCAAGACCTTAAACTACACTTGGCCCCATACTTGGGCCCCTCCGATCCAAGTTCTAAGACCTTAAACTAAGACCCTTATGGTCTAGCATGACCTTAAACTGCATGCACATCCTCACTGAAAGACATTAAACTGTAGGCTAGTTAGGCATCCCTGACCGAGGCCTAGCCTCAGGCCCCTTAGCCTTCTCGGGCCTCTTAGCCCCAGCCTTCACCCAGAGCGTGTGGTGTGGGATTATACCCTCATTCACGACGGGTTACCCGCCGCGCCATGCACACTCCCTGGAAGAAATACTTCGTATCGTCCTATATGACGTTAAACTGTACTTCAAGAACTACGTTCGGCTTGATTCTCATCCTTATGGGATACGTAGGACCGCCTGGACACCTAGATTTAAGGTCCAGCCCCACCTCTTGAGAGATCCCATGATCTCCCGGTCACCTAGGTCTTTTGGCCTATCCTTCCTCGCGGGGGGATATATAGGTGTGGTACAGGGTCTTTGGCACCATGCCCCCCTCCTCCCGGGAATCCGCCATCTTTTGGCCGCTCTCAAACCAAGCCCTTTGACCCTTTCTAGTGTTCTGCTAATGTGTTCAGAGTAATCTGGTCTAGGACTTGGAGTGTCAAATTCAACTTAGGCAAGTTTTCGTCCACTTTTCAAGCTTCGTGCTCCCCTTCATTCGGGCCCCCGTTATCTCTCACACCCGGAGGGACCCCCAAAAAAACGGCCTGGATACAACGCCTAAGGGCTCTCCTACCGTTACGGGCCAATGCCCCCGAGGGTTCCGGGCAACAAATTGATACAAATCCCATGTTGCGAATATGTTCAACGGTTGATGCTCATTTGTTTGCCCCTATATTTAGGCTAACGTGATAGGATGCTGTGTTGCGAACATGGTCAGCAGTAATCCTCAGTCATCACGCCGGTTCCTTCGGGCCCTGAATGTTGGTTGTATGATTCACATTACGTTCCACCCCACCATGTCAAGGTGGAATCTCAACACTCCTTTCACTAACCCTCAATGCACCCCACACGTCAGAAGAACTAAGCTGCGTAACGGTGTCTCTCGGGGCTCCCGTGATCTGAGCGCTAGAGTATGTGCTTGGGTTTTTCTCTAAGGATTGTGTGCAGGTTGACCCACATTCCCATGGGAAACGAGGAGTCGCCCGGACATTTCGTTTTGGGCCCAGCTTAGCTGGGAGCTAGCATCTCCTGCCCCCATGATTGTTGAACCCTCGTCGGCCCCTTGGCCCGAGGCTCATCTCTCGAAATCACACGTAGTGATGGCATGGGATTATGTCCTCATCCACATCGGGTAGGCCTCACCGCATCGTGCGTATTCCCCAGGTCCAAGCCATACGACCTTAAACCGTGCTGTTTGGTCCTACCACAAGACCATAAACTGTGATGATATTGTCCTGGTCGCACGATGGAAAACGACACTGCATTGTGGTGACCCCCCCCCATAGGGGACATCACGTTGGGTATTGGTCAATTTCCATACCATTTGTCAACGTCTGTTATGGCTTGATTATTGTGGCGATACCAGGGATTTATAACCTAGGTCGGTTGCTCCACAAAAGAAAAACCATTCACCTTCAAGGACAAACAAGATATATCAAATGCTGCTTCTTTTGGCGTGAGGGCTAGACCCGCATGTCTCCTTCGTCCTTTGCACAGGCGCCATGTCATGCCATGATACCTTTAAAGAACTACGTATGGCTTGATTCTCATCCTTATGAGATACGTAGGAGATTTTGGGCACTTCCCCATAGGCCCAGCCTAACTTTTTGTGTTCGTTCACTCGGCCTAAACACGTCCCCAGGAGCACATAGTAAGTAGGGACTTGCCCTCATTCACTTCAAGTTTCGCAACCACTTTACTGTGTGTCTCCCATTCCCCTTATCCTTGGGTCCGAGTTCTAAGACCTAAAACTAAGATCCTTTCGCGGTCCTACATGACCCTAAACTGAATTTTTCCCTACACTTGGGCCCCTTTGGTCCGAGCTCTAAGACCATAAACTAAGATCTCCTAAGAACTACGTGTGGCTTGATTCCCATCTTAATGGGATACGTAGGAATGCCTAGACATTTCGTCTTGGGTCCATCCCCAAGGATTACCAAATCTCGTCCCTCCTTATTGTTGGCCCCTCGGCCTGGCTTCTGGGGGAGCGGTGTAATTGCGACATCTACCCCAAATAAGTTCGGGATGCCCCATAGTAATGTTGGGAAGCGGCAGTTCTCTCACCAGAGAGGTCCTGTATGAAAATTGGGACGGTCCATGACCAGGTTAATACATCCTCCTAATGCACCTCTGCCACGGTGGTGTAATTTTGGGAGTGTTGGACTCTGTTCGAACAAACCACCACTCCACTTTCCACGCTTTGCGTGCCCATTTATTCGGATCCTCATCCTCTTTCATGTTTGATGGGACCCCCTAACAGTATGGATGATAGACTTTGGTCCGCCTGCTGTAACAGTACGGATGATTGACCTATGGTCCGCCTGCTGTAACAGTACGGATGATTGACCTACGGTCCACCTACTATAACAGTATGGATGATTGACCTATGGTCCGCTTACTGTGACAATATGGATGATAGACCTTTGGTCTGCCTATTGTAGCAATATGGATGATTGACCTACGATCCGATTACTGTCCTGGGCCAACGTCCTGGAGGACTGGTCATGTTTGATGGGACCCCCTAACCATGTGGATGATAGACTTTGGTCCGCCTGTTGTGGCAATATGGATGATAGACCTTTGGTCTGCCTATTGTAGCAATATGGAGGATAGACCTATAGTCCGCCTGTTGTCCTGGGCCAATGTTACGGAGGACTGATCGGCAATATTTGAGTTAGGCCCTATGTTTTGAACATGGTCAGCGGTCAGCCCTCATTTATTGTCCCCATTTCAGGCCGATGTGATATGGATGCTGCGTTTCCGCTACGGTCAACAGTTATCCTCCATCACCACGCCATCTTTATAGTGTTTTGAATTCAGGTAACGTGATTCACCTTTTTCATCTCCCTATGTTTGGATAGATTTCAATACCCCCGGCATTACCCCTCTCGTGTGTTAGGGCACTTTGAGGAGACGATACATCGATCGGTCTGAGGTCCCCCCCCCTGTCGGCTGGACCTCCCTCTTCTCCTCAGAAATCCAGGCCCGATTTCAGATGCCTGAAGCCTAGTTAACACCCCATAGTTGGATGGAATGATGACACGAGCACCCTTTATTCCTCACGTTGGGTGCGACCCACAGGAGCTTAGGGATGAGTTGTTATTCATTTCATAATTATGGTGAGTATATTAAACCAAAGGTATAGATAAATAGATTGGTCCATACATCGGATCAAAATATTAAGCAGTGGAAGAAAAAAGTTTATGAGATGGCCAAAACAGATCCCTCAGGGATCAGTGTGCTAGATTGATCTTTCCAACGTTATTACCCTTTGGCTGGTAGCCTCCAGGACTACTTCTCGCTCCTTGAAGACTCTCTCTTCATTAGCAGCCGCAGAGTGCAGCTCACCAACCTTATCTTGTGCCTGTGCCAGCTCGGTTTGAAGTACGACCATCTGGTGATTCGCCTCCATCATTTTCTCTTGGGCGTCAGCTAGCCAGGCCGTCATTTGTTCCATGAGCTCAGATCACGTTGCAATGAAGGCCTCCTTCTCTGCTGCCTGCCCTTTGAGGTGCCAGACCTTCTGCTCCGCCCTCATAAATGCTTGAGTGTTCGCCGATCTTTCCCGACACTGGGTAACGTCGATGCGCCGGCTACCCTCGCGTATCTTCTCGTCCATGTAATCACGGACCATCAAATGAAGTCATTGAGCATCAGCCCCTCCGGCGCACAGGAAGCGCAGCCGGGTCTGAAGTGATCTCATCCATCTCATCCAATCCGACTGGGGCTGCCTGAGAAAGCGCTGGATACACTTCCAACCTTTGTGTTGTGTCATCCGGCTCTCCTCGGCCGCTTCTAAGTCCGAGTCGTCTACCTCCTCAGGATCAGCGGGCTAATACGCGGGAAAGGCAGCCAGTAGGTCGGCAGCAGGATCTGCCTTAGGGATTTCTTCATGAGGAATAGGATCCTCGACGTCCGGGAGACCTTCCTCTCCCACCCCAATAGCAACGGTGCCTCCGTCATCTTTCGGCCTCGCCTCAAGGACAGCACCGTTGATGTCCGCTTCCCCCTGATCACCAATTTCCGGGGCCGACTCAGTGTGGGAAGTATGTTCTGGATGAGGTGGTATGTCCACCACTGGTCTGCTCATGGATGGCCCAGGCTCAGCAGCCCGACGAGCCTCCAATGTTGAGATCACTGCGCAAGGTGTACCCTGATTATTTGGGATCTTTTGATAGCAAGTGCCAGTAGTGAAGCATGGGATTTACAGGAACCCAGAGCGTCGACCTCTAGTGTTCTAGCCGCTACATGAGCATCCATGACAGGAGACCCCTCTGCGCTTGTCAATTCAATGATGGGCGTCGGAGCCCCATCCTGTCCCACCGGTTCCCCTCCTCCCTCTATTAGGGATGCCTGATCAGCACCTAGGTGCTCCTGAGTGAGATAGAGAGATGGGTTAGAAGTTGTAGAATATAATGTACGAAGAAGGAAGATGTATAAGGATAGAGACGGACCTCGAACAGTTCGGTTATCTCCATGTCGGAGCCGAAAATCTCACCGCTCTCCTGTGAGTTCCCTTGGTGGGCCACCCCTTGCGACCCCTCACCTTCGGGTTCTCCTTCTCCTTCACCTTCTCTGTCATCTTCTCTTTCGCCTTCATCTTCTCTGGTCTCCTCCTCCCCCTCTGATTCATCGTCATTGTTGCCTTCTTTCGGCAGCATCACTTCCGGATCATGCTCTTGGCTGAGCATCACTTTCACTAGGAAAGGTGGATCTGCACGCCAACCCCTTTGGCACGCGTATGTGTCCATGGCCATCAGATAATCATGCCGCCGATGGAAGTTCACTCTGTCGGTAACTCGAATGAGCCCGACCTCTGGCAGCTGGATCCCATTCTACATTATCTTCTGCCAGATGGCTTCAATGCCCAATGATTGTCCTAGGGTCATCCAGGCCGACCACAGTGCCGGGAAAATTGCATCTTGGGAAGGTTCGAGCAGGTATCTTATCTACTTCCTGGGCAGTTCCCTGGCGGCACCGTGTGACCCCCCTACGGGCAACGAGGTCGTGGCGGCACCGTTTGATGTCCCCACCACTGAGGTCCCGGCCTGTGCAGGCCTCGCTGCCTAACACGCCCCTGGTTCCCCCCTTCTAGCAGCACCTTTCCTACTCCCCCGTCACCCGGTTTCTGCATGGGTAGTCTCGAGTTGCCAGACTCACTTACGTAAAAGCCCCTCAGGGTACGCAATGGTCCAGTGCTCGGCATACTCGGTTTCTAGGCCAGCGTCAACCCCGGTGGGCGAAAGGGTGATAACGTCATCGGAGCCGAAAGTGTTAAACATCAACCACATCTGGCACAAAATGCAAGGATTCTTATCCTCCCGGATATCCGTAACTACTTTCTTTAGCATTCAATGGAGGCACCTGAATTGCCTGGCGAATCGAGATGGCACGTAAGGCTCACAGATCACCTTCCTGTCGATCCGAGCCACGAGCACCCCTCCCCGAATGCTCTAAAAATACTCCTACTGCTCCAATGAGCCTCGCCCATTGTCCACCATCTAGCCGACCGGGGTGGGGAACAGAATGAAGTTTAAATTGGTGTGGTTACCGATTCGGATCCTTACGCCCTCCTCATTAAGTGTCATTAGTGCCACCCTGTTGATGTTCAACAGAGTTGGTCGCAGGCCATTGCCCAAAGGACGGATGGCGTTTGGGAAAGTGTACCTGCCGAGATGAGCCGTCACCCAGCCGTGAAAGATCTGGAAGGGGCCACATACCCTCCGAGGCGACCCCCCTCGTGAGATGCGTCCCAGAATGGCATACATCTTGGATAGAATGGGGACCCCTAAGTTGAACCTTTTGTTGGCAGCCATGGTGCCCGCCATCATCAGTGTTATTGGACGGACGCCCATCCTCGTGTCCCGCACCGGCAGGAGCCACCCACTCAGGAAGGCGGCAAAGAACCCGGCGTACCGGATGTTCGGGTCCTGGGCCTCAATTACGTGATTGCCCCACGATTGGTATTTCCCCGCCTCTGGGGTCCTCCAATACGACCCATCCTTGCTCCTCTGAGCCGCGGTTGGGCACCGTTTACCCCGCCCCGGTATCTTGATTGTCGGATCCTTCTCTAGGAACTGGCTGAACCAGCCCTTGTAGGAAGTGTCCTTCAGGAAGTCCTTGACCCCCAGCCTCTCTTTGGCCAGCTCCAACAGGTGCCACATCAGCATGGGGGTCTGTGACTTGTCTTCCCAAGTGTTCTTTGGGGGAACAAACTCATCGTATTGGTAGCCCTCCAGTGGGATACCTCCGATGCAGTGAACGTCCCAGAGGCTGATGCCAACTTCCCCATGGTGAAGGTGGAATGTGTTGGTATCAGGAGACCACCGAGTGAATAGCTCCGGCCCGAGCTCAGGTTGACGGTGGAAGTGGAACTGCGACGTCCATACTGCCTCGAACAGGCCAATATGCCGCAGCTCGGCCCCAAACTGGTCGCAAGTATGGCAAACCCAGAACGCCCAGGCCCACTCACTGGTAAAGTTTCCCCCGGACCACAGGTCCCAATCTTTCATCAAGCCCTTAGTGTCATCTGTGATGCTATGATGGAACGTGCTTGCGTAGAGGGCCAGAGAATCATCTGCGGTAGGCTCATCCCCGGTAATGGTACTAGTCCTCGGGTTCAGGACATATAGGTCCATGTGCCTGGTTTCCCTAGAAGGATGGTCGTTGTTGGTGATGTTGTAGTGAGGAAGATCATCCTCCCGGGTCACCCATGACTACGGTGTGTCCACCTCGAAGCCCGGCAGAGGAACCTCCTCCAGGATGCCAAAGTTCCAGAGCGGGAGGTTGTCAGACAGAGGATACTCCTTATGGGATGGGGTCAGCAGGTTGAATGAGGTTAGGTTGTTGGAAACGACCACCTTGGTGCCATAAACCTCTTCATTCTCCGCCATTTCGGCTCTATGAGCGACGGATTCCCCCTCATCAACTTGGTTTGCAGCCATCTCGAATATTTCGGGAGTTGCGCGAAATCAGGATGAAGTGCGCGGAATCGGGGAGAGTTGCGCGAAATCTGAAGTTGCGGCGCGAAATCCAGGAGTTGGGCATGCAATCAGCACACTAGGCGCGGAATATCCCGAGTTCGCACGTACATGCGGCCGAAATTCGAAAGGATTTGCGAGCTGCCAAAGTATTTTTGCGCGCAGCCGCGGAAGAAATTTCGCGCACGAGAGCGTTGAGCCTATCGCATGGAAAAGCTTGAGTACAGAACATAAGACCTAGCGCCCCTTTTTATAGGCAAGGCTAGGGTTCCGCGTCGCGTGGAGAGAGAATTCCGCGCCGAGCTGGATTTTTGCGCGCCCGTCGGATTTTTGCGCGCAAAATGCCCATAAGATGAACTGCTTCGGCGTTTCCCTCAGAATCTTATCATTAAAACCTCTCACTGATTCAATTCCAAGGGGGGCATTTTTAGACGCCGAAAAAGTCTGTAACTCCTAGAGGAAGTTTCGAACGGACGAAGCGAAGTCATATTCGGACTTAGAGGCCTGATCCGGAGGACCTGGAAGTGGTGCACGAAATTAAAGGGCACTCGTGCAAAAAAATGTTGTTCGCGCGAAGGTCTCCCGAGATTCGCGAAAAGGAACTGGCGCAGTGCGCAAATTTGCGCGCCCGGTTCCGTGCGGGGAAGCCTTGCGCGCTGAGTGGTCTCGGCACGGAAGATTTCGTGTGCTGCCCCGATTCCACAACGGCGGATGCCTATAAATAGAAGGCGACCCCAACCGTTTCGGGGTTGAGGAATTTGGACCAGCTCACGTGCACGCAATTCAGACTCCCGCGCGTGCAAGATGTCTTCTAGGTAATCCACCTTTTCGCACAACCTTGCCCCGGGGTTCGCCTTTGCGCGCAACCCCACTGCCTTAAGTGAATTTGCTAACTCCTCTGGGTTCTTCCTTTGCGTGCACTCCTTGCCCCTTGCGCGCAGTCCCCTCCAATTGCGCGCAATCCCTTCCAAATTGCGTGCAATCCCTCTGTTAGGTTTCACCATGACTTAGGGATCGGCTGTTGCCCCCCACGCGCACTCCAAGACCTTTGTGTGCAATCCCCTATCCACGCGCAATTCCCCTACCCCAATTGCGCGCCATCCCGGAGTTTTGCGCGCAAACCTCATCTTTGCGCGCAAAACCCAGGATCCCTCACCTTGACGCCCCCGGGTGCCTCTTTGCACCGGCGCCCGATGTCTTCCATACCGGGCATGCACGCCAAGCGTTGTTTTCCTGTACGGCCTTCCAGGCTCGTACGAAGTAACCTCAAGGTCCCTTGGGCGGTGTTTCCCGTTGCGTTGTTTTGCCTCATGCTTCTTTGCATAGGCACGCTAACAGCTATTGCTTCTTCGGATAGCCACGCTAACGTGGACCCCTCGATGGTTCGCTCTGCGGTCCCCCTTCATCACGGCCTTGCCGATGCCTTCCCTCCCACAAGGGGTACAGGGTGTTGGGCATGTAAGCCCTAGGGGTGTGGAGTGAACCCACCTCATCCGAGCTGCAGGACGTTAAACTGTCAAGCACCTCGTCCTCAACACATGACATTAAACTATGATCTGACCCCGTGCCTCGCACGCAGGGTCCCCCCGGCTCGGACATTCTTTACACCTCTCATATCCACGGGAATGGATTCTTCCTCATATGGAATGATATCATCCCTTTTGGAGTGGCGTTTGTCCACAGGGGAAGGGCTGCCTCAGAGCGTAAGCCCCTAGCCTCTCTTGCGGAAGGTTGCACCCATGCACCTCCATACTTCCCCACTACCAAGGCCAGTGGAGTCCCTCTCCCGCTGTGCCTTGCCACACCACGGGCCTCCATCCTAGATTAAGCCCCAACACTAAGGGCTGCTAACCACATGTAAGCCCCCGTTTCCTCTTTGGGCCGCTCAACGCGTAAACCCATTTCCGCTTCTCATGAACGCACCCTTTGCGACGTGATCGTCTGGTCCCTGTTGCCTATCGACCATGAAATCCTCCTATGGGCCGCCTCAGAGCGTAATCCTCATCCTAGCGAACTACGTGGACTTTGATCCGTGATAATGCATGGTACATAGGAAGCCTCCACGAGGTTCAATCTCACCACCCGATCGTTCCGACTTCTTCACGTCGGTTCGCCAAACACTTTGGGCTGCCTCAGAGCGTAAGCCCCAAATTGCTCATCCCGCATGACGTTAAACTATATGCCATCATCCCGCATGGCGTTAAAATGTAGGCCTTCATCCCGCATAACGTTAAACTGTATGCCTTCGTCCCGCATGACGTTAAACTGTATGTCGTCGTCCCGCATGACGTTAAACTGTATGCCCTTGTCCCGCATGATGTTAAACTGTATGCACCGAACTACGTGGACTTTGATCTGTGCTAACGCGTGGTACATAGGAAGCCTCCACGAGTTTCAAGCCCGTCACTCAGTTGTTTCGGCCCCTCCGCATCAGTTCACAACCACTATCATGGGCCGCCTTAGAGCGTAAGCCCCATACCCGCCATCATGGGACGCCTCAGAGCGTAAGCCCCATACCCACCATCATGGGCCGCCTCAGATCGTAAACCTCATACCCACTATTATGGGCCGTCTTAGAGCGTAAGCCCCATACCTCACACCCACGTCTCATCTTAACCTCTCCCTCGAGCCCACGTGCCTCGGGAAGCTCATGCCCTAGCCCGAAGGTCTTACTTCCTCCAGGCTCCAATCCATGCGTTCGTTCTCATGGGTCGCCTCTTCAGGTGTCCCACCGTATCACTGAACTACGCGGACTTTGATTACCTACCATGGGAATACGTAGGAAGTCTCCATGAGGTTCAAGCCCCTCTTCACTTCATCACCCATCCTGATTCCTACCCGGCCCGCCACATCCCGGTGAGATCATGCCACGTCATTCCACTCCATAGTATCCGGGAAGCCGCCCATGTGTTGGCCCCAATATCAGTGTTCCCCCTAGGGGGTCCTTCAATCTGATCCACTCTTAGTGTTCCGATCAGTATGATCTGTCTCCGCCAAACGTTAAACTCGCGGCATACCCCGTGTTAAACATGGGAAGCTGAGGAAAACCTCAGATGACACACAATTCCCCGCGTTCGATGTGGGATGCCTCGGGCTTCTGCACCCTCGAGAAGCCCTATAATAAGGGACATAAGACAGACATGCCAATCCCCCAGCATCAAGGCGTGCCAAAGACACTCCAGCATTATCATTCTCCTCGTCGAAGGTTGCTTCCCCAACCAGACCCCTTGGAGCGTCTCGACAGAAGCAGTGTAATTAACTGGTGTCCATGAAAATATGGCACCGGGAACGAGGTTCAAGAATACGTCTTAAATCTATGAGGGAGACCCGGACTAGGTGACGAGCTCTGAGGAGGAATCCACGGAAGGAAGAACCGACATCCTATCATCCCGGTTTCGATCAAGGATAAAATGTCCCTGAACAAGGAACGTATGTCGCCCGCCTTTGGAAAGCGGGAATGCGGGGCAACAAGCCGCGCGTCCTCCCCCCGCGTGACGGATGCGCGCGCGCACCCCAGCGTAAAAGCATCGGAAACACATATATTCTAATGTCAGCTCTCCACCTTCACAAGGTTGGTTGGCCAGCTGTCTTATGCAGAGATGCACATGCCCGGTACCGATGGTAATGTCATGCCCTCTCATTCTTCTAACTCTGGTTAGCTCTGCTCTGGTGAATGCTCATGCTCTAAATCCTCATTTGGAGCCTTGTTTCTTTTTGAAATCTATCTAGTTGCATCTACATTTCATGTGGTCCAGAGGCCTTGAGGTGGCGTGAAGGCCTTGAGGTGGCTCGAAGGTCATACTAGCCCAAAGGCCTTAAAGGACTCGAGGACTAAACCGGTGAAACGGATGAATAGTTTTGGTTGCTATAATACTGAATATTACCTGCTACATTACTGCTACAGTACCCCGGAATGGTTCATCGAATACCTGTAATTCAAATCAATAATATTTTTGTTGAGTTCTACCCCAAAAGTTTCATCAAATACATGTAAAAAATTATTTAGCAATGAATAAATTTGTTATTATTTTTAATAAAAAAATAATAAGAAATTACTATTAGTTATAATTATTGTTAACTAACGTTATATTAATTAGTAATCAATTTTAAAAAAATAAGAAATTACTAATTGAGCCTAATTATTATTAATTGCAATAGTTATACTAATTTTTAATTATCTTAATAATAATTAATTATGATCAATGATTGCTAATTATTATTAATTATTAGTTAAAAATATTTTTGAATGAAAATTTATTACTAAATAGTAATTATTTATATTTTAATAAATAATTATAACAATTTATTATTCATGTTTATTAATTAAATAGTAGTTATTTAATAAAGATTAAAACTAACTAGTTTTAATTATACTAAGTGATATTCAATATTAATCAATCCATAATAATTTTTAAATTACTAATTAAGACTACTTATTAATTAATTACAAATTATTAATCATATTTATTAATTATTTAGTAATTATTTAACAAGCTTTAATACTAACTTGTAATTATAAACTACTAACTAATATTAAATATTAATTAATCCATAACAATTATTAAATTTCTAAGACTAATTGTGAGGTAGTTACAAATTATTGTCCATACTTACTAATTAATTATGTCTTAGTAAATCAATATAATAAATATATTTATTATTTAAATATAATTATTATAATTTTATAATTATTTAAATATATATTTATTCTATTATAATTTTAATTATAAATAAATATATTTATAAATATTTGTATATAATTATAAATATATTTATATATTTATATATATATATACACGCTTATATATATATATTTGTTGTAATTGTACCCCTAAGTACCTATAATATATTAATATATAAAAAAATTATCAAATTTCAATTATCAAATTATAATTAACCATAAACAAGAATCTCAAATTTCATGGACAAAAATTGATTGTCAAAAAACTCTAATTAATAATGGATAAATCTCAAATTGAAATTAAGGGTGACAAAACAATGGTGAATCCGCAATTGAGATGAATTTTTAAAATTAAAGAAAACAATTAATAAAAATAAAAAAAAAATGTTAAGAGAAATATAAAAAAACAAGCCCTAGAAACAATCTGGCCGGTAACCAATGGTAAGGGAGGGGCGGTGGGCGATGGACAACGGTAAGGGAGAGGGTGGGCAGTGGGCGACAACAAGAGGGGGGTATTGGTAGGAGGGGTATTGGATGACGACAAGGGAGAGGGTGGGTGGTGGCTAACAACATGGGAGGGGTGTCTGGGTAGGAGGGGTAGAGAGTGGCGAAAAGGGAGGGGCAGCGAGCGGCGGTCGACCACAAGGACGGAGCGACGAGTGGCAGTAAGGGAGGGAGGGTGGGCAGCGAACGACATCAAGGGAGAAAGGTTGTGTGGCAGACGACGGAAAGGGAGGGGTGGCAACAAGGGAGGGAGGGTGTGCGGCGAACGACGTCAAGGGAGGGTGGGTGGGTGGGTGGTGGACGACGTCAAGGGAGAGAGGGTGTGTGGCGGACGACGATAAGGGTGGGAGGGGGGTCGTCTCGATAGGGGACAGGCAGACGAGATCCAGACCGTGCTGTCGAGGCCGAACCGTCGGATGTTGCGTCTGTCAAGGTTGAATCTCTAGACCCATCAGATGCCATGCCTGATGAGGTTGAACCACCAGAAAGGGTGCAAATTGGATGATGGAGGCAACATAAATCACGACAGTACAGATCCAATGAATTTAATAATTATTTAAATATGTTTTTATTTATTTATAATTACAATTATAAATATATTTTAACATAGATGCATATAATTAATTCTGTTAATGTACAGGAGATTACAGGTTCTAAGGGTTCTGAACATGATTTAAAGGATTTGTCTCTTTAGGTTCTGGGCAGGAATGATTCCAATACTGCCCAGGACAAGGAAAGAAAGAAGGATGATTATATCAGTGATTCTCAAATCTTGTACAGGAATTTAGATGTTGTTCAAGTGAAGTAATGTACTGGTTCCATGGATTCTAGACAGGATATGAAGGATCTTTCTTCTCATTCTTCGGTTGGGGTTGATTCTAAGGATGTTCAGGAGGAGGAAAATAAGCAGATTAAGCCAGTGGATATCACCAGTTTGGTTCAAGATCCAATGGTTCCTAAGAAGAAGGCTGGGAGGCCTCTGAAATTCATTAAAAAAACGAGGGAGATGGGAATAAGAGGGGGTTTAATTCCCAAAGTGGATCTAAATGAGGATTTTATTTTGGAATTGTCAAGGTCTGTCCAATGCAGCCACTGTCCGGTCTCTTAAACTTCATATTCAACTTCATAAACCTGTACTGTTAGGGGTAGCTAAGCCTAAAACTTTTTTCTATAATAGACTTTCTAGCCTTGAACTTATGGGATTCTCTTTGTCAGGTATGGATAATATTTTATCCAAGGTCAAGAATTTATGGGTTCTGGTCCATTCTTCTCTTACTGATCCTCTTTTAGTTGACTCTGCTCCTCAACATATTACTTGTTCCTTTTCTGTGATGGGATGCAAGCAGGTTTGTTCTTTAATTTATGCCAATAATAGTGATCCTGGTCGTAGAATTCTCTAGTCTGATATTACTTATCTTAAAAGCATCGTTGATGGTCCATGGATCATTCTTGGTGATTTTAATTCTATTCTTAGACCTGATGAAAAAATGGGACCAATGAATAACTCTATTTCATCTAGAGAGTTTAATTAATGTATTGAAAAAAATGAACTAATTGAAGTTAATCTTGTTGGTGCGAAGTTCACTTGGTATAGAAGACATCTTAGAGGTATGGTTGCTTGTAAACTTGATAGATCCTTTGTGAATGAGTCTTCTTTATGTTTTTGGGACTATCTCTTGCATGATTTTATCTCAACTCAATTCTGATCATCATCCCATCATGGTTGATCTTATAAGAAAAGATTATAAGCCCTCCTTTCCCTTCAGATTTAATAAGGCTTGGGTTTTACATCCTGAGTGTGATAATCTTGTTAGTGATACTTGGGGTTCAGTGGGTTGTAAGAATAATGTTTTCTCTTGCATTCTTAAATTAAAGATTCTCAAGGGGAATCTCAAATTTTGGAGTAAAGATAGGTTTAGTCAACTTGATAAGGATATTTCCAATCTTGAAACCTCCCTTCGTTGTTTTCAGGAGCAGTATTCTCATGATGATTTTTTTGGTAGTGTTGTTTTGGAATCAGATTTGACTTTTAAACTCAATAATCTTCTCAATATGAAAGATGCTATGCAAATAGAAATTTTTAAGGCTAATTGGCTTAAGGATGGGGATAGGAACTCTAAGTTTTTTAACTCTCTTCAAAGATTTAGAAAAATATCTCGGCCTCTTTCTTTACTTATGAGTGGAGATCAAGTTTTGAACAATAGAAAAGATCTTTCTGAGCACATTGTTTCTTTTTATAAAGGACTCTTTAATGGTTCTAACACTATTTTAGTCCCTGTGGATGGTGTTGTTCCAAATATTTTTAATCAATAGTAGAATTCAAGTCTTACTTCCATTCCCCTGGAACCAGAGATTAAGGCTACGGTGTTTAGCCTCAAGTCTGACAGTTGCCCTGGCCCCGATGGTTTTAGTAACTTCTTTTTTCAGAACTACTGGGAGACTGTTCGGGATGATGTTTGCAAGGTTGTTGTTCATTTTTTCAGAGGTGGCCGTCTTCCTCAAGGTTTAAATGCTCAATTCCTTGCTTTAATTCCTAAGGAGGATAATGCCAATGAAATTCATAATTTTAGGCATGTGTCTTTGATTAATACTTTGTTCAAAGTTATTTCTAAAATTCTTGCTAATAGATTGGCTCCTATTTCTAGTAAAATTGTTTCCTCTAAGCAGTTTGGTTTTTTCAAAGGGAGATCAATTCAAGATTGTATTTTTTTCTGCATCGGAATGTGTCAATCTTCTCAAAAATCCTATTCGAGGAGGAAATATTGCGTTAAAGCTTGATATTAAAAAGGTTTTTGATGCGATGGATTGGAACTTTGTTTTTAAAATCCTTGATATGTTTGTCTTTGATAATACTTTTATTGGTTGGGTGAAGATTATTTTTGAATCTACTCGTGTTTTTGTGCTTGTGAATGGTTCTCCGGAGGGTTACTTCTCTTGTTCCAGGGGGTTAGACAGGGTGATCCCCTCTCTTCTATTATCTTCTCCATTTCCGAGGATTATCTTAGCAGATTATTTTCTAAAATGGCTAGTAATGGAAATTTGAAGTCCATTGGTGCTGGTAGAGGTCTTTCTACTCCAACTCATCTTATTTATGCGTATGATCTTATTTTATTCACTCGAGGGACCAAGACAAATATTAAAAATATCAAGAAGGTTCTCTTGCATTATGAGCAGGTCTCTGGACAGCAGGTCAGTTGGAACAAATCTTTTGTTTATTTTGGTAAGAATATCTCCTTTGTTAGGAAAGCTGATATCATTAATGATTTGGGGATCAGAGAAGGAACCTTTGCTTTTACCTATCTTGGGGTGCCTATGTTTTGGGGTCGTCCTAAGGCTTGTTATTTTTCTGGAATTCTTGGTTGGATCAAAAAGCAATTGTCTTCCTGGAAGGGAAAATCCCTTTCCATGGCAAGTCGTGTTTGTCTTGTCAAATCTGTTATTACTTCTAAGTTGGTTTACTCTTTTATGGTTTATAAATGGCCGACTCACTTATTAAAATAATTAATGTTGCCATTAAGAACTTCATCTGGACCGGTAGTGTTTTGGAAAGAAGATTGGTTACTGTTGCTTGGAATAATTGTTGCATGCCTTTTGAGATTGGGGGGGTCTTGGTTTAAAAAATCTTAGTATTTTTAATCAAGCTTTGCAAGCTTCTTTTGTTTGGAGGTTGGTTAATGATAATTCTGAAGCCATTGCTTTTTTAAGAGCCAGGTTTCTTGTTAAGCTAAAGTCTGGTTTTTCTAATCATTTGGACTCCTCGGTTTGGCCCTCTCTCAAGCAAATTTTTTCTCTCATTGACATTAATGCTCATTGGTCTGTTTCTAAAGATTCATCTCTTCAGTTCTGGAAGTCTAACTGGATTGGAGCTCCTCATATAGAATCTCTCAATCAAGAGTTTTCCAACATTGGTCTTGATATTACAATAAAGGACCAGTTTTTGAATATGGAAGTTGTTCCGGATCATATTAAACAGGTTGTAAAGGATTACTTTTTTTCCTCTATTGGTGTTTTTTGGATTTGGGAGTTGAATTCTTCTAGTATTCTTTCTTCAAAGACTTTTTATTCTCATTCTATTGCTCCTGTGATGGATCTTCAATGGATTGATAATTTTAAAAGAAACATTCTTTCTCATTCTCAGTTTACTCTGATTTGGCGGCTGCTGCATGGGAAACTTCCCAGTGATAACTCTCTCCAGGTTCGTGGTATTTCATTGTGCTCTGTTTGTGTCCTTTGTCATCAGCATCGTGAGGATTTGGATCATTTATTTTTAAGATGTGTTACTGCTTCAACCATGTGGAAGGCCATTTTTGATGCATTTGAAGTTTTGTCAGCCGGGCTTTGTCTCTGTTCGGGATTTATTTGTAGGTCTGTTTTGTCTTCCCCTTTCCCCTTTTATGTTGTTGCTTTTTCAAGTTGCAGTGGCGGAATTAGTCGGCATCATTTGGCTGGCGAAAAACAGGTGTTTTCATGATGGGGTGGTTTTCAACACTCAAGCTGCTTTGGCTGGAATTTTTGTTGTTCTTTGGACTGTTAAAATCCCTCAGAGAATTTATTGTTGGAATTCTATTCATGACTTCTCTGTTCTCAAGCGTTTCAATATTAAGGGTAATTTTCAGCCTCATATGGGTACTATGGAGGTTTTTTGGCAATCTCATTTTATTGGTTGGACTAAGATTAACACTGATGGTGCTTCTAGAGGTAATTCGGGCCCTTCAGGATATGGGGCTGTTTTTCGGAATAGTTATGGGGATGTGGTGGGCTGTTTATTTGGTTCTTGTGGTATTGTTTCCTCTTTGGAAGCAGAGATGTTAGGTGTTATCATTGCTTTGGATCATGCTAAACAGAGAGGTTTGAAAAGGATATGGTTGGAGTGCGATTCTACTATTATTGTTCATGCTATTAGATATGCCTCTGCTCATATTCTTTGGCAACGTGTTAACTGATGGATTTCTTGTTTACATGATCTCTCATCTATTGATTATATTGTTACCCATGTTTTCAGGGAGGGAAATGCTTTGGCTGACTGTCTTGCCAACAAAGGTGTTGATGGGAACAATCTTATTTGGTCTGATCATCTTCCTTTGGATGCTTTTCCTATTTTTGTTAGGGACAAATGTAATTTTCCTTCTTTTAGACTTGTATGATTTTTGGTTTTGTTTTTTAATATAATCTTAGAGCCCTATTTTCAGGCAGGTGCTCGATTTTTCAAAAAAAAAAAAATATACACTTATTGTAATATAAATCTTATTTAAAAATATATAAATATATATATTTATAATTATATATATATATATATATATATTTATAATTTTATATACTTTTTTTAAAAACATTATACATATATATATATTTGAATCATTAAAAAATATATATTAATATATCATATTTATATTAATTATAAACACGTGTTTTTTAATTAATGTATATAAATAAACATTCTTTTTTGAATATAATTATGATAATTATATATATATTAATAATATTTTTTATTAAAAGTTTTTAACTGCGCTAAAAATAGCACTCATAAAGATCCAAACGCTGATAAAAGATACATTTATGAGCGTTTTTAGCTAATAAAGATAGTCCTTTATTTATGTTTAACGCCAATAAAAGCTGGTGCTGCATAAACATCGATTTGTAGCAGTGAATTAAAAAACACTTTTTGGTTAAAAACATTTCATTATCATCAAATTCACTCAGCCTCAAACCATTGTCAGGCTACCAATCTGCAAATATAAGAGGAAGAAGAGTTCACCTATCAAAATAACTGCAAAAGGTTCCTTTGAGGTCATGAGGAAAATGGTATGCCACCAAAAGAACCAATAGAACAACCTATAAATATAACCTCATATTTTATTAAATTTTCAAGTAAAAAATTATGTTTTCTAAAATATGTCATCCAACATCAGGATACATGACAGCATGAAATTTTAGATATCATTTCAAATACGCAGTCACTACTCCACGGAGTTGACAAAGGCCACTTAAGAAGTAACATCGAGTGTAGGGTCGAGGATAACAAATAAAAGATGGTTCAAGGACTTGAGCGCAATTTTAATACATACGTAATAAACGACGCCGTGGAGGGGAAGCTGCAAACATTCATCATCAACGGGGCCTGTTTTTGGTATCCTCGAGGAACCGGCGCTTCTCCTCGTCGGACATGAAGGCGGTGATCGGGAAGGAGCGCCGGAGCCCCATCGGAGTCCGGAAACTGATCTTCCCGCTCGCCGGATCCTCAATCGTCATCTCGGAGACGGGCACCCATATCAGGACCTGCTTGCTCCTCACGCCCGTCATCTTCCTCATGCTGAACCTCCCCACATACGCCGTGATCTCCGCCGCGTAGCTCACCCGGGAGCCGATCCCGGCGAAGAAGTGCTCGTGCGGCGCTCGCTGCTTCATCCAGACAAATCCTGTCGCCTGGACCCTCCCGCACTCCTCCAGATCCTTCAGCGGTAGCACGCCGCGGGGGAATCCCAGCTCCTCCAGCAGATCCACCGAGTGCCGGTAGCATTCCTCCGCCCCGTGCACGATCTCCGCACCGTCGCGGCGGGCGTCATCGCGGCGAGCGTCCTCGCTCGATGCTTTGGCTGCCATTGATGTCGTCGAGCAAGGAATGGGGAATGGATTGAGGTGAATTGGGATCGTCTATATATGGAATCGAGATTAGGGTTAGGGCGTCAGATATGGAGCTGTTAGTTGGGGGGTTGAACTGACATAGACGACATTTAAGAAATTTTGGGGCCGGCTTAGATTTAAAAGCTTTTATAATTAAAAATTAGTTTATATGAAAATTTATTTATTATTTGTTATTTTTATTTCAAGGGAAAAGCTTTCTAGATAAGATTTCATTAAACACTATATCGTATAGATATTTGTGAACTCATCTTCGAAAACAATCATGCAATTGCCTAATAGAGATTATATGCATCTGAGTTACTTGCTAGTCGTTAATAGTGTAAACTTGTCCCATGATATTGACTCATGAGCTTTTGAGAAATTTAACACTTAATGCAACTTAATTATCTTACTTGAATCACTAACAAAAATTAAACTCTTGCACCTTTACAATAGACTTGATGAAGTATCATCGAGTTGCCTCGATGAGAGTTCAATTATTAATTAGACAATTTGTTAATTTGGCTTTACACGGCTTGACTCACCGAGACCCCTCCTAAGCGACAGTGAGCCATGAATTCCACTACAAACCCACCTCCAACAAACCAACCGCTAGTGACTAACACTGGGTATGCATAACTCACATAATGAGAGACCTTAGCCTAATGGACCTGTACACAATACACACCACCACACATGACATAATTATACTGAAAAGGTAAATAAAACAATATGCAATATATATATATATATATATATATATATAATGCATGCGACAAATATTATGATCCACAAAGATAACCAGTACATAACTCATAATGAAAAAGGTGTAAGATACACACCCAACACCCAAAAAGGACAGGTGATAAAACACAATTTTATTGATAATAGATGATATAATTTTCTCATATTATGCTAAATATGTTCAATTATGAAATATTTGGGATTAGATCATTCATTTGCAAATTTGATGAAAATTCCAGTTTTACCATTTTAAAATTCACTGTAGTATTTCAGGCATAAATATTTTTTTGTAAATTATTTTGACTTAAATTTTTGTAACTGTGTTAATGACTTAATGAGATACAAATTCTATTCAGGACATGTGAGTTGGATCGGACATTTGAGTTGAGTAAATGGGCCACGAAGACAAAGATGGACTGAACTATCCAGATTGGACATCACTTCACCATTTGGGCCGTATCTTTTTCATCCGGGCTTGGATTGGGCCCAAATTTTAAGGGAAGCTCGGGGATATGATTATGAACAAATCATCCTTCTAGAAGGCCAGCCAATTCACGCGTTTTGGAGGTCAACTATTCAGTGAAAGTGGGATTAAAATATTTGGCCGAATTTCCCTTTCACATTTAATAAAGTTTTGTAACCCTAGCCCTCCCCAACTCTATTTAAAGGATGTTTTCACTCTTTGGGAGGGCTGGTCGAGGCTTTGGGAAGGTGTGTCTGAAAGGGTGTCTCTTGGGAGCCCCTTACAACTCTTGGAAGAAGTAAGGCTTGTGCAAACCTCTCTTCCAAAAAGGCTCTCCTCTCCCACCTCCTCTTTGTATTTCTTTTCTTTCATGATTGTATCTTGAATTTTTCTTCAATTAATATTCTACGTTCTTCCCTTTTCTTCTTCTATTAATATTCCTAATTGGGTTGGAATCAAGAGTGGAGACGAGATTGGGTTCTACCCTTTCAATCCTTGCTCATGCAAAACGTCTCCGCGATGACCACACCGCCCATGGAAGAGTAGTTTTCTTAGCGATCGATCTATCTTCTACCCTCTTCATTTAATTATTTTGAATCATTGAGATACTGTAATTCACTTAATATGATCCATGAATTGTGTTTTTAAGTTATAATAAACTAAGCAAGAAATTGAACAATTAACACAAAAACACGCGAGGTCGAGATTTTGTGTAAATTGTGAGAGCGTGATCTTAATCGGTAATACAAGACCACACATGATAAATTCGTTGAGTTAAAATATAATCTCTAAACACAATTCATCCTCATTTCCAGAATGGATATGTGCTCTAATTAACCACTGACCATAAGCTAACCTTAGAACAACAATCAAAGCAGGGTGCTGCGATTGCGTGTTCCAAAACCAGCCTAGGGTTTAAGTAATATCATCTTTGTGGTTAAGTTAACTCTCGTAGGGTTAAAAAATTAAGGGATCATAATTAAGTGGATATTGATTTAAATGATAATTATTAATAAGTAAATGAAGAGTTAGAGTTAGATCGATTACGCCTTTTAAAATATTTTCTAAAAAAACATCTTCTTGTTGCATCTTTTTAATCAAACTTTATTTCAAAATTAAAAAAAATGCAATCTTCTTCCAGCAAAATTCTTCAAGTTTTATAAACGATAAAAAACCCCCATCCTTTCAAGTAGTGTTTTAATTATATTCTATTTTATTTTTAGAATACCTTTAAGAAGTTGTTTTAATTTACTTCTTCCTTGAGAGACGATCTTGGTCAGCCACTCTGCTGCACCTAAGTACCCAAAAACCACTAATCATTTGAGGGCGCCCATGACAACTCCTTTCAAATTGGCGCCATTGACGGGGAGGCAAGTAATTATTTCAACCAATTATAGGTATTTATTTTATTTTACATTTTATTCTCTTCCTCTCTTCTTTTTTCTTTCTTTACCCAATCTGATTTTTTTTATTCTTTTATTTTCTTCTACTTCTTTTTGGACCATCAACTCAAACTTCTAATTTTTATTTTACTATGGTCCACTTTCCTTCTTTTCATTTTTATTTGATTTATGACACGAACTAATCCCGAATATCTCTTAAATCTTGAACCTGAGATTGAACGCAACCTTAGGGCTCTAATCAGACATTCTCAGTCTATGGGAAGTTTCAACATTCAAATAGTTAGAGAATTTCTCCACACCAAGAACATTGAAATTGGAAATACTTCTAATTCCAACATAAAGCAAGAACCAATGGCTGAAAATAATGGAAATGAACTCAATAGAACTATTTGATAATTTCATGCACCCGATATTAATTATAAACCAAATTGCATTGCCTATCCAAATCTCGAATCAGACTTTGAACTGAAATCTGGATTAATTCACCTGCTTCCAAAATTTCATGGCCTCTTTGGTGAGGATCCAAATAAAAATATTAAAGAATTTAATGTGGTTTGCTCAACCTTAAAACCAAGAAATGTTTCTGAAGATCAAATCAAACTAAGAGCATTCCCATTCTCACTTGATGGAGTTGTGAAAGACTGGATGTATTATTTACAACCTGAAGATGTAACTTGTTAGAACGATTTGAAACGCCTTTTCTTGCAGAGATTTTTTCGAGCTTCAAGGACCATATCCATTCAAAAGGAGATCTTAGGGATCAAGCAAGCCCAAGGGGAGTCAATGTATGAGTACTGGGAGTGATTCAAGAAGTTTTGTGCAAGTTTCCCACATCACTAAATCAATGAGCAACTCCTCATCCAATACTTTTATAAAGGACTCACACCTATGGAGAGGAGCATGGTGGATGCCGCAGCTGGAGGAGCATTGGTGGACAAGACACCAGTAGCTGCACATGCGTTGATCGACAAAATGACCCAAAACTCCCAACAATTTGGCGATCGAGGTACACCGCATGTCAGAGGAGTACATCAGGTAAGTCCTTCTTCCCTTGAAAGTCATTTGATTGATACTAAGTTAGAAGAATTGATAACTATGGTGAGGAAGATTGCTTTGGCACAAAAGACATCCCAACCCCCTCCTTCAAGGCCTTGTGGAATTTGCACTGAGACAAGCCACCCAACTGACTGTTGCCCACAACTACAAGAGACAGAGGATTGCACAGAAGTATTCATAGGGAGACCATATCAGTAGCAACAACAGACATACCCCCAAAAGAAGTTTGATTCATTTTCTCCAACATACAACCAAGGGTGGAAAAATCAATTGGACATGAGGTATGGCTCTGGATAAAAACAAAGGCCCCCTTTTCAAAAAAACTTCCAGCAGCCTCCACCTTACCAGTAGGGTTTCCAACAACCCCAAAGGAGATTTGAAGCCCAAGCATCGAAAAGCCAACAAAAAGAGAATCCCTCACCCAAGGTAGATTCTAACACTAATGACCTTTTGAATCAAATTGTTCTTAATAAATAGAATGAGCTGAAGAGTCAAGGTTCAGAGCTGAGGGAGTTGAAGACTCAAATGAGCCAGATTGCCACTACCCTCCATGAACTGGTAAGTAAGAATTCTGGAAATCTACCATCCCAACCTACTCCAAATCCCAAGGGGAATGTCAGTGTCATCACATTGAGAAGTGGGAAGCAAACAACTGATACATCTGCACCTATTATTCCACTTAGATTCCCCTCAAATCTAGAGAAGCTGCATTCCATACCAATTGATGAGCAATCCAAGGAGAAATATAAAGGTAAGAAAAAGATTGATGATGTTCCTCCTAAACCCCTTCCATTTCCAAATAGAGTTGTACAAACCAAGAATATGGCTGCAGAGGTGATGAAAAAAAGAAGTTTTGGATACATTTAAGCGTGTGGAGATCAACATCCCTTTACTTGAATCCATCAAGAAAATCCCAAGGTATGCGAAATTCTTAAAATAACTTTCTACCAATCGAAGAGGGCTCAAGGGAAATGAGAGGATAAATCTTGGAAGGAATGTGTCAGCACTCATTACACTAACTCTAACGATGCCAAAAAAGTGCAAGGATCCTAGGACATTCACCATCCCATGTTTCATGGGGGAGTTTCACTTTTCTGATGCACTTTATGATTTGGGAGCTTCTATAAATGTGATGACTCACTCTATATTCTCTTCTTTGCAGGTTGGTGAGTTGAAGCCCACAAGAGTAGTGGTGCAGTTGGCGAATAGAGCTATGACATATCCAGTGGGAGTTCTTGAGGATGTACTTGTCCAGGTAAGAGACATGATCTTTCCAGTAGATTCCTATGTACTTAACATGGAGGATGATCAAGTAAGTTCTCATGCCCCTATTATCTTAGGTTGAACCTTCCTCAAAACTACATAAACAATCATAAATGTTAACGAGGGTACACTTTACATGGAATTTGGGGATGAAGTTGTGATATTTAATGCTATGGAATCCATAAAGTACCCCTCAGAGGACCATTCTGCATTTGTTATCTCCCATTTTGAACCACCAAATAAAAAACCCAAAGAATTTGATTGTTCTATGCTTAGGAAGATTATGAGTATTGGTTCTAGTTTGATGTGTAAGAGTACTTCCACACCTATTTCTAATGCCCAAGACTCTATTAGATTTGATTTTGAAATGGAGTCATATTCTGATTTTGATCATGTGAACTCTAATTATGACATGGCTATTGAGTATGCTGATGGATTTGATAATTTATTCTCTGATTTTGATGATGTATATTCTGATACTGATGCTCTTTGTGTACATATTTCAGTTCCTTCTATGTCTCCATCCATACACCACCCCCTACACTGGAACTCAAGCCATTACCACCAAATCTCAAATACCCATACCTATTAATTGGTGATAAATTACCTATTATCATTGCTAACAATCTCCCTTTTGAACATGAAGAAAAACTTTTGAATCTTTTGAGGGAGAACATCAGGGCAATTGGCTGGACCTTAGATGAAATATCAGGTATTAGCCCCTCCATTTTCATGCATAGGATTATTTTAGAGGATGGGGATAAACCGGTTTGGCAGCCACAAAGGAGACTCAATCCAACAATTTTGGAGGTTGTTAAAAAAGTGGTTGAAAAATTGCTCGAGGATGGTATAATCTATCCCATTTAAGATTCCTAGTGGGTGAGTCCTATTTAGGTTGTGCCTAAGAAAAGTGGTGTTACAGTTGTAAAAAATGATAAAGAGGAGTTAGTTCCGATGAGGGTACAAAACAGTTGGCGTGTGTGTATTGATTATAGGAAACTAAACCAGTCCACTCACAAAGACCATTTCCCCCTCCCATTTATTGATCAGATGCTTGAGAGACTAGCTAGGAAGACACACTATTGTTTCTTGGATGGATTTTCTGGATATCTTAAGGTTCCTATAGCTTTAGAGGATCAAGAGAAAACTACATTCACCTGTCCCTTCGGCACATTTGCCTACCAGAGGATGCCATTTGGACTTTTCAATGCCCCAGGTACCTTCCAGAGATTCATGGTGAGTATTTTTTTTTGATTTTATTGAGACCTACATGGAGGTATTTATGGATGATTTTACAGTGTATGGATCCTCTTTTGATGAATGTATAAGTATTTTGGGAAAAGTTTTGAATCGTTGTATTGAGAAGAATCTGGTCTTGAACTTTTAAAAGTGTCATTTCATGGTAGAGCATGGAATTGTCTTAGGGCATGTAGTGTTAAAACATGGGATAGAGGTTGATATATCTAAGGTAGATATTATTTCATCCTTACCATATCCTTCATGTGTGCGTGATGTTAGATCTTTCCAAGGGCATGCAGGATTTTATCGGCGCTTCATTAAATATTTTAGTAAGATTGCTCTTCCTATGTCACAATTACTTCAAAAGGATTCTGATTTTGTGTTTGATGATTCTTGCAGGACTTCCTTTGATGAGATAAAGAAGTGTCTGACCACTCCACAGATCATATAGCCCCCATGGTGGAAGATTCCTTTTAAGCTTATGTGTGACGCCTCCAACTTCGCGGTTGGAGCTGTCTTATCTCAGAGGGTGGAGGGACGTTCACATGTGATTGACTATGCATCGAGGACACTAGATTCAGTCCAATCAAACTAAAAAACCACGAAAAATGAGTTTCTTACTGTTATATTCACTTTAGATAAATTCTGTTCATATTTATTGGGCTCTAAAGTAGTTGTTTTTTCTGACCATGCAGCTCTGAGGTACCTCTTGAAGAAGCCAAACGCAAAGCCCAGCTAATCCGATGGATTCTCCTTCTTCAAGAATTTGACATTTAGATAAAGGACAAAAAGGGGTCAGAAAACCTAGTGGCGGACCACATGAGTAGGCTTACTCACACACTATAGGATGACACCTTGGACAAGGTACCACTTCAGGACACTTTCCCCAATGAGCATCTTTATTCCATCTCAGGTATTCATCCTTGGTATGTGGATTTAGTGAACTACCTTGTTGCATATGAAATCCCTGCAAATTTAAAGAAACATTAAGTCCAAAAATTAAAGAGTGAGTCTAGATTTTATGTGTGGGATGATCCCTACTTATGGAGCATGTGTAGTGACCAAGTTATTAAGAGGTGTGTTCCTAATCATGAGTTTGAGTCTGTTCTACAATTCTGTCATACACTTGCTTGTGGTAGACACTTTGGACCCCAATGGATAGCTAGGAAAGTTTTGGACTCTGGATTATATTTTCCTAACTTATTCCATGATGCCCATGTGTTTTGTAAGTCATGCTCTCATTGCCAACACACTGGGAACATTTCTAGGATACATGAGATTCCCCAACAACCCATACTATTCTGTGAGATTTTTGATATGTGGGGAATTGATTTTACGGGTCCTTTTTCATAGTTCATTTGGATTTTTATATATTTTGGTTTCTTTTTATTATGTGAGTAAATGGGTGGAGGCTAAGGCCACCAGGACTGATGATTCTCATGTTGTTGTGGACTTTGTCAAAGCACAGATTTTTTGCAGGTTTGGAGTACCGAAGGCCATCATCAGTGACCAAGGGACACACTTCCACAATCGGAATTTTGATTCCCTCATTCAAAAGTATGGGATGACACACAAAACATAAACACCATACTACCCCCAAACAAATGGCCAGGCTGGGGTTTTAAATCATGAGTTGAAACAAATTTTGGAGAAAACTGTGCAGCCGTATAGGAAGGATTGGAGCAAGTGCTTGGACAATGAATTGTGGGATTATAGGACAGCATACAAGACTCCCATTAGTATGTCCCCATTTCAAATTGTCTTTGGGAAGATATGTCATCTTCCCGTGGAAGTCGAGCATCAGGCTTATTGAGCTATAAAGAAATGCAACATGGATTTGGTCCAAGCTAGAATCCAAGGGAAGCTGCAAATTCAAGAGCTTGGGAGATTCAATTATCATCATATGAGAACTCAAGGCTCTATAAGGAATGATCTAAAGTATCTCATGACAAAATTATCCAACAAAGAGAGTTTCATGTTGGAGAGAAAGTCCTTCTCTACAGTTCACGACTGAAGTTGATGCCTGGTAAGTTGCGTTCCAGATGGTTAGGTCTTTATGTTGTGACTAATTTTTTTCCTTATGGTGCAGTAGATATCACACAAGAAGACACATGAATGAGATTTACATTCAATGGGAAACGTTTGAAGAGATACATTGAGGGACTTCCTACTGATGCAGTGGACTTTATCACACCGCATTACCCCATCATCACTTGAGCACATCAGGCTGTTCCTAACCCTTTAACTTTTTTATTCTTTGTCCTATTTAAAATTATACATTTCATGTGAATATATCATCTCTTGGGTTCACATTGAGGACAATTCAATATTTTAAGTGTGGGGGAGGGAATATTTTAGTTTAGTAGTTTCAATTGTTTTCCTATTTTTCAATGATTTAAAAAAATGTGTTTTTCAAATTTTGTGTGTTTATTTTTCAGTTTTTATGTGTTTTTGAAACTTTTGAGCTGAAACGATTCTCATAACCATTTTTAAATTCATGTCAATAAGTGAAACAATTTATCCCTTGAAACTAAGCTTAAATTAATACTAAAAATGACTTTGTTTCAAGGTCAAATATTTAGTAATTTTATGAGAAGTACACTGAATTTTGAATCCCATGACACATCTCACTGTCTTTATATTTGAAATCACTTTCTTGTGAGGCTTCTGAACCATTATTTTCATATTCTTCACATTCACCTCACTTCTTGAGAGAACCAAACCATCCTTGATTTAAACATAATTTGATTTATTCCTGTCAAAACTTGAGGGTTTGAGGTACTTATGTTTAAATGATTGAGGCATTTGTTTGGTATTAAAGCCCCTATTAAAAAGAATACTTTTTTTATAATGGCCTACCTTGAACATTTAATCCTTGTATCCCTTATAAGCCATGAACAACCTCTTAGGTTAGCCACATTACAAGCCAATTTTCCCCATCCACCCAACTCTTGAAGTGAAATTGCATAATCTAGTTAAACTTAAGTGTGGGGGAAGCTATCTTGTGTCGTGCTACGACATTCTGTGATACTTTGGGTGGAAATTTAAATTTTGAAGAGATATGTTTGTTCCTGAAAAAATCATTCTATTGAAAGTTGTGCCTTTTCTGGAGCTTTCATGACAAGTGAACCTGTGCCTTTCTGAAGCTTCTAAAAAGAAAGAAAGTTGTGCCTATCTGGAGCTTTCACGAAAAACTATTTTGGAGAAGATTGACATTTTTATTGCTGAAATGATGAATGGTGTAAAATTTTCATGACTTTTCGTGACGATGGATCTGAATTGATGATAAGGGGATTAATGAGGAAACCATATTTAAGTGAAAATTAGATTAATGCAATTTTTCTTCAAAAAGAGTCAAGCCCTCCTCATTCAGCCTCAAAGTTTTTCATATCTAAATCCTACCAACCGAAAGCCACAGAACAACCCTGAAAAGTCCTCATGATAAACATATGTCCTTGAATCACATAAGGTGGAGATTTAGGAATTTATCAAGCCTATGGAGACCCTTGTATAAGTTTGGATTAGAAAGACATTGCTAAAAATTGACATTTGTGTGATAAGAGAAAATTCAAGTGAGGTAAGTGTTTTGTGCGTAGGAGGATAAATGAAGTGGGAATATATTGAATGATATAAATGAAGAACTTGAAATAATGGTTTTGTATGAGGCATGATATCTTTTCTTTCTTGGTGTGTAATTTTTGGATCTCAAGGATATGTGTTTTAAAATTCGTTTTGATTTGATATTGATGTTTACTTGATATGAGGTTTTGCCCAGGAGTGCAAAAGGGTAAGTGTGGGGGAGTTGATAAAAAAAAAATTTATTGAATTTTTTATTGATAATAGATGATATAATTTCCTCAAATTATGCTAAATATGTTCAATTATGAAATATTTGGGATTAGATCATTCATTTGCAAATTTGATGAAAATTCCAGTTTTACCCTTTTAAAATTCACTGTAGTATTTCGGGCATAAATATTTTTTTGTAAACTATTTTGACTTAACTTTTTTTAACTATGTTCCTAAATTAATGGGATACAAATTCTATTCAGGACATGTGAGATGGATTGGGCATTTGAGTGGAGTAAATGGGCCACAAAGACAAAGATGGACTGAACTATCCATATTGGACATCACTTCGCCATTTGGGCCGTATCTTCTTCATCTAGGATTGGATTGGCCCCAAATTTTGAGGGAAGATTGGGGATATGATTATTCACAAATAATACTTCTATAAGGCTGTCCAATTCATGCTTTTTGAAGTTCAACTATGCAGTGAAAGTGGGATTAAAATATTTGTCCGAATTTCCCTTTCACATTTAATAAAGTTTTCTAACCCTAGCCCACTCCAACTCTATTTAAAGGATGTTTTAACTATTTGGGAGGTCTATTAGAGGCTTTGGGAAGGTGTGGACGAAAGTTTGTCTCTTGGGATCCCCTCACAACTCTTTGAAGAAGTAAGGATTGTACAAACCTCTCTTCCAAAAAGGCTCTCCTCTCCCACCTCCTCTTTGTATTTATTTTCTTTCATGTTTGTATCTTGAATTTTTCTTCAATTAATCTTATGTGTTATTTCCTTTTCTTCTTATATTAATCTTACTAATTGGGTTGGAATCAAGATTGGATACGATATTGGGTTCTACCCTTTCAATCCTTGCTCATGAAAAACGTCTCCACGATGACCACACCGCCCATGAAAGAGTAGTATTCTTAGTGATCGATATATCTTCTACCCTCTTAATTTAATTATTTTTAATCATTGAGATACTGTAATTCACATAATATGATCCATGAATTGTGTTTTTAATTTATAAGAAACTAATCAATCAATTGAACAATTAACACAAAAACACGCGAGGTCGAGATTTTGTGTAAATTGTGAGAGCACGATCTTAATCGGTAATACAAGACCACACAAGATAAATTTGTGGAGTTAAAATATAATACATAAACCCAATTCATCCTCATTTCCAGAATGGATATGTTATCTAATTAACTACTAACCATAAGCTAACCTTAGAACAAAAATCAAAGTAGGGTGCTGCGATTGCGTGTTCCGAAGCTAGCCTAGGGTTTAAGTAATTTCATCTTTGTGGTTAAGTTAAATCTCATAGGGTTTGAGGGTTAACAAATTAGGGGATAATAATTAAGTGGATATTGATTTAAATGATAATGATTAATAAGTAAATGAAGAGTTAGAGTTAGATCTATTACACCTTTTAAAATATTTTCTAAAAAAACATCTTATTGTTGCGTCTTTTTAATCAAACTTCATTTCAAAATTGAAAACAAAAAAAATGAAATCTTCTTCCAGAAAACTTCTTCAAGTTTTATAAATGATAAAAAACCCCCAATACTTTCAAGTAGTGTTTTAATTCTATTATATATTTTTTAGAATACCTTTAATAAGTTGTTTTAATTTACTTTTTCATTGAGAGACGACCTTGGTCAGCCACTCTGCTGTACCTAAGTACCCAAAAACCACTAATCATTTGAGGGAACCCACGACAACGCCTTTCAATAGGCCGACATAAACAACTAATATAATGAGGTATCCATAGATAGATAGCTTCAAGTACCTCCCAATCCTCTCAACTATGCCAACACCACGTCCACCATGGTCACTACCAAATGTCAACCTCTAACAAGATACACAAACTCCACATCTACCAAGACTACCTCCAAACCCTGTGTTGTCTGCACAAACACAACACATGTGAGCATAAATCCTATACATGAGTGAATATAATCATTCAATAAGACACCCTAAAACCATACATGAAAAGCAAAGCAACATGCCCGTTCAAACTATGATATAGAAAAGTAACCGGGAGAAATGAACAGAAATGTTGAGAAGTAGGGAATCTGTTAAACCACTAGAAGTAGAATATTTAATCCATCATACATTTGAACACTGGAAGTTCAGTGCAGTAGATGTCAAACCTCTAGAACTTCCCTCAACTAATTTTACTAGAATTAGGTAGCCTTTTCACCATACTCACCACACAAAGTCAGCCTTCACACACACTTAAGAAAAACCCAGAACATACGAATGGAAATTAAAAAAAACCGAAATACAAAGCACCAAAAAGATCACAAGAGATTAACATGTTTCGAACAATGTGTCCTACATGCACAGGAGAAACACTACTGTTGTCTTTCCATTATAATCAGTCGTACAAATTACTAAGTACAAGTAATCTTTACGATCATTCATTTTATCACAATTATGCATTTTCTCTCTTCTCGATCATTGCTTAGCCTCACATTAGCATCTCATTTTGCATTTAGGTCCCACTCACTTATATAGGAAGTTTCATCCAATTAACCAGTTAAACTTACTTCCCTGAAATCACTGTCAACCCAACATGGATGCCAAAATTGCATACCAAACCGGTGACCCTTTTGATTCTCCTAACTTCCAAACCCTCATTGTTCTATCAGAATATGTGAACTTCTGATGGTGGAACTACCTCTTAGAGAGGTTCTGCTACCACTGTCTATACACCTCGCTAATCCAACTTCTAATGAATAAAAATCCAGTGAACTGAAACAAACTTCATATCCCAACAATACCCCACTTGAAGAATATTCCAAGGAACCTTTGAAAACTCTCTAATTATTTGGAAAACAAGCAAAAAAAATCCTTTACTTCACAGTATGTAATGTTCTCCATCCTATTTCTGTTTAGTTAAGTCCCACTGAGGAACGATGTTGCCTCAAAATTTCTTGAACTAAAGTCTTAGTGAACAAATCCGCTGAATTTTGGATTCCTCCTATCTTCCAAAGGTCTAATAACTTGTCCCCCAGCATGTTTCTAATGAAGTGGTACTTCAGGTCAATGTGTTTTATCCATACATGAAACAAATTTTTTTGATATAGTTGAATTGAATTCTTATTATCACAGAATAGAACTCCACCCTCTTGAATTCTTCCAATTTTTTTTGGATAATGCATCAACCAAACCAACTCCTTTCCTCCTTCCATTATATCCACATAATCTACTTCCATTATACTTAGAGTAGCATTCCTCTGAAATTGTGATATCCAACTGAACACCATCCATCTGTAGGCAAACAAAAATCGCGTTGTTCTCTTCCAAGTGTCTGGATCTCTAGCAAAGTCAACATCAATATATCTGTACAAAGGGTAATTTATTCCAAATAATATGATTGTATCTTAAGTTGCTTTCATATAGCGGAATATCCACTTCACAAACTCTAAGTTTTCTTATCTGGGGTTTGACATAAATCAACTTACAAATCCCACTGGAAAAGCAATGTATGGAGGAGTAAAAATCATCGCGTATATCAAACTTTTGATAGCAAATGTAAATGGAAATTTCTCCACGTACCAACTCTCTTCTTTCATTGTTTATACCTATGTCTTGTACAATTTGATGTCTCTGAAAAGAGGGGTTGAGATGGGATTACATCTAATCATTCCAAACATTTCAATGATCTTCCAGATGTAGTCTTTATGGGATAACACCAATGTTATGTATTTTCTATTTTTTTCAATCATCACCCCAAAATATTTTTGGCATGCTTGAGATTCTTCATTTTGAATCTTCCAAACAACTTATGCTTCATCTCCTGAATTTTTGAAACCTTTGAACCCACAAGAAACATATCATCCACATACAAGATTAGTATGATGAATTCCCCATCATTCCATGACTTCATGTAACAACAATGATATGTGTTTCACCTTTCAAATCCTACTTCCAACATAAAAGAGTTGAAATTTTTATTTCATTGTCTCAACACTTTATTTAGTCTGTAAAGGCTTTTCTTCAATTTATAAGCTAAATTTTGATTCTCATCTTCCATGAAACCAAATGGTTACTTCATGAAAATTTCTTTCTCCATCTCTCTATGAAGGAAAACCATCTTTACAACCATTTATTTTAAGTACACCTCTTTCAATGACACCACGATCAGTACTATATGGATAGATTTATGATTAACTACCAAGGAAAAATATATTTGAGAAATTAACTCCTTCCTTTTGTTGAAATCCCTTTACCATTAGTCATGATTTGAATCACTTTTACATCAATCTCTTCCTTCAAATGGTAAACCCACGTATTCTCAATTTATCATTTAACTTCTGGTAAATTCGATAATTACAAAGTTTTTTTGGACTTTAATGAGGAAATATATTCATAATTTATAAATTACAATGTTTCAAGTCATTGAGTATCAACTCTTATTTCAAGCATTAACGTTCTCATGCATATGTTAATAGTAGGAAATTCAGGTCATCCCTAAACATCTAATCTGGTATTCTGACTCTAGTTGATCTCCTCAATTGAATTATATTCTCTATACTTCTTGAATATAATCTATCTCCCAAAGACCTAACTTATGGTTCTCCAACTTGAGCTTCAATGGTTCTTAAACTTTCTGATATATCTTCCACTGGACTCACCCTTGGACTTCCAATGCTTCCATCTAAGTTCTATGGATTTTCCTCCCTTATGAAATTCATACTTAGATCAAATTGTACTTCAATAGTTGATTATTTTCCATCAATTTTTTTCTCCATAAAGTTTCGGTCATTCCACAAAACCTTATTATTGAAGAGAACATCTGGAATTCGAATGAATTATCACCTATCATCATCCCATAGTCAAAATCCATTTTTTTATCTCCATACCCAATAAGAAAATAATATTTGGATTTTTCTTTGATATTGTCTCAATACTTGAATTAAAATAAACACACACCAAACTCTTTAATACTTTATTATGGCCAACTTTTGGATATTTTCCAGACCATATCTCATTTAGAAGTTCCTAAACAACCACTGATACTAGATTTTTATTCATTAGGTATTCCATTGTGTTGATTGAATTCACCAAAATTACCTTAGGAATTCCTGAGTCAAATCGCATGCTTTGGAATTATTAGTCAAGGTTTCAATTTATTATTTCATCCACACTATCATGATACTATATTCCAGGCGCTATCTTCTCATGCCTTATCCCTTTCTTCTAGAAGAAGTTTCAGGAGTTTTATCTGGTGTATTTGCTACCATTTCTAAATGAAAATGCACTTCAACATTTGGCCACATTACCTTTCCACCATGGCTTTCCATTGAATGAAATCATGAAAAATATCATACTTATGATTCAAAAAGTAGACCCATACATTTCTCATAGAATCACAAATAAATTTTAGAAAGTAAAGTGCACCTCTAAGGGACCATACATGGGACAATCCCCAAATGTCTAAGTAAACTAGTTTCAACTTTTGAGATATGGGTTATCATCCATCAAAATTGAAGGACACCCTTCTCTGTTTCCCTAGCACACAACTTTCCTATTTTTGTATAATCAAGATTCAATATGACTTTGGCCTTTAAAACTTTCATATTCTTCTAGTTGAGGTGATTAAACCTAAAATGCCAAACCTATGAATCTATTAATGATGTGGTTCCAACCATTTCAATCCTATATATTATTTTGGTAAAATAAAATGTACCATCCTTTTCTCGTCATTCAACCACCATGGATACTTGATTCACTTTCCAGACTAAATTTAAAAATATTGTTCCATATCCTTCCTCATCAAGTTGTTCAAAGAAAATAATATTTTTCATAGCCCTAGGATATATTAACTCCTTTGAGTATCAGGATCCCACTCTTCTTTATCCAAATATTTACATCACCCTTTTTGATGAAATTTAAGGCTTTATCATCTACTAGATGAACTTTACTGAAAATTCTTAACACATAATTCACTATAAAACCATGTTTTTTTCCATCGAATGGAAAGATGCACCAGAATCAACCAACCACGATTCTATCACTATATTGACACTAGGAAACAATGTGTTTCTTCCTTCCATAGTATTGAAAAAAATGAAATACTAGAAATTGATATACTTCTAGAGTTTTCCATGACATTTTTTAAAATTATTATTGAAATATCCCTTCTTTACATAACTCCAACATATAGGACCAAGACTATCTAAATCACCCGAGCTCTTTTTTCAAGAGTTATCTTCCAATGGTTTCTTATGATATATTCTTTAGGATAACTGTACTCATTTGGGAGAATTATGTGTATTACCAGATGGTTCTTAGACTACCCTTCGATGAAGTTCATCACCGAGGTTTAAATTGTGGATATCCTTAAACAAAAAATCAGTTTTTCTATTGGAATTACTAACAAAAATCACCTTTGTATCCTAACTCTTTGGAAGTTTTGAAAGAAGGAGAAGTGACTATACATTGTCCATGAATGTGACCTACACTAATTCAACCTTCCCATAGATCATGTTGAATTCATTCACATGATCTACCACTAGTCTTCCTTATGATATCCTTAAGTTGGGGGTCTTCGCATCATGAACATTTTATTATGTTTCGTAGGCTTCTCATTCATATCTTACAATGCCTTCATCACTTCTGTGGTTGTTTTATTTTCACGTTGTTAAAGGAAACATTTCATACTAATTAAATCCTCACAAATTATAATACCTTCCCATCCAACTATTCTCATTTTTCCTTCTCCATTTTCTCTAGTTGAATGCTAGTAAGTGGAACATACTGGTTCTTTTGAATTAGGTGACCCTCTATATGCATTCTCTAGATTCAAAAATAAAATCCATCAAACCTATCAATCCAAAACTTACCTTCATCTAATGTTATACCTTCTAATATTAATGAACTCACTTTTAAAAGAAATTTCTTTAACGTAGGAGTGATAGAAACCTAAGATTCCTCTAATTGTATTGAGCGAGCACTGCACCACAAACCTATGGTATCACCAAAACAAGAACCTATTTTTTGATACTACTTGTTGGAATGAGAGGTGTCTATGTGACCAAAAAAGAAGGATCTTAAATCCATTGGAAATTCACATGTTGGAAGTTTAGTGTAATGGTCATAAACCCTCTAGAACTACCCTCAACTATGTGTACTAGAAGTAGGAAGTATTTTCACCCCACTCACGACACAAAGTCAACCCTTTCAAACACTTAAAAAAAGTCACAAAATATGAATGGAAATTAAAACCAATAGAAATAGAAAGAAAAAAAAAACACAAGATATTAAAGTGAACCAGATAATGAGTCATATAAACATGATAAAAACACTACTGTTGATTTTTATATCATAATGAGAAGTACAAGAACTGAAAAACAGATTACTAAGTAAAATTAATATTTAAAAGTAATTAACTTATCATAATTAATCACCTAATATCTTTTTTATTATCACTTCGAATCACATGAACATCTCATTTTGTATCGAATTCCCACTCACTTGTATAGTAAGTATCATCTGGTCAGCTAGTTAAACCTTCTCCACTAAAATCACGATCAACCCAATATGAACCACACAACTAGAATACCAAATGGGTGACCATTATACTTTGCTAAAATTCCAGTCCTGTATTGATGTATTAGAAGATGTGAACTTCTAATAGTTCAACTGCCTCCTGGAGAGGTTCTGCTGCTACTATATGTATACCACACTGATCCAACATCTAGTGAATGAAAATATAGTGAATTGAATTAGGTGGATTGAAACATACTTTATATCCATAATAGTAAAGACTATACAAATATGATATACAACTATACTTCTAAAAAACATAAAGAAGTCTCATCTAATCCAGCTCTGACCTACATAAGTTTTCTATAATTACATGATGTTTTATAAATTAAATTCCCTTTTCAAATGAATAAATACCTTATTAAGAAATTAAATTATAGAAAAATACACTTCTATGGTTATTATAGATCCTTATAAGTTATATCCTATCAGATTTAAAAGAACATTAAACATCATAACCATTGATAATATAGCCATTTCATAGAGATCATTATTTTTAGTATATATTATGGGTTATAATAAGTCCAATTGACAAAAAAAAAAGAAGTGATGACCATGACCAGTAGGACCATACCCTATAAAGCCCATTTATATGAGATTCTTAGGGAGATGACATAATCGGGATTTTCTTTTGACCAAGACCAAAATAGGATCTATTAACTAAACATGAGTGGAACTGTTTATGAGATAATTTCAAGCTTATTGAGATCACAATTCAAACTATGTTCGCCAGATCACCCCAATAAAGTATCAACATCCCACACCTTACCCTTAGGGCATACACTGATGTAATAAGGGGTTATGTATCTTGAACCTAACAACATGTTTTTTATATTTTTATTTTTATTAAAATAATCATTATATATCATTTTTTATTACTTTATAAATGATTAAATAATGAATTTTATAAAAAATATATTTTGATACGATGAAAGAAAAATTGTATTTTTGGGAAATATATAGTTTCAATCAAGACACACTTTCTAATGAATTAAATATTTTTCAAAATAAATTTCATTTTAATAAAATAATATTATTAAATAGTATTTATTTAAATATAAATGATAAAATAATATTACGAAGTCAAATGTAATTTTTATAAGGGTTAGAGACTGTTATCATTATAAAACTAACATTTTTCAGTAAAAAAGTATTTTTATTTAAAATTGAAAATTCTCATATTTAGGAAATTATTTTTATAAAATAAATATTATTTTTGAAATCATCACATCAGAATTATCAAATAGTAATTTTTTCATAATTTTATGCGCCATTTTAATTTTTGGGTAAAGATTAAATACAATATAAATATATAGTCTGTATTATGACATCATAATAGCCCAAAAGTGATGTAATAAATACTATAAAGAGCATATATGACAAAAATTATGTTTCCCCTTTAAAATATTTCTTTTTTTGTGAAGTTATTTGATTAATTTTATAGACCCTTAACGAATCATCCAAAACTTATATTATATATTAATGTTTTAAAATTAATTATTTATGAACACAACTGACTTCCATATCACCAAGGGTATTATTTTAATGATTTAGGTTCTTATACTTGTAAAATATTTAAAATAACTTCTCTTTGGTGGAAAACATGAAAAAAAATCATGTAAAGGACCGTGACTTTGATTATTTTATCATAGAGTCAAAAACCTTAGTTTAAAAATTAATAAAGAATTACCTTATCTTTTTATATAAAAACCGACCCAAAATATTATTAATATTTACTAAAAACCATTGTATCATGAATTTACTATGAATTTACCTCTCTGGATCCCTCCCAAGGCGATTCCAAGCTCTTAAGAAACTCCTCTTAAGGTTTTGGAAGTGCCCTCTCATGGTAAGAGATCCTCTCATTCTCTTCTTTATTCAAGCACATTCTTTATAATATGACTTTTTATTTCCAATTTATAATGTTGGAATATGTTTTTCACATTAATATTACTATCCTTATGAGTTCAAAGTGATTAGAGACCCCTTTAACTCTCATTAAAACCTTCCATGAATCTTTATATACCCCCGTTATACTGTCAAAATTATTCTGCAATTTTCCATTTCCAACATTTTTGTAGTGAATACCCATCCCCATTTCCACTCAAGTGTATTTACCTAGATGTAACTATCATTCATTTATCGGGGAATTCATGTATGAAACCCACACTCCTTAATCATGGGAGTAAAATTGATGAAATACATCCTTATGTTGTATGATCTATGTGGTACACTTATGCATGTACGTGATATGAATGTGATGGGTGGGTTCAAAATATATAACCCTCTAATGTATTGGGTAATGTTTTTATATCATGAGATACCATGTATGATGCACGAGAGGTTATCCTAAGTATCCTATGTTATTATGTCTCAATGGTTATCCTTGAATTATGTTTATGATGTCATGTTTTATATTGTTTCCACATTCCCATATTGCCTTTATGTTATTATATTATTTCATGATTTAATGTTCAATTTTATGATTATCACCCCTCTTATGTTACCTTGATATGCCAATTAACATAAATGTACTAATTTACCTTATTATATGCTTTTATTATTTTCTTATTGGGATTTATATCTCACCTCTTTCTTATGTACGTCCCCAGGTTATCCTGTACATTTTTAAAAGATCAATGGATATCAAGGGAATTTTTTTTTGAGTTTTTAATAAATGTTGTTGTACGTATGTTTCAAGTTAGTATGATATGTGCCTAATTTAAAAAATACACTAGGCCTCACAATCTTCTGGGATTGTATTATGCATACCTTTATATAATAAATCATGAATTAAGGTTTATTAAAATATAGGTCATTATAGTTGGTATCAAAGGGTGGTTTAGTTATTTATGAGGATTAATATTATAAAATCTTAGTGAAATACTTAGGAATATGAATAAACATAGGAATACATCCCTAAATTTTGGTAAATAATAGAATAAGTGGTTTCTAAGAAAATAAATCCATGTTTGGATACTACAAGTGGATGTGGCTCCGACACAACTGCACCTAGGGGTAATAAACCTGAAAAGGGAACATTGGTCTTGACTCAATCGCCATCTAGTTCATGATAAAGAGGCCTTTCAGAACACCTGATTTTACAATCTTGGGGGATATGATTCGATGAATTCACAAGATCCTTATGAACCATTATTAGGGGAACAAAAATGACCACAAGTGTTGCGGTATGTTGGGATAGCAGAATAAGAATACAGTGGTGCAATCAATCCAAAAAACCAAAAATTAAAAAAGGACCGACCTGGAGTTGCAATTTTGATAATACAAGATTCAAAACAGAATTGTAAAATGCATAATAATAAAGGGACACAAGGATTTAACGTGATTCGAACCCCTAGGGGACCTACTATACGACAAGAACACCACACCCACACACACCTTTATTAATTGCTCAAAAACAGAACCAGATTACAAGAACTGGACCAACCAATAAGACAAAAAATGAGCAAAACAATTACAAATCTCAAATGGAAAAGAAATTGCAAACAATACTCACAATTCTGGATGACAACTGGTTTGGCGGTCCTGATCGCTTCATGCGGATGATGAAAATGCATTCTCCTGGATCTTGTTGAAGCAGCAGTGACTTCACCTCTCAAAGTTATAAAAATAGTCACCAAAGGCCACACATCTTTCGTCAGGGAAGGGTCATTGTCTCCACCTAGATTCGACAGTGGGGTAGGCACCAAAGGAGAACAATAGTCCAGGATGAGAGAACTCCAAAAAAGAGGTTTATGGACAACAAAACTAGCAAGGCATTAGGGTTCACTGAGGAATCCCGAAGCACACCATCGTGAGAGAGCCGAGAAGCCAAAGTGTGAAACAATTCACTACTTCGGGAAGAGGCGTAGCAGGGGTGATGAAACCCCCTGTAAACAACCTGGCCCCGTAACTGCATGCCCTATCCGCAGGTGCCACGAAAACAAGGCTGAACAGCCTGCCTAACAAAACCCAAAAAAAATACCCAACAACACAAACAGATGGATGGACATGATCAATAAGGTATAAAACTCAATCAAAGACCATGTGTGAAAGCAATAAGACACCCAGATTACCACAATAGACAACAGCTCAATAAAACAGGACAAAAAAAACACGGTAAAAAAAAACAAACAGCGTGGAAAAAATTAAAAGGCAGGAAAACATATTAAACAAATTTAATATGAAAAACCAATTAAGAAAAAACCTTAATTCACAAATCTCCACCTTTTCAATTAAATTTGTGATATTCTTGCACCTAACCTATGAATCGAATCAGGCAATCAAGCGAGACAACCTAAGCAAAACATAGGAGACCATAACCAGTGCTAGTGAAACTGTTCACTGCTTATGTCCAACATGTGTATCAATGTGATACACATTTTTCCTCATCAATTAAATCTAAGCTACTACTTAAACATTCTTAGAAATAAACCCTCTAAACATAAATAAAATTCATACCTGCACTTACCTGATCCGATTGCTGAGATCATGCCATCGAGGAAGTCCCATACTACAAACTAGTACCTGCACACAAGCAGCAAACACAACAGTACCAATCCTAAAAGTATAACATCAATACAAATTATAAACATAAACTCAATAGTTTATATACAAGAATTAGTAGCAAAGAAAACAACTCATGTAAAAGAAAGAAAATAAGCAAACAAAGCACAAGACTCATAGAAAGGAAAACACTCACTCCACCTAGATCTACGACAAACCCAGAAGACTCCCCACCTTTGGAGAAGACATTTCCTAGAACCGTGCAATAGGGGAAGAAACCTCCTAACCTCAACCACTATAAAACCCATACAACCCCAATCCTAGATCCAACTCGTAACCATGAGGAAACACACCCAGCAAGCAAGGACAGACCGCTATCGACCTAGGGAAAACCCATCCTAGTCTAGCCCACCCACGACATCAAGCACCTTATTTAGCAGGTACCCATCCAATATCGATAAAGAGATACCAGCAACACCCCCATCATGAAGTCTGGTAATCATCCAGACACCTCCCATGATTTGCTTCTCTTAACCACTGCCCAACACTATACTGTCCTCACACCAGGTTACCTCCTGAGAGGCCTAACACACCTAGGATACAAAGAAAGAAACAAACCTAGAGTTGGACCCACAACTCTTCCCCCTGAAACACACTAGACACACTACATAATTAAAACATCATCAAAACTAGGCTCAACTACATTAGATTGAGCCCCATCACCCCTTGAACCATTCCTTTTAGGAAAATCCCTTTAAAGTGCCCTGGTTTCCCACACTGATAGAACTTCAATGTCCTAAACTAGATTATACCTTTATTTTTACCCTTTTCACTACTTTCCCCATGTCCCCTATTATTTGTTCTACCTATAGCATTGAGTCCCTATCATGGTGATCTTAACCCATTCTTGGACTGCAAATCTTTTGAAAGAAGAGCCGACTTAACAACTTCTAGGGTCAGTGAGTCCCTAACATACATCATAGTCTCTACCAAAGAACTATAACTATTGTTAAGAGAAATTAATAGAATCATTTCCGGATCCTCATCACCGACTGCTATATTTATATTGGAAAGATCTAGCATGATTTTATTAAACTCATCAAGATGTGATTTGATAGAACTACTAGATTTCATCTTAAAAGTAAACATGCAATGTTTTTTATACAGTATATCAACTAATGAAGCAATCATATACAATTTCTCTAATTTCAACCAAATACCAGAAGAAGTGGACTCGAAAGCAACTTATCTAAGGACCTTATCTCCTAGAGAAAGTAAAAGGGAGCTATGGGCTTTAACAAGCACATCAATAGGTACATCTTGGTATTCTACAATAGTCTGGACAACTTGATTAATAGTAATAATGGGTTTCTTGGTCCCACATAGGGAATCAATTAAGCCTTGTTGTATGAGAAGAGATCTCATTTTAATTCTCCAAAAATTGAAATCATTGTCTCCATCGAATTTCTCAATTTCATATCGCATTGTAGTAATGTTTATCTAGATGAGTGGATGTCGAGTGGTTGGGGACAATGTTAGGCGTACGCCCCCAAGAACCAACCAATCTCACTGGGTAAATGTGTACCGTGAGATACAAAAATCAAAGGATTTCAATGAATACAATGGTTTCTATTAACAAATAGAAATCAATTTAAATAGAAATAATTAAACAAATATGCATATGTAAATAAAATGCAAGAAAACACAAATTAATAAACTGTACCCAGACTGCAATAAACTCTAACCAGAATACAACAAGACCGATTAATAGAACTATAAGCAAGGGAAGCTAAATGGAAATAACAATTGTAACATGGCTATAAATAGAACAAAACAATGCAAAACAGTTCTAAAGAAACTAAAATCTGAAGGGAAAGCAAGAACATTATAGAAATCAAACAACACAACAGCCATGAAGGCTCTGATACCACTTGTTGCGGTATGTTGGGGTAGTGGAACAAGAATACAAAAGTTCAATCAAGCCAAACAACCACAAATTAAACAAGGACCGACCTGGAGTTGCAATTTCTATAATACAAGATTCAAAACAGAATTGAAAAATGCAGAATAATAAAGGGACACAAGGATTTAATGTGCTTCTCCCCCCTAGGGGACCTACTACACGACAATAACACCAAACCACGCACACATTTATTAATTGCTCAAAAATAGAACCGAATTACAAGAACCAGACCAACCAGCAAGACAAAAAATGAGCATAAAAATTACAAATCTCAAATGGAAAAAAATTGTAAACAATACTCACAATTCCAGATGAAAACTGGTCCGATGGACCTGATCGCTTCACACAGATGACGAAAATGTAGCCTCCTAGATCTTGTTGAAGTAACAGTGACTTGCCCCTCTCATGGCTCAGAAAATCGTCACCAAAGGCCTCACATATTCCATTGGGGAAGGGTCGTTGTCTATACCTAGATCCAGCCATGGGGTAGGTGCCGAAGGAGAACAACATGCCAGGATTAGAGAACTCTAAAAAAGAGGATTATGCACAACAGAACCAGAAAGGCGCTAAGGTTCACTGAGGAAAACCAAAGCACACCATCATGAGAGAGCTGAGAATCCAGAGGGTAAAATGATTCACTACTTCGGGGTGAGGCGCAATAGGGGTGATAAAACCACCTGTGAACAACATGGCCCCGTGACCGCATTCCCTATCCATAAGTGCCACAAAAACAATGCTGAATGACCTGCCCAACAAAACCCGAACAGAACACCCAACAACACAAATAGATGGATGACCATGATCAATAGGGTAGACAACTCAATCGACTACCAGGAGTGAAAGCAATAAGACATTGGGATCTCCACAATGGAAAACGACTCAACAAAACAGGCAAAAAAAAAACACGGTCAAAAAAATAAACAGCGTGTAAAAAACTAAAAGGCATGAAAACATATTAAACAAATTTAATATGAAAAACCAATTAAGAAAAAACCTTAATTCACAACAAGATTTTATGTTAGGAAATATATCATGGATAACTTATATTTAAGCCTATAAATTCACAGTTTAAGGAATATATGTAATTTATGAGTTATCCCTTTAATGTTATGGTTTTTAATTTATGTGTTTAATAGTTTAAAAATTCTTATCCCTAATTTTCCCTTTAGTTTAGTCAATGTATTGAAATATAATATTCTAAGTAAACAACCAATGTGAGGGGCAATGTGATGAATTCCCAAATGAGAACCTTAACTTGATGGGAGTAAGAGTTATGAACTTCATGAAAATACTTTATCAATTAAATCATTTTTTGAATAAAAAATTGAATATGGAGGATCACCCACACTCCCTAAGAAAGATAAAGTTACAATTGATGACTTTACATGAAAAAGGCCTATGAATTTCAATGAATCTTCAAATCCCTTAATCATGGAACAATGTATCAACTTCAATGAAAATATCTTCTTTGTCCTTCAATGCTCTGAAAAGGAGAAGGTTGCACTAGATTTCTATTGTATGTAGGGAGAATCTAATCAATATTGGAAGTTGATAAAAAAATACAAAGATTGAGGAGGATATCAAAGTGATGGAGTGGAAATAATTCTGGAAAATGTTTTTTGATAAATACTTTCCTCACACTCTTTGACTTCAAATGGAGAGGGATTTCCTTAGCCTCAAGAAAAAGGAAGATGATTCCATTGGGATATATGAGGAAAAATTCAAAAGACTTGGACGATACACCTCCAACTTTGTTATTAACCCTGAAAGAAAAGTGGACCACCTTTTTGGTGGCCTAAAGTTGAGTATATGAAAAGATTTAGTGATTCAAGACTTTAAAAACTTTGAGGAAATTGTCCGATGTTCCCTCAAAGTCAAAATGGAGATGTGTGTGTCTACAAATGTATGAGTATGTGTGTATATATGTGTGTGTATGTATATGTGGGTGTATGTATGGATGTGTATGTGTACATATGTATTTCTATCATGTGTACACAAATGTGTGTGTGAAAATCTATTTATTGATTTAATATTATTTATTATCTTTTAATATCTCTCCATTTATAGTATTTTCTATATTTATTCATATTTAATATAAATTTATTTTTAATCTATTCATCATGAATATATATGTGTGTGTGTTTAATTTAATTTGATTTAATTTAATTATTAATATTATTGTATAGTTAATATAATTCATTTTTAATAATTTTTTTTAATTTATATAATTAATATCATCTATTTATTCATTTTTCTTTTTTTATGTGTCTGTAATTCACATAAATGTTACGAATTCACTTTTTAATATTTTTTAAAGTTATTTAATTATATTTATTCATTTATTATTATATATGTATTAACATTGTTAAAAATATATTTAATTATTTTTAATATTTATTTATAGTTATATTTATTTACTATACATGTAATATTTTCAATATGTTTTTAATCTATATGAATAATATTTATTTGTTTTTGTTTATTAAGTTTCAATATTTAAAATATGTTAGAAATTTATATAATTAACCTATTTAAATGAATTTTTTAATAATTTTGTAATTTAAATAGTTAATTATAAAATTATAAATATATATTATTTTTTTAAAAGTATTTATAAAATTATAAATAAATAAATATATATTTAAATAATTATAAAATTATAATAAATATAATTAAATAATAAATATATTTATTACATTTATAATTATATATATTTATATATTAATAAATATATATGTATTTATATAAATATATATTATATAAATATATTTAAAATTATATATAAATAGTTTTAAATATATTTATTTATAATTATAAATATAAATAAATAAATATATATTTAAATAATTATAAAATTATAATAAATATATTTAAATAAGTAGTAAATTTATTAAATTTATAATTATATATATTTATATATTAATAAATAAATAAATATATCTGGGTGGGAGTGAATTTCCGCAGGCACTGTAGCAGTACTCTAACAGCATGAGTACTGTAGTAGGTACTATAGCGGGGTATTGTAGTAGCAGTACTATTCACCCTGAATTGGCCTTTGGGCCACTAAGCCTTCGTGCCATCAAGGGGGAAGTGACGCAGGCATGACGTGGGCAGGCGGTGACACAGACATGATGCAATCAAGGCATTTGGGTCATCCAATGGTGGGCCTACAGGTCATGCATTGGGATTCATGTCCACTGGGCCTTTAAGACATTTATAATGTAATAAATAAACAACTAGTTGGGTAGGTTATCCCTTGGGGGTCTATGACCTACCTTTCTAGGTTGTGTGTGTGCATTGTGTGTGTTAAATGTAATTGTACCCCCAAGTAACTAATATAATATATTAAAAAAACATATATATTAGGTGTTTGGGGGTACAATTACATTAAACACACATTCATCACACACACAAGCTGGAAAGGCAGGCCATATCCTGTCAAGGGATAGCCCACCCATCCAACCTTATTTATTCAGCACATGGACCGAAGGTCTAGTGGACATGAAGCCCATTACATGGCCCAAAATCCCACAATCTAGCCCAAAGGCCTAGTGCAGTGTCATGCCTACGTCACTGTCAGTCTACGTCACTGTCAGTCTGCATCATGCCTGCATCACTGCCAACCCGCATTATGCATGTGTTACCATCTACTTGTGTCATGTCTACATCACCACCTGCCAGCAAAAATTCACTCCCACCTGGATTTAAACCCTGGTCTGATATAGAATCATGATGCACCTCTACCACTGAGGCACACCCCAACTGCTGTTAAAAAATATAACCATATAACTATATATAATTATATAAATATATTTATAATTGCATACATTTTTTTAAATATATTTATTTATAATTATAAATATAAATAAATAAATATATTTTTAAAAATTATAAAATTATAATAAATATATTTAAATAATAAATATATTTATTTATAATTATATTTATAAATACCTATTTGAAATTCTTTAAATATTTATTTATAATTATATATATTTAATGTTTTAATTATATCTATTATATTATTAAAATTAAGTTTTTATGATCTCTTTGTTAATACCGATGAAGCTATCTTTATCAGTGTTAGAATTTTAGCACTGATAAAGAGTGGATTTATCAACGATTACTATTTTAGCATTTATAAAACCACTCTTTATCAATGTTTTCTTTGAAAGCACTGATAAAACCCTTTATGATCTTTTAAATAGAGCCCTAATAGAGTCCTCCTTGCTCGCATCATTCACGCTCTTGTGAAACTGAAATACTGCCACCGCTCTTCATCGATCTTCTCATAGAATTGATCCTCTCAAAAGCTAAGTTATGTGATTATTTCTACTCCTCCTTAATCACGATCCAAACTATGCACGTGATCTAATTCCTATCCCACCACATCTCATCACATGAAAAACAACCGATTGAACCTCCATTGTCCGACCTCTCTGAAAATTATTGGCTTTTTCCGTTTATGCGCTATTCGTTTATCTGAACCTAATGCCTTCACTATTATAGAATTTTCTATTGTAGACAATGACTTCTAACACATTTTCCATGGAACCGAGGAGGGCATTTCTATTTTGTCACATTATATCACAAGCATTTGAATGTTAGTTGGTTTCAAAGAGTTTCTTTATTAATGTTATTCCTATATGACATATCAATGAGAAGAAAATAGTGTTTTCAAATGCTTTCAACCCTTTTCTTAGAATGGGATTTCATAAAATGTGTTTTTAAAAAAGCCAACATGGTTTTTAGACAATATTGTGAGTGTTTTTAATGCCTCTCTTGATTCCACCTTGAATTTATAAATGTACATTTTGTATCAATTGATTTTTGAACCAAATGTTTGTAAAAATTCCATAACGGCTCATAAAGTTATGTATTTGGTTTTGAAAGAAGTGGATAGTACAGGGTTGATGTTTTTAAATGCGTTCTTCACACCAAATGACTTTCAAACCAAATTTTTGAGTTTTTTTAAGAGTTTAAAATGATTGACATGATTTTTTGACATTACCCATTGTGCATATTTTATTTAATGTTTTCTTAAATTAATATTTATATAAATGACAATCTTTTTGATTATTAATAATAACAAACAATATTTTTATGCGTATATAAATATTTTGTTAAATTTAATTCATAAATAATTATTTTTATAACTTTAACTGAATTTATAAGTAATAATAACAAACAATTATTTATAATTTTGATTATGTGTATATAAATAATTATAAATAATTTATAAATAATTTTGATTATAGATAATTTTGATTTCAAAATTTTTTGATTATCCTGAATCAATAAGTTATATAAATAATTTATAAATAATTTTTAATTAATAATTATTTTGAATTAATATTTTTTAATTAATATTTATTTTGAATTAATAATTTTGAATTAATAATTTTTTATCAATAATTATTTTGATTCAATAATTTTGAATTAATATTTTTGATTATATTAAATTAATAATTTTAAATTAATAAATTATATAAATAATTTATTAATAATTTTGATTACCTTGAATTGATAATTTTTATTATATGTATATAAATAATTTTGATTATCTGTGTATAAATAATTTTGATTATAAATAATTATGTGTATATAAATATTTCTGATTATGTGTATATAATTTTTTTGTTCAATGTAATTTATAAATAATAATAATAAACAATTATAAATATATATTTAAATATATAATTAATATAATTAATATAAATATAAATATATTTATATGATTATAAATTTATTTTATAAATATATATATTTATAAACACATGTTTATATAATTATATATATATAATTATATAATGATATTTGTAAATATATATATAAATATTTATAATTATATTTTTTTAAATATATATATATATATATAATAAATATATATATTTATTTAAAAATCAAAGATATAATTTAAAATTATAATATTTTTTTTATTTGGAATAATTGTGTATTGAAAACCTATATTTTTAATAAGGGTTATTTTTGTAATATTTCCAAAACATTTCTTTTCTTTCATTTTAAAAATTTTCACCAAACAATATGGAGAGAAATTATAGTCATTTCTTTTCTTTTACTAAATTTCACATCGAAACTAAATGAAGAGAAATTAAAATTACCATCCTTTATTTGTTTAAACATTTTTTTAAATTTTAAAATTTGTATTAATATATTTTTATTAGTTTAAAGTTTATCTATTTTTTTTCTTGGTATTATAATGATATATTAAAATCAAGGTATGTGATCAGTTGTGATGTATTGCTCCTCCTCGAACATTTTTGTTTGTTATTAATTTTCCCAAAATGCTTTGAACAACTCGTGTGCAAGAGATCTTATTTTTTCTCAATCTAGCTTATTGATTCTCCACCCAATCTCTCTTACCTCGATACATTATTGGTTCACCCTCTCCCTCACCTTCACATTCATTTTTACTCATCCATCATTATTTATCACTTAGATTACATGGATCTCCTAGCTGTGCACCATAAAAACCTTGCCTATTTATCATGTAAGGTGGTGAATGCAAATGATTAGTAGGTAGAGTTTTTATGATTCATAGTTGATAATCTGTTCCAAGTTCCAAGTATCCCTCCTACTCCCATGGATTAGAATAAAACGATTCTTCCCATTTTCTTCCAAGTATCCCTCAAAATCCCATGGATTAAAACAATAATGACTTTTTAAAACATGTCATTACCTTGTGTATTTTATTTGTAGTAACCATTAGAGTATCATCTTTCAATAATGTTTTCCTTTTAGGAAACCAAAATATGGAAAGTATATTGTGCCAAACATTTAGAGAGAAAATTTTAAATCTGACCAATTGGAATTTTTGTATAAAAATAGTTATCAAGCATTGATATAGATAGCTAGTTTTGAAGCTTTGTATTAAAGGCCATATGTTGATCACCTCTATGTCGGGTTTTGATAGGGGAGTGGTCTCTATTAGGACACAAATTAGTTCAAGATATGGTATATTATGTTCATAAAATATAGAAAAGATTAATGATAATACATGTTAGTAAAATCATAACCATTAATAAACCAATTTATGTCTTTAAAATCATAATCATTAATAATCTTACCTTACACTAATATTTTAATCATAAGATGAACTTTTTCTATGAAATGGTTTTTACACCTTATTTATTTTGTTAAATATTAATATCATTGAATCAAATAGTATGAATATGAATCGAAAATGGATGGATGCCAATTGTATGGCAAAAGAGTATGAGGATGGGGTGAAAGAGTTCATCAAGTTTGGAAAATATCATGCATATGACCCTTCTGAAATCTTTTTTTTTGTATTTATGTTGTTTTTATTCAAGAATAATTAGTCCTATGGAGTTGAAAGAACAATTGATCTGTCATAGAATATATTGAAGTTATAAGTATTAGACTAAACATGAGGAAAAACTAAATGTAGAAAGTGACTGGGATATGAATGTATTTTATAGATCATCTGATATGATTACAAGTGTGGACAATGATGAAGAACATATCAATATATAAACACAAAGGTTTATTTATTCCAAATCATAAGTTTGTTACTTATTTTACTTTCATATAGTTGAAAGATCCACTTCACAACCTCTTAGTGTTCCTATCCGGGGTTTGAAATAAATCGACTTATAACTCCCACTATAAAATAAATGTTTGGAGGAGTAAAAATCATCACGCATATCAAACTTCTGATAGTTGATGTAAATGTAAATTTCTCTATGTATAACTCTCTTATTTCATTACTGATTCCTGTTCCTTGTACAATTTTAGGTGTTCGACAAGAGGGGTTGATATGGTCTTACATCCAATCATTTTAAACATTTCTATGATCTTCTAGATGTAGTCTTTCTAGTATAACACCAATGTTTTGGATTTTCTATCTCTTTTAATCATTACCCCAAATTTTTTTGGAACCCTCAAGATCCTTTATTTTGAATCTTCCAAAGAACTTATGCTTCATCTCTTGAAATCATGAAGCACATGAGCCTCAGCCTAGTTGGTGAGGATTACTTAAGTGCATCTAGGAGACCAAGGATCAAATACAAGCGGAGGCTAATTGTTGGGTTACTGTTGCAGGTACTATAGTAAGAACCATACAGAACTATAGCAGGTACTGTAGCAGGCACTGTTTGGTACTGTAGCATCCAAGAATATTTCCCCGTTTGGGTCTTCGGGCCACCGATTTGGTCCCTAAGCCCTTTAAGTCATTCGGGCCACCTAAAGGCCTTCAGGCCACCTTAAGTGTAGATGCAAACCAGATAACCTACAAGGAAGAAGCTTCAGAAAGGAGGAGGAGCAAGGAGCTTTCACCATAGCAGAAGCTAAACAGATTGCAAAAATGAGAGGGTATGACACCTACCATCAGGACAAGCCTGCGCATGCATGGGAAAGCCTAGCCTAACGACCATGAAAAGGTGGAGAGCTGATTTCCCGATGAAGATGCTGGGGAAGAGCAGTCCCAAGTAGTTATTCTGGGTTGTATGTAATGTTTGAAGCCTACAGGCAATGAATTCCTCTAAGGCCTATGAGCCATGTAATACTTAAGCCTACGGGCCCTGTAAGGGTTCCACCTCACCCCTTGAAAGGTGGATTATCAAAATCAATAAAAAAATGAAGGCCTTCGGTCCATTGGAGGAATTCATGAAACCTTCAAACCCACTGAAAACATATCATCCACATACAAGATAAGTATAATGAATTCACTATCATTACACTCTTTCATGTAACAAAAATGATATGCGTTGCACCTTTTGAATCCTACTACTAATATAAATGAGTCAAAATTATGATTTCATTGTCTCAACGGTTTCTTTAGCCCATAAAGGCTTTTCTTCAATTTACAAACTAAATTATGATTCTCATCTTCCATGAAACCAAATGATTTCTTCAAAAAAATTTCTTCCTCCATCTCAACATGAAGGAAAACCATATTTACATCCAGCCATTCCAAGTATATTTCTTCTGGTGACACAATTATTAGTAGTATCTAGATAGTTTTATGATTAACTACCAATGAAAATATCTTCTAGAAACCAACTCCTTCCTTTTTTTGAAATCCCATTACCACTAATCATGATTTGAATCTCTTTTTTCCATTTGCCTCTTCATTTAAATGGTAAACCCACTTATTCTCAAGTGTTATTTTAACTTCTAGTAAATCAGAAAATTCCAAAGTTTTTTGGACTTTAATGAGGACATCTCTTCCTCAGTGTGGAATTCCAATGTTTCAAGTCATTGAGTGTCCCCGCTTCTTCCAGGCATTCAAGTTCTCATGAATCTATTAACAGTTTCATGTCATCCCCAAAACCCTAAGATGGTCTTTTGACTCTAGTTGATCTCATAAATTGTATTGGATGATCTATACTACTTGAATATACTCTATCTATTAGATCCCTAACTTTTGGTTCTCTAACTTGAGGTTTAATAGTTCTTGAACTTTATGAAATATCTTCTACTAACCTCACCCCTAGAATTCCCATGCTTCCATTTGAGTTCTCTAGATTTACCTACCTTATATTATTCTTACTTAGATCAACTTGGACTTCAATAATTTATTCTTTTACATCAAATTATTTTTCCACCAAGTTTGGGTCCTTCTATATAAGAAAGATATTCAATCCATGAGAAATTCACTTGTCAAAATTTTAGTGAAATGGACATCAAACCTTTGGATCTTCCCTCGACTAAGTGTACCAGACGTAGGATGTCTTTTCATACCACTCACCAAACAAAGTCAAACCTTTTACACACTTAACAAAAACTCACATAATATGAATGTAAATTAAAACACTTGAAATAGGAATCATAAAAACAACACAAGAGATTAACATGATCTAGAAAATGAGTCCTATGAACATGATAAAAACACTACTGCTACCTTTCCATCATAATCATAAGTACAAGAATTGAAAAAGGAATTACTAATTATATAACAACCATTCTCTTTATTTCACATTTAAACATGATTTATTACATAAAATATCATTTAATAAAAATTATAATATTGATAGGTATAGTGTCTTGGGAAATTAGGAATATTACATAATAACTTAAATCATGAAATACAATATCTTTATTGAAAAATTATTTTACATGACAAGGACATTCCTTCATACTTAATACTACATGGGATAACCTGAGGACATACATAAGAAAAGGGTAAGCTATAAACCCCAGTAAGGTAATAAATATGAAATAACATGAGGAAGAAAATACATGTTAGTCAATAGGTATATCAATAGAGCACACATGAGACATGAACATAAAGGCATGACATAGCATGATAATCATAACATGGAAATGTGGCAACAATATACAACATGATATTAACATGAGTCAAGGCTCATTGAAAATGGATTAACATGAGTAAATCCTCATTAAACATAAATTAGCATGATTAAACCCTCATTAAACATGGATTATAATGAGTAAAACCTCATTTCACATGAAATATCATGATACTAAACATTACCCAATGCATTGGAGTGCTATCAGGGCACACCCTTCATAAACATTTCATTTCATGCATAAGTGTGCCACATAGATCATATAACATGGAATCATTCACCATAATAAGTTATTATATGATCTTGTAATACATACATTTAATTCCCAAATCAATAAGTATACAAGCATAAAGGTGAATAAACTTGATGTATGAATGGGTATGGTTTCACTACATGATGACTTTGGCATTGAAAATCGTAGTACAATTTCAGCAGCATAACGACATCAAATAGAACTTTGTAAAATGGGTTGATGAGAGAGAAATGATTCTCTCATAATTTATAAATAAAATAGAAATTAAGGGGATATTGGAAAATTATACCCCAAAACATGAAGTGTAATTTAAGATGCATAATATAAAAGAAGTTCTTGAATGGAAATAAGGAGAGAGAAATCCTATACAAAATTTTGGTATGGTAACAGGTGTATATAAAAGATGATGGATGTATTAATGAGAGTGGAAGGATATTTAATTATTTATAAATCAAATGGAAAGTAATGGGATTATGTATGAACATATCCCAACATATGAAAATTTAAATTAAATGGCATATCACAAAAGGAGTGCTTGATAAAATAGGAGAGTGGAAGATCCCTTACTTGGATGTGTGACTCCAAAGGCTTGGGATAGGCTTCTTAGAAGATTTGGGTAACCCTGGGAGGACTCTAGGGAGTAGGGGGAAGATTTTTTTCAAGATTAAAAATGTTTTAGTGAAGATAAATGGGAGATTGGGTGGGTTTATATAGGAAAGGAGGAGGATTTATTTATTATCTTGGTTTTGGACACTACATAATAAAATATTCAAAACCACAAACCATAACAAGGTTCTTGCACATGGTTTTTGGAAAAGGTGAGTGGTATAAATTATTTTATATGTATAAGGGAATAAGATATTAAAATATTTCCCTTGGTTATGTGGAGGCGAGTCATGCTTTCATGAAAATGATTTTAAAATCTTAAAATATATTATATGTTTTGGAGGATTCACTAAGGCTTTATAAAATAAATAAAATTAACTTAAAATTAAATTATTTTAAATTAAACACATATATTTTTACAAATATACCTTTTATAGTATTTATTACATCATTATTGGTCCATTATGATGTCATAAAACACACAGTTTATTTATATGGTATTTAATTTTTACCCAAAAATTTGACTGTCTCAGAAAATTATGAAAAATTAACCATTGGATAATTTTGATGTCCTAATTCAAAAAATAATATTAATTTTATCTAAATAATTTTCTAAATATTTGAATTTTCACTTTTAAAATAAAAACCCACATTTATTGAAAATTGACTGGTTTTGACAAAAATATTTTTTAAACCTTAATAAAAATTATATTTGACTTCATAAAAATCATACGATCATTTATATTTAATTAAAATAATTTAATAATAATATTTTATTAGAATATTATTTATTTTAAAAATCCATTAATTCATCAAAATAGATTTCTTAATTGAATTTTAATATTAACCAAAAATACTAATTATGATTTAAAAATCATTTAAAAAGTAAAAATAATAGAATGAAAGTATATTCATTATTATATAAAAAAATAATGTACATAATCATATTGCTAGGGTATTTTTACATATCCATTTATGACACCGACATACTCCCTAAGAGTAAGGTGTGCGATGGTGGGGCTTTCATGGGGTTGTTCGGTGAACATGGTTTGTGCCGTGATCTCGATGAGCTTGAAATTCTCCCGTAAATGGTTTCACTCATGCTAAAGATGTTGGATATATGATTGGGATTGGTCTAGGGAAAATTTCAAAAATTCTATCTCCCTCAGAAGCTCTGATAAATAGTCTTCATAGGGAACGATTCTACTGGTTGAGGCCTTCGCTTCCTTTGTCTGTGCCAAAAGGATTTGTTAAAACCCTATATTTATAATAATTATGTGATCAATGTTAAATGACTATATTATTAACATTAATGATACTTAATAGTCATTTAAATATAATTGGATAATATAAACAAAATAATTGCATGAATTTTCTATAACCATAATACATTTAATTAAGTCAAAATAAAGGGAATTTTATTCATAAATGTTTAGGTCGTTACAACCTTCCCCCCTTAAGAATTTTCACCCTCAAAATTTTCTTTTCCCACTCTAAAACTAATGAGGGTAACTCTACTTCATCACCTCCTCCAATTCCTACGTTGCTTCTTCAAACTTGTGGTTTCTCCACAACACCTTAACAAGGGACATCATCTTATTCCATAGAACATTTTCTCTACGATCTAATATCTTCATAGACTACTACTCATAGGAAAGGTCATTCTCAAATGGTACCACATTTGGATCGAGTACACGTGAGGGGTATATTATGTACTTTCTTAAGAGGTATTCATAGAATACATCATGTACTTGAGATATGTTCAGTGGGAGTGCTAGTTGATAGGCCACTACTCCGATACGACCATGGATATCAAAAGGGAAGATGTACCTTGGACTAAGCTTTCCTTTCTTCCCAAACCTCATCAATCTCTTCCATGAAGATATGCACAGGGATAACATGTCTCTAATGTTGAACTCTAAGTTACATCAACGATTGTCATCATAGTTCTTTTATCGACTCTGAGTAGCTTTGATGTGCTACTGTATGGTCTTAACCTTATCCATCCTTTCTTCGACCATTTATGAACCTATAAGTTTTTTTCCCTAACTTCGTTCCAATATTCCAATGTTCTGCACCTCTTCCCATAAATGACTTTATAGAGATCCATTTGGATGCTCGAATGGAAACTATTGTTGTAAGAGAAATTCACAAAAGGAAGATGTTGGTCCCATCCGCCTTTAAAGTCCATTGAGAAAGATCTCAACATGTCCTCAAGTGTTTGGATAGTCTAATAATATTGTCCATTAGTTTGAGGGTGATAAGCCGTACTAAAGTTAATATTAGGTTCTAGAGCATGATAGAGACTTTTCCAAAACTTAGAGGTGAATCTTGGATCTCGATTAGACACAATCGATAGTGGTACTCCATGCAACCTTACTACTTATCTGATTTATATCCATGCCTATTGATCTAGTGATAAATCCTCTCGAATTGCAATGAAGTATGGAATATTTGTAAGATGATCCACAACAACCCATATAGAATTGTTTCCTTTAGATGTTTTCTAAATTCCAGTGACAAAGTCCATGGTGATGTCTTCCCATTTCCATGTTGGTATTGGTAATGGTTGAATCATCCCATTACACTTCTACCTCTCATCCTTCACTTACTGACATACCAAAAAATTTCATGTATATTCTCCTTCTTCATGTTATCCCACAAATAGTTCTTTCGAAGATCTCAATACATCTTTGTGTTTCCTGGGTTAATAGATAAATTCGAACTATGTGCATTATAAAAAAGTTCTTTCTTTAACTCAGGATTTGATGGAACACATAGTCTCAACCCAAATCTCACAATTCCTTCTTAATTAACATCAAAATATGAGGATTTCCCTTTTCTAATAGTTTCCAATTTCTTCTAAATTCCCTCATCATCTTTTTGAGAATAATTTAACCTTTACAAAAGAGACGGTTGATCAATCATTTGTGAAAGGATTTATGATGTTCTCTTATTTATGATTTCCATGTCCATCTTCATCAAATCTAAAAAGATCAGATCCTTTTTAATTCTCATCAATGATATAATTCTTGTGTCTTTTCTACTTAGAGCATCCACCACCTTTTTCTCTTTCTTGGGATGGTAGTGGATTGAGAAGTCGTAATCCTTAATGATCTCTAACCATCTTTATTGGTGTATATCCAACTCCTTTTATATGAATATATATTTGAGACTTTTTTGATCCATATATATTTCATACTTCTCCTCAAAGAGATAATGACACTAGATTTTCAACGCAAAGATCACAAATTCCAACTACAAATCGTGTGGGGGATAGTTTTGTTCATGAATTTTCAATTGCCTTGATGTATAGTAAATGACTTTGTCATTTTGCATCAACACACATCCCAATCCCTTTTTTGAAGCATCTCTAAAGGTTACGAAAAGCTCCCCACTTGTGGGTAGTGTGAGCACATGGATAATGATAAGGCTCTTTTTCAACTTTATGAATCTTTCTTTAGATTCATCATTTCAAGAAAACTTGACTCCCTTCCGAGTTAGCTTGCTAAGAGGGTTTGAAAATCGCGAGAAATTTCTAAAAAATCAGTGATAATATCTTGCTAACCCAAGGAAGATATGGATATACGTCATAGATGTTGGCCTTGGACATCCCTTAATTTCCTTTGTCTTATAAGGATCCATAGATATCCCATTTATTGTGATGATATGCCCCAAGAATGATACTTCCTTCAATCAGAACTCAAACTTGCTGTAATTTTCATAGAGATTCTCCTTTAGCAAGGTCTTTAGCACAATTCTTAGATTCTCCTCATACTTCTCCTTGGTTTTTGAGTATATTAGAATATCATCTATAAAGACTACCAAAAATATGTCAAGGTAATCTCTCAAGACTCTATTCATTAATTCCATAAATATTTATGGAGAATTAGTGAGTTTGAATGGCATCACTATGAACTCATAATGGTCATACCTTTTACAAAAAGTAGTCTTGGGGATATCCTCCTTCTTCACCCTTAATTGGTAACATCCAGACTACAGATCCACCTTGGAGAAGTATTGTACTCCATATATCTGATTGAACAAGTCATCAATTCATGGAAAAGGATACTTTTTCTTTATCGTGATTTTGTTGAGTTCATGATAATCAATGAAAAGGCGCATTGACCTATCCTTCTTCTTGACGAGGAGGACTAGTTCACCCCATAGTGAATCACTTGTGCGTATAAACCCTTTATCTAGATTCTTCTATAGTTGTTTCTTTAGTTTCTCAAGTTCCAAAAAAACCATTCTATATAGAGTCTTGTATATTGGAAACTCCCCAGGTATAAGATCAATCAAGAATTCAACATCGCTACTAGGTGGAAGACCAGACAATTCCTTGTGAAACACATCAGTTAATTACCTCACAATAGGCATGTCTTCGAGGATGGTTCCTTCCTTAGACTCAATCATATGAGCAAGATACACATTCTCATAGGGTAGTAATATCCATGCTTGGGATGATGGTTCTGAGGAAGATTCATCCTCCTCCTTGGAATTGTATAAAATCAGGGGTGGATTCTCCATATAGAGAGTGATTTCCATCTTGCAGAAATTTATGTTGGCTCTATATAAGGAAATAAAATCCATGCCTATAATTGAATCAAATTACACCAAGGAAAGCATGACAAGGTTATTTGAGAAGTTCAATCTACAAATTGTGACAAGGTCAGAGTTATATTCATGGGATGAAATAATTTCCCCATTTGTCATTTTCACTGACATCTCTATTTCCATTATTTATGGTGGTGTTTGGATTGTTCTTTTGGGATATAAAAGAATGTGTGGAACTAGAATAAAAAAGTAAGTTCTCTATTCTTGAATGAATAACTATAATACCTATCACCACTTCGTTGTCAGGATTCACTTTGGAGGTAGTGATGGAAAAATCTCACCCTTACTGCCTTGGAGGTTGCTGGTTGCCTCCTAAAACCCTAGTCTTAGGCCACTGGATCAAAAAGTACCCTGGTTCCTTTTAGTTGTATCAATGAACAACACATTGAGGGTCGACTAGAGAGTTCCTTTCCTCTATCACATTGATGGGTTTCTCTTGTTGGCAACTATTAGCTAGGTACCCTTCCCTTCCACACCTAAAGCACTTACTTGATCCCTGTAGGAAATTATCGGGGTGCTTCTTTCCGCACCTTTGACAAGAGGGGTACTGTAATTAATTAGAATCATTGGATTTATCCATAAAACTACCAACATTAAAATCCACTTTACACTATTTATCCCTATGATACCCTTGAGATTCATCGATCTCTATATTGACTTTGATGGAACATCAGAAAATTTCCTCATAGATTTGAATGTCACAAATTTCCTAGGATTTTTATAGGCAAGGATTTATCCCACCAAAGAAGTAGTCAACCTTGCCATCGAGGGTAATGAAAAAACCAGTGGCATATCGTGCAATTCTGGTGAAGTTTTACTCATACATCCCAATAGATTCGTCATCCTTATTCTTGAGTGCAAGGAAATATCTTTCCATATTAAGACGAAGGGTGCAGGGAAAATATTTATCAAAAAACATTTTCTGAAATTCTTTCCACTTCATTTCTTCAATCTCTTTCTCAAGACTTGTATTATTGATCAATTTCCACCACTAATAAACTTCACCCTCCATATGATAAATAGCCAGAATAACCTTCTATTGTTCAAAACATTGAAGGATGGAGAATATATTTTCAATTGAATTTATCTATTGTTTCAAGATTAAGGGATCATATGATCCATTGAAATTATGAGGCCTTTGTCACATGAATCTCTCAACTACTTGTTGATATCTATTAGGGGGGTTTGGGAAATAATATTGATTCAGGTTTCGATTAAGAACTTGAGTTAATTAAGAGAGTATTATAACAAAGTTTTCGATTCCTGCTCCTATTGGGTTGGACATCTCATTGGGGCAATCCTCACACTTCCCTTCGCATCAGTTGTTAACACAATTACTCATATTACCATCTATTGGATATAATAAAATTAAAGTTAGGGATGAGTATCCAAAATAGTTAAACACATAAAGGGGAATCCAATTACATTAAAGGGGTAAATTATAAATTACATTTATCTCCTTAACTTATGAGTTTTCAGGCTTTAGTCAAAGTTATCCATGATATACTTCCTAACATATATTTTTATGGGAATTTTTTTATGTTACCTTAATAATTGTTCTTAATGAGCTTATAAATTTACTAAATCATATACCCTGAGAGTGTCAAACTAGAAGTTGAGTAAGGCCCATTGTTGTGCACTAGTTCCCATTCGAGTCTTTCTCAAAGCGGTGTTTTTAGTTTTTACCCCTAGATACATTTGTGCCAGAGCCACATTAACTTGTTCGTATCCAGACATGGATTTATTTTCTTGATAAACTACTTACTATATACTCACCAAAATTTAGGGATGTTTTTCTTATATTTAGTCTTATCCCTAAGGGTTTTCACTAGGGTTTTCTAATCCTAATCCCAAAAATAACTAAACCTATCCTTTGACACCAACTATAACAACCCTTTTATTTATTTCACATTTAAACATGATTTATTACATAAAATTTCACTTAATAAAACTCATAAGATCGATATTTCTAGTGTCTTGGGATGTTAGTAACAATACATAATAATTTAAAACATTAAATATGACATCTTTATTGAAAACTTCTTTTACATGACCACAAAATTCCTTCGTACTTAACACTACATGGGATAACCTAAGGACATAAATAAGAAAAGGGTGAGATATAAAGACCAATAAGGGAATAAACATGGAATAACATGAAGAAGATAATACATGTTAGTCAATAGTCATATCAATGGAGCATAAAAGAAATATGAACATAAAGGCATGACATAACATGATAATCATAACATGGAAATGTGGAAACAACATAAAACAAAATATTAGCATGAGTCAAGGCTCATTGAACATGGATTAGCATGATTAATCCCTAATTTCACATGAATTATCATGAGTAAACCATAATTTCACATGACTTATCATGATGCTAAACATTACCTAATGCATTAGAGCGTTATCAGGGTGCACCTTTCATAAATATTTCATTTCATGCATAAGTGTGCCACATAGATCATATAACATAGAATCATTCAACATAATAAGTTATTACATAAAAAAGGAATGTATAATACATAAATTTAAGTCCCAAGTCAATAAGTATTCAAGCATAAAGGTTAATACCCTTGATAGAGAAATGGGTATGGTATTCACTATACGATGACTTTGGAATGGAAAATCATAGTGCAATTTCGACAGCATAACAATGTCAAATAGAACTTCATAAAATGGGTTGATGATAGAGAAAGAAGTATCTAATAATTTATACATGAAATTAATAGTAATGGTATCATGGAAAATTATACCCCAACACATTAAATGGAATTTAAGATGCATAATATAAAAGAAGTTTTTGAATGGGAATGAGGAGAGAGAAATCCCTTGCGAATTTCAGCATGGTAACAAGTGTATATAAAGGATCATGGATAGATTAATGAGATTGGAAGGAGATATAATTATTTATAAATAAAATGGAAAATAAGGGGAGTATGTATGAAAATATCCCAATATATGAAAATTAAAATTAAAAGGCATATCACAAAAGGAGTGCTTGATAAAAGAGGAGAGTGGAAGATCCCTTACTTGGATGTGTGACTCCAAAGACTTGTGAGAGGCTTCTTAGAAGATTTGGGGCACCTTGGTAGGACTATAGGGAGTAGGGAGAATAGGGTGGTATATATTTAAAGAGTTTTAGTTAAGAGAAATGAGAGCTTGTGTGGGTTTATATAGGAAAGGAGGGGGGTTTTCTTTATTATTTTGGTTTTGGACACTACATAATAAAATATTTAAAACCAAAAACCATCCCATGGTTTATATAAAAGGGGAGTGATATAAATTATTTTATAAGGATAAGGTAAAAATATATTAAAATATTTCCCTTGGTTATGTGGAGGTGAGTCATACTTTCAAGGAAATGATTTTAAAATCATAAAATATATTATATGTTTTGGAGGATTCACTAAGGCTTTATAAAATAAATAAAATAAAATTAAAATTAAATTATATTAAAGGGAAAACATATATTTGGCCGAAGATACGTTTATAGTATTTATTAGATCATTATTGGTCCATTATGATGTCATAAAACACATTGTTTATTTATACGGTATTTAATTTTTACCCAAACATTCGATTGTCTCAGAAAATTATGAAAAATTCACCGTTGGATAATTTTGAAATCCTGATTAAAAAAGTAATATTAATTTTATCTAAATAATTTTCTAAATATGTGAATTTTTTACTTTTAAAATAAAAAACGACATTTATTAAAATTTGACGGGTTTTGAAAAAATAGTTTTTAAACCTTAATAAAAATTACATTTGACTTCATAAAAATTATATGATCATTTATATTTAATAAAATTAATTTAATAATAATATTTTATTATAATATTATTTATTTCAAAAATCCATTAATTCATCAAAATATATTTCTTAATTGAATTTTAATATTAACCAAAAATACTATTTGTTCTTTAAAAATCATTTAAAAAATAACAATAATAGAATGATAGTATATATTAATTATTCTATAAAAAAATAATGTACATAATCATAATTATAGGGTATTGTTACATATCCATTTATTACACTATCATACACCCTAAGAGTAAGGTTTGCGATGGTGGGGCTTTCATGGGGCTGTTTGGTGAACATGGTTTGGGCCTTGATCTCAATGAGTTTGAACTTCTCCCATAAACAGTTTTGTTCATGATTAAGTTTTTGGATATTGGCTTGGGCTTGGTCTAGGGAAAATCCCAGAAATTCTATCTCCCTTAGAAGCTCTGATAAATGGGCTTCATAGGGAACAATCCTACTAGTTGAGGCCATCACTTCCTTTGTCTATGCCAAAATGATTTATTAAAACCCTATATTTATACTAGTCATGTGATCACTATACAATGACTATATTATCAAAGGTAATGATACTTAACAGTCATTTAAATACAACTAGATATAATAAAAAAATAAGTGCATGTGTTTTCTATAACCATAAGACATTTAATTAAGTCAAAATAAAGGGAATTTTACTCATAAATGTTCAGGTCATTACAAATTAAAAGTAACATTTATAAGTAAAATTGTTTATCAAAATTAGTAATTTAATCTCTTATTGATTTCATCTTAGTCGCACCTCAACTTCTCATTTTATACCAAAATCCCACTCACTTATATTGTAATTTTCATCTGGTTAACTAGTTAAACCTTCTCTACTAAAATCATGGTCAACTCAATATGACCTCCACAAATAGAATACCAAACCAAAAACCCTTATACATTGTTGAAATCACAACCCCCTATTGATGTATTAGAATATATGGACTTACAATAGTTCAAATACAACCTAGAGAGGTTCTTTTACTACTTTCTGTACACCATACTGATCCAACTTTTGGTGAATGAAAATCTAGTGAACTAAATCTGGTGGACTGAAAAAGACTTTATATCCCAAATAAGAAAGACTATCCAGATATTCTCTACAACTATACTTCTCAAAAACATAAATAAGTATCAGTTAACCCAAATCTAACCTATGAAGGTCTTATGCAATGGCCTGATGTTTTATAAATGAAATTACCTTTTCAAATTAATGAATGATTTTATTAAGAAATGAAATTATAGAATACAAATTAATAACTTTAGTTATTTTGGACCGTTATAAGTTATATCCTGTAAAATTAAATAGACCATTAAGCATCATAACTATTGATAATATTGACATTGTATAGTGATCATTATTATTAATATATATTAAGGGTTATAATAAATCCAATTGACACATACAAAAGAATAAATGACCTCAACAAGTAGGATCATACCCTATGAATCCCATTTATTAGAGATTCCGAGGGATATGGAATCACTGGGATTTTTCTTTGACCATGAACATGCTATGATTTATAAACTAAAGAATGAGTGGAATCGTTTATAGGATAATTTCAAGCTTACCAAGATCTCAATCCAAACCATTTTTGCCAAACCACCCCAAGAAAGTGTCAATATCACACACATTTACCTTAGAGCATATGTTGGTGTAATAAGGGGTTATGTATCAAGACCCTAATAACATGAATTTGTATATTTTTTTATTAAAATAATGTTTATATATATCATTTTTATCACTTTATAAAATATTAAATAACGAGTTTGATAAAAATTAGATTTTGATATGATGAAACACAAATTGTATATTTAGGAAATATATTGTTTCAATCAAGACACTCTTTTTGACAAATTCAATATTTTTTAACATAAATTTTATTTTAATAAAATATTCTTATAAAATAATATTTATTTAACTATAAATGATAATATAATTTTATGAAGTCAAATTAAATTTTTATAAGGCTCATAGACTGTTATCATCATAAAACCCTGTATTTTTCAGTAAATAAGGATTTTTATTTAAAAGTGAAAATTCTCATATTTAGGAAATTATTTTGATAAAATAAATATTATTTTTTAAATAATCACATAAAAATTAACCAATGGTGATTTTTTTTATAATTTTTCATGACAGTCAATTTTTTGGGTAAAGTTTAATTATGATATAAATATACGGTCTGCATTATGACATCATAACAAACCAAAAGTGATGTAATAATTAATATAAAGAGTATCCATGAATAAAATTATATTTTAACATTAAATAAATTATTTTTTAAGTTATTCGATTAATTTTATAAACCCATAATGAATCCTCTAAAATATATATTATATATTAAGCTTTCAAAATTAATTCTTTATGACCATTATTGAGAATGGTGTTGAATTTTTTGTCAATAAGTTGTCAATGATAAGTAAATATGTGAATGAAAGGTATTGATGAAGAAGTTTGTGAATCCTTGGAGAATTGTTGTTGATTCAAAGCATTGAATACTACCCATGATCAATTCTCTAAGAGGATATAAATCTGATGATTGTAGAACTGATATTAAGTTCCAAGACTTGTATCAAGGTGATACGTTGTTATGACACCTAAATAAGACCATGAAATACTCAATTTCATGAGGAGTAAGAAGATCCATCCAATGGATTCTAATTGGATGAAAGTTGTTTACAATATCAGATGATTTATTGTGCTGATCCTCAAAGAAGAAGACACGTGTTTAAAAGAGATCACATCACTCACAATAGTGATTCCATGCATTAAGGAATAAAGAAATGGTCCATGCATCATCCATGGTTGGATAAAAAAAATATTTAAGATATTTTAGATTCATGATCTAAGAAGGAAAGAAAGATGACGTTTCAAGATGAAAGAGAAAATAAGCATGCATGGTCTTTGAATGAAGAAGGGTGGTTTGGAATACTTAGTTTTTATACTAAGTACATAGTACATCCCTTTATCAAAAATAGGTCCAACCATGGAGGGCTAGCCTAGGACCTCAACTCAAGCACATGTGGGACCCAAGGGTCAACCATGCTCAGGGGAAGCCCTCAAGGCCAGCCCCACATGAGGCATGGCATGTGGGCCGTGTATAAGCCCGCAGGTGTGTGCACAACGGTGAACCCATGTGGCCCATGTATAGTGGGCGCTAGGTGCACGCCTGAGGAGCAGAGTGGGTGCTAAGAATGCACCCGTAGGGTGAACATGGTACAAGGAGGTACCGTGGAGGGAGGAGGAGAATTATAAGTTATGGTTGGGGTGGATTGTATTATAAATGATCCATGCTCGTGTCTCCATTTTAATTTGGGATGAGTTTAAAAAACATGGAGGAAATCCTAGCCGTTCATCAGATCTCACGTGAGATCTCAGCTGCACGATGCATCCCATGTCTCGGGATCTAATTGCCACCGCACATCTATCCGCGCCACATGGTGTTTAAACCATGGACGTCCGATCTCTCAAACGAGGTTGTCTTCAACCTCTAGACACCCGAGCTCCACCCACGAACCAGCGATGAAGCTAAATGATGATCTCATCACTCTGGGCATCATTTTATCCTATTTTAAGCCCACAAAGGTCATTTGGATGAACCGAACACATGCATTCATTAAAAGTTTCATGCATGCATCGAAATAACGAAATTCAAAGGAGCCGGAGGAAAACTAAGTTGCCGAGGGTGCATTGCCTGTTTAATGTAAAAAGAGATGGTTCACATGAATTCTTAAATGCATGGACGTGATGTAATCACCGAGAAAGAAGGATTTTGAATTGAACAAAAATAAATTGAGATACTCAGCATATCTTTTATCCTATGTTTGAAATATTCAAACCCAAAGATCGCAGGATTTCAAATCATTCAAACCCGTGGATTTGAATGCATAGATATGCGGTGATCCTTACCTATAAATATATATCCCTTTATGGAGGCTTAAATTTTGAACATATTGAGAGAAAAGATCTCGTTTCTCTGAAATAGAACATCACACCAGAGAGGTTCCGCGCAGCCCTGCTACATGAAAAAAAAGAAGACCCCGTAGGTGTTCAACAAGTGAAAAGCACTCTTGAAACATCCTCACAAAGAAGAAGAACCAAACCTATATGTGAAGAAAACCATGGACATGAAATAGGTTTTCATAAACCCTCTCTATGCTTCGTGGAGGTTATCCCACAGGCCAAAAATTGGTGATATACACCCTTGCTGTACTCCGCGAAGACAGAACCTACAAAACACACCTTGGTTCTATGAAGGAGACCCACATGAACTATGGGCATGAGGAAGAACTCATTCCCTCCTATTTGAACAAATTAGAAAACACTTTTATCCATATATATATATATAAACTGTTTTTCAGGGGTTAATATTTGATGAAGAAGGTGGTTGCATGAAGGCTGGAGCTTGTGTGTGTTCTATTTAAAGAAAAAGAAACCCGATCCCTCGTGTATTCACAAAAGAGGATGGAGAATTCATGCATGATGCACATGCATGAATATGCATGAATTGAGACACCCAAGTGTGCAAGAACAATCCAT